>CM060560.1:83638324-84873324 GCA_030625065.1 Alectoris magna
TAGGAATCAGTCTCCAGCAGCATCCCAGTGTCATGATCTGCACTTACAAGGTGAAATTCATACATACAACTGATGGAATCACAGAATCATTAAGGTTGAAAAAGGCCACTAAGATCAGCTAGCCTAACCTGCAACCCATCACGTCATGCCCACTGCCCACGTTCCTCAATGCCACATCCACACGGTTCTTGAACACCTCCAGGGACGGTGACTCTACCACCACCCTGGGCAGTCTGTGCCACGGCCTCACCGCTCTTGCTGAGGAGAAATTGTTCCCAATATCCAACCTGAACCTCCCTAGAACGTGAGGCCACTACCTCACGATCGATCACTAGTAACCTGGGAGAAGAGGCCGACCACCCTCGCCCCAACCCCCGAACGCTACTCGGGACAGTCTCCCTCCAAACACGGCCAGCACAGGGGTGCCACCCCCTTACCGCTCAGCCTCTCCGCCGCCGAGCGGGCCCGTAGCGGCCTCCCCGAGTCCCGGCGCCCCCTGGCGGCCGCAGTGTGCCGGCGGCGGTCCGGGGGCGGCAGCAGGCGGCGCGGTGAGCCGCGCGGCGGGGCGAGCCGAGCGCTGAGCTCACCTCCCGCTCCCCCCGCCTCCCGCCCGCCTCCCCGCCTCCCGCCCGCCTCCCTCCCGCGCCCAGCCTGCAGCCGGGAGCTCAGTATTATGGCATCGAGGAGAATGGAGACCAAACCCGTGATAACGTGTCTGAAAACCCTCCTCATCATCTACTCCTTCGTCTTCTGGGTGAGTCAGCCGCCCTCCGCGGGTCACCCCCGCGACCCCCACCTGCCCGACGGCGCGGCCGGTGCCGGGAGTCCGGGGAGGGCTGTGCGCGGGGCTTCGCGGGGCTGACACCGCCGTGCGTGGAGGGGGGGGGGGGCGCGCGGGTGGGCGTACGTCCGTGTATACAGATGTATACGTGTGTATACACAGATATACACACGTACTCTACATGTGTATACACATATATATATACATACACACCACACGTATACATACACGCGTATATATACACATAGACACCTATATATATGCACATATATATGTATATGTGTATGTGTGTATGTATTTTTTGCCTCTCCACCGCGGGGGAAAGTTGCCGCCACGGCCCCGGAGCGGGCGGAGGAGGGATGGAGCCGCGCTTGCCGCAGCCCCATCGCCCCCCGGGGAGCCGCGTGCCCCCCCGGCCCGGTGCTGCGGGCACCGCTGGGCGATGCTCGCCCGCTCGCAGGCAGTGGGGGGGTTTCCTGGGCTCTGCTGTCCGCCGGTGTGAAGGGAGCGTTTCGTAACGCGGCTCCCGCAAACCGTTTTTCTGACCCAGATACATTAATTGAGTGGCAGCGATTGAGTGCCGGAGAGCCTGGATTTGCAGGCGGCCCCAGAGGCTGGAGATAGCCTCGTTGTCCTGGCCTGTTACTCAGCAGATCACTGACATCAGCAGCATATTGTGGCAGCAATCTGGAGATTAAAGACCTTTTAATGGTGCGCGGTGACAACACGGGATAATGGCCCCACTGTGTACTATTAAAGACCGTAATCTGCGCATCATTGATGCGATACGCTGAAGCGAATTTGTCACCGGCTACTGAGGAAAGCTGATCGCGTTTGATCGTTGTAATGGCTTTATGCTGAGAGAAGTGTCTGTGAAATAAGAGTAACTGATTTTCATTATTCTGCTTAAAAACGTATTCTGAACAAAGACTTGCGTATTCATCGCAGTAGTACTTTATATCCTTATCGTCAACGTGTGACTCTTCCTGTTCGACTTCTTAGGCTTTTTCAAGTGAAAACCAGAAAACAGAACCAAAAGCCATTTTGCTCCCAGCAGGACCCTGGCTGTGACCCACACGCATTAAACATGCCCACCCTCCTTATTTTAACAGCGGTGGTGGCACCCACAGCAGGTCTGTTTGAGATGGATAGGGAGCCGGTGTCCTCTGCTGGTTTCTTGTTGACGAGTGACTCCTTCGTGCTGGCCTTGAGGAGGGAGGTTGGGAAGTTCATGCACGTAACTCAGTGGAAGGATTTTCCCCTCCCCGTGCTCTGTTCTCAGCAGGTCCACGAGAAACCCCTGCAGGAACGCCGGTGAATTCATGGCGTCTTTTCACATGAGGTCTTTGTGAAAGTGACCGCAGTTATCTGTTACATCCTGACCAAACAGAGGGCTTCCACTGGCATGCCCATTGAGCTAGCACATTTCGTGAGCGCTGATCTCATTAAAAAAGAGAGAACTGTGCGCCGAGCCAAGCAGCTGGCTGAGGGCTTTGTGCTTCAGGCTGTGCCAATGGCAGGCCGAGTTGGCAGCTGGGACCTCTCAGGGCAAGAAGCAGAGCTGAGCTCCGGCCTGGGCCCTCGCAATACTGGGATGCTCAGATGCAAACCCTTTTCCTCCAGACAGGCTGTTCCTGTGTGACCCAGTCTTCTCCAAGGGCACGGCTCCTCTGGGCACCTAAAGCCTAGCAGCTGTTGGTGTTTGTCTGTGTGTCCCCTTCCTTGAGCCTGAAGGAGGAATATAAACAGCTGGAGACTGAATCCAAAACAGAAGTGATTTTATTTTTCCATCATGCTCTACGTTGCACCTGTTTCCCCAGGGCACCAAGCTAGGGAAACCCAGGCAGATCTTAGTGGGGGAAGTCAGCAGAGGTGGTTGGTGACAACAGGCTGTAAATCGTTGTCATTTGTTCCTTCTTTCAGGGTAGAAGAACAAAAACTAATTTATGTATTCTGGCCTTTTTTCTGGGTTGGAATCAAACCTATCGTATAAACTGGAGCAAGCTGCACCTATTGCTATAGAGGACAAGGTGAGAAGGGGCTTCCAGTGAGCTGCTTCAGAGCATGGAAAAGGAACTCTCTGTTTACACTGATTATAAAAGAAGAAAACCCGTGTATGCAGATTGTTCCTACCATGAGTGATAGCTTATCGAGGTTACATCTGAATTGTGCTTTCTGTCAGTGGGTGAGATGTATGTGGCTGAAGGCTTTTAGTATAACTATTAGACAAGGCTCCACTGGCTACATAGGAGCATCAGCGTGGTAATGAAGAGACATGGCTTACTCGCATTTTGTGCTGCATAGCTTGTTCCTTTCCAAATAGGTTTTATTTAACAGTATTTGTTACTTTGATAGCTTTCTCTTCTCTCCCGCACCGTGTTTCCCTACTTCCATCCATAAATGTATCAACATGGTAGAAAAATTCCATAAACAGAGATAACAAGCTTTTTATGTGCTCGTATGTATCGTTATTCATGGTGCACATTAATGCCCGGGGTTACCGCTTTTCGTCCTTAAGGGACATAGTAATAAAAATTCAACAGCCGTTTTTTTTTCTAATCAGAATGCTGCACTGAGTGCATCTGGTTCGGAGCCAGTAGATTAAAAAAGGCAGTAAAAATGCTGCTGGGTTGCTAGCTTTTTCTTTTTTCCTTTTTTTTTTTCCCCTTTGGGGTATCATAAATTGCTTACCTGGCAATCTGAGATATCACCTGCCTTATTTTTAAGAGAAGGCGAATTTTGGATTAGAATTCAAAGTGCGTTTCCTATATGGGGGTGAAATGTTTAAACCTTTTATTTATCCAGATCGTTTGATATCTTAAGATGTATGTATTCTTAGTTTTCGTCAATGTAAGGGCTTTGAAATGTATTCTGTTATCAAGTTAACTGCTTGCCTTGGTGTGTTTTCAGGGGGAGTTTCAGGAGCGAGTCCACTGGCCTTAAAGTCAGAGGGCTGCACAGAGTGGCTTTCATCTTCTATACAAATGTTACTGTTGTCCCAAACAGACCCCAGGGCAAAGTGGTTAGCTCTGATTTTAGGTCCGTTGAGACACTTGGCACTAGAATGAGTGCTTTGGTCATACCATTCTGCTAGCATGGGGGATTCTTGAGGTTAATTAACACAATAACAGCATATTAGTAGAGTTTCAGGTATTGTGCAAGGCAGATCACTGACCAAGATTGATGTCTGCAATACTGAATTGGGTTCTTAGAACTTGGTTTGTCCTTTGAAATGTCATAAAATTGAGACCTGAGATACTTATTTATAATAGCAGTTGTTTTCCAAGTCTTCGCTGATTGGGAAATGGCCCTGTGCATCCCTGTATGTTCCTGTGGAGCTTGGTACATGACAGGATTGCTGCAGTGTGTGACAGGAGGGGTAGCCAGTGCTGTAATTTTAAAATTACCCATTGGAATCACCCATTTTCATATCATCAGCCTTCCTTGCAGGCATTTCCTCTGGTTGCCTCAGGGTTGCTCAGTCAGAACGTGGCCCTATGACATAAAACGTGCTCAGTAGTGTGAGGACCGGGGTGTGTGGGCTTCTCTTTGGACGAACAGCCCCACTTTTCCATCTTCTCACAGGCTTGCAGAAAAGGAGGGCAGCAGTTGGGGGCTGGCAGCAGCTGGTGGCCATCCTGCCTGCCCCATGTCAGCTTCTGGGGCTTCTCTTGATGTTGCTGCAATGACCTCGGAATGGAGGAGGTGGCATTCACATCTGGTTTTGAGAGCTTACAGCGACATTTTCTGTGAAATGCCTGAGACAAAGATCAGGTGTGGTGGCCTGCTCTGTAATGCGAATTTATGGCTGAATTGCTGGCCCATCTTGAAATACGGCAGTTCAAACTGTGTGTTATAATTTGAGATTAACTTTGTGCATCCCTTTGAGTTACCAATGGCATTAGTCATCTTCACTATGGATGTCCAACTGGTTCATCGGAATTACCTTTTTTTTCTCCACAGAACTTCTTTTCAGTGCTTCTGAATTGGTTTCTACGTATATCTGGTTTTTTAAATCTCTCCCTTCATGCTTATATAATATTTTTTTTTTTAATCTTTATTTATTAATAGCTGTTTAATAGCTGTTAGCAGTTGTGAAGGAACTATTCTGGGAAATGTTTTAGCTTTCTTGTGTGATTTGGACTGTTGTGTTGTTTGGTGGTTCTGTTGACTGCAAAGTCGTCATTGCTGTACTTTTGGAGAGAAATTTCATTGTTTGCATTCAGTTATTTGAAATCCAGAAAGATCTCACTTTCAAAAGTGCACATTATCCCCGACTTGATGGACTTGAAGTGCCCCATTGTTTGGGCACAAACCTCAAGCCTTTCCTCCTTAGATCAGTTGTTTCCCCTTCTGTTCTTGTAATGACATACATGAAAGATTAAAGATAATGGTGTTGTGAGCACCGCCTAAGGTGCTTTCTGTTGGCTAAATAAATAACTGGATTTAAAAAAAGAGGATAGATGGTGTTCAGAAACATAGCTTTGGATTCAGCTTTCTAAATTTCCTGCTGAGGTACTCCATCAGTCAGTCACAGTCACAGAATCGTAGTGGTTCACCCAGCTTTGGAGTGGGATTTGTTTGTTTTCATTGAAGCTATGGTTTAAAAAAAAAACAAACCCTTAATTGCAGTCCTGCCTGTGAACGTGTCAAATCTAAGTGAAGAGAACAGAGTAGATAAAGTCGTGACTTAGACATGGGCTCTGCAGTAGTTGCCCTCTGGACCCCAATGTGCTTGGGTGTCTGCTGGGGGGCTGAAGCTGCCTTGTTGTGTCTGCAGGCTTCAGATATCATGCAGACCTAATGTCTTTCTCCTTCTTGGCAGCAAATTGCTTTTCCAGCTTTAGTCGACTAGTATATTTTGGAGCAGACTTATTGGCAAAGCTGTATAGCTTTTGCATTGCTGATGTCCATTAATAGAATCATAGAATCGTTGAGGTTGGAAGGATGACTAAGATTACCTAGCCCAACCAGCAGCACATCACACCATGCCCACTGCCCACGTCCCTCAGTGCCACATCCACACGGCTCTTGAACACCTCCAGGGATGGTAACTGCATCACCTCCCTGGGCAGCCTGTGCCACTGCCTCACCACTCTTTCTGAGAAGAAAATTTTCCTAATACCCAACTTGAGGCCATTCCCTCTCATCCTGCCACTGTTACCTGGGAAAAGAGGCTGACTTCCACCTCCCCACAGCCTCCTTTCAGGAAGTTGTAGAGAAAGATAAGGCCTCCCTTGAGCCTCTACCAGAGGAGTTACGTTCCATTCTATTCATGTTTTGTTACAATTAGCATTGTAGAAAAGCCTCATTTAGGGGTGTAATTGATTTTACTGTTGACCAAATGCTTCTTCTTACCTTGCTATCTGTGTAACTCAGATGACGTCTCGATGAGGTACTTGCTACGCCTTGATCTTGGAGTTTGTATCAAGGATACTTCTCTAGCTTGGGGATGGTAATTTTTTGCATAATGAATCACGTTGGACTGATGGAGAGAGACAGTGCTCAGCTTGAAGTGCTTCAGTTATATTTGGGAAGGTATAGGCTGGATTTGTAAACAAGCCGTGGTAGAAGACCTTGATCTTTCACAGGCAGTGTGCGGTAATGCCGTCTGTGTAGTGATCACTGCTGGTTAGTGTTCACTTCTGCTCTCAGCAAACTGCTGTGTGGTCTAAATAATGCCAATAAAAATTCTAGGAAGAGTGCTCAGGAGGTCTTGTTAGTACTTTTTGTTCAAGAAAGCAGTCAAATCCTTTTTCTTGGATGCTGGCTCCTGGTAGCCCCTCTTATCAAGGAAATGGAGACAATTACTGTAGATAAGCCTAGGGAATTTAAAATGGATCCAAGAATCTGATTTGATCTTTCATTATGTGACTATTTGTCAATTCCTTGTGTTGCCAGGAAGGTAAATTAGATTACATGGTACCATTAGTTGTCTCCATCTCTGGATTTTTATCGTTTCTTCTGGTGTTGCAACTATCCTATAAATTTATGTGCAAATGAGTTAATAGATGAATATCTGGAAAGCTTGTTTGTTCATGCATATCCTACAAGCATACACTCTTGTAGAAGTATCTCCTTCAATCTTTCACATGCTTTTAAGCCCAATGCAATTTGTTACAGTGATGCTAGCTTTAGCATAACGCTGAATGCATTCAGCATCCACCACGCCTGCAGGTGAAAATCCTGTTAGCCTTCTCTCCAGTGCAGACATCAAACGTTTAGAAGGATGACTACAGAGGTGATGATTGAGAGCAGGTAACAGTTACAGTAAAGCCATTTTTATTTGCATAGTGCCATTTCTTTAGGCTTATCGCTATTAATTAGCATGTAATAGTCTCCTAGAGAATAGATCCTTCCTATCTATGGAGGAGCCCTCTTCCCCATTTCAGCTTTCTCTCACTTGAGCAGGCAGATGGCTTGCATGTTCTGCGCAGTGCCTTTGTAGCAGTTCTGGGTTATGAGAGGGAAGCATTTAAATGTCTTGTGTTCTGAAGGGCCTCTGAAGCAAACTATGAAGCATGGCATGCTTGTGTCTTGTTGGATTAGTAATTTCATAGCATTGAGCTGAGGGAGTAGGCCACGGGACTTCCAGGAGCTGTGATAAAGGAATGCAGGTGATGCTGTTAATATGCTGTTAATATTAATTTTGCCATAATTTCCATGTTGTGTTTTGCAAGATGTTTTCCAGATGTTCTTTTCCGTTTTCTTTTTTTTTTCTTTTATTTTTCGCACATGTTGTTTTGGGGGGAGTGCTAAAAACCTTAAAAGGAGCAGGTGCACCACAAGAAGCCTGGGCTGGGCAGAGGGCTGCAGTTGTGTCTTGTTTTCTCCTTCTGGGAATTACTCTTTGGGACCTTTGAGCAAAGCAAGAGTTGGGTTTGGATATGGGTGTATCAGGGTGAAATATATATATTTTTGTTGTTTTATTTGCTAAGGAAAAGTGGTGGCATGAATGATGAGGTGATGGCTTTAATCTGCAAAAGTCTGTGGATCTCAGGAGCAGGCCTGAAGTATGAGTGTATGGTGCAGCAGAGGGAGATGAGAGGGGTGGATGGGTTGAAACCCTGTGAGTATCACAGTAAGAAGAACGCTTACATTTCCCTAAAACTTGGAAGACCAGAGAGCCCCCTGATAACCACCTGGGGCTTGAATGTAATTTGGGCAGTTTCTTGTGGGCTGCTTTGTCTGGCAGTGACTTTGACGTGTTTAGAAGATCTCTTTCAGCAATTTTTGCAATAGAATGTGACAAAGCAGTCATCTTCGTGTGATTGTAAAGAAGAGTAAAAGGGAGCTGTATCAAAACTGAAAACTTTGGTGGAGATCGTCCTCTTAGGGATGGAACCAGTTTGAGAAAGATGTAAAAACTGCAGAGCTTTTAAAGAAACAAGAAGTTCTTGAGTATGCCAGATAATGTTCTTCTTTGGACCTTGATGTTAAACTTAAGCCAGTTTATAGCATCATCTGCTGTCACGGGATGTGTAGAGTCAGTCCAACTAGGCGGAACCAAGGCCTTCCCTTTTGGTGATGTATGGAGTGTGTTGGCTTCAAGTCATGGCTGGGGTTGGGGCCTGAACCAGCACTGAAAGTCGTTGGTTGTGGAGAAACTGAATCCTCTGGACACTTTCTAGACAAGCAGTTACAAAAGAAAAGATAGGATCTCAATCCTCTTGTATGCTCTTCACTTCAAAAGCACTTAATATCTAAATTGCTCTAATTAGGCTTGGAATGATAACATAATTAAGTACGTGCCACTTCTGTTTCCCTTTGAAAACAAACAAGTAACCAAAATACCATTACATTAGCCTCCATATGTTGTAGCTGGGTCTGATTCCTGCATCTCAGTGCAGTGGTCATTTCTGCTGCTGCTGCTGCTCCAAGCTGGTTGAGGTATCTTCTGCTCTGACATGCATTGATTGCAGTGTCGTTACATTCACCCATGCTGTTTATGATATTATGTTTAGATTTTTTTTTAACCTCCTCTCAGTTTACAGTTCATTGATACTCAGGAGTTGGACTCTGATCCTTTATGGCTCCCTTCAAACTTGGGACGTTCTGTGATACTGTGTTTGGATTTCATTAGGGCATTTTTCTGTAGCTGCATTTTTAAGTCAGTTGAAGCAGTCAAAATTTGCAGTTGCTAGCCAATGTTGAGACTGCATATTATCTGGGACTAATTTTCTTTTTCGTGTATACTTAGGAGAAAGTTGCTGAGTTAAATTATGTGAGCAAAACAACTTAGAAGCTTAGATCCATCTCCCTTATCCCGGAAAAGCTTACAGACTATCTGTGCTTCACCTTCAAACTTCAGTTTTTACTTACAGGCAAGTGCAGTTTAAAGACTCTGAAAGAAGGAATCAAGATCTTGGGGCATTGGGAGCTGGCTAGCAGAGTGGTTCGGTATTGTTTCCTGTAACAGAGAGGCCAAGCCCAAGTTTATTCCTTGCTGCCTGTTCTCATAAAGCCAGGAGCAATAGAGAGTGATTGGATCAGGAAGTAGTGGCAGAAGGTCACACCTTTCAAGAAGAAAAAATACATATTTTGCAGGGATGGCATTGCTAGTTTATTTTTGTCATGGCTGGTGAGATCAGGGCAGCTCATGGCCTCTCTAGGAAGCAGTGAGAGGTGAGCATTTGCTCTGTGTGTGTGTGTGATCATAGAATCATGAATCACCAAATGACTTAGGTTGGAAGGGACCTTGAAGATCATCCAGCCCCAACCCCTGCCTTGGGCAGGGCTGCCCCCCACCAGCTCAGGCTGCCCAGGGCCCCATCCAACCTGGCCTTGAACACTTCCAGGGACGGGGCATCCACAACCTCTATGGGCAGCTGTGCCAGCACCTCACCACTCTCGTAGTAAAGAACTTCCCCTGACATCCAAGCTAAATCTTCCCTCCTTCAACTTAAAAATATTTCCCCTTGTCCTGCCATTATCTACCCTTGTAAAGAGTTGACTCCCCTCCTGTTTATAGGCTCCCTTTAGGTACCGAGAGGCTGCAGTGAGGTCACCCCGCAGCCTTCTCTTCTCCAGGCTGAACAAGCCCAGCTCCCTCAGCCTGTCTTTGTAGGGGAGGTGCTCCAGCTCTCTGATCATCTTTATGGCCTTCCTCTGGACCCTCTCCAACAACTCTCTTTCTTGTACTGGGGGCCTCAGACCTGGACACAGTACTCCAGATGGGGCCTCACGAGGGCAGAGTAGCGAGGGACAATCAGCTCCCTGTCCCTGCTGGCCACCCCTCTTCTGATGGAAGCTCTGTGCTTCAGGTCCCCATGCATGTGTTTGGCAGTGGGATAAGGCAGTCCCTGTCGTAGCCCAGGTGCTTGCTGTGCAGAGGAGTGGTATGATGGAGCATGGTCGTAAACAGAGTGCTGCATCCCACAGTTAGGGTTTGGTTTTGTTTTTTTCCAACTGAAACTAACAACAAAAATAAAACCTCCCACCTCCAGGAGTTTTGTGTTTTGTAGACAACGGCTCCTTGCTTTCTTCTGTGAAACACAGTTGTCCTTAAAATAGATAGATCTGTGGGGGAGAAAATTTCCAGCTGGTGAAATTGTCCAAAAGGGTACAGAAAAGTTGCCTTAGTTTCTGCGAGCTGGCACTGTATACCTGCAGTACTTAGACGTATGCTCTCGAGCTTAAAACAAACTCGGTCCCTGTTTTACCGAAACCTGAGCATGCTGCTCCATAGCTATTTTTTAACAGAAGTATCAGATTCAAAGTATTCCCTCCTCCCTCAGCCACTGACCTCAGATTGCCAGGACCAGAAGGGATTCACCCCTGCACCCTGAAGGATATCCAGTGTTACAGTAAGGAGCTGGGCTGCTTGCTAGAGCACTGCAATTCCCAAATGAACAAGGACATAACCGAGCCACAACCGCTGAGCTGATTTATCCTTTTAATTTCATGAAATGCTGAGCTTTGCAGTTTCATGCTAAGTGTTAGACCAAAATGTCTTCCTAGTTTTTCCAGCACTGTTGAATATATTGAAACCTAAGATGGCAGACCTCTCCATCAGAAGGATATCAAGAATTTTAAAATTATATTCTAAATCTTTGCTTTTAGTTACATTCCAGCTAGTAATGCTATTAAAAAAAAAAAGGAACCATCTCATCAGTGAGAAAAAGTTAAACAGTTTTTTCTTTTAGTACCATTCCTCACCAAGTGAGTTGTACAGCCAAGCCAGAGTTCACGTGGCAGTAATGTTAGCCTTCTGAAAGTTTATGTACTCTGTATACTCACGCAGTACTGGTAAGCAAAAGTATGTGATGCGAAATGACAGTTTAAGAAGTATTAAGTCAGATGAGGTTGATGACTGCATGTTGGTATACTGAGCCTTGTCCATATGAAATGTATAAAATATCTTGCAGTCATCTTTCTTTGCTTAAAACTAGTGAGCGGATTGTCCTATGAAGTTAGCTGATGGTTTTTTTAAATTCTCTTATGCTTAATATTCAGGTATGGTGAAGCAGAATGTTTCCCTGACTTGGGATACTGGAGTTCCCATAGGTCACTCTTGTTCCTTTTTCTTTTCTGCTTCAAAATAAACCTGGTAAATGTCATCTTAAACCTGCAGTGCCACTGGTACCTGGTCTTTTCCTAACTCAAACTGTTTTGCTGTATCTACGTAGTTTCTGGGGAGTATAGGACTTCTCTGTCTTGCTCTTCTGTCCTCGCAAGTATGACCTGGAAGTGACAAAGCCATTGTAGAGAGAGGAGAACATCATTCATTTAAAACAAAGCAGGGTAGAAGAAGCAGACAAAAGTATGCAGTTATTTTTCCTTGATGTAGTGAGTGGTTTCTTAGTTTGCCAGGGCTTGTGATATTAAGGCCCATCTGCCCAATACTGATAAATTGCAGCAGAGAGCCTGTGGCTTGCTATGGCTTTGCTCAAGTGTTAGTGGCAGAATTAAGACTGAGGTTGGGAGGGTTTATCACTTGTTCTTGTGATGGATATCACAGCAGGATAAACCTTTTTTTTTTTTTTTTTTTCCTTTAATTGATAAGATGGAAGACTTGTAGAGTTGTACCTTGTGTGTCTGGACTTGCCCTTTGATTCTTCAGCACAGTGTCATTCTGCAGAAGATGTGGGCTTTTCCAGGGGCTTGAATGGACCCTAAAAGAGCTAGAATTGTGTGTAAAATCTTGCAGCTTCTATAAAAACAAAGCCTAAACTGAAGAATGCAAGAGCAAAATATTTGATCGGTATACATGTTGATGAGAGATAGTGTGCTGTGAGATCACACACAAGTCAGCTGGTAGACAAAGAAATGCTGAGTATTCTGACCAGAGTCAGAGGGCATGGCAGAGTGAATGTTCTTTGTATTAAAATCTGGGGAAGAAATGGAACCTGGCTGCTCCTGATGGATTAATAAGGTGGGGACTTTTTTACAGCGTTGATGGTTATGTCTTACATTTTTTCTTTTCTGTTCATAAGAAGCATTGGTTAATTACTAGTGGGGAAACAAAATCTTCAGATTTATTTACCAGTGATAGTATGTAAAAAATAATAATTGTTACACCTGTATTTGAGAGGGAGATGAAATGAAATTAACAATGAAAGTAAAGCAAGATGTCTAAGAAACAGTTTGACAGTCAAAGTAGGCACAATTTTGAATCAGTTATTTTAAGCCTCTGACTGTAATCATTACTAAATAGTAGCACTCCCTTTGACATCTTATTTCAATTGCAGGAATAGCAAGTTGAAATAAAAATTGAATTTTCCCTGCTGTTAAGGTAGTTTGTAGACTACAGGAAATATTTCTGGGAAGTCTAATGAATACTGCTTGTGGAAAGAAATTGGATGGAGCAGTTGGCTGTTTCTGAACTATGAAATTAGCAGGCTGTAATGCTACTTTATTCTAAAGTTGCATACGTGATGTGCTGCAAAGAGTGCATCAAGTTGCTTAGGATCTTGCGAGAGAGGACTGCCAATGAATGGCACTAGACCCCCAGTTCAGTGGGCATCCACTGCTCAGAATGACATAGGCACCCTTGCTGCCCTAACTGACTGGACAAGCCCTGTTGTAGGGAACAAAATTGATTTTCCGTCATGTAGAGAATAAGAATGTTTTCCTTTGAGGAGTGAAGTGCACAGTTCTGTAAATGGACATCCATGTCTATTTTGAAAGCTGATTTGACTGATGAGTAAGAAGGGTTTGTTGACACGCTTGCCCCAAAGGAAGGAAATGGTGTGCTAACTTAAGAATGTCCTTATCCTCTTCATACCAAATGTCTGTGATCTGTTATCTCCATGGCATGTACCAAGTGTGGCAAGCAGGATCAAGTTTAAATGTTGACCTCAGAACAAGCTAGTTTGCGTATTTTATCTTCCTGTGGGCATCAGTGGAGAAGGATTTTGCTAAAATGAAGCTTTGCTTAAAGACCAATGTACAAAATTTCATGATTTGTGTATTCTGTCATGGATTTTCTGAGTGAGTTTGCCAAGTGCTCCTAGGAATTGGACTGCCTTCTTAACTTATTTGTCTCCAATATACGTGTGAAATGGATGCTGTGACAGCTGTGAAGACTTCTTGGCAGTTTTCATAGATGAATTTTAATTGGACAGCAACAACGTACATTCTTCTTGAGGACGGCGACTCTCTGGAGTCTGCCTTACTGCAGGAAAAGTGCATTAGTACCTCCTTGGGCTCAGGCTGAGTTCTGCTGGAATGGACAGCTGGGCTCCCAAGCTGCCACTGAAAACCAGAGCAGGTTGTGAGAATGAAGCTTTCAGACATTATTGCTCACGGGAAGCATTGAGTTTGGGGACTTCTTCAAGAAGAGCAGGGTTTGTTTGTACTGAGAGCCTATTGTGTAGCCTATGCGGTAGATCTTTGCATTTCCCCACACCCACAGTGAGACCTGTTGGGAAGAAATTAATGCTCAGTGTATTTGGTTTTATGTCAGAGTTAAATTAAGGTCTCTCATTGTCTATAGTGTAATGCGTATTTTGTTGTTTTGTGCTAGTGGGTGTTGGAGTGCCAGCTCATGGAAAGAAATGGTCATTCATCCTAGTATTCGTGTTGAAGCTGAGCGGATTTGGGGCTATAGCAGGTGATTTCTGTTCTGAGGGCCCCTTCCTCCATCAGTGCAGCTTTATCCTAATGTCACTTGTGATTACTATTGCTAAGTTGTTGGAATAAGAGTGAGGCAGGATAGTTTAGAGCATTCACTGTTTTGTTCTTATCTTTGTGTGCAGGCTGGTGAACAAGAATTCCCCCAAATTACAGGGATTTCAGTATTTTGCAAAGGGTCAGTAATTCCCACAGCATTTTTGGATATTGCTATCTAAACCATAGAATTGTTAGGTAAGCCCCAGCATGATTTCTGTTTCCTACTTCTTCTCCATGAGTGGTACCATATACAGACTGAAACTGTCCTGGGGCTTAGTTCCTGCTTTGGTATCCTTTATCACCTTATTTGGCATAGTTAAAATTATAGTTTTCAAGTACATAAATTACGAGCAACTCTTATGGTAATTTAGGCAAGGCTTCATAGTGGCGTTTTTGTTGGCGGTTTATTTCATCCTTTTCGCATAAATGGTACCAATCTACTGTTAAGTAGGACTGTCTGCTAAGTAGTAACAGATGGCTCATGCAAGTTAGGGCAGGGAGGATCATAATGGTAGGAGCCAGTGATACCAACGTGTGTGTTTTGGGTCTCAGCATGCATGTTTCGCAGGAGGGAACACAGCTAGCACTGGAATTGTGGCAATCTGATTTTTGGTGTTCTTTATTCCAGCACTTGGCAAGCTTGAAAATTAATGTGTGTGGTTCCTGTTGGACTATATCAATAATATTGAAATTACATCCCTGCTTGGGTAAAACTGCTGTGCTTGCTGTTTTTACCCTTTCTTGACTTATCCTGTAATCAAAAGTACTTAGTGACGAAGTAAGTATATAGAAGAGAGCAGTCAGTTCCATTATGTAATCTCACTTCCATTTGTGCTGTGCCACATGATAGCCTAAAATGTAGTAACTGACGAAAAGCTGCAGGAGGAAAAACAGAATTAGTCATAGCTGTTTTGGACCAGCTTTCCCCTGCTAGCCTCTCTCCTTCAATAAAATGCTTAAATACCATGGTGGGCACAGGGTGAAAGAGGAAAGGGAGTGTGTTAAGGACCAGCTGCCTTGAAGTGTTGTTCTGGTATTTTATCTTAATGTGAAGGCAGAATCATCCACACTCTGACTTGGTTTTCTTGTGTAGCAGTAAGTGTATCTGAGGCAGGGAGAAAAGAGCGATCTTAAATACAGTCTGCTGAGGTAAATCTTTGATTCTTCTGAGGTAGCTGAGGCTTACGTTGACCAAACCCACTAGCCTTACAGATTGGTTTGCATAGTGCATGATGATGCTTGCTTGCGAAGGAGTGGTGTTACCAGGCAAAGGCTGAGAGATCCCAGATAACAGAATTACAGAATGGTATGTGTTGGAAGAGACACTGGGGATCATCAAGTCCAACCCCCTTCTGAAGCAGGTTCCCTACAGTTGATTGCACAGGAAAGCATCCAGGTGGGTCCTCAATATCTCCAAAGAGGTGGACTCTGAGGGAGATATGGTCTTGTGATTACAATTTGGTAGATCAGGCCTTTCTGAGGCCTTGTACAGTACATTTCTTAACTGGCATCTGTCTCCTTTAGACACTAAAACAAATCTCAGTAAAGAAGGATACTGTTTTTTCAAATGAGTACAACAGACCTTCTTTGGTATGGTGTGAGTCCTCTTGACAATGCTGTCACAAAAATGACATTTTGAATTGTATTTGCCCTATCCTTTTGCTTTAGCCTGACTAGTCTCAAACCAGGAAGGGTATGGGCAAGGTCATTGCAAGGCTCATTCTGCCTGAGGAAGAATGGCCTTCGTTAAGAATGTTTTCATCCTGGGCATATGCAAGACAAGTGTGTGATCTTCGTACAGAGGAGGGCTACGAAGCTGGTGAGGGGTCTGGAGCACAGGCCTTATGAGGAGCGGTTGAGGGAGCTGGGATTGTTCAGCCTGGAGAAGAGGAGGCTCAGGGGAGACCTTATTGCTCTCTATAACTTCCTGAAGGGAGGTTGTGGTGAGCTGGGGGTCAGCCTCTTCTCTCATGTAATCAGTGATAGAACTAGAGGGAATGGTTTCAAGCTGCGCCAGGGGAGGTTCAGGCTGGACATTAGGAAGTATTACTACTCGGTAAGGGTAGTCAGGCATTGGAACGCACTGCCCAGGGAGGTGGTGGAGTCACCGACCATGGGAGTGTTCAAGAAACGTTTGGATGTTGCGTTGAGGGGTATGATTTAGCTGGGAAGTATTGGTAATGGTTGGACTGGATGATCTTCTAGGTCTTTTCCAACCTCGATAATTCTGTGTGATTCTGTGTGTGTACAGAACATCTACAAAGCACTACTTCTGAGTATGACCTTCAGAGGGTAATTCTGTGCTAGCCTATTAGCGTGGCAGAAGCTAACTCTAGTATAAAAAAAAGATCCAAATTTGTAAAGAAACCCTTGTTCTTTGTAAAGATGGTTGAGCAATATCTGAGCTAGCCTGTCCTCCTAGCACAGTGTAGTATTGTTCAGGGGCACCCAGATCTTGGAAGAAGCATGGTCAGGATTAAAGATGTGCTCTTCTTTGCTTCTTCAGAGGATTTGGCTGTATTGTGTGCACTTGTACAGCTGCTCCACAGTGCTGCATACTGTACTGCAGATGTAGATCTAGATGTGCTCATTCAAACTCTACAAAATATTTCAACTTCTGGTTTCTGTGCAGGTGCCTCATAGATGGTTTGGGGTTGGTCTCTGGGGTGTTGGAGTGATATTCAGCCATTTGGAAAGATGTGCTGTTATTCATATATATATTTATATTCATACACACACTTATTTCTTCTGATGAGTAAATCATTCTGTCATTTTTCTAATCAGTGAAAGGATTTTTATTTATATATTTATTTGTTTTCAATTTATTCAGAACCCCTCAATGAACATTTGACACGGGAAAGGTGAATTGCTGTTCTCACTGGGAATTTATTTTTGCTTGCAAATTGACCAGGTTAAGAACTCCAGTGAGTTTCCCTCTCCTGTGAGAGCAGAACTCAATTTACATGGTTGGCCCAGTCCTATGCCCTGCATTTTCATCACCGGTCTTATTTGTAGAGATAGAACTGGAATTACATAGTTGGTCTTTCAGGGCAAGAAAAGAATAGATTATCCTCACATGCTCCAGGAGCCACCGAATACATGACTGTGCAATAGGGTCAGATGCACTTACCCTTGGTGAAGGTTACAGCTGAGCCTTTTCTGGCTCTTCTATTCTGTATTAGCTATGATAGATATGTAGTATACCTTCTGGAGAACAGCAAAGAAGAGAGCATCAGCTTTTGTACCTAAGCTCCTGAAGGGATAAAAATATTTAATGATGACTCCCCCTTGCGCTTCCCTTCTGAAGCTCTGCTCTTGAGAAATTACTCATTAATTTGCTAGTGGCCTTCCAACCCTTCCTTCCAGCTGAGAAAGGAGGGAGTGCAGGGCCGCTCACAAATGAATTTGGGCCATGTTGGGTATCTCCTGAGCAGTCAGGAGTGAGTTCTTTCTCTCCTTGCTCCAGTGGGGAGATCTGGAGCTGGATGGAGCGGAAAGTGCTTTCTTTTGTGCCACATACTAGCTTGCACACTGTGTGTAAAATCTGTTCTTGAAGGACATGAGAAGTTGCCTAAGAAATAATGATAAGGGCTGTATACTTTACATAAAATTCTAACTTAATCATCACCTTCCTCCCAAAGCTAAACTCCAGAGACTAAATGTAGTAGTACCTTTCCTTTCCTTTTCAACAACCTGTATGTATATTAGGAGTTGACTGTCAGAAAGATCTTTGGAATAATGCTCTGACCTCGTGTGTCACCTTTTTGGTACGTGGAGTTGGCAAGTTTCTTTTGTGTGGTCTGTCTAACAAGCACTGCTAGAGGAGAATGCAGTTCATTACCTGTTTAGGAAAGAGAATATTAGTGTCCTAACACTGCCCGTTGCTGATCTTTTCTCTAGCTCACTGATAAGTGTATTACGATGAACAGTGAGCTCTCTGCCTGACTTCGAAACTGGCATGAAAACCACAGGAAAACTGTGAGTGTAAATATTTGCACTTGTTTCCTGTTGTGGGAAGATGCTGTGGATTTTGAAATTATTAATGCATTCAAGTTGAAATTAGGTGTAATTTTGGGCAGAGTAAGTGCCTGTAAAGAAAGATCTACTGTGCTTTGTATTCCAGCAAACAATACGTGAAAGTGAATCATCTTGAAAAATGAAAAGAATTTTGGTAACTTGATCTATAATGAGATAGAAAGATATTTGTTGGAGGAAAAGCCCCAGCATTGCATATTTTGAAGCTCTTTTTACAGAGTGCCATAGTTCCTCAGAAAAGTTGTGCTACTGGAGTTTTAGATGTGTTTGTTCCTGACAGACCTTCTCATGTTTCTAAAACACACCTGGGTTGCACCTTTTGAGGCTGCTCTTTTCAGGAATGCAGGACAAATGGCAAACAGTTTGTGCTGGATCACCTGACAATTAAATGCTATTCTTGTGTACATCTAACCTAAACAATAATAATGAAATCAGTAACAATGTTGAAAATCTTGAAGGTGATTTTGAAGTTGAAAAATCACTCTGAATCTGATACTGTGGATGCCTCTAGCTGATGACATGAGAAGTTACCCCAAAAAATAGAGAAGAGGTTTACCCCCACCTCGCCACAGCCTCCTTTCAGGTAGCTGTAGAGAGTAATAATGTCTCCCCTGAGCCTCCACTTCTCCACACTGAACAATCCCAGTTCCCTCTGCTGCTCCCCATAAGACTTGTGCTACAGACCCCTCACCATCTTTGTTGCCCTGTAGACACACTGTAGGCCCTCAACCATCTTAAATGCCGTGTGTTTGTGTACTTCCTGGTTATCTGGGGGTTAAAAATTCCTTGTAAAATAATCTTTTTTTTTTTTTTTCCCCACTCAGTTTAATGGGTTATCATCTGGTGGTGGGTTGGTTTGAATAAGCCTGGCTTTTCTCCCATTGCTCTCCCAGAGTCCCAGCTTTGCTGTGGCTTTTGGGCTGCATGATGGCCCAGGCATCAGCGTGCTCACTGGAGTCTCATTTTGCAGTCTAAGGTTTAAGGAGGGGTACTGGTATGTGTGGTGGTTACCAGCCTTTTGGATACTGCTGCTGGTGGGCTGCGTGCACAGCTGTGCTCAGCTTTGCCAGGCAGTGCGGCCGTTAGCAGTGGAGGCTTAGCCACGAGGGAAAAGAGATTTATACAGACGCTGAATAGGACAACCACGCTAAATCCATCCTGTGCCAGCTGCATCTTGGATCTGTAATGCTCCCCTAATGAGGCCGCAGTTATTTACTGTGCAGACTAAGCACAGCAGCTGATCCTCCTACGCACCTGCAGCAGGGTGCAGGGCCAAGATGCTCTACAGTGCCAGGCGCCCTGCTCCAGCCTGCATTTTGCCCTTGGGATGCATAGCCCGCATTTTGCCCTTGGGATGCATAATTTGTCTTCTTTTTCTTTTTTTTCTTCCTTCAGCAGTTTGTAAAGGAAAAAAAAAAAAACAAACAAAACAACATCCAAAAAAACCTGCAGTGCACTAATAAGAGGGAGCCAGGAGTGAGATGTGAAACGAATGGAAAATGGTAGCACAAAGGGGAGTTCAAAAACATAAGCTTTGGTGCAGTGCATGCTGACACAGGTGGCAGTGGCAATGAATGAAGCCACAGCATCCACAGGGATGCTAGGAGTGCAAACTGGGCTGCAAGACCCTAAAAGCTTTTGTGTCACCTTATTCACAATGAGCCCCCCAGGCAGTGTTACCTCTTCGCTGTCCTGCACCATGTGATATCAGCAGCCTGCCTTGGGGAAGGGTCCCTGCCCCCTCCCCTCAGGTATTTCTGGAAGCGAAGGCAGAAGAGCCCAGGCTATGCCTTCTCCGCTCTGGGAGAAGACATCAGGTCCCTTGTGGGAGCATTGCTTCAGGTCTTGAAAAGGTGGTTAAACTCCCTCAGCCCTTTTTCCAAGTGGCTTTGTCACATAGTGGCTTTCCATGGTATGGTGATCCATGGTGCCTCCTCCAAAAAAAGAAAGATTTGAGAAGAAGAAGCTCAGGGGAGACCTTATTACTCTCCACAACCATTTGAAAGGAGGCTGTGGTGAGATGGGGGTCGGCTTCTTCTTCCTGATAACAATGACAGGACAAGAGGTAATGGCCTTCAGTTGTGCCAAAGAAGGATCAGGTTGAGTATTAGGAACCATTTCTTCTCAGCAGGAGTGTTGAGACAATGGCTCAGGTTGCCCAGGGAGGTGATGGAGTCACTGTCCCTGGAGGTGTTCAAGAGCTATGGAGATATGGCAGTTAGGGACATGGGCAGTGGGCATGGTTGGAGTGGACTGGTGGTTGGACTAGGTGATCTTAGTGGTCTTTTCCAGTGAAACAGTTCTAGGATTTTAAGTGACACCAGCCATTTGCAGTGTAAATGTGAAGGCTGAACCCTGTGCCAGGCACCTGTGCTGTAAATCAATCCCCATGCCTTTCGGTATGCCCTTGCCACAGGATTTTAAATCTGAATTTTATATCCTGGCTGCACAGGGAAAGGGGGTGCCTATCAAGGATACTTAGCAAACATCTCTGGCTGCAGGTGCTTGTGTCACCTTCAGAACGACACGTCACAGAGCCACTTACAGCAACATCTTCAGCTGTCAGTCTTGGGACAGTGGGTCATGTTGCCGTTAGTGAGTGTGAGCATTCAGGTCCCAACATGTCCAGCCATTTGCTGGCTGCATGGCATATGCCTGCTTGATCCATTGCTTCTAAATGTGTTTGTGCTGCGGAAACGGGACCTTTAATCCAGTCCTAAAGCCCAAGGATCCCTGGTTTCCAATCATCTCTACAGGTGTGTAGCTCTACCACAGTGTCCTGCTGTCTGCTGCACTCTTGTAATAAATGCTATTTTCCCATACTTCTCAGCCAAGATCAGTAGTAATCTTGTTATTTTTAACTATAAATTTCAGAAATGCATGAGCTGCCTGAGGGTGATGGAGCATCCCTTTTGTTTACAGAGCAAACTGTGAGATCTGTGCCAGAACGTTCTTGATGCAGAGTGGCTGTAAGAGGCTTTTCTGGTGACGGCAAGGGACAGAATATGTTAAGACAGCCGCGGCTTCACCATTACTCATGCTTATTGCTTATGGGCAGTGAGGCTGTGCCGACAGCCGAGTACTGCTTCAGAACATTTGTGCTAATAAACTTTCTTTGTGCTCTGCTTGTTTATCTGCTTTGTCCCCTGAAATGATGGTGCATTTGTGGATAATTTTCTCCTCTTATGAGCTACCCCCATCCAGTTGAAAGTTGTCTATTTTTAAAATGCCAGCTGCCTTGCGCATAAAGAAGCCACCGCTGATGTACTGTTGCTTGCAATGCATTATTCAAAGTCCTTTTTAGACTCCCTCGTATAAAGAGCTTCATTAATATTGCAGCAGTTGCTGTGATTCTCTGCAAGGGGCTCCCTTCCTTTTACTGCTTGACACCCCTATGGGTTTTTGCACATAGCAAAGATGCTTGGACTTTGAGTTACTTTTGATGGAACAAGCTCATCATTTTCAGCATGAACTGACTCTTAAAAGAAATGCTGACCTTGAGATTTGTGCTCAGCAGATTGCTGGTGTACCCAGCTTTGTCCAGCAGCTTTGGGAAATGGAGTGGTGCAGGGTTGGGAAGGGGCTGCTTGTGTATACCTGGAGGCACTCAAGGCCAGGTTGGATGGGGCCCTGGGCAGCCTGGGCTAGTGGGGGGCAGCCCTGCCCACGGCGGGGGTTGTGGCTGGGTGGGCTTTGAGGTCCCTTCTAACCCAAACCGTTCTGTGATTCTGTATTAGGTAATAAATCTGCGGTAAAGCTGAGCTTTCAAGAATGAACAGATTTATTTCCTCACCTGAGGTCCTGGTGGAAAATAAGTAGCAGGCAGGTCTGGGAAGAGGTGGCTTTGCCTTCAGATAAGAAAGATTGAGCCAAAACTGGCCAACCATTCTGAGCTCTCTGTGTGAGAGCGGCTCTCTTAATCCATAGGGACCTTACTTATTTCTTTCTGATGCCAGGATAAAAGAGTCTTTTGGCTTGATTGTGCGTGACGGGTTTGTACGCTGGATGATAGCATTCTGGTGATACTGAGCTGCACGGTACAAGGTAGTTATTCAGTACATGAAGCAATTAAGTGTGCAATAGGAAGACAAGCATTGGAAGCCATTGCTCACCCGTGAAACAGGAGGGAGGGTGGAAATGCGTGCTAAACACCAGTGAGGAAATAGGGCAGCTGCAGGCTGGCAGTGTCTGCACACTGGTGGAGAGCAGGACTGGGGTGTCGCCTCATGGTTTGTGTGTTGGGTGATTTCTGCACGGTAAGGATGCAGGGAGCAGTGTGCAGAGCTGGGCTTTGCCGTGGAATCCTGGAAAGTGGTGATCTGAGCAGCAGTGGCAGATCTTCAAGAAACGTGAACTCGGTCTGTCTGTTTTCTGATGAAGAAAATAGTTGTGAGCAGGCTTCAGAAAAACCTAGTATTTCCCTGCTGAGTCAGGAGCGAAGTGAAATTGTGGGCAAGAAATATACTTGGCTTTTCCCAGGTCCCTGGAATCATTCATGACTTTCACACGATGTGTGTAGTGTTTAAAAAAGGAACTTGGTCTACAAGCTGCTCGGAGGGTGCAGGAGAGCGTGTTGCACAGTGCTCGGGTGACACGGATGCCAACATGTTGCAGGTGTATTTTGGTAGAACTGTTGCTTCTCTCTCACTTGGGGAGGGCAGCAGGGAGTCTGTGGATGTCCTGCAGGTGCTGGGGACTTTTGCTTCAGCGTCCTCTGGGAGGACACCTTAAGGGAGAACCAGCTTCGCATCCCCCCATCACTCTGGCATCTCTGTCTTCTCTGGCTGCGTGCGGGTGTGGAGCCAGGGAAGGAGATGGGCTTCATTTCTTCCACAGCCTGCTTGGCATCTGTGGAAGATTAGCATGTCATGTGCTCACTGGTTGACCTTAATCCTCATAATATGGGATCACCCTCTCTGAGGGAGACAATAAACAACCCAGATTTTCCTGCTGATGCTGATGCGTTGAGTGAAGCCACTGCTTCAGGGCAGAGATGCTCTTAGGGGTCTTGCAGTGTGGATGGACAAAGTGCCCTGGGGAAAATGGATGGGAGGCAGAATTTCTTCTGACTTGCCTTTCTTTGTGTTCATCGGGGCTTTGGGGATTAGCAAGTTCCTTCTCCCCAGCTTCCTGGCCAAGCAATCTTCTTCTCGTTATGCCAGCTGTCCCTAGGAGCTTCAGTTAGCCTCCGTCTGTTCTTTCAAACCACTGGAGATCTCTGTTGCTCATCCTCTACCTCCTCCCCCCCAAAAAAGAGGGAGCCACTGTGTGTGTTGTTCTGTGCATGATTTAGTGGGTGGCAGCCCTGCACATGGCAGGGGGTTGGAACTGGATGAGCTTTAAGGTCCTTTGCAACCCAAACCATTCTGTGATTCTGTGACTGATTCTGTGATTCTATGAGTCTGGCCCTGCTACACCTGCCTTTCATTCAGCAGGCTTAATTAAAATTAAATGTCTGTTACCAGTGAATGCTCCAAGTGTGGAATATGTAGCTAGCTTGCTTTTACCAGGTCTGTATAAGGGTCCTGGCCCAAGGGACCCCTCCAAAAGCTGTTTGCTGCTTGTTAAGTGTTCCATGCTTGTTATTTAATCCAGATGGAGGCTGCTGGAGAAATTGGTTCCATTGTGTTTGAGGATTGGCTGTTGTAAGAACAGATGCTCCAGAAGTTCGGTGCTTGTGTCCATTGAATTTAGGAATGGCTTATCTTGGGAAATAGAAGCGAAATTTGTTTTAAAAGGTCTTTAAATCTGTTAAATCAATTTTTTTCCAAGATAGGAAGCAAAGGCTGTGCGTGGAAGAGGGGGAAAGCCAATGACAAAAAACTGTAACAAGTTCAACTCCTTTAGGCAGATCTTTGACCAGGTGTCGTAATGGAATGGGTGAGAACGTGAAGATGCCTTTTTGTACCTTTAGCCACTACTTTTCAGAGTGGTATGTTTTCTGACAATGTACTTCACCAGTCAGTGTTGGCACTGGTTAGGTGTGTTTTTTTTCCCTCAAACTGGGAAGTTTATGCTTTTTGTAAAGAGAGGAAGGTGTTAAGACTTAGAATGAATTAGATGATGCTTACTTCTTTTTCCAAGTCAGCTCTGAAAAAGGCCTCCGAGATTTGGTTGTTAAGTGCCTCTCCTAATGGGAAGAAGGCTTTCAGTACCTAAAGAGAGCTTTTAAACAGGTGGGAGAGTGACTTTTTATACAGGCAGATAATGATAGGACAAGGGGGAGCAAATTTAAACTAAAAGAGAGGAGATGATTGGAACAATTTTAAACTAAAAGAGAGGAGACTCTTTACCTGGAGGGCCCTGGCCCAGGCTGTCCAGAAGAGCTGTGGTGCCCCATCCATGGAGGCGCTCAAGGCCAGGTTGGATGGGGCCCTGGGCAGCCTGAGCTGGTGGGGGGCAGCCCTGCCCATGGCAAGGGTTGGGCTGGGTGGGCTTTGAGGTCCCTTCCAACCCAAACTATTCTGTGCTTTTGTGATTCTGAAGCTTTCTGCGGTCCTCCTCATTCTTGTTAGCTCAGAAAGGGACCAGGAGGTTCAGTCTGGAAAGCTGGTTTGCTTGGAGGCCAGCCAAGCAAACAGGCACTTTCACAAATCAGTGGTACGGATAGAGTGAAACTGCGTGGAGTGACTCAGAGGAATTGGCTAATACACCCTGCAGCTACAAAGAAGTGTACAAAGCAAGATGTTGCTGTCAGCAGAACATCTGATGATGCAGTAGGTAAACTTGTTTTTAATGGAAAATGGGAAGTGAGTCTTGGAAAAATGTCAGGCGTAGCCTGCTAGGTAGAAATTGAATGTAGTATTTTTGGATGTTTG
Source organism: Alectoris magna (assembly GCA_030625065.1). Classification (NCBI taxonomy): domain Eukaryota; kingdom Metazoa; phylum Chordata; class Aves; order Galliformes; family Phasianidae; genus Alectoris; species Alectoris magna. The sequence goes on from CM060560.1 coordinate 83,663,072, forward strand.
TAAGACCATAATGCTTATTTAAGAGAGTAGAAAGTTAATTTGTTAATTGAATGTTCTGTCAGCATGCTCCTCAGTGCCAGCACGTCTGAGTCATTAGTGATCAGCCCAGCCTCCCTTCCTACATGTGCCACAGAGTCACAGAATGGTTTGGGTTGGAAGGGACCTCAAGAATCATGAAGCTCCAACCCCCCTGCCACATGCAGGGCCACCAACCTACATATCTAATACTAGACCAGGCTGCCCTGTGTCATGGGCTTCAATTTTAAATTTTTGTAACAGCTTGCTCTACGTGTACTGGAAGCTGAACCATGCTCCTTTAAACACATGCAGATCTAAGTGGTGGCCTAGCTAGCGTGGTTAAGCTTACCTCTTTTGTGGGAAGCATACTAGAATAGTAGGGCTGGCTTGCATTTTCTTCTGTGAACTCCTGCTGGTAGTACAGAAATAGCTCACGTTTGTACCGATGGACAGGCAGGAAAAGGAGAGCATTGGCAAGGCTCGGTGTGCCTGTCTGAGCTCTCGAGAATCTCACTGCTGTTGTGTGAAGCACTGGGGGGGGCACACACCAAGTATCTAGTGCAGCATCTACATTTCCTTCTGTTTTTTCCCTACTTGCCATGTCTTGGCTCAGTGCAGCCTCTTCACACCTCCCAGCAGCGTAGGCGAATGGGAGACTCAGAAAGGTAACTCAGAGAGTGAGAAAATCAATGAGAAGCGCCTGCTGAGCTCTCCCAGCTTTGGGGTGCTTTTAGAATGGAGCTTGAAGTGCTGCTTGTTTGTGCAGAGGAGGGCAGGATTTGCCTGGGAGGCTGCCCAAGCCCAGGGGCTCTCGCAGAAGGATGCTCAGGATTCCCCCCTTCTGCTGGCTTCCCTCTGCTGGTCCCTCTGTTAAACGATCAACACTTTCAAAAAAGTGAGCCTTTCCCGCAGGTTTTTTGTTACCTCCTGAAATGGCGCATTTCACCAGTAGGAAAAGAAATGGCTCTTTCTGCTGAGTACATTGAGAGCGCTAGAAGTACATACTAAATCAGTTCTTGAGTTTGAAATTAAGCTGTTGGGGCTCCTTATCTTTGCTAATGGCAGAGATTCAAAGCTGTTTTCCTGCTTTCTTTATCTACCATTTCCCCCCTCACTTTCCTCTTTTCTGCTTTTAGATCTGAAATAATTTGAAATTGTCAGCGAATGAACCTTCTGGGAGGGCATTCAGGATTATCCCAAACTATTTAAACCTGGGCAGCAAGAAGTGTATTTCCTAGTGCTTGTACCCATTCATCGTTTGTGAATTATTAAAGAAAAAGGGAGGAAATTAACACTTCTAGAAGACCTGTTTGTTGAACAAGTGGGAAACCCAGTCATACGGCTGGGCAGAAGGAGAAAACAGCTGCACTTGCCAACCATACCTCTCTGCTTGTCTGTTTGGTTCACAGCATCCCTCCTGTGTCTCTGCTGTCCCTGGTACCTGGAGTGAGGTGGTGGCAACACTGCATGATTGAGGATTGCATCCCCCACCAGATGCTGTGCTGTAGCCTGGGGTACACTGCTGGTCCCCATCCTGGCACAGATGGGATGTTCAGGAGAGGACCCCAAGCACTGGGCACCCCTCTAGGTCATCACCTCCAGCTCCCATCTATCCTCCCTCCCTCACTTTTGTGTTGTGTTTTTTTTCTTTTTCTTTTCTTTTTTTTTTTTTTTTAAAGCTATGTTGCTTGGGGAGATTTTCTGCCACACACCTTTTGCAAAATGGGCTGCCTTGCTTGTGGTAGCATACGTCTGGCTGGGAAGTGCCATTTATCCTCAGTGCACTTTTCTGCAAAGCCATACTTGCTGCCATAATTTGTCCTCATATGACTAGTCCCATTAACTTTAATGGCTTGCGTAATCAAGTTCTCACATTATTCCACCCTTCGCTGCATTTTACTTTCCTTCTCATTCTCGTCCAGGCCCCTGGGGAGCATCACGCAATACTTTGCATGGGGACTAGCTTGTGCTGGTTGACACTGAGGACTGTGTTGCACCTGAGCAGGTCGATCCTCTGCCCTAAGCAACCTCAGGAATCACACTTTGCATTATAACTGATTTCAGGGTGCGTATTTTGATTTTGAGGCACCGTCAGTGCCAATTTAAAAAAAAAAATAAAATCATGACCAGTAGAAGATTTGTGCTATGGGCACCCAGCATCGGTAAATAATGGGAGTGCTGGCCTTAGTCCAGGAGAAATGTGTCCCAGTAAACTTCTTAAAAGACCCCATTCAATTGTCTTTATTATTATGCAGGAGAAGCAGGCTGTACATATTCTTAACTGCTGTCAAAGGAGACATTTTCTACACCATATATAATAATTTTCTCTGCTTTGGCATCTTGACTCACAGTAGAAGAGAGCTGCTGCACACCTTTCCGCAGGGGTAATTTGTAATGGTGCAGCCTGAACTAAAGGGAGGCACACAGGGACCCATCATGAGTGCTTTGCCTCCTGCCAGTCTAATAAAACTTATCTGGGCAGTGCCTTGCAGATGGATTTCAGTAGTAGTATAGATCAGCAGTGAAATGACATAGGAAGATATTTTTCATGAAAAATACCATTCCCAGGGATAGCTGGATGAGGATGGGCAGGATGGAGACGCAATAATTGATGCTGGGATTGTTCCGTCTGTAGGAGGCTCAGGGGAGACCTTACTGCTCCCTACAACCATCTGAAAAGAGGTTGGTGAGAGATGAGGGTCAGCCTCTTCTCCCAGGTGACAGCGATAGAATGAGAGGGAATGGCCTCAAGTTGTGCCAAGGGAGGTTCAGGTTGGATATTAGGAATGATTTCTTCTCAGAAAGAACAGTGAGGCAGTGGCACAGGCTGCCCGGGGAGGTGGTGGAGTCACTGTCCCTGGAGGTGTTCAAGAGCTGTGTGGATGTGGCACTGAGGGACGTGGGCAGTGGGCATGGTGTGATGGGCTGCTGGTTGGACTAGGGGATCTTAGTGGCTTTTTCCAACTTTAATGATTCTGTGCTCATTCCCTCTTTATCCATCTCTGCTGTGGAAGCATGCTTGGTGGGTGGAGGGCTCTGGCAGGGAATGGAAAGCATCAGTGGACTGTGTTTGTGTTGAAGCCAAGTTTGTGTGCTTGCCATCCTCGCATCAGCATGTGGCATGAGGAGGAGCCTGCAGTGCACTGAGCCCTGTGTGGGGCTGGGGACATGGAGTCAAGGGAGGTGATCCTCCCCCTCTACTCTGCCCTGGTGAGGCCTCATCTGGAGTACTGTGTCCAGTTCTGGGCTCCCCGGTACAAAAAAGACAGGGATCTCTTGGAAAGTGTCCAGCGGAGGGCCACAAAGATGGTGAAGGGCCTGGAGCATCTCCCCTATGAGGAACGACTGAGTGAAGCGGGTCTGTTTAGCCTTGAGAAAAGAAGGCTGAGAGGGGATTTATTTGATCCAGGTCTATAAATATCTAAGGTGTGGGGGGCAAAGTGGTGAGGCCAGACTCTTTTCAGCAGTGTGTGGAGACAGGACAAGGGGAAACGGCCAGAAACTGGAGCATAGGAAGTTCCACACGAATGTGCGCAAGAACTTCTTTACGGTGAGGGTGACGGAGCACTGGAACAGGCTGCCCAGGGGGGTTGTGGAGTCTCCTTCCCTGGAGATATTCAAGACCCGCCTGGACACCTGCCTGTGCGACCTGCTGTAGGGAACCTGCTTTGGCAGGGGGGTTGGACTCCATGATCTCTGGAGGTCCATTCCAACCCCTACGATTCTGTGATTCTGTGATTCTGTGGCACATGCACCTTGCTCTCCACTGGTGTTGGGGAATTAACCAGTTTTGGCTGCTTTAGGGTGGTCAGGCACTGGAACATGCTCCTGAGGGCACTTGTCACAGCCCCAAGCTTCCCGAGTTCAAGGAGTGTTTGGACAACACTCCCAGACATAGGGTTTGATTTTGGGTGGTACCGAGTGAAGCCAGGAGTTGGACTCAGTGATCACTGTGGATCTCTTCCAGCTCAGGATATTCTGGGAGTCTGTGAGCTGCTGTTGACCGCTTGATGCCTGCATTGATGAAACAACTGAACAAAAATCCCCAAACATGTTGGGAATAGTGCAGTGTCCTCGGGTGTGTGTTTTTTTAAGGCCTCCAGCCTTTGCCCTTCCCAGAGGCTTGTTACTTTCCCTAAATAGGTTTCTTAGGAAAAAAAACGTTCCACTAGATTTATTCCCAAGCCAGAGTGACAAACTGTTTATTTATTTAATTGGTTTTATGTCCCAAGAAATAAACTAATCTCTGTGTCTGATTTTTAAGCAAAGAGAAAAGAGAATGTATATGAGAGTTGTGCTTTTTGTTCTCTGGTGGTTTTTTCTCCTTCATGTTTTTATCAGCTCTTTATTTAAATAAGAAACTTAATTAAGCATAGCTTTCTCCTAACAGTCTGTATAGAAGTGGAGCCTAAAGAACATGGAGTGGGCTTAAGAGTAGCTTACTGTTCTTATGCAGCCCATCATTTTCTTTGCAAAAGCAACTCCTGCATATAATTATTTGGTTATTCCAATATATTTATCTTTTGCAACTTAATGCGTGACTCTTGCAGATTTTCCTGGCTCTCTGACAGCCTGAGCTTCCTTTGCACTCAGACTGTATTTTTCCCCCAAGCTTCTATAATTGCATTAGATTGGAGTTTTCTCCTTACTTTTTTTTTAATCTAAATTTGTTTTTTTATGCTTCATAGGCCACAATGCTCACACTTGTGTGTACAGCCCATCTGCACACAGAACAGGAACATGCAGGGTTCATTAGTCAGATAGGGTGAATGGCTTGAAATGTTTAATTAAAGAAAAAACACAGAACACCCAGTGAATCAGATGTTCACACAGTAGCAGAGGTGGGGAAAAGACTCTGCGAATAATTTTGAAATGCCAGGTCTCTTATTTGCCCACTGTTAGTTTCCACCAATATCTTCATGAGAGGAAGATCAGCCAATAAAATATATGTCAACTACAACATGATATATCTTATGGAAATTCCATTCTTTCGTGTTACTGGCAGACTTATTGTTCCCAGTCTATTCTAAAGCGAGGCATTTCTGGAGTTTACAATGCACCTTTGTTGAAGACTGAAATGTGCAAATCTTTCCAAACAATGGCATGGTCCTCTTGTCTGAGAACTGAAGAAAAGTCCATTCCCACTTACTTTTTACAGAGTAGGTTGTACAGTCAGTCTTGGGATATCCTTGCTAATTGGCACTTTTGATATTTAAAAAGTACACAGAGAAAGTAAGTGCTCCATTTATCTAGTTGTTGCTGTAAAACTACTGTGTATTTTTAAACCTCTCCTGATGCACGCTTCTTGTGAGCTTTGCATCAGTAGAGAAGTTGAGCAGAATAGAGGTTATTTTAAATAATTACAGGGTGATGTGACAGCTTGAAATGAAGGACGAGGAATGAACAAGCACTGCCGAGTGCTCTGCCTGTATCTCATTTTGTGCAAGCACGTTAGCAGCTGTATCCGTTGGCACATTTTAAGTTTGTGTTAGTCTCAATTGGGGGATGTCTGCCTGTGGGCCTCCCTCTTACTCTCTTTGGGGCCACTGTGTTCCTGACAATGCGTGCACTGTCTCTGTGCCCTGAGCGGGACGGGTGGTTGTGAAGGGGCCTGAGATATTACATAGGCCTGTCAGTGATGCTCGTCATTTGTATTCTGGTCAGGAGCCACGCTGCTGAGGAAGAGACCTGCCAGCATGCTTAAAGATCCTTTGCTCACTCTAATTTTTGCTTGGCCTGGTTTACCATAGTGAACTTTTCAAGGTGTAGCTTTTTTTGCAGCCCATCATTTGGTTTGGGACAAAAAAGAAGTTCTTCCTTTGTCTAAGATACAATTTGCCGTACCTATAAACGTGTGGGCTGCTTTGGGACTCTTATTTTTCAAGTGCAAAGTGCTGATTCTCCTCGTAGTCTGAAGAGCTTCATGTTTTAAAGCTGGATGTGCTAATTCAGGATATTTTTGCTGAAGTGGTGCAGTGCTCTGTCTTGTGGCGTTGGCTCTTGCTCATGCTGCTCTGCACACACTGGTGTGATTCTTCTCTCCTCCAGCCTTCCCACAGCTCCCTGTTGCCCTCTGCCCTTGAGGACTCCTGTGTAAAGACATATCAAACCTTCAATCTGGAAGGAAAATGCAGAATAGAGTAAAGGGAATTTCAGTGAGGCCTGCAGGTCCTACATCAAGTCGGATCAGTCCCTTGTGGAGACAGAGATGAAAACGTAACATTGCAAGAGCACATGCCCTTCACTGAGGCTGTTTCTGAGGGGTTTGGTGTCACCTGCAAACTCTCAGCAGTTAAACTCCTGAGGGCAGCAATGCAGGGACGTTGTGCTGAGGAGGACTGTCAGAATGAGGTGGCTGGACACAGGACGAGTGCCTGGCCATGTGCATGAGCCTCATTAGAACAGGACAAAGAGGTCGCTGTCATGGTATGCCAGGGAGTGCCAGGCCTTGGAGGAAGATGCAGTTTCTTGTACTGGGCTGATAATTTCCTCTGAGGCTCCCACTGTCTGCCTGCCTGTCCTACAAGACAGATCTAACTCCAGCATCAGAGAATTACAGGCCACAGCAAGGCCCATGCAAAATTCCTAAAGGAAGCTGTCTTATGTGTCCTGTTTCCCCAGTCCCTTTGTTATGTATGGAAGCAAAGCTTTGGTAGCTTTTGGTGTGGATGCTGATAGGAGGAAGAGAGAAGCTTCTTCTTGAATAGAGTTTTGGATGAAGGCCTTGTAACCAAAAGAAGGCTCAAACAAGTTTGGAGAATAACATGTCCTGGATTCATGCTAAACAAACACATGTGATAGCTGTGAATGTATAAAAGTGGTTCCTAGTTTAAAAACAGGTCTGGAAAGAGAAAAGTAAGTACTGCTGCAGTCGAAAAGCTACAGTTATTTACTGTGTCCTAGAAGGGATATGTATACCCAGTGCTGGAGCAAACATGCAGTATTTTCAGCAAACCCTGCCCAGAAACTTCCACCAGTCCTTGGCATCATCATAGACTGGTGGAAAGTCCTGGCACCTCTTTTCCTTCATCACCAATGGATGCCAGGAAGCAGATTGAAAGGAAGGCATGTCACGGTGAGTCAGGGGTGGGTGAATGTAATGGTGGGCCTGCTTGGTCCCCGATTTATCTGGAACCAGGCCTCACAGGGCTTGTAGCACTCTGAATGGAGTAGAGTGGTCTGCTGAGGTCCCAAAGCACCATTCTTTCCACATATTACAGGTTTCTTCTTGTCGCGGCAATCGCCATCTCAGGGCAGTTTTCATATCTTATTAGATAGAACATGATTGCCTTGAACCCTAAGAACAAATTAACAACTGCAGCAGCAGTTCCCATGTGGGGGCACACAGCACACAGAAGGGAAAATGGCTGCCATGAACATGGTGCGACTAAGCAGCACAGTGTGCACCTGCAAATGTCACTCACAGCAGAGCAGCAGAGTAATTCTGTGTGCTGCTGACTGGCCATTTTTTGCTCCGAATGAAATGTCTCTTGGCCTGTGTGCATATCTGGATTTAGGATGATGAACATCCTCACAAATCTGTGCATCGGCATTGCTGTACATCTTCCTTTTCTGCTTCTCCCTGTGCCATTTGATGGCAAGAAGAGACCCTAACTCAGACCATTAATGTTGATTCTTCTGGTTTTCTCTCATATAAGAATTTTCATGTTTCAAAGCTAATCTTTCAACCACAACCAGACAAATACAAATTTGATAACAAGACAAAGCAATCACCCTGCTGACCACCAGGTCCAACAGCAGTAGTGCATGATACTGGCTAAGCAAAGTCTGTGAATTAACTGCATTTTAAGCAAGTGGAATGTAGCTTGGGAGTGCTCTGAGAGCTGGGCATTATATTCAAGTGTTTGAGTAAAGGACTGGTTCTTTTCTACAACATTTCTAGCAGGCTTAGGAAGCAATCCCGGATTTAAAACAGCCTCCTCCAAATGCTCTCCTGACTGCTCTTCAAGGCCGTGTAGGATGGTCCTGCCACCACCACCTCCTTATACTCAGGACTACTGACTGCACTGAGCCTCTGATGCAGATGTCAGCATGTTTCCAGTTATTGTGGTCATGTCCTTGAGTGCAGCCATCTCCAGTCAGACAAATCTGTATAGATGAACATAGCAAAGTGTTATTTCAGACTCAGTAAGGACTTCTTCCAGCTGACAATGCATTTATTTCTAAAGTCAATGCCAGTACAATTTTTTTTTCTTTTTTCCTATTTTTTTCCTCCTTTCTCTAATCCTTTCTCCTGAAGCCACATATCTTATATTGGCATCCAAAAGATACAGCTGAATATGAAGTCATGAGGTTTCTTATGGTTGCTTTTCAGCCAATGTCATATGCCATTTTTGGCAGAAATCTTTTCCATGGATGGGTTCATCTGTGGGAGGAGAGGGGCTCTCTGATCACATTTTGTTTGGGTTGTTCTATTAAAAAGTTTGCCTTCCTTCCCCTTAGAGCTAGATGCTGAGCTTCCTGCCTGGCTGCAGAAGTCCTGTTGAAATATATCTGTTGGCTTTATTGCCCTGAGAAACAAGAAAGTGCCTCTATGTTTGTCTGAAAATGTTCTTTTGTTAAGAAATTTTGCCAGATTCAGCCCATCTTTTATTGCCGTATGAAGTTTCCAAAATAATAATGGACATTGACTTGCAAATATTTAGACTTCTCTGATTAAAAGATTGGTTGCTGCGCTCTTCAGTAGGGGAATTTTATGTGCCTTCCTCTCCATCCCATCCCCAGAGGGGCTGGAATGAATGCTGTAACGTAAGAAAAAAAAATGAAAATAAATTGCTGGATATTTACAAAATCCAAATTATGATGAGTATGGCAGGCTGGTGCCTGGTGGATGTTCAGATCCTGCCCAGGGTTTGTCAGCACTGTGAAGGGCTGGTGGGACCAACTCAGTGCTCTTGTTACTCTATGAAATTAAAATTTGATTTGAGCATGTCCATTTATCCTGTGCTGGTGTGTCGCATAGAATGTGGGTTGCAGCATACAACTAAAAGAGGGCAGATTTAGACTGGATTTGAGGCAGAAATTCTTTCCCTAGATGGCAGTGAGGTGCTGGCACAGCTGCCCAGAGAAGCTGTGGTGCCCCATCCCTGGAGGTGCTCAAGGCCAGGTTGGATGGGGCCCTGGGCAGCATGAGCTAGTGGGGGGCAGCCCTGGCCATGGCAAGGGTTGGGGTGGGTGGGCTTTAAGGTCCTTTCCAGCCCAAATCATTCTGTGATTCTATGACAACTCTCCAGTGGGGACTGACTTCATCTAATACTGCAGCATCATCAAGCTGCATTGTCAGTTCTGGCAAGAAAGAGGAAACCCAGTGAACCAAACAGATGAATTTTAGCATGTGGTCACTTCTCTGGTGTTTAGGTCATGTGGACGCAAAGGTGGAGGCAGACCCCAGTCCTGAAACATAATCTGAAAGGTTATGCTTTTCTTTCTTGCAATAAGTTAGACCTGATGATTCAGCAAAGATACATGAAGTGTTTTCTGATAGTGTCCTAAATGGTGTTTTGGGGCAGGGGGGCTCTAGAGCTAGTGATAAAGCTTCCAAGAAGGTATCCTCTTAAAATATGCTGACATTCCATACAGACTAACCTCAGTAAGAACCCTGAAGCACATCACGGTGTTTTCCTTCCATATGTAGTAAAGGATGCAGGTAAAATCAATCTAAGATCTTGTGTGCAGGTGCTACAGAACTTCTCTTTGTGGTCAGCTGCTTTGATGGAGAAGTGGGTGGAACTGTGAGCACCTGAGTCAGCAGGGCAAGGCCCCCTGGCCAGCTGTGGGAAAGCACTTTTCTGGCATAATTTACTGTTTTCCTAAAGCAGACACCAAGCATGGGCATTTTTTGAGCATATTTCTCTCCATAGACTCTTCTGGGAGATGAAGGTGATACTGCATGGAATTTTCTCTTGTTCTGTTAAATGGATATCAGTTGAATCTGGTACTTAGTAAAAGGCACTTCCCTGTCACTGCATTGGCCCAGGTAGCATAGACTATTTGTAACTTAATTTTTAGTGTTAAACAGGCATTTTCTGCATGTATTCTTCACTATGCTTTGTTACAGCTCACATGGTTATAGTACTGTTGTGTTCTTAGTGCTTACATAAAGGTGATATTCACACAGAACTAGGAAAAATTGGCTTGGTGGTGTGCATCAGGAGTTTATCGTATTCTCTCAGAATCCAGGTGTGTTCAGAAGTACTTCAGCCATTCCTTACCAATATTAATCTAGTCTGTGTTTAAAGAACACAGCATGAAATCTATTCCTGTACTTCCGTATCATCAGATGTACTTCTTGTGATGTTTAATCTGAGTCTTTTTTGCTCAAATTTCAACCCATTATTCCTTATCTACCTGGTTGTTGTTCCTTATCCTGTCTATGAAGAACAGATTGTTCTATTTACTTTTGTAACATTCTTTTATGCGCTTAGAAGTCCTCTACCAGCCCACCCATCACATTCACTTCTCTGGATAGAAACAACTCGATTCCTGACAAGTCGCATTTTCTAGATCTCGTTGTTCTTTGACTTCTCTTTCTTTGGTCTTTGTATTTTTTCTAAGTGCTTAGATCAGCAGATAGTACCTCATCTGGGTCTTCATAAAGCCAAGTATAGCAGAAGAATGACCTCTATTGTAGGTGAGATGTGCTCCTTTTTATAGATCGTGGTGCATTCAGTTTTCCTAACAGTGTGACTTCACTGAATCACTCACCTTATGCAGTCTGCTCCACCTCAAGCCCTGTGTTTATGTGGTTCGTTGTCTCTCTCTCTATGTAACGGTGTGCTTCTAGCCATGTTGAATTTCAAAACGTGTTTTCAAATGCTGAAATAATCTCATATAATCTTGTCTACGAGTATACTTGCATTCCGTCCAGAATTGTGTGCTACAGGTTTTAATAAACATCTCATAGAGTTCATCCTTTCTTTCACTGATATCAGTATGGAAGAGAACCAAGCATAGGAATGTAAATTAATCATAAACCTAAGGATTTTGGAAGCTGGTAAGTAGTGCGGTACAGCCATATTCTTGGTTTTAAAAGCTCATGAATGCACAGCTGTTGCACAGTGGTGTTTGGGAATGTTGGCCTTGAAAGTCCCTGTGTTAAATGGCTCCACAGACATGGAAGCTGATGTAGTTCATACACTGAAGTCAGATGTAGGTTCAAGTGCTATAAATATCCCCGATCCTTTGCCAATGTGTGGGATTTACAGTAGGTACTTTTCATAGCACTTTAGCGCTTCTGTGTGTGTCTTAGATGCGACATCTGAGGAGAGGGGAGATAGCATGTGTGGCACTGACAAATGTTCAAGCTGAAAAATCCTGAGAAGGAGAGCTGCTGTGAAACTTTGTATTTGGGTTTCTGATGGTAATAGCCATGACTACAGTGAAGGAAGATGCAGGCTCCTGCTGTGAGAGACTGTAATAATGCAACGCATATGATGACCTGACTGTTCTTACTGATGAGTTGATACTTTTAGAGTACAAGTAATTGCAGCATATTTGATAAAATTTAGTTTAGGTGCAACTGGAATTGATTCCAAGAGATGAGGCTTGCAAGGACTGAAAAGTAATTAAGATGTTATATGGCTGGGTGCATATCATGGCTTTATTTGTCAACCTTTCTCCATCTCTTTTTACTCATCTACTTAGAACTCAGCTTATGCTAAGAATCTCCTTAGACTTGACTTTTTCAGACTTTAAAGTTGTGTGGCATCATCTTTTTTGCATGGTCATCAGAAGTAAAGGTAGAGCTGACTTGTCATTACATATCAGTCTCACCGTGCTTTTTTGCCTGCTGCTGAGTGTATCAGAAGAAACCTGGGGGGAGTTGTATGGGATGAGAGATATCAGTGGCTGAGGCTAGCGCTGCACTTCATAGCAGTCATTCCAGGCTGCTGGACTGTAGTGCTGTCAGTGAAAGGGGACTGATACCGAAGTATCTTCACACATCGCCGCTAATCATGAGAAGGAAAGTGCCTGGGGGAAGGACAAAACTCTGTAAACAACTTTGAGATGGAAATACGCCTGCCGGTCCTTGCAGTTGTTTTGACGGAGGGCAGGCCAGCATGAGGTCTGTAGCAAACTGTTGGTTTTTCCAGGTTAAGGAAAACATTTTAGGAGTGTTCTCCCTCTGCTTTATTTTGCTTTCTCGCAGAACATTTGGAACCGAAGCGTAAATGGCAGCAGTTACTGCTTTAGAACCAGCACCCCAGGGAAGCCTGTGCAAGGGACTCAGATCTGTAGGGGTTTGAAATAAATATCCCTTTTGCCCTCCATAAGGTTTGGCATTGACTCTGCCTACATGGAGAAGGGGGCTCTTGGCCTTACTCGTGCTGCGTGGTTTTCCCTTGTGCTTTTAGATGCATGTGCTCATCTTCATGTTTCATTCAGAGGCACCTTACAGCACACTGCAGGCTCAAAGAGCTGTGTGCAGAGGAGGGGGAACAATTAATGGCGATGGCTGTGCCCCTCGCCACGCTCTCTCATCTTGTTAGTGACTCTCTGCCGTCAGTGCAGTGCAATTACCAAGATGTGAGGCTAAAAGAAACTGAAATTGGCTGCAGCGCCGGGATGTGTGTGGGGAGAGATGCAGGTCGTTACTCCAATTTATCTTCTGTGTGGCAGTCAGCAATTAAATGGTGGCTGCGAAATTCAGGCAGGCGAGAGCTGGTCATTTTTGGAGTGCGGCTGGTGAATGTGTCACAGAGCTGACTGCCTTCACACAGCCCTGCCAGCCAGGCTTGATAGCAAAACCGGCTCTATAATTAGCTGGGTGGCAGTCATTAACCGCCTGCTTCTGTCCTCAGGGGTCAGAGGATCTGAAGCGGGAAATAGGCAGAGGTTTGGGGTTTTTGCTTTAATGACTGTAGGTTTATTCCCAATGCCAAAACCAATCGGCTTGCTTAACCTGGATTTCAGATTGATTTGTGTTTTCATTTTTGTAATTCAACAGTTGATTGGTCTTTGCGCTCCCCAAGTAAATTGTAGATGTGTTGAAACATCAAGAGGCCTTATTGATGTTTCTGCACAACCCCTTCAATTTAAAGTGAGCTCCCATCTAATTAAAAAACCTCACTGATTAGAATATGTGCACATCACTTTCTGGAGACTGTCTCAGTGCTTCCCTTTGACCCTTCTCCTTACCAAGTCAGTCAGCTTTGTCTGAAGCCTTTGGGAGTAGAACTCTTCTGAGGCTTGAAGTTTGCTGAAGACTTGTGTCTTTTTGTGGTAAGACTTAGGACTGTTTTGTTGTTTTTTTTTGCTAAAACTGACTCCTACACTGGTAGATGGATAAAATTACATCCCCCACAAAATCTGACATGACCTGTGCTTATCTCCTGGAAAAGAGTGTGATAGTATATGCTGCCAAATGTTGCTTTTTCATGAGCTAAAGTTAGGAGAGGGCATCACATCCTGTTTGCTCTGTTTCTCTTTTTATTTACAACGCCATATCATAGAATCATAGAATAGCTTAGGATGGAAGGGACCTTACAGATCATCTAGTTCCAGCCCCCTGCTGCAGGCAGTTGGCTTAAATGGTTTGGTACCTATCTCATCTGTCAGATTATCCATTCCTCTTGGTTTTTTTTCTGAGGTGATAGGAAATGGTCTTCAAGATGGGATTCGTGTTGGTGCAAATTGCTGGCTTCACTGAAAGTTCTTCAGTATTAAATCTGTGTTCCGTTTAGTTTTCAATTTTTAAAAGCAAAGGAAGGCTATGGGAAGGTCCATCAATCAGTAATGGATATGTTTAATTTTAAAACAGCATGTTTGTGAAAATTTCTTTAGCTAAATGAATTTTGTATCCTCTATAAGAATTGGTTGCCATCTTTCTGGATTTTTTAAAGCATTCCTGTAATTTACAATACAGCTTTTGAGAATGCTTTCATTTATCTTCCAAAGATGCAATACTTATTTCTGTACATATTCAGTCATATATCGCTAGTTCTAAGAAAAGAAACAGCTTTTCTTTGGAACTCGAAGGCAAAGGTTTGAATTTAGTGTGGAGCAAGATGTCTTGATTCCCCCCTCTCAGTCTTGACGTCTTGTATCATGACCCCAGCTGTTCTGTTTATTTTCTTAGGCAGAGCTAGTAGGTTATTTTTTTTCGTTTGTAATGCATAAGCCAAGAACTGGCCTACCTTCCCCTGCCTGCAATGAAAACATTCACCATATTTCAGGGGCTGTGTTTTCCTGTAACTGGCATGGCATCCTACAGCACTAGCAGGTCTCTGACAGCTTTTAACAATGTAATGCTGGGAAAGGAGAATGAGGTCTCCCATCTTCTTGGTGATCAGGGTAGGATCCAGAAGCCTGCATCATATCAGTCTGAGCAAGACTGGCTTTGACCTCGTTCTATCAAACTCAAATGCTGACAGTAGGAGCTTGAAACACGAACTCCTTTTTGGTGTCTGCAGTTAGAGAAAGTGAGCAACCTGCCCTGCATTTGGCTGGAGATTAGGACGGTTTCTCGAAGTAGACTGGCTGTGGACGACCTTTATGGTGGTTTTTTTTTCAGGGTAGTTTACTTCGATCTATAAAATAAAGTTTTTCAGGGTTGCGTATTATGAAATCTGGGTGGTGCCCTGATTTGCAAGTACACTGAACCCTCTGTGAGAGTTAAGATACAGCTCTCTAGGCTTTGCCTTTAGCTTGTGAAGTCTTAGCCTACATCTGAGTGCTTAGTACAGCCTCCTGCTCTCTTACACAAGGATAAGGCCATTTATATTAGAAAGAGCACAGTGAGCTCAGTGGCTCTGTGTCCAGATCTCTGTGGTGCAGGTTTGGACCATTAATCTCTCCTGTGGCTGCTGATGTGTGTTTGGAAGCATGAAATGACATCACGAGGCTTGAAGCCACTGCTGTCAGATAACTTTGCAGTGTTATCTTCTAAAGGATAATGTTTTTTCTCCAAACTGTACATATGTTATAATCCTGAGCGCCTCGTTTGTCCCTGTCTCATTCCTTTGTCTGCTCTCTTCCATGAATTATTCACCGTTTCATAAATAAATAAGGATGCAAGTACTTTTTTGGAGATTTTGTAAATGCTGTTTATAGAATAAATTTGAAGACTATAAAAGATAGCTCTGGAAAGCCTTGGGCATCAGATAACAAAACTGTAATCCAAAACACCTGCTTCGCACCCAGGTTACCATAACCCAAGGCACCAATGGATAGACTGGGAATTTTTAGGAGGAAATACTGCTTGCCATGCACTGTACTGGAAGTGTCTGCTGCCTGACATATTGTGGAACTAATGTACAGCCTCAGTGTCTGTATTTATAGCATGCAGCAGCCAGATACACCACAACAAGCAGAGCTGCTCTTCAGCATCATGGGAATTCCCTAGTGTTATATGCTAACAGAAGGACGGAGCCATCTCATCGCTGAGATGTTCGGTGCTCAGCTCCTCTGAAGCAGTTTCCATTAGACTGTGCCACATGCCCTGTGTACTGAATGTTTCATGTTGAGGCTGCTGCAAGCCAATTTGTTGACACACTGCCATGCTCTCTCTATGCTGTGCTGCCCTCCCTGCCTAGGAGAGGAATCGGAATGGGAAGATAAGCATCCAGTGTGTGGTGACGCACTGGAACAGGTTGCCCATGGAGGTTGTGGATGCCCCATCCCTGGAGGCATTTGAAGCCAGGCTGAATGTGACTCTGGGCAGCCTGGTCTGGTGGTTGGCGACCTTGCACGTAGAAGGGGGGCTGAAACTAGATGAACATTGTGGTCCTTTTCAACCCAGGCCATTCTATGATTCTGTGATCCTCCTGTTGCCCATGGATCTGCAGCTCACACAACCAATAATCTCCCACATTCAGCACGAAGCATCTGAAGTAAGGTGCTGCCCATGCAGTGCTGATGCCATGCTTCTATTTTCCAGCCATGTGCAGATGTCCAGTACATCAGATGTGCTCATGACTGTTGTTCATCTCAGACGTCCCTCAGATACTGGGAATGGGATGCACAAGGAGTTGCCCACTAACTCCATCGAAATACCTCCTCAGATGCAGCTCCTTAGATTTTTTGCACTTGGGTGTAGATGTGTATGCATATTCATGTAGTGCAATGCATAAAATCATATGTGCAGGATTTCTAAGGAAATAACTTGTTTGCCATATGCTCTTGACTTCTTTGCCAGGCTTTGCTCTTCTTCTTACCCGATGTGCACTCTCAGCCTCATTTGAGTCCTTAAATGCTTTTGTTAGACATGGTTTTCATTTGCTCAGCTTGCCACAGAAATACTGTTCTGCTCTGGACCTCCAAATTACTCTTCTTGAAATGATTCAAAGGTGCTGTTTAAACAGCCGTAACTTTAGTCATGTTCTTGGACTGCTCCTGAACAAGATTTACTCCATAAGGGAAGTGGGGATTTTT
Organism: Alectoris magna; assembly: GCA_030625065.1. Lineage (NCBI taxonomy): Eukaryota > Metazoa > Chordata > Aves > Galliformes > Phasianidae > Alectoris > Alectoris magna. The sequence goes on from CM060560.1 coordinate 83,679,482, forward strand.
CCTTTCCAGTGAGACTTGTATCACTTCCATCGTACCTTGGAAAGGACCCAAGAAAGCAATTCTTCAAGTTCTTACTCTCTCTACAAGACAGTGTAAGCATTCTGCATCATGTAAGAGACTTCAGCATCCTCCAAGCTTTGTGTCCATCATCTTGAAAGGATAAAAAAAAAAACCAAAAAATTACTTGTAATAGGATTTGGAAGCTGTCAGGTACATTTCTAGAAAGGTGACATATGGGGGGGAAACAGGGCAGTGGAGTGTAAGGATACTTTTTTTAACATTTCCACCTTGTAATCCAAACGCAACTGTGGCTCTGCCACCTGTGTGTAATGCATGACTTCAAACTCATGCTGAAATCACCTTGTATGCCCTCCTTCTCCATCCTGTGTTGCCCATATTCTGTTACAGAGTGATTTAAAGGGATGCTTTAAATTTGGCAGGAGCTCTGTGGCTGCCAACGAGCTTCTAATGCATCCTTCTGTGCTTTATTCATCACTGACAGAGGATTTGGAGAGGGTGGGGATATGAATAAAGTGTGTAAGATTTGCTGCCAACAGCATGATAATTAAAGGAGAGAAGATAACAGTATACGTAATAATGTTGTTATACACGCACAAAGCAGAGGCGATCACCGTGTTGGGAGCCGTGTATTTTGGAGCTATGTGCCTTTAAGACCTACATACTACGGCTGCATTACCTCGGGGTTTTGCCTTTGAATTTCCAGCTTGAGAAAACCAGGATGGCTTTTTTTTTTTTTTTTTTTTTTTTTTTGTAATTCTCCTGACGGCACTCTCAAGACCTGGGGGTGTTTATGTGAAAGAAGACTTCACTGCGTATCAGATGCTGCGGCGTGATAAGACACGCTGTAATAAATAGGGCCCTCGCTATCACGGACATGGCTGTTGAGCTGCCCTTGTTACCTCCCCTCTACAATGCAGCTTCTGACTTAGAGCAGCTACAGCTGATGTTTCACTATTGCTCTCTGACATCTGGTGGCAGCACCAAGTAATGCAGGTAATGTGCTTGCGACCGTACTCGCTCAGAGGTTGGGTTTTGAAGCCCAGAACGGCATAAGCCTGGTAATAGCAGTGCTTCAGGAGAGTTGAAAGACTGGCTGTCCGTGATGGTTTCTTGCTCTAACTATTAATGTGCCAAATGAGCTGGACTCTAGCTCATTTGGTGAGCTCTGAGAAAATGGCCAGGTCTGGAAACAAAATTACGCTGTCATTCTCAGCTAAGAAGAGAATTTGAACATTTGCTTTTGCTAGAAACCATCGAGCCCTTTCTGTTCCCTTCCTTCTCTCTTCATCCCATTGTGAGTGCTGAGAAGGAAACTGATAAAGCAGGCAGAATGCCCACGTGTAGCAGGTGCGGCAGTGTATGAAGTCACTGCAGTAAGCACAGGAGGTTGAGCTCTGTGCGCGGCTGCTGAGGAGGTGTGAATAAACCCCTTGTGATAGTCAGGTGCTGTGCTACTGACAGGTACCACGGTTTCTCTTTGAAGGCCAGCAGCAGGAATTGAAAGTGTGCTGTTAGCAGGAAGGGCAGCTTGCTTTGTACTGGTTTCTTTTCTGTTCTCCGGTTGCCCTTGTAATGCTTGCTGCTGCCTTATCAGTGGGTACTGAGACATCAGTGGGAATGGAAAGTGATGGTGATTAATTTCATGTGGCGTACTGCAGATTGCCACTCTCGTTCCAATTTTAGGCAGCGTGCTGGAAAATCTGTGTTTCTTTTCCTCCCCAGTCTCCAGTAATAAAAGAAGAATGCAGCCAGCTAATACTCAGGAGCATAATCCCCACGGCTTCTTCGCTGTGCAGTGAGATGTGCTGCATTCACGAAGGGGCTTTTCTGCCGTGGCTTCTGGTTTTGCACACTGTGCTGTATTGCCTGTTCTTGTATGGAGATGCCACAGTATTATCAAAACCTTGTTCCATGTTTCTCTAACATAATCAAATGAGCTGGTGCCTATGAGTAACTCCTTGCTTTTTTCTTCTCCTTTTTTTTTCTTCTTTTTGTTTCCTTGCTCCAGAACCCCTTTCTTGATGGATTTTGTCTAAGAGATTGCATGGTTCTTATTTCTCAGGCATAGCTGCCATTTATTCATCACTGTGACTTTTTTGGCACAGTAGATGGCTGCATATTCCAGCCCTTGTTGTTTGTTGCTAGACGACCTGGGAGCAGGACAGGGCAGGGCAGGAACAGCAATGGCTCTTTGAACAGTCCTACTGGCTGTCCTCAAAGGAAACCTGAGGCAAGGTTTATGTCCATCAGCATTGCGGGGATGAACTCTGCACAGAAGAGACTTAAGGAAAGGCTGGCTGTGTTTAGTGGATGGGACAGTTTTGTGGCAATCTGAATTCCACCAGAACTCTTGTGCCTGTTTATTTCCTACTGAAATGCCCATGGAGCGCTAGTGCCAGCTCACAGAAAATGCAAGATGGAGGGACTGAGGTGGAGGTTAGGCTGCTCTGAATCTGCTCTTTGATAACTGGCTGAGGACGCTGCTGCCAGCACCCTGAGCTCTAACACTGTCCGGCCATGCAGGAGGAGTGGGATCACAGAAGGTGCTTTGAGGAGAACAAAACTGCTCCAGTACAGTAGGAATAATGGTGCTTCTGAACCAAGCATCTTCCATTGCAGGGCAACCCCACACTGTCTTGCTGTGGCTGAGGGAGCCAAGCTGTGACCAAAAGGACAAAGTTCTGGAGAACAATGTTGGGTTGGTAAAAGAAAGTAAATAACATCAGGATACCTTGAGCATCTCATATCCATCCTTTATGGTCTGCTTATGAAAGTTGTAACAGAAATCACGCTCTAGGAAGGTGACAGAATATGTACTTCCTGCGCATAATTTCAGTGTTGATATGCCTGGAAGGGAGTGACTGGTGTTGCCTGGGGGTGGTAGGCCTGATATGTCTGCTAGAGGAGCCCAAAGTACAGGAGTGTTTCAGCCACCTGGCTTCTCTCGGTGCCTTCAAGGAATTTGTCACCCTGATGAAGGGGAGAAACCAATGCCCCATTTCTGATTATCTCCCTTGCTGATACTAAAAGACTAAGAAACGTGTCTGAAGTGTGTATATAATACACACTATATATACACGCTGTGTCCTGGCTTGCTAACTTGACCATTTCCTGTAAGCAGTACTACAGGCTCCCCCAAAACTGTGTGCCTCCGTGGCTTATTCCCCACCTACCTCTCACCACAGCCTTTACTTGCTTACTATTCTAATGACAGAAAAAGAGTGTGTCTTGTCTTAACTTTGATGAGCCTACTTTATCCATTCATTGAGAAGACCGTGTGCTTAATCCATTATTATGGAAGTTCTTCCCACAGAGACTTTGGTAGTATCATCTACAGAGCCATTTCTAGCTAGACAGAAGTCAGAGATATTTCATCGTTGTTCACAGTGTCATCTTATAAACATACTGCTAAGCAAGGGTATTTAGTAGTCTGAATTGTGGCTGCCCATCCCTGGAGGCACTCAAGGCCAGGTTGGATGGGTCCCTGGGCAGCCTGACCTGGTGGGGGGCAGCCCTGCCCACGGCAGGGGTTGTGGCTGGGTGGGCTTTGAGGTCCCTTCCAGCCCAAACCGTTCTGTGAATTATACCCAAGTCCATTGTAGTTTATTGGGTAAATATTTAACAAACATAAAATGTTCAAGGCCAGTCTGGGTAAGACTTTGGTTATCTGGATCCTGGTGGTAGGGTGTCCCTGTCCATGGTGGGGTAGTTGGAAGAGTATGATTTTTGGTAGTCCCCTCAAACCCAAACCATAGCGTGTTTCCATAGTGTGTTTTCCCACTATGAAAGACAACTAAACATGATTGGATGCTTAAATGCTAAAATAAGGAGCTGAGAGGAAGATCTTGATTTGTTTGCAGAGGCAGCGGGAAAGAGAATGTGAGCATAAGAGCTGCTACAAGATCTCCCAAGCAATACAACTGCACTATAATTTTTCAAGATGACATAACTTACATAACAACAATTTCCTGCTTACTGGTGAACAAGTGATCAGCATGCACAAGTCTGCACAGTCCTTTCATGGGGAATGAGCAAATCCATAGATTCTGAGACTTCTGTGTGGATTCTTGGCCTGCCTCCTGCCTTGGGGAACAGCGTCCTCTTCACATTAGTTACTATCCCTGCCATGTGCCTGAGAATAGTTCCTGTTCTTCTTCCTGTCTGCTCCCTTTCGTGTGGATGTGAAGTAACCTTGGTGTGCTGGCATGTTGGGTTTCAAATAGTGCAATGGCTCCAGATTCTTCTAGACCACAGACCACACCTTTGTAGAGACCACTGGTGAGGCCGCACCTGGAGTACCCTGTCCAGTTTTGGGCCCCTCACTGCAAGAAAGACATCGAGGCCCTGGAACGTGTTCAAAGAAGGGCAACAAAGCTGGTGAGGGGTCTGGAGCACAGGCCATATGAGGAGCGGCTGAAGGAGCTGGGAATGTTCAGCCTGGAGAAGAGGAGGCTCAGGGGAGACCTTATTGCTCTCTATAACTTCCTGAAGGGAGGTTGTGGTGGGCTGGGGGTCGGCCTCTTCTCTCGTGTCATTAGTGTTAGGACTAGAGGGAATGGTTTCAAGCTGCGGCAGGGGAGATTCAGGCTGGACATTAGGAAATATTACTTCTCAGAAAGGGTGGGCACTGGAATGGGCTGCCCAGGGAGGTGGTGGAGTCACCGACCCTGGGGGTGTTCAAGGAACGATTGGATGTTGTGTTGAGGGACATGGTGTAGTGGGAGCTATTGGTGATAGGTGAACAGTTGGACTGGATGATCTTGTAGGTCTTTTCCAACCTTGGTGATTCTATGATTCTATGATTTTTGAATGGTTACACCTATCACTTCTACATGAAAATACTGATTTAGAGTATTTTAGCTGTATTTACTGCAGTTTAGTGATTGGCTCTAAGTAGGGCCAGCACAGCTCTCTCTGCTGTTGCTGTACACACTGCACAGCTTGCACACCAGTAGCCCAGCGTAATTGTAAGAAACATCTCAGTGCTGTGTGCTTTTAGTATCACTTGGGGAATCGAGTTTGGGAGCCTGCCACCACAGAGCTAGGAGCTATTTGCAATTGCAAGTTGTTCCTTTTGTACGTAAAATGTCTCTGCATTGGAATAGAAGATTTTTATTTAAAAGTTTCACTTAACATTTGGGAGAGCTTTTTCCTGTCCGGTTAAAATTGTTAAAATAGGTCAGGGTTGAGATCCAGATCATCATAAATCACTCTCCCTTTAAAGACAAATGTTTTCCTATGTGGCTCAAGGGACCAGAATCAAGTCTGACAGGCACTTAGGCCTGCATTTTATTCTTGGCTTTTCTGCAATGCCTCTGCTGTATTTTCATCCGTCTGGAAAGTGGTCCTTACCTTGCATTGCTGTTGTGGGAATTAATTAATCCCTCTGTTTGCACAGTGCTTTGAAATGCCCAGATGAAATGCTGTTACTTTAACTGCCTCGTAGCTCTGTGCAGCATCCCATGACAAGAGGCTCTGAGCCCAAACAGACCAGCAAAGCCACCCGATGTCCTTCCTTCAGGGGTCTGCCACTGTGTCCCCCTTCTAGTCAGCTCAAATTGAGGGGGACAGGGGCTCGCGTGCTCCATCACCGGAGCAGCCTCCAGCACCCTCCTCCTCTGGAAGATGAGCTGTCTGCACTGCAGATGCAACTGCCAGGGGAAGGTTTTCTTGAGCAAGTGTGCAGGTTGCTGTGTGCCATGACGTGGCTTTCTAGGGCAATCTAGCACTGGCTGCTAGAAGCGTGGACCTGAATTTAACAGCTGCACAGTTGTAATAAGTTTCCTGATGGCTTTTTGGAGCACAAGAGGACAGCTGGCCTTCACTTAGATGTCAAACCATTATAGGATGATATTCTACACAGTATGAAATGTCTGAGAACAAAATGGGGTCCTAGCTGTCTTAAGGGTGAGTTATCAACTTCATTTGCAATCTTTGAGGCTCTTAAGACAATTTGCTGCCCAAGGAGGTGGTGGAGTCACCATCCCTGGAGGCTTTCAAGAAACATGGAGATGTGGCACTGAGGGACATGTTCAGTGGGCATTGTGGGGATGGGCTGGTGGTTGGACTAGGTGGTCTTTTCCAACCTTAATGATTCTGTGATTCTATAAACCAGATTCCTAGTGCTGTCCTTAGAGGGCAGCAGGGTTTGTGTACTTCTTTACCGGAGAGCTGTGTTATGTACTTGCAGTGTCACCTGCTTGAATTTTCCTTGTTAAGCAGCTGATCACATAGTACTTGGAGAAGGGAACTGGTTCACAGTAGAGCAGGGGTATTTTAGAGGCATGGGAAGAATATTAATCAGTTATAGTTACAGCAATAAGTATTTGCATACCAACGACTGCTTTTCTTTATGTCTCTTCTTACAGAAGAGTTACGCTAGTAAAGCATATAAGACTTTACAGATGGGCTGTAAAATATGAATATAAACATTGTGGAGACATTTGCTGTTTCATTTCCTTATGCCTCTTCGTTTGCCGTCTTACTTTATCACTCTTCCTTTTTTGTCTTGTCAGTCTGCATTTCCTCTGTTCCCTCTTAGCAAAGTTATTTCGAAGTGGCACCGGCTGTGAGTGTGCTGATGCTCATGCAGCACTGTCCCCACCTATTGCCCGCTGCCACTGGAGCATGTCTTGGTGCGGCTGGCTAAGCAGGAGCTGCGGGAAATGCAGCCCACAAATGGACAAGGCTGGTAAGCCGGAAGACAGAATTTATTTTGCTGTCATCATGACGGTGGATCCTTTTCCAGTGATATATTCAGGACACTTGGATGCCAGTGGGAGGAAGTGCAGCATAAGAGAATGTAGAGAGAAAAGCCCTCCAGGAAAACACTGAAGTTACTATTTGTGGATCAGGAAGCAAATTAAGGATGACAGTGCTGCATGTACAGTGTTGGCTGTGGTCAGCCTGTGGTGTCCTGTTGGACGGGTGGTGCAGGCTTTTCCTTGCAGGGAGGAACAAAAGTTTTAGGCATGTTGCTTTTGTTTTTAAAAGGAAGTAACTGCTGCATTGGTGTAGCCCTCATAAAATTCAGGTCTGTGGGGAAGTTCAGGCTACTGCACTTCTCAGAAGAAAAACAAAACACAATCGTAGCTGCAAAAAATTCACCCAGGATCACCATCCTGCATGTACATGTTTCTGGTGCAAATGCCATTGACATCCTTACTACACGCTGTCTGAAACGATGTATTTTAAGCCCGTGAGGAAGAATTGCATTCCAGCCATCTTTATTTTGTCAATTCTGTTCTTCATTAACCATTCCCACTAAATGGAAGACATGTTTGTGACTCAGAGCTGTGGCGACTGTGGTGTTAGACCTGTGTGTTTCCTGGAAAACCAGAGCTTGGAGCTGCCAAACTCAGCCAGGATCTCATGCTGGAGTGATACCAGTGTGTGATGAGCTGTGGATTAGTGTCATTTCCATCTTTCTCATCTGTGTACTTTGCCACAATGTAAAATCTTTATTTATGTCATTTGACATAAAGTGGTATCTGTGAGAGGATGAAGAATAATGATTGATTAGCAGCATAGCTGACTGTCTTTGCATCTGTCACTTCAAAACATATTGACCTGCTTGCTTCAGCTGAAGCTGTGTGCCCTTTCCTCCTGCCATGGGTTACTTTTCATGGAACAACCCAAAGCCTTCTCATGGCTCTCCCTTAGTAATCAGGCTGCTCTTGGCTATCCCTGGAGCGATTTTTTAACTTCTTGACAATGTCCCCTGTGCTAGCTGCTCTGACTCAAGCTCCTCCAAAAAAAAGCTAACAGAGTAGCCTTGGGTAATGTTCATTCTAATGTGCTTTGCTGCGATAAAAGGAATGACTATCACTTGAAATAGCTGGAAAAGGAGATGAGGTATTTATTCAGCAGAGTACAAACTGTAGTGCTTGCGTTTCCAGGGAGCCAGCAGGTACCAGTGACTGGCATGGAGTGGAAGATGGCATGGTATCAGAGACATGACTGTGATCCAAGCCACAAAGATTGGGGATGCTTTCTCCAGCAAAGTGCTGTCTTCACATGGAATTGGCTGCCCAGGGAAGTGGTGCAGTCACCATCCCTGGAGGTGTTCAGGAGCCGTGTGGATGTGGCACTGAGGGACGTGGGCAGTGGGCATGGTGGGATGGACTTCTGGTTGGATCCTAGCGGTCTTCTCCAACCTTAATGACTGGGGACGAGGCATAGAGTCTGCTCAAGGCTCGTCCTTTCCCAGAGGCAAAACCATTCAGACCAAGCAGACAGGACCCATCTGGGAACTTGTGTGAGGTGAATTTTCATCAGAGTGTTTTCAGGAACAGGTAAATTGACGTATTTTGAGTTTTGTGGTCCTGCTAAGTGATGCCATTAGTTACTAGAAGTATTGCTGTTTTGTTGTGTTTTACTTCTAAGGTCCTTTCCAACCCAAGCCACTCAATGATTCTGTGATTCTATGAAATAAATTTATTCAGAACTTCTGGTCAACTATTTACTCTGTTTTCTTGCTATATCTTAAATGCTTAAATTTGGTTCAGAACTGAGTATTTGTAATTGCACTGTATTCACTTATTTTTAACTTGATTCTAAGCCCCAAAGCAACCAAGAAGAAAAAGTATTTAATAACAGAGAAACGTAGAGGAACAGTACACACAGCACAGTGTGGTTAGCATCCCTCAGCAAAAAAGATTGTTACTGTAGTCAGTGAAGCTTTGGGAGGTGGAGGGGGGAGGGGTAAGGGAGAGGCGAAATGTCTGATCCACTTAATGCAAAGTATAAATTGATGTCGCTTTAATTTTCTTCTTATAAGATTTACTGCTTTGCATGTAAATATCAGCCAGTGATGTTCCTATGCTGGCTTTCCTATTCATATGGAGAATGAGTTCATCGACTGGAACTTAACTGATCACACAGAGTTAAGGGGAGGGTAATAAAAAGCTATGGAGTGAATAATGGAAGGATTTTAAAAGGAGGCATGGGGGGTGGAAGATAGAATACAGTGTGATTTTGGAGGTAAAACTACAGTTGAGATTAAGTGTATATTTGTGAGTATCTGGCAGATCTAATGTCTGTCAGACAGTTATCTTGTGGTTGTTAAACCTGCCGCCTTTATGAGTAAGATTTGTTAAATACGCACGCAAAGAGCGGAACGCTCACTGGTTCCGTGCAGCATCACTTGTGTGAATCCTAATTTGGAGCAGAATGCTTTCCATTTCTACCTTAGTTCATACATGTATGGTTCATGTTTTGCTTTTTTGCAAAAGTATTGTTGAAATACCAGCCTCTGTGAGGAGCTTAGTGATAGAAGGGGGTTTAAGATAAGAAACTGTTACCATTTTTAGAGGAACTAATTGAGAAAGGAAGAGTGCCCATGCTATTAGGCTAAAAATACATCTTCTGAACAGCTGTATGGAATTGGCATCTAATAATTCTGTGTCTGTATTTAATCACTTTCACTATCACAGGGTTTTAATTTAAGGCTGACTTTGCCTTTTCCCCAATTAGTTTGCTATTTTAACCTTTGTGCTTAGCAAGACAAGGTCACAGAAGCTCTGTTGAACATCCTCAGCGCTGTCTGTAAAGAAAGAAGACAGCTAGGAAAAACACCTTGATAGCAGCTCTCTTAGAAACACTCAAGCTTTTCATTAGTAGTTGTAAACCAGAGAAACAATAGGGAGGGCCTTACTAGAGGAGAGATGGTAAATGGGAAATTGGTAATAGAAAACCAAAGTTTGATAATCCCCCCTAACAACGGCAGCATCGTCTTATTATCTGTGTGTTTGCATTTCCATCATGCCCTGATCACAAGTTTCTAAGGCCACCCAATAAATAACAAACCAGCCTTAACGAGCAAGAAAAACAATACGGTGGCTCGGCGCCAGCAAAAAATGCTGTGCAGCCATCTGCTCAGAATCAGCCCAACACCAACCAGTGCTTTGTGAGCGGGAAGCTCAGATCATTCCTGAAGGCCTGATGGTCAAAATGTCACTGATTTTATGTTCTTTGCAGAGTGTATTTAATGTGACCTTTTCGTTACAGGCACAGTCTCCACTGGTGTTTCTAGTTACATATCTACGTTTAAAGTTCATTGTAAGTGTATAGTGTCTATATTAAAAGGCTAAGGGTAGGGAGTTGGAAGAGTGAGTGTTTTGGTACATTACCCTAAAACAACTTAAATGAAAAAATGGATAAATGACAGGAGATGTGGGAAAAGGGACAGGTTAATAGAGGTATGAGTGGCCAGAAAAGGTGATGTTTATGAGGAAATGGGTTTCTGCTGTTGTTTTTGCACTTAAAGGTGCAGATGGGTCCTCGGGTTTTCAGGCGGCCTGGCTGCCGGACCTCAGAGCAGCAAAAGACAGACTTTGGAATAAGGGTGCCTGGTTTCAATTGCATTATCCCTTCTGAGTGCTTGGGTACTTCTGAGAACTTCCTTATTCACATGCTGGTTTATAGTTGCTATGAAAGCTGCTGCCCCTGTATTTTATCTGTGGGCTGTGATGTCCATTCCTGGGCAGAGCCTTCATAGTTCCATTGCTAGTTAATATTGACAGGATAGTTGCTATGAAAGCTGCTGCCCCTGTATTTTATCTGTGGGCTGTGATGTCCATTCCTTGGCAGAGCCTTCATAGTTCCATTGCTAGTTAATATTGACAGGAAAGTGCCAATACTGGGACTATGGGCTGCAAGAGCAACAATTAAATAGAGGTCATCGCTGCTTAGCATTTAGATAACTGAAACCTGATAAAGCAAGTGGGCTGTAGTCTTACCAGGTGCCTCAGCAGATGGAGACTTGTAAGCTTTTCTTTTCAGTGTTTCGGTACAGTTGGGCAGTAATTATTACGTGGGTGTGAGTGCTCTTAGTGCTTGGAGGAGCTAAACACTTGCTTATGTATTAAGAAAGGAAAAATGAGATCTGAAAACTGTTAAGTACCGCTGAATGGATTTGCTTAGACAGCCATACATGCTTGATGATGCTGAGCTAGGGTTTATAGGTTTAACAGGCATTGTTGGGTTGGCATGTAAAACCAGTAAACATGAATGAGATGGTCCTCACAGAAATACTTGCGCTCATTTTCCAGCCTGTTCTCATTTAACCTGGCTGTTATTGATAGTCACCTGGGCTATGTGTGCTTGTGAATAAGAGTTAGAGCGTGTCTGGGAACTAACCTTAGACCTTGCATTTATACAGTTGTGAGGGTGACTTTATAGACAGTAAGCAGATATGTTAGACTTGGTGTACAAATGCATGCTCAATGCGTTGTGGGTGTTCAGTGCTGTCAGCTCAAATGCAGGGTGATCTCAGCTCCCAGGTGGTATGGAGTACTTCAAGCTTCTGTCTGCTTCAGGGTTTGGGTTCCTCTCTGCGTTGAGCAAAGGCCAGGGAGAGCAGAAGTTTCATAGAGGGAGCCTGGTTTTGGGGGCAGCCAGACAGATTAAAAGACTGATTGTATGTTATAGCACTAAAAGATATGACATTGGCATGGCTTTTTTTTTGGCACATAGGTGTTTCTAGGATTGTTGAAATGTTTGATGGAAAGTGCCTACAGGAGTGAGCAACCTGGCTCCTTGCTGCCACCACTAGTTGCATCATCTGGTGCCCTCATGTATTGGCCAAGCTCTTCTCCAAGCCAACCAACAGTCCTGTGCAAAATCTATTCAGAAGCTCATTTGTACCTGGGTTAAACTCCTAATTTTATCTCAGTTTGATACAGTTGTAGTTCTGAACCCATGCAGTTCCCCAGCAGCAAACAAGGGAAGCAAGCAGATGTGGAGGACAGTGGGACTTACTCTGAGGTTGTATTCAGCAGAGCAAGCCACCTTCTTCTGGTCTTTCCTTAGCTGACCATTTCTTCCCTCAACCTTTCCCACTCTCATTTTCTCATATTTCAGTGTAAGCATCCAGAATTATTACTCTATCAGTGCTTTCTTGTGTAGCTCTCCTGTTTCCATGTACATGCTGGAAATACATTGTTTGTACAAGGTTTTGTCACACCTGCATTGCATTGGTGGCTAATATTCAACTTCTAAACACCTGGTACGAGTCTTGCATTTGTAACTCCTGACTACTGAGACCAGTGTGTGGCAGATACCTGTGTTCTTGTGCAGAGGACTCCTCTCAGTTCATTGTGTGCCTTCTGTTTTGGTCTGACACTTGTCCATTTCCTCCATCATCCTCTTTGTGACAGTATTTGTCACATTGAAAGTGCTGACCAATTAAATCACTGATACAATTTCCTTAAGATATTCCTATTTTATTGAAACCTTCTTCTGTAAAAACAAATCAGCCTGAATGCCTGGTGAATTTCTCCACTGATTTCAACAGTTTTTCCACCAGCAAAAAGCTACGGCAGCTTTCCCCACTTTCCCAGCTCCTTTATCGGTCTGATTTTATACAGCTCTGTCCTGTTTTCTGTGTGATGCTCTGTCAGCAGCTTTACTAAAGGGAACTCAGATAGTTCCAGTGGTATTTCTGTTGTCTAAAAAGTGAGTCAGCTTTTCAGGAAGAGTTCTTGGGATTAGCTTGCAATAACTAAGCTTCAGTAAGCTATCTTGCATGGCTTTATACCATTTTGTACTTATCTCCGTGCTTTCATTTAATAGAGCAAGTCAGACAATTTTTGTTGTCGTTGTTAAGAAAAAAGACATCTGTTTAAATTAACAAAGCTTTTTTTCCCTTTTATTTAGCAGCAGTAGTCCAGGTAATGTTGCTGGAGATGTACATTGGTGACCTTTGTTTGAAAATTAATGCTGGTTTTAAGTTTCGAAAGAAACGTGTTCATAATATTTATGCATTTTAATGGCACATGATCAGTTTAAGAAATAGCAGTGGAAATAATCCCTTGCTGATAGCCTGCTGCCAGGTGCCAACCATTCCAAATGGAGCAGGCAGCAGCTCTTACCAAATGGTAAGCCAAAATGCAAATGAAAAAACACATCCTTTTTTTAAATTTTTTTTCCCCCCCCAGTAGGTAGCACTTATTTTTTCTGTTTCTCTTGACACTTTATCAGTTTGGACAATGAAAATGAGCTCACCAATTTCTGGTAGGTTTTACTTTCCAGTTTATCCTTGCTTTCTTAAACAGTGCCATTCCTGTAAAGATGCTGCAATGGGGTATTTCCTTGCACTGAGTGAAAAATATCCATTTGAATGAGAAAATTTTTGATCTGGAACCTGTGTAAGTGTGTTTTGGAAGCCCTTCCAGATCAGAATTTTTCAGCGAATTTGATCAGGTGGTGCCCTTTCAGTCCATCCACTACTTCTGTCCCTTGTTTTGCATTCTTGGGTGTTGAACTCACGATGTCAGGTCAGCACAAAGGGGAGATTGCCTGCATCTGTGTGGTCCTGTTGGGAAAAAAAAGGGCAGTGTATGTAGAAAAAAAACATTTATTCGTGACAGTTCAAGCACAGATTGCTTTGAAAGATGCTCTAAGTAGTCTTTATGTAGTATCAGGAAGTGGTATAGTATACATATATGGTATAGTGGAAAATGAAGTACTTATGTAGGGATTGTCCTGGCTTTTACAAGCATGTCCTATTATGTTTGGATTCAGAGTCAGGCTGTGACATAAACTAAATACGAATATTCCTTCATTCTGTCTGTACTTTTGAAGGATTTGATTTGCGCTTCTGACCTAGGTGTTCGATGCTTAACATAAGGCTGGAGTACTTCACACCAGAGTCCTGCCAGTGTTTTCATGTTTACAAATACCTACTTGTATTTCTTTTCAAAACCAGTGTTTCATTTTAATCACGACAAACTAAGTAGATGTTTTGGATCCTCAGCTTCTCAGGTAACAGCTCTGGTCCAATATCAGAGGTACTGTGTATTGCCAGATCAAACTTCCCAGGGACTTAAGCTGATCAGGAAGTTATTGAGGAAAGAATAGAAAACCACAGAATCACAGAATTGTAGGGGTTGGAAGGGACCTCCAGAGATCATTGAGTCCAACCCCCCTGCCAAAGCAGGTTCCCTACAGCAGGTCGCACAGGTAGGCGTCCAGGCGGGTCTTGAATATCTCCAGAGAAGGAGACTCCACAACCCCCCTGGGCAGCCTGTTCCAGTGCTCCGTCACCCTCACCGTAAGGAAGTTCTTGTGCACATTTGTGCAGAACTACCTATGCTCCAGTTTCTGGCCATTAAATTATGAAAAGTTCACGTACATGACTGCAAGGCAGAACAGCTGGTCAAGAATGGAAAAAAAATCCACCCTTTTAACATAATCTTTGGTGGACAGAGGAGAAAGGGAGGGCAATAATGGCTGTTTTTGACAAACCCATCTTCCCCCTGCCACCCACAGGTGCCACTTTGAGCAGCAGTTGAGACTCTGAATACCCTATGATTTTTAAACCCTATGGACAAAATTATTCTGTTCCCATTAGGCAATTCCTTTGAAATCAAGTGGGAGAGAAGAGAGGTTATCACTTTCTTCCATTGAAATTTGTGTGTTTTACTTGGGCAGTTGAGTGGGAACAATATTTATTAATTTACTGTTGCCATCTCTAAGACATGTAGGAAGACTGATAAAGAAACTTTGGGAATATCTGTGCATCGGGAAAGGTAAGGACAAACTTATAGGTGAAAGGAGGAGAACATCTGAAACAGGAACATCTGAGGACAGCGCTACCCTTGCTTCTGTGTAAGAATGCTGATGATTTTCCATATCAGACAATTGTCTAAGCTGAACTGGTAGCTGAATTGACTTTCTCTTGTTGGAAGGCCATGGAGTTGTAACAGACTGAGGGACAGTCGGGGCGTGTTTGTAGTACTTAAATGGAGAATGCCTCTCTGGGGTTCATTAGCAGGAGAAAATGCTGCTGTATGCTGGAGTCATTCTGCTCTACCTTTCTGTACCTAGCAGATTGTAGGAAGCTTTGGAGTGGACCTCTGTGGAAGGAGGAGGGCTAAAGCCATTGAAAGCTTTGAAAGCTCCTCTTTGTTATTTTGTTGTTGGCTTTTGTGTGTTTTGGATTGGCATTTAGAAAAGAATGAACCTACCTCTGGGTTGTAGAGTCCAAGTGCCTGTCAGGCATGCAGAGGGGATGCCCAGCCACTTCTGAGGAGGAAAACATGGTGATGGAGCAAAGTAGAAGATAGCCCAAGATGAAGGATAATGAGGGAAAGGTGGCACAGCCTCCTAAAACAGTTTTAATTTTCTTTTTTTCTTTTCTTGAGGAAAACATATTTTTGCTTTTGAAAATTAGCTTTGTTGTGTGCTTATCTCTGCTCTGTTCTCTATTTCGTTTTTCCTGCTTTCCCTGAGTATTTATCTTCCTTCCATTCCTGCTCTCTAAGTAACTGAATGTACTGCTGTGCTGTCAACTGTAGCACAAAATAGCTACGGTAAAACTTCTTCCAAACGTTGAGTACTTTAGGACCAAGCCTTGAACTATACTGGCAATAATATTTATGTATAATGGGGGAACATATTGTTATATTGCGGGAACATTCTCGTGTTCTGATTTCCCAATCTAAACGAACCATTTCAGTAAAAATAAAATTACCTGTTGAGAACTTGACACCCTCTTATTATATGTATGGTGTACCCACTGAGTAGGTAGCAATAGCAGACCAAATACATCATCAGTATTCTAGACTTAGCAGGCTTCCTTCAGGTTTGCTTTCAGTCTCATCTAGGATGTAATGTTGAGGTCTGTTTTTTTCCCCATTGAGGGGTATGGGGACATCCATGTGTGCAGCAGTGTTGGAAGTACTTAGCAGTGCCTGCTTGTTAGGACTGCCATGCATTAGCCCCCTCCGGTGTTAACAGGGCTGTGACCTCTGTCCACAGTTGGGGAACTAATAAAGGCAAGTCATTCAGGATGCATTCGCTAAGCTTTCAGCTTCACCATACAGTGGCTTCTCGCATTCCATGTGAAGTATTCTTGAGGCATGCTCTTATTTGGATAGCCATTTACTCATTTGTGCCATACCATTCAGCCGTAACTTCTTAACCTTTATATGTAGCACGCATCTTCATGCATAAATAAGTCCAGGTGTGCTCATCTCCACAAGTGAGAAAAAGTATCCAAGGCACCCCATCACCCATGCTGTGCTGCTGGCTATTCAGAAGTACCTGTCTGCAGTACGAAGAGCTTCATCAAGCCTCTTTCCAATGTCCAGGTGTTGTGGTTGTTTAACCCTGCAGGTGGCTCAGCACCACTGAGTTGTTCACTCACTGCCTCTCTTCCTGGCAGGATGGGAGAGAGAATCGGGGGGAAAAAAAGTAGAACTTCTGAGTTGAGATAAAACTATTTGCTAAAGTAGGAAAAAAGGGAAAGGATCATAGTTATGGCTATATATATGTACATATATGAATGTATTTAACAAGTGGTGCATAGGCAGTTGCTCACTACTCCCTGACTGATGCCTAGCTAGCCCCCCAAGCAGTGGCAGATGAACTCCCACCCCCTTCAGAACTCCTTCCACACGATGTCCTGTGATATGGAATATCCCCTTGGCCAGTTGAAGTCAGCTGTCCTGATTCTGTTCCCTCCCAGCTCCTTGGGCACTTTGCTGCAAATGGCCTTGGCTCTGTACAGCACTGCTTAGCAGCAACTGTGATCATCAGTTTGTTATTAACAGTGTTTCTCTCCTAGAACCAAGACATAGCATCATACCAGACATTCTGAAGAAAACAATTCCATCCCTGCTGAAACTAAGACACCAGGGAATGGAAATGACCATTGATTTGTTTCCCCTATAATTTTTCTAATAAGATCTAAACTGAGAACCTGGAACCGGGAATCTAGGAACCCAGTGTTCTGAGAGTCAGATATTGTTGTGTGGTCTGTTGGGATAGTAAAAGATGGAAGGGGTTAATTGTAAGTGATTTGTATCATTCAAAGTCATTTTTTTCCCTTCATAATGTGTTACAGAATGCCACATTTTTAATTGGCAAGCCATTGGTTTGGTATTTCATTTATGTTATGCATTATGTTGGAGTAACCTGTAGGTCAGTGAGTTTCAGCCCTTCTGGGTTTCCTCTGCTATGTATCTGAAGTAGCTTTTGAAAGTCAGGCTCTTTTGGTGTGAACAAAAGACATTTGTTCCTGTTAAATTGTCTAGCTCTTCATGTTTTTTCATGTGGCATGTTTTGAGGTGCTTGCTACTGATAGTGAAAGCATGTCTGCGACTGCAGTACAGCAAAATGCAGTATTTGCTGTATCAGGTCTTTGCGGTGTAGAGGCTTGTAACAGGTGCCAAGATTGTTCTAAGTGTGAATGGCAATTTATGTACCTCCATGTGAAACAGCAGAAAAAAGGTTAAAGAGCAGCATGTGTTAACTGCTGTAGAGCACCCTTTCTGTGAGTTCATTCAAGGATCCAGACAGCAAAAAAGCAGAAGAAAAATCTAACCCAAAGACAGCATAGTTCAATGAAGAACAAGACTGGAGCCATAAGATGCCTGGATAGAGAAAACAAAGCAACTGTGACATTCAGGAACATTTCCTAAGATTTCTGAGCGGAGTAAAGCAAAATAACGAAGCAACAGATTCCAGGCGGTCGTTGCTCCTAAGTAGTGAGGATGAGTCCCAAATCATTTGTCTTCTGTTTCATTAAGAAGAACCAGTTTTGTATAACAAAATCACTTTGTTCTTGCCTAAAGTCTTACTCTGAACTTTGTAATATTAATCTTCTACAGTTGTAGTGTTCATAGGTGAAGTAAGAGATGATGTAGATAGACTCTCTCAGCAAAGCTGCGGTTATTTGTTGGGATGTCGTCTTCTCTGAAGGCTGACCCTGGAGCACTTAACGGAAATAACTTGTATTTGAAGAACTGAAACATAGTCAGGCAAACCAAAATCCCAGGGTGTTTGTCAGGGTTGCTGTGGCTGGAAGGAGGCTTTGTTGTGCATTTTCTCCCCTCGAATCCTAGGAAGGTACATGTTTCCTGAGCTTTGTCCTCAGCAGTGGCCAGGCAGAACTCCCTGACAGCCTGGAATGCTTGGAAGCCATGACATCTATCTGTTAATAAAAAAAAAAGAAGACATGTCTTTATATTTTTATATATTAATTAAGCAGGAGGATGTTCACCTTTTCTGTACACGTGGAGTATGGATGTGGAAGTCCTGTAACATCTGTCAGCAGCATGACTGGCAAGACAAAATTGAAGAGAGACATCTGGACTTCTCCAGTAGCTTTTTGTCTAGTTTCTTCTTTTCTCTCTCTCTGTCTCTCTTTTATTATTATTATTATTATTATTATTATATGTGGGTGAGTGCAGCAACTTTATTTGCTGTCCCTTTCTTGCTGATAGCACTGTTTTGTTTGGAGGCAGCCAGGCTCCAGTACCTTAAGCTTTTCATAGCCCATTTGGTATGCCACCATGTCAGTGGCGTGTCATCCTGGATTAAGAGTAAGCATCAGCTAGAGCCAGATAGAATGGCAAATTTGGGAGCTACTTCCCTGCCTGCAGCCAGTCGCAGCATGGTCTTAGTGACAGCTGCTGGCAGTGTGTAGTAAGAGCTGCTGAAGTAAAGCAGGAAAGCTTCGTAAATGTATGGGAGAGAGTAATGGGCTAGGAATTTGTATGGCTCATGCCCAGCCTTTTAATGCCTTCCATTTTCTCTTGTTAGTAGGTGGCTCCCCAAATTGGAACCATTTAAGATCATAGATGAGGCTTGAGCAAGCATGGCTGGCAACCGTGCAGACATGAATTTTACAACAACTGGTCAAATGAAATAAAGCAGAATGATGTGTATAATGATGGGAGCATTAGGTTGTCTTACTGTTAATATGAATGCTAGTAAGATAAATATTGGATTTCTGTAAATAAACTATCATTATACTAGCGTGAGACCTTCCTCCAGACTGTAATTCTTCCTGAAGAGACGATGGTTTTCTTTTCAATAGAAGCCCTGCACTGAATCATTTCCTTTAATTGCTGTTCTAAAATATATAACAGGTTTTTTTTAATGCCTACTTTTTATATTTATGTTTTTACTTTCCATTAATTGCAGTATTTCCATTCAAGCTTGAAAATGAAATTGCTTCCTCAGTGTATTTCTTGTCTGCTCTATGTAAACATGGGCTTTTTTTATTAGCCTTGTTTCCAGTGAAGCTGAAAGCACACCAGAGCCGAATGCACCAAGAGGCTTCTGTTGGCTGTCCTATTTACAAGCATTTTAAGGGGAACATAGAAAAGATGCCAGGGAGGGCAAACCTCATCTCTTTTTCTTACTGGGAATTCATCTTTTGTGTTGGAGACTGGTCTGCAAAAGCTTCATCGTGGAATTTATCCTTAATTCGGTGCAACTATCATCTACTAGTTTAGCTCCCTTCAGGTGGTCGTAGAGAGCGATAAGGTCTCCCCTGAGCCTCCTGCAGGCTGAACAACCCCAGTTCCCCATAAGACTTGTGCTTCAGATCCTTCACAGCTTTGTTTCCTTTTTCTGGACATGCTCCAGAGCCTCAATGTCTTTCTTGCAGTGAGGGGCCCCAAGCTGAACACAGCACTCAAGGTGCAGCCTCACCAGTGCCCAGTTTTGGGAGATGTGGGCAGTGATTACATGAAGCTGCTTCTGCCCTGCTTTTGGCAGATGGCGGAGAGCAGCACCAGGTGCCGTGACGGCTGCTCAGCTCTGCCTTTTTGGTGGCTGCTGCAAGCAGCCCAACAAGGCTTCCTGGTGCCTTGATCTGTAAGCGTGAGTCTGAACAGTGTGTGCCAGAGTGAGGGATCGTGATGAAGTCCTTGTCTCCCTCTTCTTTTAAACAGCCCACCTACTTCATTTATTTGCTTTGATTTTCAGTGCATTTGGTTAGCGAGTATGTTAGCACTATGTTAAAGCCTGATTGGAGCTGATGAGATGCTTAGCAAAAGAGTAGACTTATTTCAAAGTGAATCATCGTTAATAGCAGTAAGATGTGCAAAGCTGGGTACAATTTGGCCCATCTGTCATGAGGTACATCACTGTAGGTTTTTGAAGAAAAGACTTGAAGGAGAAATGAGCAAGTGAGCTGCAAGTGCTGCATGTGACAGTGTGAGAGTTCGATCTGTACCTTCTGCAAACCTCTTGCTGCGTCTCATGCAGAAGGAGCATTCTTGCTCAGAAGTTTTTAGGTCTGTCGCTATTTTTGATGAAGGATGTTCTGCAGGCCAACAGTACGTCAGAGGTCTGAACAGTCTGCAAATAAGACTGGCAACCATAGCACCAACAGACTTCCCGGATTCTTTTGAAGAGTTTCAGAGCAGCTCAGCTACAGTATTAGTGCCTATGTTCCCAAAGGTGCTGTGGTAAAGCTTCAGCGTGGGGTAAACGTGTCCCATAGCTTCTGGATCCATATCAAGACGTAAGATGAGTCACAGTGGTGGAAGACCTCTGATTAAAAGCTCTTCTGAAGTCCTTACAGTCTTCATGGAACTGAGCAGCAGATCAGGTTATCCATTTAGTGTTGACGATATCAGTATCTCTTGTAACTTACAGTAACGTTTTGGAGATGTCTGAGTATTTGCATCTCAGAAGAGCATTAAATACAAACAGTATAGTTACCTGTGAGTTATCAGGTACATATATGCCTGTGTGTTATACATATTTATACATATAGAAATGTAAAACACAATTCAGTGGCTTCTTTTATGCAATGCAGGAACTTTTAGTGATTGCTTTGCTTACAGACCGTGAACTGTTTTGAAAGAATATTTATCAACTGTGGACTGTTTATCAACTGTGGACTGTAAAATGTGGAGGTGATCATTTTGAATTTTGGTTCTTAGGGGTATTTTTCCTTTAATATAATGTACTGCAAGGCCAGTTCACTGCAGTCTTGTGCTGGATGCTGTGTAGCAAGGAGCGTGCTAGGGAATTGCTCCTTCTCTTCTGCTGCCCCATTGCTCTTGCCCCTTTCTACCAGTCAAGTTTGTGGAGCAGTTGTCTTTTTTCTGCTGAGGATCGGTATATTTTGATAGCACAGCTTCACACACACAGCTGAGCATCACCTCCTTGACTGACCAATTTGCTTGTAGATGAAGAGGCATAGGTATCCCTGTTAAACCTGCAAAGGAGGGTGTTGATATTCACTCTAGCTGGGATCTGATCTTGCATAGAAGAACCCTGACATCTACATAGTTGTTTCAGGAGTGTGTACATCATTTGTTTGTAGGCAGTTGCTGATTTTAAGGGCATTTTTGCATTTCTAGAATGCACAGTAACACACTCTCACAAATGGCTGCTTCTTTAAGTCTTAGAAGTTAAGAATTGTCAGTACGTGGTATCCATTTGCTGTGCAGCCTCTGGAGGAACTGACAAATTGGAATTTCATCAGCCTTCTTCATCCTCCTTTTTTTGCTGTTAGGAAGATACGACTGGAGAGAACACCCTTGGTTATTAAATACAGAGGAGTGCAGAAAGCATCTGCACACCACAGTTTGTGGGAATGCCTTCCTGTTTGGATTCATGACTGATGTTTCCCTCCCCTCCCTAAGAAAGTATATGAGTATTAAAAAGCACTGCTTCTGACTCTGGCTTTGGTTTCTTTAGTAGGAATGGCATGCGGAAAACAATTACAAGTGACGAACAGAGCAGGATGAAAAACTGCTGTGTAGGTGCTAAGAGAGAGCACTGGACCTTGACTGGAACAAACTCAGGTTATTTTGGAGTGGTACATACCATGCTTTCGTCCTCCTTTGCCTTGTTTTGTTACCTTCTTTGCATTCTTGGATGCATTGCTACCTGTCTTTGGGAGGGGGGGTGGCCAAGTGTGGGTGAGAGCAAGTGTGGATAGCTATAGAGAACATTGCTTTTGATGGGCTGAATTGGGTACATTGAAATGAGAACACTTGCTTTCTCATGATGATTCATTTGTGCTGCACTGCAACGTGGTGAGGGTGCACTGTTTGTACTGCTTTCTGAAACAGTCCTGTATGCACCAGAGGCATTTCCTACAGAACAGTGCCTGAAAGAGCTGGAGAGGAAAACATGGGTCCTGCAAAGGGAGAGAAGGAAACATGAGAAGTCTTCAGTAGGAAAGAAATATGGCCATTCGGGAAGGGAGGGGTGTACAGAAGCAATGACACTTCTGTGACACTTCTCCATCACTTCTGAGAATGATTAGGAGAATGTAAATAACTGGCAGTTTCCATTAAAATGGGATCAGTAAGTTAGAGGTTTAGTTGCAATAATAAAATCCTTTTTAAACTTTAAATAAAGCACTTACCACATAACCATGGGTGCTCCCAAGCTGATTTTTCATGGCTTGAACTGCAGTGCAGGCTGCAGCTGACGACTACCTTGGCAGAGGAGCCCTGGCACTGAGCAGATGGAGGCTGCTTGCCCCCCCTTCCTCTCACAGGTTCCAGCCAATCTGAGTTTTTAGCAGACCCCCTGCTTTCCACTTGCGCCATTGCCCAGCAGCCCTCCTCTGACAGATGAAGGGACACAAGCTGCCCACCCACCACCTTCTACAGGCAGTAACCCTAGGACAAGAGGGAATGGCCTCAAGTTGTGCTAGGGGAGGTTCAGGTTGGATATTAGGAAACAGTTCTCTGAAAGAGGGCTGAGGCATTGGAACAGGCTGCCCAGGGAGGTGGTGGAGTCACTGTCCGTGGAGGTGTTCAAGAGCTGTGTGGATGTGGCACTGAGGGACGTGGGCAGTGGGCATAGTGTGATGGGCTGGTGATTGGACAAGATGGTCTCAGAGGTCTTTTCCAACCTTGATGGTTCTGTGACTGTGAGTCTACCTTCTTCACCCTAGTGGGGATTCCCAGACTTTGGAGAAGCATCTCTGGGTTGTGTGTGCCTTCTTCTCATATCTTTGTGCTGTGAGGGGTACCTCATAAACCTGTGGTTTGCTAGCATGAAAAATCCTTTTCCTGCTCAACTAATTTGCAAATTTAGGAGCTTGAAACTTCTGGCCTTGGTCCCAGCAGCATGACCTTGAATTTGCAACTACTGCATTTCATCATACATCTATTATCGCCATTTCTGTGCTGTAGTCTGCTATTTCTGAAGGATATTAGGAATGTAAGTGCCTGTGTAAGTGCCTGAATGCAAAGTGGTTCCAGGAGAGATTCGTACCAGTGCTGTTGTATGCTGTGATTAATGAGCTTGTTAATCAGTTTTTAATTCAAGTTTTCTTACTGCTAAATTTTAGCTTTGTAAGGACAGTAGATAAACAATCTGATAGATCTGCTTTGCCTTCAGTCTCCTCAGCCAGCAAAGAGACCAATCGCTCTGGTTCTCGTGCTGCTGTGGATGTCATTATTGCCTCTCGTTACATTTGGGAGGAAGCTGTGTGGGACTGCTGCAGCCCTAATTACAGATACGCAATTGGCATACAGGCAGCAGCAGACTAGTGCCTGGTTAGGGATGGAATGGGACCTATGCTGCCCTGCCCCAGGGTACCCATGAGCCCAGCAGGCCTGACTGCTGCTGTTGTCCTCTGGGCTCACTGCTGAGGATGGTGAAACCAAGAAGCCATTTTCTACATACGGACTTTGCATGAGTTTGAATGAATGCAGCAAATGAAAAAAGAAGAAAGAAAAAAAAAAAAAAGGCCAGACTGCTAGACTGCAGTCATGGCCCCAGCTCTCAAGCTCTGAAGCAATGTTTTCATCCACCCATTGCTGCCTTGCCAAAGAGGAGTGTAGAGTGTTATGGGCACTGACTCTTGAGAGCAAAAGATCTGGACAGAAGTCATCTCTGATTACGCAGGCCCTGGGGCTAGTTCAGAGGTGGGATGCTTTCCTTTCCATTCCTACAGTACTAAGAATTATTCCGATGGTTTGCCTGTGCATGCCGTGCCCTTTGGCACACACCACAGTCCTGCTCTGTTACATGGAAAACCAGAGGCACTATGTTGTGGTGGGTTTGGTGACCACTGATACACTAGGAATCAGGTTGTCAGTCATGGATGGTAGGAATGGGCCGTCTTTTGAGAAAAAGATATTCAGAAGATAAATCAAGGAAGGAGCCACTTAGCTGCAGATGGGGTTTTGGCTGTGCAAAGCAGTGCGGCATTTGCAGAGCAAGCTGTAGGTGTGCTGGCCAGAGCCCTGCTGCAAAGCTGCTGCCTTACTATTGCATCAGGCCTAAACCATAAAATACTTTGTCTAATTTGATGAAGTCTCTTACGCAGAAATGAGTGTAAGCCTCATAGTGAAGGTCTTGATTTGATTGAGACATCTAAGCGTTTCTGTGATCACAAGGTGGGATAAAGCTGAATTGTACACCATCAGGATATATCTGGTCATTATAACCACTCATTACGTGTATGATCTTAGTATGGAGATATGTCCCAAATCTCATTATTCTTCCTGAATCTCCAGTAAGCAGGATGTCATTAACAATTTCCTTAAAGAAAACAAATCCATGAGAATGGGTATTTGCTGCTAGATTAGCAAGAAATTATTAGTTTTGAGCCATGTTGCAAGGCTCTTTTCAAGCTGTTGTGTTGTGTGCCGCCCCCCACATGCTCACTGTAAGTGCTTTTTAGGACTCCTTGGGACATACCCAGTATTTCATTCCACAGAAAATGGAATTACTCAGATTCACCTCCCCCAGTGAATTAGAGGAGCATTGGCCTCATCTCCAGGTGCCAAGGAGCGCTGGGGGAGTTAAGGATAAGGACACACTCTATTTCCTATAGGATCAGTGGTGAGCAGTCTGACCAGTTGTGTTCTCTGTGATAACCTAGTAGTCACTTCAATGCCAATTTGAGAGTTGGTATTTTACTTCTTTTCTGTAGTACGGGTTGCAACCCTGCCCATGGCAGTGGGATTGGAACTGGATGACCTTTGAGGTCCCTTTGAACCCAAGCCATTCTATGATTCTATGAATATTTTAAAACTAGATCTACGTTTTCAGCTCCAAGGATATGCACGCTGCGGCAACTCACTTCTGACAAGCGTTCATGCACTTGCAGTAGCGTCACAGAAAGGAAAAGCAGTGAACCTCGCAAATATTTTTGGGAAAGAAATAAGATTAAAGTCTGCACAGAGAAAGTAGGTTGTTAAGCTTGACGTTAGCGTATCTAATCAAAATCTGCTGCACCGTATTTCAGGGCAAACTTGTGCCTGTGTGCTGACCCGGATGCTGTAGGTTGTTCCTGCTGGTATTCCCGACTGTTTCTGCAGGGAGGGTACGGACCAGTAGTTTTAATAAACAAGAATCACAGTTCAGTATGGAAACAGCAAGAGCTGTGCTAGGTAATCTGTTTTGTGACAGCAGCTGGTACTAGATGGATGCTCAGCAGCGTGGATCATAATTCAAAGAGATTGCTAGGGCAGAGGGTCCAGCCAGGAGCTGCTGGACATCCTACCCACTCAGCAGCAGGAGGCAACTGGCAGCCCAAAGACCTGGGCAAGACAGACAGTGGATTGCAGAGAGGGACAAAATCTAACAAATTCAGGTTGTGGCATTCTTCTTTGCAACCTTTGGGCTGGATTTCTTTAGAAAGGCATTGTTTAGGGGGAAGCTGTCAGAAAAAGAGAGGAAGGAGAGGGACAAGCCTGAGTTAGAAAAGGTGGGAGGCACTGGATTTAAAAAATAAAAAAATTTAAAAAAGAAGTTCTGACAGAAGCATTTGTTTCATCAGGTTTTTCTTAGCAGCTTCTCTTTTTTTTGTGGAAATACTGGGCCGTAACATTAATAATTGCACCTTTGGTGGTGGTTTTGTGTTGCTGTTTTCTGTCAGCGTGAATCCTTTATTTTTCCCAAAGCAGAGAGAAAGCCGTGAAAGAGTTGCCTTCTTCCAAAGACACAACTTTCTTTTAGTTCCAGCAGCTGTCAGTACTGTGCAAAAGGTAATTGAGGTAGGTCTGTAAGGTGCAGTGAAGATGCCCAGTTATGAGGACAGAACATTCAGCTGTGTGGCTGGCTTACGTGCATCTCTGCATTACGTCACATCTTCTCTTACTGCTTTGCTTCTGCCTCTAAAGAACTGACACTGACACTCCAAGGAAGATTTACCTCTGGTTTAGTCCCCTGGTGCCTGATGAGAGCCCAGTGAGGGAAGTAAAGATTCAAAGCCAGCCACTCCCCTTGCTCGGCAGGCTGCAAAGCAAGAACATTTTGAATGTGATCCTTCACTTATTTTGGGAAACTCATAAAATTTTCAGAGGTAGGCCAGTTATTTTTAAGCCTTTCCAGACATGCTTTTAATGCAGGGTCTGCTCTGGATGCTGTCAAGGTCGACCATTTCTTTGTGACAAAGTTTCCCTCCCTTGGGGAAATATCTGGTGGATGTAATTAGCTGTGCGCCTTGGTCCTCTCTCATTTCCTCACAGCCTGCTAAACCAATCACTAGGCTTTTCAGCTTCAGCCAAGATGTATCACATGAGTTCTTGTCTGCCTTGTGATGGTTTTGTCCATTTTGTGTACAGACTTTTCTCTAGTCTGTTTGAGAAGATTGCATCAGAATAGTACTGAGACTGCACACCTCTACTGAGGTACTGGGAGGCCGGTGTTTATAAAACAAGTAGCTGACATGGGTATTTTCATTACCTCTTTTCTACTGCTTTGGATCTCTTTTAAAGGTGCGCACATTTTGCATTCCTTCAGCAAGGGTCTGAAGATGAAATTAAATGAAAAAAAAAACCAACAATGAGATCTTGATTTATGAAGCTCACTTCCTGTTTCCTGGTTCTGTGGGTAAAGAACTGGTCCAGAGAAATGCTGAGCTCTCTCAGCTGCTTTGAAATTAGTAGGGCTTGCTGCGAGCTCGGCGTTGATGAGAATTGGGTACCAAGTCTTATTTTGCCAGAGCTTAGGAAGCAAAATAGCTGACATCTGTAATGAACAGGAGGACATGAATTATGTAGACAAATAAACTAGCAATTACTGCTGCACATTTATCTTCACCTCTGTAAATGATAAACTTTAATGTTCCATATGGAAGCCCTGTGTATAAATTAGTTTCTCTGCATTTGAGGCTGTTGAAATCTCTGTGGATGTGAGATGGGAGTTCCTTTTATATCTCCTATCTCAGTGTGAGGCAGCAGCTCCCTCTATGCCGTGCTGCAAATGCTCTGTGAGATTTTGGGTGTGAAGAAAGCAGACTTCATTAGGATGCTGTGTGCATCCCACTTGAAGGAGTATATAGTGTTTTCCTGAGTAATTCTGATGGAATTAAAGATAGAGCACTTTCAGAAGTTACTCTCTGATTCTCTTCTCTTATTTAAATATTTCTTCCCTGTTACCCAGGAAGAGGGGGTTGATAGTTTAATCTTCATCCTGACACTATTAAAATAGATAATTCCTAGGCATTTTTGTATTGTACCTCATTGAGAAACAGTGTGTTCAGTCTTCTCATTTCAGAAATGCATAGTGTTGTCAAAGTATCATTCTCTCCCTAGCTTCTATAAAGCTGCAGCACATATCCTTGTAAAAGCTATTGGCCATGTCTTCACTTGCATGTCTCCTAAAAGCATAAGGCTTATTGGACAAGTGAAGTTACACCTAGCATTCAGTTCCGTTGTATTTCTGCCAGTCTGAAGCATGTTAACTTTTTCACCCCATCCAGTCAGCTCCAGGATTGGAGACAGGAAGGTCCATGACACTGAGAACATCCATACTAATTCTGAAGGAAGGCAGACAAACTAGAAAGCTTGCTTTTGACCATCAGTTTTAAACTAAAATAGAGGAGGTTGATGGTGGGCAGAAATCCTTTACTGAAATGACAGCGAGGTGCTGGCACAGCTGCCCAGAGAAGCTGTGGTGCCCCATCCCTGGAGGCACTCAAGGCCAGGTTGGATGGGGCCCTGGGCAGCCTGAGCTGGTGGGGGGCAGCCCTGGCCATGGCAGGGGTTGGGGTGGGTGGGCTTTGAGGTCCCTCCAACTGAAACTGCTCTGTGATTCTGTGAAAATCAGTGACTGGTGAAATGTATCAGTGATGATACGCTTAAGAAGAGGCAGAGCAAGATGCTTTGGTGGTCTCTGTATTGTCCTACTGTCAAACCCCAGTTTGTTCAAATTCTGAATAAGTGTAACTATACACAGAGACATTAACTGGAAAGCAGCAGGAAAGGATCTAGATTGAGACATTCCATGGGAACTTGATTTCAGTGGAATTTTTATTGGAAAATGACCAGGTTGCCTACCTGCTTCATTTCCTGCTATCTAGTCAGTCAAGGGTTTCTGAGCTGTGTTTGCTAAGCCTGAGTTCAGAAGCAATGAAGAGTGAGACTTTCTAGCTCTAAACAATACCACTTTTAGTTGTGTGTAGGCTTTATAATCTTTGCCTTGCTTGAATATCTGTTTGATTTTTATTTTTTTTCCATTAAAATGTTTGACTTAATGATGGGCAGTCCTGGTAATGTTGTATTGAATGCTACACCTCAAGTTTCCACGCTGAAGAAACATGAGTCTTTGGGCTTCTGCAGTAGTCAGCTTTTGTAAGGCCCTAGAAGGCATAATCTATCTTTGATGAAATCCAGCATGAAATGTCTTCTTAATAATGTTCAAGATTGGAGAAATAGCACAGAAAAGATCCAGAAGTTACATACTGGTTCCTTACTCCTGTTTGGATCCTAAAGCACTCAGGGACGTGGTTAGTAGGCGTGGTGGTGATGGGTTGATGGTTGGATTAGATAATGTTAGAGATCTCTTCCAACCTTAATGATTCTGTGATTCTGTGCAGGTATGGACTGCTATGGTTTAAACCCTGTCACTGTGTCACAGCCAGTGCCACATAAGTAAAAGCTGAGGCCTAGTGACACAGCTTGGGCCCTTCATGCCTCCCCTGGGCCATGGGGGTCCCAGTCTACAAAAGGACAGCAGCTGACCTTTCTCTCACAGTTCCTCACGTTTGGGCAAGATCTTCCCTCTTGGCTCTTTTTAGAGGCAAATCTTAAATCTTTTTTCTTTTTCTTTTGCTGTTTCTGTTCTTGTTTCTTTGTTTGTTTGTTTTCTTTTCGGTGCTTGTTTGAATGTTTGAATGTGCTGATCCAGATTGCTGGTCTGGGGCACTGCAGTTTCTTCTGTGCCTGCTGAAGAGCTTGGGTCTGGTCGTGCTTTGAGACAGACATGGCTTTGTTTGTGTTAGCAGGGACACCATGCTATTTCCAGAACAAATCTTCATTTCTAGCGAGGCCACATGAAGGCCACATTTTGCTGCTGCTCTCCTGCCCTATGTGTGCCAGCTTTTGCAGATACTTATTCTTAATGCAGCTGTGGACTGTGATCCGTGGCTCAGGTGGGCTCTAAAAAGCTTGTAGCGACTCTCCTGTATCTGCCAGTAGAGCTGAAGTATTCTGTGTGTTTCCAGGGGATGACATGTTAATGATATGCATGTATCTGCTACTGTGTATCTTGATGATTTGCTGATGTCTGTTGAAAGAAAGAAATACGTACAGGCACAAACATACATGAGAAAGGCTCAGTATTTCAAATGAAAACATGCATTTTCCCCCCATGAAATCCAGTGTTTTCTAGCATATATAGAAAGTCTGATTTCATAATGAACAGAGCCTTGGGAAGAGTAGGGATAGCTCTGAGCACGCTCTCAACATTCTGAGGTCTAGTGACTAAAATCTAACAGAGCATCCCAATATGTGATATGTTTTTTGCCTTGAACAGCACAGAAGTCTGAAATCTGAATAGCCATTCACCACTGCTGTTTCAGATTTGCTGAGGATAGGTGGCCCTTTTGAATGACAGAAGAAAGCTGCCATCTTTCACCTGGATTTTGAAATGCTGCAGATACCATAGCTGCACAAGATCCCTCTGAAGCAGATGATGTTACCTGTTTCACTGTGCTTTGATGGAAGCACATTTAGCATTATGCTTCTTCCATTGAAATGTGTGAATGGAAGGGAAGGGAGTGGGGAAGATGAGGGAAATGAGGGAGAGGCTGTGCACTGCAGGAGGTACTTTAAGTTTACTTTCAGACCTTCCAGTTGTGAATGTCCCAGCTGCTTTTAAAGAAAGCAGACCTGAAAACCAAAGAGGCAGCTGGTACATTGATTATGTGATGGAACAGAGGTAAAGATAAAAAGTGTATCTATCTCAAAAATAAGGAAATGAGTTTTGCCTTTGGATGGAAGTGGGCATTAGTCAGACTACCACTCAAGCTCCGTCAAATAAAGGCCATTTAAAGATCTGCACGGAAATCTTCTGGTTTTTCCTCCTTATGAGTGCAGCCCGAGGGGCATCTGCAGTGCTTCTCTATGGAAGCTTACCATCTCTCTGCACGATGACAGATTTGCTACAATTTTAGCCCTCACTACCAGCTGCCAGATTTCCTTACACCAGCACTCTATTAAGAAACAAAATGGGGATGAGCCACAACAGACTTTGCTCTTTCTTCCCCGAGTCTTTCCGTGTCATAAATTGGATAGGCACCCTTGATATACAAGGAAACCAGACTCTTAAAATGCATAGTAAAGGGTTAGTAATTGTTTCAAATAGTGGAGTATAAATGCTTTTTATTGTAAGACCAGAGTTCTCTTTCCAGTGTGAAGCCGCTTGTTTGTTTTGGCAAAGGCCGCTTTTACTGCTCCCTGGGGGCTGTGGTAAAACTTTCAGCAGCTCGGCTCAGGCACAGAAACCAGCCCTTTGTCCAACCAGAGGCAAGAAACCAACTTTTGCTCTTTGGATTTCAGAATCCCTTGCAGCTCACTTCCTGGCTGAGTAAGGATTCAGAGCTTTTCATGATGCTGCACTGAGAGATGAACAGGAGTTGGATTTACTCTTACTCCCCTGTAGGCAAGAGAGCAGAAGTCTTTGCTAATCCTAGTCTGGAGGTGTGGCAGAAATACCAGCACCTGCTTTGGCAGGTCAGGGGCAAAAGGGGGATGTTTAGGGAAACCACAGGAATTGGTGGGTTTCTCTGGCAGTGCTGCACACTGCTGTGCTCTGGGTAGGGAGCCAGACAGGGGCGTTTCATTCCCTACAACTCAGAGGTGAGGTGGGAAGGAAGACAAGGAGCTAGGAAGAGTTAAAATCACCAAATGAGATTATTTTGTCTGTGTTATGGAAAGGATCTCCTCCCTCTGAGGGTATGTTAATTTGATTTTCTCTGCCTGCCCTCCTCTCCTCTGGTTTCTCTTTAAACTACTCTTTGACCTCAAGGATAGCAGTGGCACTTCCTTCTGCTCTATGCCCCGACTCCCTCCATTATCTCCATATCTACCTCTGTCCAGGGAGCTCCACTGGGGATCGCCTTAATGCTTTTAACTTTATTTTATATATATATAGATATATTCTTGTTAGCAATACCAGTGGGTTTCCAGGGGGTGAGCATCTGCTTCACACCTCGGGTAAGAGACCGGCTCCTCTCAGGACCCTGTACTTAGTGGGGAAGATTCTGTTCCGCTTGGGGTCTCATTTGCTGAGTAGTGGAAGTGGGAAAAGCTCAGCTTCCAGAGCAATACACTGTAAGGGATGCTGTGTTTCTAGAGCTGGGTGCTTGAGCTTTAATGAGGCCAGGTTGAATGGGGCCCTGTGTAGCCTGATCTAGTGAGTGGCATCCCTACCTGTGGCTGGGGAGTTAGAACTGGGTGGGCTTTGAGGTCTCTTCCAACCCAAACCATTCTGTGGTTCTCTGAAAAAGTGCGGAATCCGTAGAAGCAAGTTTGGTGGTTGTTCAGTTTTTGTGGCAAAGCTCAAGTATGGGCAGTTACTGGCTTTTGGTAAGACAGATGGATTTGACCACCTTTCTTGGCATGCTATAGAGCAGAGAGCCTGTTCCTATCCAGAGTGGGGCTACCAGCAATCTCTATATTCTCCCTCGGCAGTCATCAGCCTTGCAGTGATTAGCCCTAGATGTCTGTCCTCTGTTTGTGGCCTTAATATAACATTTCCAGGTACTGGAAATCGTTTTTTTTTTCTGTCCATCCCTCTGGAGTTAGAAAAAGTCTTGAGGTCTTCTACCAACTGAACAGCACCGATGAGTCTCTTCAGGATCACTGTGTACTGAATTTGGATGTCTTCACTGATAGCTCCTGACAGCTTTCTCCTCTTACTTTGCAGATCACAGGTGTTATCCTTCTCGCAGTCGGCGTCTGGGGTAAGCTCACTCTAGGCACGTACATCTCTCTCATTGCGGAGAACTCCACCAACGCCCCTTATGTGCTCATCGGGACGGGTACCACAATCATTGTCTTCGGGCTTTTTGGCTGCTTTGCCACTTGTCGTGGCAGCCCATGGATGCTGAAACTGGTAAGTGTGCTGAAGTGCCAAAGTGCAGAAGAAAGGAAGAGGTTTTGTCAATACATTATGATTTCTTGCTCTCACCCCAAGCTTCACCAGATGTTAACATGTTTTTTTAGGCACAGAATATAGATTTTATGGATCTTAATGTTCAACACATGTTTCTCTTGGATAAAGAAATGAAAAAAAAAATACCTGCCGAAGCCAGTTGTTGATTGGGTATGAATGAATTTTGCTACCGTGCAGCATACAGGCTCATGTGTGGCTGGGAGCAAGGCTAAAGTGCCACTGATGAATTGCTCCATGACCAGTTCTGTGGTCATTCTGTATTTATGTGAGCCAGACAGGTGTATTTACAGTCTTAAAAATGTTCACAGCACCATAAATGTGAAATGCATTTGGAATATAGATTAAGGGGGTCTTTTTAATACTCTGGTGTGAAATCTATGGGAAAATATTTGATACTTTCTAAATGCATACCAGCCTTGCTTTTTTTTCCTAACATTTACTCGAGTAAAATACGTCAACCTCAGAAAACAAAGCTCTGTACTGTATGTTTTTCCACATCTCAGAAGCACTCTGGAATGGAGCTACGCTAAGCAGAGGTAGAGCAGCCATCTCTCAGTCCAGTTTAACCTCTCTCACTATAAGTTTATCTGTTCTGAGTTTTCCAGTTCACTTCAAAATGCAAAGGTACTAGTACTAGTAGTTAAACAAATCTGTATAGTGGAGTGTGTATTTTAGGAATATTCAGGAGCAAAATCTTACATACGTAGTCATTTGTTGGGTAGAAATACCACTTCTGAAACACTGACATGGTGGAAAAGGGCTTGATAGTAAACTCATCTGCTGCCACCGTATTTTGGGGACAATTTCCTAAGAAGATGAGCTGATTCTCCCCCAGTTTGAACTGAACTTAAAAAAGGGCATTGTAAAGAGAGTTAATTTGCTAAGATGGTGGCACAGTGGGGCACAAGCATGAGCTGCAGACTGATCAGCAGGTATGTGCTCTTATACCTGATGCTATTGAAGGTGCACCACTGTTTCTGTGTGGTGATGTGTTGTCAGGGCGTGTGTAGAGGCTTGTCAGAGTTACTGCAGTCCAGATGGGAAAGAAAGAAACAGTGAAAGCAGATAAAAATCCATAGGAAATCAGGCTCTGCTGGTTGCTCCATAAGTCATGTAGCTTGTTTAAAGGTATGTCCTCTAACTTAGTGTGGCATGGTGCTGTTCCAAGCGCATCGTTTTATTTTCATTGTGCACATGAGAAATATTTCAAAGCCTTATTTCTTTGTCTGAAAACAGGCAGCGACGTGACAGCAGCATTAGTTGTGGAGAGTGATTTTTCTAGTTCTGTCTCCACTGCTGTCCTCCCTTCTCCAGCAACCTTCAATTAAAATTAAATTTCCTTCTTTCCATCAAATCCTTTTAGGGCTGAGTTTAATTTGTTTCCTTTTTAAAGTAACTGTTGAGTATTTAGAACACAGTGCAGACAGGCATTTTCCCGCGAGAAGATTAAGTCCCAACTTCACATTTTACTATCTCACTTTGCATGTACTTCATTGCTTTTATATATACATATATATATATATTTGGCCTGCATGTATTTTTTGTGGTTTGTGAGAGGAGCTACACTGAAAGCTACTGTTCTCAAGGTTTATTTAGCTCTGAATCCAAATGCTGCTCAAATTCAAACATGGGCTTTGGTTTAGCAAAATGTTAGGGGCATCTGTCTGGTATTCCCATGAGAATGTTTCCAGTGAAGTCAGTCAGTTCATTCATTTGAGAAACTTCAGGAGTCAGGCGGGAAATCCCAGCGTGGCAGCAAGAGATGGATAAACGTGAGCCAGAACACCTGTAGAAGCCTATTTACTTTATCAGAGGGCCATACAAATAAAAAGGGTCTGCTTGTGTTCCTCACTGCAAGATCAAAACCTTAGTGATTTGTGATCCATCTCTGGAATGTGTGTTTTAATTTGTATGAAAACACTAAGAAATATGGGAACAGAAGTTCAGAAGAGCTAGTAATTGGAAAGCACATGTAATTTGTGAGTTGCATAAGTAATGCTACATATTCATGCAGTAGCCTGTGTATTGCCTTCAAATAAACTTCGTTAGCATCTTCAAATGATATCTAGAGCAGAAATTATAGATTAAATTCTGTGATGAACAGTATTTGTGCTGAGAGAAAAGCCTGTCACACTCTGACTTCTCATGCCTCCTTTCTTTTCAGTATGCCATGTTCTTGTCCCTGGTGTTCCTGGCTGAGCTAGTGGCTGGCATTTCAGGGTTTGTGTTTCGCCACGAGGTAGGTAGAAATGTGCTGAGGTTGCATGTGGCAGTGACTCCCTGGGCACGAGCTGCTGAGAAGTGCTCTGGAGCGTGGACAATTTGTAGGTCGCTGAGTTCAGCAGCTCCATATGCATCTCCAGGGATGTGGCTGACGTTCAACAATAACGTGTACAGCTCTTAAAAATGATACGATTCCAAATGAAGGGATTTAGCCAAAGCTCTCGGCCTCAGCTGTCTGGTATTTACTCTGGAGCTATTGGTTTTTGTGTGTCCATCATGTATGATCTTCTTTACTCTTTTGCGTATGCTGAAGACTGCAAAACAGATTAAATACTTTTCTTAAACACAGCTTCTTCAGCCAGGCAAGCACTCGTTTATATAAGGCAGAGAGCACTTTTACATCAGAGCAGGTTTGATGTTTTGTAAATCTTTTTCTTTTTTTTTTTTTTGCAGGGAGGAGGTGGAATAGGGTAGTCTTTTCATACTGAGCATAGGGAGAGATTAGAAGTAGCATGAGGTAGGAAACTGGGACAGGAAGAAGCTTTAAAAAAATCATGATTTGTAGTAGGACTTCTGCTTCATCCACTGTAATCAGGTCTATCTCTGGTTTTAAGTCCATGAACCTATATGCAATTAATGCTGAACCAGAACCAGAACAAAACCCCAGAGACCCTGTTAGTCTCCTCTCATTGTATTAGCTGTTTTTCTTGTCTCCTCTTTTGACGCGAGAATTCCCTTGGTATAGATTTTTCTGGTTCCTTGCAAGTGGTGGGTGGTTTTTAATTTGATCTTGAAAGACCCGTCCATCTGCTCAAGGTTGCCATTTCATCTGGCCTTGGCAGCCTTGGTGTGACATTGCTGCTCCCTCTTGGCAGAGGCTGTCTTTTGTGAAGGTCACCACAATGTGGGTTGACCAGATCATCTGCTACCTTGTCCCCCTTACTGCCCCATTGGAAGCACCTTTTGCAGTGATGTACCTGACCTTACCCTGAGAGATCTCATTTTCGCCATGCATGCTAGTGATGTTCTCCAGGTACTTGGTGCCCTCCTGGCTCCCTAGGATATGCTAAGTAAGAATGATGGCTTTGTACCTTCTACTGTCCAGGGGCAGTAGCCTGTGACCCCCCTGCATGGGCCGTGTCCTGGGACTGCGGCATCACAGTCACTGCCACATGCTGTGCCAAGAAGTTTCACCAAATTCCAGCTCTCATCATGTACTCCTGAGCAGAGAGATTCATGCAGCCTCTTTAAAACTCAGTGCTGAAGCAAAGTGTTTGGGGAAAAAAATGCAACAAAAGATATATTTCTCATAGGTTAAGTCCTTTTCCCACCCCCTTTTAGACACCTGGCAGGCTTGACTTCCCTGGGTGCCTGCAGCTTATGGTGGTACATCCACCTGCTTCCTCTCCACATCTTCCTTGTGTTTCATAAGGGACTTCCTGGTTAACCACTAACAGTTCTTGTGTGCTTTCAGTGGTCACATTTTTGCATGTTCCTTGGTTACTGGTTAGCTTGAAAAGGAAGGAAAATCCTCAAAACCAAAGATTTTCTCTTGATCTGGGGAGGAAAAAAAAAAAACAACAACCAAAAAACCCTAAAACAAATTAAAACCTTAGCTGGGTAGTCTGAAGCTGTCAGTTTGCAGGTCCATGCACAGGATCTCTTTGTGTATGCCAAGGATCTGTGATCCCAAAGCATTTGCTTTGAACTGTGATTCGTGGAGCCATCCTTTTGCCATCTGCTTTTCCTTGTAGAGGGCAGTGGTTCAACTGGACGTACATGCCCCAGACATCCCCAAAACTTTCTTAATGCATAACTTTTTTCCATTAACCCCCAAACCATCAGTATTCTGGTTTTAAAATTAAATCAGTTTGCTGTGGGGTAGTGTTCTTTGAATATAGCCCACTTGGAAATACCGACAGTAGACTCCTGGCAGTAAAGAAGGACCTCTGCCATCTCTGACAGCACACTTTAAAAAGAGTTTGAAGGTCTACTTTAGTTGCCTTTTTAGGTTTAAAAATGTTTGGTTTTTTTCCTGCAATTAGTGCTCAGATGTTATGCCTTTCATTTTCTTCCTCGCCCTCTTAGATCAAGGATACCTTCCTTAGGACATACACTGAAGCAATCCAGAATTACAACAAGAATGATGAGCGGAGCCATGCAGTGGATAACGTACAGGAAAGTGTAAGTCTGAAATTGGATATTAAAAATGAATAAGGAGAGACAAAGCATACTTTCACATTTGATCACAGAACATGAAGTGTCAACGTCTCAATCTGCAAGCTCAATTTGCAAGCAAAATCCAGCCTTTAAGGTTTGGTCTTGCTTCTCATTTCTGATTGTAGCCCTGCCTGTTTGTGTGTCTGGCTTTTTCCTATATGAAATTAGGTTTCTGTATGCTTGAGATGACATGCTGCTCTGGCGAAGTTAAAGGGAACTTTACCATATGCACCAGTGAAAGTAGGTTTTGCCCAGAGCATCTACCAGTTGTACAATAGTTGCCTCACGAAGGACGCCCTGTTTTGTTTGGGAGATTTGCTGGATGCTGTGCCCAAGGCATCAGGAGACACTAAATGTCAATATTTCAAAAACAATATTGCAACAGCACCATACTGGTATACTCTTAATGCTGTTGTTTTGTCAAATCGATTGCAATTACTTCTAATCTTGTGCCTGGCCTATGTTAGAGAGCATATACCAGTGGGATGGAAACTTTTTACAATTGATTCAGATAAACTGATGTAAGCCCAAATTAGAGACTGGCAAAAATCGAAATAAAAAGTATTGCATCTGACATGCTTGTGCAAGATTGCTAAATTTTAATGAGCTCAGCACAAACTGCCCAATAAAGATGAGACCTATACTGCTTGACCCCAGATCCTGAACTACATTTAGGAGACAGGTTTTTCTTTAAGAGTGGTGGGCACTGGACAGCCCTTATTCTTCAGGGAATCTGTCAATAGGATTATAAAACATTGCAAATCTGTGCTGGATCAGACAGGATTTTATTATCTAGTATCCTGCATCATTCATCAGCTGCAGCTGTTTTGTTCACAAAGCACAGTGAATGGCTGGCAGAGGAGACCAATGAGTTAAGAGAAGAAACTTTGTATGTTTTTTCCAAAGAAAGCAGATGTAGCTGCTTAGAGGTACTCATGGATGACACTTGTAAAGGGCATAAGGCTCTGTTTATTCTTGTTTAGCAACAGAAACCAAGTAAGCATGGACTTGAGGAAAGTGGGAGATGGTTTTGAAGACAGTTTGAAGTAAGATTTCAATATCCAATTTGTCGTTGTTTGTTTATTTATTTGTTAAATCTACCTCTTTTTTATTTCCCACAGCTGAGCTGCTGTGGCATTCAGAGCTATACCAACTGGAGCACCAGCCCTTACTTCTTCAAACATGGCATCCCTACAAGCTGTTGCATGAACTCCAGTGACTGCAATACTCAGGATCTGCGCAATATGACCGTGGCTGCCACTAAAGTAAACCAGAAGGTACTAGAAACGTTGTGCCAGTGGAAAACGTTGTGAAAGCGTCTAGTATGTCGGTGGAGCATATGGCTGCTTGTAATGGCATTTCATTTCACGTGGTTGTTGATAGGAGTGTGTATTGGGGTGGAGTGATGGTAACGATGAGCTTTGCCTCACTCTTGCTTTCAAATTCCTTAAGCTGACCTTTCTCGAATGAGTAGTTGCAGCGACATTTCTGATAAGAAGGAAATTTGTTCCCTTTCATTCTAACACTGATTCGGGTTCTGCACTGCACACAGAAGCAATGCTGACCAGAGCAAGAGTGCATGCAGCACGTGTTTGCCCTTAAGAGCTGGGTCTGTCACTGCTTCTCTGCACTCTTCTGCTGAATGCTGTGCCTTTTTGTAGTGAGGTGGAGGGAGGGATAGGTTTTATTCCTGCTTATGTTCCAGTAGAAATTTCAGTCATAGGGTGTAACTCTGGGAAAGCAGAACAGGGGTGGGAAAACAGGGAGGAAAGGAATAACTGGGGAATAAAGACACAGGGAAGGGAAGAGTAAAGGGCAAACAGTGCAGCACACGTAGCAGATGCAGCGCTGCAGAAATACAACTCAAGTTTTCCCCTGAAGTACTGGTGCATCATCAGTTCTTTCTATTCAAAATTTGCAAGAGGCAACAGACAGTTTATTGATAAAAGGAGTCGTTTGTTGCCTATTTACCAAACTGAGTTGTGGCATACCTCAGGTTGACTTAAGGACTGTTTTCTTTGCTATTTTTGTTTTCAGAGCAGAATACACAAAAGAAGGGGAAAAGAGGAAAATTGGGGAAATTGGGAAAATACAGACATGCCTCTATTTTTTGTTTCTGTCTTTTTCACCTCAGTTGCCTGTGGATCAGGAAGTTGGGGTGATGGCTGAGCACATCCTGCAACATCTTTCTTTGAAAAGCAGTCAAGTGGATAACATTTTCTAGCATGTATTAGCAAAGGGATAGTAGACGATTATTTACCACTGACTTTTTCTCTTCTAACCACTTTATTTTCTGTAATAGTTTAGTGAGAGCCACTTGTTGCAGATGTACTTGGAGCAGTAGTGACATCCATCTGTTATGAAACTCACAGTAGTCGCCAGCAAAGTAATGTTGCTGGGTTGCATAAGATATATATATATATATATATATATATATATATAATATAAAGGACGATCAAGTCCATTCATTTTCACTTTGTGAACTTGTAGTAACTTTCTATTTTCATCAAAGTGGAAAAATGGTGAGAGGCAGGATGGAGGTGTATCTAGGGGAGCTGCAATACAGCCAGATTCCCTGCAGGAAAGTGTTCTGGTGTGTATGCATCCTCAGAAACTGTCCTGTCCTCTACCAGGGGGTCAAGTTTGGGATGGCCACATGCTTTGACCCTTTCCAGGCTGCATATCTGTGCAGGTGCCATTTGCATTCTCACTGCCAAGTGTAGTGTTGCACTGAGGACTCTCTGTCCGTTTGTGAGTTCTCTTGGTAAAGGTCACCCACAGATTTTGTAAGGAGCAGCTGATGAATGAACTTGTGTTAGTCCAGTGCTAGTGAGTCACTTCTAGCCACGCTTGCTCCTCAGCTTTTGTCTTCTGTCTAATGCCCAGGTCACCCAATAGAACTGCTGATTCCTCAGTTGGAAAGTCCTGTGACTTCTGAAAAATTGTGTCCAATTTTCTGAGATAAACATTTGTATTCAAAAGTTGTAAAGATTTCTACTTAGCAGTTGTCAGATGTTGGAGTTGTCCCTAATGCTTGAGCTAGGTGAGATGTGAAAGGGGCATGTAAAATAAGAAATAAATCATGAGGAAAGGTTGTGTGGCCTTCTGGTTTCACTTCAGATAAGAATCAAAAGCCGTTGCCTCTGGCACTTTGCTCTGTGTGTTTTGAAGAAAAAGGGAAATGCATGCTCTCTTCATTGTAGAATCACAGAACCATGGAATGGCCTGGGTTGAAAAGGACCACAATGATCATCTACTTTCAACCCCCCTGTTGTGCACAGGGTCGTCGGCCACCAGACCAGGCTGCCCAGAGCCACATCCCACCTGGCCTTGAATGCCTCCAGGGATGGGGCATCCACAACCTCCTTGGGCAACCTGTTCCAGTGCATCACCACCCTCTGTGTCAAAAACCTTCTCCTAATATCTAACCTAAACCTGCCCTCTCTCAGTTTAAAACCATTCCCCCTTGTCCTATCACTGCCTACCCTTGTAAACAGCCATTGCTCCTCCTGTTTATATGCTCCCAGAGGACCCTTGTTACTGTTCCTATGAATAAGTGTATTTGAAATACAGATTTTTGGCAGATCTTGCAAAATGATCAGTAGGACAAGTATTCAGTGAGCTAATCAAGTTACTGGTAATTCATGAGAAATAATGAAATAATGATAAGCTATCCAAAGAGGATTAACTAAAGATTGAACTGAAGGACTAAAAGAAAACACTCCTAGATTTTCTTTGCCAACACTGCCACTGACTTGCTTAGTGACCTTGGGTATATCATTTAGTCTGTCAGTTTCTTCATCTCAGGTGGGACTAACACCTAGCTTTAAAAGCTGTAATTAAGATTAACTAAATTAAGTGTATGTAGTGCTCTTAATCTCCAGAGTTCCTTACCAACAAATCTCAGGAACTATTTCTCCTTAAAATCTTAATAAAGGAAAAAGATGGATGTTGTCAAGAATGATCAGATACTTGATAGATTATAACTTTGGTCCTCTGAATCAGCATCCAGATGCGTGCACACAGCTTCACACGCGTTTGTACCGCATATGCAACTCTTGAGTGCTTCTTGCACTCTTCCTCCCATGCACAGTAAGGGCTGAGCAATTGGTGGTACTTATGCAACGCATTTCAGGAAACAGAATATTGTGATTTGGAAAAACAGTCTTTAGATGAGGAGAGTGATGACACCTATCTCTATTGCATGTGTTTGTAAGGAGATCTTCTGTTGCCTTCAAATTATCGTTGCTGTTAGGTGTTGCATCTCTTGAAGGTAGTTGAACAGAAGAGATTTCAGGCAAGCTAGGAGAACATGAAGGATATGGTTGAGAAGTCTAATCTTGTTTCATAATATGTAGAACACAAAGCTAGAGTTGCTTGATATGTTAAATATGCAAACTTGAATTTAATATACTATACAGTGTTGTAAGACATAATTAATATGTATGCTTAAACATTTCACAACTGAATAATGGCTGTGCTGGTCCTTGGTTAGTAAAGGTTATTAGGTTTACCACTTCATTACTCCCAGGATTAAATAAAATGTCTTCTGATATTACGGAAGAGGTTAGAGAAATGATATCATTTAGGCCATGAATGGCCTGTCTGCAGCAGATGACATTGTCCTTTCCTTCTAGCTGTTATTTCTTTCAAACGGCATAGAGTCGAATGCTGCTCCACATCTTGCCTGGTCTCTTTGACAGATGATGGCAAGCAGAATGCCTCACTGGACACCTGAGGCATGCTTGTGTTAAACATCTGGAATATTAGGAGATCAGCTTTGTTTACTCATTTTGGACACCTCTGAAATAACAGAAGGAGTTCCCTGAGTGTTTGCAGAAGTGGTGTGTGGATAGAGGGCAAATGGCAGAGATGAATATCCAGCAGGACTGGTGGCCAAACTGGGAAAGGGAACTCACACTTATTTCTCATTTCCATCTTCTGATAAAGTGGATAAAGTTCTAACATTAAATGCAATGCTTTGGGACCGACTTTGTGCTGAGAGCGTTGTTGATCCTTTGGATAATGGTGGCAGAAGGGCTGAGAGATGGCTTTGTATTGTGTGGGCAGATGGGTTAGTAAGAAAGAAAAAAAGATTCCTTTAGGGACCACAGACTAGGGAAAATAATTGCAAGGGGTTTTGTTTGTTTGTTTGTTTAACAAAGAGTAGGCGGGTGGAGAAACTGAGAGAAAGTTAATGTGATGATGGGGACATCTCAAAGTAGCCTGTCCAAGAGAAGGGCAGCTAAGCGCATGAATTTTCTGGCCGTGGAATGTGCTAGGAACTGAGAGATGTGAGGAGGAAAATCAGCTGGTGGAGTCAGGGTCTGAGTCAGAGATAAAAAATTGGGTTTGGGGAACTGGACAGGGTATTGTATGTCCCAGAGCAAACAGACAAGGAAGCTTCATGCAAATGCTTGATAACTTTATTAGGTGGTTTAGAGTCGTCTGCTGCTCCATATCTTGCCTGGTCTCTCTGACAGATGACGGCAAGCAGAATGCCTCACTGGACACCTGAAGCATGCTTGTATTAAGCATCTGGAATATTAGGAGATCAACTTTGTTTACTCATTTTTGACACCTATATTGTATTATAATATTGCTATATGTTGTTATTGGTATGGTTTCAGATCAAAGCTACATTGATGTTTTTTCAATCAATTGAAACTGCCTTTTTTTCTAATAAGACCTATAAAAATGAGTGCAGCATCACATTTAGCTTTCAAAAATATTCAAATACGATTTTTTGTAAAAAGAGCCATTTTTGGCACCTCATTTTGTTCCATCATTCACTTGGAAATCCTATTAAATAAAAAAGCAGCTTTGTTGGAAACAACAGCAAAAATAACATCTAACCCAAGAACATCTGAAATGAGATGTGTGTATGTATGCATGCATGCGTGCCAGGGAAGATCTGTACAAGGAATGATGATGTTTGTTTTCCAGGGCTGTTATGATTTGGTGACCAGTTTTATGGAGACAAATATGGGAATTATAGCTGGAGTTGCTTTTGGAATTGCATTCTCACAGGTAAGTGCACGAATGCTTCCTTTCCCCACTTTTTTTTTCCCCTCTCTCTCCTTATCCTGTCTTCAAGGAAGGAGGGATTATGTAAGGGACTGAACTCAGCATGCTCGTTAGTCCTGAGGTCATCTGTTCATTGATTTTCTTTTTTTCAACTTAAATGAAGTTTCTCCTTGGGAATATCAGTTACGGTAGAGCTAATGACTAGCTCAAGGAAAACAGCTTGTCCCTTCACTGGGTCAAATAGAGGTTAACCCAATAAAACATTGGCTTAAACGGAGCATAAACAGCAAAGAAGACAAATAGCTTGTCCATTGTTTGGATAAGCTTCTATCTTCTAAGCACTCTTACTGTTTTTTAAAGGAGTGAAAAATACAAATAAGGCTCTTCAGGCCTCCCCAGCCCAGAGAAGGGGAAAGAAGAGCCTGGAAGGGGCACTGGGTTTGGTGACTGTATTTTTTTTCCTTGTAGCTGTGAACTCTCAGAACAGAAGTCTGCCAAAACCAGGTTATTAAACCAGCTCCTTGCCTGCACCAAAATGTTTGGCATACAAAGGATAAGAGGAGAGCTAAAGAAGTTTTTGCTTGTCCCTAATATCCAAACTGGCTTTTCATAGCCAAGAGTTAGGGAACCTGAAAGGCTGGTCAGAATCATTTAATCAAGAAGTGGCAGGAAAACACCTGCATCTTTCAGCAAGTCCCATGCTCCTTTATGCTCATCATTTCGTGTGTGATGGCAAGGACTTTCCTGGAGATGGGCAAGATTGAGAGGGGTGGAAATACCAGCAATGAGAAACTGCTTTCAGAATGTTGCAATAAACAGTGTGACAATGTATGTGATGTCAGAGACAGTTACTTAGGAGAG
Source organism: Alectoris magna (assembly GCA_030625065.1). Taxonomy (NCBI): domain Eukaryota; kingdom Metazoa; phylum Chordata; class Aves; order Galliformes; family Phasianidae; genus Alectoris; species Alectoris magna. Next base: position 83,722,961 of record CM060560.1, read on the forward strand.
GCAGGCTGCCTTCTCTCATGGATATTATGTGGTGTGGCTGCAAGTGCCATATTCAGAAATTGTCATGCAACTTTCACTTGCCTCGTTCACACCACATTAACAGTCTGTTTCCTGAGGCAACGCTGGAAGCGTATCTGTTGAATGACTCAGGTTTATCCAGTGCATGAAAAAAATGAACTGCTACGACACATTATTTGACTTCGTAAAACTCATGAATTCAGTTTGCAAGATGTAAATTTACACTGTGCAGCACTAGAATAAGTGATTTTCCACTGCTGCTGCTGCTGGTGACGGGCAAGTGAATTAATGCAGGGGATGTAGCTGCCCTCTTGCTCTCGCTGCCCCACATGGTCATCCTGCGCTTGGCTGCACGATACTTCAGTCGGAGCTCTCTGGGGCTTAATTTGCTCAGCAGTTACTGTGGCCTCCAGGTTCTTCAGAGTAACCTGTGGAAAAAAAACACTATGTCCTCTTGGTCAACATACGCACGACTCTAGATAGCCCTGAAAATAGGTGGGCTCAGACCTGCTGCTAGCTCTACCTTGGGCATATCTGGGAAACCTGATTCCTTCTTGCCTTGATGTTAGGTGTTGAGAGGCCCCACACTTCGGCCTTACGTCCTGTTTTATGTGAGTGTAAAACTTGGTTTGCCAGCCAGAGCGTGTTTGTGAGTGTCACCTGTTGGGATTCAGAAGCAGTAAAACCACCGGTCTGGAGATGTTGGTGCATGGAGCAGGGGAACATTTCTTAAAAAAACAGGCTTTTGCAGTTCTTGTTGAGTGGTTGTGCTTGTCTTGATTCTATTCTCCAACCTCGATTGTGTCTTGATTGCTGGTGTAGAACTCCGGACTCGCTGTTTCACTCTGGATTCTAGACAGCTAGAAGGACATATAGCATCTTGTTAATTGTCTCATGTAAAGTTCTCCAAAAAAATAGAATAAGTAGAACTTTATGAGTAATTCATATGCTGTTGGGGCAAGTTCCTCAATCAGGACTGATGCCATGTGAAACACTTTAATCAGTCTACCATACATAGGGTAGACAAATAAGCATCTTATCTTGCCTGAAAGTTGCTTGCAGCTGGGAGGGAGATTGCAGGAAGAGTTTGACTGCAACTGTTAGTATTCTGGCATGTGTCGAGATGCTTAGTCTGGGTCGTCAGTTGTCTGTGAACGTGACATGGGAAGGCAGTGCTGCAGCAAGGGCAGGCAACGTGTGCAGAGTGTGGTCCCTGGAACAGGAGTGTTTTGGCATTAGGCAAGACAAGCCTCAGCGCTGCAGGCAGCACAGCAGGGAGTGCTCTTTGCTGCTGTGGCTCCAAGTGAAACCCGAAGTGTGTTTAGATGTGGTGTTGGCAGGTCGCCCTGACTAATGGCAATGTGAGCCCTGCTACCAGCTGGGATGTCACTCCCCTCCCTAAACACAAGCTCTGGCACACTGAGGATATATCCCAGGGTAGGAAAGGTCTGCTCAAGGTGTTTGTGAATGTGTGAAAAGGAGAAGAGAGGTGCTGTAGGGGAGAAAAACGCTCTCCTGGTGTGTGAAGAATAGAAGGCGGACAGTTATAATTTACTGACTAATCCATTTTGCTGGACCCAATTAGGAATGGTGTTTACAAATTGCATTCAGGTTAACCCTGGCTGGCAGTGATGCCAGGCAGTGTTCCAGCTGTAGGCGGGATTTCTCTCTTCCTACTGAGAATAGTTTTTATCTAAATAAAAGAGAAATGAGATTGTGTTGCTCTTCTACAGCAAAGCATGCTCAAGGGGCCTTTCCTTCAGATGATTTGTTAGGTGATGAGGTTGACTAACATGAGGAATGTGCTGATTCTCCAAGACGGGGAGAGCTGATGTAACAGCATTACACATCTTGCAGGCTTGGCACAGATCTCCCAGACAGAGTCAGAGTTTTGAAAAAAATCTGCTGTGTTGCTGACATTGTCTGCATGTTCAGAAGCAGACACTGCTTCTTAGGTTTGAAATAATAATAATAAAACACCATTTGATTGTTTTTGCAATCAGATGCCAGTGCTTACTCCCAGCTGGAATAATTTCAGGTTGGCAGGTGCTCTTCAGAGCAGCAAAATGATTGCTCTGTTCTGCCCAACAGAGAATAAAAGAATGCAAGCAAGATAGATGATGAAGGGTTTTTTCCTAGAGAAGGCTGCAGTGCAGGGTGAAAGAGAGAGATTTGTCGGAGGGGTTATGGATTGTGTTTGCTTTAGGGTCCCTGACTAGGAAACTCTTAGTGTGTTGTTAGGGTCACATTCTTCCCTTCTCTACTGAAGGATTGGAAGCCAGGTGCTGTCCATATGCTTGAAGTAAGCAACCGAGCGTGCACATACAGCTCCCATTTGTAGACGAGTTCTCATGTGGCGTCAGTCCCTCTGTGCAGTGCAGAACCCACCTGCCCTTTTACATGTGGGTACCTCTACTGACTGTGGACACAGTTCTGGCACGGGCATCATCCATCTTGTCTAATGCAACTCCTGCCAAATATATGGAAGCTGATACTTGGCTTGGTCCTGGCACAGCCCCCAGAGAGGAGTGTTGCACCCTTCTTCTCTCTTTCACAAGGGCTGGGGAGCTGGACTTGTATTGGGATCCAATGTGTGACTCGAAATCTGACACGGGACTAAGTCTGCTGCTTCTGAAGACCAACCGCTGTGGATTTAGTGTGGAGATAGGACCTGTGCCAAGGCTGTATCAGTGCATAGGAGGCTGACTTGGGTATGAGGCACATAGCATGGAAAACATGTCTTCTAAAACAGAGGTAGGGACCCTGGTTGCTTGAAACTCTTCATATTGAGAATACAGCAAGGTAAATCATTGAACTACACTATTATTCCTGGTGGTTCAAAATGTCGTTTTAGCTTACCCAACCCACTGATGAATTCACAATTACTTCAGCATATCTGTATCTGTAGACTTCAGTGCGGTTCAAATGAATGAGAAATGGTGAAAATGCCGAGAACCAAAATAAAGCAGAAATTCAAATTACACTTCAGTTTCTCTTCAGTATAATTAGATATAAATATGTCCTGCAGGACAGCTTTCACTGTTAATTCCTGTGAAATAACGATGTTAAAAAGACAGTCTTTGTGTGCGTGAATAAAGACTGCTAGGAAGTTGTGGATAGATTTCAGTGATCACATCTAAGGTAAGTCTAAGATTAGTCCTACATACCACGGAGAAAAGAAAAAAATGCATGTTCTGCATTGTGCTTCCTGGAATGAATTTCGGCCAATAGGATGGTTGTACAGAAGATATGCCTGAGGGGTGTTGGTTTTCTGTTGCTCTAGCCCAAAGAATTTGTCCACATTTTCAAGTTTCCCATGGCAAGACCAGAGGTATCAAGGTGAACCCACTGGTTTTCATGTAATATTTCAGGAGTCAAAGCTAATCTTAGAAGAGAGGGAAGAAAATGAAAAAGTGAGAGAGAGGACACACCTTGTAAGATACACACTTTATATGTGCTCAAAGTACTTCTAAGATATTTGTTACAGCTCTGCGGTGTCCTAGCGATAGCTAGAAGTGCCTTATAAAATCAACGTATGCAATAGCTTGATATGCACCCCATTGCTTTGAAAGACGATAGTTGAATATTATGGTACTATAACCACTTAAGTGCATAAACCAGCATATGTAATCAGGGCCAAGAGTTAATGAGCAGACCAGAGATCAGAAGGACATTCGTGCATTCGTGTGTAACCTGTCACTCATCTTACAAGTGACTTGGTTACACCAAAACATTATCATGTGCTTGCAAATGCTGTGAAACTTTGCCAGCAGCGTACTAGAGAGTTGCAGCCTGCATGAAAGAGAAGAATCCATGATTGAGGTTAGCTGGGAGAGGTCTTCTGCAACAAGCCTTTCAGACTGCAAACATGGGATCGAGTGCAACAAAACCACCTCTGGGTCAGTTGCTGGATAATGTTGCAAAGAGTAGGTGTAGGATCTACAGCAGCTTAGTATGAATGGTTTCCAGTTGAATTTTCTGTCAGTCTGACCATCGTGCCTATTGTTATAGCATTGTCCTTTGGAGGACAGCCAGACCTTCTGTGGCCTTCCCCAAACCTTCTGAGTGTAAATGACACCAAGGTCCGTCACCAAAAGGGACACTCTGTGGCAGTGTGAGGCTTTGCAGTGTCACACTGTCTGCAACAACAAATTGTTGGCATCACTGGTCACAGGCAAGCCTTGAGCGCTCTAGCTACCGAGTTTTCTGCTGGAACATCTGCCTACAGGCATGAAGTAGAAAAGACAACAATGTGGCTAAAATGCCTCCTTGCTATCAAGTGAGATTTTCTAAGCTGTGGAGGGTTTTTGGCATCCACATCTCTCTCAGCATCTGTGAAAATATAGCCCGCAAAACCTAGTAGCTGAGATTTGTATTGGAGGTTGTTCAGGAAGTGTTACCCATGACCCAAGTCCAATTAGAACCAAGGCAGTATCATCCTTGTTACTTGGTGCCGAAATTGGCATTTGCGTGTTGGAGCTGGTAGAGATTCAGACCAATGACTCCATGCCCTTTGGAGGTGCCTAGCATAGTCATGGTGGGATGTGATCTGACACCCACCACTTGCACCATACTGCTTCTGGGGTGGTTGCGCTGGCTGGAGATCAGGCAGTCTGAAATAGTAGAGGGAGTGGTAGTAGCAAATTTCCAGCTAATGAAGTACGGCCTGACCAGATTGATACGAGGTCTTAGGGGCATAAAGCAGTTTATCTGGATGTGTGGTACCCCAGCTTGGCCTAGCTCTGGGCTTATGCCAGCTCAGCTGCGACATGTGTTGTGTCACTCAGCTGTGCAAGGCTTCTGGAGCAGGATCTGCCTTCCTTCTTGAGCACCAGCCAGTACCAAAAAAGCTAGCTGGAAGATGGAGCAGCTGGGACAGCCCAAGCGTTAGCAAGAGCCACTGCAGCTGGTTGGAGCAAGGTCAAGGAGAGGCTGATACTCCCGCAGAGGCAGCCCCCTCGCCTCGCCCCGTGGCTGGTGATGAACGGTGACAATCTGGATATGCTCATGAGTTAATTAATTGACCAGTCCAAATGAGAAAAATGAGGCTGAATTATGTATAGCACATTAACGCTGTTAGCAAATGGAGGAAACGCTAACAAATTGCAATAGGCAAAACGTTAAAATGACTGAGAGATTATTGAAGAGTGGAGACGAGGGATCTGTTTTCAATAATCTGAGTTATATCCAGGGGAATAGGGGATGGCTTTTTTTTTTTTTTTTTTTTTTTTTAATTTCCAGATTTATAGTGTTCATTTATTGAGCGTTGCATCATTTGTAAAGAAAGCATAAATGCCCGGGGGGGGTCAGGAACCAAACGGAGCGGGTGAGTGAAATGCAGCCAGGCAGCAGCAGCCCATTGGGTATCCTGCCTGTGCTGGGCTGGCAGTGGCAGTGGGATGGAAAAGTAGTAAAATATGCGCTATCAAGCAGAGAGGCTCTGATAACGATCAAGAGGAAGATCCCATGAGGAAGGACAAGAGATTTTAATGCTGTTTCTCTGATCAGAGGATAGGGGATAAGTTCTGTTGTTGGTGATAGCGCCAGAACGTGAAGTCTGTGCTTACCAGAGCCTCTCCTTTGCTCTGCATTCACTCAACCAAACTTCTTACATTCTTGTTTGGAACAGTTGATCGGGATGTTGCTGGCGTGCTGCCTGTCCCGGTTTATTACTGCTAACCAGTACGAGATGGTGTAACAAGGTGAGTCTTTCCTTCTTCTATTAAAGGTGGTGGACAAGTGACATAATAATTAAGAACTTAGTCTTCCCATGTGAGTTTTTGCTTTGTATTTTTCATTCCAGTGTTCTGCCTGGCTGAAAAAGAAAAGGGGGAGGTGGGGGGGAGGAGGGATAATGTACCATTGAATGTCTTGCCACTTCTGCTTCCTTCTTGAAAGGTGAGGGCACAATACCTGCTGCTGGCACCCAAACCGACCCACCTCTTGTCTTTTGTCCCTTCATCCAGTCTTTCGGAAGCGTGAAGCCCAGCGCCTGTCCCAAGATCAGGAACTGCAGCGTTCAAGAAAGACTGACACGAATGTTATAGCACACACTGTCTCTCGCACGCACGCACGCACACCCCCACAAGCAAGCACGTGCGCGCGCTCACACTCGCCCCCCCACCTCCTGACCTGTCCCATGCGTAGTGTACCATCCTGTGAAGCACCGCCGTGCGCCCAGAGCCGACCCCCCGGGCCAGGACGGCGCGCTCTTGGTCACGCTGTAGTTGCATTGTAAGTTAACACAGGTAATTCATTAACAGCATCGATCAGGCTGTGCATGTAGTGACCGGAGGGCACGATTAGCCTTTCACCATGGTTAATAAGTGTTGCACACATTCATATAAACCGGTATATGAACTATGTATTCTTTTGGGTTTATCTTAATTTCTTGGTTTGTTTATGCTTTACTAAGGTTTTCACCCTTTCCCCCTTCCCCGCACCCCTTCCCCGTAAACAAAGGAATCGGTAACATAACATAAAGATACTTGAAAACGATGTTAAAATGTTGTGCTTGAAGGGAACCGTTCCTCCTGATGTTCTTCGACATCTTTGATTCTTACTCAGTGTTGTATGCCCAGTGCGTATCCCAGTAGGCTTCGTCTAGTGCATTTTGCCTCTGAACCTGATCCTGTGTAATGCTGTTATCAAGCTGTGTTGTCGCTTACTGTGAAGGCAGTAATTTTGCTCCCTTTATTTTTATTAGATAGCTATGAACTAATTGAACCGTGCCGTACCGCGGCCTTCGGACTTTTTTTCCTCTTCTTTCTTTTTCTTTCTTCTTTTTTGCATTGAGGTTGCAGCCGCCAAGTACATCGTTGAATCAAATCAAAATAGAAACAACAGAAAACTCGCAGACACCACCACCAACAGGCATACGGAATATTTTGGGGGGAAAGCAGAAATTTAAAACCTTTTTAAAAAAAAATAAAAAATAGGACTTTTTTAATAATGCCTCTGTCTAGCATGCCAACGAGAATGCATTGATATTGTGAGTATTTGTGATATATGTATTAATAAATGGAACCATTACAGATTTCTAGCTGCTTCCTTTTTGTTCTTTAGTCATAACAAAACTCTTTTGAGGGGGGGAAGTGAAAATGAAACGCGAGTGCACAGCTTGGAGTGACATGCCTTTATGCATATTTTAACAACCAACTTGTTTTTGACAGAAAAATGTTATTACCCTGGGAAATAAAAAAAAAAGAAAAAGAGCTGGAATTGTTTCAAAGCTCCAAGAAAAACCTTCCACAGCTGGTTTCGCCATGTGACAAATACATACCCTCTGCTTTGCAAATTCTCTTCTTGTGACTGATACAATCTGCAGCGTTTAATTATCCCGTCCTTCGCGCCGAGCGTGATTGTGGCGCTAAGCATTTCTCTTTGATTTTGGTGAGCGTGTGGGTGGGGAAAGAGGGATGGGGGGGGGGGGGGATCACAGCCATCTCTGCTGCGCTCGTGGAAAGGCCTTTATCTCTCTCTCATCGGATGTGCAGAGGCTGAGTACATCTGTGTGAGAGCAGCCCGTAGTGTGCTTTGTTGCGGGAGCCTCTGGTGGCTGGGGATGCCCTGACTTCCAGCTGAAGGTCCTTTGTACCTGAGGTGTTCCCCCACCGCTATGCGGGAATAGCAGGCAGAGAATGTAGTGGTACGTGTCCTGCGGAAATGAGCTTCCTTGCCTCAAACAGACGCACGTACACGCCTGGTGTGAAAGCTGTGGGCTCACCCTTAGCTGTACAGGGACTGAGCTTTCAAGATCCAAACACCTCTGGCTGAGAGCTGCTGTACACAAAATCCTGCTTATCTCATAGAAGAATTTCAGCTCCTTTTTTTCCTACAAACCAAATAACCGCCTTTGATCAAATGAAGTGCTCACAAAAGCAATTTCTCTGTCTCTCTTCTCTCTCCCCATCTTTCCCACCAGAGCCTGTCCTTGAGATTCAAATCTAACTCAAAACAGTGACTACGTGGGGCAGAGTGGAGACCGAGCTTTTGTTCTGCTCTCTCATTAGCCCTTGTTTGTTGTTGCTTGATTTATTTGCCTTGCATTTGTTTTCTCCCACAAACGCTAAGCACCGTGGATTGGCACTGAGGTCACTCATGAGCCCTGTGGATTCAGGCTTAGCACTTGCACCTACAGTCCATGCCTTGGGATGAAAAAACAACAGTGGCTTGACCAATGGCTTGGACCATAGGATGCTAGAGCAGTGCCTCTTCCTGCATTGTCATGGGGAAACATTTGCCCACACTGGGAAGAAGACCTCACCCATGAGCTACCCATGCTTTTCTCCCCTGTTAACCTCCAGGTAGGTAGGTGTCCCCCAGGAATCACAACCAGGAGCAGGTCCCAGCATCATTGCCAACCCTGGTGTCAGTAAGGATCGCATGTTCTTCTGAAAATGCACACACACATACACACACGGAGCCTGGTGCTACAGCCAACCTGCTTCTTCCCCGAAAGCGCAACATGGCACTGGCGAGCATGAAGTAGTAGCAGAGAAAGTTACCAGCGTGAGCTGAAAAGGGTTGCATCAGTGAGCATCACTGTGAAGGAACCCTGTGTTGCAAGACCTCGGTCTGATAAGGCTGCCCAGGGCCCCATCCAACCTGGCCCTGAGCACCTCCATGGATGGGGCACCGCAGCTTCTCTGGGCAGCTGTGCCAGCACCTCACCGCCCTCTGGGTAAAGAATTTCTGCCCAACATCTGGCCTAAGTCTCCCCAATTTTAGTTTAAAGGCATTTACCCTTGTCCTGTCACTATCTGTCTGGATAAAAAGTCAGTGATGATGGGCGAATTGATTTACTAACAACATTCCTGACCTGGGTTTATCAAAGAATCATGGAATTGATAAGATTGGAAAAGACTATGACCATCTAGTCCAACCAGCAGCCCATCACACCATGCTCGCTGCCCACGTCCCTCAGTGCCACATCCACACGGCTCTCAGACACCTCCAGGAATGGTGACTCCCCCACGTCCCTGGGCAGCCTGTGCCACTCACTGCTCTTCCTGAGGAGAAATTGTTCCTAATAGGCTGTCTGGCAGGGTAGGAAGCCATGCTTTGTGTGCTCTGTCCGCATGAGAGAAACAGAAAACACAGTACAAGAAATGGCTGTTGCTCCATGGGAGAACTTCTGGAGTGGGAAGAAAAAGCAAAATCGTATCCCTTTATTTTTTCAGTCAAAATGGTTTTAAGTGGGAAGTATTTCAACATGCTGTAGGGGCTGCAAGACTGCAAAAAACTTGCGGTGCGCATGCAGTGATGTTCATGGCCAGCTTAAATCCATGGCATGGCCTGAGGCTTTGTAAGAGTGGTTTAGTTCCCATGGGCTTGTTGTGCTTATGTGGGATTTACTTCCATCGTTGTGTTTGTAGTTTATTGCATGGTCAAAAGAACCTGTTAATCCTTTTGTTGATTATTCGGTGTCTTCAGGCTGATAGTTATTTGTAATTAAAAGCAAGTAAAAGTCGCCTGGAATTTTCTTCCTCCAGGATTCACTGTGATGCACATGTTGGGTGTGTTAGTTCTTCCTCCAGCTACAGAAGCCTGCCCACTGAGCCTTTGGGTTACTGTGCATGCTGCTGCATTTACCTTCCTACAGTCTCTGGTCCTCAGGGATGAGGATGGCTTCCCCTCTGCATGTGAGATGAAGCTCAGCCTGCGGTTTGTTTGGATCGCATAGTTTATCTGCTACAGTATGAAAGGGAAATAATAATAATAAAAAAAAGGCTTTATGAGACCAATTCAATAAAAAAAGTTATTGGCAATTAGCACAGTCTTTTTTTTTTTTTTTTTTTTTTTTTTTTTTTTTAAGTAATTAGCTCTCCTGCCCTGAGAATTAATGAATGCTTTTCATTAGACCCCAAGGAGCAGTCAACCCAATAATAATCCATTTCAGGTTAATGTTGTTCTAAGCCAGCATTGTTTGAAAACGCAGGCTGTGGGATGATCACAAACACGAGGCACTCGTACTGCCGGTGAGCGCTGGAGCAGGCAGCTTCAGAATGAAAGGCGTAGGTGTGGCACTGAGGCACTCATGTCATGAAGGACATGAGTTCGTGCGCAGCATTGGTGATAGGTGGGCGGTTGGACTAGATGATCAGAGAGGTCTTTTCCAACCTTCATGATTCTGTGGTTCTGGGATTAATTTGCTTGGCTTAGTGTGACAGAACCAACTTCATCAAGGAGATGAAGCGCAGCATCACCAAAAAGATGGGTATCTCTGGGTGCAAATCTTATGACGCCGGTGGAGATGTGCCAGTGCTGGTCACTACCCTTTGCTGAATGTGTCCATAGAGCCTGGCAGGGCAGAATGTGAGCCATCTGTGTGACTGTCAGGAGGTGGCGGGTCCACCATCTAAGGCTGTTTGGCAGCCAGGTGGCAGAGGCTGGGGAGAAAGAGCAGTGCTGGCTCTGGTCCGATGTGAATTTTAACAGCTGGTTCTGCTGAACGTCTGTCTCTGTGTGGCCACATCTCTGCTGCTTCACCGTTACGTGCAGCAAGATGAAGCTCCCAGGTGAGCAGAATGTAATGACTGCTCAGCACGCAGTGCTGTACTGCCTGGGGGCAATCGCACAGTATCACAGCACTGTCCTGCTGGATGCGCCAGGGAAACACGGTCATGCATGGAGCACAGGCTGAGTGTAAGGGCAGGAAAAAATGGGCGGAAGATAGAGAGTATTTGGCAGTGCAGACTCCATTGAGGTCATCTGAGTAAGCACAGGGCCACGTTACAGTTGGTTTAGGCAACCTCAGTCTTGGCATTCTGTAGATTATGGATGCCTCGGTGCAGCTGTAAGCAGTTTTCAGCAGACATTTGTTTGGATGTAGTTACTTAGCTTTCATACATATATATATATATATATATGTATGGGGAAAGTTTTTTCTATGTGGAATCACAGCCATGCTCTGAGGAAGCCTTTAGCAGGACTGAAATCCCGACAACAACCCCTTGGTCCTCCCTGGATGGGCTCACTACATGATGGCAGAGAAGCACTTGGCTGTGGAGAAGTGGGGATGAAGGGGTGCTTGCATGGAGGAGGCTGATCCGTGTGCTGCATTTCGATTTCAGCATCAAGGGGAAGAAAGCATTCCTCCATTTAACACCAGTAAGTGCTTTACCCCTTCTTCAGCCCTTTTTGCTGGAAGGGTTAGCAGAGCTCTGGGGAAAGTTTTGCAAGGGGGAAAAAAAAGTCATTTTTTTCTAATTTAAAAGGTTTTTAAAGGGTCAGCCAGCTGGGATTAGTTTTGGAACTTGAGTTAATAATGACTTAACTGCCACATTTACAGTATCTGGGCATAATGATTACGTGTTGGGGTACGATAATAGCATATTTAAATTAATGCATTTCCAGTTCTTGCTTCGGGACAGTTGCCCTGCCTTGTTTGACTTTTGCTTATTTTCTACAAACTGAATGGGTGAAAGTTTGGTGTGAACACACGGAACTGAGGAAGGCTGAGGTGGGTCGCCCATGGATTCATAACGGTGCTCTGGAGCCCAGCATTTTCCATTATTCATTTTCTTGCAGTATCATGGAGGGTAGTCTTTGCAGGAATGGCTGAAGCTGGGAATCACAGAATCAAAGAATATCCCGAGTTGGAAAGGACCCACAAGGATCACTGAGTCCAATTCTGGCCTCCACACAGGACAACCCAAAATCAAACCCTATGTCTGAGAGCACTGCCCAAATTCTCCTTGAACTCTGGCACTCAGGGCCGTGCCCACAGCCCTGTGCAGCCCGTTCCATGCCCACCGCCCTGTGGTGCAGACCCTTTCCCTGACCCCCAGCTGCCCCTCCCCTGACACAGCTCCATGCCGTTCCCTCGGGCCCTGTCGCTGTCACAGAGAGCAGAGCTCAGCGCTGCCCCTCCACTCCCTGTGAGGAGCTGCAGCTGCCATCAGACCTCCCCTTGGCTCCTCTGCTCTGGGCTGAACACACCCAAAGACCTCAGCTGTCCCTCACATATCTTGTCCCCTGGACCCTTCATCATCCTCATAGCCCTTCTTTGGACACACTCTAATAGTTTTACATCCTTCTGTTGTGGTGCCCGCAGCCACACACAGTACCAAAGGTGAGGCAGCAGAGCAGGTGCAGGAGCAGGTCTGCCAGGTGCTGGGGGCTGCTTGCTGCTGAGGGGCTGAGCAGGCAGCATGGGGATGATTGCCGGGCTCCAGGCAGTCTGCCAGGCTGGATATCCAGAAAAACAAAAGGCTCGTTGCTGAAAGCATCAGTTACAGAGATTGCAGCTCAAAGCGTTGCCTGCTGCTCTCTGGAATTATTACTTTCAGGTGTTGCGGTCAGCCTCAGGTGGGGCGACTCCTCCGGCCAGCTCCCAGCAATCAGGATTGCCGGTGTGGGAGGCTAAGGGTGCTGCTGGTGTCATGACACTGCTGGGCTTCAGAAAGAAGACAAGGACAGATGCATTGAGTGAATAAGGAGGCCCTTCATCCCACAGGTCCTCACATATCCTTAGACAAGGCTGTGTTACTTGATGGTGCTGAAAAACTGTACCCTGCAAGGGCACAGTGTCCACTCTTGCTCCAGGCTGGGTCCCTCACCCTGGCACTGCATCACCACCCAAAGCACACTTGTAAATGCAGCTCTTCCACACCATGCCTGAGAGAACGACGTGATGGGTCCATTTCTTCCTTCATGCTGGAATTACCATGGTCCCTCTCCAGCTGGTAAAATCTCAGCCATGCTGTGGAAGAGGCACAGGAACCCCAGGCCCCACAGCAGGGATTCGGGTCAGCCTTACTCCTCCATCCCAGCAGCCCCTTGGAGCCCAACATCAATGCAGACAGCGCTGCTTTCAACACTGCATTCAAACCCCTGGCTTTCTGCTTTTTCTTCTCCAATTAAGATTCTCAGCACTTTGGCTCCTTAAGACAAAGGTCAGTGCCCCCGGGGAAGGCAGGAGATGGGGGTACAGCCCTGAGTCTGAGGCACAGTCCCAAGACAGCCTCACTGCCAGTGGCTGCCTGATGGAACCACGTATGTTGGCAGCAGCCTAATGACCAGCCCTTAAGATGTGTGCTGCGGAGGGTGAGTACAAAGCACCAGCCCCCACACAGTTCTCATCTCTGCTTTGTGCAGGTTAATGAGCAGAAGAGTCCCTAGCCATGAAAAAGCCTACATGGGCTTTCCAATTTATCAATACCCTTTATTTTTACCACTTACCCTTCATGGAAGAAATACAATCAGATCGACTATACTTTGGTGGCATTTCAATATGCTGAATATTTTCTGTAACAAAGAAAATCAGCGCATGGTTGTACACATGTCTGGGTATGTGTGTAAAAGGCAGTTATTATGCCATGTATCACAATAACAACAGCAATAATATCATTGTATATGAACCCGTATATCTTGAACCCGTGAACTTGAATACATTTTTTGCCTTATGGGAAAGCAGAGCCTCGTTGCAATCCCACCTTACACCTCCCACGCACCCATGCACAAGATAGACAGATCTAATTTCAGGCCCGCAAGCACTGCCAGTGTCCCTTCAGTGCTCTTGCAATTGCACCTCTTACACCACTGCTCCTTATTGCCACTCAGTGTGTTGTAGCACACTTGGTGCTGTTGCAACGGCGGCTGACAGCTCCCTTTGCAGATCTGCTTCTGTCAGTTGCAGGTACTGCTAATCAGATAACGCTGTTGTGCTCATGCTGTTGTTTCAGTTGTGCTCACGTTTGCCTCTGCTAAATGGCAAGCAGTAGCTTGTACTCTGCTTTCTGGTGCTTTGTTTTTGAGCCTCTCAGCTGTACTTGCCGTCTCACCTCTGGAACGTCTCAAAGTTGTTCTCCTTGCTTTGCAGTACAGTGGCTCTCAGTCGCAGGGAGGTGCCTGGCAGCAGGTGAACCTCATTAGCCCATCACATAGGCAGCTCTGAAACTGATCGCAAGCGTAGGGCAGTCCCCTGAATCTGAAATCCCCAGTCTGGTTTCTGTTGGTTGATCTGCCAGATGGAAAACAAGTCATGCTGGATGCTGTGTGTATTCGTGGGTTCCCTCCCTTCATCCTAGGAGTGCATTTAGTAAGGAGCTGGGAAGATAAGCACAGGAGCAGTGGCTGTTTTTGTAAATCTTGTTCTCGCTAATGAGGCTCGGGGAGAAGCCTGCCTAATCGAAAGAGGGCAAAATTAATATATCACCCTCATGTCTGAGATCAGAGCAACTAATCTTGCTAATAACACAATCTCCCACTATGGCAATGATAAAGGATGCCTCGTTCAGTGCCGGCTGGAGGAGCCTGTGCAGTACAAGGTTCAATCTCTACACACAGAGGTAATCTCCAATGAAGTGTTAAGCCCAGCAGTAAACCTAAAGCTCCCGTGCTTCCTAATTGGTTCTTGTTCAGCACCAAGCTTCCAGCTGACTTTCACAGTGCCTTGAACAGGGAGCTGGGAAGTGGTTCCCAAACAGCACTGAGCTAGGCTACAGTGCCACTGGAGGGCTACTTGGCAAGTTTCCCTTCGCTTACTTTGGAAATGCATCCTACAGATCAAGTACCAGGCTTAAAAGATTAAATGTAGGGAAGGTGGAAGGGTACTTTGGAAAAAATCCAAATTAAACCTTGCCTCTTGGCCTGAGGTAGGGTAGGAAAATGGGAAACAGCCTAGTGAGTGGTACTTATTCTCTGTGGTGATTTCAGCTACAAGGCTGAGTGATGGTAAGAAAGGTAAAACGTGACTTCAGCGACAGTACATTCAAGTGAGTGGCCTACCAAAGAGCAATGTCCTGCAGAAGAACTTAGAAAAAAGAGCACACGTATTTTGAACAGAGTCAAAAGAAATAATTAGCTTTAATTACCCTTCTTAATCTGGCGCATAAAAGAAACTCCACAACTCGAAGATGGTCAGCTCTTGAGACATTTTCACATAGCACCCCACAAGTGTGCAGAATATCTCCCTGCTGGGCTTCCAAAAAATGACAACATATGCCCCACCTGGGCATGGACACCAAGACCCTACTGGGCCAACCAATGTACCCATGCCAAGACACAATGCAAACACAACTGGAATTGTTGTGTCAAAAGGGTCAAAGAGCACGTGGCTGGAAATGCCGAAGTAAAGCTTAGTAGGCATGGTGGTGATGGGTTGATGGCTGGACCAGTCTGTCTTTGTGGTCTTTTCCAACCTTAATGATTCCATGGTGTGAAAGCAGGCAGAGGAAAAACACACACAAAAGGGGGAAAGTCTTTTCTGCTAGGGATGATAAAAACACAGGTTAGGTGCATGTGTAGAATTGTCCCAGCCAGAAGCAGGCACCAGAACTTCAGAAAGAAAAAAGTTGGGAAGCTAAGGTAGAACGTGAGTGTTATGGGAATGATAGAAACAATCTGCGACAGGAAGACATTGTGCTCGTGTTTAAGGATCTGACTATGAAAATATGCAGTGATCGTCAGTGCAGAGCTAACCACGGCCACACAAATGGGTAGAAGAGCAGGAAATTTTACACAAAGACTAAAACTTGCAACATCAGACTTTCCAATAAGGGATATCGCTAGACTGGCTGCCTCCCACTAAGCCCACTAAAGTCAATGGATTTGACAACATAAAGCAGTAGGTCATGAGATTGCATGTATGTGTGCTGTTGGGCCCAACCAAGAGGGTATATATCACTAAAAGCTGGAACAGAAATGAACAAAAACCCTCCCCAGGAGCAAGGGGATGTACTGTAGCCTTGTAAAAGACAGCAGGCAATCACACAGGGACACAAAGGTATGTCATGGAAAAGGTGAAGCTCGCTCTTACTACCACTGTATACTACTGTATGGTTTCCCAAACCTGAAATTAAGGGATGAAAAACAGTATTGCAAAACAGGAGAGCAGATAGCACAGCTTGTAGCACATGGAACTTGCAAAACAAAGCTTCACGCTGGCGAAGGAGAGGACGTGGGACAGGAGAGGACCTGGTTGTACTGTGACCCTTTGACGAGTACACTGAAAGCAGGAGGGGACCAGACTCTTGGGTGGATCAGCTGCTTTGGCAGGGTTTTATCACCTGCCAGAGGATGAAGGAAAGCTGCAAAGCGGAGCTGCAGCTGGGTGTGAGGGGGCTGGCAGCCCTGGCAAGCTGGGTGGGGACCGGGACCCTGATACATCACGGTAGTGCTCTGCAGGCTCCAGCATGCAGCTGAGGCTGACTTGAAATACCCTTCTGAAGTGCTCTGAGTGCCAGAAATACTTCCCAGCCTCATTCCAAGCACTGGGGAGTCTGGCAGGAGCGAAAGCATCCACTGATTGTGTGCCATGCCGAGGCAGCACGGGGATCAGAATCCCAAATGAGAGAGGGCATTGAGGCAGCCAAAAAGATGCCACCCAAACCTCAGCTGAGCCAAACGCCAATCCCAGACAATTTAATTACATCTGGAGAAAACAGCCACGAGGCGAGTAAAGCCACTGTTATTAGCAACAGTGAACAAGCAGAGAGTGAGAGGGGTAAACAAGGAAATATAAAAATTGCAAAAGAGGTTGAAATAGGTGGATGTGTTCACACCCAGCAGTGCAACACAGGCCACTTACTAAAGAAATCGATTCCCTTGGATACAAAATAACTTGGGTAGCTAGGGCAGAGAGCAATGAACATTAAGAACAAGGATTGGAAGCGTCCGACAGCATCACCATTCAGCATCTCCTCCTCCTTCCCCTTCAAGCACCACCGTCAGGCTTATGCTGTAGGCTAAAACGCAGCTGTAAATAAATAACAGAATTTTGCCAAGCTATGGCAATGACTGTAAAATATTCCATGGTTTCTGGTTCCCACCATCACTAGTGTCTATTTCATTAGGATGGCCATATTTTTTATTCTTAAACTGTAATCCATCAAAGAGTGTGACATTGGTTGATGTGCAGTACAGGCTTAACATGCTTGGTGAAGCTGAGATGGTGATCAAGTGTCTCTGCTAAACTGTGGGGAAAAAAAGGTCATCAGAAGAGATCCAGTTTTCCATAGGGGGAAGTGAAGGAAGAAATGGTGAGTGCCTTTGGACTCACCTTGAAAGTTGGAAAGAAGAACGGTGGGGCTTCTGAATAGCCTGTGTGCCACACAGCTTGGTGACACACAGCCGAATGATCTGGGGGCAGCGGAAACTCCCATGTGAACACAGTAAAGCCTAACGTGCTGCCTCTCCGGAATTAAAAAAAATGGGAAAATGGGAAAGGAAACAAAGCCAAGGAGGAAGTGCTGCAACCAGCAGCAAACCCTCAACATTAAGGACAGTGTAATCAGCCCTCCCGTACAGCTCCCCAACATGAGCATGCAGCCATTTCAGGAGCATTCACAAAAAGAGCGGACGCCATGGCATTTCCCACGGTGCCAGGAAGGAAGGCACACAAGGGGAGGGTGGGAAAGCACTGTGCAGTCACTTCAATCGCTGACGTGAAAAAGGAGAGAAAATAGCCTGATGTCCATGGGCGGGCAGCGGGAAGGACCCCTGTTTCCATTCTGAAAGGGTCAAGCACGTGCTGTTGACCTCAAGGAAGCTCATATCAGCTGCGTTACACCCGTGCTGCTCCTTATCATCCCAAGTGCTCCAGCTGTGCTCTCACCCAGACTCCGGTAATGCGCCCAGGCCCTCTGGGAAATAACTCATGTTTCAAGCACAGGAGGGTTGCAAAGTCAGCTAAAGTATTTATGGACTTTTAATGTCAGGCTGTAACTCCTGGATACCCACTGCTCTTCTAGGTCCAAATCTGCTCTGGGTGATTGGTAGCTGGGATTTTATCATTGCCCAACGATTGCTGTCTTCTTTAAGTAGCAAAATCTGACTTCTCAAAGGGCAGCAGTCTGTCCCCCATCTTACTTTAATTTACTAGATTGTGCCGTATCCCCATCTGGCAATTGGTTGGAGCTTTGTTTTTTGTTTTCCCCTTGAGTTATTCAAGGAGACGCAGAGCTGGCTGAGTACAGTGGGTCATTATATGCCTTTTAAAGTAGTTGCTGGATTTATATGAATGGGGATTAAAAAGACGAAGATAGTTTTCTTTAAATGAATATAGTAGCCTGCCATTTTAAAATGGTGGTTTTGGCTCATTATATTGATTTGTAGTTAGAGGACTTTGATGTTTTCACTGCAGTGTGAAGAAAGCTGTAAGTATTGGTGCTGGGGAAATCCAGACATTCTAGAATTTTGTTCAAGACTGTGAAAAAACAGGTGCACAAATCCCGCTGAAATTCAATGAAAACCGGTCACTTACCCCTCCAAGTTACTTTGTAAAGCTCGTTTATAGCACTTCCAGAAGTAGATTTAGACCCAGTTAGTATTTCCTATCAAACATATTCGCGTATTGTTATCTTGGGAAAAAGAAATTGGAAGGGCGTTCCTGACAGTGTTACATGGAAATGTGTCTCAGCCCTTTCTTTATCTGTCTTCATCTCTGAAGTCCTACAGCTCAGTTAAGCTCTGTGTGGTGCTGACATCAACACAGTGCAGGAGGAAACCTTTCCACATGAAGCCACGGAGAGCTGAAGATGTGCCGCTCCTTTCCCCCACCAATGCTTGCATGGAGCTTATCCAAGTGCTGACCCTTACACCAGCCCATGACACTTTGCTGTTTATGCCTACCGTTAAGGCTTTAGTTGCACTTGGCTTCGACCCTCTGTCAAAGATCAATTCAGTGAGCTAGTGCCAACTGTGCACAGCTCCTTTCCACACTTGCTGGCATACCAGTAAGCTAACACAGCTGCTAATGCCTCCTTTCTGCAGCGGTATTATCTGCATGTTTACAGACAAGGCCTAAGCTGGGCTGTAGGAAAGGAATGCTTAATTATTTGGTGCCTGTATCCTGAACAAGGTTCTGCATGAAAACCACGGGATTTTATTTTTGTTGCTGGAGGAAACAGGATGGGGAAAACAAGGAGCGTAGAAACCCTTTTCTTTCCTAATCATGCTGCGTCTATCCAAACCATTCAGTCATTCTCTGTGCACGCTCGGTGGGAGAACAATAATAACAATAATAACACCAAAAATAATAACAGTATCTTAATGAAACACTGCAAAGAGGAGCTAATTGGTAAGTGTCACACTACCCTCTCTGTGTGTTTGCTAAACTGCAGAGGGAACACGTCCGTGTGCTGATGGCAGGTGAGTAATGAGGGCCCAGCCTCTTCTCAATATTCAACCACCACCAATTTCGGAATCTGTAAACATTAAAAAATAGTACTCAGTTATTTTTTCTTTCTCTGTCTTTGTATGTATATCCTCACACGTGTGACTCGGTAGCTAATATTTCTGTAAGAAATTATATTATTAAATTAAAGTATTAAAAAGAAAAGCCATGCTGTCCCAAAACTGCATCTCAGCAGCAACACCTCTGAAGGGTTTTTGATGGTCATTTCTATCTCTTTGAAGACATCCTTGGCATCCAAGTCCTTGGAACAGTAGCATTTACCGGTTGCATCTGGAGAGCGCTGTGGATCTTTTACAGTCTGTGCAATCACACATCACTGCACGGCTCATGGAACCAACTGCCACGGTTAGGCATCCACGGCACAACTCTGACCCTAACTCAGCTCCTCGTATTGACAAGCCATTGGCTTTGGGGCGTGTTAGCTACAATAATGCTCACTTTTTTGCCTACTGTAGCCAAGAAAATGAGTAAGGGGGGATAGAGACTCCATCTGAATGTCTTTGTCTAAGATTTCCTCTCCCTCCACTACAGATGTGCAGTGCATTGCCAGCCGTGTGATTGCCTTTGTCCTATCCAAAGAGGGACTAGCTTTCAGTAATGCTGCAAAAAGGTAGGTCATGCATTTGGAGGAAATCACTCTGAAAGTGGAAAAAAGAAGCTTGAAAAGCACTTTGAGATGTAAGCTATTACGTAAAAGGTCGGCTGTTATTGTCATTACTTTATTAGTCATTACTGTTGATAATAATGAGAATGCTTGCCTGGCTTCGAAAAGGTCACTCTTTCTGCTACTGTTTGATTCCATTTTGAAGTCTGAAGTTTTCGTCCCTCTATCTTAGTGTTGATTAGCTTTGAGTTTGCTAAGGAAGCAAGGCTAATTCCATCACTTCAGTTGATTTTCAGTCCAGGTAACCTCAACAGTTCTTAAATTCACCGGTCAATTTAAGCAACTGTGGAAGATGGCCAAAGATGTCACAGATAAAAACTTTCTCTGAGTTATAAGAAGGTGGAAATCTGGGTAGAAAAGATTCTATTACCGTTCCCAGCTGGGGGAAAATGTACAATGTGAGCGTAACTGCTGTTAGGCAGCACAAAGTCCTCCTAGGTGCTGAGCCTCAAGCCATAAATCCGTAGAAAACCAGGTCTCGCTGGATCTAGTCTTCAAACACTTCTTTGTTGTTCTCCCTCGATAATGAACCCAATAAACTCCTAAGTAAAGATCTGAATTGTAGATGACAGTATATCCTGTGCTAGCATGTAAAGTTGAACCTTGGTGTTGTTCATTGTTTATTCATAGCTCACCAAGCCTATGGGGTGTGGTATTGCTTTTCTTGAAAGTTGCCAAGTTTTCTGCTTGGTGGTTTGGCTGCTGCCTTGTTTTCCCATGGAAACAGGTGCTGGAGGTGTTCCGAATACAGCTTGTCATCCTACCATGATTTTCTTCACTCATTCCTCACTACGGCTCATCCCCAGCTCAGATAAGTTTGTTTTACTTTGCCCCATCACAATCTACTTTTTAACAGAATTAGCATGTGATTTTTATACTCATTCCTTACCTAAATAACTCTGACGCTCATCTACAATGAGTTCCTGTGCCTATGATGTTGTATATGTGGATCCAACACAGAAGGAGTTTTTATATAAAGAAATCAGAGACGATTTCTAAATTGGTTTCTGGCACTTGCTTGCCAACAATGAGATTTATTTCTTTTCTGTAAAGGAAATGACATTCAAAGTCCAACCTGTCTCTTTCTCCCTCACTGCCAGCTTCCACTCACGAATCAGGAGACTTAGGTTCTGCACACCTGGAGCTGACTGCGGGGCGGACAAAGTCACTTCTCCGCCCTCTCCGTCTTGGATGTGACTAGGATGAACTGGAATCAAAACTAAAAGCAAGACGTTCACCGACAGTTAATTTGTATTTAATAGAAAACTAGGCTGCACATTTTTCGTATCTAATTATAACCTTAAAGATGTCATGGCACCGAGTCTGCAGACACAGCATACCCTACACGAGCAGGGAGAATGGATTTTGGAAGTGAATCACAGATTTGTACATGAGTAACCCTTGTGTTTCTTGACCAAAGGACTTAGCACAGCATTACTCTACTTCCAGCCCACCAGCTAAAAGCCCACTGATTCTAGGGCTCCCCGAAAAACTGCTCACTCACACCTTACGGGCATCCCTACGTTCACTGGAATTATTCACCAAATACATTCAGAAAAACAAATACATTTGAGGAAATCATGACCTACTCACGGACAATTACCAAAGGATGGGGAGGACCCACAAAAATTGCTCCGGGTCATTATTCACTGTCACTGAAAATTATTCACCTGGCTCCGCTCCCAAGCTTCCATATGTAAATCACGTCGGGCACGACTAAGCCGCATTTGCCAAACAAGTTGAGTGCTCGGCTAATGGCTTCGCTCCCTCCGCAGCTTCAGCACTAAATCAGGCGATCCAGTGATTCCGAATGACACTAGATATCTACTTTTCGGAGGTATCTAATCAGCTAAAGAAGTTTCCAAATGAGCCACAAATAGCGCGTGTGGCCGCTGGTAATTTATCCCTTTCCCGTTGCTATCGACAACGTGAAATAGAGTCTCTGTGCGCCGGGGTTATCCAGCCATTACGGCACATAAAATATTGATGCAAATGAATGGGGAAAAAAAAAGAAAAGAAAAAAAAAAAGAAAAGGAAAGGAAAGAAAAGAAAAAAGCCGGAGATCCCGCAATTCCGGCTGACTAAGAAGCCCGATCCGTCTCTGCGAGGCAGGAGCGCGATGCGGGCCGTTGGCACTAGATGGCGGGGCAGCGCCGGCTATCGCGGCTCGGCCCGGCTGATCCCGGCTCGCCCAACCCGGGCTGATGCGGCTCCCAAGGCTGGGCGCCCTGCGCGACCCCGTTCTCGGGGCACCCCTCTGCCCCTCGCCTTCACATGGCGGGGGTAGACCGGCAGCCCAGGCAGGGTTGGATGTAGCTCTTAAACGACCAAAATGGACGTGTGTCTGGCTCTTCTCCCGATCGCTGTTGTTGGCACCGGTTGTCTGCTTTGCAGCTGCCCTCGCGAGCTCCAGACCCCGCGTGAGATGAGCAGTCCTCTCTCCGAAAGAGATTTCCCAGCAAATGTGTGTAAAAACTTGTCTCGTCTCCTCATTGATCTAAAAGAAATTTGCATTTAATAGTCCCACGGGGAAACACCTCTCCTATCAATTTTATGTCAGTCTGCGCGCTGCTGTTTTACTGCGTGAGAGGAGCTACCAGCTATGCAGTTAAGCTGCGAGGTATTTTTATTAGGAGTCTGTTCTGCTCTTTCTACATTCAGATAAGAGCTGTTTATATGAAAAGGAGTAATGGAGGAAAAGGTGGAATCTCCAGGATCCCATTCGGAATCAAATAACCAAAATCTAATCTGAAGAAAGGCGCCGATCTTTGGGCAGGCCAATAATTTCCCATCCTGCTTTTTTTGGGGGTGTTTTTTGTTTGTTTGTTTGTTTGTAAGGGATTGATGGTTATGGTCATGTTAATAAACTTCTCCTCACAACTGTAACCTTTATCCAGTTTCAGGGCTAGTGTCTGACCTTGCACCGTACCTAAATGCTAGTCCCGAAAAAGCGGTTTAAGTTGGAGATAGAATAGGCAATATCCAAACTGCTCTGTTCTTTTAACACTTAGGAATGCAGAGATTCCAAGAGCGCTGTTTCTCTGAATGTGGTTTCAAGAGGGTTTATACAGCTCTAGGTGCTGTGGAAAGTGCTAATGGAAAAGATGGGACTCCCTTGGAGATGCGCAGTCCTCTTCCTTGGGTGCAGTTGAGCCCAAATGGCCACTCACTGGTGAAGCATGACTTCCAAAGCAGAGATTTCCCTCAGAAAGTTTTGCAGAAGCTTTGAGCTGTGTCCATCCCTTTGGTTTTTCTCTCCATCCATCCTAGTAATACTCTCGTCCTTCCCATTTTCCCCTGCCTTTTGGGAGATGTTGGTCAGGCAGTCCCAGTTCACCCTCCCATAGGAAGCTCATCACATGAGGAGGCTGCACCGATTCCCAAACTTTGGGGATCGAAGCTGAACATAACAGTAACATAAGGGTATCTTCTCCTCGGACTGGAGAAGGCTTGCCAAGCCCAGAAAATGTCTGTATTTAGGACAGGAAGAGGCTGACTTGAAAAAATCCTGCTTTCTGCTGGTGTGGACTTGTAGCAAGCAAGATGTATTGCGCTCATCCTTGGCCATTTAAATAACACGGTCTCACTCCGTATAAACCAACTTATAATATGAATGAAAAAATAACTATGGATCATGAAACAAGCGGGAATGGATAATCAATTTTTATCACTAATATTGTGGGAAAGACCAATAACTCTGAATGAGTTATGAAAGGCTTTCTCTGCTCTGAGTAGATATGTCTCTTTTTCAAGCGGTCTCCTTTTATCTCCATCAAAATAATAGAGATTTTGCATATTATATGTTGAATTACACACATTAAAACTAACATTATTTTTCCTTATCCATCACATTTCTGTTTAAAATAAAGGAATATGAAATTCACACAGGTGGGCCGGCTGCGGGAGGCACCACACTGATGGAATAGAAAAGCCTCTCAGCTTTACAAACGTGGGTTCAAATCAACCTTAAGTAAGTGACAAGCGAAATGGGGCTATTGATTTCAATCTAGTCCCATTTGGCTACAGCAAAAATGCAGCACAAGTGTATCAGCGCTTAAAGGGACGCTGCCAGCTAAAAGATAGTGCTTCTGCTGGACAGCATCAGCGCCCTTATTTATGCTGGCTGAGATGAGTGGATTGGTTGGGATTACTCAGGATGAAAGACATCCGAGAGTAAATTTATCTCCCCGTGTTAGGAGGTATGGTTGTGCTTCCTGCCAGACCCGTACCCCAATTCTCCTTTCCATTTACACAGCAGAGCACATGCAGAGCATTCAGGAAAGTCAGGCTGGGAAAACATTTTCTTGAGACTTGTCTGTCAAAGAAACCCATTTACACGGAGTCAAAACTCCTTGGCCATCAGATGACGCAGGTGTTCAAATGTACCCAGTTTTCTTAGCTATTCTGCACTCCTCTGCCCAGCATCTTGGAAAAGCACTGGGGAGCATTGCTGTATTGCACTCCAGTCGTGTTTCATGGTGCAGCTTCATTTTTGTGGGAGAGTTATAATGCAAGTACATACAAATTTGGATCTTGGTGGGGAAATCTGGGTGGGAGAAGATGATCTTCTGCCTAGCTCTGCACTGCTCCTGTGGTTGAAGTCTGGTACTTGAAATAAAAAACCTGGCCTCTGTTGGTGACAGTCAAAAACAGGTTGCACAACGTATTGGGAAGGAGAGAAAACAGGAGGAAATAGAGCTGTTAGATTGTAAAATGATAACATTATTTATAGCCTCATTTGAGAAAAAAAAAACAAAAAACCAAACCTCAGAAGAGCCTGGCACACACCATTAGGGCCTGATTTTTAAACAATATGTACGTAGCTCCTTTGGATGTGTAAGTCCCCAGGGCTCAGGACTGAGCTCAGAGAGCTGCGTCCAAAGCTTGGCTTTCCCCGTGGCTGCTTCACTTCTGAATCCCTGATCTGAGGTGACCCATGGAAGCCCACAGAGGCGGTCAGACCTGGGGTTAAAACACAAGGGTTTCTCACTCTCACAGGGCTCTTTTACCTGCCTGATCCCGCTCCCCTGGAGCACCTTTCCCGTCGCTGTTCAAAGGCACAGCAGGGCTCAGCGGTTGCCTCTGTGGCTGCCCCTCTGCTTCGTTGCACTGGGGGACTTGTGTCAGAAGTTCAGCATCGCTAAATGTCATTTTGAGTGATTTTGTAGTTCTAGGTTAATAAACTGCCTAGCGTCATGGAGGAGCTGAACCGTGCGTTACTCCAGTTGCTACGGTGAACTCTTTTTCTTAACCATGCATACAAAATATGCAGTTTGGAATGATTCTCAATAGCCCTACATTTCCAGATTCAGATTTTTAATTAAACTGCATTTTCAGTCTTCTGTTTCTAAATGGGCACACGCCTATCCCAAACAGCAGGACTTAAATCTCCCCGACCTCCACGACTGGAACATCTCAAGCTCCACTCCGGCTACGGAGAAAGAAATAGCAGAGAATAGTGAACTATCATAACTTACAGAAAGCAAGCTCTGTGCAATTATTTTGTTATTAAATTAGGTAGTAAAAAAAAAAAAAAAAAAAAGTCTTAGCAATTCAAAGCGTCTTTGTAGGGATCTGGCTTCAATGTTGTCTAAAGATTATGTTCGGCTCTAATTTAGGGAGGCTGTTTCTCAGTTCAGGAGGGAAATAGAGACCTCCGACCCTGGTGAGAATGAGGATCATTAGAAAAAAATTGCTGGTGTTACTATCTCCAATATAGCATAAACACACATGTAAAAGGGTTGGATTGCTACTGCTGTTCTGAAAATGACTTTAAAACACATGCAATTAGGTGCTTTATACATACATAGGCAGGTATTCTGGGATTTTCCTTGATGCTGTTGGAAATCGAATGCCTAGATACTGCAGACATCACTTTTTGTGCCGTCGACTGTTGAACACTGTATGTGTGCCCTCCGAAACCACAATCTGGTCTAGATCCAAAACAAAAGGCAGCTTTTGTTCCTGACCCCATTCGGCGCTGCACCCCGTGGTATCTATAGGTGGGGTGTCTGCCAGAGTGCTTCTGTCCGCTCCCAGTTCTTCCCGCAGGCACCGCGGTCTGTATCCCTCACGAGCCTGGCCGCAGCTTTCAGAAACATTCAATAAATCAACAGTTAAAAGGGAAGGGTAGACACGGGGAGCAGGTGCTTATTATCTGTGCATCTCTGGAGAAGAATAACCCACAGTGTATTTCCATGCCCATTTGAAATGGAATATGGCCATGACCCTGCAAGTGGCTCTGCTTGAATTGTTCTTGGCATCGTGCTTTACTCCTAATATTTTCATTGTCTGCCTCCATCAGTTTTACCTCCCACTGTAGCATTAATTTTGTATGTGAATATGGAGGCTGTGCTTTAAATAATACAGCATATGCTTTTTATTTGCCACGTAGAATAATATTTTTTTGGCTGATTTATGTTCCACCTGGACAAAATTATTTTTTATGATGGGTTTATTTCATTTGTTCCCACTTCCCCAAATGGAGGCGGGGGGGGGGGGGGGGGGGGGGGGGAGAAATCTTGTAAACCACCAATAATGATGAACACAGAAATCTGCTTTGAAATACAGATTTCCTGAAAAAGCAGATCCTCTCCAACCATGCAAATGAAAAAAATGCTGTTGTAATAATGCCAAGCTAGCAAACCCACGGTACTGCTGAAGAGGGTAATCTTTGGGCTCTTGTCTCCTCCCTTACACAATGGGAGCATGGAGAAATTATTCATATGGTTAGAGCATGGGTTTAATTTAACTCTTTTCTGAACTTCATCAAGAAACAAAGCCAGGACAAAACCCTGTGGGCTTCAGGTTTATAGATTTGCTGCACAACTTCATGGGCGAAGCTGCCAAATCCAGTTCATTTCCAGTTTTCACAAGGGCTGTAGAAAAAGATGCTACTTACCACTGAAATGAGTTAATTCTCCTGGCAAGTGGTTGCATAGGGCTAATTTGGGGATTAATAACAACAAAAATAATATATGCTGCACCTTGTTCTGTGTTTTATATCCCTGGAACAGACTGGAGGTATTTTTACATTAATCT
The DNA here is from genome assembly GCA_030625065.1 of Alectoris magna. NCBI lineage: Eukaryota > Metazoa > Chordata > Aves > Galliformes > Phasianidae > Alectoris > Alectoris magna. The sequence goes on from CM060560.1 coordinate 83,749,825, forward strand.
ATCACCTACTGAAATATTCATATCAACAGATCTATTAAGAAAAAAATATGCCTTATGTAATGCTTGGCACAGTTTCGTTCTGATTTTGACTTGCAGCTTTAGGTGCTTTTAACAACAAAGTGTTAATCACACAAATCCATAATAGTCGTTGCAGTCAGAGAGCACTGGTTCTATTTCTGGTTGCCAGAGCCATCTTTTACCATAAAACATCCTCCAGCCAAAACCACATTTTAACAGGAGTGCATACAATAAGGACTCACAGCATCTCTGAACTGCCTGGAAAAGTAAGAGAACCTTCAAGAGCAGCTTTCCTTTCAGTACTGAACGTAACAAGAGAATACTTCAACAGGAGAATCTCGCTGCTGCTAGTCCCATGCCATAGCTCCCCTATAGGTGGTAGAAATCCAAGCTGATGTCAGGCCCTCCGCACCCTCTGGCAGCAACTGGAAGATTTGTTCTTGTGCAGCCTGTCTTCTCCCAAGACAAAGCTCTGTTCCCACCCCTTGTCCTGCTGCAGCCCAAGTTCTGATTCCATCAACTAGCACAGAAATCTTCAGTAAAATCTGGCGCACATCTTTTCCGCTCCATCTCACCAAGTGCAAAATGTATCAAACAGCAAGACAGGCACTGAAAATTGCGTCACTGGTTGAACATGAGGGAAGGTGAACTACGGGACAGGTGTGTATTGGATTTGTTCCACCACTGTTCCCAGCCCTGGGCCTTTCCAAGCCAAATTGAACACACGTTTTTCCATCAGCTACTCGGGATGAAGGCAGCTCCTGCAGGAATCGTAAGCCTGCAGACAGTGTAATAAAGCTACAGTAGATGGTGCTAGAAAGGTGCAAAAGACACAGCTAGTCATTTGAGGATACCTGCAAGATTTACCCCTAAGCTAAGCGGTTTAGAAAATGTGCAATTTAGATTTATCAGTTCAGGAGGGAGATTCAGATAAAAACAGTTGAGCCGGTGAGATTATTAAATGCAGAACCCTGCGCTGAGACAATGCCCACGTTATCTCCCACACCGATTAAGGGGAAACAGGGAAACGAGCCCCCGCAGCACCCAGGCAAGCAGGCCAAAGGCAAGGTGCAGCAGGCTCTGGGAGGGAAGGGCAGGCAGAGGGCTTACCCTCCATCCAGGGACTTCTTCCACAGCGGGGACGGGCAGCAGAAACTGCACACGCACTGCAGGCGATGCAATTCCTGATGTCAGTCCCACGTCCGAACTGCACACATTACAGAAGGACGGCATTGTGTATTTACTCTGATGGATGCCGCACTCGGTGCATCACTTCTGTGCCAATATACTCGGTGTTTCAGTGTGTGTGCTGCCTCATCACAGAGATTAAAGGCTCTCTTCAGAGCCCAGCGTATTACACACAGATATATAAATCAAGGCTTAATATATAATATTTGTCCATAAAAGTACATCATTGTGGCGTTTGTTTGGATCTATGCATATTAAATACTGTTACAGAAAGTCACAGGTTTACTGAGGATTATTTTGTTAGGCCAACGAAGTCCTCTCCCATTTTAAACAGGTATCTTATGTGTCAGAGTATGGACATAATTGCAAAGGGGAAGGGGCAGGGTTTGTTCCCGACCCTGTGTGTGCTTTCATCTGTGGCCGCCGCACAAAGACCTGCTATCCCTCACCTTGGCAGTAAGGATATTGAAAAGACCTCATGGGAAACGCTGGCGAGGAGGAGTAACAGGCATTTGAAAGGGCGATGCCCACCCTGCTGGCAGGTCTTTGAGCTCAGACACATCTGTGCCACATCTGTGCCGTGTCGTGCCTGCGCCCAAGCCAGGCCCAGCCAGGCAGGGCAGCGAGATGACACCGCATGCCTCTAACAGAGAAAATTGCATGATGTATTGCCACTCAGGAGCACCCGCTGGAGAGCTGTTCAGAGTGAGATTGCAGTCTCAGAGGAGGCTCTCATGCCTCTCGGTCACAGGGTTACTATGATGATGCAGTTGCAGCTTGTATGCAGGAGGTAGGAGGGATTTAAATGATGGCCAGAAAGAAAAGCTGGATCAAACCTCCACAAACCCTGCTCAGATTAACCCAGATTCCTAAGTCCCCAGCTTTGAGGGTCTTGAAACCAGCCAAATTGATTCTTTTCCCTTAAATAGAAGAAGAAAAATGCAAGGGTGAGGATGAAGTTTATCCTGCAGACAAGAGTTTACAAGCAGCATTTAAGACTGAAGGGAAACAAAGCTCCTTAAAATCAGAGTTTGTGCGGTCCAAAAGTCTCGATTCTACTCACGCCACTTTGATATCAACACCGCCAGGTGGATTTCTCTGTGTTTGTTTCCTGAGAAGCAAGGGAGAGAAAATCAGACTCGGTACTGCAGTCTGACCCCCTTCATCCTCTTCATATTCAAGGTTTTGGGTTTTTTTTCCTTGTAACTTCCTATTACTAACACAGGAGGAAAAAATCCCTCGGATCCCTGGTGCATCCTTGGCGCGGCTGCGGCTGCATCGCAGATGACTAGGCACAACTGCTACCGTGCCACCTAATGAGGAGCACGCATGCTGCACCAGGAGAGACTAATGAGGGAGCTACAGCCCACTTAGCCCTCTCCACTAAATCCGTGTCTGCAAGCCATGTTTTATTTATCAGGCTTATTATGGCAGTGCTAAGGAGCCATATGAACGGGATCACCATTGTCCCGGGCACCGCACATCACCGTGCCTACTCTGACGGGCTTACGGTGGGAACAGATGAGACTGGCAGAAGGTGGGGGAGAGGGAGGTAGCACGTGAGTAGTGTGAAATACTCAGCAGGAACGTTTATTGCGTCAGCTCCTTTCTGGGGGATTTCAGGCTGTTTTGACCTGCTGGTGGTAGCTGAGCACCGCTTGGGAGGGACTCCGGCCCCCAGCTAACAGCTTGAAGCTGAACTTGTGATGATTTCCAGGCACGCTGCTGAGGAAGCCAGGGCTTGGCAGGTTGCCGAGTGCCGGGTGCAAACTGCAGAGCCGGACGGCTCCGGGGGTCTTCCCAGCAGACCAGCACCGTGCTCCTGGTTGCAGCAAGGCTCCAGCTGCAGCCTGCTGCAGCTCTGCACCTTGCATGCAAGATGCTGCTCCGAGCCGTGGGGATGCAGCACCTCGGAACCCTTGCTCTGCCTCATGCAGAGCTGTGCGTCTGCCCAAAGGAAAGAGGATTTACGAGCTGTGCTCCCTTCTCCAAGCGTCCTCTTCCTGACCCCTCTTCGCTCCTTCCCAGAGGCTTCTATCAGCGCGGGATGATCGTTCCTGTCACAGAGGGCCAAAAGAAATGAGGACAAAATCAGACGGAAGTAAATCTTTGCAAAAGTCATGCCACAGATCTCAGCAGGACTCAGACAAATTGGTCTGCATTCCTTTAACGTATTAGATTTTTACTCACCCTGTTCATTAGCATGTTAAGCTACGAGTGCTGATTATACGAAGCTCATGGAGAGACATCAATTAAAATGATAAATTTACATACATTCCTTCTGGATGAGAGATGACGGGTTTCCCTGGTTCGGAGTTTGGGAGAGGGAAAGGGTGGAAGTGCTATGTGCATGCATCTGTCCCGCCACGCGAAATGATGCAAGCATTTCATGAGTTTGGGCAACGTATGTCACTTAGGAACACAATGGAAGAGCTTGCCGTGTCCTGCACTGAGCTACAATCTGCCTCATAACATCTACAACAAATGGCAAGAGGAAGTGAAATTCCCGAGAGATACTGCTCTTACGAGGCTGACCCAAATGGCATTCCCAGGCTTCAGAATGTAACACTAAATATTTGCAAGTTTTTTATCGCTTCTCGCCCACACACAACCTCATCTGATTCTGCACACACCATGCAGCGGAACAGCTTCCCGGCTGCCAAAATGCAACCACCGCCAGCCTGCTGTGTGCCCACTGCTGACAAAGGCACTTTGTTGTCCAGTTGTAACAGTACTACCAGAGCTGCTGGCCTCTTCTGGAGAACTGCTGGGTGCTGCTCGGTAACAGCAGCAGCTCCGTAACAGCAGCAGCTCCACGGCCCCTGTGACTGTCAGGGAAGCAGCCCTGCTCTGTAAGGATTGAGCACCCCCAGCTCTCCTTGGCACCACTGGGGGCACCGTGCCAGCAAGGGACCTTGCTAACAGCCACATGCGTGATGCTGCAGCCCCTTAGCCCTGTACCAGGGCATGGGGAGCACGTGAGCTGCCTCATAGCTCAGGGCACAAGATAAGGCACTTCCGGCTGATCCCCATACCAGGTACTGCATCGTCAAATGGCACTAAAAAGGAATATGTGAATTGAGTGCTGCTTGCACATAAAGCCACAAATGGGAACGTCATTTTGTACTGGGTGGGAGGGGAAGGTGGGGACAACAGTCAGGTCCTGCATTTTGGCCACAACAACCCCAGTCAACCCCACAGGCTTGGGGAGGAGTGGCTGGAAGGCTGCCTGGACGGAAACGGAGCTTGGTGTACTGATGGACAGTCAGCTGAATATGAGCCAGCAGTGTGCCCAGGTGGCCAAGAAGGCCGATGGCATCCTGGCTTGTATCAGGAATGGTGCGGTGAGCAGGACTAGGGAAGTCATCCTGCCCCTGTAGTCAGCATTGGTGAGGCCTCACCTTGAGTACTGTGTTCAGTTTTGGGCACCTCAGTACAGAAAGGACATTGAGGTGCTGGAGCAGGTCCAGAGAAGGGCAACGAGGCTTGTGAAGGGCTTGGAGAATATGCCCTGTGAGGAGAGGCTGAGGGAACTGGGGCTGTTTAGTCTGGGGAAAAGGAGGCTGAGGGGAGACCTTATTGCTCTCTTCCAATATCTGAAAGGTGCTTACAGCGAGGGCGGGGCTGGTCTCTTCGCACTGGTGACAGGACGAGGGGAAATGGCCTCAAGTTGTGCCGGGGTAAGTTGAGGTTGGATATCAGGAAGAAATTCTTTACAGAAAGGGTTGTTAAGCACTGGAATAGGCTCCCCAGGGAGGTGGTTGAGTCACCATCCCTGGATGTGCTTAAAAACCGTTTGGATACGGTGCTCAGGGACACGATTTAGCAGAGGGCTGTTAGTTAGGGTGGTATGGTTAGGTTGTGGTTGGACTCGATGATCTTTAAGGTCCTTTCCAACCTAAGCAATTCTAAGATTCTATGATTCCACGCTGCTGCACTGCTCCAGTCGCCCTGCATTATCAGAACTGAGCAGAACATGGCGAAGTTGAACCGAACCCCGCCGACTGCCACGCGCCGTGAGGCGTGCCCGCTGGGCCGAGGCAACACACAAGGAGGGGGAAACGGCAGCGCGACTCCCCGGGCGCTGCTCGCATTGCCCCGAAGCCGCGCTGCGCGCCGCGAGCTGCCCGCGCCGCCCCTTAACGGCTTCCACCCCCGCCCCGCGCAGTTGACCCGTTGCCACGGCAACGCGCTCCTCCCTCTCCGTGCTGCTCCGCCCCACGTGACCCGCGGCGGCTGTTACCAAGGACGCGCCAGCCGGAGCGCAGGCTGCACGGAAGAGAGGGGGGGGAAAGGCTCTTTTTTTCTGATTCTTGTTTTTGATTGGCCGCGGCCCCCCCGCTCGCTGATTGGGCGGGGGGCGGCGGAGCGGGGGCGCCGATTGGCTAGGCGCGGAGGTGAGGCTGTGGGGTGATGCCGGCCGCCCCGGCGCCGCCGCCGGCGGGCGGCTGTGAAGGCCCTCTGGCCTGCAGACAAAGGCTGCGCGGGGAGAGGGCCGCCCCCCCCTCCGCTCGCGGCCCGCACGCGGCGAGAGAGCCGGCGGGGGGAGGCGCGGCCGCGAGAGAGGCACGCGGAGCGGGCGGGGCGGGCGGCGCGGGCGTCACGCTGCGCGCGCGGCCGGCAGCCAATGAGCGGGCGGGGAGAACGCAGGCGGCACGCGGGGCCCGCGTGTCCCCGCCGCCCGCCCGTCAGTCAGCCGGCCGGCCGGCCAGTCAGTCGGTCGGCGCCGCCCGCCGCGCCGCGAGGAGCGGCGCTATAAATACGACGCCGGGGATGGGAACCGAGCTGCGGGCGGCGGCGGCTGCGGGCTGACGGCGGAGGGCGGCTCCGGAGCGCGGTGGGTGCCGGCCGGCCGGCCGGCCCCGCGGGTTTTTTTGTCAGAGGGAGGAGGGGCGGGGAGGGGCGGCCCGAAGGGAAGAGGCCGCCGATAAAGCGGCGGGGAGGGAGCGGGGCAGGAAGGCGGGCCCGCCGCAGCGCAGCGTCTCGTCGCGCCTCCCCGCAGGGTTCCCCGGGGCGTCGGCAGCGCGGAGCGAGTGCGTTGCGGAGGGCCGGCGGCCGGCAGCCAGCCCCGGCGGCAGGATGCAGATCTGCGACTCGTACAGCCAGAAGTACTCCCTGTTCAACGCCATGAACCGCTTCATCGGCGCCGTCAACAACATGGACCAGACGGTGATGGTGCCCAGCCTGCTGCGCGACGTGCCGCTGCTGCTGGGCGAGCTGGACGCGGCCGGCGCCGTGTGCCCCGAGCGGGAGGCCGCTCCCGGCGGAGCCTACTTCTCGCGGCGGGACATGTACAGCCACTACGTGCTGCTCAAGTCCATCCGCAACGACATCGAGTGGGGCGTGGTGCAGCAGGCGGCCGGCGAGGAGGCGGCCCGCAAGAAGGACAAGCTGGGCGGCGGGCCCGCCGAGGAGGCCGAGGCTGAGGAGGATCTGGAGCAGCAGTTCCACTACCACCTGAGCGGCCTGCACACCGTGCTCTCCAAGCTGACCCGCAAGGCCAACGTGCTCACCAACCGGTACAAGCAGGAGATCGGCTTCGGCAGCTGGGGGCAGTGAGCGGGGTTCCCTCCGTGGGGCGGCTCCTGGTCGGCGCTCCTCCTGTCCGGAGGGCGTGGAGGCGAAGCGTCGAGGCTCCTCGGCACGCCGGTGGGACTGTGGTCTTTTTTACCAACGCACAAACGAGAGAGAGATGTAAATTAATCGCTACTAGTTCATTAATTTTTTTTTTTCCCCCCCTTTGTTGTTTTGTACGGGCTGGTCGCTGTGCCTCGCCGAGCCGGGGACCGGTTCCCGCTGGCACATAGCTGGCCGATCTGAGGCTCCACACAAGCCGATGAAAGCGAAGGGGGTGGCACGGAGCTGCCCGCTCACCGGGACGGTGCCCGACCCCGCGGTGTTGGCTGGCAGGGTGAAGGGCTCCAGGTTGTACATGCGCTAAAGTCTATTTAAAACTTTTTTTTTACTCAGATGTGTAGAGTATATTCTAAAAATAAACGCGAATGTATTGACTAAAAGTGACTTTAACTTTTTGGTATGATTTATGTTTCGTTAATTAAATGATATTTTTAACATCAGAAATTCATCTGTCGTTCTTCTTTCGGGCACTGCCTTAACAGAAATGCTTTTGGACGTGTGAGATGTGGTGTTCGTGTTGTTTGTTTTTTCCCTTCCTCCAAAGGGAGCAACAGTAGCAGCGGTGCTGGGAAGCGCTGGAACTGACGGATGACTGTAAATGCACTGCACGTGGCCTGATGCTGGCAAGCTGTCCCCAGCCCCTCTGTGCTGCAGGTGTGGATGAGCAGCAGCGTAAAGGTCAGTGCCTCTCGCAAAATCTGAGAAGACAAGAGTCTTGGCTGCTTGTAGGCAGCAATTCAAGGGGTTGGAGCAGAGCCGAGGAATGACTTGTTTTTCAGGAGGTAACTGTGCTGTGCATGGGGAGCTCTTTTCCCTCCCTCAGAATAGGACTGAGACACTTCCCTCTCCCGTCCTCTCTGCTCCTCCCTAATCCTCTTTGGTAACTAGAAGTTAATTGGGTTTATGCTGGACAGATCGTATTGCTTTCATTCTGTTGTGTTTTTTTTCCATTTGCTGAAGGAAATGTGCCTTAGAATTGGGTCTCTATATTGTGTTTGCTGCGTAGGACCAAGTAAAGGCTTGATGTGCAAGCTTGTATGAGGAAAGTGTACTTGATAATTACAATAAAATGTGTGTGTATCGCATTGTATAACTTCATTAAATAGGTACCTCATTCTGTAAAGTATGTTGTTTTCAGGCCTTGAAATGTGAAGTTTCTAAATGCACTGGGATTTCACTCTGTCTTATTGCCTCAGATGTAAGACTTGTTTTTGTTTTTTTTTTCTTTTGGCTTTAAGGGTAAGGATTTTTGTTTTGTTTCCATTGTGTTCCCTAGCATGAGAGTTGTTTTCATCTCAAATGTTGGCACACTGTGGCAAAGCATAGGTACTCTAAACCTTGTACTAGTTGATGTGTTAGCATAGTCAAAAGAATGAGCCTGTGGGTATGCTTAAAACAGTTTTAGAAGGCTTTCCCTTCTAAGGTAAAGAAGAAACTTAAGGCTGAATGATTCAGCTTAGCGATCATTGCTCTCACTGGTAACGTTTTTAAACACCCCTCACTTCTTGGGAAGATGCCAGGGAAAAATCAGGAACAGAGGGATTATCCTGGTTTCCTTCTGCTTGCCAGCACTTTCATAGTCCGTGCGGCCCATCAGATGCAATGCCCTGCACGGGATGATGTTTTGCTCTCCCGAATGCTAATGGTGAGAGGAAGAAAGAGTTTGTTCGGCTCTGTTGCTCTCTCCTGCCTTGCACTTGGTTAGCCAGAAAACATGTTACTGCCTGGTTCAGAAGTGCTTTTAAAGCCCTAAACTAAACCAGCTAACACTGTGTCAACACTGCTCCTTTTGAACTCCTGGTAACTTCTCTCAGATCCATACAATGGTGGTGAAGTGTTGCACAAGAGGCAATGGGGTGCTGAATTAAATGATGAGTAACATTAGAAAAAGAGCTTGCATTGCATTAGTGCAGGATCAATGCGAGTATGACATTTGTTCTGCTCGCGTCCTAAAAAGGGAAAATTTCCAGTGAAAATGAAACTAAACACTAGCAGTGTCTGGTAGTAAAGAAGGAACTCACTTAGAAACGCAGCTGTGGATAGCAGAGAGCGTGGTTCTAGCTGGATGACGCTGCACTTTAAGGGTTTGTCCCTTGTGGGTTACGCCCTGCTGCTCTTGGGTTGCTCCTGCCTGTAACCTGGGCAATCTGGATTCAGACTGGACGAGAAATGGCTGGGACACAGGCCAACGAGCCAGTGGAGGGGGTGCTTTGGAGTTCCCCTTTTTGAAGTCATCTGAGAGGATCAAGAAAATGATCTCATGATGCAGGGGAAGGAAAGTAACGTATAAACAGGGGGGTGTATCTCATGCAAAGGATGAGGAGGGGAGCTGCTGTTGGCTAGCACTGCTGAGGAAAACAACTCGCATAAAATATGGTTGGGCAATTACATCAATGCTGGCACCTGACTGCAGTAAGCGGAGATGAAACAGCAAAGTTTTCATGCTCCGATTTTGTGTTAGATGCTGAACTGGGAACTCTTTTCATCAGTGGTGCTGGATAACAAATTCATTATTAGGAGTTACGTTTTCTTCTGAAGGACTGCTTATCTTCAAGTGCACCTGATTGGATACGAAGTCCCACAAACCTTTAGTCTGTTCCAGTAAAGTGATTCTGATACCTGTAAGTGATAACGAAACATGACGCAAATCTAACTTAAAAAATATATATATATCTTAATGATGTCAGATATTTTGATCTGTGTCTTTCCTTCCAAGCTAGACTTGAACAGAAAATCAACTTGCAGAACTACAGCAGCTGTGCACAAACCGGTGGAATAAACAGAGGCACTGTGAGAAGCAGCTGTAATTTTTAGCTTGCTGAAATTAAACAGGCTCAGTACACAGTAAGCTAGACATTAGCAGAGTAATAAATAATGAGATTCAGGACAGTTTGCGCTTACAAATGGATTATGGCTGAAGGTGTCTTATAGCCAAGGAGCCTCAAGGACATTCTTCATTGGATGCATCAGTTAATATATAAAAGTGTCATTACAGTTTATGGGTTAACTCTTGGTTTTGTGTACACAAAAGAACAGGACAAATGGGGATAAAGTCAAGGTTTGATCTCCCAGCACTGTATGCATATCAGTATAAAACAAGGGTGCTGGGGAGTTGGAATACAGAAGGAACGTGTGGCTGCTGGCCTGAATGGACAACAAGTCTGTGCTGAGTCACCTCTCTTTGCACCACCAGGTTTTTTCCATTCCCTGCCAGAGATGTGCCACTGTACCCATTGCTGCTTGGGAGCATCTAAGAAGCCTGAGACCAGACTGCTGAGCTCTGCTCTGCGTTGGCGGATCCTCCTGCTGGGTGTGTTGCATCTCTCCTCTGACTCCTCTCCGGAGCACAGGGCCCTTCTGCTGCTGCAAAGGGCTCGCTGTGGTCAGCACTAGTGGAAAGGAGGTGAGTGAGGCTGGGTCAGGCTAGGTTGCCATCCTTCTCCTGTTTCTCTAAAAGCTTTTTCTTGCAGAGAGTGTTTAACAGATCAAGATATCTCTGTTTTGTGGTTTATTCTCTCTCCTTCCCCAGGAACTTGCATCAAAAAAAGACATCAGTGTAACTTCACTGAGAGATGCGCTACCATTAGTGGCCAGATGGAAGGTTACATTAGGACCTCGTTATTACGGAGTTAAGATCTGCACCCTGTTCTCTTGTGCTATTTTGCCTGGTCTATCTGTGGAAAAAGTCAGCAGTGATTTCTCCTGCAGACTTCTCTGAAACACTGAGTAGGGGAGGGGATTGTCTGGTAGCACTGCTTTTTATTATTTGTATCTCACCAACAGCGTGCTAGGTGCTATATTCCAAAGAGCTCAAATATCTTAGATGATAATATGCAGAGGGGAAGAAGCAAGACCACATTGGATTATAACCTGCTATAAAATCTGAGCAGACTGCCAGGAAGGTGAGCACTGCAAATGCAGTTCCAGCTTTGCGTGCATTTTTCCTGTTATTTGTTGTTGTCACCTTCGGGCACACAGAAATACCCACATGTGCTGAAGCTCCAAATCATTCTTACTCCAGATCACAGACTTGCATGACCAGTCTGCGTCAAAATTAGTTTTAAGGAATTAAATTATATACTCCTTTCCAAAAGGAAACTTGCAAATAGGAATACGGTAATTATATACCTTCTTGTTAGCGGCCAACTGCCAGAATCAACATCCTTTATAAGAAGTAGTTTTCCTTCCGCTGTCAAACAGACTTATACTTACTTGATCCAGAGGGGAGGAATGAGGAAAACACCTTCTAGTTCTTGTGCTTGTGAATTTTGTTCTGTAAGAGATGGCACAGAAGAAGCTTGGAGAGATAACAGGGCAGCAAATGAGCCTGCCTAATGATGTTTGTAAGGTTTGTCATAGTACCAATTAGGGTGTTGTACCTTTTTATCATGTTTATCTACATACATATGAATCTAATGTAATTCTTTTCTCTTTGTTCTGCTCTGTTTTACCTTAGCAACTGCAGGCTGCAAACAACAGTTGACATCCCACAGATGTAGACACAGTACTTATGATTGAGCTTTTTCAAACACATCTCCCATTTCATCTGTATTTGAACTGGAAAGGCAGGCAGAGTGTCTGCAGCAACAATTCAGAGCACAGCACGGCAGCGTGGCAATCCCCTTGCTGCTGGATTGTTGCTTTGTCATTGACATATGTCAGAGGAAGGGGAGTAGTGGAGCACCCTCTCTGCGCTCCTTAACAGCAGGGCTGCTGCCCATGCACAAAGGCTTTCCACCAAATATGGAGCAGAAGAGATTGATCACAGGCCCATGCTGACGGCATTTGTGGTTTATCACAACACCTGGAGGCTGGCAGATTAGAGACCTGCCAAGTCAGCACTTGTCTGCCAACAAGCAGATGTGGCATGGATGGAGGCTGCGTGAATGCGGAGATTAGATACACTGGATAGACTACACCCCTTCAGTTTTTTCTATAGGTCTATAGGAAGCCTGGCTGGCCAGCTGCTTTCACTTACACTGCACTCAACTGAGACTTTATTGACATCTGAGAATGATTTTTTTTTTCAGGTGTGGAGAGTTTTTTAGCTTTCCAATATTTCAGTGTAACATTCTGTTCCCCTTGACTTTTTTGCAGGTAGATGATCTAAATGCAGATCCAAGGAGACAGAAGGTTCCAATTAGACATCAGCAAAAGCATTTTTTTTTAATCTTAATATCTATACATCTGAGATATTGTGTTTCATCTTACTCAAATTTCCTGTCAGCATGAAAAGAGGAATGAGTGTACTCCCCTGGAAGTCTGGAACTGCAGCTTGGTTTTCTTCAGTTTTCAAGTAGGATAAGTAACCTGCAGGACATCATGCGTTTTGTTCATTTGGTTCACGTTTCATTCTTATTGTCAGATCATTTTGAAATAGGAATGCATATCATAGAATCATAGAACCACCAAGGTTGGAAAAGACCTATGCGATCATCCAGTCCAACTGTTCACCTATCACCAATAGCTCCCACTAAACCATGTCCCTCAGCACAACATCCAATTGTTCCTTGAACACCCCCAGGGTCAGTGACTCCACCACCTCCCTGGGCAGGCCACTCCATATATTTTCTCATAGCCTGTACTTCTTGAGCCTGGCCATATGCAACTAACTGAAGAGCTATGCAGATATGCCTTAGTTAGAGTATATTGACAAGTACAGGGCTACTTGGCATTTTTGCAGGGCTAGTTACAAAACTACCCATCTACAGTGCTGAAGCAGACAAACCTACCAACTCAATAGAGATGAAACTCACCACAAAGGAGCTTGTCCCTGCAGCCGTGAGCAGCCTACAAGAGCAAACTGTCACAGCCATTCTTTCAGTTTTCAGCCAAACCCCCGCTGACCTCACACATTTATTTTGAGTATCTGCCAGCAAGTGACACTAAGGATGGCCCAAACCACCTTCTTTGGTTGCTGCTTGTTTGCTCTGGCTGCACGTTCCCTTCTCTTCACATGCACCCTGAAGGTCATTTCCCTTAGGGGTTTGGCCATTCACCGTTGTCTTTCCCCACTCTCTGAGGCTTTTCCTCACTGAAATTCCTGGTAAACCAATCTCATTTCACTACTCAGAAAGGTCTCAGTGGTGAACCCGACTGCGAGAGGTAATAACAGCATATTAGGTGATCTCATGATCTTTCCTTGTTAGAGTCATGTAATTAAACCTGGCCTCTTTTATTAACCCAGTATTTCTGATGTGGAGGCCCTGCATTTTTGAAAACATCTTAAGAATGATGGCTGATCACCAGTCTATACTTTGAGCTATATCAGAGTGCTGCTTAGAAGGCAGAGCCTTCATAGAATCACAGAATATCCCAAGTTGGAAGGAACCCACATGGATCATCAAGTCCAACTTCTGGCTCCACACAGGACCACCCAAAAATCAGACCATAAATCAACATCATACCGTATGCATTCCTGGTGCTGACAGTGTATTGCAAAAATCGCCCTGTGTAAACAAGCAGAGAAATCTGGTTTTAATGAAGCAGAAGATGGATTACTTTCAGCTTTCACTAGTATTGTTCTAACAGAATTTAGCAAAAACTAAAATAATTCCACATCTAGGTGAATGTAGACCTGTGAGTCTTATTTATAAGACCAAACTAAGAACACGTGCTATTTCAAAAGGATGTGAATGTTGAGACTCAGGGGTAGCTGTTTCTTTAGTGGCTGTGCAGTACGAGGAAGGCTGATTTTGTCCCGTCCCCTGTCCTGCACCATCTTACTCCTGCAGCCATGCAGCTACTGGACTAGTGAACTGATCCAGCTGAAAATTAGCATGCACAAAAAAGCTTCCAGCTGTATTAATTCCCTCATTCAGCAGAACATGTGGTTGCATTAGCAGTCGTGCCAGTGCGGAGGAAGGATTGGGAACACGCTGCCGGGAGGCAGAGTGGGACTTCCCCTGCTGCCAGCTGCTTTCATGTTGATAGTATTAAGTCGTGAAAGCGTCGTCTGAGTCTGTCTTCAAAAGACATTTATATGCTGATGAGTCTGAGTCTCACTGAAACTGGCAACTGCTCAGGTGAGACATGGAGTAGGACCTGGATACCTTCATCCACTCACAATGGCCTTCACAAAGAGCAGATGCTTCTGTGTGGTCTTTAAGACCAAGATACTTTGCTCCTTTGGAGCACAGCCAACAGCTATGTTGTCACCCTGCCACCACTGTCAGATGGCTTCTCAGCATCTGCCTGAGGGATGGCTGTGATGCGCAATGTCACAGCTCCCTGGAGAGTACCTCAACCATGGAGCTGCAGGGTGTTATGGGACAGCAATGCCAAGTATGCTGTGGTAGCAATTATGCTCAGTGCGGAAGACTTTAATATTTATAGAGTACATGGGAGGGAAAGAGAATGCTGAGTTCGTCTCTTGTGAAGGCACTAACACATGCCAAGTCCAAGGTCTAGGCAGAGGCACTGGAGCCCAGGAGTTGCCCTCCCTGCCAGCACCCTGACCACAAGGTCTGCCTTGCCCTCTAATTAAAGGATGCCACGCAAAATAAAGCCCTAACTGGAGGGCTAGGAGCCAGGTGAGCAGGTTGGTCCTGAAGGGACTGGAATCACTTGTCAAAGAACTTGGGGAGGTGAACTTGGAGGACTGGTCTCCACCAACACTCAAGAATTGCTAGTGGGTAAAAAGACAAAGTATTTTGTGGGAAGCCCTTCTCAGCAGATGTGCCCCAAAGACCACTGACAAGGGCGAAACCTTTTTTCTTTGAGGTTGATGAATCAGAGGAGTGCATATCTTGGCACAGCTCTTCTCTTTTCTGGCCTGGCTCATTTCCCATGAGAGATGGCATGTGGTTGTGCTGCAGGAACAACTAAACTTCTCTTGCTTCCACACTTTGCCCAATTATCTCTGCTGGGTTGATGCATGGCACTGGCTTTCCCAACCAGTTCCCCCCTCCCCTCTTCCCTGTGGCACTGGAGGCTTGCCATACCCAGCTCCACCTCCTCCTCTTCTTGTTGAGCAGCCACCTGGAAAACACAGCAGGGTACAGGCAGGATCTTGTACCATCAGGACAGAGGAGAAGGCATTGTCTGTTGGTTTTGCCAGGAAATGTGGCCTTCTTGGGAGGGAAGGTTGTAGTGGGAACAAGGGTGCCAACCAATCCACGGGGCTCTTCCAAACTCATTTACCTCCCCCAGGTCCTGAAGTCAGCCTTCCCCTCCATGGCAGGGACTGGACTTCTGGGGCACTCATTCTTCTCCTCCCCAGGCTCTGCAGGCAGGGGCTTTCTCCATGAAAGCTAGACTCAGGGCAGACCAGCCATCAGGCTCCGAAACACTGTTTTTGGCTGTTTATTTTGGACAGCATCCCTTTCTATTAGCATTGATGCAACCATTGTTTGTATACCCATCTGGGAGAGGAACTTCCCTCTCCTCCTGCTCCGTTACATGTGATGCTGCAGCTTGAAGCAGGGAAAGGAAGCCAGCACCTTCCAATGGACCTGCTGTTTGCGGGCTGTCAGCACGTATCACAAGGAACACAGTGTGGCTGCCATCAACGATTGGTAATTCAGTGTCTGTTGGCTGAGTTACAGTCCATCTCATTTGCATTCAGTTACCCCAGAGGACATGGGCTGGGCCAGTGCATGGTTTATGTGACAGCATTCTGATTATAAAAAAAACTGTGGTCCATCCCCAGCACACAGTAAGAGTCCCTGCCTAGAAAAGCAGCATGACTCATGCAGTCTGAGCATTCACTCCCAATTCTTATTTTCAGTTCTAGAGAAATGTCTTCACTTTTCTTCACTTCCCCTTCTTTAACTGTTATTAAAGGAACAAGAATGAGACACTTTTGCTCCAGCCTCGAGGCAGCAGGTGTGAGTAGTAAGGAGCAATAATACAAAGATATGTGGAGCAAAGTTAAGTATAGATGCCACAATTTAACTAATGTCAGAGAGACGGTGAGTTTTCTTTGACCTCAGTCCTCTCCATTTTCTCTGTGGAGGAAACACAAAATGCATTTCTGGAGTCTTTTCCATTACTTCTGAGAGGCAAGCAAGTATGAAGATGATACGTAAGTTTCCCTCAGTTTCCACTTGGAAATCAAGGTGCTCTTATGGAGGGAAAGAAAAGCACACCGAGACACACTGAGAACATGGTGCATGATCTGCCACTTTGGCTGGTGCCCCTTCAGTTCACTGCAAAGTGCAAAAGCGGATTATGAGCGCTGCAGAAAAGCTATACTCTGCCTCTTGGAGCATAGGGGCTTTTCTGAGGATGGTTCCTAAACTGTGCTCTGTGATGCAGCTCGTCTCCAGAACTACATTAGGCACAAACTCTTTGGGTTAAAGTTTGATGCGTGGAGATTGCCAAGAAGTCAATCCAGAAAGGGAGGACATATTGTTTCAGGAAAGAGAAAATATCTTTTTGCTTCTAATCAGATGGAAGTACTAATTTCTAGGAAACCACAATTTCTCTAAATTGGCAGATCTGAGTTCCCTGGCTTAAAGAAGAAAGTATTATATACTGCTACTTTGCCAGCAGACATGCTGCCTTAGTTACTGCTTTATTTGACGAGTGCTAAAAATCTGCTATATTTCTCCTTAATATTCTGATTCTAGGCAACTGAGGTCATGTATGTGTAGCAAACCCTCACTATGCAGCCTGCAGTAGATAGTATTAGCAACCAAGAGAGGGGAAATAGCATGAGTTGAATTTTTCATTGTTTCCATATTAGCTCCTGCTGCAGGAAAAGATGAGAAATGCAACTTTCAGGGGCCTAATTCTGATGGCAAGAAGATTATGGAAAATACACATCATTTACTAGTAATACACTTCACAAACTGTGGTGACTAGATAGGACAAGTCAAGGCAGTTTTCGCTTACTAGCACAAATGATTTAACAAAACACTGCCAATTTGAATTTGGGTTAATTATTAGATTTTGAATGATTTTCTACAACCCTGTTTCTTTTTCCCTCCTTCTCCTTCCACGTGCTTCTTTCTTCCTCTCTCTTTCCTTTTCCCTTTTTAAAAAAGCTGCCTGGCAGCTCAGCGTGCTTCTGCTGCCTGCATTTTCTGCGTTTATCCCCTGTGCTCTGGAGCAGCGCTTGCTTGCAGCTAAGCCAGCCCAGGCTGGAAGCATGCCTTCTGAGAGATGTGTGCAGACTGACCCTCTCCATCACAGTTGTCATAGCTGTCATAGCTGTCCGGTGAAGTCCCCGGTGACTGGAAAAATGGAAACATCACTCCCATTTTTAAGAAGGGGAGAAAGGAGGACCTGGGGAACTACAGGCCAGCAAGCCTCATGTCTGTGCCTGCAGAGATCATGGAGAAGATCCTCCTGGATGAGAAGCTAAGGCACATGTGAGGTGATCTGAGACAGCCAGTCTGGCTTCACCAAGGGCAGATCATGACTTACCAGCCTGGTAGCCTTTTATGATAGAGTGACGGCACTGGTGGACAAAGGAAGTGCAACTGATGTCATCTACCTGGACTTGTGCAAGGCGTTTGGCATGGTCCCACACCATATCCTTATCTCTAAATTGAAGAGATGGATTTGAAGGATGGATAAAGATATGGATTTGAGGTTCAGTGGATAAAGAATTGGCTGGATAGTTGTATCCAGAGGGTTGTTGTCAATGGTTCTTAAGTCAGAGTGGAGGCCAGTCACAAGTGGTGTCCCCCAGGGGTCTGTCTTGGGACTGGTGCTCTTCAACATCTTTATCAACAAACTAGACAGCGGGATCAAGTGCACTCTCAGCAAGTTTGCTGCTGACACCAAGCTGAGTGGTGCTGTCAGTACAACAGAAGGAAGGGCAGCCATCCAGTAGGACTCTGAACAGGCTTGAAAAGCAGCCCCATGAGAACCTAATGAGGTTCAATAAGGCCAAGTGCAAGGTGTTGTACTTGGGTTGGAGCAATCCTAGATATGAGTACAGACTGGGTGATGAACTCCTACAGAGCAGCCCAGCTAAGAAGGACTTGGAGATCCTGATGAATGAAACGGTGAATATGAGCCAGCAGTGTGCACTTGCAGCCTGGAAGACCAATGGTATCCAGGGTTGCATCAATAGAGAGACGGCCAGCAGGGACAGGGAAGTGATTATCTACTCTGCCCTTGTCATACCACATCTGGAATACTGTGTCCAGGCCTGGGACCTGCAGTACAAGAAGGATGATGGAGCAGGTCTAGAGGAGGGCCATGAAGTTGATCAGAGGGCTTGAGCACCTCTTGTATGATGAAAGGTTAAGGGAGTTCAGATTGTTTAGCTTGGAGAAGAGAAGGCTCCAAGGAGACCTGATTGTGATCTTCCAGTACATGAAAGAAGCTTAAAAGCAGGAGGGAGACTGACTATTTTATGCAGGTAGATAGAGGGGAATTTTCAGTTAGATGTTAGGAGGAAATTCTTCACTCAGAGGGTGGTGAGGCACTGAAACAGGCTCCCCATAGAAACTGCGGATGCCTCCTCCCTGGAGGTGTTCAAGGCCAGTCTTGATTGATTCCTGGGCAGTCTGATCTAGTGGTTGGCAACCCTGTCCACTGCAGGGGGACTGGAACAGATGATCTTAGAAGTCCCTTCCAAGTCAAGACATCCTATGATTCTATAACCTCATCTTTGTCCCTCTTCCATTGTGGGACTGAAGACATCCCCAAGCCCTCAGCCTTGTGGGAAGACCAGGGATTCCAATATAAGTGTCTCTGTGTCTTCTGGTTTTATGGAAGTTTTGGGGATGGAGAGAAGCAGGATCCACTCCTCTTTGCTACTATCAGAGATATCAAATTCCTTCCAGACCTGCATGAACCTCTGCTGTGATTCAGTTTGTGTGAAGCGGAAATCCTACATTTCTGTTTTATTTCCGAGAATAGCACAGATGTTTGGGGAAAGCAGGGACTGTGGGAAAGTGGCTTTCTTATGAACTATGGCAAATAAATAGCTGAAGTCATAAAGAGTGGATCCTCCTTTACCCTGTTCTTCAGGTCAGCCCCCACCCTAGGGAGTGCTGATTTATTTCATGGGAATACAAATTTCAAGGGAGATCCTGATTACAAGGGAGAAGACCGCACTACGTATGAGTTTCTTCTAATGACCCTTTAATTCCTGTATCTTCTACAAATCTCTACCACGTCCATTTCTTTTTCCACACTTCCTTTTGCAACCCCTCTTGTCCCATGTCCCACTCCTGCTGAGTTAAATCTCAGTCTTTCCACTGGCACAGAAATCATAACATCAGGCCTCATCTCCTCTTCTGGGAGACAGAGACAGTAAAACTCTCCTGTATTTAAAAGAATGAGTGCTAATTACAGTTTTCTGTAATCCATGTCCCCGGCACTCTGTTTCTCCAAGACATTTAGGGGCATGGAAGGAAGAGGCAGAACTACCAGAAAAAACACACATCAGTCTTTTCAGCATAGTTTGGAAAGGCAGGGGGAGAGAACGAGAGAGATTCCAATCTTAATATGTATTAGGTGCTCACTTAGAACAGCAGTGGGTGTGGACTGGAAAGCTCAATAGCAGCTAGATGGTAGATGATTAGGCAGCTTGTTTGTCTTGTGACGGATGGATGAAAAAGTGGAGGAGATACACAAGGAGGGGCTGGAGTAGAATGGTGTGCGGTGAGCAATGGAAAGAGAAGTTCAAGCAAAGTGCAGGGAAGAAAGACTGAAACAGGAACCGGGATTTGGAGGACAGAAAGGGAATGCAGCCCCTCCCTCTTCCCCCCCCCAGAAAAAAGATGCGAAGATGAAAGCCATGGGAGGTAGGCCATGTCCTATTAAAGCTGACAGCATTATGCTTTAAAGATAGCAGGTCTGGCTGTCAGAGAGATTTTGAAATGCGACAGAAGAAGGGAAGGAGGACTGATAAACAGCAGACGGGCAAAAAGAAAGAATGAGGAGAAGGAGTAGGCTAAAACAGAATTAGAGAAGAAAGAGTGTTGAAAATGAATATTGAGAAGCATGCTTCATGTGTAGGAAATACACTGGAAAAGGGCAGGAACACTGAAATGAGAGCAAAGAAAAATGCATTAGATCATTTTATGATTTTAGTGTCCTGGCTGCAGGGTGAAGGCCTTGAGAAAACCCTGCAGCACATGTGAAGATGTAGATGGGAGAAAATTGTTATAAACTGTTAAATGTATGATTTTATGTCCATTAGATGAGACCCCACTTTCTCTTAAGTGTTACACTCCGGAAGCAAAGCAAGCTGTTCGAGCATCCTGAAAAGTTGGGTAGGAAAGCTGAAGAGTAACAGGAGTAAGGGCTATGATGCATGGTTTTCTGTGATCAGTCTTGGCCTTGATTGACTATAGAAACAAAAGCTTCAACTGAAGTTTTTCTAGAGTCTGGGACATCATGAGGTCTGTCTGCATTGTGTTTCTTCTGGCATGTGAGCTCCTTCCTGGCTAAGAGTGACTGTGTGCTTCTTCATCTCAAGCAAAGCAGTGACACCACATCAGTCCCTGTTCCCCCTGGCACCAGGCCCTGTTTCTGGAAGGTAAGCATGAAGCAGGGTATGCAGCATGCTGCTCCATGTCTCCCAGCACACCCACCGCCAAGGCATGCACAGCCCAGGAGGTAGTGCAGGCTCTGCCCTGGAAATACCAGCTCCTTTCTCAAAACTGGTTAACCTGGGCTGACGGCTTCAAAAATCTTCCAAGGAGACCCAGACATTCATGGACACCCAAAACAAAATCATGTTGTTGGGTTGTTTTTTTGTGTGTGTACATAAGAAGTGTAAGCAAGACCCATGCCCGGGGGCAATGCTCTGGCTTTACTCCTGCTGCTCATCTTCTCTTCCATGGCCAGATCAATAATGTTTGAGTGAGAAAGCATCCGCTCCAACTCCCCATGTCATACAACGCAGCCCAGGGGGAAGCACCTGGCTGGGCTGTTCAGACCTGCTGAAACAACTACAGTCAGGCTCCTGCCACTAGGAATACCACCCCAACACCACACTGACTGGCACAGCAACTGCAGAAGAAAACCTGTGGTGACACAGGGGTGCTCGTGCTGAGTCAAGGTGCTTTTCCAAGTACTTTGTCTTCCCCTCTGCATTTCTGTGACACGAGCAGGTGCTGATGAGATTACCTTATTTTTCTGCTCAGTGTTGTAGCAGGCAGGAATGGGACTGGTTCATGGATTTTTGCTGTTGCAGCTCCTGGTGCTCAACCCAGGACTTAAAACATGTCCGCAACAGGAAAAGAGGATCTTACAAAAACAGGGCCCAAAGCTCTAATAAACACAGTAGGTTTACGACAACACACTTTGAAGAAACAAATTCAAGAAGATAAACATATTACATTACATATGCTTCTTGAAACTCAGTGTAACGCTGGAAGTATTCGGTGCATGCACATCATGGTTACAAAAAGCAAATTCCCAAGCCTCATTTCCTTGTAGCATCCCCAAAACCACAGCCCCGCCGGGTGCAGCCAGTGTGCATGGCACAGGATGCCTGTCCTGACTCCTCAGAGCTTCATCCCAGGTGCCAAGAGCTTGCAAGAGATTTAAAACCCTCAGGTCTTCTGTAAAATTGCAAAATAAAGATACACTGGGTTTTTGGCCATTAACAGCTTTAAATCCCTTAATTATTTTTTCCTATCTCATTGCAGACTAGGAATTGTATTGTGCATATGCAGCACAGATTCCTCAAGGTTGGAGGTTTTTTGCTTTGTTTCAAGCTGTAGTGCATTTTGTTCACTGTTCTTCAGTTTGTTTATGGATTCTCAGCTTTTTCACGACTGCAAGTGCCTCTCATTTTGTACTCCTCCCTTTCTGTTCTCCCCCTCCTCCCAAAAACATACCAGCCTGCATTCTTTTAGGCTGAATCTCAGTTTATTACTGCCTTTTTAGGAGCATGTTTTTCCTAAGGCTTGCTGAAAGAGAACTGTCCGCTAGGTCTAGTGGATGGGGATGTTTTCCTCCTGTTGAGAAGGACTTGCTCTTTTTCCTTGAGGCAGATGTCTGACTGCTGAAAACGTAATGCACTATTTTTTCATCAGTCTGGTTTCAAATTGTTTGGGCTGAAGAAAAGAGAGCCCAAACAATGCAAGGACTGGAGGAAGGGTTGTGATGAACAGTTCCAGCTGGGTACTTTTCAGCACTGGGACACAGAATACCAGTGCTGCAATAGCTGCTAGTGCCTGCTTCCGCACGAGGCAGTTCTCGAGCGCCATATAACCCTCTCTGAGTGCCAGAACTGGCTGTGCTGTTTGCTTGGTGATCCAGCCTTGCATAGCACTTCAAAAACTGATACAGTGCAGCTCTCCCAGAAACAACATTGCTGTGAGGCGAGTGAATTTAAATAAGCTTTCTCTGTTATTGCTGAAAACGTACAGGACTAATGCCTGAGATTTGCTCTGTTTGGTTTTGGTGATAGGCAATCAGATAAACCTTTGCCAATGTTTTGCTCTCTTATTTAAAAAAAAAAAAAAAAAAAAATCAATAAAAGCGTGCCCTGGCAAATAGCATGTTTGACATGTGGCCTGTCTGCTGGGGTGTTTGGAAGGCTGACAGACAGTTGGCATCCACAATGCTGTGCCTCCATGCAAGATGAAGGGCTTGGGAAATGGAGAGGTTATGTCACCCTGTCACACTCCGCACGTCCGTCTTTGCCATAGAATCACAAAATTGTTTGAATTGGATAGGACCTTTAAAGATCACCTGGTCCAATTCCCCTGCAATGAACAGGGACACCTACAGCTACATCAGGTTGCTCAGAGCCCCGTCCAGCCTGACCTTGAGTGTCTCCAGGGATGGGGCATCCGCTGCCTCACCGGGCAACCTGTACCAGTGCCTTACCACCTGTACTGTAAAAAAACATTTCTTTATATTTGATCTAAATCTCCCCTCTTTTAGTTTGAAACCACTTCCCCTTGTCCTATCACCACAGACCCTGCTAAAGAGTCTGTCCCCTTTCTTCTCATGGCCCCCCGTTCAGATACTGAAAGGCTGCTCTCAGGTCCCCCCGGGCCCTTCTCTTCTCCAGGCTGAACAGCCCCAGCTCTCTCAGCCTGTCCTCATAGCAGAGGCATTCCATCCCTCGGATCATTTTTGAGGCCCTCCTCCAAACATGCTCCAACAGGTCCATGTCTCTCCTGTACCGAGGACTCCCCATCTGGACGCAGTACGCCAGGTGAGGCCTCACCAGCGCAGAGCAGAGGATCAGGATCACCCTGCTGGCCATGGTGCAGCCCAGGATGCAGCTGTATTTCTGGGCTGTGAGGGCACATTGCTAGCTCATAGAATCATAGAATCATAGAATCACAGAATCACTCAGGTTGGAAGGGACCTCAAAGATCATCAAGTCTAACCGCAGCCTAACCATAGTACCCTAAATCCAACAACCCTCTGCTAAATCATATCTCTGAGCACCACATCTAAACGGCTCTTAAACACATCCAGGGATGGTGACTCAGCCACCTCCCTGGGGAGCCTATTCCAATGTTTAACCACTTTTGTCCAGCTTCTCATCCCCCAGTACCCCCAAGTCCTTTTCATCAGGACCATACTCCATCCTTACATCCCCCATCTTGTTTAAATAGCAGGGGTTGACATGACCCAGACACAAGACCTTACACTTGGATTTGTTGAACCTCATGAGGTTCACCTGAGCCTACTGCTCGTGCCCATCTACGCTTCTCTGGGTGGCATCCCATCCCTCAGGTGTGTTGACCACACCACACGGCTTGGAGTTATCCACCCAAGGCTCTGCAAGTCTTGGCACATAATCCTGCTCCTCCCCTGCACACCCCATGTTTCCACTTGTAGGCTGATAAAGGAAGCACTGCACATCTTCTACTGAGTCACCAAGGACGCATCTGGAGCCCAGTGAAGACTTCTAGTGTGGGATGTTAATGATTTATTCGTGATCCTATGTGCACTTTCAAATCAGGCAGCACTTTCTAGAAGACCTGATGGCATGGCTGTTTCTTGTGTGCCCATCTCCAGGGGAGGAATCTCTTCTGCTCTTATGCTATTCAGTCCAGGTATGTTCCATAATGCTTCACTCCTTTCAAATAGTGCTCTGCAGTGTGTCTTCTTCATTGTTGTTTTTGGTCAGGTATGCTACAATAAGTTGAAGTGATTGGATTTGCCCACCACCCCACCCCTACCCCCCTCGATTATATTCCTGATAGCATAATTAATTGTCATTTAGAATATGATTTGCTGCTAGAGATGTAGTTAACTTGGATTAAAGCACCATTGAATAAACAAGGCTAGAGAAAAGAAAAATGGCTGCTGAAAAGACACAATCTTCGTACATTGGTTCATATCTTCTAATTAGCCATCAAAGAAAAAGAAATACTGAAAAGTTTCTTAAGGGCTGAGAGAAGTCCCAAAGCAATCTATTGACTGTTTTAGAATTAGTTTGAGTGTAACTAGTGGTCTTAAGTATAGCAAGCATATAGTTATTGACTGGAAAGTACCTGTACACTTCCCATACAATCTTTTGTATGGTCTCCTCATCCTCATAACCCAAGTGAATGCTGGTATAGTACTGCCTGGATATGATCAGCCAAACGTCTAGCTGAAGCCACGGTTCTTGAGATCTGTACTACATGTTCCACAAAATTGGAAAGAATGGAGAAATTGAAATCTTGTCCCTTTTGGCACCCGTCTGTTCCAGAGTACATGGGTGTTGAGGTGAAAGTTCACTGATGTTCTGCTGTAGCTATAAATTCAAGAAAGCTATTGTTTTTATTGCTGATTTGAAGGATGACTTCTTATTCAAGAGCTTTTGGCATTCGTGTTTCTATTATGCTCAAGTAGAATATTAAAATGTCCACTTTTCTAATGGCTGCAGAAGTATCTTAGAACAGACAGACAAAGCTACCATGTCTATGAACAGATAACTAAGCGTAAGAACAAACTTTTTCATTACACATCAAATGAGAGTTTGAAATATTTTGTGCTCGTAGTAAGACTGAAAAAGAATTCATCACTGTAAAACTACCCATTTTGCTCTTAACAGTCCTCACCCTGAATCCTTCTGCCTTCCTCAGAACAAGAAAAGTAATTTGGTTTGGAATAGTTCACAGGGTTTGCTACCAAGGAAAGCTGTCTGGGTAACAGAAGTAAGTAATGGAAGTAAACTCCCAAGCCTTTATTTATTTATTTTAAGCTACTCAACCTGATGTCTTTTGCTTTGTTTTTGGCTGATAAATATCATCAACAACTTCCCTGAGAACAGTACTCTCGAAAGTAACAGTTCTGCCTGAAACTCAGAAGCTGCATCAGGAAGTTGCATAAGATTTAAAAGCTGCAGCGTTTGACAGTGGGCCACAAATTGTGACAGGTAAGCTTTTGTCAGCGCGTATAGAAATTCAAAGAGAAACTTAACTATAGAATTGGCTGATGTACTTTGTTAGCAATTTGGTCAAGTTAGCCATTTGGCTTAGTCTTTATGCTTTTAGAGGAAAACATAACGGAGAAAGTTTTGTGCTGTAATTTGGCTAAGTGTTTCTGAGCCAGAATGAAATTTGCTTTGCGTACGCTTTCCCAGTTTGAACAATTATACTCTTAAAAGTCTGAATGAAATCAACAGTATCATTTGTTGACCCACCTGGAGTAGGTGACCTGCTGGGGTCTGTTGACTTTCCTGGAATAGCTGGGGTAGGCTGGAAGGGGGACGGTGACCTGCAGACCAAGACTTTCTGTGGAATATAATCTTTTGTGTTGATTTTTGCTTGGTATTAGAGGTGGTAGTGACATTCATTTACATACTTCTGTTAAGCAAGCAGTTCTTGTGTTACCCTAGCCCCGTGTAGCATAACCATGGATACTGTGGATACGTGCAAGAATATGAAAGGAATGACTACCATACCTTGGAGGGACAAGAGGTGGAATGTTTATTACGCAATATAGAAAAAACAGCTATGCCTGGATCCCTCAAACTAGATTTGAACAGGTGAAATTCCTTCCATTGCTGTAACTCTGTATACTTCCAACAACAGCCTAGGGAATTAAATCTTAAAGGAAAAAAAAAATCAGAATGTAATACAATGGAAACTGTGAGTGGAAACTGGATATGTGTAGCATATGGTAGGCATTTGGTGTGACCCTTCACTTGCTAGTACTGCACAGGAGTTTTGTGAAGGAACTCTAAAAACCCAGAATTGTTGCATTTTACAATACAAATCTACCCTGAAATGTGCCTGGTTAACTTCAGCCTCAATTGGTTTGCTTCCTGAACATACCCAAACTAAGCTGGCTGAATTTAATGATAGAAAGAATTGTTATTACTTCATTGCTCTCACTAAGCCAGATCCAGCTACGCTTTGGGAACGTGAGCTTTGATGGCTCTTTCGTTACAACCAGGAATGCTCAATGAATTCAAGCTGTAGCAACTTGACTTTTGGGGTAGGTCATTCATCCTGACAAAAAGATCAGTTCACAGGGATGTTGCAGGATTTGCACTATCTATCTGAGCTGCAAGAATATGCAAGTCCATAGCAGTCTCTCCAGTGGGCTCTACAGGGCATTCTGATCTGCTCCAAGGGCTGAGACCTTGGTTTAGACACCATGCAGTGAATCAGAATGTGGATCTGCCCGCACAAGTGCTCCAGCCTGCCAAAGCTCTCAGCCAGCTAGGTTTCATATTGGCTGCAGAGGTGTGCCAGAGTGGGTCGCGTCCTCCCCGCCTCGGGCAGCTCACTCTGAGCCAGCCCAGCTGGTGCAGGGCCATGCTGCTCTCTGCAGTGCAAACAGGCACTCTGAGCCCTGTCCCAGAATTGCTGAGGTCATTTCAAAGTATGCAGAGATGCAACGAGGAAAGATGAGGCCCATTTGGAATTAAATCTGGCCACGGGTGTCAAGGACAAGAATTTCATCTTTACATATGTCTGTAGCAAAAAGAAGACTAAGGAAAATGTGGGCCTGCTGCTGAATTGAATGGGTGCCTTGGTGACAAAGGATACAGAAAAGACAATTACTGGATGCCTACTGCGAAGGCCAGCCCTCAGGAATCCAAGACCCTGGAGACCAGGGAGAAATTCTAGAGAAAGGAAGACTTTCCATTGGTCAAGGAAGACTGCATTAGAGATCATGTAGGCAAATCTGACACCTACAAATCTATGGGCCCCGATGGGATGCACCCACAATTGAGGGAGTTGGCACATATGATTGCTCTCCATCACCTTTCACAAGTCATGGAGAACAGGAGAGGTGTCTGAGGGCTACAGGAAAGCTAGTGCCACTCCAGTCTTCAAAAATGCAAGTGGGGTGACCCAAGGAACTACAGACCAGTCAGCTTCACCTCTGCCCTTGGAAAGGTAATGGAACAGCTCATCTTGGATGTCACCTCAAAGCTTTTGGAGGAAGAGAGGGTGATCATGACTAGTCAGCGTGGATTCACAAAAGGGGAACTGTGCTCAACCAAAATGATGGCCTTCTCTGATGTTATGCCTGGCTGGGTAGATAAAAGAAGAGCAGTGGATGTTTTCTAACTAACTCGACTTGAGCAAGGGTTTTAATACTGTCTCCCATAACATCTTCATAGGTAAGCTCAGGAAGTGCGGGTTAGATGAGTGAATGGTGAGGTGGATTGAGAACTGGCTAAATGGTACGTCTCAGGCTCTTGTGATCACTGCTGAGTCTAGTTGGAGGCCTAAAGCTAGCAGTGTACCCTGGAGGTAGATACTGGGTCCAGTCATGTTCAGCTCACTTTTCAATGACTAGGAAGAAGAGACTGATGATATGAAACTGGGGCGGGCGGCCAACAGGCCAGAAGACTCTGCTGCCATTCAGTGAGACTGGACAGACGGGAGAGTTGAGTGAAGAGGAACATGATGGAGTTCAAGAAAGGCAAGTGCAAGGAGTACTGTGTCTGGCTCCAGGTTTTCCAGTACAAGAGAGACATGGAACTACTGGAGTCCAGTGCGGGAGTATCTTAAGAGAGGGTGTCACGAGAATGGGACCAGACTTTTCCATGGTGTTCAGTGGCAGGGTAAGAGTCAATGGGCACAAACTGAAACACAGGTAGCTTTGTCTGAACATGAGGAAAAACTATTCTGTGAGGATGACAGAGTATCGGAACAAGCTGTCCAGAGAGACTGTAGAGTCTCCTTCCCTGAAGTATTCAAAACCCACCTGGGCATGATCCCATGCAACCTGCTCTCGGTGTTGCTACATGACATGGTTGGACCAGACAATTTCCAAAGGCCCCTTCCCACCTCAACCATTCTGTGTGTGTGTGTGTGTGTGTGTGTGTTTCTTGCATAATAAAACTGGGCTGTAAAAATCACTCATACCTTGGCTGAAGTCATCCTTAGCTTGTGAAATGGGGTCTCTGCAGCAGCAACTACAGTGCTTCAGAGAGAGAGCATGACCTCAAAGGGAAGGAGGCTTGCTGCTTGGCCTGGTTCATACCCACTGATGCATTCCAGCAACAGCAGCAACAAAAGCCCTGTAGATCACGGAAGTTCTTAAATATCCCAGAACAGGTTGACAGGAGCATGTGCTTTCTCATTATAAAGTTTGTTGTAATGTTGTTAATTGCCCTAATTTTCCTTCAGGTTTTTTCCTGAAAAGAGCAGAAATTGTGCCTCTAGAGAAGAAAACCAGAAGGCTTGGCAGGACTTCACTCTCCAAGACTCTGTTCTCACTCTGATTCCCAGGTGGGGAAGTCACAGGTTTATGCTGAAACGTTTTTCAGTAACTTTCACCCCAGCCCAGAAATGAAACCTCTGCTTATTCCCCTGGTGAGGAACCAGCAAATCCCAATGGCCCAGGCATTTAAGGAGCATGACATCCAGATCTGGAAGTAAACATCACAGTCTTGGCTCTTCTCAAACTCAAAAACTTTATCCGACTCTAAATTCTAATACCTGTCACAGGAGAGAGCCACTATCCAGGAAGATGTTAAATGATGCACTTAAGATAGCTGAGCAACTAACTGGCTGCTGAGAGGTGATGAGGATCCTTCTGAAACATCACTCTGCTGTACAGTACCAGCATGCAATGCTGTTTGCAATGCACTTCAGAGAAACCATCTAATTAACACCTCCATCACCAGCACAGCAGACCCATCTCCTTGACGTCTCCATGAAACCAGCTGGGATCCATTGGACAGCCCTTGACTTATTCCCAGCTGAGCTGGAGCAAACTCCTGAGATCGCTTGTAACCAGATCCAATGCAAAGTCACACAGTCTGACTGAAAAGCCCAGGGAAAGGTTCATCTGCAGAGCTGTGTGGTCCAGACCTGGCCCTGGTATGTTACATATAACCAACTGGGTAGCTTGTTTTAATTTGTCAACATACAGACAGTGCTATCTTCAACATCTTTGCTCACAGAATTAAACTCTACACACATGGCAGCTTGTGCTACATGCTCTTGTAGTAAATGAACGCAAGTTGTTTCTGTAACTTCTGAATTAAATCAGCCTCCCAGCCTGTGCTGCATTGCTGCAAAACCCTCGTCTGTGTGACCGGGTGGCATGGCACATCTTTTGGAACGTGTTGGCTCTATGAAAGCCAGATTCCTTTTTTCAATGGAAAATTTTAAGCTGTTCCCACCAGTGACATCACGATGCTCTCCACTCCCACAGTCACAAAGGCGTATATTGATAGGCATGACATTTTCCTTTAATGCTTTCATTGTTTCCAGCATTTTATTTGGGCTGTTGCTTGAAGCCAAAAAAACAAGACAAAAGGCAAAGTATGTTAAAAGGAGACCTAGGCTGCGTGCAAATATGTCGTGCGAGAGAATCTCTGACTCCAGGCAATTTTCAGGGAATTTGCTTTCCGCAGGGCTTCTCCCAAGTGAGTAAGGATGACGCCGTCATCTGAGGCTCCTGAAACTGCCACCTCCCTTCTGTAACTTGCTTCAGGCTGATGCTTCGGTATTGCTGAGCTGTGCAGGGATCTGGCATTGGCTTTTAGAGCTTATTTTAAAAGATTTGTGTCCAGTGCATAAAAGAGCACACTGCTGGGAGCTCCTGAAACCCTACCATGCTTGCTTGAACTTCTCAGGACTGGAACACTAAAGGGACATTTGTACGTTTCATGCAGGGCAGAGAGGAGAAGGGCAGCAAAAGGTGCTGCCCTTTGCACCTTGTTCCTTTCTAAAGTGATAGCAGAGCTCAGAGCACTTCTTACAATATTGATCCAAAGATCCATATGGTTTGTCTTCCCAAAAAATTTGGCATAGGTCAGGATTGGGCACTGAGTTTCCCAACCATGTTAGTTATCAGAAAGGAAAGAGCTGAAGAAGTGAGCTGACGGAGGTGAGCTTTTGGGCTGTGTGTCAGGGTCTCTGGCAAAGCATTTAGTGCTTGGAAACTGCAGCTCCTTCCATAGTGAGGTAAATCTTTGACATACAAGGATCAGCTATTCCACAAATGCATTGTCTCCAGTTTTCTGATTATCTTACTTTCCACTCTGCTTGCCTCTATAGATTATTCACTTTTAAAAATTATTGTTACTATTCCTGAGAATTACGCACAGCACTTCCAATGAACTGTTGTCCAGATGACTCTTGTATTTGTTTATTTGTTTCATGAGAACTACCCAGGGCTCTTCCAAGGAACTGTCATCCAGAATGATGTGTCAGTTCATAGATAATCTCGTGTATTTTATTAAATATGCCTTAAGAGTTGCCTTGCGTCTCAGGGAGTGTTCAGGCATCCATGCTGACCACTCTTTGATGTCAGTTTGTCTGGCAGTCTGGACAAAACAGTACTCCAAAGATATAAAATGAATGCTGCGGTAAACCGAAGTTAAAAGAATATTTGGAAAGGGGAGCAGCTACTTTTCTGTTACATGGTGCTGCTGTAAAACCGGAACCAACCTGCTACCTAGGTGAAAAAAAGCCAAAGAAAGAAAGGGTACCAGGTCTGCTGCCTCATCAGCCTCTGCCCTCTCACTGTGTGGTCTCACACAGTGTTTGGACCACTTGACAGATCTCCCAAGCTCTGCTGGCCTTCGCTTCCTGTTGTTTTGTTTTTTACACAAATCAAGACCCCATCATCAAGACACAGCCTGCAAGCACCACAAGTGCTTGCCAGTGCTGTCCTGGCAGGGCGAGGAGGCTACAGCATGATGCTGGGCTCGCCTGGGCTGGCCAGAGGTGAAAAATGGTTGGAGGTGCTGGGAAGACCACCAGCAGTCCTTTGGGGCTCTGCTTTGCCCTTTTAATTTGGTGTGGGCATTTCCCCTCTCTCTTTTTTATCTTTCTTCTCCTTTTGGCAAAATGCATATCGAAACTCTGTTGTTTTTTCCCACTGAGATCGGAAATAAATGAGTGCCTTCTCACATGCCTGCTGCTTAGAACAGAGGGGAAGGAAGAACCCCTTCTACCAGCAGCCAAAATCACATTTCTTCCTCTCCAATATGGCAGAAGGTGGAAAGTCATAGGCAGAAGCTCCATGCTGGTCCTGCTCGTGCCTCATGGCTCTCAGATAGGTGAGCAAGGTGGCCACCTGAGAGTGCCAGGGTCACAGAGAGCAGTCAGAAGCTTTTATTGCAGGCAGTGGTTAGAGCTGGCCTGCTGATGTGGGAGGTCCCTAAACCTCTTCTGTGATGGAAAAACATGCTCAGCCTTTTTTGACTTACATTGGTTATACACAGTAAACAGGTTTTCACGTAGCAAACATCTGACTGCTGCCCATGCTCCTGCAGAAGCAAAGGTGGTGACAGTTGTGCTCCAGTGAAATGGTAGCATACTTCTATGAAAAAAAAAATGTATTTATAATTCTGAAAGCTTTTCTTTTTCCTCAGGACTGACATCAAAGTTAAATCAAACCTCTGGTTGCATAGACTCCTCTGTACTCTGTGTAACACAAAGCACTTACTCGGCCTGAGAAACTGCTGTAGAGGGTGGCCTGTTTTGTTTTCCCTGCTACTTGTCCATCAGCAGATTGTCTGGGGACCAAGGCTGGGTAAAAATGTGCAAGCAGGCTGGGAACAGGGCTCGTGTGAAATGGTTTGTTGTGGGAAGAAGATCTGGCACAAGGTGAGCTGAGACCAAGCAAAGCCACAGCCCTGCTGAAAGTGGCCTTTGTTACCTGGCATCAGCAACCCTGAGTGCCCTTTTTTTATTTCCCTTCTTCCATGGAGTTACCTCAAACAAACAGAAATGAACCGAAGCAGCCAGGCCTTTTGCCCAGGGAGTTCTCACGTCCCCTGTAAGCAGGGAGAGGCAGCTTGTGTCTGGGCCTACAAGCAGGTTCTCGTGGGTCATGCTCCTTACTAAGACCTGGAGAAGGCTGCAGGCATTTTAGTCTTAAATTCCAGCCCCAGAAAACTCAGTTGTTGTTTGCACTGTTAGCTGTGTCCCTGCAAGAAGCAGCTCCTATGGAACAAGGCTTCATGGGCATGTTACAGAACTGTCTTGGCCAGTGGCTAGGCCTTTCGGGCTGCCCTGCTGATGTGAGGAGCCTCCAAAAACATCTTCATCATACAAAAAGCAGCCTCTTGGCAGGGAGCTGCATGGTGGCATGGCACACCCATCACTGATTCTGGAGCATCTGGCCCCAGGAAGGGGCTTCAGGGCTCCCGGCCCAGGCCTTGAGGGCTGAGCCTTGGCTGAGTTTACAGATTTCAGAATCTTGACCAAGAGGAACCAAATAATAGCGCTAGAAAACCTGGCACAGCGATTGCTGCTCAGATTGCAGGTCCTGTGCATCAGGCTGCTTGACAGCTCAGGACACAGGCCTGCTGCTGCTGGGCAGGGCCTGCGCCATGCCCCCTCCTTGCTCCCCAGTGCTTGTGGAGGAGACACCTCCCCCATTCTGAATTGACAGCCCTCCTCCTGGCTCTTTCCGTCTCCAGGAAAGGAAACCAATTTCCTTTGCAGAGTAATCTGAGCTCTAGTAGTCAACAGTGCTATTTAAAGAGCAGCAATGCTGCTCTACAAGGAGCTTACGGTTTGGAGAAAGCTCTCCGCCTCCCTGTGTAAAAACTAGGCTAATAATGGTTTTCTGCCTCACACAAGCTGCTGGGAATTAATTAATTTTCAAAGCAGTTTGAAACACAGCCACAACAAAGGTGCTAATTTTTATTTATTAATATTTCATGTTTGCAATGCAAGACTAATTATGTGCATGGCAAAGAGTGCATTTTACATGTTATTAACTCAATGGTTTAGATAGTACTTATATTTATCTGTACCTCAAAAAAAAAAAAAAAAAAAAAGAAAGAAAGAAAGAAAGAAAGAAAGATGTTTCATGAGATAAAAAATGGGGAGGGGGACTCTCCTAAGTGTGATCTTTATTATGCTGTTTCAATCTCATCTCATGCTGAGCCTGTCAAGACCAAACATCTGGCTGTTGCTGTAGCACGCAATGCCTCTTGAATTACCAACTCCCAACAAGGAAGAAGAGGCTCAGAAGAAGCAAGCGGAGGTGGAGGGGTAGGGAAGGAGCCAGGTTTGCTTCTCATAGTTTGGCAGTGACAAGAAGGCAGAAGGGTCTGTGTTGCTGCAGAGCAAGCATGAGCACAAAGCACAGAGGACTTGCACATGCACTGGTGGGGAGGGCTGCCCCCCACCAGCTCAGGCTGCCCAGGGCCCCATCCAACCTGGCCTTGAGCACCTCCAGGGATGGGGCACCACAGCTGCTCTGGGCAGCTGTGCCCCCCTGAGTGAAAAATTGCCCCCAACATCTAAATTATGTCTGTATGCATATGTGTGTCAGTGGTGTGTAGGGAAGATGTCCCTGTTGTACACACTATAGGATAGCAATTGTGTCTTTCTGCATGTTTGTATATTGGCTAACTTACAGCAGCTCGCCTGTGAAGGGAGCTTCTGGATGTCCTGGCTGTGAATATGCTCCTTGTCCAACTCTAAAGAAGAGCACCTTTAAAGAAGATCAGAAATGAAACTGGAAAATGAAAACTTTGGAGTATTTTCTCCCTGCCAAGTCTGATAAAGTCAAAGGGGAACAGGAAATCCAGGGAAGTCTAGCTGCAAAGAATTTGTAGCTATAAGGAGGTGTAGATGTATGTCCTCACATACGTAGGAGATGTGAAAGAAGCTCTCTACTCTTTTCTCTGCTCTGGCTCATCTAGGAGACTCATGTAGAAATATAGGAAACCCTGGCGTTTCCTAGTCCTTCAATCATATGCACTGCAAGGACAATAAAAACGAATACAAAACATTCCATTTCCATCCTCTGGGCTTTGAAGGGGCCCAAATCAGAATTTGTGGAGGCAGTCATCAGTCTAAAACTTAAATGCATTGAAAGTAAAATGGTCTCAGTCTGGGTGATTAAGAAAAATAGGTCTCTGTGAAGAGACTTTGATAAGGCACAAAGTTCGATGCTGAGCAAAAAGAGACGTCTGAAAGGTGACTCAAAATTATAAGCAGAAGTTGGAGAGGTGCCCACTGTGAGAGACAAAGCTCACCTTAGTTCTCTTTAGATAAAGAAGGTGAGTTAAAAATTAACTAAGATTTTTGCAAGTTGAAAGGTGTGTTGTAATTCCCTGTGATAAAGGATAGCGAGAAACAGAAGCATATTTAATGATTTCACATGTCGTTCTCAAAATGTGTGAATCCGAGTTTTGTGTCAACTGACTGTCACTGGATTTAGCTCTACCTCATCCACACTTGCTGCTGATTCACTGTTTGCCTCCAAATAATTTCTCATTCATAGCAGCCCTCCTTTAACTGTGTAGCCATGGAAGTGGGCATGATTCAGTTCTCTGTCCCAACCACCGACGGTGCCATTTCACCCCAGCCTCTCACTGTCGGCGTTGTGGGAGAGGATTTAATTCCCAGCAATTTAGTAGCTGTTTCTGTCTTTTGGGGTGATGTGCATTTCCCTATTTGAAATTACATTTTCCTT
Organism: Alectoris magna; assembly: GCA_030625065.1. Classification (NCBI taxonomy): domain Eukaryota; kingdom Metazoa; phylum Chordata; class Aves; order Galliformes; family Phasianidae; genus Alectoris; species Alectoris magna. The sequence continues at coordinate 83,784,403 of CM060560.1, forward strand.
TCTAACTTAGGATTTTTGTGGACTTATGTTGCCGCCTAGATTGTGTGTTGCGAGCTGGGAAAGAAATCTCCACATCGCTTGAAGCTGCCACTGCCTGTAAGGTAACTAGAGCTGACAGTGGGCTTGTACGAGCACAGAGCTGTAAATCACTGAAATGTATTGCACATAATTTCCTGGTGCCTGCTCTCCTTGGGAGCGGAGCCCTGCTGGGATGAATGTCATTACAGCGTGGAGGCTCCTGGCTCTGATGCTCCTTTTGTTTGTTGTGGAAATGGGGTTCTGCTCAGTAGAGGCGAAGGGAATGACCCAGGCTGCTCCAGGGACACCAGCCTCTTGACTTTACAGTCAGCTCATGCTTCTGCCATCCCACGAAATGCTCAGTATTTTATTGCAGGTAGGTAGGCAAGGTGGGACCTCCTTCCTGAAGTGCTATTTCTTTAATGGGCGAATTCATCAGTACAAGGTCTCTGAGCAACTGAGGGCACTTTGTTTCTGTGTCCCCTGGCAACTTGAGCCAAAGCCTCCCAGGAAGGAGAGAAAAGCTCTTTATTTCACCCTAGAACAGTCTGTAAGAGATGGTTATTGTGTTAGTTATTAAGTACAGTTTCCACACTTTCTGCCAATACACGCAGGTCACTGTTTGGTACTTCAAAACAAAAAAAGGGAGCAGACCCCACAAGGTAAAAAATAAAAAAAAAAACAGAATAGTTTCTGAAAATACCTAAGCCATCATTTTTTTGTGGTTATCTGCCCGCTCAATCACTGCAACGTCTGCAGCACCCCCGGGGCTCAGCGGTCTGGTGGTACTGCTCCTGCTGTCACTGGCATTACCCTGCCTGCTTCCAGTCCCATCTGGCTCCCAGCACTGCCAGCAGACCCAGATACCTTTTGTGACTGCGGCTTTTTGTTTTGTTTTTCTTTTTAACCCGTGCACTTTATACTATTTCAATGTGTATTTATTTTCACCCTCACTGCTTCCTTTTGAAATTATGCAAGCTGTTTAATCCTCTTGGCATTTTCATGGAACGGTGGACTCAGCGGTGCATGGAACAGTGATGTAATTTCCTACCAGGCAAAGCGGACAAAGCACCACCACCTCCTGCACATCTCGGGATTCTTAAAGTGTCGGCGTTTCAAGATTTGACTCGCTGAGATTCAGTACCACAAAGGCTGGGCCAGGGATCTCAAAACTGAGCTAACATGTCTCAGTCCTTTTGAACTTAAGAAACAGGACTACTTGACTGTGATTGCGACAGATTTCTGTCCTGTCCTTCAAGAGCTGGGCACTGGACCAGATGGGGCACGCGAGCCAGCGGATAAAAGAAACACCTCTCCTGGGTCAGTGCTGGCTCTTTGTATCTGTACCAGAAACGTGATTCTTCTGCAAACAGACATTTCACAAACAATCGCAAACATTTCATTGGGAAATTTACAGCCTTGTGTGATCCCCAGCCCAGCCCCATTGAGCCCTAGGGGTGCCCATTGGCCCCAGCAGGGTTGCTGGGAACTCTGCTCAGCTGGAAATCAAGGTTTTGGCTGGGGAGAATGGAGAAGGGGTGGTTTGCAGTACTTTGCTTTGATCCCCACAGCCTCTGGTGCTCTGGATGCAAAATGAGCTGCTTTTGATCAGCCCCCTTGCACCCACCTCACTTCTTTCTCTTTTTGCGGTTGGGTAGATGAACCTAAGACTGATGATGAATGAGAAGGGGAACTGCATCTGCTGGTTTCTCTTTTAGCACTGTACCCACAGCACACCGTTAGCTGCCTCCAGTCCTTCTAACTGGCTCATCTAGCTTTTGACTGTGCATCACGATTACCTATGAAATATTTTAATATTCTGATCTGGGCTGCATTTGAAAAGTGAATCCCGTTCACCCTGGAACACACCACACTTATGGATGCATTGCACATGTTTTGGTACAAGCAATTTCAATTTGGTCTTCCCTCGCACAGTGCAGTTTTAAAACACTTCTGTAAAATGGAAGAACAGGTACTTTAGACTAAGCATGTGCAATCATGCTGTGAAATGAAGGCAGCTCTTAGTACCACATGATGCATTTTCAATGTTCACTCAGAGGACCATCCCCAGGTGCTCGCTTCACCACCCTGTCCCTCTTGTGAACCTGAGAGCGCCTTTGCCCACTAGTGCAGAGGGGTAGAGTATGTGGCTACTATCAGACCTAGCATATTTCTGAGGGCCAGGTTTATATGTAGCCATAGAACTGGGGAGGATGCTGAGTTACCAGCTCTCAAATTCTCAGAGGAGGATGGAGCTGAGCCATTGCCAGCAGGTGTGCTGCTGGGATGCTGCTGGGGAGCCTTGAAAGAGATGTGCTCAGCTCCAAGAGGTGTCTGAGTCAGCAGGCAAAGGGGAAGACAATGGCTTGAGCACACAACAGTTTTACAACAGAAAACAGCTGTGGGTTTGATCATGGGAGAAGAGGAGAGAAAACAAGCTTGCGGGGATCACAGGAGAAATCAGTATCTCGTAATTGATAATACAGCATGAAATAGTCCCATGAATTCCCAAACTGTGACTGAGCTCCTCAGTGTTGAGCCTGGTTTAATAATAAGCACAGCTTAATTGAAACGTAAGAGGAGGGCTTTTTCTTTCCACTGTGGGTACTTGTAAATTGGTTATGTTCTGTTTTCAACTTTGTCTGATCCGTTAAGAATGTTAAAACGCTCTGAATCCTGTTGCATAGGATGGGTTGAAGAAGGATGTTTGTCTTATTTTGAGGAAAAAAATTAAGATAGCTAAAAACCTGGGGCCAAGTTTGGCCGATTTCACACTTCACTCCTTGCTAAATATGGCACCTTTTAAATGCGAGACTGGACCACTGAAAACAACACCTGGTAGAAAACTTACTTCTTTTTCTTACTTTTGGATTTCTTTTCAGTGTTTTTAGCATGCTGCTGAATTCTGACATAAAGATGTAGCATTCCTAAGATAGGCCGAATACATTCAATATCATATGTAGTAAATCACTATATGAGAGATACTATCCCAATATTTTCATCTTTTGATTGGGTGTTATTTTTGTCATTCTGATAGTTTCAACATATGTCTCTACCTCCTTTGAACCACTATAGACTTTTCTTTTTAACTTTTCTAACACATAGATGTGCTTCCATAAGAAGCAAAGATCATTCTGGAGGGCCATGATGGAGTTATTATGTTAATTTTGAAAATACTGGTGTCAGAAAACTCATAAAGAATTTTGCATAGATATGTGTATTTTGCTTATAAAAATGGTTAGCAATTCTGTAAAGTTTGTAAGATAAGAGTTAAGGCAAACCTATTAAAAAATGAAGATAAAAAAATCACTAAAGGAGGCTGAGATGTGTACATCTTCACCTATCTCCAGGGGTGGGAGTCAGCTTCTTCTCCCAGGTAACAGCAATAGGGTGAGAAGCAGTGGCCTCAAGGTGTGCCAAGGGGAAGTTTAGGTTGGATGTTAGGAATACTTCCTTCTCAGCAAGAGCGGTGAGGCAGTGGCACAGGCTGCCCAGGGAGGTGGTGGAGTCACCGTCCCCAGAGGTGTTCAAGAGCCATGTGGATGTGGTACTGAGGGACGTGGGCAGTGGGCATGGTGTGATGGGCTGCTGGTTGGATGAGATGGTCTTAGAGGTCTTTTCCAACCTTAATGATTCTTTGATTCTCCTGGACCATGTCAGCAAACTTCACTTCTTAATCAAGGGGCATGACTGCAGAGTGTATTGATACTTAAAGTAGTTTGACAAGGAAACTGAAATATGTTATCTAGTGGCTAGGGAAACTGGATGCCTGGAGTTCTGAGAAATACTGACAAAATTAATGATGGCCATGAGATTAGGTGCAAAAGCCACTGTGTTGCCATTGAGAGTGTAAAGTATGATATTTCTGGGAAGGGGCTAGAAGTGCTACTGAGGGTTCCCACTGCAAGTAAATGCTTATATAGTAATGGAAAAACTCCTGAAAAAAGCAAAAACATACCTTTGCTGAATATTAAGATAGCATCCTTATACAGCCAGGATGAAGCGTGCTCCTGGCATGGGAGGTGAGCAGACACCTGGGTACTGTCTAGGTCAGGATGTAAATCCGCTGAAGCCAGAGAGCTATTCACAGGAATTACGTGGCCAACAGCAAAGATGCTGTTGTAAAATTGGACTTTAGCTTTTATTCAGTTCCCAGTAAATGTTCTGTTCAGTTCTCAGTAACTGTTCCTGATATTGACCATTCCTTAACATCCCCTTAGGTATTTACCTTGTAATGTACATCTGGAGAAAATTTTCATGTAACTGAATATTTATCCTGAGACTTGTCAGTGATTAATGTGCATTTAATCCCCTACATATGTGATGAAACTTGAAGATGCAACTACCTGAATACTGAATGGTGTCCTTGGAATTTGGCTTTCTTTCTCCCACTTCTTTTGCTCGCTATTTTAAGGATATTTTCCCCAAAGAGAAACTCTGCTGAGCTGCCTTCTTGGGTCATGCAGTGCCCCAGCCCTTGTGTGGGCACTGACTAGGAACCAACCCCCCCTGTGATATCTTCCCCATGCGTGAGATATTAGGCAACAAACTTGGCAGTGTTTATTCTCCCAGCCCTGTGTGATGAGGGGGATGACGTGTGCTGCAGATCTCAAAGCCTCTAATGTAATTTAAACCTGCTTCTAACAAAGAACAGAGAGTAATATCAAACTTCATTTCAGTGCACTAAAGGGAAGAGGTGCTGTCTGTGTGCTGTATGGCAGATAATGAATGTGCAGTGGGGAATCTCCAGCTCTCCAGCCCATGGCACCCACACCATCTCGTACTGAGCAAAAAGAGGAGGGACAAAGCTGCAAACTCCTAGCAGGTTCAGGTTGGGTATCAAGAAATATTATTTCTCCAAAAGAGCGGTGAGGCAGTGGCACAGGCTACCCAGGGAGGTGGTGGAGTCACTGTCCCTGGAGGTGTTTGTTAACCGTGTGGATGTGGCACTGAGGGACATGGGCAGTGGGCATGGTGGGAATGGATTGAGGTTGGACTAGGTGGTATTTGCAGTCTTTTCCTACCTTAATTATTCTGTGATTCTGTGAGCCAGGCAAATGTGAAGAAGGCTTAACTGCAGCTGAGCAATGACAATTGGTGCCAGAAAAAGAGCTCCTCTGCTCCTGGACGCAAGCAGCTCATTTCTAATTGTTCGCAGTTAGCTCAGATTAGCTGTGAAACTGCACAGCAGAAACCCAGGCGTGATGCATGCTATGTCAACAGGAAATAAAGGAGATGTACATACATCTCTCTGCATGTGCAGGCAAAGTGGAAGGGTAGGGGCGAGTGATCTCAAGCTGCAGAAATGCCTGTATGGTTGTAGGAGCACAGTCTGTGATAAGATCGCACTATGAGTAGGGTTTGGGTTGAGACCTTCTGGGAGAGATGAAAGAAAGGTTTACAGTTAATGCCTGACAAAGAATGAAAGCTTGTCAGGAACAGGAGGTAAATCATGGAAGGAGGAGGACAGCCTCTTGACAGAAGGGACAAAGTAAAAAATCAAGATGCTGCAGGTAAAGGCTTGATGCAAGAGGTCATGCAAAGTAAAAGTCAGATTCCAGCAAAAAAATGGCCTGGAAAGAGGCACATCCTCTGACAGTCATCATAAACTAGCCCCTCTTTGGGTCAGGGTGGTGTGAAAAAGGGTATTACATCTGCAGAAGTCAGTGGACAGAGAGGAAGAGGAGGAGGATCCCTATTCTGAATGCAAGGAGAATTCATGCAGTGGTGCTTCTTTGGGGTCTCAGGGTACACTCTTATTTTCTCTCTTGTTTTTTTGTTTTCCTTTGCTAGGCCATTTATTTGCTCAAACGTGTGGTCTAAAACTACATGGCTCCTTAATGTATTGCTCCACTAGAGAAAACTGCCTCATGTCTGAAACACTTTAGTAAGGACTTGTCGTGGGGGACAATCAAATAAATGCTAATTAGTGTGTCAGGGTGACATTCCCAGCTCTCCACCCTCCCCAAGTGCCAGTGCTGCAATCACCAGTGGAGACAGGATGCGGGTGTTGAGAGCCTGTGATGCGCATCCGGTCACCTGCAGTGACTTCTCCCTGCCCTCGTGGGGCTGGTGCTCCCAACCTTGCTGGTGACTCCTTTACAAGTGCTCCTGTTGTTGACCCATGTGGGAGCCCACGGCATCAGGAGTGTCCAGATCCCTGTCAGTCCCTCCCTGTTGGTGGTCCATCCCAAGGTGCCACCTATTTTCCAGCTGCAGAGGCAGATGTGGGCTCTGCTCCCCATTTCTCAGGCACCCCAGACCTTCACAGCATGATTAGGATGCTCAGAACTGCAGGGTGGGAGCTAAATGCTAAGGTTGTTGATGGAGCTGTTAATAAGGACCCGAAGATGACATGGTGAATGATAGCAGATTGGTAATTGCTTTTTCCCTGTAGTGACTTAGCAATTAGAAATGGAAGAAGAAAATCAGGATGAAATCTGAGAGCTGCGCTGTTCAGAGTCCCTGCTTCTGTTTGTCTTTAACCCTCTCTTTCACTCCGTGTGACCGAGTGAGTCCCTTCCCGACGTTTTTGCTGACTTGCTCTGTGCAGCACCATATTATATTTGCAATGCCCTGCCACTTGCACCGTGTCTGCAAGCTGTCTTCTTCAGGCAGGAGCCTATTTAGACAAGTTGTCAGGCTGAATGGGAAAAATCTTAAATCAATGTACTTCGGCATACAATCATATATAGGCTAATTTATCTGCTGCCCTGTTCAGCCTGCCAGTTTAAAATGAGGTCTTTCAGGCATGGTGCCGCGGAAAGTCGCCTGATTAACAGAGCAATTTTTATTGGTGGGGCGACAGCGCGACTGTTTTATGGTAATTGTTATCATTTGGATGCGTGTATATGCAAATGGGGGAGATTAAAGTAAAGAAAACCTAAGGATGATGAATACACAGCTACGCGCCCAGATGGGAGAGGGACAGAAATGCCAGCAATGTCACTGCTGGCGCTGAGGCGGGCGCGGTGGGAGCTGGTGGCCAACCCAGCTGGATGGTCTGGCATTCCTTGTGGTGCTGGGACACCCTGGTCTCGCTGCCCCACAACCACTGGCTCCCCACCTGCCCTCCGTGGTGAAGGGCTTTGGGATGAAAAGCAAAAAGTAAGGCATAAAGGACACAACAGTAGTATAGCACTGTGCTTTGGAAGTAGAACTTCTAGAGATGCCTGCTGCTCCTAAGAGGACCACGTGTTTCAGGGTGGCTTTAAATGTATTTTCAGCTGTTCTTATGCTGATGTTCCTGATAATCGCTTCCCTATTGCTTTTGTTTGTCTGTCTCTCTTTTTTATTATTTTTGAGTGAAATCTGAACACACCGCCTCCATGGTCATGGAGCTATCTTACCCTCGGTGGCATGTAGCCATGCAGCCAGACTAAATCATAGATTCATTGAATTGTTTGAGTTGGAAGGGATGCTTAAAGGTCACCTAGTCCAACGCCCTGCAGTGAACAGGGACACCTACAGCTACATCAGGCTGCTCAGAGCCCTGTCCAGCCTGACCTTGAGTGTCAGTCCGCTCCAGGGACAGGGCATCCACCACATCTCTGGGCAACCTGTTCCAGTGCCTCACCACCCTTATCATAAAAAGCTTCTTCCTTATATCCACTCTAAATCTCCCCTAATTTCCTCTCTCACCTGGGAAGAACTATCCTACCAATTAGAAATATCCCAATCCCTGCCCCTCCATCTCTGCTGCCCATGAAATCAGATGCAAAACCCCAGTGGCTGCCTGTGGATGGCCTGGGCCCTCGGTGCATGGCTTCCTCTATAAGGAATATGCAGATGCTCACTGAGCCCAGATCTCCCCCCAGAGAGCTGGACTGAGATCAGCATCTCACTTTAGACAAAGTACCAAGCATGAGATCATACCCCTTCTTTTTCCTTTTTACATTACATTACTGAGACTCACAGGAAGGGGAGTAGGACAGCAAATTTCATCTCCATTAAAAACATGTCAGCCTTTTTCTGCTTTGCAGTATATTTTGGTATCTGTGTGTGAGAGGTAGTCTTTTCCCTGCAATGCTACAACTGCACAGCCCGAGTGTTCCCTGTGCTCTGTTGTAAATTAGGAGACAAATGTACCCCCTCCATTCTTCTTAATGTGCCACAATCCTCAGCTCCCTATTCGGGCCTTGCATTACTCAGCTGCTTGCTCTTGGTGCACCTCCAAGCTGCCAGAATCACAGAATCACAGAATTATCGAGGTTGGAGAAGCTGCTGTTTGCCCTCTCCATCTCTTTCAGGAGAGCCACCGAGGCAAGATGAACTTCTGAAGGAAGTGTGGTGATGGGCAGAGAGCTGGGCATGGTGCCCAGGCTTGTCAAGCAGCCCTGGATGGGTCTGTCCAGTGCTTTTGCAAAGGTGTTTCACAAGTTTGCTGTCTTTTGTGTCTAGCAGGTTTGATATGCAGCACTCCTGTGCCAGAGATGCTGTCTTTCACCATGCACTGAAGGACTATGCCAAAGCCTGTTCCCATCCTCCAGGTCAGAAGAATGCACGTATTCTCCAGAAGTTGGTTACTTCAGCTGCCCACACTGAGAGCCAGCGCTTCCACAGCAGGGCTTTGTTGAGGGAGAAGCTGAACTGGTTGAATCTATCTGCTTTTCTGTCCCATGTCACTCCTCTTTTCCTGTGATTCCAAAAAGTATTTACAGTGATTTCTGTACGAGCCCTTACTGATCTGTGTTGATGCAGTTTCCTTCTCAGCACGTGTTCAGTTTTGCATTTTGTTTGTAGCGCTGTGTGAATCACGGACACAGCCATGGGTGTTCTCTTACGGTTCCCTTCCCTTGCACTCTTGCTGGCACTATGGAGTTAATACATCTCACAACACCTCCACTGGGTGCAACAGGTGATTAAATTGCTTTGTCCTTGAGATTACCTCTGATTCTCATGCATTTACCACAACGCAGGGCTTTCCTTGCAGGCTCTCACCATGAATCAGCAGAAGTGTGGCAACCTGCTGCGGCAGAACAGTGACTCCCACACTTGCTGCACCATGCACTGCAGCATCCCTTCTCTCACTGCTCTCACAGTTCATTCATTTGAGATCTTTCCTGTAAACTAACCTGCCAAAACACATCTTTGTTCACCAATTATTTCATCACTTTTACAGTTTCCAGTCATGTTTTTCCTGAGAAGCTGTCAGGATAAAGGCACAGGCCCGTTCCTGCATGCTCTGCTCTTTGAGGAGCATTAGCCAAGCACCTTTCATAAGGTACTTTCATTCATGAAGCATGCACACCTGAGGACACGTGTCGAGTTATACCTACCCCATGCCACAGGCAGTCTGTCTCAGCTCCACCCCAGCAGAACCTCAGCTCATAGCTCAGGAGGACTGGTGCTGGAAAAGCTGATGAACTGAAAGTCAAATTGCTGGAACAAAATCCTACCATTTCAACTGGAAAATCTATTTAGCTGGAGCCAGGCTGCAGGAGAGGATGGCGATCTCATTTTGCATAAGACAGCAGCGAGTAATCTGATGATTTTCTGTGACTAATACAATAGGTCGTATATGAATGGTCGATAGAGAGATGAAAGGTTTCATATTCTGTTACCAAATCCCTAAGCCATCTGGTTCCTAATGACTTCTTTCAAAACAAAGGGAATAAAACTTCTGAGTTGTGCAACACATTTTGACATCCTCTTTTAGACAGAAGATGGCCATTGCTTCACATCAGCAAACAAGATCAGCGCCATCAGTTAAAGCTTCCATGCATCCCTTGCAAGTTTTTCTGACCACACACCTGGCAAATATCCCTTGCTCAAGCCAGTATTGCCCATCACCAGGAATCAGAAAGCAGGAAGGAGCACTTTTCCCACAGTGGATGTTGATTCCTAGGGTCAGCATTTGGGCTCAGGGAATGTGTGCAGCATCTCCTTTGCTCATGGGCTGGCTCTGCTGCAGTTTGGCATGTTTTGGGAAGGACTCCTCAGAAGTGATCATGGACAGCACACTCACCTGCCCACAGAGGGGTGCCCCAACCCTTGGCTGGGTAGAATCGTAGAATCACAGAACAGTTTGGGTTGGAGGGGACCTCAAAGCCCACCCAGCCCCAACCCCCGCCAGCTCAGGCTGCCCAGGACCCCATCCAACCTGGCTTTCAAAAGCCAGAAGGCAAAGCGCATGCAGAAAAACCCAGAGGAAGAATGCATTTTGAAAGGGAGAAGAGGCTTTTGCATGCTGAGACCTGGCCTCCAGCACAGCCCAGGCAGGCCAGCTATGCTGCTGCCTTTTGTATCCCCGATCCCGACTGCAGTATCCACACAGTGACAGCTGCTGCAGTGAGAGCCTGTGCTCAACAAATCCCACACCATGCTCACCAAACTGGTAAAGTGACCCAAGCTGGCTTGCTGAAATGACAGCTCAGCTAATAAAATCTGTGGTCACAGTGCAACCTGCCTGAGGGAACCCCAGGCCAGAAGCTTATCCACTGGTGCTTTCCCTGTTGGGATGTTTTCAGTGCTGTGGGGTTTGCTTGGTCCCTAGCACAGCCCTGAGCCCCTCTGGTTGCACAGTGCTGGGTCACAGCAAGGCAGCACAGAGGTGCTCACATCTTCCCAGGCTCCCTGAAATTTGAGTTAAAACCATGCAGGCATGAAGAGGTATAAAACGGACATATTTATTATGCCCTAGTTATATAGTTTAGTCAAGCATATCATAACACAACACTGTTTGTGCTATCTGGGATTACATATCCAATAAGTACAGTATATTATAAGCATAGTTTAGCACTATTATGTATAATTATATATGTTTATAGATTCCCCCATTACACACCAGCTTAGCTCTTGTTACATTTGTGATATGTTGCTTGTTGCATCACGTCACAAATGATATGCTACCTGTAATTATGTACATTTATAGCTGTATGCCATATTTATTGCACACCGTGGGATTTGCATCATGCATCAGAGTCATCCTGTTGTTAGGTCAGCTCTTGTTTATTTGCTTTATTTCTTTTGATTCTTTAAACATCTGTCCTTTAAGTGCTGGGTGCACTGAATTCATCCAGTGGTTGAACCTGACTTACCCAACTGCTTAACCCAATGGGTGAAATCCTGGCTCCCTAAAGCCCCATCCAAGCACGCCTCTCGCTTCATAGCGCCCTGACTTTCAGCACGTGCTGCTGCTGTTGCACATCTGCCCAATTCAGCTTTTTCAGGAATAGCTCTGTTCTTTGATGTGTTCAGGATTGCTGCCTGTGTGTACCCAGCCCTCAAGTGCAAGGCTAGTCAGGGGGTGCAACACCACCTAAAATTTGGTCTGCCAGCCGTAGCGCTTCTGCATTGCTTGCTCGAGGGTAAGGATTCTTGGGTCTGCAAATAGCATTGATCTGCCACGCTCCTTTGGTCCTTTCTCTAATGCCTATTGAATTGCTTCTCTCCCAGTAGTGCATAATTTAGGTCTGGTTGAGTACAGAGTATTTTATTTATTTATGTATTCAAATTTTTAAAATGCATCTCTAGGCATCTTAGCAGTACACTGGGCGCCTACCACATAAATTAAAAATAACAGCAGAAAGTTAGACAAAGGACCATCCATAAATAACTCCTCCTCGACTCACACCCTCAGCAATAGCCTCAGCTTGGGACAGGGAAATAGATGGGCTTTACAGCTCATTGGGAAGGCTAATAAATCTGGAGGCTGATGGACCAAAGGGGAAAATGAGTTCTGAAACCGATATGTCCCTCTCCATCCTTTTCCTGGAGACACCTTGCCTTGAACTTTTCCCATACCGAGGGGAGACCCAGTCATGCTGGCCAGCACAGGCCTGGGGGCAGGGACTGGCAGGGACATAGAATCATAGATTCATAGACTCACAGAATGATTAAGGTTGGAGAAGACCTCCTAGTCCAAGCACCAGCCCATCACGTCACGCCCACTGCCCACGTCCCTCAGTGCCACATCCACACGGCTCTTGAACGCCTGCAGGGACGGCGACTCCACCACCTCCCTGGGCAGCCTGTGCCACTGCCTCACCGCTCTTGCTGAGGAGTTGTTTTTCCTAATATCCAACCTGAACATCTCACACTCCTGCCATGCTGCAGAATAGCTGACCACATTCTGATCACACAAATAGCATGTTTATCAATAACTTCTGTCCACAGCTCCAGAAAGTATTCAATTTAGCACAATATTTAGATTGTCTTTCTAAGACACATAAGAGAACTGGATAGTCAGAAGTCGTCTGTAAGGATAAGGCAGTGTTAATAGATGTCAGATTGAGCACCAAAATCAGTTTTCTGTTCTGAGGAGATATGTCTCTGTGTGCGAGCATACAGGGGAAAACATCCTCTTTAGAAGTAATTTGCAGAAAACAGTTTTAGTATTTTGTTCCTGCCCTTAGCAATTTATGAAACACAAATGAGATATTGTACCAGTAGAGATGCTGAAATAAATCACTCTAAAAACAGAACTCAAATTTTATTTCATTACTAAAGTAAATATAAAAGTACTTTAGCACAGTTGCAAATTAGATTGAGGTTTGGTCAAGCTTGTTATAAATCCAATGATTGCAAAGCAAATGGCTTGAGATGAACTCTCAGCAGAGCGCCATTGCAAGCAGGGCTGATAGGACATGTGTAGTGCAGAGCAGAAAATGACAGAACCAAAGGGGTGGGTTTTGTGTCTGTGATATGGCATGCCACTTCTGCAGCTGTTGTCCAGTTTTCAAAAGGATACTGAAAAAACAGGGAGGGGGACAGAATGTGCCTACAAAATACATTCACAGCCTGGAGAAAATACCTTTCTCTGAATAAAAAAAGGTAGCAGAGGTTGTGCTCCTAGCTTCTGTGCCACCAGCACTCAGCACAGAGCCTGGTCCTACAGACTGGCTGCAAGTGAGGCACGGAGGAGGGCACACTGCAGGAGAGAAATGTCTGCACAAGGAGGAGGCCTCTGCACTTCTCAAGACCAGACTTGAAGCAGACAGTGCCTTTACCTTCTTCAGAGCGGAGCTGGATCTTGTGCTCACAGCTTGAGGGTACGCACGCTGGTGGTTCCACACCTGGATCCATGTCTTCATTGCAGGAGACCTTGGGAAAGGCTTGATCAACCAACACTGTAAGTGATGTGGTGATCCTGGGTGATCCTGCCTTGGTGCAGCAACAGATTCAGGAAGCTGGGCTGCTCCCTCCAGCTTGCATCTCTTGCTGTTCTGAGTTTATAGAATAGCCAGTGATCTGAGTGCTGCCTGCTCAACCTGGCTGCTTCAGCAAAACAGAGAATAACTTGCTCTTGTGCACCCTGCTCTCATGAGACCCCACCTAGTACAGGCTGGAGCACCTCTTCTGTGAAGAAAGACTGAGGTAGCTGATCTTGTTCAGCCTAGAGAATGCTCCAGGGAGACTTTGCTGCAGCCTTCCAGTACCCAGGGAAGTTGGGGAGGGACTTCCAAAAAGTGCAGATAGTCATAGGACAAGAAGGAAAGGTTTTAAACTAAAATTAGGGAGATTTAGGTTAGATGTTAGGCAGAAATCCTTTACCCAGAGGGCGGTGAGGCACTGGCACAGGCTGCCCAGAGAAGCTGTGGTGCCCCATCCCTGGAGGCGCTCAAGGCCAGGTTGGATGTGGCCCTGGGCAGCCTGAGCTGGTGGGGGGCAGCCCTGCCCATGGCAGGGGTTGGGACTAGATGATCTTTAAGGTCCCTTCCAGCCAAAGTCATCCTGTGTTTCTATGATACTGTGATTCTACTGGCTGGGTGTCCTGTAGCCTTTCTCCCTGTACTTGGATAGCTGCAAGGATGGCAAAGAGATGGTGAATGTCCTGTCCTTGGAGACAGTCAAGGGTGGGGGTTCGGAGCACCCTGATCTAGCTGTAGATATTCCTGTTCATTGCAGAGAGTTGGACTAGATGGCCTTTAAGGATCCCTTCCAACTCAAACAATTCTATGGTTCCATGATATCACCACGCTGCCTGGCTAGCTGGTGGCACCTGAACCCCCCGTGGCTGCCTTGAAGGTGCAGCCCCTACTAACACACATGGAGCAAACTAGCTTTAAGAGTAAGGAAGCTCTTTCAAGAGGCTAGGGCCTGACTGTGGATGAGAGATGGGCCCCGGTCTTCAGCCACTGTTGACCATTCACACTTGTGATGTCTCACAGTAAAGCGAAGACTTTCTTGCTAGCTGCTCCCTGAGAAACCAGCCTTTCAGGGTTTAATCCAAAGTTTCGGTGGGATTCCTGCTGGCAAAGCCCATGGGGCAACGCATGCTCTTCCCTAAAGCCTTACAACCCAAATGCCGAACACCTTTTGGCTTATGAGAAGACAGGACATGACCTGCTGGAGATGCACAAACCTCTGTTAAGCAATGTGACTTTCCTTCTCAAGAGGAATATGTTCAGGCTGATAGAGAGGGAGCTCTCTTGGTATCATCGACGCACAGTGGGCACAATCAGGGGTTGGTCCAGAGCCATAAAAGCTATTGGAATGATGCTTGTTGGTATGGAAAGCTCTGCATCATAATGACCAATAAATAAGATCTGTTGCTGAAAGGGAAGGTTGAAACTACAGTTGCAAGTAATTTCATAGCAGGGTAGATGCTGCAATCTGTGCAACATTCCGGAACTGACATGTTTTCTATGTGTTGTGATATACCCTCATCTCACAGCACCTGCACTGATGTAAATGTGCCTTACACACGTTCATCAGCTGAACAAAAGCCCTGTGGAATTAGTGATTCATTATAAAATGGTTTATTTTGGAAGAGAAAGAGGTTTTTGTGTAGTTTTTAGAAGTACCACAGGAAAACTCCATCTATTTGTGCTTGCTTTGTTTGACAGTAGCTTCTTTGTTTCTCCCTGCTCTTGCTTTTCTGGTGCCAGTTAGCAGCAATGTTTGGCAATGGCAGATAGGGAAAAGAAAGGAGAGGCAGAGCCATTGTCAATAAGGGAAAAGAAATGTGTGCTTGAGAAAGAAGAAATTAAGAAACATGTTCAAAGCAAACAAACCAAAGGCACAGACATATGAGTTTTTTCTTCAAGTATATTTACATTTTTTAGTCATTCAAGCCTATCATTTTCCACCACTTTTCTGATGTCAGCCAAGGAAAGCATTTGCCTGTGTCACACAAGCCTGTCCATCTGTGCTGCGTGTATCTGAGACTTGGGTACGCTTGCTCTTGTTGGGTTTCGGGTGAAGCTTCCTGAGATCTAACACAGTTTGGGCCTTGACAGTACCTCCAAAAGAAAGGAAAGGGAAGGGAAGGGAAGGGAAGGGAAGGGAAGGGAAGGGAAGGGAAGGGAAGGGAAGGGAAGGGAAGGGAAGGGAAGGGAAGGGAAGGGAAGGGAAGGGAAGGGAAGAAAAAGGTGGGATATTTTATAAGCTGTAAAAAAGTCACAGTTGCTGGCTGAAACTACTTTTGTGAGCTCCAGGAGTTATTTGGGAGGCCTGGGATGCCTTTGGCTCCCGTGGTTCACCTGTAATTCCTGGATGCTGCCCCATCAGGTGATTTTCTCTGTAAAGTTTGTCCATTAATTGAATTTCAGATGCTTTCCTTACTCATTTCCAACACTGAGCATATATTCTCTGTAGGATCTCTGCAAAGTACTCTAATGACATCAGAACTGCTTGTGTCAAAAATGCTATCCATCAACCTTTAGTAAGCCCATAAGCCTTTATAAGTATTCAGAGCACTTGACTTTACTGTGGAATTATTTCAGTATTTAAATGCATTTATTGTACTGTCCAAAAATGGCATTGTCAGACCTGAAGATTTTAAATACAGGGTAAGAAGAAAGTTTCCATGTCCTGGGGTTGGCGTTCTTTTCATTTGGTCGTTGTTGGTGGTGTTTTTTTCTAGCCAAACCCATGGAAAGGGGGAGAAGAACCCAAGGGAGTACAAGAGGACTCATCTACCCACTGATAAGCATTATTAGAGTGATAGACATATTCAAAAAAATATGTGCACTTCCACTTCAAGGCTTCCCTGTGGAAGTTTGTAAAGTAGCCTTACTGAAGGAAGAGCAATCTGTAGTATAAAAAAGAGGCAGAAATGAAAATAGACACACAGAGGGAAGCAGGAGCATGTTAGAGTCTTAAAATTTGCCATTCACTTTATAATTCAAGGCACAATAGGCATAAATAAAAGGGGACGCAAAAAATCAATGTGGATAAATAGTAAAGGATACTTCAAGGGAGATTGGAGAGGAAAGGCGTAATTGCTGCGGAGGAATGCCTAGAAATAAGCAAGATAAGGGACATTAGGACAATGGTATATGGGACTGGATGGCAGTGATTCAAATTGCAGGCAGCCTGCCTGTCTGCAGAGCACAGAGATGAGCAGCCACATCATCCCATCTCACCTCCCTTAGATGGGGCAGCCCAACCATAATGTCTCCCACAGTATGGCACAGAGCTCTGAGCAGCAGCCTGGTTCATCATGCCGTGAGCTTGTCAGTGCCCAGCCAGGTGCCCATGGGGTCTTCAGAGGTGTTTGGAGCTCCAGCCTAAAAGGGAGGCACATCTGTGTTTGTATAAAATCCTCTTGCAAGGCAGATGTGTTTCCCAAACAGACAGGGAGAGAAACATCAACTCCTATGACAACTATCTCGGGAAAAAATCCACAAAATTGGTGAATTCGAATGACACAAAAAAAGGAGAGTGAGGACATGAGGTGTGTTTCATATGCCAGGCAGTAGTAAATAGTGCAGGAGTTAACACAGTGCACCATGGGTGGGTGTGCAAGTGCAGCATGTGATGAGAGCTATGCAAAGTATAACACATGAGAAGAGGGAGGGAGGTGCTGTAGGGTAGAGGGGATGGAGTGCAAGAATGACATGCACGTGTGCACACAAACACACAAAAGCCAAAGCAAGGCGTGAAAGAAATATTGCAAAGAGGTTAAGGTAAATAAGGAATTTTTTAGATATGCACAGAAAGAGGTCTTTGGAGGAGTGTCCAAATTTACATGCAAGACATGACAAGGATAATTTGTGAGTACGCTGGTCACTGGTAGATGAAAAAAAGACATAATAAAGTGTTTTCCTTAACAGTCCCAAAGGAAGGTAGCAGGAAAGAGGCCAGGACATACCTGACACAAATTTACATCATGGGAGGGTACACATCATGGGGAGAAAACGTGGAAAGAGTGACCCAGCTATCACAGTGCTGAGGAAGTGATGAATCTTTGGGGGGTCAAGGAAGAGCAGGCGAGCCCTGCTCCTAAATGTGCATCTTCTCCCTGGAGACCGATCTCCCCAGCAGTCTCCCTTTGGTTCCTAAACTTCATCCAGATACCAACTGCGTCCACATGGAAGTCATGTCTGTTCCTGGGCATGGGCATCTAGCACCGCTTCCCTGTGTAGGTGTCGTTCAGGGCAATCAGTTAATTAGAACAGGGCTTGAGCCCATTTGAGAGATCCAGGCAACTTTTATCATCCTCCTAGGTCTCAAGAAAAGAAAAATAAACCACAAATGGAGCGATCCCAAACGTGAATCAGCCAGAGGGATGCCTGCACCACTCTCCCCACAAGTTACTGTAGTCTTTCCCTGTACTAGAAGCTTCCTATTACATCTCACTTTTCACTTTAGCAAGATCTCACTGGGGAGATGTCACCTCATGCTGTCAGCGTCTTGCAGCCCAAAGGCAGCAGCCGGGAAGTGACTAGGTATCACAGGGTACTTCGGGTGGCACAGGACACCCATATTTACGCACCACATCCCACCCGCTGAGTCAACACAGCCCTTTCCCAGAAGATCAGGACCCAATGCTGGCGTGGGGAAAGAGGGATGAGTCCTGCCAGCATTTCCCCATGTGCTGCTGCTGAGCATGCTCTGGATGTAGCAGGCACGGGAAATTCCTGCAGAGAATGTGAGACGAGGATAGTCTTTCAACAGGTTTATTTTTAACCAGGGTTGTAGCATTGCCTGGGAATACTACAGGCTGGTTTGGGGATGTTGACGTTCCCAAATGTGTTGTCCAAAGGAAAAAGAATAGGCCCTTTAAAATCTTTATTTGCATCTTGCTGAGCTATGTTGGATGTCATTTGTGCAAATAGTTCATTTTTAGTTCTGCATGGAGTTATGAAGGCCAAACTACATTGGTGCGTGCCCCCTCCCGGCTGAGCACAGCTCTTATTCCACACAAGCGAAAAGAGGAGGCACCAGCGACCTCCTTGTGATGGGAATTATCAATCTTAAGTAGACGTGGTAGAGCTGGTGGGATCTGCCTTTCTCTGCTGGTGCTGCTCAGAGGGAGCAGGAGAGGAAAAGGGTTTTAATGTTCCTCCCACACGTGAAGGTAGGATCTAATTCCTCCATCCCTAAATCAAAAGCAGGATGAGAAAGCGAGCATCCAGTTTTGTCTCATCTCAGATTTCTGTCTCTGGAGGATACAGGGCTTTAAGATCATTGCGCCTCGGTAGCTTCCAGCTACAAAAATGACATTCAGAACAAACACCAAAATTGGTTAAAAAGGATCGCTTAGAGAATAAAAGCAGGTTGGGGATGCCTTGCCGTCCCAGATGAAATTAGTGTTATTGTGTCAGCCCTTCCCTCCCAGGACTGAGCTGCCATGGGGCCATGTGCTTTGCTTTTCCCACACACCCAGCATTGCAAGGTGTTTTGAAGGGGTCTTGTAAAGCGGTGCATCTCTTCTCACGTGCCATCTGTACAACTGCTAAATGCCCAATGGCCAGTAATGGTCACATTACTCCACCTTTGCTAAACAAGTCCAGACTGTGTGTAAACATCAATCCAGGGATCTGCCAAGCCATGAGCTTTTGTTCATTTCACTGTTTAGGAGGCATCTTTAATTTTGTTTTCCTTTTTGCTGTATTACATAGTGAGAAATACTTGGCATTTATTTAATTAGCTTGGCTACAATGCAGACGATCATGATTACAAACCAAAGGAAGGAGAAGCCTAACGTGAATGGCACTTTTTTGTACCATTGGAAATTGAAAATCAGTTGCTCTATGATTAAATTGATTCCGGATTGTTTCTTTTGAATAATTATGTTCAAAAACTGTCTGCCAGCCCAATTTGCTATCAACCCTCACTTTGGTATTCCAAATGCAGGTGCATAGACAATATAAACCCAACATCCTACAAAATTATCCTTCTTTTGTGGGAATGAAATGCTGATTGTTTATTATCTGATTTAATTTCTGGTGGCTAAATCTGAGCAGTTTGATTTAGCAACATTTTCAATCAACCTTACAAATATTTGAATGCATTTCTGTAACAATCAGTGTGCAAAATAGCGCAGAGCAAAGTCAGCTCTTCCACTACTTACAAGGGAGGGTGCAACTACTCTCTCTCCTAGGGAAAGGGGCATCCCCTTGGCACCTGGCGCGGCACCTCATGTGCCCAAGGATGAGGAAAGGAGCCCATGAGAGTCAGGCAGCCTGGGCTGCTGCTCTGCGGCTCTCAGCACTGCTGTTCTTTGGAGAAGGGCAGCAGGAATACACAGCATGCCTTGCTTGGTGAATTCAGCCAGGACTTGGAGCAGCATCCTAGGGAACTAGCTGTGATGTAGCACTGGATGAAGTCAACATCCATCATGAGAGCAGGACAAGAACAGTCCTGAGGCTAGATCTGTTCAGAGCTGACAATGCTTTGTAGGAATAGTAGTGGTTTCTGGGCTTTATCTGTGGCACTTCTTGTTGTTAAGGACAATTGAGTGCTACTGTGACAAGCCGTGGCACCCAATATTTTGTATAGCCACTGCTGTCCCGAATGCTTTGCTTCTATGCAGCACACGGAGCTGGTAGTTGTGCTGTTGACAGAGATGTGACTCATTTCCACCTCTGAATCTCCCTCGCACAATGCGTCTATATCCTGTTTAATTTCATACCTATCCTGTTTGCTTAGTTACATAGCATTGCTGATATATTTGGTGAATTTTAGATTATATTATAAGGGATGCATGCTAATTGCTCATTTAATTTTAACTTGGTACTATGTTTATAAAGCAAACAGTTAGGAAAGTGACTTATAAGACAGTTTTAACTAGATCTGCAATTTGAGGATACAAATGTAATATGCTTTGCAAAGTCTTCTGGGGCACAATTGCTGTGCCCTTACTCAGTAAGGCAAATGGGAGTTCACTTGAGAGAAGAAGCATTCACAACCCAGGGAGTGTTTTGGGACCACTGTTTAATTACAGTATTTACTACTCACAGGTCACAGATTCGGATGTTGTGCATCACTAGATCTATTCCTGTCTTTGCCGTGGATGGGCAGCGTGACGTTGAGCAAGGAGTACAGCTACATCTGCCAGCCTCTTACTCACCCCTGTGAGGAGTCACTCCTGACACTGATTTTGCCACAGGAGTAATGAAAAGGTGAACACCCTAATTTTCATTCAATACTCAGGAGTTCCTCAGGCAGAGGTACTCTATTGGAACAGAAGCCACATGACTTCATTAAATCGCTTACTCTTTTTTTGCTTTGGTTAGTGCTTTGCACCCAGCGGATGCTTGATCATAGAATCATAGAATCACAGAATGGTTTGGGTTGGAAGTGACCTTAAAGATCATCTAGTCCCAACCCCTGCCATGGGCAGGGCTGCCCCCCACCAGCTCAGGCCACCCAGGGCCCCATCCAACCTGGCCTTGAGGGCCTCCAGGGATGGGGCACCACAGCTTCTCTGGGCAGCTGTGCCAGCGCCTCACTGCCCTCTGGGGAAAGCATTTCTGCTCAACATCTAATCTAAATCTCCCCTTTTAGTTCAGAGCCATTCCCCCTTGTCCTGTCGCTATCAGACCTTGTAAAAAGTCGGTCTACTTCCTGCTCATAAACTCCCTTCAAGTACTGTAAGGCTGCAATGAGGTCCCCCCAGAGCCTTCTCCCAGCTCCCTCAGCCTCTCTTCACAGTAGAGGTGCTCCAGTTCTTTGAACATCTTTGTGGCCCTCCTCTCAACCTGCTCTAACAGCTCCACTTCCTTCTTGTGCTGGGGGCCCCTAGGCCTGGATGCAGTAGTGCAGATGGGACCTTGCAAGGGCAGAGTAAAGGGGAATACTCAGAGCAAAGCGCTCAGAGCTCTGTGCTCTTCTTTTCTTGATCCCACTGAACTAGCACCTTTAGATGTCTCTTAATTGAGTGGAGGAGCTGAAGGGATGGAGGGACAATCAGAGGCAGTGTTTAGATGGGTACTGCAAAGCTTGGAAGCTCATGAGAGGCCCCACCATGGTCTGGGTGGACAGTTTCCAGCTTGTTCCTGTTTCTGCTCTATATAGAGAAAAATGTGCTTTCTCTCTTTCTAGGGTAGATTTTAGTATTGCAAATACCAGCCAGGTGGATGACAATGAAAGAAACTGTTCAGAGCACTCAGAGGTTGGATAGGTAATATAATTTTACTTGATGTGAACACTTGTACTTGAAATTTCTGATTTCACAGTGGAATTAAATTTTGACCTCATCAGCATAACTGACCTAGCATTACTGGCAGATTTGCTAACCCTTTATTTAATGTTCTGATCTACTGTTTGTTCCAGCTTCAGTAAAACCTCCCTTTTCTTCAGCAAAGTGTGGCAGCCAAGCTAAACAAATATCAGAAAATCCTTTAAACTGTGTCCACTTCTCCCTTTGTTTGAGTGCCCAGAGCTCCCCACCCTGCCATGGGCCTCTGCACCCCGTTGGTGCTGATCGTGGCACTCACGGCAGCTCTCCTGGTGGTTGAGAGTCTGTTCCCTTGGGGAACTGAGGGGGACAAGAGTGTCTCTGTGCAGGCAGGGTCATTGTAAGAGCAGCAGAAGATTTCAACAGTGTAAGCAAACTATCAGTGGGACAGATTTTCAAGACTATATGTCAGCTCTGCCCCTTTTCCCTCGCCAGAGTGGCTTTGTGACAGCTTGGGATCAGTCATGGTATTTGGACCAGAAGGGGAACCTCTGTTGGGCTGCTCATCTCCTTCCCCAGAGGCATCTGCTCCCACTGCAGGCTGAAGCACACTCTGGGAAGCCGGAGCAAACCAGAGGGAGGTTGGGAGGAGAATATTTACGCCATGGTATCCCAGCTGAGACCAGCTGCTGGGAAAGGGTCAACAGGAGACATGGAAACCATATTAACTGTGTTGTGATCACCTTTGAGGGCAGCCATAATCTGCCCCAAGAGCAGCCAGAAAAGAATAGAATGGAAAGGAAAAGAAAGGAGAGGAGAGGAATAGTTCAGTTGGAAGGGACCCTCAAAAGCTATCCAGTCCAACTGTCTGATCTCTTCAGGGCAAATATCTGCCACCTCCAACAAGACACCCAGCCCTCAGCAGCAGTACCTGCAAGCAAATGCCTTGCCTTGGCCCCATGCATACTTGCTAGTTTCCCTCCTTATTGCTTCTCCACTGACCTGCTGAAAGAGCCATTAGCCTTTGGCTCACGTCCTCATAGTCTGGGACTGCTTCTGAAGCCATTCCGGAGCACTGGATTGCATCTTCCTAAATCAAGTGCAAAGTCAGGGGCTAAACCGAGATTAAGGATCAGATATTTTAGTCTGTGGACATCCTAAGAGCTTCATCTGAATAGCTTGGCTTAAAATAAATAACCCATTTTGAATGCAGTTTTGCTTGTGACATACAGACCTCAAAGAACAGAAGAGAGGAGGAAGAGGAGGAGAGAGATGGGACATGGCTCTGGAGCAAATCCTCCTCAGCCCTGCCTGGCAGTAACACCATGCTGAGCAGCACAGGCTCACAGGTACTTATGTTTCTCACTTTAAGCAACATGTCCCTTTTTTCCTGCTATGTAGCATATAAGTGGCCATGCTTTGCTGACAGTTTGGATTCTTGCAAGACTGTTCCCATAGGTCAGTCCAGGAGGAAAAATGCTAGGCAGTAAATGGATTTTTTTCCCAATGTATTTATTGCCTTTTGTCTCAGGCCTAAAACGTTGCTGATGCTAAAAGTTTATGCACTTTTGGCTTCACACAGTTGGCTATATCTTTTAATAACTCAATCCAATCCATTTGCAGAAACAACAGTAATACCAGCATTGGGATGATGCCAGGGGGTCAGCATTGGGATGATGATAAGCCATTCTGGTTGCACTTTAATGGTTCAAGACAGCAAATGTCCACTGCTCCTGCCTTGGACAGATTGGTTCCTTTTAACTCCAGCAGTCCAATCCTGCTCCCCATTAGCTGCCCAGTACTTTATCCCATGGAATCTCACCTTTCACGGTCTGTATGCTGTAGGATACCAAGTGTGCCTGTGCATCTGCACTCACAGCCCAGCTGCAAATTTTGTTCCTTCTCTTGTTGCTGTGCTGGTTCACAAACTGTGCAGTTCGTAGTCTGGAAAACATGTATTTATTTATTTATTTATTTATTTTTCCCAGGGTGCCAGGGATTTGGAAATAGAGTAGAGAGAAGGAAAAAGGAAGTTTGTTTTCTGATTTCTTTGATATGAATTGTGGCAGTACATGGTGCTTAGAGCAGGACCTTTGATTTTGGGGCATGCTAGGATGTTCAGATTAGAAGGTAAAGCAGCATGTCCCCTGCCATCCTGCCTCACATCCAGCCAAATCCTGCACTCTTGTAGTGTCTTCCTTGCCTCCAGGTAACAGAAGGTTTGCACTCATTTCTCACCTGGATTCACCTGCCCTGGTATGCCACCAGCACCACAGGGAGTTCCTGAAGCTTCTGGACTGACAGTATACCATAGTAGCAGAATTTCCCAAGTTAGAAGAAAACCATAAGGATCATTGAGTCCAGCTCCTGGCTACTCTGCACCACCCAAAATCAGACCTTAGTGTTGTCCAGATGCTCCTTGAACTCCAGCACTCCGGGCCATGCCCATTGCCCTCGGCAGCCTGTTCCATGCCTACTGCCCTCTGTGAAGAGCCTTTTCCTAACGCCCAACCTGACCCTCCCCTGGTGAAACTCCATACCATTTCCCTGAATATCAGAGCAGCCCAACCCTGCTAACCCACTAATTCCTGTGCAGGAGATAAACACCACATAGCAGTGGGGACAGAGGGGAACAGACAGGGGTGCCTGAGCAGCGACTGAGACTGTGTGGCATGATTGACCAGGTCTGCAGAGCTGCAGTTAGACTGATCCTTTCCTCTCTGGGAACAGCATCCGTGTCTTGTCACAGCCTCCAACGAGAGTCTCGAGCCAATGCTTCCTCTCAGGGGATTTCTTTCTTCTACACTGATTTATTGGAAAGAGTAGGGTCTCCTGGCATCCCACAGGATTTCTAAGAAAGGTATTCAAAAGAAAAACCCTCGGTTCTGTAGGTTTCCATCAAAAATAATGGTGCTTATGATGACAGGCAAAGTATAAACGCTTAGGCAGACAAAGATGAGCACTGGTTTTGTAGCTGCCTATTTAAATCAGATCCCCACAAACGCCAGTCTGGACGGGAGAGACCCAAAGCCTTTCTTTCTTGTTACGTGAGCCTTAGCAGAAGACCTTTATTTGAAGTTTTTTTCTGCTTTCATATGTCAGCAGCAGTGTTCTCCAGCAGTGGAGGGCAGCTTTTCTCTAATTTTAGATCTTTCTCTGGGAAGATGGCAGCTGACAACTGAGACAGTCCTCTGAAAATGCTGGGTTTGAAGGCATGCCTTCTTACTAAAGACGTACATGCTGTGCAGCACGGCAGTTCCTGCCAGATCAAACTGGGCGGGTTTCACATTCAAATCCCACCCCACTTGGAGGTCACACTCCAGGCAACGTGTCCCAAGCTGCTCGCTGATGGGAAGGCTGGCTCTGGGTTTTTTTTTTAGTGAGCAAACAAACAGGGAGAGCTGCAGAGGGGGAGCAGGAGCAATGATTAACACGCAGCTGATCCATTGAGGAAGTCAAACAGATGCATTATTGTCTCTGAGGACTCCTGGCTGAAGGTATCTGTTTTTAAACAAAGCTTGCCACATTTCAGTGCATCATTTCAAGCAGCACGTTGGCCTGTGAGTTCCAAGACATAGCTTCCCTGGCTCCTTCCTGACATTGCACCGGAGGAGCTGCAGGGCCACCTCACCCCACTGCATGCAGTGTGCAGGAGAAAGCCTCACCAAAATACATGTGGGGTGTGTTTTGTGCTCACAGTGTACCTGATGGGCTTTCCACAGCAAGCCTAACGATACCTCAGAAAGATGCTGTGCAACATCTGCTCAAGTTACTGAGGCGATGTGGTGAAACCACTGGTGTTTAAATGGAGCATTTTGAGTGAGTAGCCTTGTGGCTTGTGACATTTTGCAATTTGGAGCAAAGTTTCCACAAGTGCAATGCTGAAATGGGCACGCAGAAGCTACCAGTTGAGTTACTCACGGTGGGTGTGTTCATCTTTTTCTTCTACTCCCATATCACAGATGTGTCACCCTTTGTGTCCTTCCTTGTGGCAAGCGACACGTTCGCTCCAGGGCCCGTTTTTGTCACGAGAAGGCAATGTGAAGCATCCCTCATGTATCTGCCCAATCTTGCTCTGGCCTGATGAAGTAAGGCCTGAGTAAGAGACGTGAAAATTAGGGGTTGTCCAGCAGGGCCCGGCTTTCCTTCTGAGCTCCTTCCCATAGGGCGTGATCAATCTTTACAGCACGGAGGGCAAACAGACGGCAGCCCGCAGGCTGAACTTCGAACTGCCATCTATTTGCATTCACCTCTATGCAATTTTTAAAACAAACTCTCAATCAGTCTTTGCTCAGGCGTGGATTCACCGCAGATCGATGTGTTGTGCAGGACTTTAAAGGGATGCTGTCAGGCTAAAAATAATCCTGGCCAGCCTTCCTCCCCTGAGTCTGTTCCCAGTGGCCGTGTAAGCTGAATGGGGAGGGCCTGGCCGAGGGCACAGAGCCTCCCAGGGACAGCCTGGTTCAGGGGAACAACCCCTGCTCAGAGCTGTGGACTTTAACCACATTCTTTCTTGAGAATTAAGCCACCCCTCACTTGACTTTACAGAGTGAATTTTGTCACTCCGTATTATTAGCCTTTTTTTCTCCTTTTGGACTGAATTGTACAAAAGGAGAAAAAAAGAGAGAAAAAAAAAAAATCTCTCTGTGTAGCCAGGCCCCTGCTTGGTTTTCCTGTGCAGTCTGATGCATGAGACCTTGCTGCAGATTTGCAAATGGTGCCGGAGAGTGTTCATTTACCACAGAACGTGCTGCTGTCAACTGAATTTTAAGCCCCCTGTCCTCTATTTATTTTAGGCCATGAAATAAAATCGTGCAAACAAAAGATGATACCTGCAATGATTTGGACAGCACTCTGAGTAAGGGGCTCTGTAGGAGATGCCAGCACTGATTTAGCTCATTTCATTTACAGGAGAAGGAGCAGGGGAACATTTTCTGTAAGAGAAATGACTCTCCAAAGATGGGGAGATGGCAGTTGTCAGGCACTTGTTGGCTGAGGAGTGACTGAGTTTGGGGCCTGACCCACAGACAGCTGCCCTCCTTTTGCCCTCTCCCAAAGCAGAGAGCGATCTGAAGAAGAAGAGCCCTGTATAGCCTAAACAGGGGGACATTTCCAGTGGCTCACTCTGCCTTGCCAGAAAACAAGCAAGCATCTCTCTTCATCTTCTTTCCCTCCTTATACCCCGAGTGCTGTGCAGTGCCAGCCCGTCTTTAAAATACCTTGGGAAACATGTGCAGATCTTGGCCGTGGGGGGAAAGGGAATAGTGCAGTGCAACCAGCCATGGTGAAGATTACTGTTTTCTACAGGGAGAAAAACGAAGCAAAGGTCTTCAGGCAGAAAAAAATGCAAATGCAAAAGAATGCACAAGCCATGCATCATGCAAATCTTACACTTGTCAGGCAGCGCCTGTGCACTTGGGTCTCCCCTGACGAGCTCGTAGGT
Source organism: Alectoris magna (assembly GCA_030625065.1). Classification (NCBI taxonomy): domain Eukaryota; kingdom Metazoa; phylum Chordata; class Aves; order Galliformes; family Phasianidae; genus Alectoris; species Alectoris magna. The sequence goes on from CM060560.1 coordinate 83,811,156, forward strand.
GGAGGAGAGGCTGTTAATACCGCTTAGATAATCGTGACATTCCTCTCCTCTGCTCCTGCTGGGAACATACCCCGAGGTGATAGAGGTGGTTCTCCCAAGCAGCTGAAGCAGAAGCACAGCACCAGTGAGGGGAGGCACAAGTGTCCTGGATGCCCATTTCCCTTCTCCCTCCACTGTTTCCCGCATCACGAGATGCTTTTGGAGAACGCTGCCTTTCCAGAGATGCTGACTGTTTGCACGTCCTTCAGCCACCAGGGCCTCTGGCTGGGGACCGGTGCTGCTCTGCAGTCTCTTTCACACCGAGCACATTATCACTGCTCATAAATCATCATCACAATAATTAGCTCCAATTAGTGACTTAATGGAGAGTCTGTGGGGATTCCTGAGCGTACCTCACCGGCATGGCTTTTTTAGGACGGTGGAAGCTGAGAAAGCCCTGAGGAATCCCAGTGGCGGCTGTCCCTGATCCCAGGCCTGCCTGGCTGGGTAGGTTGATGCGCACCCTTCCCAGCCCTCAGCCCCACAGGGGAATGCAGCCTGGCCAGCCCCAGCTACAGATGGTAGCATGGCCGCCAGCCCCAAAACAGCCCCAGCCCCACTTCCTCCTGCCACCCCTGGTGTCCTCACACCAAGCCAAGAGAAGAGAGAGATCAGCTGCCAGTACTAGCACGTGGCCCAGACTGTAATTAACACAGACACTTATGTCTTTTCAATCTGCCTCCTTTACATCTGTGAGCATCTCCTCCTCCCTCTCTCAGCTGTGTGGTTTCAGGCAGGTTATGAAGCTCTCTTTGGCCTAGCTGAATTATTTCTTTTTTTTTTTTTTTTTGGTGGTATTTCACTGGCAAGCCACAATTTACAGGAAGACGTGTCAGTAGAAGGAGCAAATTGCGCAATTACAGCAGCTCGATAGACGGGTGGTTCTTAGGCCAGTATGTAAATTGCTGTTTTTAGAAATTACACATCCTTCCTTTTCATGTGGGATCTTGACTTATCTTTCTCTGACTGCAGGGATTCTGCTGTGTAATGGGGTCAGCTATTGTATGAGAAGTTGTTTTGTAACATGGTGGCAGCAGTTTCAATTCCACCAATCGATCCAGGCATTGGAAGCATAAAATCAAATTTTTACCTCCATTACCCAGTTTAGCTTCTACCTGTCCTCTGCAGGTGTACAGGGAACATTAGATTCATCTACATCATTTAAGTCCAAATTCCAGATCACTGTTTGCTCGGGATCATTTTAATTGAGCTGGCTGAAGGTGAAACCCTCTCCAATGAATAATAGTACCTTCTCTTTTAGAAGAATGACAGAGATGGAAATAGAATTAATTCAGAGATCCAGTCTTGTGGTCTACCCACTGGGCAAACATCCTCCAAATTAGATAGGACAGAATGGGAGCTTTGAAATTACCAAGGAGTCAATTTGAAATAAATGCAAATGAAAGCTTTTTTGTACCGTGAGTAATTAAACTATGGGACTCACTGCCACCAGATGATGCGAATGGCTCCAAAAACATAAACAAGTGTCAGCAGGGCTTGGCCATGTTTGGGAAGAAGGACTAAGCTCTGAGAGTCAGAATTAAATTTCGTGTCCACCAGGAGCTGAGAAGGTGGCAATCCAATGAACCACCTTCTGCTTGCCTTGCTCCTCTTACTCCTTCCTTCCTCACCCACCCCTGGCTGCTCTTGGGTAGTACAGCACCCTCGTTCTGACCCTGCACCCCGCTTCCATTTTCTGCATTGCATTGTAGTGCAGGTCAAGCAGTGCTGTCCCTGGACACAGCAGATTGCATGCATGAAAATGTCAATGTAGAGGTGCTGTTTGCTCCTCTGCTCCAAAGACAAGATTGTCCCAAGCATCTCTCCTTTCCTAAGTATGAGGTTTGCCGGAAGAAAGCCATATTTTACTAAAGGGTAAGTCAGCTCATTCAGCCCAGAGCTGGCTTTGCAGTGCCTCCAGAGGAATTCAAGGCAGACCACATTTTTTGTGTGTTTGCTTGTTATCTTATCTTTGAAGTCCTTTGGGAGGCCGTGATCTGCCTTCAACTGACATGAACACGGTCCGACTACAAATCATTGTTTGAGGAAGTGATTGTGTGACTTTTTAGCTCCCAGATAACAGTTAAAGAGCCTGCCCAGGTCTCTCAAATTAAATGCATAGCTACTCAGTGCATAAAGCTTTCATTAGCATGGCTGCCAAAGGTGCCAGGTCAGAGCTCAGCCCTCCATCTTTGATGGTCCCAGCGCAGTCAGTGCTCTCAGATTTCTCACTCTTTCCCTAACTCACTCTCCCTGGGTCTCAGAAAACACTTATTTTGCAGCTCTTCCAGAGAAAGCTAGGAGTGTGGGTTTTCCCTAATTTCTTTTTTTTCACGGGACTATCTGTTTTCTCACACATAATTACTCCCTCTGTTCTTTTTAAGGTTCTGCTGCCAGAAACTGGAAATGACCCCATGTTTCATCAAGTGGGAAATCACAGGTAAACATTTATGGATGTGGAGATGCTAAGACTACCAGCAAAGCACAATTGCTGTGAGAGAGGAGGCTGTCTGCCTGGATCTCACATGCCTGTCCAGCAACATATGCTTCAAACATTTTTATCCATTCATGCAACCCCGTAAATGTGAGTAGGTGTCATTTTTCTATAAATACTGAGCACAGGATCTGCCAAGTGATTTAGGCACCAGTTTTCTGTAGAGGCGCCTACATCCCAATGATTCCAGTGGGTTTATGGCAGCTCTGCCTGTTTGCAGTGGCACTCAAGAGGCTGATTTTCATTTCTGCTCAGATGCTGTTGCACACTGTGGCTGTGTGAAGAAGGAAAACATTATAGGCTATGTGTAGTGACTCTCCACAATCTACAAGTGGTGGGTAAGATTCACCCTGGAAGACCTTTCTTCAGAATGTGTGGCCCTATTTATACATGAGAACAGTGTCAGCAGCATGTCTGAAGAGAATACAGTCGTGCAGTGTTCCATGAGAAGTTTTTCCATGCTGGCTTGAAAGTCAAGATGGAAAATAACAGCCCAGGAGACAGATCAGAAGGGCACGCAGACCTGGGGTGGGTGAAAAGAGGGAGCCCAAAGGAGTTTAAACTTTCGTCACCTGGCTTGTGCCTTGGGAACAGGGCTTTTGGATAGAGAGGACATTTCTCTTCTAGGCACCAACTGATATAGCACTAATTCCCTTCATGGTTCCTTCTGTGCCCGTGGGAGAGATGAGGAAAAAAATCCTGATCCATGAATGAGGTTTGGATCAGACCCTGTGCTGTCAGCTGATAACTCCCCACGTCTCAGCCCTGCTGTTTCAACAGGATGGTACAAATTCACACCTCACAAACAGGAAGCGCTTCCAACTTGCTATCAGGCAATCCTGCTTAACTCAGGGGTTTTCTAATATAGCAGTGTCCCTTGTGACATGACTATACGTATTCACCCGGCTTCAGGCTTATTAATAATTGAGAAATATTTAGTGACACCTGTTCTGGAAGTAGCAATGACTGATGCCAGCAGAACCATTTCCGATAGTGGGCTGGAGTTTATCTACAGGTCCTTTCCTTACAGAGAAATAATTACTTAATTAACATTAGTATAAGTGTTGTGTCTTAAGTACTAAAGGGAGGTGATCTTGGCTCTCTCATTCTCTTGGAAGAACTGGGATGTTTAGAGTACCCCCAAAATAGGAGGTTGTAAATGAGCCCATAACACAGCAGCCTACTACATGTACTGATAGGCTTACTTCTGTAGAAAGATTCTAAAGTAAGTTGAACTTCATTTGTCCCAGTTTGCAGGCATGTGAAGGGTGCAGTTGTGAATGCAAAGCTCATAGTGGTGTTCTGAAGATAAAATTCAGGATGTCTCTGGTTTGAAAGCCACCAAAATGCAATGGGAGAATCACCGAGATTAGGATGGTGCTCAGACAGCTGGCAATGGGAAAAGGCTCTGCAACACGGTTTATTCTCATACTGTCGGCTGTGGGTAAGCCAGGTACTAACAACACAGGACCACGTGGGATTCCAAGGCTAGCATGTCTGCAAAGCATGACTCTGCCTCCAGCTTCTTGGAGAAGGAGTGGAGAAGGTCAGAAGAAAAATTTCTTCTCAGAAGAGCCGTGAGGCATTGTCACGGGCTGACCAGGGAGGTGGTGGAGTCACCATCCCTGGAGGTGTTCAAGAGCTGTGTGGATGTGGCACTGAGGGACATGGGCAGTGGGCATGGTGTGATGGGCTGCTGGTTGGGCTAGGTGGTCTTAGAGGTCTTTTCCAACTATAATGATTCTGTGGTTCTATGTCCTGAACTCCATTACTGGAGATGAAGCATTAGAAAAATGGCTTCAGACAGGACACAAGCATTTCTGCAGGTGTAGGGAAGATCCTTTTCCATGGTTTTGTTCCCTTGGCTGTGGCCCAATTACTCCAGTGGTTGAGGTATGCTAGGAGAGACCTACAGCTGAATGCTAAATTAATTTATTTCTCTAGCTAAACTATGCCTACCTATTTACCAAGTACAAATGCATGTGTCTCTGCCCTCACGTGGACATTCCCTTGTTTTCTTCTCCCATTGCCAAGAAACAGTTGAGTGTTTTGCAACAGCATATTGCGAGCACCCACAGCCTAGGACAGATGGAAGATAGAGGGTAGGGATGCTCCTAGCAAGAGGTGGGAGCAGTGGATCATGTTTCCCCTGGCAGACTGGAAACTTAACTCTAACCTGCCACATCCTGCATGGATGTCCTTCTCTGCTTATCTGTAGGTAAAAAGTCCAGGATTATAAAAATGTCAGCTGCGTTTTTGTGCAGTGTCATCTAAATTGTCTTCAAGCAAAACGTGGATTCCTGCTTTGAAAGAGAAGGTGTGGGTTTTTGTTTTATCATATAAAGTACCCTCAGTGGTACAGGCATTGTTTAAGAGCAAGCGTCATCACAGTGGCTTTGAAGAAGTAGCAGATGTCTCATTGGAACTGCAAAGAGAAGGTAAGTTCTCTTGTGCTAGAGTCCAAAGCAAAAAGTCTAGGCGAAGGCCTGGAGCCTGTCTGGTATGCGGAAGCAACTTGCTGAACTGATGCTGGGACGATTTACACCGGTGTTTTGTTTTATTAGCGTTATAAACTGCCCCATCTGAACTAGTGGTCAGGATTTAGGTGTGGGTCGATGGTGAAAAAAATCCATTAATTGATTGTGGTGTTTTTCAAACTTTCTGAGCTGCTGGTGCTGTATTGTTCGGTCAGCACAACTATAGGAGGAGGCTGTTTGCAGAGCGGGGTAGCTTATTTAAACCCAGTTTTCATCTGATGAGGGATGTAAAAGTGCCATGTGACTTCAGCCAGGAATTGTGCCCTGTGAATGGAGTGCTGCAAACAGGAATCCCAAGTAACTCTTTGCAAGAAGCAACACCAGATCGTGAAAAAAGTCATGCAGTCCCATGGGAAGAGCAGGCTGAATTCTGCTCATGATTCTCTTGTCCTTCTCCTGCCTGGTGACTTGCCTTCCGTGTGTTGAACATGCAACCTTGAAGCAGTGTTGCTTCGCCTCCAGCAGCAGCAGAACCTCCCTGGAACCCTCGAAGGAAGAGACCCCCCAGCTATCAGCTCCAACCACTTCCCACCACTGGTCTGAAAACTGCCCACTTGGCCTCATTCTTTGCTTAGACAACAGCCAAGAGGCAACGTGGCGAGAGGTGCTGTTTGGAAAACGTGATCTGTGAAATGCAAATACTTCTAGGTGATTGCAGAGATAATACAATCTTATGAAGGAACCGCTTGATATGTCAGTGTTAATACCCACATCCCTTCATTCGCCCAGTGTTCGTATGCACAGTACATATTTTGCTTATAGAATACAGAGCAGGGTTGTAATAGAGGTGTCTTCAAGCTACATTTATTTGATGTATTTGTTTTTACATTATTTTTATGCTACTAGTGAATGGGCTGTTTGGGAATCAAAATGCCAAAGCTGAGGCATGAACAGCATTGCTCATCTCCATCCCACATCAGGCATGATAAAGAAATCAGGGCGGTATTGATTGCAGCAGAGAAGGGGACAGAGCACACAACACTAGGCACACAAACCCTGGTCAGCCTCTTAACACCCTGGAAAACATGGCATTTTTATCTTAAATTTCTGTGCAATTTAGAGCTGGGCTGTGTGCTGAGGGGCAGTGGAATGTCTTTCAGGGAGATGAAGGAGGAAATACCTTTCTGTAAACAATAATTACTAAGCAGCTTCATCAAATAGTGGTGACTAGCTGAAAAATCACAGGAAAATTATATATTCCTTTTATGAGTGCACCACTGGTACTCAGAACACTGTGAGCGGAGATCCTCACAGGCCTTGTCCCAGAGCTGGCAGTTTGCAAACCCTGCTTTGCAAAAAGAGTTGCTGTCCCACCAACTCTTCCTATGTTTGTGCGCTCTGCCATTGGTGTGCTTTCGATGGCATTGCGACCAGGTGTTGGCATCTGTCCCCCTGCAGCGGTTGTGGCCAGGGCAGCCCACATCTCTGAGATCCCAAAGTATCTCTGTTGCAGTTCTGCTTCCTATAGCTCTGTGTCCTGTCTGCATCTCCTTCCTGCAGGAAGACCTGTCCTGACCCTCTACTGATCACTGGGGATTTGCATGCACTGCTTGCTGGCAAGTGTGAAGAACAAGGCCTGAGAATTTGAGAGCAGAGATTTTGTTTCTGTAGATTTGAGGCCAGGGTGTGAAACATCAGCCTCCAGCTCCTGAAATACGATGCGGAGGTGTCACCGGTTTGCAAAGTGCGTCTGCCCAAGGAACAGCTGCATTCACACAGGAAAGAGGGCATGCTAATTGATTTGTGCTAATTGGTTTGTGCCTGTACGTGAGCATGCGTGTGTGTGGACAGACTGGTAGGTACCAAACATAAAAAACAGAAAATGGCAATAGAAGGAGGCAGCAATATTAAAAAAGCGGGAGCAGGTGTTTGTTTTTATGGTGTGTTTGTAACAGGCTATTTGCAGGTCTGCACGGCTGGTGGGCCAGTGTGAATGCAAAGTGAGATCCCCAGAGACAAATAACACCTTTTATCAGATAGCTGATAGAAGTCAGGAAAAAAAAAAAAGGTGTACCACTGTGGAATAGTGCTCAGACCCATGCTCTGGAGCTGCCCAGTATGGCAGTGGCCCTGAGAGCCTGGAAGTCTCACAGAGCACTGCCGTTCTTCTCATTTGGGCCAGTCTTCTAAGGAGAGAGCACTTCATAGAATGAATCATAGAATGGCCTGGGTTGAAAAGGACCACAATGATCATCTAGTTTCAACCTGCCTGCAATGTGTAGGGTCGCCAACCACCAGAGCAGGCTGCCCAGAGCCACATCCAGCCTGGATCCATCCACTTAGGGAAACCTGAACTGGAGGATGCTTGTTTCGGAGCAAATGCTTATGTTGGGTCTTCAGTACTCGGAGATTTCCTACTTACAGCTGGTGCACCCTCAGTGACCTCCTCACCCTCAACATAATATTGGAAAAGTAAAAATAAACTGTTTGGAATTCCAGGAGTGGATTGCAATTTTGATTTTGTAGCACATTTTAGAACTTCTCCTTTAGTTCTGTACTAGCATGAGGCTATTTTGCAGCTGCTGAAACTTGGAAACATCCTGTAAGCTCTCAGCTCCTTGACCCATTCCTTCCAGAGCTCTCCTCACCAGCAGGGCCAAGAAGACTCTCTTTTGGTGATGTGCAGGAAGCATTCTGATTCTCTCATGTCTCTATATTTATAACAAGAGAAGCTTCCACATCTATCGTTTCTCTAAATATAACACAGCTAGTCGCTCATATGTAGTGATTTTAAAAGCATGACATGCAGTAATTGCAAGGGGCTGAGACTGGAGAGTGAATGATGATGCCAGCAGGCCAAAGCTGTTGGTCACTTTGTGCCTGGTAACCTCTGATTGGTTTGGCCCTAGAGAATAGCTGACTTTTCCATTTGTCTTTTTCTGACATAACAGCCTTTCTGTATTTTCTGTTTCACAAAAAAAAACCCAAAAAAACAAAAAACAACAAAACAACAACAAAAAAACCCATAATAAAATAATAATAATAGCTGATATTCATGACCTGTGCAGCCTACTGTAGGGAACCTGCTTTAGCAGGGGGGTTGGACTTGATGGTCCTTCGAGGTCTCTTCTAACTCCTACAATTCTGTGTTTCTATGAAATCCGAGGGAGTAATGAGGATGTGGTTTAGAGGAGAATTTAGCTCACCCAGAGTTAAACGCCCCAGCCAGCAGTGCCAGCGATATCAGTCACTAATAGTAACCCTGTGTAGCTGCATGCATTAAGGTGGTAGAGGATGATAAGGCTGAAAAGCAAAGCAATCTGTTAGGCTATAGCTGAAAATAGAGTCACTGCTGCAGAGAGAAAAACCTCCGTGCCTTCCCCAGCTGTTCCTTCAGACATGAAAGTGCAGGGAGTGGTGCTGAGGGATGGAAAATCTGATTTCCTACTGCTGAGAGACAGGGTGGCACTCGAGAGGAGGTTTTCAAGGTCACAGCAGCAGTGCTATCAGGGCAGCGGGGAAATAGGCAGGTGGATGCCTTATGAAGAGGTATTGCACTCAGGCTCAGCAAAGGCCACATGAGCTTCAGGAGAGTTCAGTCTCAAACCTGCAGCTCTTTCAGTAAAAGGCAGGGATTGGAAGGCAGGATGCAGTATTTACAATGATACCATATCCTACCAATTGTGTTGTGCTCCACAACAATGCTGTCCAATCTTGAGCAGAACGTTTGCCAGCTTGGCACCTCTGTTCAACCTTCTTGGTGTGGCAGAGAGAAACCCAACCCAGTTCACAGGATTGAGTTAGGGCTTTTTAACTAATATTTACCTGCGTCTTGAAGATACCTGGGTGGGAGGCACTACAAAAGGGACATCAAAGGTGCTCATGCACTCAGCGCTGGTGCAGGGAGTACAAGAAGTGGCTTTTCTAAAGAGGATGCTTGACCTCAGAGCAGCAGCACCAGCAGAGGTTGCACAACCCTGCTACAATATGTTCCAGGACTTCTGTTCAGACCTTCATGAACTGAAGATTTCCTAGAGAGCAGTGCCAATCTTGCCTTACTAAATACAGGTACGAGGCACTCAGGAATCGGTAAGTTGAATTTGGATCATCTTCCCTTAATTACCTGACTTGATGAAGGGGGGAGAAGAATTACACCTTAGCGTGATAGCAAGAACTGTGAGCTTCTGCTTGTTTTTTCACCAGATTTCTCCTCCTCACATACTCTTTCTCTCCAAATTCCAGAGCTGATCTGGACACTTGAAAGCCTGCAGTCAAGGGGCTTGCTGATTATGTCAACATTCAGCAATCCAACTGTCAGAGACACTCACGCACCCTTGGTACTCTTTTGCAATTAGGGAACAAGTATATTCTTGCAATTTAAGCACTGGGAGGATATGTGGGAGATCTGACTTAATTTCTAGCTTTGACAAAATCCTTCTTCAGAAACTTCCAAAAAGTTGAATCTTTCTGTAAGCACACATGGTTCCCAATTGGTGCCCACTGACACCAATATACACTTTTTTTTCAGGTGATACTGGCTACCCAAGCTGCTCTGTGCTCTGCTATCTTAACTATGGCTCTTGCAGCTGTCATTGTTCACCTTCTAAACAAGGATTGGGCTTCCTTTCTCATAGACCATGCAGCACAGTCCTGAGTATCTCTTGGAAAATGTGCATGATTTTTGGACAACTAATGAACACTGGCACTTCTCTTATTGTGTCCATACAACCAAGAAGTTACAGAAGGCTAAGTAATCTGACAATGCAGGTGGTGGGGAGCTAGGACTCATATAATGGAGTGGGTGCAGCTGCCACTACTTAACATTGACCAAAAGCCATTAAGTGTGGTAGAAACTACAGTGTAAATGTAAACACAGTAAACCAGTTCCCTGTTGGGCACTGAGCTGGAGAAACAGAGTTGTTTTGTCTGTACTACATTCACCACTGCCTTCTTCAACCAAAACTTTGCTTGTAGCTTGAGCCAAAGCCATTTTCTTCAGCAGGGCTTTCCAACCAATGCCATATGAAGTCCAGCATAAGGCATCATATTTAAACAAGGAAAACAGGCTTTGCTAGCTTCAAAGCTTGATCAGAAAAAGGAAAACTGCACAATTACTACAACACAAAATTTCAGCTAGAACTTAAGAAACTTTCCTAAAATCTCTGTTGTAATCCTGCATCATAGCATTCCATGCTAGCAAAGCATGCTGGAGGTACAGCCCTTGATAACTGGGGGAAATGGCTCAGCTTGAGCAGCAGCCATTAACTCCCTGTGGGAATGGGAAACTGAGCAGCTCCCTTTAGGAAACCTTTCCCCTAAGGAGGACTGCACAAAGCACCTCAGCAAAACCATAGAACCTTCCCTGCTGTTCTCACAGCTGTGCTGCTGCTTTCTACCCTCCAGGATGGATGTCATGCTGCATGCAGTACCAAAGCATGACTATTAGCATGGCTGCTGTGGACTACCATATATTCCAACTGCAAACAGCGGGAGAAGGGATTTTAAGGGCAACCCAGAGTCTAAGGCTGATTTTGTCAAATCCCAGGGGAAAGAAGCCAGGAAAGGAAAAAGGGAAATGGGAGGGGATCTGGGGTTCCAGGAATTGTTATCTACACATAGAGGAAAAATAAAACTGCCCTCTATTTCTTGGTAGCAGAACAATGAGCAATGGAGACGCCTTGTCATAAATGCTGAAAACACATATGTCTGCAGTTGTACCCCTACAAGTGTCCGTGCTTGTAACAGTTGTCAAGGAAAAGAAAGAATTCTCCTGATTCTGAATTAATTGCCAAGCTGTGTATCAGATAGGGAGGAAACTGGAGAACTAATTCCAGCCCCCATCCTCTCTTTTGCACTCAAAATACTAACTCCTCTCAAGTTTTCTGATATTTCCAGTATTTTTATGTTACAAAGAGAGCCTGGAGCTCCCACAGTAGTAGACAGTGAGAATTCAGCAGTGTTTCTGTTACCTTAGCGCATACTTCCTGAATCTGGAGGTCTTTATGAACAACAGGAGCGACTCCAGAATCAACCGAAGTGTGCTAGGAATGTCACCTATATTGTACAAAGAACAGTTTCTAGGTAAGAAATTAAAGACTGGAGGATTGTCTCTCCCAGGACAGAAAATGGAAATGAGCAAAAAAGTTTTCTGTTAACAAACAGATTCTAAAATTACTCATTTCTGATTCCTTTGCAGTCTCCCTTTCTGTACAAATGGTCATGTTACTGCATCTCAAGTTTTGATTTTGCTTAGTTTCAGAAACAAAACGAGTTTCTGTCTTGCAACACCTTATGGGGATGGATGCCGAAGACAACACCTGCATGTATTTCACCAGTCAGTCTTATCTTCCTCAGAGTACTCAGTAATCTCAGTGAAAATTTTGTGGAATTGCCCCCTTCATCTGTTGAAGAAATGCATGGTCAAGAGCAGAAGCAATCCTTTAAAATTCCTCAAAGACATCTTGATTAGCAAACATCCTGTTAGATGGGTTGGGTCAAATTTAGTCCTGCTGTAAACTAACGCAACAGTGTCTGGAGGGGTCTGAATTACATCCTCTGAGTACCTATTAGGCTCCATTTGCTCAGATAAACGATCTCAGTCAAAACAATTTTCATCTGGGGGATTTCTTTATGAAATCAGGAAATTATCTTCTGTGGGGTCTTCACAGGTTTAAGTCCAAGCCTATCAAACTTAGCACAGATTATCCTGTTCCCATCGGCCATACAGGAGGGCCCTTATGGACGCTGTCATTTCTCATGATTTTCATCTGCTTGTTCCTTGCAGATCTTTATTTTGGACGAACATAAACTTCCAAAAGAAACCCATCTGCCAGTTTGTTCAGGAAGGAGTCAAACCAACAAAATAATTTTAACATAATGGAATAGGACCCAAGGAAACGGGGGTGTAACTTTTGATCCTATCATGGGCTCCCAGCATGACAGTGGACAAGTCACTTTTATCTGGGTTTATTGCACCCAAATCTTGCTGTCTCTGTGGAAGTTCCTATGCGAGGAGCACTGTCTAAATTAGGAAGATGGGTTGCTTTGAGTGCCAGTGAAGAGAGCTAGGAGCCTGAATAGATCACCCTCCTGTGCTGCATGAACTTCTGCATGGAATAAGTCTGCTAGCTTGAGCACTTACTTCTTCTAGATGCCTAACGAAAGCTCTGAAGAGTCCAGGCTTTGGCTTTTCTATGGGTCTGAGTCTCATTTCTATATGAGGTACTCAGCATTCAGTCCACATAGTAATATTGTGAAGACAAATGTTAAAAATAGTGAAGCAGTGGGATCCATCCTTCTATTCCAGGTAGAAAGGTGAATGGCTACATTAACTACAGGAAAATCTGAAGCCTGGTTTAAATGCTGACACGGAAGTTGTCCCAAGTCTTTTAAAGTAGTGCAATATTTCCTTACATTTCTGAATATTAATGTCTGTGGAATAATGGCAAAATGGTGTTTTGTAGCCAAGATGATCAAAGGTCAGAAGAAAGAATACTTCTCCCAACAAGCCTTGCTTTTCTTTGAAAAAACAAAGCTTTGAGATTTGAATCTGTTATTAAATTCTAAAGTCCACATTTTGGATGATTTTTGGAACTGAGTGGGAGCATTTGCAAAATGCTCATGTTTACATTTCTCCTTGACTTGTGTTATCTTCCATCATGAAATGTAGGCTTTAGAGCACAGCTACAACCTTGCTGCACTCCGTGCTGTTATGAGCCTTTGATCACTTTAATCACTGTACTTAAGAGTAGCTTGATCTATTTTTTTCAGCTAAATTGACATTCTACAAGGCAAGAAAGTAATTAGTGATGTCTACTCTGCTGAAATAATATAGCATCTCACTTGTTCCCTCGTGAGCTGTACAGCTTGGCTATTGCCATTGTTAGGCAAAAAAAAAAAAAAGCTTCCTTCTTAAAGAACGATAAGTAAAAGACAACTTTGTGTAGGCTTATTAGACACCGTGTTCACATTCCAGCTTAGATTTGTCTCTTGCAACACAAGCAATGAGTTCTAGCTTTCCTTTGCCCTGGGAGGTCTGGATGCTGCAGTAGCCCACGTACTCCTCATTTATACTTCTCATTTGGCTCAGGGCTCAAGCACATTGCTAAAAACTAAGCTTTCTTGTTTGGGGCATTGCTTTGCATCCCTAAGATGCTTTAAGCAGGATGTCCTGCTTTTACTGCTTGATCTTATCTGAGTCGTTTAAATACAAAGTGCTAGCTATCTGAATTTTATGTAATTACCCGATTTGTGTGCATTTGTGTGTGCTTTCATAAAAGATCGGATCTGCACACCAGAGTGGCAGTGGTTTCACCTTCTGCAGAGGACTCTCTGGCTGCATGACTTGGCAGTGTTGCACTGCTCCTTGCAGAATGACTCTGCCCCTTGAGCAGCAAGCCCATCCTTTTTACATAAACCAGCTGAGAAAGCAAAGATGTGAGAGGGGTCCATCTTGAAACATCTCGGGTCTATCTCAGAGTAGGGCAAATGCATACCATTTACATAAACTTCCAAACTTCAGGTTTGCTTTAGAAGTGGAATAGGTTTGTTTTCGAAGTGGTATAGCTGCCCCTGTTCATATAAATGCCGCTGCCTCCCCAATGGGCAGGAAGAGTCATAGAATCATAGGCATTGGACAGGACTTCTGGATGTCATTGAGTTCAACCCCCAAAGAGCCTCCCTCAAGTGCAGCACACACAGCCCTTCAGAGTACCTCAGGGCTGTATTATCACATTTGCCACTGCACCCACAACAAGCTGATGCCAGCAGGGGTGGAGAGGGCACACAGAGCTGCTCACAGTGCTGTGACCTGCGCTCCCTAACTGTTCTTTTTGCCTATTAAGAAGCAAAACTAGGATCACCAGCTTCACTGCATAGGTCCACCAAAGTGCTAGCTTCCAGAAGTCATGGGATGAACTGGTGATTGGGCCACACTTTGTGTTGGAAATGAATGGCTCGCAGGCCCCTACCCTGCAAGTAATAAATAATATTGTCTGCAGTAGAATGTCTTCCACCAGCAAAACTATTAGTCTTCCATTAGAAGGACAAGAGTCAGATGGCTGCATGTGGATGGACAGATGTTAAAAGAGCAGTATGAGTTTCTCCTAATTCAAGAGCTGCTGAGATGTTTGATCCTCTACGACAGAAACTGCTTGCTTCAAAGATGGCAGGATCTAGGCCATAATAAAGTGATGAGGCAAAAAAAAAATCAATCCCCTTTATCAAATAAACACGTGACTGGAAGCATGTGCCTAAGACAGTGACACATTTCTTTTCAGGCACAAAAATTAACAGTCCATCAAGAATCTGCATTTCTACATCATAGTGAAATCCTGAGGAGCTGATGTCCTTTCCATGGTCAGACAATCTGGTTGCCGAGCTGGTGGCTGCAGCAGTGTGCTGCGCTTCTGCAGGCACTCCCCATGACGGCAGTCTCCTCCTCCTCCCTTTGCTCCTGTCAGCCCCACAGCACCCCAATACTCAGCCCCTCAGTACCTGAAATGGTAATAGCACTGTTTTGTTTTTGTTTCCCAGACAGAAGGCTGTGCTGTTTCTGGCTCCTCGCTGCAATAAATTGGCAGATGATGCTCTAATGAGAACAATAATGCACCCACCCTACCGCCTTTGATCACTTATGTGCTCTTTTGCAGCTTGTGAAAGGCTCTAAAAGCTTTCACCAGACAGGTTGTTTGATTTTTAAGGAGTGTCACTAGCGCTGTTTACCCCAGACAGGCAGAAGCCTGTTTTTGCTGTGTGTGGTTGCTGGGACAATTGACGTCAGCTAAGCGACCAATATGCAGTTTGACCCAAGAAATGCCAGGTTCCAGCCATTTCCCAGCAATTTCAACAGCAGAAGCTGCCTCCAACCAGCATATTCGAACTTAGTGCTCCAGCGAGCTGCTTAATGGGTTGGATGCTGGGGTGCAGTCAGGGGGCAACAAATGTGCTGTGCCATTTCACATCAGCTGATGGTCAGCAATACTATTGCATGGTGGTGCCGATGGTCAGCAATTGCACACAGAGCTGTATTCTCATGACAAAGTGATCTGTGTTCTTGACCCTTTTCCTTTATTCCGAGCTACACGTGAAAGGAACAGAGTTGCACTGAATTTGCACAGAATGGACTGTCACAATTGTTTCTGCTTGTGCACTCCTAGCTACAGTCCCATGACCATCTTCTCTCTCATTGAAAATTATCTGGCAACACAGATGAGGATCATCTCATCACCAGGATGTGATTAAAGTTACCCACGAAACAGATGTTTCTTTGGAAGAAATGTATTGTTTCATTAATCTGTAAACTCGGAGCAGTTAAAATGGAGGTTGGAAACAATGACTAAAAAATGCTGAATACATCTTACCTCACCATTTGGCTTGCCATTTCCCATGCATTCTGCTTGTCCCAGCCACTTCATCCTGCAGCATCTCAGTCTGAGTGACTGAACTGACAGGTGATCTTTTGCGACTTTCTGCATACCTTTGTCTACTTTAGCACCCAAATCATGGTCTCTGCTTATTTATGCACCTTTATCTGAAGGAGAATCGACTCCATTTTAATTGCATACGAACGGGATGATAATAAAGCACTAATTGCTTTTTCTGCCCATTAACTGATCTGTATCTAGTTGAATTTGCCCTTGATGATCTCATAACATCGGCAAAATTGCAAACAAATAAATACAGACGTGCTGCTTGCATTAGAAGAATCCAGGTATCTCTCTCATTTTTCACAGGCTGCTCAATGTCTTTTCATTTCAGCAGCTATACACAGCATCACTGATGTGTAACTGCTCAGCAGATATGCTAATACTGCGTATCCTTTACAGTGGCTATCCCTATATGTGAGCCTAAGTGAGGTTTCTGTTGGTAGAGAGGGTGTTGTCCTTTTTTGTTTGTGAAAATGAAATCTTTGTTCTCATTGATTAAACAAGCAAGGAATGGCCCACACAGAGGAATCCTGAGTTCACAATACCCTTCTAAAATGCAGAGCTGGTGAAACACGTATCCGTCATCCATTGCTTTCTGTGTCTTGTAGCATACCTACTGCTGTGATAACTGAGCACCTGTCAAGATACTATATTGCTAGTCATGGAAATGGAAGTCATCTCAGATTTATCAACAGAGAAGCTGACATTGCTGCCTGGCAAGTTTCTCAGCTTTTTGTGCCTCAACCTTGACCCTCAAGGATCTACTTCTCAAGGCAAGAAAGCAGTGAATTCTCCTCTGCTATGGGTTCTGATTCTTGAGGTGGTAGAGATCTCTTTAACCAAACCAGATCACCTGGAAGTAGTCACTGCTACAGGATGCAGAGCACACACTTGCCACAAGCTAACTGGCATTCCAGGTCCCAGTAATACCCACAGTGAAGTGGAAAACTGCTCCTTGCTTGTGACTACAAGTGGATCACTGATGCTAATGGGCACCTTTCAGACATTAAGGCTTTGGCCGTATTGGAACTGCAAGACATTCTTTATACCCTCACTGTCCTTGGAGCTTACAAAGGATGCTCACAATCTTGCAAAAAAGCCACGCTCCAAAGTCATCTAGTGATATTAGATTGTATCTCAAAACCACTAGAGGTGAGTACTCAAAGATTCCTGACTCTTAATACTGAATTGCTCCATTAGAGCTTCCAGTAAAAGCAAGTGTGATTTGTCCTGTGCATTGCTGTCTTTCTCAGTTAATGCTTTTCACATAAGTCCAGGTTTAAGTTCTCTCCCTTTCTCTTCCAGGTTCCCTCCATTTCCCAGAAGGTGTACCAGAGCTGGAGCCAATTCAGCTGCCAAGACGCTGCCTTTCTCACCTGCTGATTGCAATTAGCCACTGCCAGCTGGGACCTGGTGTGCCACTGAAGAGCTAACAAGAAGCAGAGACCAGCATGATGCCTTGACAGCACATACACAGTGAATAAATAAGAAATGCTGCACTGTATTCCTGAAGTTGCTTCACCACAAAAGCAATTCCTATGTCCCTACATGCATGTCAGAGGTTCAGCTTGCTTCTCCTGCTCTCACCTCATGCTGTCACATGCTTGCCAGGAAGAAAACAGGGGGAAATAAAGGTTACTGATGGTAAAAACAAACCCAGCTGTGGTCTTGTTAAGAAATCTTTTGGCTCACCTCTATCCTCAGGCAGCACCCATCATCACAGGGGAGAGGTCACCTCTGATTATGGTGGCAGCCTAAACTGAGAGGAGGGATGCTGCCCGCCTTGGGCACAGCTCAGCACTTGCCTCCCCATCTGGATCTCAAGGGCTTCGGAGGGGATGGTGGTACTCCTCCTTCCCTGGGGCCCAGCCTCAGAACCAGGGTGTTGCAGATTTCCTCTGTAATGAGCTTCTGCACATTTGAAGTACTACTTTGAGAGGCGCTAGGAGATTGGCAGCCAGGCAGGCTCCCAGATAGAAAGATATCATCTGCGTTTGCTTCAGACTCAGTACTCCCTGGCTTTATCTGGGCCCTGAGTGATAGGGACAGGTGTACTCCGTGTGACTTCCTGTCCCATCTCCCAACACAACAACCCTAATTCTTCCATCTTATGCTCAGAAAAGCATTGAATTTGCACTGTTTCAAAAGGATTCTGGATTTGGGATGCTATATTTTTGAATAATGACAATGATACCTGCCCATGGAGCCTTGCTAGATTTTATAGCCATAGTAAGCCTTTCCAGCTTAAACCAAAATCATTCAACGGAAAAAAGAGTTAAAAATTACAGAGCCCTGTTATGATGTAAAGGACACAGCTGTGGGAAAAAAAAAAAATGATCACAGAAAGGTTGACTAACGAGCATACGCTATGTATGGAAAAATTCAAGCTGTAACTTTAATAGAATCCTGGAATATCCTGAGTTGGAAAGGACCCACAAGGATCATCCTGTCCAACCGCTGGCTCCACACAGGGCCACCTATGAATCAAACCGTAGTTCTGAGAGCTTCCTCTAGGTCTGCAGAGGACTGTCCAAGCTCACCAGGTCTAGAGGAATTCCTTGAAAGAGTAAGCTATGCTACTGCCTAGCTTAAACGTTTAGGTTTATAGATGGAGTCTGGAGGTTTTCATAGTACTTACAATCTGGCCTTTGTCTGTTGGTAAAAGCATGCTGAACTCGCATGTTTAGTTCTGTGGCACAGCTCTTTACCATCTGATTTTATCTGGAACGGTCGCCACAATATCCTTATTCTGGTGCCTATGGAAAACATGACTGAGATTATTCAGCAAGTCAAATAGTTTACTGGTGAGTTCCACATTTTTCTGGATTGGTTCCCAGGGAAATCACAGAGGGGTTTGGATCCCTATCAATTTCAAGCACGAAAGGATAGTAAAGAAGACCACTCTCCCCTCTCACTGGGCCATTCAGCACTTTGGAATATGCTGTGAAGTTATTCGCCCTGACAACCTTACAAGAGAGGCATCCATTAGTCACCTTCTTTGCCAGCTTTCCTTTCTGTGGGGCACGTTGCTGCTGATGAGTCATAAAGACATTGATTTTAAAATTTGCTTTGAACCCTAATTGCATTTCTAAGATTACATAGCAGCTCCCAGGGATCTACTGAGTTTTTAAATCTATACTTGATGCCTCTTCTTTTTAGTTAAGTGCTACATAATGCATAAAATGTCCTGGCAACTTTTTATGTTTATACTCACTGCTTTTTGAAAATGGCATCTTACATCTAGAAAATTAGGTTAATATGAAAAAAAAAAAGCTTTTTTTTTTTTTTTTTTTTTTTTTTTTTTAAATTCCAACTGTGGGTTTTGTTTTAAAAAAGTCCTGTGTAATGGTTCAGTTGGGTGAAACAACGCATTATAATTGAAGGTTAGTATCCAGATTAAGTGAACATCTGAGAGATTCCCATCATGACTGATGGTGCTCAGGGACATGATTTAGCACAGGGCTGTTAGAGTTAGGGTAGTATGGTTGGGTCGTGATTGGACTCAATGATCTTTAAGGTCTTTTCCAACCTGAGTGATTCTATGATTCTCTGATTCTGTGATTTGAGAGCCCAGTACTCTAAGCTGCTATAAATCTAAAATAATGGTTAAAATTATACAATTAAAAAAAGAAAAGAAAAGAAAAGAAAAGAAAAGAAAAGAAAAGAAAAGAAAAGAAAAGAAAAGAAAAGAAAAAAACATTGAAGTGAAAATGAGATACACAGTCTAGTCACCAGAGGGTGGTGGGCATGGAACGGCTGCCCAGGGCAGTGGGCACGGCCCCAGTGCTGGAGTTCAAGGAGTTAATCTGGGCAGTGCTCTCAGACATAGGGTCTGAGTTTTGGGTGGTCTTGTGTGGAGACAGGAATCAGACTTGATGATCTTTATGGGTCCCTTCTAACTTGGGTTATTCCATGATTCCAATGCTTCTTGCCCGTGCTAGAGGCTATTATTACTACTATAATTATCATTACTATTTATTGTCACTTTGGTTTCCCAAGTTGGACTGTCCTTAAAACACACTTCCATTTGACTTCATTTTGAATCTTTACCAAGTGAGTGCCTGGGTAGTAGGGGACACTTTGTGAAGATGCCCAAGGCTTCCTGGGGCCCTCTCAGAAACAAACAGGTTCTCCCTATATGAGGCAGTGATTCTCTCTTGCCCTAGACAGCATGCTGCCATCACACTCCGCCTTTCAGGGTGAGAAGGTGAGCCATTTGTCTAGTCGGAATCTGATAGAGGAGGAGATGAGAGCCTCAGGAACATGCAATGTCCACACTTGACCCTATGAGATGAGGATATTCTGAGTGAACATGAACATATTGAATGGACATTGACTGAATTTCTGATTAAGAAAATACAGTATTCACTTGTCTTTAGAAATCACAAAGTCAGTAAGAAACTTACTGACTTGGTGCTGAGATGAAGGAAATCAAGTACTATGATGTCGTTACTGCCATAACAGTAAGAAATGTCAACTTCTAGCCTTACATTCAGCAATTTTCTTAGTAATTTTCTAAGTTAAAATAATAAAGTAAAAATCCTAAGGCATTGGTGAGGACAGCAATAGACAGGCAGACCACGAAACTAAGAATAATATAAGAACTTGACAGGGTCTGGGCTCTCTAGCTTGTTACATTGGTGTTACCTGCTCCTCTTTTCCCTTATTTTTTCCAAGTACTTCCAAGTATAAAGCTGGTGAGAAGTGGACCTCTTGAGAGGTAGAAGTGGGCAAAAGGATTACAAAATATCATTGTTATATAAGTAAACTGAAGGGAAGGGAAGGGGGAGGCAAAGAAAAAGAGGAAGAGAGTAAGGGAGGAAGGGAGGAAGGGAGGAAGAGAAAATCTTTTGTCTGTTCGTTAGTTTTTAGTACTATTTTGAACACAGTCAAAACAGTTCCTTCATTATGACCTATGTGAGCCAGGCTGGCTTAGCTGGATGAGTCTGAGTCTCACAGCATCCTGCTGGGGCATTGCTGACTATTTCTGACCCTGGCAAGCAAGAACCCCACAGGGCAGGTTCTCTCTTCAGGCAAACAGGAAAGGGGCATCTTATGGGGGATGTTAAAGCTGCTTGAATCCACTGCCCTTCTTGGGTGGCAGCGACTCTTGGTTCCTTGTTCTAGAGCTTTTAAGATTTACAGTGCTACAAAGTATTGTATTCCTGGGGCTAAAAAGGGAGGCAACCCTTTTTTATCCTACAACTGTAAGGTCAAGGTAAATGTGACTGTTTAGAAACACCACAGAGCTGAAGGCCCTGGGGAATTTTAATGTGTTTTATAAACTTGTTTCCAAACCAAGCTATTAGGAAAACAAGATATTTCTCCATACAGCCTTTCTTTTTCTCTCTTTAGGGACAGCGCTGCCTGCCTTACAGTGCTTTAACTCAATCAGAATCATCATTTTTATAAACAGGCCATTTTTCATGACTTGCTTGATCAACTTGTGAAGGCAGTTTTTAAGAAGTTGTAGTCATACACAGAAAAAAAAAAGAAAAAAAAAGAAAAAAAAAAATCTTACTACAACTATTGCAGCCAGAGATATAATAGAAACCACGTCCTTTTCTAAAGGCAATGCAAAAGGGAAAATACAGGCTTACGCACTTATTTTCCCTCCGCACTCAACTCCTCTTATGCAATGCTACAGAAAGGAACGAACAAGCTGTTTCACAATTAAATTGCAGATATAAGGGTTTTTGGGGTTTTTTTTGTGGTTTTGTTGTTTTTTTTTTTCCATACAAAAGGTAACAGTGTGTGATGCCAGTATTTACCCATCGCTTTACCTGTATCAGGAGGAGATTTCCAAGTGGCAGCTTTGCAATATTCAGGTCGGGACAAAGCATGGATCTGCGTAGCCAGAAACTGCGGGACACTTCTGAACGTTACAAGGCTGCAAAGTGATTTCAAGCACTCTCATTGGCCTCAGCAAAGCCACACATTTTCACACGCCAGAAGTGAGAGCTTCCCCTCTCCTGCCCTCTTCTCCCCAGGCATGTACTTCAGGTATGTAAAATACTCAGTGGAATAAAGATTTCACATGGAATCTGAAAAACTCTTATTCTGAGTCGAAGTAGTCTCTGAGCAGTGCTGTTGAGCGAGCTCAGAATGATCCAAAGAAGAGGGAGTTTTGAGACCACTGTTTTAAAGGAAATGCAGTGCCACACACCCCACAGAAAGCAAATATGTATAAGAGGAAATGTCTGCTTATCAGAGCATTAGCCTTATTCAAACATGCTCAATGAGGGCAGGAAAGGGGCCACATCTGCAGGTCTAGCTGCAAAAAGAGTACCTCAGGCAGGTGTGTTATGCTCCATAGGAATGGACTTTGCACTGCAACACGGATCTACATTCCTCCCTAGCTCACAGGAAGGCAGGATTGTCATTCCCTCAGAAACTTATCTCACCTGCGGAGCTTCCAGATGGAAAACACAGCGTCCTAGTGGCAGCTCAAACTTTAGCTTGACTGAAAAAAGAATGCACAGATATGCAGGTCTTTCTTCCTTTCTAATCTGCAGCTCAGCCAGTTGTGGACTTTGTCAAACTATTCTGAATTTGAAAGTTGGCAGTAAAATGCTAAAACAGAAGAATAGTTTTAGAAAGTTCCTTTTTTTCTATGATCACTCTTTACATCAGCAATGGATTCCCTCCACAGATGCTAGTGCAAGCAAAACATTTAATAAAAAGATCTTCCTTTTGGGGTGCTATGCCCAACTCTAACTGACAGGAAAAGGCGTTACCTAGCAGAGTGCATGGCAGAAAAGAGCAATAACAACTAAAGCATCTCTATTCCTACACACTGTGAGACAAAATACATAAAGGGGAAGGCATTTAAAGGGGGAATGGAGGAGGAAGGTATTAAACCTGGTGCACTGAGCCTGGTTGTTGGAAATGGCCTCAAGTTGTGCCAGGGTGAGTTGAGGTTGGATATCAGGAAGAAATTCTTTTCCGAAAGGGTTGTTAAGCACTGGAATAAATTCCCCAGGAAGGTAGTTGAGTCACCATCCCTGGATGTGCGTAAAAACCATTTGGATGTGGTGCTCAGGAACATGATTTAGCAGAGGGTTGTTAGTTAGGGTAGTATGGTTAGGTTGTGGTTGGACTCGATGATCTTTAAGGTCTTTTCCAACCTGAGCAATTCTATGATTCTATGATTCTATGATCCACATTTTGCTGTTGAGGTATAAATTACCCTATTTCAGGAGCAGAACACACTGCTCACGTTCCACGGACAGTACTGGGAACTTCTCTGGGAAGTCAGGACAGCGTGGTGAACCAAGAGAAAGTATTTTTACATCCTTACTACAGATTACAAGCAAGCAGTGCTGTGGGTGGTAGTGAACATCAGAAGACTGCCATGAGATGTGTCTTTGATGTCATCGTGATGTAAATTAGCAAGTACTGAGGAAGGAGCTGGTGAGGCAAAAGGAGGAGGCTGTGCTTCCCCACATTGCACAGTGTGCTGCAGCCACCCTGCATCAGCTTCTTCAAGCTGGCACCTCTTACACCTCTGCCAGGCCTACATTTGCTCCCACAGAACAAAATGACCCAGTCAGGGTTTCTCAAGAAGTGTGTGAATATCAAGCGCTGAATAACTGAGAGGTTCCCTATTTCTTAGCCAATTTCCTCAATTACAAAACTGTCCTTCCTGCATGATGCCTTGTTTTAAAATGAAACCTTGATCACAGTCACACTTTTCTTTGCTGTGTCATCAGCCAAGCCCACTGTTGGTCTGTTGTCTGTAAACTCTTGATTGCGTTTATCACATTACGATATTTGCCTCCTTGGTCAACCTCTGAGGACAGCAACTCCTCAAATCGCTCAGTTTGCAGCAAAGCTGCAGCAGAATGACCTCTGTTGCTATTGCCAGTCTGTTTCTTTCTTTCTGAGGTGCGGATGGGAATCTGACCTTCACCTTGGAGTGATTTCCCATTTATCACCAAGACAAATGGCTGTCAATCCACCCTGCGCTGCCTGGAGAGGTGCCTCGCGAGCAACTCCCTGCACACCTCCCTGCTGCAGCAGCAGAACTGCTCCACCGTGCTGTATGCATTGGGTGAACAGTGCTCATAATCCAAGGCTTAATGTCAAATATTTTCTGCAAGGGAAATAAAAATGTCAACAGGAAGTGAAATGTGACCTGATTAACAGCTAGACCTCTGACTCTGCTTCAGTTTTGACTGATGCAGTATTCTACGAGGATAATAATACCACTGATTCCTCTTAATTGATGGACCCTGATGGAAATATAAATTAAGCAATTAATACAATTCTCTGAGACTCATAAAAATAAACTGTGCAGACAGACGGTCATATTTATTTTTTGAATTGCTTTAAAAACAAGTGTCATAGAAAGCATGACAACATTTTTTTTCTGGGGGAAAACCAAGGCAAGTTTGACCTCCTTAAGAGCTAGAGTACGCCCTAAGAGGTAAAGCCAATGACCTGCCACAGGCTGGGGCAGTTTAGGATAACTGAAGCTGCATTTTGTCTTGTGAGTTCTGGAATCTGTGATTTTCACGTTTTGTTTAAAACAAAGCTAGCCAAAACCAGTTAGTGTTTAACAACTACGGTCACAATCAGCAGCCCAGTTCTGGATCAGGAGCCCTTTGTGAAAGCTAAGAGCTCAGTAAACATACGAGGAGAATCATAGAATCACAGAATGACTTAGGTTGGAAGGGACCTCACAGCCACTCCACCCCAACCCCTGCCACTGGCAGGGCTGCCCCCCACCAGCTCAGGCTGCCCAGGTCCCCATCTAACCTGGCCTTGAGCGCCTCCAGGGATGGGGCACCACAGCTTCTCTGGACAGCCAGGGCCAGGGCATCACCGCCCTCTCGGCAAAGAATTTCCTCCTAACAACTGACCTGAATCTCCCCTCTTTTAGTTTAAAGCCATTCCTCCTCATCCTATCAAGAAACAGGAGAAATGGGTTTTGTGGCGAATGGCCTGATTCCTGATGTACTTTTTTAATGGTTTCTGCCGCGGGAGGTGGATTTAATAGTGAATAGTAGACGGGTGTGACCTTGAGAGATGCCAGATTGAAACCAATGGGAATTTTTAGGAGAGAGCAGGAATTCTGGGAAAGCAAAAATTGAGAGGATTTGCAATACCCAAGTGATGCGAAGCAGTATTTACAAACATTTACAAACAGGCTGCAGTTGCATTCAATCGTGCCTGCATCCCGCCACGTCTGCACTAATGGGCTTCTTGTGACTGATGTATTCTCCGTGTTTCTCATCCGACTTCTGTTTTCTGAGCAGTCAGAGTTCATATTCAAAAGCTTTCCTCTGCCACCATGAAAGCCAGGCAGCGGTGTTAATAGAGGCTGGGATTCTCTTGTAATGTCTTCAGGTGTAAAGAAAACAGCTTGTTCACCCAGAGGCGCTCAGTGCTTGCTGTTCTTTAATTCTGTTTGAAAAGTTACTCCCTGACACCAGGAGCAGAAACCACACCACAAATTACAGGGAGGGAATAAAGCAGGATTGTTGCACACGATGTCTCCTCCCTGCCTTTGAAATTTGAGAGCTGAATAATTTGAAAAAGGGACCGGGCTTCTTTTAAAATCAAAGCGGAGCAGATGCCTGTTTTCTGGTTGTGTTTCAGCCTGCAATAACTATGCCTGCATCCCTGTGGGCTGATGGCTGCTGGTGCCAGGGAGAGATACTCTGCATGTCAGCTGTGGATCAGGAGCACAGCCTGAAGGTTGGAAGGGATGCCAGGTGTGTGGTTTCTGTGCCTCCATGGCAGCCCTGTGGCTTTTCCTTACAGCTGCTGGGCTATGCCAGCAGAAGGGCTCAGTAGCACTGGCTTCTTGGATGGCAGGCACGGGTGGCATTGCTCCCCTTCCTGCAAGTACTCAAGTCCAGGCTGGATGGGGCTTTGAGCAACCTGGTCTAGTGGGAGGTGACCCTGCCCAAGAAAGGGTGTTGGAACTCGGTGATCTTAAAGGTTCCTTCCAACCCAAACCGTTCTATGATTCTGCGTTATGATTCCCTGCTGCTTACACCTTCTCAGCTCCAGAGCCACAGTGGTGCTGGGAGCCGGGCCATCTTCAGTGGATGCTTTAAGTGGTGTGGGGGTTTCTCTGACTTCAGAGAAAAGTCTGGCGGCAGGACTGGGAGCTGCCTTGCTCCATACAAAGATGTTAAGGATCTGGAGGGCAAGGTGTGTGAGGAATGGCTGAGGTCCCTCGGTGTGCTCAGCGCAGCGCAGAGGAGCTGAGGGGAGGCCTGATGGCGGCTGCAGCTCCTCACAGGGAGCGGAGGGGCAGCGCTGAGCTCTGCTCTCTGTGACAGCGACAGGGCCCGAGGGAACGGCATGGAGCTGTGTCAGGGGAGGGGCAGCTGGGGGTCAGGGAAAGGGTCTGCACCAGAGGGCGGTGGGTATGGAACGGGCTGCACAGGGCTGTGGGCACCTCTCAGCATGTGTGCAGGCACCCAGGCCCAGACAGACGAGGGCTGTGACTGCCTCACAAACCGTAGCGCCTCGTGCAGGGGGTAACAGCACACCAAGAGGGCTGCACTGATGACTCTCTCCATTTCCAGCCCAGCACCACGCCCACAGGAGGGTGTGCTCGCATGACTCCAGCCAATGTGCCTGCCCTCCCGGCATGCAAACGGCGTTAGTTTCTCTTGACAAGATTTGCTTAATTTCTTCAGAACTTCCACACCAATGACATTTCTTTGTCATCAGGCCAATTTCAACAGTTTATTGCTAAACATTATCACCTTGGCTGCAACTGAACTTTCACAATCCTTTTGTATCTTCAATATTGCTCATTCATGTGCGAAGCTCACAGAGATGCTGACGTGAAGACTTTATTCTTGGGGATAGGCAGGGAGGACTGAAGGCCAGAACAAGAAATATACGTACTCTTGTATCACATACACAAGAAGACTATTTTTCATTTTTACAAAGTGCAGAAATGAAGATTGAGAAGTCAAATACTTGCAAATTAGATACATAAAGAATCATTACATGTGCAAATTGGCCTTTTTCAGCATGTATATTTCTTACACAGATACATATGCTTTAATCATAACGTATGCCTTTACTAGTGCAAAACAGGGCATCTTTTGTGAGTCTTTGCTTTTGCCAGTGATTTTCCACTATAACTGCAGTCTGGACTAGATGAACTCCAGAGGTCCTTTCCAATCCCTACAATTCTGTGATTGTGTGAAACCAGACCTGGATGTAAAGATGCAACCCTAAGGGGTCTCCTGTGGCAAAGTTCCAGACGAGCGGGAGGTGCAGCATCAGCCACCCTAGCATACATGCTGGCTTTGCCCATACACAGGCATTTCCAAGGAGCCAGCTGGGTCTAACTCACACGTGAAAATAAAACACAGGAGAAAAAATGTGCATTGCAGAGGTGTGTGTGAATGACCCTATGGGAGCAACTGACTTCACATATATTTCTGCTCTGCAAAACTTTCCCTGTTCCATCTTAGTGACAAATGATAATAATTCCCAAATTCTCAGATTAATTCCAGCTCCTAGCATCAAGATAAAAGATCTCAGTGAGAGCTCTGTTGCCGGACTGGTTGGGCATGGCAGAGAATACTTTCTGGGCTTCCTGAGTGATGCCTGCACCTCACAGCAGAGGCAGCGCTGGCACACTGAGGGCTGTGGTTGTCATATCTTCCATCCAAAAGGCCAGGAGACTGCTGCTATCAGATCACTGTTCTGTGTGGGGCAGGGCATCTTTCCTGGTCATTGTGACCCATGGAGAGAAGAGATAGATAGTGGGAGAGGCTCGTTTTGATATCCTCCCCCCCTCCTCCAGCTCGGTACTAGCTCTGCAGCAGAGCGTAGTCCAACACCGTCCTTGGGATCCAATAGGAAATGCAGCTGGTCCCTGAGGTGCAGGGAACTCTCAAGGACAAGGTGTAATGCTGATTACACAGAGTGCCGTTGACCCACAGATCAACAGACGTTTACAGCAGGTAGATTGGATTGGATTGCTACTGCTGGCAGCCTGACAGACCACGTCTCCTACCAGGCTGCGCTCCGTTGCAGCATTTTTCAAAACTAAGCTATTTTGCTCAGCACTACTCATTCCACAGTGTTAAAAATGCTGTTTATAAATGCAGATGTCCGAGCTCCAAGTCCCTTAACCTCTGGGCTACAGCCTGTAGCAGGGGACTGAACACTCCCCATCTGCGTCCTCTTTATTCTGTGAGATATGGGAGGAGAGGTCATACAACTTTTGTGTGTTCAAACAAGGGGTCACGGCATGGAAAAGGCGGAGAAGCCCTGAGCAAGTCTTTTCACTGGGCAATTAACAGCTAATGGAAGCTGGCTGGGCTCTGGATGGACTGTCTGTCTGTACAGCCCCTCTTGTGAAGGGAAAGTGCTGGACAGCAGCATGGGGAGTAATCCTGGCTCCTCACAGACACATCCCCTCTCTGCATACTGCTCAGCCAGCCTAGGTGCAGGAACAGCTCCAGGGCATTGTGAATCTCAAAGCATGCCACTTGGGTGGAGGAGATGGGCAAAATGCCTGCAAGACAAAACAGAAGCAACAACCTTGGGGCATGATATTTCCCTGCTTGCCAGTGCAGAAAATTTGCTGTATTCAGACTGCCTTCTGCAGTGCTGGGCTTAAATGTCTTGGCTCCCTCTGTAGTGAGAGGCAGCAATGAAGAGCAGGGGGCTGAATCCCCTGTGGTCTTGAACTACACATCAGAGCAGCTATGATAGTTGACTAGGGAGGCTGAACACAGTTCAGAGATTCCTAGCATCTTTATTTTAGGCTCAGTCCAATGTTACCTGGAGCCAACAGCCAGACCTCTGTTGACTTGCACCACCTCTGATTCAAGCTCTTTTGTTCACCTTTGGTGTCTGCAGTCTCAGTGGTGCAAACAGGCAGTGGTGGCACCACTCTCACCAGTAGTCTCTCCTTTGTTCTGGTGAAGCCACACAGATTTACAGGAAGACAAATGTGTAGGTAGTCCAATTCCCGGGTCCTTCTGTTTAGAGACAGAAGTGATTCAAGGCACAAAAGATCCCTCTGTTGAGGTTTTGGACTAACCATGTTGCCCTGAACTGCAGTCAGTATGGGAAGTGAGGCTGAATGTTTGCTCTCTAGCAGAGGAGACCTTTTCTTATATGGAATTAACGCTTGCTAATTGTTCCAGCAATGCCCAGAGTGTAACCTCTTTAGTATAAATACTATTCACTTTTCTTAGCCATGCTTTTCTGACCTGGGAACATGTCACTTCTTCACATAGTTTGCATTTGCTTGATCATGACTTTTTTTTTCATTACATAGGGCAAAAGCCAGTGGAAAAAGAGCATCTTTAGAAAAGTCACTAGGGTAGATTTCTAATGGGGCAGAAGTCCATCTATGATCTGCTGGTAGAGGTGACGATGTATCTAACTATATTCTAGAGTGTTAATACAGGCGGTGTGTTTTTCATTTGCCTTGAGTGGGAAGTGGCAAATCCCAGTGGCTTTATTTGCCCTCCTAAATAACAAATCATTTTTACAAATAATTTTTGTGGAAACTACCTGTCCTGCTCAAGTTACCCAGGTGCCAATGTAAAGAACAGCTTTGGTGTCGGGGGCTCAGGACATGATAGGGAACACTGTGGTTTGTGATTAAATATTTAGTCTGGCAAGTCACAAGCAAGTCAGGACTAATTCCCGTTGTTGTTGTTTTCTTTATTATTATTTTCTTCTTTATTAGGAGTGGGGGAACATAATAACAACTTTGGGGCATTTTAAAATTAAACAACAAGGGTGAAAAACGAAAACCAAACCGAATGGAAGTGATTGATACTGCTTATTTGCTGGTATGTTGCCAGGGAGCACTGAGGGAAAATAAGAGCAGGGAATAACCAATGGCAAAGGGGGGTGGAAGAGGCCTTTTTAATTATATCACATCATTTTTCAAAAGAATATTGTTTTATTTCTCAAAGGATCTTTAATAAATATCTTGGAAACGTGTCACATTATATTGTTACGTGTTGATTGCCTCCTTAGCTGTGGTTAACCGCTGACTTCCTGTTCAGGTTCCTAACATAGATAGGCTGCACTGTCACGCTTACCCTGTTGAAAAGATAATAATAGCCTGGGAGAGATAGGAAATCAGAGAAGAACTGCAGGAATGTGTTCAGCATCCAGAGGATCACCCACTGAACACTATCAGAATAAACCCTCCTTCTCAGCATGCAGGTAGCAAGGTAAGCACAGCAGTGCCCAGCATGGAGGGTGCATCCAAACAGTAGGCAAGTCGTTGCTGTCACCGCAGAGATGTCCTCTGCCTGTAGAACTGGAAGGACCACACTGCATGGGGGCACACCAGGCAGAGGTGGAGAGCCTGCAGCTGAGATCTGGGAGACGTGCTCCAAAGCTATGCCAGCTGTGCTGGAAACTGTGTTCTTCTATCTGTTCCTGATAAACTGAGCAGTTGTGAAATGCAAAAAGTAGAGAGAACCTTTCATTCAGCAGTAATGCAATGAAGAGTCAAGCTTGGATGTTCAGCATCCCTCATGGTGGTGCTTCACTGCAGCTGCAGTGGCATCCAGGAAAATCCAAGGAGGAAAATCCTTTCTTCCAGCCCTACCCAGGCTGGAACTTGCCTGCTATGTTATGTGAAATGTTCTCCAGATTGTGTACCATGATATGGTTCCCAGTGTGATAGGCACTGTTCAGCTGGCAAAACATAAAGTAAACCCAGAACCAGCAACTGGGAACTGCTGACCAATTTGGTAATGCAGACAGAGCCACAGAAACTCGGACTTTGTGCAGTTACATCAGAATTGGCCTGAATTTCAAAGACTGGATCTGTGCAGGTCCACAGGAAGCCTTTAAGAAGTGAATGCAACTAATTCCATGGCAGCTATCTGTGTCTACAGAAGACTCTATACATCTCAGATAAGCATCAAATCCAAAATCTGTGGTTGCGGAGGAACCACGGTGACATGAAATCACAAATGAACTTGGGTGACTGGACAAGAAAAGCAGCAGGCATCGTTTTATTGCCCTCTCCTGTCCAACAAAGTATTTGCTGGAGGAAGCTGTGCAGTTGCTACCTTATCAGTCTGTGTGGTTTATGGGCTACCACCATGAGGTAAGCAAGAGGAAGGACACCTCATAGGTGTGGCAAAGCAATAGTCTGCATAGGGACCCAAATTATGTTCACCCAGCCCTACATCCGAAGGGTGAAGGAGATACTTTTAAGAAGAATAAAGCAATTGGGATCCCAGCCCATTTTTATTGCTTCCTTAAAAATCTCAGGCTCCTTTCCTCTTCCTTTTATGAATGAAAGATGCATCCTTCTCATTCCAGTCAAAGCCAAACACCTTCTTTCCCCCTTGATTCTCAGGGACACTTAATTTTTCTTCATCACATTCCCAGAAGAATGGATGGAGGAAAGACATTTTCTCCCCACAGCATTTTGCCACAGTGCCACAGTATTGCTGAGGCCAGGAGACGTGTTTACATTGTAGAACTAAATTTTATAGGTAAGACCTGAGGCCCTACCTTCATCGGATATCGCCAAATCAGAAGACTTGACATCATGCAAAGCTCTACTGACAGATGATTTAAGAAACAGAAAGCAACCCAGAAGGCCAACTATGTCCTGGGCTGTATCAGTAGACTGGCCAGCAGGGAGAGGGAGGGAATCATCCCCCTCTGCTCTGCCCTCCTGAGGCCCCACCTGGAGTACTACATCCAGGACTTTGGGACCCAGCTCAGGAAAGATGTGGAGCTGTTGAAGAGGGTCCACAGGAGGACACAAAGATTATCAGAGGCCTAGAGTCCTCTATCTGTCTAAGACAGACTCAGGGATCTGGGCTTGTTCAGACTGGAGAATAGAAGTGTCTGAGAATGCTTTGCGGCCTTCTGGTGCTTCAGGAGAGCTTTTAAGCAGTAGGGGGACTGACTTTTTACGTGATCTAATAGTGATAGAACAAAGGGGAATGGTTTTAATCTGGAAGTGGGGAAATTTAGTTCAGATGTTAGGAAGAAATTCTTTCTCAAGTGGGCGGTGAGGCACTGGCACAGCTGCCCAGAGAAGCGGTGGTACCCCATTGCTGGAGGTGCTCAAGGCCAGGTTGGATGGGGCCCTGGGCAGCCTGAGCTCATAGAATCATGGAATCATAGAGTCATAGAATCACAGTGTTGGAAAGGACCTACAAGATCATATACTCCAGTCGTCCTCCCATTACCATTGCTACCACAAGCCACTAAGCCATATCTCATAGCCCCTCATCCAGACGCTGGTGGGGGACGGCCCTGCCCACGGCAGGGGTTGGGGCAGAGTGGGCTGTGAGCACCCTCCGACCCAAACCATCCTGTGTTTCTATGATGCTGTGATATAGGTTTGATGAGGACTGTACATTTCTTACTCTTATCACAAGGAAGGAAAAAAAAAAAAAAAAAGAAAATGAAAACGGTACATTAAAAAAGACTAAAATTGAGGCACCTGCCAAAGCTGGGGTGAGGACAGTTCCCACGTTTCTTGCCTGGCTTTATGTCTGCAGAGTCTGTTTTTGCAATGATTAATATAACAAACAAGGGACTCACAAAAAGGCTCCTAATGCTCACTGATCAGAAGTATAATGACGTGTAAGCTGCAGCTGTTCCAGTGGATTTCTGAACAGCAGGCTCTTGTTGAATGAGCCCCATGATTATTTATCTCCATCATGGGCTCTTTATTTCAAGGTATTTGTTGTCTTCCCTGCATTTTGACCGGCTGTCCTTCTGCACAAAAAGCTCTGATAATGGATTTTTTTTTATTGGCTCCTCTTCCTCCTGCGTCTACAAACACAATGCAGCCCTGAGTCACTGCATTATGAAAGGGAAGGTGCTGCCAGTGTTTTAACAAGGGCCTCCCACAGCATTCTCCCCCATTAGCCTCATAAACACAGGCTAGCGCGGGAGCATGTGCTGCAGAGAGAAGGGTCAGGAGACTATTTATTCTCTCCATTTAAACAAAAATGCTTTCTCGTGAGCAAGGAGAGAAGCAAACAAATAAATTAGGCTGTGCCTTGATGGAAGCATTTATACTGTGTCCTTGGGAAATGTACCGAGTGTGGCAATAGTGCAGGTCAGTGTTTAACTTGGCTGATTTGAAATGGTTTGTGTGTAAGTGCAGACCTTGCAGGGGCACCGAGTGCTGTCCTCCACTCTTCTTTTTTTTTTCTTCTTTTTTTAATATCTTGTGCCTGGTGCAGTCTATACTGTTTAAAGGTAAAGTGCTCATGGTAAACGTGCCTCTTCCTGACAGCACCGTGAGCTGGAGCTGCAGGCCTAGTGCTTGGAGAGAGAGGGCCCAATTTTACTACTGTTCTGAGAAAATGCACTGTAGCCAGTCACAGCTGATCATAGACTTCTCAAACAAAAAGAAAAAACCTGGGCCAGTGTCTCCTGGCTGCGTCTCAGCCCTTTGGTTTTTCACTGCTGAGAACCTGCACACTCAGTCCAGCCAAGTGGAAGTTACACTTGGGAATTCATCAGTCCAAAGTAGAGCAGGGTCAAAGGAAAAACTCTTTGGACAGCATGAATTGGCATAGCAGAAAGCAATGCTGACTTCTATCCAGCAGTGATAGGGTTCTAAGTGACCGTACTTACTAACATTTCAATATGAAAAGACATGTTTCTAGTAGTGTGATTCATTTTCAGCTGGTTCTTTTTCTCTTTTTTTCCCTCAGAATGACATCACTGGCAGTAACACTTCTCTCCCTGTCACTGACTGGACCAACAGTATTTTCTCTCTCTATACAATTCTCTCAGGGCTGTATACTAAGAAGGCTCTTTGATTGCCATTTTTATGCAAGGTCAGCATATGCAGCATGACTGCTGTTTTTGATAGAGCTTTAAACTTTTTTCTTTTCTTTTTTTCTTTTTTCTTTTTTTCCTGAATCATAGAATCATAGAAATGAAAGGGCTGACTCTTTGAAGCTCTCCTGCCCTCCCTCACTGTACCTTCTTCCTGGAAACCAGTGTTGCACGGGCTGCAGAGGGCACCAAGCTTGTGCATTCCTTGAATGGGTTGGCTCCATTTTAAAACGGGTCACGAGCAGCCGCAGGACAAACCTCTAGGTACAAATGAAGCCTCCGAAGCAGTACCAGCGTGGGCATGGGCTTTTCTGTTCAGGCAACTTGGGATGAAAACAACCCACTATTAAAAAAGGAGGGCATCTGGAACTCAGAGGCTTGCTGAGGCCTCTGTCACAGCAGCACAGAGAAACCCTTAGTCTCACAGTGCTGGAAGCACAGCCATGAGGTTGTGTTCTTTCACAGGATGTGAAGCAGAGGCAGGAGGACAGGTAGATTAGGGTGTTTTTTTGTTGTTGTTGTTATGTCCTGGCAACCCCTCTCTCTGATAGCCCATTGGCTAGGACTGTGACAAGACACAGCAGCTGAATCTTCTGGACAGCTGAAAGCAGCAGCAGGCCCAAAGGGCAGTAGGCAATCTGCGCACACTGAGTGGCAGATTTGGTTTCCCAGCTGCCCGTAATGTTAGGAGTAAATTTGTTTGACACCCAAGGAGGAGTCTGTAGAGGTTGTTTTGTGAGATGGAGATGTATAGGATAGTGGTTCATTCTTTACCTAAAGCAGTCCAGTGGGTTCACCAATGGCTGCACCGCTCTTGCACTTCACAGGCATTGACCTCATCTTTAGCCCCATGTCTTGTTATGCAGCTCCTTCAAGAATCTCTTCTTAAGAAGTACTGAGCAATCGCTCACCATCTATGCCTGTGTTGGCCCTGAAGAGCTGGAGGGGAGCACTTCTCAGCTCCTGTGTGGGACTGTACATCCTAACCATGCTCTTGTACCATGTCAAGTTGAACATGGGAATGAAACAAGGCTTTCTGGGAGCCAGAGATGCAGCATCCACTGCAGTGGGTGCTTCATTTCCTCAGCTGGAGCACGAACCTGCTGGAGCTCTGTGAAACTAGTTCAGCCAGTGAAACGTAAGGGCATTGGGATGGAGGTAGCGGGGAAATCAGACTCCTCCGCAATTGTATTGATTGTAGTAGGGCTGTATTTGCTCCTTTAAGTGCTGAGAATGCATCATGATTATTATTAGACACAGCTTCTTTTCTTGTTGCGAATGGTCGCATACGTTAATACTCATGGGAACCAGACAAAATTACTTGCCCACAGCTTTTTATAAACCTGGAGTTTAAAAAAAACATGAGGTGCTTTTAGCCAGATTGTAACATTTTTGTCTCATACAGCTGATGGGATGCCTGTGCTAGATCCATCCTTTTTTCTGTTTAAAAGGTCATATTTAATTTACTAAAGGAGCCCACCTCCCCAAGCACTAAATTCTTAAATATCTTTTGTCTCTCTGTGGCAAGACGCTACTGCATTTTTTTCCTTCGCTGCTGTGCTTAAAGGGTATTCCACCTTAGAAAGCTTGTGTGCAGTGATGGAGAAAAAAACATCTGCCAACAGTGACTTCCTAGACATGGTATATTTACAAACCTTGTTAGTTGCCATGAACACGTCATGCCTGGTTGATGCCCTTATGGGCAAAGTAAAATTGTATGGAGGGTATTCTCTTTTCTCCCCTATGGAAAAAGGGGCTTCATTTTGTGGAGGTCGGACATACGTGTGAGAGCCCCAGGGGAAGAACATCCTGTAATTCACTTATAACCAAAATCAATCACCCATCTTTAAAGTTCTGTCACAGCTAGGTGACTGCAGTCTCTCTACCCAGTCCCACAGCAGCACGGCACCTGCCACATGCCAGTTTTGGTCCGTGCTCCCACCTAACAAAATGCAATGCCAGAGGAATACTATTCAATATCTTCTGTGATAGAGCTGTGCACCAGTTAGTCTACACCAATAGAAGTGATTATCAGACATCACTGTTGCTCTTAGTCTCCCTTACCCAAAGAGGAGGTCCCCTTTAGTGTTATCTCCTGAGGTTCTGTTACACTGAAAGGCTCTGTCGGTTATATCAGTAATGTTTTAAATCTCCAAAGACCAGCTAAAGACAGGTATGGAAGGTGCATGGCTCTCCTGAGTGTTCTTATGACTTTTGAAAAGGCATATTCTTTTTCAAACAGCTTTCTTTTAAGGGGATTTATTTTAACAAAATCCTCTTTCTTGTTGGGGTTGGAGCTCAGTGATCTTTAAAGTCCCTTCCAACCTAAGCCATTCTATGATTCTGTAATTCTATTATCCTCTACTGTTTCCAGGAACAATTTTCTTCATTTCCTTTAGCCTATTAATACTTCCTGACAACATCTATCGGTTATCATTTGTTATACACTGCAGTCCAAAAGTCTTTTTCCTAACTTGGTTCCGAGGACATTACAGAGTAGTAACTGAGCCTCACGGTCTTTGTAAGGCTGATTATTTCGTAACGAGGCAGCAGGTTGTCATTAGAAGTTCATGTAAGCAATAGTTAAACCTTACGTAATAACTTTTACTCACAGACACTGTGATCATGATGAACATGTATATGTCTGTAGTCAGAGGGTTGGAATTCCTTTTCTGTGCCAGCACCTATTTCTGTACCGAGACCTTTTATTAATCCTGATTCAGTTTCCTCAGCATTTAGCTGAAGGATTTGGAAAGGCTCACCGTTGCACCCATCAACCAAACAGTCCTCCCATAAGGACCCGAATGGTGAAATTTCGGATTCACTCAGATTCAAAGCCAGTTAGATTTTTTCAACTGCTTTCTGCTGAGCTTTTAAATTTGAAAATCACTCTCTGCCATTTTTTTTCAGGCACATCTGACGCTTCCTCTTGCCGCTTTCCGTTAACAATTGCCTCTCACTTTTAAAAACTTACTGTTGTCTCCCCACTTCTATAGTACAACAGTAGCAGAGCCATTTGTGCAGACTACTCTCACAGTCTTAGAAAGGTTTCACAATCTCTTCCTGCGTAGAACAGATTGTGTAGAGGAAGAGCAGCAGACCACTGACTTCAGGTTTCCTACAGGAGCACTTTAGTGATACTGCCTCATATTTTTTTCCCCTTGAACTGTGGAAGTTCTTCTTTGTTTGACACAGCATCTGAATGTCAATGGGCACAATTACTGTACTTTACAATTCCTTGTTACTTTCTGGAGCATCTGTACACAGATACGTGCATTACACTCTGAGTTGCATCGTGGTCTGCCTCTATACCGGCTTGCCTTTTCCTTCTCATGCTTGAACTCTCAGGTTTGCAAATACTGCCACTTACCAGTTAAACAGTGCTCAGTCAGAGGCTGCTGCATGTGAGCTACAACACTGCCCGTGTACGGCACTGTGCAACACTGCATAAAACTGAACAAGTGCATTTTCCTATCCTATTTGCCTTTCAAAAGTGTGCTGGGAAGCAAGTGGCTACAGCTCAAAGAAAAGCAAATGTTGGGAAATAGGAGTGCATTACGAACCCACTCCCATAAAGCAAACGAGCTCACTCCATAATTCCATGTTCCCGAGATCCAGTTCCCAAGGTCCTTGCACAATTAGAGCTTTATACCTGAAATCCCTCTCTTAAATAAAATGCCATTTTCTGGGTTGCCAGCAAGGAAAGACCAAGCTCCGGAAACAAGAAAATGCAAACTGCCACAGGTCTATGTACTGGCAAACTAAAGGCACAGAGCTAGAATGGAGACAAAAGATGTGATTAAAGTGGCAGTACCAGCAGGTGAAAGGCCACAGTATAAGCAGAGACAGAGCTCACCTCAGTGTGGCCCAAAAGAACGGAAGCTAAAAAGAGGCTGGAAAGAAGCTGCCGATGGCCAGAAGAGACGATAAACCTGGAAGCAGCACGAACCAGTCTGTTATCTGTCTGAAGCAGTCAGGCAGCCCTCCCTCACAGACAAATTCAGGAAGCAATGGCATTAAATAGATGTAAACAAGCTGTCTCAGCACTAAAATTTTGTTACTATCCAATTAAATTCCATCATCAGCTCTTAGCTGGCGGTCCAGGCTCACAGTCCCTTCATTCTTGTTGTTCCACAAAGATTAAACATGTTTTATACTATTTCCATCAAAACTGGGAGACAGATGGAAAGCCCTCCCCTCCTCTAATGAGGCTGAAAGACACCTTACTCTACCTATCAGAGAATCTTGTCACATTTACATTAATTGACGCTGAGAGTTTTGGGGTCGTTCAGAAAGCGTTCAGGGCCAAAGAAGGAATGGGAGACCCATAGAAACATGTGGTTAGAAAGAATCAGACTGTGTATTAACATGGCCTGTAATTTTCAAACCAGTATTGCTTTCTGAGGTTTAGCATTTGTGCTACACCAAATAGTGACTGGGGAGCCAGAGTCCCTTTGGCTGTTTCATCCTGCAAGCAGGCTGTTTTCATCAATGCTGAGAAGCCCACAGAGCAGAAATGCACTGCTGCAGCCGACACCTGCCTCATTCTGCCAATGATGTTGTCCACACAAGTGTTTTTGTGACTGTAAATGACAGTGCTGCTTATCATTCTTATGTTTCAGCTTTTACCTCTTCAGTCCTTTCAGTGTTCTCAGAACTAATGATCTCAGCACAACTTTCATTTTGCATCATTCTCACCATTTACTGAAATGTCTCTTTCTTGAGGACAATTTCTTCTATTTATAGCAGCTTTTACTTTTGCATGAAGGTCTTCACTTCCAGACACTGCCTGTCCTGTGATGGCCAACGGTAAAGTTGACAGAGGGGGGGAACAAAGTCATTATTTAGAGAAAGCAGAAACTTCTGGAGAAGTGCAAAGCTTCAGCTGTTGGTCTTCGTGGGCCAAAGGCTGATGCCTTTTGTGAACAACATCACTAAACACGGAATGATTGAAGTCCTGGTCCAGGCTTCCCAGAGAAGCTGTGGTGGAGACACTCAAGGCCAGATAGGATGGGCCCTGGGCAGCCTGAGCCGGTGGGGAGCAGCCCTGCCCACAGCAGGGGTTGGAACTAGATGAACTTTAAGGTCCTTTGCAGCGCAAGCCATTCCGTGATACTATGATTCTATGGTTCTGTGATGTATGTAAGATATGTGACTGACCCTGGTTTGACAAACATCTCCCCAGTTTCGGCTGCAGCGCCAGCGCCTCTGCCTGCGGGCACACTGCTTCCCCCAGCTGAGGCAGCCTCTGTTCCCCCACGCTGACGGAGGGGTTGTGGCAGGGAGATTTCTCAGGTGACGACCACAGGTAGCCCTGCGTTTTGCACATGGGCTGTTGTTGCACATTTCCCCAGAAATGAATTCACCTTGGCCATTCATCATCACCACAGGCAATCTAATTACAGCCCTGTCTGGAGAGGAGAGGCTCATTTATAATAGAGACTTTGTTATGAAAGTATAATACCTCGAACTACATTTTTACAACATTTTTTAAAGGAAAATTAATTAATTGTCTGGCGCATTTTAAAATAACCAGCCTCCTGAGGTTGCCTCAGCAGCACCTCTCAGTGTATTCTCTCCCCACCCAGACTGCTTGCTGTGTGACAGCAAAATGCTAAAATTATTTTGGCAGAGAAATAGTCTCAGAGGCTGTTGTTTATTTTCTACGACAGAGGAATATCTCAAAATGCAGCCTGCACCTCTGCCCTGTGGGACTGTCTCTAATTGCATACGGTGCACTGTAAAAGCATTCAAAATGCGCAGTTCAGAAAGCAGAATTAAACGTGGGGGGGACACCACATCTAGCATGCACCCAGCTTTCTCTTTAAAAGAGCCAAATGTAAGAATACGCTTCGCTGAGAAGCATAAAAATGGATAGTGGAATAAGGCAGCTAATCTCTTACTAACATGCATGCAGCAAAATTGCAAGTGAGTCCATTTAAGAGCTGAGGATCTAGACGGTATGCCTGCCTCCTTCCAACCTTTGTCCCATCACTTCTTGTCCCATTATTCGAGCAGTCTCGTTGATGGGACAGCTCAGGTAAGTGCTACTCAGGAGTGGTTTCAGACAGAAGAGGATCAACTGCAAAATAGCATAAGGTAGAGAAAAGGTGTGAGACCCCATCACTGACTAGGATGCATTAGAAAATTCAGTGTATGCTCTTAACCAGCTGAAAAGCCTGAAGGAGTCTGTGGCACCTTTTAAAGTGAGCCAGGTTTCGTTCTGAGCCTCTCCTGTTGCCCAGATACACCACCTTGGGTCACTCCAATAAAAATGTGAGTGCAGTGGACGGGCGGCTCTAACCCATCTCCTTTTTATCTCCAGAGCTCAATGGATAGTTATAGGTCTTCTAACCATACTTTTTCATGTAGAGAGGCCAAGTGCTAGATGAGGTTTTGGTGCAAAGAAGCAAACACAAAAACGTTAAGCCAGATCCCCAGGCCATTAATTCTCCAAAGAAAAAACAACAACAGAATCTGGGATGAGGGGAACTCCAGAAGCTCAGGAAGGGATCTGCCGTGTTTGGCAGTAAATGGTAGAAGGTATGCTGTGGAAGAAGGTCTTTGCAGAAGGAAGAGTACTGTATTGCAAGAAGGTTCTGAGGGAAGGTCTTGCCATTTTTCCCGTGCAGAAGAGGAGAAATGAACACCTATTTAAAACCACGTCAGCTGAAAAAAAGGGTTTTCTGAGGAAAAGGCTGAAGATAGGGCAGAGAAGCTAGGAGCACCTTTGAAATCTCATTCATGTGACACTTCCTTTTATCTGTTGGATGAAATGCTAAAACAGAAATGGAGCCAGAGTAGTAACCATTAAGAATAGGGACTCCCGGAGACGGGAAATTTTGGATGTTTTTTCCAGCCAAAGCCTTCCTGCAAGCATGCTGCACAAAGTACATTCTATTAAGTTTGTACACGTCTTCTCACTCGGCTTTGCTCATCACAACAGCAAGAGTTCTTTGTTACCCTCTTGTTCTCTCAGGTAATGTTTTTCATGCTAATCTGATATCTGGACTTGGATGAAGCCTCTTGTTCTGATGTTTGGAAGAATAAATCACAAGATGTCCCCACGAGGCCAGTG
The DNA here is from genome assembly GCA_030625065.1 of Alectoris magna. Lineage (NCBI taxonomy): Eukaryota > Metazoa > Chordata > Aves > Galliformes > Phasianidae > Alectoris > Alectoris magna. Next base: position 83,851,461 of record CM060560.1, read on the forward strand.
AGAACAACAGGTTTTCTGAGCATATTGCCATGTACTGCTCTAGATTCTGACCCAAACCAAGCATAGGCAGTTTCTGCACAGAGCAATCTGGCCTCCCAGGAGTCTGGATGACGATCACGGGTTTTCTCCACCTGAGCAGCACACTAGCCAACACAAGCCAGCCTGGTTTGGACAAACCAGGTCAGTGTTTTTATGAGAAATCTACTTTGGGTACACCTTGTGCCCACACATTCTGCTCACTTAAAAGACGAGTAGATGTCTTTACGGGTTGGAAGCCTACACTTTAAATGCATGACTACAAATGGGTGGAGTACCAGAAAGAGTGCAATGAAGAGATCAGAGTGGCTGCCCGGCTAAGGCATACCTTCATCTCTGCAGGATTTCTTATTTGACTGCTTAATGGTTCTTACTTCACAGGGTTTTCATTTCACATACTAGCCTGCATCTTTGCAGCTCCAACTGTGTGGAGTGCTGCATGCTTTAACCCATAGTTTTGCTGTTTTGATTTTGAGCTATGTTTGGTCTAATTAGGTATTCATACAATAATAAACACTCTTTTCTTACATGCATTATGCAGAACTTTTCATGTTTTCCTGTATTTTTCTTTTATTTCTTTTGTAGTGTTAAGATTTGTTTGAGAAAGGAAAAAAAGATTTTTAGAATGGGACCCTGCGCAAGCAGAAAAAAAAAACCATAGTGTAGTTCTCGTCCAACTGGAGGACAGCACAGAGCTGGGGACTTCTAGACCTTTCACTAACATCTAGTGAAAAGCATCATGGAGGTCCACTAGCGTTCTTGAGGCCTACAGAGTAACATTATGCAGGCCATCTCAGCAGGAACCTGTGCACTTGCTCCACTGGAGCTCCAGATCTGCTAAGCCAGCCAGATGCTCTGCTATTGTCTGATTGAGTGGCAATGGTGGCAGCTGCTCTTCAGTAGACCCCAGGAAAGGCAGGATCTCCTTCAGAGATATGGGGAACATTACATAATTCAGACTTTATAAATCCTGCCTGTTTTGGCCACCTCAATATGCATGTTTGCACTCTTGCTGTGCAGGTTATATGAGTATTTTAATGGCAAAGCTTTGGGGACTTGCTTTTGGTGTCATGATTTCTGGTATCCACTGACTGTCTTCAATGAAATAATACACCTATAATAATCCACACATGATATGAGCAAGGGTAAAGTCAATCTTATAGATTTCAGAGGGGAAAAAGGATCCTTGAACTTGACAATACCTTAAAGCTCAATTCAGAAACTTACTATTGTTAGGCTTTATTCAATTGATTTGGTCTGGGTTTTTTTTTGTTTTTAAGGGAAATCCACAGAAGCACACATGTAGAAAGCAATGTTAATGGGTTTGTGTAATAAAAAATGGATTCATTTGGAAAAAAATGTAATGTAATACAGCCTAAAGCTACACGCTATGCAAAATGAAGGATACCCAAAATAGTTAGAAAAAATGCATGCTGTACATTGTGTTGTTTATTGTTAGGGTTTTCTAAGCAGTACAGAGGACACTATATCAAAATGCAGTGCTCTGTACAGAGATGATTTTACAACATTTTACATAAAAATCATAGATTTTATAAACCTATCTGCTGGTCGAGTCCTGCGATTTTTGCACAGTGTATTCAGGTAAATAATTTCACATGATATACGTTAATGCAAAATTTAGTGCTGCATGTATTATACATCTGAAAAGAAAGAAAACCAAACCTAAGAAAAGGAGCATAGAACTCTGACAATTTAGACTGTATATTTTTGTGGAACATGTAGTTCATCCTCCCACACTGTGGGGCAGAGCACCCACCAGCATCTCTTCCCACTGTTTCAATTTTGTCCCTCGTAATCAGTTCTTTTTTTCCGTATCTTTCTTTTTCTTTTGGTTCTTCCACATCCTGGGGGACTTTAAGGTTTTGTAAAGGCCACCTTGTTCCTAAAAGGCAAATTGCAAAAGGGAGTAAATGGCTTTCCAGGACAGAAACCAGGTCAGCACCAGCAGTCAGTGAATATGTACAACTGTAGTGCCTGCACAGTGTTCCTACTGCCCTGCACTTCAAGTTGACAGGATGGAGAGGACATGCAAACATTTCTTCTCCACAGGTAATTCTTATGGTGCTGAGCTGTCCCCGGACACTTTCCTCTGGGCTCCCCTCCATGACTGGTTTTGGGTTTTATCTATTTCTTTGCCATTGAAGCTGGCATTTTACAGCCAGATTATGTAAAATTGCCCTGCGCCAATTTTGTATTGCAGATTGACATGTGCTAGGGGAGCAAAAGGCTTCTGTAGGCAAGCAGAGCCTCGATGTTTCAGACTGGAGGAACTTGATAGTGACTGGAATACCTGACAGTGTTCAGTGGAGGAAGCTACTGAAGAAACTGGGGCTGTTTAGTCTGGGGAAAAGGAGGCTGAGGGGAGACCTTATTGCTCTCTTCCAATATCTGAAAAGTGCTTACAGTGAGAGCGGGGCTGGTCTCTTCTCACTGGTGACAGGTGACAGAACGAGGGGAAATGGCCTCAAGTTGCGCCAGGGTAAGTTTAGGTTGGATATCAGGAAGAAATTATTTACAGAAAGGGTTGTTAAGCACCGGAATAGGCTCCCCAGGGAGGTGGTTGAGTCACCATCCTTGAATGTGTTTAAAAACCATTTGGACGTGGTGCTCAGGGACATGATTTAGCGGAGGGTTGTTGGTTAGTGTAGTATGGTTAGGTTGTGGTTGGACTCGATGATCTTTTACAGTCTTTTCCAACCTGAGTGATTCTATGATTCTATAAGCAAAAAATGTGGTTGGTGTGAGTCACCCAGAGAAGTCGTGCTTCACTTGATTTTTAACATGGTTCAGCTTTAGAATGCACTCATTTTTACGTGCATCTCCAGGAACTTAGAGCATGCTTTAAAATTTCAGAGCTAGACAGGCTTTAGCTCCAAAGCCTCCAAGGCACCTGCATAATCTGTGCAAACACTTTCATCCATCACAGAGATGACATGTCAGATGTTTGGAAGCACAGAATGATGCTGCACAACAGTTGGGGTGAGGCAGTGAAAAATGCCATGTTCTGTGGGAACTGTGAGAAGGAATTAGGGAGAGTGAAAGCATTTACTCAGTGGGGACATGGCTGGGGCATGTGCATTGCTTGTGAAAAATGCTTTCATATCTTCCATCATCAGCAGAACCAGCTAGAGCCCTGGTAATGTATCTCCTTCAGACAATGATGAGAATTGCACTCTTTTGATATCCTGAAGGGAGAACATTGCCTGCTGAATATTTGCAGAAATCATAGAATCACATAATGGTTAAGGGACCTCAAAGCCCACCCACCCCAACCCCTGCCATGGGCAGGGCTGCCCCCCACCAGCTCAGGCTGCCCAGGGCCCCATCCAACCTGGCCTTGAGCGTCTCCAGGGATGGGGCACCACAGCTTCCCTGGGCAGCTGTGCCAGCGCCTCACTTTGTCGGAGTCCTTACAGCTGCTTATACCGGAGGACAGAAGTGATGAACACCGCGTCTCTTTTAATACCAAAAGAGACAGAATATAGAGGCTTTCAGGGGTCTGAGTGTGGGAGTAGTGTTTCACTGAGAGACCTGATGGGAAACCAGGAACAAAAAATAATCAGCTGTTTAAGTTTTAGCTGCTGCCGTTGATTTTTTTATATTAGAAAATAGGAGATCTATCATAATCCATGGGCAAGCAGATGAATTCAATTGTGTAACATTCTTCTCTGACCTGAAACACATGAGTAAGGAAGAGGTGGTTCAATTCGTGCAGCAGCAGCAGGCTAGGAAATCAAGGGAAGGAAAGGTTCATAAGCGAGTGTACCAGTATGGAAGAAGACAAAAATTTGCCTCATGCAGCGCTGTTGTGGGAAGCTTTCAGTAGAGCGTATTGGAAAAAAAAAAGATCAGTAGAGAGGGCTTCTCTAGGTAAAGGTGTTTTTGTCAAAATGTAATTATTTTGTGGAAATGTGTCAAAATTGAAAATGGGAAAATGAGAAACAATTATCTTCCTGCGTTTTCCATTTCGCTGTGATTCTGTCAAACTGTTTCATTTGTGCAAGTGAAAATGTCGTACTCTGATTTCCTCATTTAATTCTGGACTTCTCTACTGCAACATTTGCTGCTATATTTACATATTTCTCTCTGTGTATATTCCATACTGACATTGCTTCAGTGTTGCAGAGGTACAGAATTTCTGGTTCTGCAGAAATGTTGCCATCTTGGTCTTTTATTCTGATTTGAAACACTAGTTTTATTTTTTAAATGGTGGTCTTCCCCTCACATACGTAAAACACAGAACAGACCTGCAGATTTCTGTAGCACCTCTGCTTCTAAATAGAAGAATTCATTTTGCCCTAATTTTGTATGCAGAATAACTCCTTATATGCCAACAGCTGTGTTTTGGATCTGTCACCATCCTGTGTTCAGGTTTGATTCTGAGAGCCTAATGCGGTAGTAAGCAAACTCAGAGCCACATATGTCTTCCTAATGCCTTCCAGAGGGATTCCGATTACTTTCAGCTCCTTTCCAGACTTCCTTTAGGAGCCCTTCCTTTCATGCCCCAGTGGTGCCACCATCAGTTCCGCTGCACAGACAAGCTACAGTCACTTTGTAAATGTATGCCGCATTTTCACCATTTCAGCACTGTTTCCACACTCGGGGTTAGGCCGGTGTGCTGTGTGCATCCCTACTTTCTCTGCTTGCAGTGTTTTTCTTTGGATTCTGTGCACTGTCAACTTGAATTTTGGGCTGCCATTGGGTTGTCATGTTGTAATTACTATCAGCAACGTATGGATGAATTAAACAGTGATCAGAAATCAGCAGTTTTAGGAAATGACTGGTTGTGAATCACAGTCCCTGTGCCTTGCTTCAAATCCTTTGGCATGAGTCTGCAATTTGGGAAAGGGCAAAAGAGATTCCAGAGATGGAGATGATTTTCACAGGAGGTTATGAGTATGTGCAAGGGGGGAGAGTGTTTATTGTCCCCCTCTGCTCCTTGCGTCCAAACAGACCTGGCACAGAAATTAAGTGGGATTTAGAGCAGACATAAGCCAGGAAGGCCCTCACATACTGAGCCTTGAGAGGTTGCTGACGCATTGGTGGAGGATGTCTGAAACATGCATTCACAGCAGCAAAAGTTGGTTTTAAACAATCTCCCAGGTGAGTGTCAGCATGCTGCTAATCAAATTGAGGGTTGATTGCAAAACTGAAAATGAGGTAAATGCTTTGCATAATTTGGTAGACTGCTGCTACGCCTGTGTGTATGTGTTTATAGACTCTTCTTTAAGCATTGTGAATTGAATTAATAATGGAAGGAGACACTATGTGTTCATATGCTTAATGTAGTTCAAGAGCTGTTTTGTATGTTCTGGCCTGGAGTAAAGACTGGGTTAGAAGATATGGCAGAGATTGGGCCCTGCTCTCAGATTGTTATGTTTGTGGGCAAGGTGTAAAGGCAGTTCAACATATTTTGCCTGACATGAGAAAGTTTAGAGTGCATTCTTTATTAACTGCGTAGAAAGGGAAAGAACTGCTTTATCTCGGTTTCTAGGAATCCTTCAGCAAAGTGCCCGTGCCTATTTTGGTAACTACAACTATTTGGAATAAAGCAGATGACAGCCCAGACCCAGTTGCAGCACCCCAGAAATGCAGCCCTAGCACTTTTGAGAAGGCCCCACAGATTGCCAGTTCTCATTAAGCATCAATCAATGCCTCTGAAGCAGAGCTTATTTACACCAGCCCAGGGGCTGGCTCACGAAACAAATACATGTTCTCTTCCTCACTAAGGCCTCAAAAATTCCCCAGCCCTACCTGAGCCTAAAGCAGCTTTCTACCTCCTTTACATTGTTTTGAGTTGGATGAGTTAAGATTATGCAGAGGATTGGCACACTAAGATGGCCGATCATCAGTTGGCTATAGATACGCTCAACAATCATCTCCCTTTCTCCCTGTGAAGATTTCACAACATGCACTGCTTCCTGACAGTGTACATGGGCTGTTGCACTCAAGACAGTCCTTTTTTGGTTCTGTGAGACAAAGCAAAATGACCACAGCTTGTTTGACTACCTCTAGATTCATTGCTTTGACATGTTTTTCCAGCAAATTCAAACCCAACCTGTGCCAGTTACCTCAAGCACTGGACTGGACCCATCATTTTTTGTTTCTCTTCTGTCTTTGAGGATGGAGGGAGTCTCTTAAGGCTTCCTCATTTCCCCCTGAACTAATCTTATCTGTCAGGATCTCACCATCAGTCCTAAGGCATTGTCAGGCTGCTGTGTAGCGCTTGCTGGTGTGCCAGCCCCTCATCCCCACAGCTGTGCTCTCATAAAGTGGCGTGCAGGGGTGCTTTGGCAACACAAAAGGAAACTCTTCCTAGCTGTCATGGTGAAGGAGAAGGCATTGAAAAACACAAGTTTCAATCTCTATGCAGAGCTCTCCCAGTGACTCTTAGCATTCAAGTACCTCTGTTTTCCTGATGGTAGGAAGGGGCAAATAGAATGGGGAAAATGGAATGAAATGGAACAAATGCAGAAGCTTTGGGAAGCAGCCAGGGGTTGTAAGGAGCTGGGAGAGGTCTCAGAACACACCCCCAGCAGCCTCCCTGCTGATCTGGTGCTGTGAGAAGAAGGATAACACGGTATTGTCCCTCAAAAACTGCTGCCTTGTTCTCTGTGGCTGCCAGGGGGTGTGTGGAGCAGCACAGACAGAAAAGCAAGTAGGGCAGGGAGAGTTTCCCCAGCACTATTGTCCCAGGCGACTTATACTGGAAATGCCAGAGGTTGCAATAAGCATGGGACAGCTTATGGCCACAGTGAAGTGGGTTGAGGAGCAGTGAGAAGACAGAGAGTACACAGTCAGACTGAATCTTGGGTGATCAGAAATGCATCTCTATCAGGGATGTGAGGTGCATGTTTGTAACGTGGCTACAGTGACAGGATAAAGCATATGAGTATGAAGAGAGTGCCGGTGTCTTTCTGCAAAGGTGGTGCATGGCAGGAACACTGTGCTGTTGGACAAGAGAGAAAGGGGAAGTCTCTGGGTTTCCTGAGCATGCTGAAGAGGGCATGCTGAGCTGGTGCTTTCCATCTAGCTGCCATTCCTTCCTTGCCCAGCCACTTCTGGTGCTGCCTGACCCAGTCCTCCTCACCAGGCAGTACCTTGTGTTGTTTCTTTTTTGCCTCTCTCAGTTTCGTATTAAGGTGTAGATAACCTTTCCCACTCCATGTGGATCTTCGGGCCCAGCTATCCTCCTGCAAGGTTAAAAATTGTCTGCAGCCAAACAGCTGCTCTGTAGAATTTATCCAGGTAAAAGATGAGAATCCCTGATCCTCATGAGTGGTACAAGTCTTAATTTATAAAATAGATCATCATAGCTATAACCAACATGTAAATCACAATGTTCCCTACTGACTTGCAAACCTACGCATCTATGAAAATTGCCATAACTGCATTGATTTCAGGAGGCTGCTATGATTTATGCCAGCTGGGGACACAGCCTAGCGTCCACCTGTCCAGCTGGAACAGAGATGAGGATCTCTCTGCAGTGCAGCCTCGAGGCATCCAGGCAGACTGGATCAGTTCTTCTGCTTCTCCCTGGCAGTAAGATGGCTTTTAGCTTCCACCAAACACCAAACCTTTGCCTTTGCCTCTTTTAAAAAAAAAAAAGCTATTGCCCTGCTATAAGCACTGGATGCAGTGTACAAATGTTGGAGTGGCAGTGCTTTGACCAGGAGAAGCCTGTGGGGGGTTTTCATAAGCTTATGTGGTCTGTCAGACATGATTCCGGAAATGCCTTCACAGAATACTTCTGTGCTACTGCCCACAGACCTCTCCGAAGCTCTCAGGGCTGATTCCTCAGAATAACAAAGGATGCATGGACAATAATCACTGAATCAGATTAAAAGCAATCGAGTCTTTACTTTGTATAGTGAAGGATCTTGCTTTCTGGATGCTGCATAAGCAGAAATGACTGCAAGATTAAAAGAGGGTGAGCAAACAGCAAACGGGAAATACAGAGAAAAATCCCATACCAAGAATTTTGTTATGCTCGTAACCCATAAGGAAGCTCAAGGTTGCTTATCATTAATTGAGTTTCCATGGGATTGTTTTCAGGTAGAACAGCAATTTAGCTTATCATCTCTGGAGCAAGAATCAAAGTCATAAGAATTCATTAAAGCCTTTGCTGATGGTGAATGTTAAAGCTATGCTTGCACTTATCTTACAGTGGTTTTCTTGTGCTTATAATCTCCTGAAAAAAATATTCCTCTGGATTAAATTTTTCATGCAAGGCCTTTGCTTGGGGGAAAACTGTCTTGTTGAGAAGAGAGATATATTTATTAAGTTTCTGAAACAAAAGAAGTAGAAAGCAAGCCTTTACATTACTGAGTTGCTTTCTTTTGCATAACAGTTTAATAATGATGAAATAAATCTGCAAGTGAAAAATGCCAGGTTTGCCTAATTCTGACCCTGGATCAGAATCAAGGTCAATGGATTTTGGACGTGTTCAGTGAATAGCTTCAACTGAGCCTAGAGTCATGAGAGTGCGAGTCATGAGAGTGCAAATCACAGCAAACAAATATTGATGGGGCCGTGAGAGCTTTGGCCACACAATTATATCTCTGCAGGGATATTGGAATTGTTTTTGTATATTTTCATAATCCAGGCCTTGGAGGACTTTCAGGGTTGAATTTTGTCTTAAATACTTTTGTTATGGTGCTAGGATCTGGAAATACTAATGAAAGATACTAATATAATAATAGATAATAATGATATGTAACAATACAATAATAGATAGATAGTAATATTAATAATAGATCTTTTAGCAACTAACCTAAAACCTGCAACTCATAAGGAATAAACAATAGAACCATAACATTTCTGCCAGCTGTGTTGCAACAGCCACTTCCAGTCTTGAGCACAGAGTTCTGAGATCCTATCAGGGGTATGAGTCTGCCACAGGTTTCAGTCATTAGCAAATAAAATAGACAGTGGCTCTCACCGCAGGGTGTGCACCCTCCTCCTCACCCCTTCTTTGGCAAGGAAGGGGCATTTGGTCATCCAGCCTCCTCCATCCCCTAGCTACACGCTTTGTTTCAGTGAGTGCTCCTGGGAGTCTGCCCTGTGCTGGATGACCTAGCGTCTCATAGCAAAAGCCAGAGTTGTGTTCTGAAGCATCTTTTTAAAAATAAGCCTGCTTACATACCTGCTTGCAGTCTCATCCTCCATTATTTTAAAAGGGAAGTCAGCCCGGACACATTTAGGATGAAAGCTGTCACTGATTGCAAGTTTTATTGGCATGCACCACAGCTGGCTCCAACTCAAGTTTCTGTGAGCTAGGTGTGGTCCCAAAACCTCCATCCCACTCATGCCAGTCCTGTCTTGGCTTGCTTGTACAAGGTAAAGAGCTCACACATGGGGCACAGAAGACTTCTATGTGTAGGATCTCTTGTCATAGCTGCAAAAAAGAGGATGCCTTCTTAGGCAGTGCACTCTTCTAACCCTTCTTATATCTTGAGCTGCTATGCTTTCTTTCTCCCCACCTCGCTACTAGGGAAACTGCTGGAAAATGCTGTTCTGATGATGAAACCATCCGGGGACATCCCTGCCTGGTCAGAAACTGATTTTGGCGAGCCCGCTGCCTGGCTTGCCTTGGGGATGATGACTCAACTAATCTCGATGTGGGTGAGTGAAACGATTGACTGGCATGGCAGCTGGCTGGCTGAGGAGTGGCCATGCTGCCATGTTACCTCCCAAGGAGATGGAGACCCAGCTAATGCACTGTCTGGGCAGGTCTCTGGCTGAACACAGGCTCCCCAGCCAGCTGGTGGGAAGTGGGCTGGTGCCTGATGCTGGTCGTTCCTTGCTGCTTGGTGGGTGCTTGTACTGCAGTGCAAAATGAAGCAAAATACTGAAGCTGGCTGAGACAGTGTTGTGAGGAAATCCTCTGATCTTCCTAGCTCTGCTCGGTGTTTAGCCTTTCATCAGGACATGAGCTCGTTTGTGTTTCAGGGTAAAGACAGCGCTTTGTATAGAAGCTCTGCTTTCACTCTTGAAATTCTCTGTTTGACTTGCAGTTTGTGTCAGAAAGGGCCTGATCACAAAAAATGTTAATGCTCTCACCAGAAAAGTTAGTAAGCACTTATACATCACTCTTGCAGGGATACAGGTGTGTAAGCAGAGGAGTCACACATCTCTCTTTGAATCGGGTTCTTGGAGCATCCGTCTAAATACTAATTATCTTCTGCAGAAGATCTCTGCTTTCTTTTATGTCACTGAGAGCTCCAGTTGCCTGGCAATACTCAGAAACATCCAAGTGCCTCAGAGGACTGGATGTAAACTGCAACGCTGGTGCATTGTAAAAGGAGGCAGGCGTGTTTCAGGATTTGTACTGAAGAAGAGGAGCACGGAAGGGTTTAAAGAGACAGCTGAAATGAGCTCCTTTTTATTCATGTGTATTTTACATCTTGTGATAAGCAACTTTTGCTTTTATTAAATAAACTTCAGCCAAACCTCCCCCAGCCTTGGTTGGATGTTTTATTTTTATGTTCCTGATCTGTATGTCACACTCGTGGCTCTGCTTCTGCCGAAATTTAGACAAGGGAGTGCCTGACTGGGATATTCAGAGCCTTGCCAGAATATGCAGGGCAGGACTGGGGGACACAGACTGAGGTTTCAGTCTGTCTTAGTGCAGAGTGAGGGGTCCCAAGGCACGTAGGCATGGGCTCACACACCCCATGACAGTAAGCATGGACTGTGTGAGCTGCTGGGCAGCTTACTGCAACAGCAAATGGCCAGTACTTCAGTTTGTGACCACATCTCTTTCCCCAACACAAGCTTGTTAAGAGCTCATTTAAAACAATCCGGAAGACTTGGGGATATGTTTAGTCTCAGCTTCCAGTGTCAGGAAAGAGAGGAGCGCACTCTGGCAACTCCAGTGTCATGTCTGGTCTACTACAGAAGAGTCAATAGCCCGCTCTGTGTGTTTTCCCTTAATGTATCCCCAACCTAAATGGTGTAATTGCCTCTGTCTAGCTTCCTTGGTCCCATTTCCAGCCGTGTGCTGGTCAGGCTGTGCTGCACAACCAGATCACGTACCTCTGCTCTGCTGCAAAAAGAATCTGACTCCACCAGTCAGAGCATTTAAACTACAATTTATGGCTTAAATCCAGTCTCAGCAGCAGGTGGTTGCATGTACTAGTGCCAGCCTTCAACGCTGTAGCCATCCATTGCAGAAGCAAAAGAAAACTGCAGAAAGAGAGGGCAGTGTCAGCTTTGATTTATTTTCCATTCCGTTTGCTATTTCATCTAACTGTCGGAGGAGTATAATTTGTGGATGTCCCATCCCTGGAGGCATTCAAGGCCAGGCTGGATTTGGCTCTAGGAAGCCTGGCCGAGTGGTTGGCAACTGTGCCCACAGCAGGGGATTTGAAACTAGATGATCTTTGAGGTCCTTTTCAACGTAGGCCATTCTATGATTCTATGATTTATTATTTTTTTTTAAATTACAGTCTTTTTCTTTGTGATGCATCTGAATACAGGATAACAGATGAACGTATCTGCCACATGGCTGGGGAAATGCGTGTTTCCTTTATTAGTGATAGGAATTAGTTGTAATCAAGCACCGCTGTGGAAATCACCGCTGCTTAATTCTAAGGTGAAGCCTGTTTGTGTGTATTGTAAAAAAAAAAAAAATAATAATAATAAAATGACCAGTTCAAATCATGCTCTTAAATTTGAAGATATGTAAAATGATTGTGCTATCGGCAGTAAATCCACCACTCAAGTGGTTTTTGTTGCTCTTTTTGTAACTCCTCAAAGTCTGGAGAAACAGCTTTCCAGATGTGTGATAAAGTAATCCCAAGCTGTTTTCTGGGGGAACTGGGCTTCTAAACTGATTTGTTCCTTTTTTTTTTTTCTTTCTTTCTTTTTTTTTTTTTAACAGACTTAGAGTGATACCTGTAGTAGGAAGAGGAGCTGCCATAAGCCAGCCTATTGCAAGTGGAGATAAGATCCTGATGATGCCTTTACTGTCCATTGAGAGGTTCCTCGTTCTGTGAATGTTCCATGAGTGGATGAGTAACACTTTGGCACCTCTTCACACTTCCTATCATCACAAAAGTGATGCTGGGGAAAGACTGACCATTGTATTTTGAATCCAGAGAAACACCGCATGCAGAACGATGTGCTCTCTCTGTTGTCTCTTTGGACTCCACAGTCAGCACAGTCTCCCTGCAGTTCCTCTCTTTTCCTTAGTATTCGAGAGTGGCTCTCAAGAAGATATTATGCTGCATGACTTTGGGTGGCGTTTGGTAGAAGCCAATGAAAATTGAATTGTCACTACAGTGCAGTTCAACTTGTTCTCACTGCACAGCTCTGTGGAGGCCAGGCTTCAACCATTCCCTTCAGTGTTATTTTTGTTGTTGACACTGAATCTGCAAGTTGCCAGCACTTGCCTTTTCTTCTTGCAGTACCATGAAGCAGAATGCTGTCGATCAGCAAGTGATTCAATTGAATGTTGAGAGGAATATAGGAGAGGTATGCTGGGGGCAGGGGAATTTGGGCTGCCATAGGTTGAAGGTTGCAAGATTCCTGTAGTTTCCAATTTTGATTAATTATTTTCCTTGTTTATTTTTTAATAGGTTAACTTTGCTCTACACATGATATGAGTAAGTTATACAATTTACCGTACTACTTTTATCACGTTGTGATAATCAATCTTCATTAATTACAAGCAATAAGCTTCCTAGAAGTAATAAGGAAAAAAGCTACATTTGCTTGTCAGTGGACTCCCAAATCTCCATAAGAATGCTACATGCAAACCTGCAGCGTGTCATCTAGATTGTGTTTAGTCCAAAATGGCTTTCCAAAGCACCCCTTTTTAATATCTCACCATTATTATTATTATTAATAACTGTAAGAACTTTCTTTTATACACAGAAAGATCCACTGTCATGATTGCGGCATCAGAACTTTCATGGACTTGAATATTCACAAGGAAGGAGACAAAGTAGTGTCACTGCAGCTGATTCTGTACTGCACCACACACTGCACAGTCCTTTCTGCTTTTACCATGTTGGGCGTGAAACGCCCTTGGCTTAGATCAGTAGAGGCTTAAAGTCGCTTAGTGTGGATCTGAATTACTATGTAAATTGCAAGAGGCAGAGAATTAGATTCTGCACCTAGAAATTGTATCAAACCAGCTGCTTGTCAAATTTCATCTTTGCTTGATTTGATCATTAGATATTACAGTGAGAAAATTGTACATTCTGCTGTGAGTTCTTCTGGTGTAAATCTGGAATAAGAGCCTAATACTTATCTCCTTTGGACTGGTATCAGTGGAAATCAATTCCTGGGAAATTTACTTTAGAACTAAGCTACTATATTTGTAGCTTAATGTGGTCCTTGTAGTTCTTAAAACAGATGCATAGAAATGTCTGCGGCTGTAAATGACCCATGTTAGCTGATTTTATGTCATAGCATTCACTTTTCTCTGCTGCACTATATTCTGCTGCACACCTCTGACCATCAGGCATCAAAATGGCTGGCTGTTGAGTTAGCTGTACTTAAATAAACTCTTACTGATGCATACTGAGTCAATTCTCAGGCTTGCAGGAAGAGGCAAAACTGCTAATTTTGCAGTTGCAAGGGTACCTGAAGCACTTGGTGTGGTTAAGCTCACAACTATCTACCATTCAAACAGTGATCAGCTTCCACCTTAATGTCTTGGAACAGCCTCTCGGTGTGTTATATAATCCCGTCTGCTCACTTTTTCTGCAGATTTATCCTGGGAACAGAGGGCGTAGATAGGGTAGTATGCCCCAGTCTGCTTATCTTCCGTGTGGCTGAGGCCATTGCAAGACAGCAGAAGAGGTGCTCTAGATCAAGCATGAGGGTTGGCTGCTGTAAGCAGTGGGGCAGGAGCAGCTGTGGGAAATTCCAGAGCGGGACTGGTTGTGTACCAACTGAACCCAAGCCCTGATTCTCCACAAGAAAGTACTCTGTGTAAGTGGAGAGATGTGAGTTGTCTTCGGTTTTAGAACAGACCCATGCTGCACACGTGGGCCGATGCATTTTAACACAAGAGGTGGTAATGCTGCCATGGATGAAGGGCAGAGGATCTGCCCAACAGGGATTTTATCCAAACTGATGCTGTTCCGCTTCTTCCTGGCACTTCCCACGTACAAAGTATTCAAAGAAGGACTTCTCGCTAAAGGGTGTTAGCTCTCCAATTACCCTTGCCTCATCTAATGGCTCCCAGAGGCCCATTCTTTACTGCTATAAATTAGAATAACCCTTAAGGTTGACTAATTTGTCCGTGCCCTTTACCGGGAATGAGGATGATACACAGGAGATGGAGAGCTGCCTTCTCCCCCATAGCCTCAGGGCTCTCTTATCCACCTCAGCCCAGCCAGCTGAGGGGATCAGCTATAATCCTGACTTGTAAGAAAAAGCTGCCTAGGCGGGATGTCACACGGGCCAAACTAAATCTCTGCAGAAGCGTACTGCTCTTCTATGTTGTGAGAAGTCTGTGCAGTGAGGTGTGTGTGGCAGCCTGGCATGCTGTGCTGCTCTCAGCACCTTGCTGCTTCATCTTCATGCCACCCTACAGATGTGTCTTAAACCCAGTTGTCAACAGGTATCACTGGCAGGGCCTATGTGAGCTGGCTGGTGTGTGTTTGGGAAGGCCCACACTGCTCACACTGCACTTGGCTCACACATGCAGGTGGCAGAGAAGGCCAGGCCTTTCCCATCCTGCTGCACCACGGTCAGCATGGGGCATCCCATGCGTAAGGGGTGGTCTGTGGTGTGAGTGAAAGGATTTGGCTTCTTTTTGGTTAGATATGTGCCTTTTTCTCTACAATGACTTGAAAGGAGGTAGCGGCAAGGTGGGGTCAGCCTCGTCTCCCAGGCAATAGCGATAGGACTTGAGGAAATGGCCTCAAATTGCATGAGGGGAGGTTCATATTGGATATCAGGAACCATTTCTTCTCAGGAAGAGCAGTGAGGCAGTGGCACAGGCTGCCCAGGGAGGTGGTGGAGTCACTGTCTGTGGAGGTGTTGAAGAGCTGTGTGGATATGGCACTGAGCGACATGGGCAGTGAGCATGGAGTGATAGCTTGCTGGTTAGACTAGATGGTCTTAGTGGTTTTTTTCCAATCTTAACGATTCTGTTATTCTATGATTCTTCAGCTGTCCTAAAGTTGCATTTTCAGCATGGAAAGATGCTGGCAGGAGCCCAAGGAGGCAATGATGTACTGATCTACATGTATAACTCAGAGAAAAAGTGAAAGACCTTGCATGATGAAACCTTCACCCTAAATAAACAGAACTGCTTAGCTTCTTTTTAATCTCTGTTATTTGATTGATCCTTTCTGGGATAAATTTGGCGCACTGCTGCTGTACCTTTGAAGCCAGGCAGCAAAGGTCATTCCTCCTAGAAATGCTAATTCTGACAAAGTGCTAGAGGTGAGCGTGCAAGGCAGGGATATTACCCAGCCTGCAAGTTCCTTTAACTCTAAATTAGATCAGATCTAAAAAGAGGTCCCAGAAGGACTCCTGCAGCCACACCAGCCAATGGAAGCTGGCACATCTATTTTGATGTGATACAGCTTAGAATGGGGTGTCCACATTGGTTTCATATAGGCATCTCAGCTGGCTTTGTTAAGCTGTGGATTGTTACAGATCTTCAGGGTTCCTTGTCCTCTCCTTTGCACTCTCCCAGCAGCTGTGTGATCGCTCAGTAGACCAGCCTGGGGAACTGAGCCCCTGAAGAGTAATCTTGGGAGGAAGGGGGGAAGCTGAGTTACATTTCAGCCAGGTCAGTTTTACTAAACCAGAACTGCCATAAAATAAACATGCCCTGAATTGCAGCTAATCTGTCACAGTTTCCCTTCCTTCCTTCCATCCACTGGGAAGGAGCCTCTTCATGATGAGGACAGAGAAATCTTAACCTGAAAGAAACCAGATATTCCTTTGTTTACATTTATCCAGCCAAACCACTGTCAGCTGTCCCATTTCCCTTTGAATTATCTTCACTGAGTTCCCAGCAGTGCCTTGAATTTACTCTGGTGGGAGTGAGAGCAGACTTGAGCTCCCCAGGCTTAGTTACCTGTGTTTTTCTGAAGCACACCACCCTGTGAAGTGGGGAACCCTGTCTGCTACTTGCTGGCTCAGTCAGGAGGGAGGTGAAAGTGTCTGACTGCACACAAGGGCTTGCAGTGACTGTTGTCCACAAGCTGACAGGCCAGGTGAGATGGTAGCAAAGGACAAGGAGACCGACACCCCAACTACACTGACATGAGTGTTTATCAAGAGGCTTCTTTGCATTATTGTTATTACCCTAGTGTAAACCAAGCAAACAGAAGAATAAGGCTCAAGTTCAAGTAAGCCTGGCCCTCCGTGCATTCACCTGATATGACTGCTCGCCCCCCCTTACACTGTGTGTAATAAGCACGGCTGTTATTTGTCACAGTAGTGCCACCTCTAGCAGGGCTGCATTGCAGTCAGACTTCCTGCTCTACCCCCCTGCCCTCACACACACACATTTTGTAGGGTCTGCAGTTGTAGCAGACAGTCAGCAATTAGGGGGAACTGACTGATGACTACAAGCTCAATTCTTTGCTCTCAGCTGTGCTGCTGAAAACAAATCCTTTTTTCTTTTCTCTCACCCTGTGTTCTCCCGTTGCTATGTCAAGGCAATAAGGAAGCCGTGGCTCTCACATGGATTCCACCGGAATGGGAGTGTATCCAGCCACCCTCAGACTTTGTCCACAGCCTCAATAAGGTTTGATCTGGTTTCACAGCAGAAAAACAAGCTGAAGATGTGGAAATGTGATGGATGCGAACGTTTATCCCACTGGGCAATCTACATGGCTGGCTAAACTCTCCCATAAGTCTGAATGTTGGGGCCCATCCCAAATCTTATCTTACATTAACAGATTAAAGAGCACGGAAGTATTTCTCCACGAAAGATTTCCTAAAACCCTGTGGAGAAAGCCTCTGCCACTCTGTCACTCGAACTGGCTAGAAACCAGAGGTGAAGCTGGAACCCCTAACTCCAGCAGGTCGGACCAGTTCTCATTTATGCTCCTCCCTTGCCTGGGGCTGCCACCAGCTTACTCAGGCAAAGCTGCCATCCAGCCCTGGCTCGGGCATCTGGTCGGCAGATGCTGGTGCTCCTGGTTCCTGGAGAGCCCTGGGGTTGATCTGCAGAAGGAGGCAGCAGAGTGGGACAGATACCACCTACCTGGCTTCCATGCCATGCTCCAGTTGGGTGTTACTCTACGAGGTTGTTCTTTATTTTTTAACATCTAAGGGCAAAAGCATAGAATCATAGAATGATAAAATTGTTTGGGTTGAAAGGTACCTTTAAAGGCCACTTAATTAAACTCCCCCACAACGATGAGGGACACCCGCAGCTACATCAGGTTGCTCAGAGCCCCATTCCATCCAACCTCGAGTGTCTCCAGGGACAGGTCATCCACCACCTCTCTGGGCAACCTGTGCCATTGCCTCACCACCCTTGTCGTAAAAAGCTTCTTCTTAAATCTAGTCTAAACCTCTCCTCATTTAGTTTGAAACCAAAAATGGAGACTAGTGATGCCCTAACTGGCCTTACCAGTAGATAGATGTTCAGTTGGTGCTACTCACCAGGATGTCACCGGACTTAATTCCGGCAAAGATCTTGGCCTCACATCCTTTAAAAGGAATCAACACTCAGAAGCAGCATAGAAAATAAATGTCCTCTCTTTAGCTGTAACAAATGACTGCCTCTTTGGAGATGCTAATCATAATGTTGTTTAATTCTTTTGCTCAGTGTCCTGCCAAGGAGAGTTCAGTGCTGGATAATACGAGTAAAAGCCATCCCCACCCTGAAAGGCTGACAACTCAGGAGATGACATACTGCAGGCTGATTTTGTCTGGGAATTAATAGGCAAGCATGGTTTCACATTCAGTACTTTTACCAGCAATGAAGGGCAGGACAGATTCAGAAATGAATAAGTCTGAGAGAGTTTCTTTTCTGATTTGTCTGTGGAAAGAATATGTCATCCAGTGAATTTAGTTGAGTTCAAAGGGGGAAGCAGCTGGAGAGGAGTGTTTCACTATTTTCCTATTTAAGCAGAGTATCTGGGTGCAAAGCGCCCCTCAGAAACTTTGTACACTTCTTCAAAGATTGGAGGCAACTGACCAAACTTTACCTTGCTGTTCTGGCTATGTGAACCTACATTTCTCCCTTGCCTTAGCTATAAAAAGTTCTCAGCTGCAAAGAAAGCACGCAGCACTCCAATCTGTTGCTCCATAAATCTGCACAGGCAAACAAGCTACCTGGAATGTTATACCATGACAGCATTCACATGCACCTGTGCATTATGCTTTGCTGAGATTCTCTTAGTCATTGGCTATTGCTCCTTAAAAGTTTTCAAGCTTGTGTCCAGATGGCTCTGGGCAGCCTTGTCTGGTGGTTGGTAACCCTGCACATAGCAGGGGGGTTGAAACGATGATCATTGTGGTCCTTTTCAACCCAGGCCATTCTATGATTCTGTGATTCTATGATTTACGAATGCTTATATAAACTTTACCTGCTTCCCGCACAGAAGTTGAACAGTAGTGATTCACACCTTCCTGTCCTGGAGGCAATACACACCTCTTGCTGCATGTTTTTGCAAGCATGCCTGTTTGGCTGTTAACCCAGTATTTACAGGCTCCATTTTCACAAAAAAATGCATTACATTTGATTATCTGTTAAGAGGTATTCATATGTCACAGTTCATCATTAAGCATATATGATAAATGAACAGGGTAAAAATGAAATAGAAAACTCTGTGTTGAGAGGTTAAACACCTGCAGAAATACAATGAACTAAAGTGTGATTACCATGGAACTGATGACTGAGTGTTTTGGTATTTCTAGGAGCCTTTAGAACCGTCTGCACTTATAGTATACCGGTCCTTTAATACACCTTTTCATTTTAGAAATTAAAGTATGACATTCTCATACACTAGTTTTCTGGACTTATACATATTTTTACATGCCATCAAATCCTGCTGGCATTCATAGGAATTTGCTATGAATGTGGGATCGGGCCCTGCTGCACGTTTCTGTTTTGTAAGTCAATTAGAGAAATGAAAGAATAAGCAGGCAGTACATGTGCAAATTTTTACTTTAATCTCTGGGTGGGCATGAGCAGTTGGTCATTAGTTAATGATGACATAAGAGCTGGCATTCCTGATAAGCCCACAGTTCCTTCAGGCTTGCTGGAGGGCTGCAATCCTATTAGTCAGATGCTATAAAAGTTGTTTTTTAATTATCTCAGAGTCAAGATAACTCTGCCCTTACCGAGCTGCTAGGAGTTCCTTATGGATACATGTCCAAGGGAAGGATTTGCCCTCCATGTTTTAATTAAGATCATGTTTAGATACAGGGTAAGCGGGGAGGGCTACAACCTTTTTCTGTGGTACCCACCAAACCTCTGTCTTACTTGACCATTCCCAGGCCTTATAACCAGACCTGTGCCCTAAATCTTTATCATACTTCTTCAGCATTCAGTATTATCCGCATCCTGCTGGCATCCTCGCACTTGCCCCTCTAAACACTCAATTTACCCAGAGAAGCAGGGGACCTGAGGACAGCGAGGAGATGGGTCTGTACCACAGTTTGATTGTGTCAAAGTCAAAAAGGACTGTGAGAGGGGATCTCAGGACAGCAAGCTGGCAGACAACCAAGAGGAGAGTGTCAGCTGCTGTGTTTTGTAAACTAGCAGCAATCCTTTTGCCACCGTGGATTGCAAAAGCAGCAATGCTGCCAATGTTTATATGCCTTTGGCATCCTGACTAAGAATATTTTAGTTACATCATAGGTGTGTGCAATAGGGTTTGGTTTTCACTAGTTAGCAAGGAGATTTTGGCTACATGAGAGACACGTGGCAGAGCATGCACCTGCACATTGCAGTTATAACCGGGGCAGTGCTGGAACTGAAGGGAGACAGCCTTGTTTTAGAAGTGATTGGGCTAGTAATGGAGAAAGGGGGGCGATGGTTCTCTTAGGTCAGAAGCCTACCAGTTGTGCTGCATTGTTTTGTAGCAGACTGAAGTACCAATTTTTCTGCAGTCTGATAGTCCTTCAGATATGATGCTAGGTGTCCATCTAATTTGCTGCCACTGGATGTTTCTTACAAAACAAAATAACTGTCATCAGAAAATCTCCTTCTCCGAATAGAGGCTTTACTATTTTGAAGACTTCCAAATATCAAATACCAAATGGGTGAGCACAGCTAGAATTTTCATAGAATGACAGCATGGTTGGGGTTGAAAGGGCCGTCTGGCTCCATCTGACCCAACCCCTGCTCCAGCAGGGACACCCAGAGCACAGTGCCCAGGACCATGTCCAGGTGACTTTTGAGGTTCTCCAAGGAGAAAACCCCACAACCTCTCTGGGCAGCCTGCCCCAGTGCTCCATCACCCACACATTACAGAAGTGCTGCTTGGTGTTCAGACAAAGCCTACTGTCTTCCAGTTTGTGCCCATTGCCCCTTGTCCTGGCATTGGGCACCACTGAAAAGGGTCTGGCTCTGACTCAGTCCTCATTGCATCTCCCTGTAGATATCTAAATACACTCATGAGATGCACCCTGAGACCTCTCCAGGCTGAACAGTCCCAGCTCCCTCAGACTCTCCTCTTACAAGAGATGCTCCAGCCACTTCATCGTGTTTGTCACTCTATACTGGACTCCCTCCAGTATGCTCATGTGTCTTTTGTACTGGGTGGGGAGTGGAATTGGACACAGTACTTCAGCTTTGGTCTCACCAGCGCTGACTAGAGCAGATATTCTGAAGGGAGAAGGAGTTCTAAAATTTTCAGGAGTGAAATGGAGGAAATAATACTTGCTGTTTTTTCTAGGAGGAAGGATGGCCCTGGGGAGATGCTCAATTACTTCCTCAGGGAGGGAGCTGTTCATCTACTATAGTTAATTCGACTTTCTCTACATTGTACTGTGCAACAGGATTTTGTGTAGCAACACAAGCAATGCTTGAGCTTCTAGCTAGTAGGAACTGTATGGGGACAGAAGACCATACAAGTTTGGATTTGTTTATTTCTTTTTTTTTTTTTAATTCTGTGGCCCACTTCTGAACCTATGAGATTAAATATTTTCTGTGTCTTTTCCTGGAGCAAGTCCTTCTTGAGGAAGGACTATACGTTAATAGTTACTTAGTATGAAGTCTAATACCTTACAGAAGTCCAGAGGACAGGAACTGAAAACTCAAAATTTAAATTCCAGTATTTTCACTTCTGGAATATATAGACAGATATCATCATTTCATTCTTCTTTTGTTTGTAATTTTCTTGGTTTCACTAGCTACATAAAGAAATTTTGCATTGCCCTTCTCTAAGAAGTACCATAGTCTGAAATGACCAAGACCCCATTTGGACCCACGGCAATAAAGAATGCTGGTACAGATAGCCAAGAGTAATAATAAGCACTATTCCATGGAAATATAAATGTGATCTTGAGAGAGACACGATGACAATTTGGTTCTGTTTCTGCCCTGGCATCTCTGTGACCTGAGGTGGACCACTGAGAATATCCGGAGCCATTCTTATCCATCCACCTTGTCAATTCTTCTCCCTCTGAACGGGGCTTTAGAGAAAGCTCAGCCATTTGTCTAGCAGGTGTCGGGAGACAGAGCTTGTGTTAGCCTAGATAATAAGCAGCAGAGGTTTGGTGATGGCTACATGAACATACAAACCTTTCCCATGCTGGAGAAGTCGCATCCCTGACAGTGGAAGCACCAGGGACACGTGCTCTTCCTCTCTTACGCTGGCAGACCCATCCTGCTCCTTAGCCAGGACTCTCCATTAAATTTCCATTAAATTTCCCATTAAATTTCATTTCTTTCATCTGTATGAAAGATAAGGGGGATTGCTGTGCCTAACAGTCATGAGGTCAAGATAATTACAAGTGTGAGACACTGAAATGCTAAGTGAATGGAAGTACCTCAGATGAGGAGCTGTTGCTACGTCAAGGCTGATGTGCTTTTCTCCAGTTTGCCCTGCTCAGTAGGACTCTAAAGGGCAAATGTATGTTTTTAAAAAAAAAAACTCTATGGAATGGTACTAGCATTATGTTTGTTGGATTTCCTTTTCTATCATAGTCTATAGGCATTTTCCGTAAGGAATCAAAGCGACTCTATAGATTTCATGCACCACATCCTTCTTCCTTTTCCTTCTCTTCTGAACAAACACTCCACTGGAATATTCTGAAAAACAGGAGTTTTCCTTTTGAGTTGTTACCAGTTTTGCATAATTTAGATTGCAGAGATGTAGCCTACTGTGGGGAAAAAGGAGGTGAACCATCCTAAGGAGGCACGGCACGCTCCAGAATAAGATCTTAGGTCCCAAACTGACAGGTTACTGCAAGACAAAATGAACCATTTAGCTCCCAAATCCTTCCCGATTGTAGTTTATAACAAAATTAAGATTTTTCCTTGGGTTCTTCTTATAGTCTGTGTCCCTTTTCTGAAATAGCTGCAATACTAAATCTTTTTGGATATGAGTTTATATCGCACATTGCATTTCTTGCCTGCATTCTATGAGAGCCCTGTGGTTCTAGCAGACTTCAAAAGGGATCTCAGATCCTGCAAAATACTTCACACTTTTCTGTATCAAAGTTTTGTATTTTTTCAGGGCTTTGCAAGCTAACACCACCTGCCTCATCTGTCCACATCACTTTCGTGTCCTTCGGTGTTGAAAATGAAGGCTCAAAGCTTGCAAAGGGTTCCCTTTGGCTGCGTTTGCACAACCCGAATTCATTCTCCTTCATAAATCGCAGAGTGCTTTGTCCATTTTTCCAACTGAGAATTCCAAAGAGAATTTTCCTTGGTTGTGAGAGGCACAGCAACAATACCATGGACCAAAGGTTCCCACTTTCGCTTTGCAAATTATTTACAGGGAAACAAAGAGGATGCAGAACTTGAAGAGATGCTTACAGATGAAATTCCTATTTTTACTCCATTCTAACTGAAGTTCCGTCTTCTTGTAAAATATTGATTGTTCACCTAGGAAGCCTTGAATCCCGCTATTCATAATACAGTATCCCAGAACTTCACTATCTGATTGGAAAACTGCTGAAACCTCCAAATGTTCAACTTCATTTTTAAACCACCACTATTGTAACAGTGGCAGCATACATTCTCCCACCTTCCATTTCAGCTTATCCGGCTTGGCTATAGATCCATTATACTTCTATTGCTACAGAGGATGGGCAAGGGGTGCTTTCTTTAAAGTTGTCTCTGCTGCTAAGATGGGACGGAAGTGGTGTCCATGCCATTCCACTGCACTGCATATTCATGATCCTTCAGGGCACTTTCAGGCCTTACCGCTTTCATGGGACATACAGCAGTCTGTTTGTAACAACAATCTGCTGTGTGTGTACTTAACCTTTTTGCTAGGGTTAAGTCCAGTGTTCACTCCAGTAAAATGTTGTATCCATTGCTGTGTCTTTCATTGCATCTTCCTGCTCAGCATACATACCTATTATTCTCTGTGCAGAGCCAGACTTTCTTCCTAAAGTGCTGGTGACTGAAAGGACTGCCAGAAGGATCAGTTAGTGGTTCAGAGTTGAGCAGAAATGAGTGCTTGACTCTCAGAAAAGATTGTTTTCTGACCAGGCATCATCTTCTAACAGATGACAGCACATGTTCTTTGCTCCTGGTCACTGCAAAAAGATGCCAGCTCCTGCTACTCGACTGAAAATCACCAAATTGCATCAGTGCCCTGGTGGTTGGTCTCCTTATCTAGGGGTCACACATAGACCAGCGACCAGAAAAGACATTACCAAAGGAAAAAAAATCATAGCTGGGCAATAAACTCTTAGTAGAGATTAATCCCTAATGACCTAATGATAAGAAGTTGATTGTTCACTTATAACCCAAAGTAAAATGTTTAAGCAAACTTGTAGTATGCAAGTTACTACTTTTTTACAACAACAACAACAACCCTTTTTTTTTTCATTCCTCTAATTTCTTTACTCCCAAGAATGACCTGAGAAGGCTCAGGGGAGACCTTATCACTCTACAACCATCTGAAGGGAAGTTGTGGCAAGGTGGGTGTTGGCCTCTTCTCCCAGGTAAGTGATAGGACAAAAGGGAATGGCCTCAAGTTGTGCCAGGGGGGGCTCAGGTTGGATATTAGGAACAATTTTTTTCTCAGAAAGAGGTGAGGCAGTGGCACAGGGTGCCCATAAAGGTGGTGGAGTCACTGTCCCTGGAGGTGTTCAAGAGCCATGTTCATGTGCCAAGAGTTCATGTGGCACTGAGGGACATGGGCAATGGGTACGGTGTGATGGGCTGCTGGTTGGACTAGATGGTCTTTGTGTATTTTTCCAACCTTAGTGATTCTATGATTCTGTGTTAATGGGGGAAAGAGAGATTTGCCTTTTTAATTTCAAATTCCTTACTGAGGGCAGAAGGGAAGAATGAATTTATTCTCTGACTGCAGCTATTCTTTGTGTAGGTTGTATTGTGTAGGGTTTAGGTTGCAGAAATGCTTATGACACTTTGTCCTCTAAGAAAACAGAATATGAAAGAAGCCAAAAAGGTATGATCCCAAAAAGGACCTACAGATACAACTGAAAGGTAGGTGCCTAAGCACAGAGTTACATACCTGAAGCTGTCCACCTCATCTTGTGTGCTATGAGCTCTAATATTCCTCATCTGGCTGAAACAGCACTCTGGCTCATGCCCAGAAATGCCTCTGTCAAGACAGAGCTGCACAAGGTGATGCCTACCCCATCTTTAGCTCAGCAACTATGTGTTCAGTACTTATTTCCCCTGAGAGATTTACGCTGCTAAGTATTGCCACAGCACATCTGGTATGCACTATCCAAACGGAACAGAGTAAAAACCAGACTTTTCTTTATGACATGGCAGGAGAAGGTGGCAGGGGCAGGCATCATTTATTCACAAGGCTATCCAAAGTGACTCAAATCCACACTTTCCCCAACAGGATTCAATCCACCAAATTAAAAACTAATCTAGGCAGAAGAGTGCATATGTTGTTCCTCTTGTTGAAGCTGCTGCAGTGTGAAGGCTGTCAGGCTGGGAGGAAGGAGTGGACTTATACATGTACATGACTTGCTAGGCCAATAACCATGGCTCATAGCCACGAGACAGGAATTCTGGTTTGCTGCTGATGATTTTTACCCCAGGAGTATTCAGTGTATAATGAGGAACAGAGATCACCTCTCCACTAAGTAAAAGGCACAGCTACATAGGTTGCTCCAGAAGTAATGCCTCCTATTTATTTCTATGGAAACTCCAACAGATACAAAGAGCACAATAACACCGTTTGATAGAGCAAATTTTCAGCTTCAAAACATCATCTTTCAGCATAGTCACCACCATTAGCTATGAAGAAGAGCCAGTATGCCACATTCATAAAAATCTACACCAAATAGAGTGACCCGCTGTTTCACAGCTGCTATGACAGCATCGTTGCTTGAAAATTTTTGCCCACACAGTCCAATTTTCACTGTGTTCACATCTACTGTTTGGTCTCCATAAATGTTTAGCAAGTGTTGATGAATCTCTCTGGTTGCCATTTTATCTGCATAGAGGATTTCAGCCACACGTCTTTGCTTCATCTGCACTTCCGTGTCAGATGCCATTGTGTCAGACTGCCTTCCTTCACATGGCAACAAAACGTAATGGGATATTTTTTGGAAGGTTCAGCTTCTACTGCCATACCAGCAACATCCGCCTCTGACATCATGGACCAACATCATAAAATAGGAGGCCTGCTTTCTCTAGATAGCCTAATGCATCTTGTATTTCTGCCTGCCTGCTGGGGCAGCACACAATATAGAACAGAGGCAATATGAGCTGATACTTATTTAGAACTAGCTCTGCTAAGTCCTGAGTTAAAAGTTTATTGCTCTGTGATAAGGAGCGACCCCTCTTTAACTTCTGCAAAGGTAGAGGTGTTGACCTTCAGGGGAGGTCCTGGATGCAATGCCTATCTTTCAGAAAGGATTTTAAAACAACTCTGTTATCACTTTTCCTTTTTGCATAGCATTCATCACCTCCTGTGCCTGACACAACAGCTGTTCTGAGCCACCCCACTGTGCCTACCAAACATGATATCCAAGAACACTGGGCCCAGCCCAAACACCTTAAAGAAAAGAGCTTCGTTTTGATTTTATGCCCTCAGTAAAGCAAATAATTTGGTGGCAAAAACTACATGACCTAAAAGGGAGAAGGAGCTGTAGGTGACACACAGCAGCCCTGTAAACAGAGATCCAGTTTGGTATATCTGTATGGCTTGCTGCAGAGCTGTTCATCAAGGATGGCACAGGGCTTGGAAACAGAATCACAGAATTGCAGAGGTTGGAAGGGACCACAAGAAATCATAAAGTCCAATCCCCCTGCTAAAGCATGTTCAACGCCACATGTGTTGGCTTGGTGTTCTTCTTAGGCAGGCTGGCCTTGGCCTCTCAGTGGAGCCAGCTTCTTTCTGCAGTGCCATTTAGCATAGCTGCCTGCTTCTGAGAGCAAGCTTAGTTGTACCATGTCCTAAATTGTATTGGTTGGGACTAGGATCCCCACACACACATTGGCTTCCCCCTGTGGTCGTTACTGTGGCAATTGGTGCCATCATTATCATCAGTCACCCACCTGCTTCCTTCTCAGTGCTGAGTCACAGAGCGATCCAAGGTGGCACGGAGAGCTGTAGTCCTGTCTGCAGTCTGGGATCCCTGACACAGAGCTCGACTCTCTTCATATCATAATCAATATCATAATCGGGGTTAATGCAGCCAGAAAAGTACAAATAAGAAGGAATTCTAGCCCACCATATAAGTTGAAGATGCTCCAAGTTACCAATCAAGTGAGCAAAAAAGGGAACATAGCCTCAGAAATAAAACTGCATGTATCTATGACCTCATATTTTTTTCTTTCCAGCTGCCGTCCTTTTCTTATGTTTTCCTGAAAGCAAAGCAATTAATAACATGGGTGGCATGTATTTGTCACGACATGGTTATAGAAAAGTTGCCAGAGCCCCATAATAAATTATTTGTCTGAAACATTGAGTACCCAGACAATGAACTGTCAAAGATTTTCCATACACAGATGGGAGCTGCAGAAGAGCAGATCTGTGGGGTCTGAATCTCATGCAACACAAAAGGAGTC
This sequence comes from Alectoris magna, assembly GCA_030625065.1. Lineage (NCBI taxonomy): Eukaryota > Metazoa > Chordata > Aves > Galliformes > Phasianidae > Alectoris > Alectoris magna. The sequence goes on from CM060560.1 coordinate 83,878,639, forward strand.
CTTTCATGTTACATGAAAACACCCTGCAGTGTTTGAAATTAATTCCTTTGGATCAGGGGGAATCAATTTTGGTCAAATTGCCTTCAATCAAATGACTAATGGTTTTGTTAAAAATCTCATTGTCAGTCTTGAAGAGAGATGTTGATCTGGATAAGCTGTGCTGAGCTTCCCTGCACTCCCTCACCTCCCGTGGCTTGAGAAAGCTCTTCAGAAAAATATCCCATGCAACATATTATGATGTTATCATGTGTTAGCACATCTCGTTCACAGAGCTGTCCAATTTGATTTTAAATTGCACATAAATCTTCAGATGAATATAATCCAGATTTCATATTGTTTTATTATTTGCTTCCTCTATACCTGTTCCCAGAGTGTGTTTAAGAAGACCATATCTTCATTCCTCTGTCATGAATATGCATTATATCCAGGGTTACGCTTTGAGATCTAAGATGAGCGAGGCTTCTTTCTTCTGAAACCTATTTGGTCAGGAGAGTTATGGTTTCTCAATCCTTTAAAATTCAATAGCAAGGCAATTCTACATCTCTTTATCTGATCAATTTTTGATATGGCATTAGATTAAGAAAATGCCATTGTGGACAGTAGCACCTGAGATTTAAAGAAAGAATTCCATCCATCCAATTGTGAATTGTGAATGCTATTTTTTGTGCAGGTCTTCTATTAGATCTGCCAGGGTTTGCTTTGGTTAATAAGGAAGGGATTACGTGAGAGACAAGTCGATTATTCAATAATTACTCAGGAAAAAAAAAAAATGAAGCAAAATCAGGTAATAAACACCATCTGTGTAGGAAAGAACAGTCAGTGAATGGTTGTTGTAAATCCCTCATATGTGTGTGTGCAATATGTTTTCCACATCCCAAGTTGAGGCAGTCAGTCCACACACGAAGTCAAAAGCCTTCCATTCCTGCCTAAGTCAGACAAGAAGCACATGAACATACTTACCATGGACATCTTGGTGCTTTATTTCCAGATCTTTCTTTGGGCCAAGCAGAGAAAACATAGTGAGTTTTGCATGTCTCCGAATACTGTTCTCACCACTACTAGAGAGCTCCATTCTTTTCTTGTTTACTAGACCACCTCACCTGAAAATTTCTCCTGCAGCCTTGCTTTGAGTAGTTATGGTGATTTACTTGCTTCTCTGAACAGCTTCTCACACATCTGTATTGATTTTGCTATGGGTAACGGTCTTTTGGAAGACTTTTTATGTTATTTTTATTTTTGCTTCTTCTTTTTCTTCTTTGTCGAAATGTGCATATCCAATGGGGACCTGGTGCCAGGCCTTGGCTATACTCTGTTGTTTTTTTTATATGAGCTATGCAACAACCAGAAGATGTTCTGAACTGAATTTTCCAGTGTCTTGAATGTCACTGATGGCTTCACTGTTTCACTGCTGGGCTGTCAAGTGGAAAATCTCCCATTTTGCCCCTTGGGTAATTTGGTTATTGGTGATCTTCCAATTATGGCCCTGATGGCAGGGAAAGAAACTGTGATCTTTGGACTACTCTACGAATCTATGATTCAAGCAATGGAGAATTGGGCCCTTGGTCTTTCATGTTGAATCCAGACGTAGTGGCACAATCAAATTCTACTGCATTTGTGTTTCGGTTTTTTTGTTTTTTGTTTTTTTTTCTTTTAATGCTCTTTTAAAGCTACTTTCTCCAAGGTAACATTACAGAAGGAAACGTACGATATTTGGATGCTGACATTTGGGTGATTTTTCCAAATGTTTGGGAAGCTGATATAGATTTTTTTTAAGGTTCAGCTGCCTTCCTTCCTTTGACTGAAGTTAATAATTGTAGACAGCATTTCCAAAGGGCTTTATGTGAAACTGATCCTAACTTGCTAGTAACAAAGAGAAAGTGGAAAGATTTGGAAACTGAAATGTCATAAGACTCTTTTTATCACTATGGAAAACTCTTTTTGAACTGATATATTTTATCTTATCGATGGTGTAAGAAGCATAGTGATAGCAAGCTCATCACATAGACATTTTCAAGATGGATAAGTTATTGCAAAACTTTCTGCATTATCTCCACACCAGCTCACCAAGCTTTCTGCATCTGCATGTTTTAGAGAGGCTTCAAATGATTTTCAGGGGAGTACCTTAAAATTCAAAGCATGCCACGATGCTTTTCTGTGATGGCTTTGAGGTGACCAAGTAACCTACTGACTTGCATTATAGTATACAGTTCGTGACGTACTATCCTCATGAATCACTGAAATTGTTCTTTCCAGTCATGCTCAAGGCTCTCCTCCTGTCTTCCTTCACACCACTTTCTTTACCTCTCACCATGAGCTGCTTTTATTACCCTGGCTCGCACAAGACAACAGCTAACAAATGCTTTCCAGCATTTGAGGAAAGGTGATTTCTCCAAGCTCACACACATCCTTCGAGGCAGTAGAAATCCTAAGAATCTTCTGATAGCGGGATAAGAATTGGGGCTCACCCCTTTCCCCTCTCCTTTTCTTGTTATTTTTTTGTCAGGCCTTCCAATATTTAAAGGGAGATTGTGAACAAGAAGGAAGTCAACTTTTTACATGGGTAGATAGTGATAGGATGAGGAAGAATGGCTTTAAACTAAATGAGGGGAGATTTAGGTCAGTTGTCAGGAGGAAATTCTTTTCCCAGAGGGCAGTGAGGCGCTGGCACAGCTGCCCAGAGAAGCTGTGTTGCCCCATCCCTGGAAGTGCTCAAGGCCAGGTTGGATGGGGCCCTGGGCAGCCTGAGCTGGTCGGGGGCAGCCCTGCCCACGGCGGGGGTTGGGGTGGGTGGGGTTTGTGGTCCCTCCAACCCAATCCATTCTGCGATTCTGTGATTCTATGTTAACTAAACATACTGGATGGTGTTTTACACAAATATCCAGCACCTGGAAAACTCACAAGTTCTTTTCTTTCTTCTCTGTCTTGGTTTCAGGTAGGTGTGAAATAATGATCTTTATTACATTCAAATGCTCTTTCTTTTTCCTCAAAATGGCTGGGCATGTAACAGTGAGACCAGTGAGAACAGTTGCTTAAGATGAAGGTGTACTCCTTCCAGCATTCCTCTGGCTTGCTCTGGTGCTGTGCTGTCAGGTGCTGTGATTGCACCTGTTTGCTGACCCAGGCTGCTGCTAGTGACAGGTTGTATAGCCCATTCTCAGTTAGAATGTGTTAATTACATCAGTGTCACTGACATAGCTGCATGGAAAAAGCCTTTCAGAAGTGCAGCCTGTGAGCCTTTTCAGAGCAATAGAAAGGGGAAAATGGTATATGTGGGTCTAACCATGGAAAAGGTTGAGATTACTAGGAAGATGTGGTGTGTGGACAGAATCATAGAATAATAGACTGATGGTGTCATTTGAGTTTGAAGGGACCTTTAAAAGTCACCTGGTTCAAGTCCTGCAATGTCACCTGCAATGAACAGGGACACCTACCAGTACATCAGGGTGCTCAGAGCCCTGTCCATCCTGACCTTGAGTGCCTCCAGGGATGAAGCATCCACCACCTCTCTGGGCAAGCCAGAAGAAGCTGGCACTTGAGTTTGTCTAGGGATGTGTGAGGGGACAGATGTTTGGGCATATACAAAAGTCCTGTCCCATAAGGCCCTCCCTAGGCACCCAACAGATTGTCTTCACACGAGGGACCATCTTTGTAGGGTTGTACAACGTGCAGCCTGGTCCCAGAACAAACAGCACAACTTTCCATCTAGGTACCCCAGACCACTTTACAACAACAGGCTGCCTATGCTGGGGAGCATTTGCAAATGTCCCTCCTCTCCCCCACATTTCTTTTTTTTGCCTCCCTTCTATCTGTAATGAAAAAGGTCCCCACCACGGTCAGACCTGGTGCTGTGTGATTGCAGCACAGATCACGGCGATGAAGGCTTACCAGAGGCCTTTTTTTGTGTGCTTAACACTATAGCTGCCGGGGTGAAGAGAAAACTCAACAGACTCAGCAAGATGGTCTAAATACTAATAAAGTCTAAGGATGATTGGAAGGAGTGGAAACGGGAAAGCCCACAATCCAGGTAATTAAGCTGTAAAGCCCACAGGGGAAGGGCTGTCACCAAGTCATCTGATGTGGGATGAAGACCAAAGCGCAGTGTGAGTCTTTGTCTCTTAATCCCCTCCTCCGCTCCCCAGCATGTTCTTATTTCCCTATAAAGTCTTTATACGAAAGGTGGAAAAAAAAATGATTAAAAAAAAACCTGAAGGATAAATCTTGTAATTCAGAGCACCGAACAGCTGGTAGTTTGAAGCGCAGAACAGCAGTTTAGTGATTAATTTACCTCTTTAAAATGCTGAACAATACAACGCAATAAAATATAAAATTTTATTTTCTATGGCCTCCTTCAAACCAACCGTATCCTGGAGTGCTTTCTGAAGTTAAAGTGCAGCTACAGAGTTAAATAATCAGTAATAGCAGAAGGGAGAGGTATAAAGTGAGATGTGTGAGCAATAGAAAGATGTGCTTTTCGGGAACCCCCCTCTAGTCCATTTAATTTTACTGAAAGAAAGTAGCCTTTGCCATAATTTTTACATATTGATGGATTTTTGCCTATTTTTTTTTATGGATTTTTTACGTATTGATGGTACCACCACCGAAGAGACACTGCCCTTTTGTCCTACTGCCCCAGACAGAGGATCCTGGTGACCTGCCGTATATTTGCATCTGCAATTTGTGACCTCTCTGGAGACACTGAGGAATGAAGTTCAGCCTTCTTTCATACAGATAGCTGTGACTGACGTGCCAGTGAAAAGAAGCTTGTGTGTGTATGTGTGTGTGTATGTACAGAGGGGAGAGATAAGAAAGGTGGAGGGGAAATCAGGCGGATAATGATTTTGGTGATGGGAAGAATTGCATTAGTGTGAGGCATACGTGGGGAAATGCATCCCTGGCATAACATCGCCAAGCTCCCTGAGACAACATCAGGGATTCATTTTTTAGTCATCAAAATAAGGAGCTAGTCTGGCCTCATTTGTCAAGTGCAGCTCAGAGCAGAGGCTTGGAGAGCCCTGTGTGGAGCAGGGCCGGAGGGTTCCGCACATTTTGGGAACCCTCCGTGTCTTCATCGTTCAGGTTTCCCAAAGTAACGCTTTGCTTGTCTGTGTTTTTCTTCTTCCACTGGCTAACAATAAGGGAGTTAGTTAGCAGACAGATGCTAAACCCCCTCTTACTGCATTTAGCATTTCAGAATAATGAATAGATTTGCAAATGATGTTTCAAGGCTGCTTCTTTTTCAAACAATGACATTGCTAATGTTCCCAGCTCCTTTGACTTTGCAATTCAAACAGTAAAATGTTACAATTAGCTTTCTGGGGAGGGCAGAGGGGAAATGTCATTTTAAAGTAATTTCAAGACATACCTTTTACAGGGAGAAGTGTGTGCTGGTAAGCAATCTGCCCCAATTCTGTCTAGCGGTGCTGTGCTGGCAGCGCCGCTCCGTAGTACTCCCACGTAACATGGGAGCCACCCCCCTGACGTCCATGGAGCAATTTTTTCTCCAGTGGGCTTTTACCAAAGTGCCAGCAAGCTCAGATTCTGGTCCCGAGACCGCAAAGCAAGGCTGCCAGCTGAACACACAGTGTGCGATTTATATGAACTCTTACATATTCAGCCCGAAAATCTTGACAAATCTCATCCCAGGGTTTTGAAGGTCACCCTCCCCAGAGCAAAGTATGTGATGCTGCAGCCAGCAGTTGAAAAGGCACCTTAGCTTTTCAAAACCTGACTGTTGCTTGCCACACAGGCTCTTTGCTCCCTCCCTCTCCTCTAACTGATCTTTAATACGGATCTAATTCCAACTACATTGCAGTGTGGCAAAATCACATTAGGCAGCACAAGGAGACTTGCAGCCCCTTCAAGCATGATAAACTTGTGATTGCTTCCCTGAAGCTCTAATGAGTCTGCGTGGGTCAGGAGTGATGGAGAGCTGCTGGGGTTCAGGGCAGCCGGCAGCTTAGCTCCACTAACAACACTGCAGAAGGGTTGTGCCACCACCTCCTTTGGAAGGAGCAGAGCGCAGAGTGTATACTTGCTGCCAGTCTGAGCTCATTTTCTTTCTGAAAATACCCCTGCAAATGACCTGAGTGTAAACCAGAAAGTGGGAGAGCGTGAGGTTCCCCTTCCACACCACGGATAGGTGGTCAGCAAGAGGAGGGCTGGCAGGGAAGCAGCACATCCCTTGCCTTGCTTTGCCTTGCCTTGCCATCCCCTGTCTTGCCTTCTCTTGCCTTGCTTTGCCTTGCCTTACATTGCCCTGCTCTTCCTCCTCTTACCCTGCCTTGACCTGGCTTGCCTTGCTTTCCTTCTCCTTGCCTTCTCTTGCCCTGCCTTGCCTTGCCTTCCTTTCTTCTGCCCTGCCTTCCCTTGACTTCTCTCGCTCCAGGGATCAAAGTGTGGGGCTTCTTCCTGCCCTGAATGAGCTAGGCAGAAAGGTTGCTGCAAAGGTGGGATGGCTTAATGATTGGTTGGCACAAAACAGCACTTATCTCTTTAAGAAATGGAAATTAGACTTAATTAGCATATACTGGTTGCAATTAGCATATAAGTCCCGTTCTGGGATTTGGAGGAAGGAAAAGGACCAAGCAGCAACTTAATGGGATTTTATTAGATAAAATTAGCCACCACTGAACAGTCATAAAAATATCTAAATTATTAGTAGCTCTGCAATTTATTGTGAGTGCTTCCCGGACATGCTAATGTCTGTTGGATCTGCATTGTGCCTGCTAATCACAAAAACAAACTGTAGGACAAGTACATTCTATCTGCTGCACATTGCTGTGTTGTTCTTGGCACAGTATGACAGCTGTATACAAATATATACGTGTGTGCATACATGCGACTTGGTTTGAAGGGTACGTTTCTGCTAATGCCTTTTGAGTTATGTAGATGGAATATGTTCAAGCAAAAAATGATGAACCGGTCGCTAGAGAAACAATCTCACCTACAGTGCAAGGGGAGAGGAGGGGGCTGAGGCATACAGCTTTTGTTGAGTCAGAATGAAATGCAAAACCCCTATAGTCATGGCAATCTGATGGATTCAGAGCCCGCAATAAAAGCCCTTCTGTATAAGACAGTGAGCCCTAGAGACAAAAAGGATTTTAAAAACTACTCAAAATAAATGTATTTTTTTTTTACAGATTCACACTTTCCTTCATCCTCATACAGGTCTAATGCTCTTTTTAATGAGCACAGAGTACAATATCTGCTTTAGGTGGGGCCCAGTCTATTCTTTCTCTCTAAATGAGATCAGCTGAGGGAGGGTGCTATGGAAGTGACGTGGTGAAGAACCACCATTTTTAATTTATAGAGGTCAGGCAGACTGACCCAAGATGGGATCTAACAGAAAGTTTTCTGTGAAATCCCAATGATAAGAATAATTGTACATCTCTTGCCAAGATCCTTGCTCAGTTTTTGAAGAAGAGGTTCCAGCAAGCCTTTTCTATTGAACATATACTAAGGTGGAACTTCTATGCTGGGCCCAGCAGAAACGGAGCTAACCAGTAGGTGTGGATGCTGTGGGAGTGGGATGATACCAAGGATTATCCTCCTGGTCTTTCCACAGGAATTTGGGATTGTCCAAAACATTTCACGGACCAGCCTGTGCTCTTGACACCTGGCCAGGTCTGTGTTTTCACTGCACATAGGACCAAAGGACAGCCAGAGGGAACACAGTAATGCACTCTTTATGGCTTAGGTTCCTAGTGCATATTTTTGAGGGGTCGGGTTCCCAGTGTTTATTTATAAGCGGTGTGTTTTGTCATGTTATATATGTGAGCAACTCTATATAAAAGGTCAAGTTTGTCTTAGGTTGGCAAAAGAATTATAGAGACTGATTTAACATAACCTAAGGTTAAAAAAAAAATAATCTTAAATGTTTGCCATAGCCCATGCTGCCATCCATTTTGGAATAGGATTTGGAACAACTTCTGCATTTCATCTGTTTGATATGTTCAGAACACGGCAAGTTTCTCTGAAATGTTGACTGTGGTGCCTGATGAGGAGCCCAATTTACATATTCTCAATTTAATCTAAAGTAGGTGCTAATTGATTACTGCTGAATGTCAGCACGCTCTGATTATCTGTTCAAGATGCTCTGAAAAAGGAAAAAACCGGCAACCCTGAGCTGCAAGTATGAAGCGGGGGGGGGGGGGCTGAATTCAACCTGCCATGGAAAGGCTGTTTACTCTTTCACCTGATATTGCATAAAGGTTCTAATTATCCAGGCCAGAGTCTGTTTTGTGATTTCTACTTTACCGTGATCTTCTAAGGCAAGAGAGACAGAGACGGGATTGCCTTTGCTTTCTGTTCTGGATGATCCTAACACTGTCCTTGAGAGTGTACAAGAGTAACCCTGTATTTCCTTTCCCTAGCTTTGAAGGCACAGTGTGAGATACTGGAGAAAGAAGGCCAGCCTTATGTCAAATAACCACACTGGATTTCAGGAGACTAGCCATGAATCACAGCAGAGTTGTGCTTTCTGAACTTGGGACTGAGGAGAAAGCAGTCTGTAGTTCATTCCAACTTTGAGTTCAACCTGGGGAAAATCTCATCTTCCTTAAATCTCTGATTCTTTTTTCATGACTCAACTGCCTCTTCTTTGTAGGCAGCAAGTACTGTCTCCCACTACGTAATTGTACAGGGCTTCTCATAAGGAAGCTTTGATATGTAGGTGAAAACACATAGGCTGATGTAACTGAATAATAGACTCACAGACTCTTAGAACCGTAGACTCATAGAATCGTGGAATCATAGAATCACTGAATCACAGATTGCCTTGGGTTGGAAGGGACCTCAAAGATCATTCATTTTCCAACCCCCCCCCCCCCCCCTCCCCATACAGGTGCCTCACAGCTTATTTACACTCATAACTCATTTTGTGACTCTTCTCTTCTGCTGAGACCTGAGCTTTGGGATGTTTGGTAGGTTTTAGTGAGTTTTCTTAACTGGGCACTGAGCCCAGCTTTAATTTGTTTACATATTTTGTGGCACGACAGGTTCTGTACCTAGGGGCAGGTATATATCTATTACTTAAATAAATACCTACACTCTGAATGCAGAATAAGTCACCATAAACAAAATAATAATAATAATTTTTAAAAAGCTGAGCTAGAGGTAGTGAGGAAACACTGTCTTACTCTTTTTTCTTTTTCTTCCCTTTTTTTTTTGTGGCCAGCTACAATTAAGTAGCAAATTGCTGTTTCTTTGGGTCATGGTAGGATTAATCAACAACACTCCAATGAGGCCATTTCTTCCTGGCTCCATCTTGGCATGTGGGGCTATTTCCCCAGCAGAAGTGCCTTCCAGTTTAAATCCTGCCATGCAGAACGCCTTTTCTTCAAGCCTGCTCTCCCTCTGTGGTTTCCACGGGAGATCTGCCCTCCAGCTTTTCCAATTCAGCATTCATGGTATGAACTTGTGTGTTTGGGAAGCTGCCAGGGGACAGGGAGCTGAGGCAGCAGCCAGTGCCATGTGGAAGTGTTGGATTTGTTATTACTTTTGAGCAGTTAATCTCCATTAGATTGCCCAACTCCTATTATGCATCTCTGGTATGGATAAAGGACTGGGTAGGAAATGCTGTCATTAAGAATTTTCCCTTTCTGCTAGTGCTGTTAAGGTCTGAATGCTTAAATGCTATTTAGCTCTTTCAAGTAGTGGCTCTAAAACTATTTAGACTTTTTTTTTCTTTTTTTTTTTCTTTTTTTTTTTTGTAATCCTGGAGTACTTTGGCCTCCTCCCATGCATGCATTTCTGATACGCTTTGCTCTAACCCAAACGCTTGCCTCCCTGCTTCCAGCTCTTCATCTCCTACTGACAGAATAACCCATAGCTCTCATGGCCCATCAAAAGTGTTACGGCATCCCTAAGCTTGACTATCAGCCCTGCCCTGGCCGGAGCTGCCCAGCGTTTCAACCCATGGCAGAGATTTTACACCCTGTCACTACTTTACCGCCTGCTCATCCACTCCTCTTTGCCTCTCTTCCTTTCTCTTTTGCCTCTAGCATGCACTCACACTGCTTTCCGCCTGCTATCCTACCTCCCTGATAGCCCCTGTGAGGTGTGCATGTGTCCTCTCCCATGGCCAGCACCCCCGGGGCCTTCTGTCACCTTTGGGTCCCTTTGTTCCTACAGTTATCTGTCAGTGAGGCCTTCATTTTGAAAGCAAATCAAAGGCGGTCTGCTGTGAGAAAATGGAGAAGTGGAGAAATTTCTGGGGATAAGAGGAAACTGACATTAGAAAGCCCCCTTTTCTTCTCCCTTTCTCTTTTTCTGGTAGTGCCAACATCGTATGCTATGCAAATTCTTTTCTCATCACAGGGAAGAGCAGTTACTACTTTATCACAGGGAAAAACATACCAGCAGAAAGGGGAACATGGTACATACTGCAACTGTAAAATGCTGCATTAGAGGAATTAATACAAATCTCAATGCCTAGGTGATGATTTCAACAAAGTACTAGGCAGGAATCGCTGGAAAGCATAATTAATAATTAGCTATTACCCTATAACTCTCACAGTAATTAATGTGCAGTGCTTTGCTTCACCAGTTTTTTTTGTTGTTGTTGTTTCGGTTTTTTTTCCTTCAAAATATTTGATTATTTCTGCCTTCGTGGTATGGATTTCAGGTGATGAAAATGAGTTGCTTTGCACTGGCAGAGCTTCTGAATATGCAATGAACAATCCTGCAGCAGCCAGAGCCCCAGCCAGGGCGGGAGATGAGACGGTGAGCCGGGAAACAAAGGTGAAGGAGAGAGGCAATGAAAGCAAAGCTCTCCGTACAATAGCTAAAATACGAATCTCTGGAGACTTCAAGATATTGCATGAACATCAATTTCGCATGCCTATTGTCTGAGCGGTATTAGTGTGTGTAGGACTCCCCTCCCCCGTCTCTCTGAGCGTGGTGAGCATTGTGGCAAATCAGGAAATGGCATAACTGAGCCAGCTCCATCACATGATGGGGTCTCAGGGTGGACAAGGCACTGAGATGACTGCCCATCGCAGGCACCTTGGCACCCTGCCCCCTACAATTACTTCCTTGAGGATCGTGAGGGGTTTGAAGCCACAGCAGGAGACAATCTCGCCGTGGATTGCATTAGTGGTCTCTTATGCCATCTGTGAGACTTTATGGCTAAGAAGCTGAATGAAAGAGCTTTCTAGAAAATTCTTTAGAGAAAAAACAGCTCAGAAATGCGAGTCATGCTTAGGCCCTTTATGGGGAGTTAATTTTGTGCTTAGGAATAAAACAAAATGCCAGGAGTTCCCAGCTGCTTGCGACGTGAGCTAGCACGCGAGTCAGACCGTGCTGCTGTGGGTTGGAGGGTACCGTTCCCATCCCTCCCTCCCCTTTCACCCCTACGTAAAAGTTGACAATTAGTTTTTACTGCACATACATGAAGGGGGATACATGCTTTGGCCTCTACGTGAGAGCAATAATTCTCTTAAATTGATGTGTCAGCGAACTAAAACTCAATATTTTTTTCGCATAGTGTATTTTGCAGTCAGAGGACCTTCACTAATCGGAATAAAGCAATTTGGCTCCCTGTCATTGCTCACTGAAAACATATGAGCTGGTTGGCACGTATGGCCTCCCAGATTTATCAGTGTCTCCCATCTAGTGCATGGGAGGTTCAGGGCTGCAGCTCAGAGAGGAGTGAATTTTTATGAATGCTTTTTTTCCCTCCCTGAGAATTCCCACAGCTAGATTTATTCCTTAGTTTCAGAAATGTTTTATTTATTGTCCATATCCCATATCCTCTTTAGGTCAAATCGAAGTCGTATTTTACATTTTTTATTTGTATTACTATGTCCTTATTGCTTTGCTCATTAAAAAAGTGCAACGGCACTATTCCCATAGCTCTCCTTTCCTTTATTGTGAGAGCACCATGATATGAATGTACACAGCTGTCTTTTCAGTGGGACCACATCAAAATGAATTCACTGCTTCTTGTATCATGTTCACCAGAGGCCAGGGTAGGTGGGATAGTCATGTTTTAATGGCAAGCCTTTACAGCTTGATGACACCAGAATATGCCCTTTTGTGTCAATGACCCTGTGCCCTGTAGTTCCTTCACTCCCTCTGCAGTTCCAGAGACTGTTTTTTGCCAGATCTTAGGATCGTAGAATCATAGAATCATTAACGTTGGAAAAGACCGCTTACTTAGTGGTCTAATCCAACCATCATCCCACACCCACCATGCCTGCTCATAGAATTATAGAATCATGAAGGTTGGAAAAGACCTTCAGGATTATCTAGTCAAATCAATCTTGATCTGTCCTTTTGCCTAGAGAAGTGTTTATCAGTATTGGATAATGGGAGCCACAAAAACGTGATAGATCCCACTACCAACACCATGTCACACCTCTAGTTAGAAAAGAAAGGGTGTTCTGCACCAAGTGTGTCAGACACTGATTGCTCTACCACCAACGTGCATGTTACTTCAGTGCCAAGGGGAATGCCTGCTCGGTGTGGGAAAGCTCCTTGAATGTTTGGACAGCTCTTCCAGGGTTTGCCCAAAACTGAAGGAGCAGCACAGCTGGGGCATTCAGTGGAGAGAAACAATGTGGATAGATTCCCATCCTTCCTGGGCATGTATACTACCTGGCACAGGGGTAGGACTAGCACTGTTGACTCCATCAGCCTAGCTAAGCCTTCACCAGGACATGCCAGTCTGAGAAGTGGCATCTTACCTCAGTCCTTTCCACAAGTTATACAGCTGCTGTACCAGGAAGAAAGCCTCTGCTCTGTGCACCCCTTTCATTCTCCTCAGAGGTGACCTGCTGATGGCGGCAGCCAGAGCAGGACCTGCTATCCTTGGCTTCTCCTGCCTTTATTCCTATACAGCCTTGGCACGTTGTGGAGGGAATGCTAAGAGGATTGGTTAATAACCAGAGAAAAATGGCCCAAGCCTTTGTAAGTCCATTTATCCTTTTAATCACACTCTCTCTAACGAGCTATATTCTTCTTACTTATCATTTCCTTTGTTCGTGCCCATTACAGTGTTATTCACAATTTTGGCTCAAACAATACCTCTTAAATAAGAGGATAATATTAAGTGCATCAGCACGAGGAAGGGAAGCTGCTTTTAAAAACTGAAAGTACTGCTTGATTTCCACTTTCAAAGCATTTAATTTCACCTGGTCCACACTTTTAATATTTTCCAATAAAATAACTAGATGGGGGCACATTAAAATGGTCTCAGTTGAGCTGTTTTAATAAAAGGAGAAAGTTTAAAGAGCTCGGCCATGGATGAAAAGCTATTTAAAGCAGGCAGGTTGGATATTTCTGGCATGGATGCATGAGGTATCTGCCTCCACCTCTAATTAAAAGGCCTATATTGTTCAGCTCTACGACACTCCACATGATAGACATATTAAAGACCCAGGAGACCACCATGTTGTCCTGCATTGCTTCTTACTCTACTAGTGATTCTGCCTGCGTTCCTGGGCAGGTTGGTGATTTGGGCTTTGCACCCCACAGCTGCAGCCTCAGAAAGTGCTATCCCAGGTAACACGGAGCTCCTGGAGAAATGACACTGTCTTCCTCTGGCACAGGTGGAACTGCAGAGCCCAGAACTGGAAATGACGTTGATGACACAAAGATAACTTTCCTTTGTTCTGCAAGTCTCTCCATGCAAATGTTACCATTGACAATTCAGGGGGGATTACACAGACACATGAAAGAGACAGGTCCTTTTCCTGAAGTCACTGGCCTATCTGTACTAGCAGAGAGCTGGGTTTACTTGAATGGGGAGCAAGTACCACACTTTATTTATCTGAGCAATTCCCAGTCTGCGGGATTCTGCTAAAAATGAATCTGAAAAGGGCAGCAAGTGGGCTAATAGACTGAAAACCCAACATACAGGATTCAACCATCAGCCTTGGTGCTAACTGTGACTTGCAACCCTGCAATCCTTCGTAATGCGATACCACAGTTTTATGAGATACAAAGCAGCTAGAATGCTCTCTGGCAATTTTCAGCTCTACAAAAAAGAGGTTCCAAAAATGATCTATCTGTCTTTTTGAAAAGCTGGCTTAGAGAGGCTTTGAATAATGAGTAGGCAGTTTGCTATTTTACCATGCACAACTCTTGTGTATCAATAGGTGGAAAGTGTACGTAGTGTTTTAAAATACAGATGTCTCAAAGTGCAGGGCAGTTTCTGCTGAACTTGTGCAGGGAGAGAAGTATGTGCATGTTTAGAAACCTACATGGAACTCCCCTAAGATTTTGGTAGCAAAGCTGTTTTTCACTGAGGGTTTCTTGGTGAAAGAGTTTGGGAATTTCCCCTCCGAGTTTTCTTCTTCTTGTATGTAAACATCCAATGCAAAGTATGATGCTCTTTGTAGGTGATTAGACAGCCATTGTGTAACTGCATAGAAGCACTATTAGTATCCTCATAAAATGCAATTACTGTCTAGAAGGAATACTCTGATGGCAATAACAGCATTAGAATTCTTCATACACAAAGGAACTAATTAATTCTGGCATCAAATAAGACATGTGGGTAGTTAATTGTTTTAAACCCCATTTCGCAGCTAGGTGTAGGAGCAAGTAGGACTGTGTATGTCAGCAAAATCATGGAAAGAAAAATCTAGTGACTACTGTGATGCTAGAAAACCAAGTGAGAAGCAGGGGCAAGGATTTAACTTCCTCAGATCCCAGGTGGAGCTCCTGTTCATTACATTATATCTTGAAGACGTCATGTGTATTTGATATGTTTTTGTTGGCCATTTCAATTGAATGTTAGTTCCCTATGGTTTTTAATCTTATATTTTAAGTTCAATATTCATCGTCCAAAATTCAAACAAGAGATGACATTATAATGGGGGATTTCAAAGCAACCTGAAGTGAATTTTCTCCTTGTGTCTCTGCTTTCATTGTTTCTGGTACAAACCCTCCCAGGATAACAACACAGACAAAATGTCACTGAGATTTTAACCACACCATCAAGTAAGAGTAGCACACACCTTTGTCTGTGTTGGCATCTCTAAGAAGAGCTGCAATGGTGTAGCCGCCATGTAACTAGTAGCTGACACATGAAACCCATTGGTTCCTCCAAAAGTCCTTTTTCCTAACTGGCAGTATTGAAGAGAAACCACCTGGTCCCTATGTTCTTGACCATCTTCCCCGCAGCCATGTCCTCATACTTTATATGTTCCAAGTCTCCCCTGGTTGTATGCTGGCCTTGGCCACACTGGAGACCTGCAGGAAGTAAAAATTGGAGAATGTGAGAAGCTTTATCAGTGTCTCCACAACATCCTGCATCCAGAGCTCCAGCAAGAAAAAAACATCACTATCCCTAGATAGTGAATCATGTTGGTAGGTGGGGACATATGCTAACTGCTAGCACCCATAGCTTCTTCCTGGTTCTTCACTGCGCACAGACCCTTCTACAGACAAGGAGGCTGCCATGAAGCTGCAATTGGAATGGAGGAACACTTCTCACATTTACCCTTCATGTGGTATGAAATAATCCCATGAACTCCAGCAGACAGCCTGTGAGTTTGGGAGTCTTTGTTTCTTGCCCCCTCTAGCCACCAAAGAGAAGATACTGCAGAAAATCAATGTCACTTCTTGCAGACCTTGCATTTTGCATGCTAGCCTTCCTTCTGTTGTCTGCCTCATGCGGCATGGTTTGAGATCTCATCAAATCACAGTTGCAGTTGGCGTAGTTGTACCTCAAAATGCAACTTCAATACAAGAGAGAGCACTAGCCTTTCCTGTGCTTGCTCTATATTCCTGGTTGCATTCGTTCTTTGCTCCATTTAGCGACGTGAAAGGTAGAAATAGAAATGCTTTGAACAAGTCCCAGGGGCTTGAGAACAGAAAGCGGAATATATCTGAGAAACAGAAGAGTGCCTGAGAAGAGTTATCAGTATGAGAGACCTCAAGCTGAGTGACTGAGAGTTGACATTCCTTCTATTTATTTATAAAATTTGTAACTGTGGAAATTAGCCTTAGAAGCTGTAGACCCATTACTGTTAGTTTTATCATCCTTCTAAGACATACCCTGAGGCATTCCTGGAGATTGAATCCTATTGTGCTTTGCAATAAGCCCATAATTGATTATGCTATGGAGCTTTAATATGGGTTGAGAAATAGAATCCAGAGTAAATACATTCAGAATTTTGCTAGCAGGCCAAATTTAAAGCTGGTTTTCTAAACCTACCAGGATTATTCCTTCTCAGCTAATGATTTAATTTGAACCAGCCACCCTGAGAGGTGCAGTGTGTGAGTAAGTCCAGGCTATCTGCTTGCTGGGCTTCTTTAAAGAAGTTCATCCTCTCTACTTCACCTGCAATCTTGTAAAGCTAAAATTAGGATATAATATTGTTCATAATAAGCCACTGTAGGTCCTGCCTGGCACTCTCCCCTGTAGTGTCAACTATGCCGTCAGACACAGATTTGCAGATTTGTTTCAGGTCTGAAAAAATAGGTGCAGTACGCCATATTCCCAACAATGAGGGAGAACTGGGTTGGGTGGTAGTTTGTCTTTATATCTCACAGCTTGAAGTATAATCCATGTAGCTTCCTAGTCTCCATTAGATTTTTTTTTTTCTCAATTCATTCATTTGATTAAAATCTGTCCTTCCCAGAAGAAGCTTGTCCATTTTGCTCCTTCATGAGAGACAAGAGGGACGTTGTTCTCTTCTCCTTTCTTTAGAAAAAAATCATCTTTTTTTCCTTTCAGTTACTAAGGACCATATTACTTCCTTTGATATGCAGGTGGTGACTATAACTAATTTCACGACTTAAAGTGGGCTAACTTGCAGGTCTACTAGAAATTGAAGCTTCTTATACTACTCCATTGGCTATCCAGGAAGCGTTCTAAACAAGTAAACTCAAGAATTTTGCTGCAAGCAAAAGAGATGTTGTTCAGAAGTGACAGAATTAGCACTGCTTTCTGACCATTTTAAATCCTTTTGTTTCTGGGCTAGAAATCTCGAAGGCAAAATTTGTTTGTGAGATTCAATCTTCAGAATTGGTTTAGGGCAGGGTTTTTTGATTCACAATATATATTTATTTGAAAATACTCATGAAACATTGTTATTGTCTGTGCAGGGTCTTAAGGGAAAAAACAATTAGTTTCATATTTCCCAGATGGAAAAAAAATCTCTCTCTCTCTCTTTTTCTTTCTTCCTCTCTTACTTTTTCTCATTAAAAATTAAAAAACTGAGTATTTCCCCCAAACCTCCATACCACTGGGTCTGTTCCATTAAAAACTGATACACTATGCCCAATGTGCTAATTATGTAAAACCTCCTTTTGCGTATTCTCACCAAATTTATTATACTGTATTTTTGTATTCAATGACCAGTTTAGAGGAAAAAGTGTAAACTAAAGAGGGAAAAGTTCGTTATGTCAAACTGGAGAGAGCTACAATGAAGAAGAATCTTTATCGCATTGTTTGAGCTCTTCCTTACTCTGTGCCACTGTAAAAGGACACGTATTATCTTTGATCCATAATGTTTGCAGCTGCACAAAGCTGGAAATGGGACAACGTGTGTGGGAAGAAAAGGCACAGGAGTACACGAACAGAGAATCCCTAACATAAGCTTTTTTAGCTAGCAACATCGTCTTTGAATCAAGTTTTGGATCAGAAGGCAATTAAAATTTCAAGAAAAATGAATACTGGGTAAATTTTGTAAGAAAGACATGCTCCTCCCTGACACCAAGCTCAGCTAAACTATGGAAATGCATACCTGATGTTATGCAATCAACTTAAGCTTTAATGCCATCCTTTCTCACTTTTTAACTGCATTTTCATTGCCCCAGGAAGACTTTGCATGTAAACTGCCTAATTTTTGCTCTGGCCTTGGGAGGTTCCTTACTCTGCAGACAATAGCCCTCTGCAAAGCTTTGCTATACAAGAGATGTTTTTCCCATCTGAAAACAACACCTAGAGCTGTTTCAGACAGGAGAAGATGATATCATAATTTAAATTCCTGAGGTTTTCCTGAGGATTAAGGGGTGGCAATGAGGGGCTGACTGCAGAGATTCTAGGAGAAAAGGTTGACTGGCTTGAACAAATGTAGATCAAAATGTGAAATCATTGCTGACATTGCTTGTAATAACTCATACAGGAGTAAGAAACTATTGGTGGGCTGGTAGATGGTACGGCTCTTCCCTGTGTGAAGCTCTAGCTCTCAGGACTCAGGAGCTGCAATCACACACATGTATGCTCACACACACACTAGGCTATATATGTGCAAGTACTTATGCTTGTATTTAAAATACACAAATTTGAAGGGACAGTGAGTAGACTTTACTTCATGGTGTGTTTTTATGAGCATCTCTGAAGAGCATAGAATCACCGAATCGTAGAATCATTAAGGTTGGAGAAGACCTCAAAGATCATCTAGTCCAACCATCACCCTGTCACCACCATGCCCACTAGCTGTGTCCCTCAGAATTTTGATTCTTGCTCTCATCTGTAACCTGGCATATTCCCCCCACTTCTGCCCATATTTTTGTGAAGTGGGAAAACAGCATTGTCTGACAAAAAAGTCTGTTTTGGAATGACACCTTTCCCACCTTGATATATATCATTGTAATTCTTTGGTATATTTACGAGGTCTTTATTAAGACAGGCCAGATTTAATTTTCATTTATATTAAATCGTTTGTGCCCTTTTGAAAGTGCACCATATCCTCAGCATTGGACTTTTGGTTGTCTGCCTGACAGTGATGAAGTGTTCTGTTCTAACAAACATGTTAAAATCTTGTCCTGTTGCATTTTCTGTGCTATTTGTGAAATGCTAGTAGTAAGGAGGGACAGACAGCTATGGAATTTGGTATACACTTATCTTAATTTTTGGTAAATTGCTCAAAGCAGACCGGGCTGGCGGTGATCAGTGATTACTGGATTTAGCCAGTCACAGTCTTCCTTTCCAAAGGAGCTTCCCCATGTCTAAACAATTAAATCAGGGTCATTGCCAAAGCACTCATTGCTAGTTTGCAAAGACTGCTCATGAAGCTCTGCTTTCTTATTTTGGTGTCTGGGTGACAGCTCTGATTTATCCAATAATAGGGCTATGACCAGTTGTGGTTCTAGTACAGAAACACCAAAAGTAGCTTCTAATTGGTATGCAGAATCTGGAACAAATTTGCTCCTGTTAAGCATGCTGGTCAGGTTCTTGGGCTTGTGCATTCTGGCTAGCCTCTGGCTAGCTGGGGAAATAGATGCCTTGACTGCATGCTGCAGCTTTTCCAAGGGAATTTGTCAGAGTAATTAACAAAAGCCTCTGTCTGCCTCTACAAGTAGTATGTGTGCCATTTCATGCCTCTTGGGTGATGAAAAATCACTCATCATAGAGGCCAGCGGATTCAGCAAAGTGGTCAGAGCCTGGCTAGGCTGTTGTCTGGGCTATGTCACAGTTGGGCTAGGTGGTCTTAGTGTTATTTTCGAACCTGAATGATTCTATGATTCTGTGTCATACTGGATGGGAGAAATGACTGCAGTCTAACTCTGCCCACACACATGAGGTGCAATCCAGCCATGGCATGTGAGTTCCTGATGCATGGGCATGGCCATATCCAAGCCCTGAAGTCACAAGGAGCATAGTGCAAAAACCAAACTATCATGAGCTGGTAATGTGAGCCCTGCAAATGCTGCTTGTGAATATTCCTCCTTTGGGAATAACAGGAAAACTTCTGTTCCTAGAGGAGCTTCCTCTATGTCTTCCTCAGGAAAATGAGCCTTTGAGCTCAGTGACTGGGACGGCAGCAAAACGTCTGTGCAAGTAGAGCCCCACAGCCTCTTAAGTCCTCAAACTCTTGATGGATGGATCAGATCTGACTTAAACAACAGAATGAGTGCTATTGATGTTTCTCTGCTATGTTGTTGTGGGTTTTTTTTAAACCTTCCAAGTAACAAGGCTATTCTGAATCTTTTCTCCATGTTAATGAAAACAGCCTCAGGACTTTTTCTCACCCAGTTCCACACTTTGCCTTGTCGTCATATTAGAGAGCAGTACAGAATGGAGAAGAAGCAGAAGAAATCTCACTGTGAAGAATGCAAAGGGAGGGTGACACAGGTTAGAAGATGTCTATCAAATCAACTCATTGTCATGGAAAGGGAGGGGAGGCACATTAATTTGGGAAAGCAGTACACTCAATTTCAAACTCTGATAAAATGCTTTTTGTAGCATACGCTCCATTAGATTCAGGGAAGTTTGTTTTGATTCACAGCAGAGAAAGGAAGGAAAGAGTGGAGTCATTGTGTTTAAATCTCATCTGAACACAAACTCTGAGAAAAACTTTGCAGGCCTTTGGATTCTGGTCCTTGGTTTCCATTGCTGTGTCTCACTGTCAGTTGTTTGTGGTCCTGCTAAAGCAGTCCATACTTTTGCTTTGCCCATAACAATCTCAAATACACGCCTAAGGAGAAGTGTGGTGGAAATGCCTTTCCTTTAGAGAGACTTGCGAAGAGGTGTGTGAGCCTGCAAAACCAAGCGGTTCCATTGATGCTCACTATAGCCACGCAGACAGATTTGGGCTCACTGGAGATGAGGGAGATGAATGTATACATGAGATCTCTAACATGCCATGGGACCGGCTGTGTGACGCCTTCAAGCAGGAATCAGTAAAACTATTTAGAGCTGTTAATAGCATTTCTTATTTTCCTGGAAAAACTAGCAAATACTGGCACTGAACAAATATTCATTTCAGTCTCATATTTTGCCTTTTTATTTTCTACTTTGTGGAAACGCACCAAAAGAGACTGCCTGGCCAGCTGAGAAGATAGAGACATGCATACACAAGTAATTTTCCCTGGGCCCATATTATGCAGTTTGCTCTATTCGTGATGCAAGTAAAAAAAAGTCAGATTTATCCTGCCTTCTTGGCTCTTGTGTCCCAACTATGGAGGGAGAGCAGCAGCAAAAAAGGGGTTCTCATCCAAGACAATGGCCAGAACTCAGCCTTCTGTAGATGTCATTCTGGTGGAAAGTTAATGCCGGCTTGTGATTAATTAGGCTATAGTATTTATGGCAAAGTGACACATAAAGCAATGCTTGGCAGCTCCTGCTTTATCAATAAGACAACTGAGATCCTTAAAGGCTCTATCAGTTAAGCTGCAGATTCATCATTTGCATTCCGTTTATCTATGGAGAGCTGGGATGGGTAGGTGACGCACTAAAGAAGGCACCTCGTGTCTTCCCACGTCAGAGCCTGGGAACTGCTTAAGCTGACTTTGCAGAATTTCACACTGTAAGAATGTGATTGAATAATCTGGTTGGAGGGCAAATTTGAAAATTAAGCAGGGTCTTGAGGGAGTGGCCCCTATGGAAACCATGTCAACCAACAAACATCATCAGAGGACTTCTGCGGTGTTTGTACAAGGAGGTTAATGTTTGCTTGATTCTCGTGGGCTTAAACCGGCTGTCATCCTCGTACAGCAAGGCAACAGAAACTAATTCAAAGAAACTGAAGCCAAACAGAGGTGTGATAAGCTATTTGGAGTCTGAAATTCAAGTAGTGTGGTACAGATGTCATAGAATACATCACATAACGTGGGAGATACCTGTTACTGGAGCAGTGTAATTTCTAGAAGATAATTTCCATTGTGGACAGGGTTTTTTTTGCTTATTGAGAACTCACTGGTGGAAATGAAGTATATTAAAAATGAGCAGAAGTGGCAGATTCCTATTCTAGCATTTGTAACTTCCATTTTACTCAAAGCACTAGCAAAGTTTTGAGGTCCCTTGTGCTGATTGTGTTGAAATAATTAATGGTTTCTTCCTGGATTCAGTTCCTTTAATTTAAATGGACCAAAAGGCAGTCTACTTGTTCCCAAGGGGAGTCACACACAGCCATAGAATCACAGAATCACAGAGTGGTTTGGCTGGAAGGGACCTCAAAGCCCACCCACCCCAACCCCTGCCATGGGCAGGGCTGCCCCCCACCAGCTCAGGCTGCCCAGGGCCCCATCCAACCTGGCCTTGAGCGCCTCCAGGGATGGAGCACCACAGCTTCTCTGGGCAGCTGGGCCAGCGCCTCACCGCCACCTCTGTAAAAAACTCCCCCCTAACATCCAATCTAAGTCTCTCCTCTATTAGTTTAAAGCCATCAGTAGCTCTTTTCCCAAACTTCCAAGCCCTTTTCAGATCCCATATGCCCATTCTCTCTGATATTTCTCATGATTCCACTCTCCAAAACTCTGTATCTATCTCTGAGCTTTTATTTCTGCTTCTCTTTTTTGTCTTTTTATTTTCGTTCATTGTATTTTTGTATGCATTGACACAGAGCCCTCAATTAAGTCTATGCCTAGCAAACATCTGTCCATACTGTACACATTCCTTGGGAACTTCACACACCGATATGTGAGCCTTGATATGAACCCATGTTTTGGCTGGATGGTGCTATTGCTTCAGTGAGTTTCATGGAAGAGCTTATGGCTTCTCACAATTATTTTCGAAGAGTGGATGTTTCACCCAAGTATATTTAATCCACTATGAATATACCTCCTGATGCTTCAGCTAGAGAGTTAAAAATGGAGACTATCTGTTATTCCTCGAAAGTACAGTGTCTGGGGCACTGCAGGTACTTGGGTGCTATTTGTACCACTGCTTAATAACGAACAGTAGTATCATACAGAATGTTCTTCAGAGAGGAGACCAGAACCCACAGCCCCCACTAAGGAGAAAGCATTTGTGTCTAGTAACTTGTGCCTGGCCTTCCTGAGCCTGAATTCAGAAGGCAGATGGAACAACGTCAAAAATTCCCTACAGAGAACATCTTATGTGAGGAAGGGCAAAATAATAAAGATGCAGTGTGAGAAGCTTCGTAGCAGCAGCCCTTACTTGCACTCACACAACCCGGAGGGCTGTCCCCCACCCCAGAATTTCATTGCGTTTTCTCCTTGTTCTTTCTCAGCAGATCGTTAGCAATACCACTCTGCCTTTGCATGGCTGTGCGTCACGGAGCTACCGTGAGCATTTTCCAGGATTAACTTAGCTCTGCTCCTCAATTGGTTTCAACGGGTTTAGCAAGACTTTTTTTAGTCGGCGTGGAGAAGTTAATGCTCTTAGTTCTCAAGCTTTTTACAAGTGCATGAAGCCAGATCATCCCCTCCCTGTTTTGCCACAGAAGGAATGTAGCTAGTGTAAAGCCCCCAAAGTCAGTTTGGAGTCTCATGGAGGAAAGAGACCAGAGCTTAGGAGATCTCAGCCTCCACCTTCCTCATCACCTTGGGACCCTCCCATGTACAAACTGGTCATTTGCAAACCGACTGCAAGGGTTGGGCAGATGTTGATGAAAAGTTTTCTCAAACCCAGAGAACTACGCAGAAGAGCCCCATTCCCAGGAAAACCACAGGGAAATACCTCCAGACAGAAAACTCCTGATTCACAGTGAGACAAAATCACAGTGATGGCTCTATCAAACTCTGGCTGACCTGGAGAATGAATCCTCCCATTCCCAGGGAAAGAGGATGGAGGCCAAAGCCAAAGAGGTTGGCTCTGTGCATAAAGTCCCAAGCTCTTGGTCCTTTGGGTAAGGTTGGTTTCTTGCTTGCATAGTACTGTTGAGATTGTTGTTAATTGTATTTCATTTCTGAAAGAACTGTAAGAAGACATTCAGGATGCACTTTGCTAGGCACAGTGCAAACATCCTGCAGTGTTGCCCTAAAAAGCCAGAAGTATAAAGGAGCTTCATGAGGTAAATAGAAACGTTTGGGTTTTTTGTTTTGTTTTTGAACGTGCTCCCAAGCTCTTGAGTTGTGACAAGGCGTGTGAGTCCTCTCACAGGAGAAAGAGTCAAAACACATGCAGAAGAAAAAAACATGTTTGTTCCCAAAGGTACACACTCACTGCTAATCAGGATTAATCCTGAACCATGTAATTCAAGTACTGTTGCAAGATGGGAAAATCACACTGGGCCATGGTCGGTCATCTGTAGAGATAATTCTCTAATGGAAGTTTGGCCATCATGTAGTTTTGACTGGCACAAAGTTTTAGAGGATGTACATGGATGATTCATCTCTCTTTCCTCCTCTTTAGCCACTTTTAGACAAAAAATAAAATTGATGGTTAGTTTGAGACCAAACTAATGCACAGTTATATAACCTTGTTAAGCACTTGACAGAGCTGTGGAAAATGGCTTTTCCTTGCAGCTTTCCGTCGACATAGAGATTTTGTGTTTGTTAGATCAGTACCACACAGCAGCAATGGAAGAACAAATGTAAACTCACTGAGCTTGGCCTCCTGGATCAACCACCAGGCTGCCCAGCTCGGGGACATTAGGGCTGTGCTTCTGTGAGCACTGGGCGGGCTGTTACCTCCAGCAGAGGGCTGGAGTCAAATGAATGGCTGAACTTGTGTATGGCACCAAACAAACAGGACAGAGCTTCCTAGACATAAACTTTGTCAGAAAACTATCTGCTGAAAACATTTGCTGTTCATGAGTTTTTTGTAGCTGACTTGTGGATATTTTTGAAATATTTTCCCACTTGGTCACTGTGGTTTTGGTGGTTGTGGTCTCTTGATATTCAAATACAGGCCTATGTTCCCCATCATCCCAATGGCAAGAGCCGCGAGTCACATGAATTGGGTGAAATGAGAAACCCAGAGAGCTTGAAGAATTCAGTCAATTGCACTGAAGTCTGAATGTTTTGGCTTAGTGGGGCAAAAAGGTTTGCTGGAAGCTTTGTAACTGCAGGATGATTCCAGGGTGTAGGTTGGCAGAATGCACCAAATTCCAGCATGCCCCCATTGCTGGTCACATCAGTGCACCAGAGGGACCCAGCAGCATGGCAGGTGACAGCACTGGCACCAGAAGCCTGCAGGCTTATTTGGTCATGAAATCACAGAGTGCGAAAAGGCCCACGAGGATCATCAAGCCCAGCTCTGGGCTCCACACAGGACCACCGAAAATCAAACCCTATATCTGAGAGCGTTGTCCAGACTCTCCCTGAGCTCTGGCACTCAGGGTCATGCCCACAGCCCTGGGCAGCCCCTTCCATGCCCACCACCCTCTGGTGCAGACCCTTTCCCTAATGCCCTTTCTGGCAGTGGATTAAGCTGTGCCTCACATGGGAAGGGAATGTGCCCAGAGTTTGCTTACACAAGGAGGAATGGGAATGTGCACATGGAGGAGGAGTGGTCTCGCCTGACTTTCCTCTGTGGACTTCTTGATGGAAAACAATTCACTGACATGAAAATGGATGGCTTCTCTTGCTGTTTTAGCCTATGGCATCATGCAGTTGGAACCTGTATTCAGGGAAACAACAGATTTTTACCCAAAGCAATCTACATCTGGATTTCCTCCCATTTTCATTTTAATTTGGAGACTGGAATTGAACCAATGGTATGCATCAAAAATAATAAGTTCATCATTATTATTTCAAGATATTTTGTTTTCATTAGAAAGCAGCAGGGGCCAAGGAATCCTGCCTCTCATTCTTCCCCTGTCTGAGCTGTTTCACACGGCGTGGTGCTCAAGGTCTTTCCTGGCAAAAGCCCAGTGCACATTTCCACTGTCTCTGCGTGACTACAACTGTGTTCCTTCAGTCAGATTTTTTGTTTTGACAGTGTTTCTGAGCTGGGTTTCCCCTTCATTCTTAGTGAATTTAAAAATTAATGTAGCTTACGTGTGGGTCATTCATCCAAGCAGCCTATTGCAAAGAATTATTTGGGGAAAAAAGAAAAAAAAAAAAGAAAAAAAAAAGCACTTTAGGCATAACTTCATTACAGAAATAACAAGGAGAAAATGTAGCTCAGCATTTAGCTCTTTCTGAATCCCTCGCATTTTTGAGAAGGAAAGGAGTGGAAACTTTGCAGTAGATCAGTTTATTTTTTGCTCTCCCCCTGCATTCTGCAATATTTGCATATATAGTGGCACGCTTGCCATATATCTCTAGCTAGAAAGCACTGTGAATTGTGCATGCAGGGTACTTTTCATCAGCAGGCAGTAGTTATACGTCCAGGCAGGTGCCTTTGCTTGGCCCTGCTGCACCAACATTATTTCTGGAGGGTTTTGTTTCCCTGGATTTAGATGAGCAGAGCTGCATATTTGAATCCGTCCCGCTGTCTCCTCGCTGAAAAGACTCTGAAATGGATTTGTGAGTCTCAAATCAGTCCCTGGGGCATCTTAGTCCATGCTGTAAAACCACCGTATGTAAATTGTCGCAGTTAAATAAGTTGCTGGGAGAGAGGGAGACCAGGAATTGGAGGAGGCCCGGTGCCTCGCTGCTCTCCCAGCTCAGAGGTCACTGCGGCAGCAGGGAGGAGACCGTATGGCTGCCATATGTGCCGCTTGCAGCAGATGGGGAAGTCGTCTCCGCTACCCACTTTCTGCAGAAAAAAAAACAAAAAAAAAAAACAACAGAAATCAGAAATGGGACGTAAAAAAACAGGCCCCTTTCTGTTCAGCTGCAGGATCAGGGCGGAACAGGAGAGCAGTCCCCTCTCAGAGTATTTCTGGGATAATTCATGAGCTGATGTCGAAGGGTTTTCATCTCTTTGGGGAAGTCCGCTGAGAATTTATTGCTGAGCCATTAACTGATTTTTGAACTACTGGAGAGTAATGTAAATAAGTGGGATCCCTGCTTGCCACACAGCCACCATTAGGTCAAAATGCACAAGTGGGAATTGCTGCTTCAAGTAGGGGGTAACTCTTCACACATGGTTACACAACGGATAGAGACCCCTTCATGGCCCCTTTATCCAGAGCCCAGATTTTGGCCAAACCCTCTCCCTTCTGAGGGCTGAACAAGGACTTTTGGGAGAAGAAAATGCCCCCGCTCCCCATTGCTAATGGACACTTGCAGGTCCCTGCCCTCCCACCCACACCAAGGGCAAGTGACACGGTACCACAACGCTTAAGGGCAGCAGGCATGCTCCTTGCCATCCAGCTGGTACTCCTAGTTCCTCTAGTGCTGTACCCACAAAACCATCCCTTCTGTCAAAGCCCAGAGACTTCTCCCCCATTCCTACATTAACTGTAGGAAGTAGCAATGGCCATTTGTGATGGCAGCAACAGTCAAATACAATGGGGTTTAATGAGTTTGGCTTCTGGCTTTTGGTTTCATTAAAACCTTAAGCCCTTTCAACAGAACTGTTTACTACCTCTACAAACAGAGGAAAAAACAAAAATAAAACAGCAGATGTAACAGTGGGATCACTTCTAGGAAAACCTATCTTCAGCACCAGGGGTTGATTTGTCCAGCACAAGTGGTTGGTTTGTTTGCTTTTTGCCCTTCATGGAGGGGAAAAAAAATCACAACTTTCCTGCTCCAAAATAGATAATCACGCATGAAACCCAGACATGTTAAATACCACAAGCAAGGACTGATGTGCCCAGGTGCCTGAAGTCCAAAGAAAAGAGTCACATTAATGTCAATGTGCTTTGGATCATTAGCTCTTAAGCCTCTAATGATGTTCCCTAATGACCTTACTGCTCTTCCTCCTCCATCTCTCTAACCTGCAGGAGCCATGCTAACTTTTCAGGCGTTTTCTTTAAGAGAGCCTTTGAAAAAAAGCATGCAAGTATCCCAGTAAAATATAAGAGACATTACCCGTTGGGAGCCTGGAATGTAATTTATAGGAGGTTGTATCCACAATATTCATTATGTGAAGGCTCAAGTTCTTATTCATTTTTTATTTCATTCATTTATTCTGCTACAGGGACGAGAATAAAAAAGAACACCTGTCCCAAGATTAAGACAACTTGCCATCAATTTCAAACTGCAATATAGATGCTGGCTGCAAAAGCCAGCCCCTCGCACACACTGCCATATACCACCCAGCAGTCAGCATTTTCTCCTGGCCAGAGCCAGGGCTGGGGCAGAGCAGCATAAAGGGGCTGCCTTCAGCCTTCTCTGGGTGAGACCTGGAGCCCACGCACTTTGCTCTGCACCCATAGAAAGCTCCCTGCTCTGCAATGTTAAGCCTAGCTTTGCTTCAAGTCTGTTAGTTCATCTCCCAGTTCCCTCTTGATGTCTGGAGAAGGAGGCACTGGGTGCCCCCAGCAGCTGATCTCCCTCCACGGGGACCACAAAGACTTCTACCTTGTCAGCACAGCATAGACATAAAGCACGTGCTTTGTACATAGGTTCAAGAGCACTGCAAATAAATTTGTTTCTATATCCCTCCTAAAGTAAGGGCACCATGAACACTGCCATCTTGGGTAGTCCTATGTGGAACCAGACTGAGTGATCCTTGTGAGTCCCTTCCTACTCATGACATTCTGTGATTCTGTTATTCCATCAAGTAGGTCTGTCTTGCTGCCTGTTCTTCCTCAGACCCAGGGAGCCACATTCTCAGTCTGGATCTGGTAGAACACATGCAGCACAGCACGGCCAAACAAGGCCAATAGGGGACTCACGTTGTTATCCAGAAAAAAGACCTAAGAAAATTCTCCAGAGGACAAAACCTTGGAGGAAACCACCAATAAGTGAGTCAGCAGGAAACATTTTGCTGGCTGTCCATCCGCTGATGCAGCATCCTCTGCGCAGCCCAATCACTTTCAGTCACCTTGGGGAGGCACAGAGGCACCTGGAAGGAGGCAGGCGCCCAGCCTCAGCCTCTACTCTCTGCCATAGCGATATCTGCAATGCGTGGGATGAATTGCCCCCTAGAGGTGCTCTTCCCTCTCTGCTTAGTGCGCTGGAAGCTTGGGCAACCAGCCTGGACCTGGGCCTTTAAGTAGGCAATATTCACACTGTTGATTACTCCCTTAATCTATATAGGCTTAGTCTGCAAAATGTCTGGGAATTCAGCCTCTTGTGATCACCTGTCCCTGCTCTCTGAGGTCTTGGTTGGGCACTGCAGGAATCGTTGTGCAATCAATATTAACTGTATTAACTAATATTAAATTATTAGTAGTGCAGAAAAACTGACCCTGGCTCTGAATATGCAAACACCGTGAAAACAAATCGAAACAATAAAAGAGATCTTTGCAGTAACACAACTTCAAAGCTGAAGTTGCGATCACACAGAAGCTAGGGAATGCAAATGTGTGGTAATCGGAGTATTGTAACTCATCCATCCAAATGTTAATAGTATTTTCTCACCATATATTACATTAGCATTAATGGCTTAAGTTCAAATTCTGCACTGTTTTCTACAATTATGACTCATTTTTCAGCTAAGGGGACAATCCATGGTAATCAGCATTGCAGGAGCAGGATTTTTAAAGGCATACGTGAGCATGCTGTGTTTGTGCGATTCTCCCCATAACATATTATGAAGCCCCTGGCCAAGGCCAACAAAACATAAAAGCATGCTAGAGGTTGCCCAGTATCTCAGTTCCTGTGACCATAGGTAGTGGTAAGACCTGCCACTGGAGAGGATGCCACGTGCAGAATGAGCTCAGCCATGGCAAGGCACTGGGGAACTCACACCTTCCTAAATGAAAGCAGAAATTATGCTCACCTCTCAGGGTCCAAACCCACCTGAGCCTGACACACAACTCCTGTCCATGCCAGTGTTGTGAAAATACAACAAAAAATATTGCGGGTTTCCACTCTGAGGGTTGTGTGGACAGACTAAGTTAGAAAAGGAGTACAGAATAAATGTATGAATTATTATGTATCGAAGCTACAGTCATTAGCAAGGTGCTATAAGCCAGAGGATGTTGTCTTCATTTTATTAGAAATAGCACTAGAAATAAAGTTTACTGCTACCTAGATAAAAGCAAGGCTGTCTCTAATCCGTCTCCTCTTTCTGCTTAGAGCTCAGGGTGGAAGTTCTGGAGGTTTTGGTTGATGCTTGTTCCTAATTTATTTTGCAACCCTGCTGCACCTTGAATTTCTAAGTCACTCTGAGAAACCACCCACAACACTCAGAAGATGCCTGTGCGGCAAGGTGCTTTCAGTATCTCCATCTCAGAAGCAACTGTAGTGATATAGCAAGAAGTGGCGTAGCTTGCCCCTGTGCTGGCCAGAGAGAGACAGGACCAAAGCCAGACCACAGGAGTCTCTTGATGCAGATGAGCCCTCCTTTGTTGCTCTCTTTGCTGGACCCTTTGCAGAATGCTCCAGCCCCAAGGGCTCACCACATTCTTATGGGCAGTACGAACAGGCTCACTGTGCTTTTGATGTTCATTTTTCACTGACATTGAACTTTGAGTTGAACTTCACCTGTTGTCCTCCCTAATGAGCTTGCCTTTGCTTGTATTCTTAGGTAGAAGGGAGAGCGGATGGCAGGTCGCTGGGTTAATCTGCATCTAATCTGCAGCACAGTCACAACACTGCACAGAAAGCACGTTCAGCTCCTGCTGTGAGCGGCTCTCCTGCCTGCTGGGGCAGGCAGCCAGGCTTTTCCGCTACAGAGAGCGTGACAGCACAGTGGCAGGTCTGAAGGGGATGATCTCTGTCCCTAGGCAGGGGCAAGGCCACACAGCAGTTTGTGGATACACTGGAACATTTTCCTCTTTAATTTCTAGTCAGCTCTACCAAAGAAACCATTTTTATTTGTAAAATATAACAAGGTAGGCAGCCCTACTCACACGATGCTCTCACTCTTTTCTAATCTTGAGCTTGTTCTTTTTGCAGTGAGTCTCCACTGTGAAGGTGGCCTGGCGTGCCCTTCTTCAGCCTCTGCTTTATTTTAGAATCACAGAATCATTAAGTTTGGAAAAGACCACTAAGACCATCTAGTCCAACCACCAGCCCATCCCCACCATGCCCACTAACCATGTTCCTCAGTGCCACATCCTCACAGTTCTTGAACACGGTGACAACTCAAGAGACTGCATAGTGGCAATGCTCATCTGTCACAGAATGCTCTTTGGAGAGGAGGCTTCTACAGCCATGTGTTTATTCACTCTTTTTTCCCATGACTTTTGAGCCCATCAGCAAAATTCTGCAGGACTTAGGAGCATGTGCGATGCCTTAAATACAGTAAGAGCTCAGTCTTTCCAGGCTGGATAAGCAAAGAGACCCTACTAATTCCCCAGCGGGAGTAAGGCCACCCTGTGACTCAGTCTGTCATGGACACCAGCAAATCCAACAGGGATTTTCTCACCACTTGAGACCCAAGATGACAGCAAACCAGACCTCATCGGCCGGCTTACACACAGCACAAACTTGGGCCCCAACTTACACAGATCCACCCTGACCCCTGTGAAATTTTATACGCGCAAGTATGTTCTCAGGGGTTATCCCACTCACGGGTAAGGGGCAAGAAGTGCCCAGGCATCGTGCTCAGAGGATTTCTTTGAGCCTCAAAGGTTGCAGCTGGGCCCCTCACTACAAGGAAAACACTGAGGCCCTGGGGCATGTCCAGAGAAAGGAAAAAACTATCAAGGGTCTGGAGTGCAAGTATTATGGGGAGCAGCTGAGGGAACTGGGATTCTCCAGACTGAAGTCTGGAGAAGAGGATGCTCAGGGGAGACCTTATTGCTCTCTACAACTGCCTCAGAGGAGGTTGTGGCAAAGTGGGGATCAGCCTATTCTCCTAGGTAACAGTGATAGGACAAGAGGTAATGACCTTAAGTTGCCCCAGGGGAAGTTCAGGTTGGATATTATGAATAATTTCTTCTCCAAAAGGGCAGTGAGGCAGTGGCACAGGCTGCCCAGGGAAGTGGTGAAATCACCATCCCTGGAGGTGCTCAAGAGCCACGTGGATGTGGCACTGAGGGATGTGGGCAGTGGGCAGGGTGGGGATGGGCTGTTGGTTAGGCTAGGTGATCTTAGTGGCCTTTTCCAACATTAATGATTCTATGATTCTATGACAGAACTCTGGGCTGCCATGGAAAGAGAGGGCCTAGGCACATCCCTGCCTGCGCTGCAAAGGGGAAGGAGCAGAAACACCTCTGTGCTGGATCAACCTCAGGGAAAAAAAATAAAAGAGAAGCTGGATTTGCTAATTCACTGAAGGCGGCCAGGGAAACATAGAAATGATTAAAAAAAATCCCTTAGGTCAATAACCAGCTTGCCTTTGGAGAGATGCAAGGGTTCAGTGGGTGTAAGTTTAATTAAGCCAGCCAAAAACTGAAGGGAAAATTAGAAACCATTTCCAACAATGCTTACAAAACCTTCCCATCGACACAGAGACATTAATTGAATGGGAGCTGTGCTACACTTTGATACACGAGCCCCAGTCCGGGGTGCCTCTCACTGCAGAAAGCAGCATTGTGAGGATTCATTTAGCAGCAGCAGCAATATCTCACTGTTATCCTTTCCTCGTTGGCAAACATCAGCTCCTTCCCTCTTTTCTTTTTTTTCTTTCTCTTTTCTTTTCTTTTTTTTTTTTTTTTTTTTTTTTTTTTGCCTCCTTTCAATTAAATGTTTAATTAAAGTGGCATGACTCCCTTTCATTTGGAAAAGTAATTGAGGACTCAAGTGTGTAAAAAATGTGCTGAGAAACGAGCTGGAGTGCTCATAGCACAGAGCACCGGGCAGGCCTGTGGAAATGCCGCCCTTAATTCATCTGGGTGCTACATCCAATTGCCATGATGGGGAGGAGATACAGCTGTGGGAACATCTGGAAGGAGCTGATAAACATGCGTTTGGTTGGCTGTGAAGCATGTGTCCAGGGCAGCTTGCTTGTTGGTTTGATTTTTTTTTATCTTGAACGGTCAGCTCGGTGTGGCCGGGAGAGAAAAATGACATTCACAAAGATGCATTATTGGTCACTTTTCATGTTGTGATCCAGGAGAGCTTGTGGAGCTGCTTATAGGCAGGCTGATTGTAGGCTGGTGGCTAATAAGGATTTTCTGCAGTATCTTGTAGATCAGCCTTTGCCGTGCTGCATGAAGCCTTACTGCCCTGACATGTTGCAGCACCAGAGAACACCTCTACTCTTGTTGCGGAGCTCTTCATCCCAATGTCTTCACAAGGCCTCAGCAGAAACTTTTATCACAGAGATTGGCCACGAAGCCCATTCCCAGCTTGAAGACACCCCATTTAATTCCAATAGTGTTATTTTCCCAAGCAGGCTTAAAAGCAGAGTGCAAGAATTCCTCCTTTTCTGTAAACAGGAGGAATTTCCCAGAATTCGACCTTTGACGCCTTCTGAATTTTATGTGTCAATAGTAGTACATCTCTCTTCATGCATTTTTAATAGAAAGTCTTCCAGTTTGCGTCATTTTACCTGCCAGCCTTAACTGTTGACCAGTGTCTCTGAGACACCTGTACACACCAAAAGATTTCTGCCCTCCCTCTGACGAACTGCAGCAATGGGGAGCTGCCCTTCATAGGCTGTGCTTGGGGCTGTTTTTACCTGCTCTTTCCAACCCAGATGAAAGTTTGTGGAGCACATAGGATTGATTGATGAAAGCCGATAACAAGCCAGCTTGATTCATTACTGGAACAGTGTGCATGCATGTCTGATTGATAGGGGAGAGCTTGGAAGTGAACCTGGGTCAGCAGCCAAGCCTAAGGCCTCTCTGGAAGAGCAAGCACAAAACAGAGGCTGGCAGGTCGCATCCCCTCTCTGCACACCTTGGCTTGGAGGCAGTTTCCCATTGCTGCACTGCCCACCTCAAAGAACTCAGAGCGGATTGCAGCAGGGATGCAGCTATCGCGGTGCAAAGATTTGCTCCCCGTGCTTCTCTGGCTGCTCATTTGGCTTCTGGTGCTTAGTGTTTGGAATGCAGCTGGTCAGAAATTTGCTGGCATGCTTGGTGTAGAAAAAGCTAACACATCGGCACTGAAACATGCTGGAAACATGTCAGTTTTCATGAGATCCTCCCAGAAACCAGGCAGATTTAGGATGGCATGCCGCCTGCCGAGTTTGGTGTGAAAGCCTGCCTACCTTGTGCCCTGCAGCCCACCTGGCACGCTGGGGATGGAGGCTGCCAAGCTCCAGCTCCCGGCACCAGCAGCTCCTAGGGCTTCCTTTCTGCCGAGCTTCCTGGCCAGCCACTGAGCT
Source organism: Alectoris magna (assembly GCA_030625065.1). NCBI lineage: Eukaryota > Metazoa > Chordata > Aves > Galliformes > Phasianidae > Alectoris > Alectoris magna. The sequence continues at coordinate 83,912,450 of CM060560.1, forward strand.
CAGGGAGTGCTTGGGAGATGGCAGTAGATGACCAGGCTGCTTCATGCTGTCCTGGGCATTACAGCTTTGTGAGAGAGATGGCTGCCTGTCTTTATACATTTTTACTTCTCTTTTGGAATCGGTCCTGATTGAGTCTTGTTTGCTTGGTTGGGTTTTTTTGTTTTGTTTTGTTTGCATCTTACTGTCTGCTTTCTTTTTTAATTGAGAATTTCCCAGGGCACAGCGAGAGTAGTTTCTAAGTCATCCCCTAAGAATTAATCTCTTGTGAGAGAAGAATGGACATCTTTCAGGTGTTTTGGCCTCCTGTGATGCTTTTCCTCCTCTGCCCTCACCATCATCCCTGCATTTCCTTGTGAAGATTTGACCACTGCATCCTAGCCAGAATGAGCACCCTCATGCAGACTCCAAATTGCTGCTCACAGGTACTCTGAAGTTATTTGTTATGGCTCAGTCAGTGGATTCTGAGGATTTCAGATGTGGTGAAATACTAAAAGGCAGTCCTGAGGGATTCTCATTTCAGATTTGAACCCAGTTCAAGGCTCGAAAGCACGTGTCCTGGCTTCTCTGTCCCACAGGGCAGAAAGGGAGGCCAAAACAGGGAATTAAAGGCTAAACTGAAAGATGGAGCCTCCTGGAACAGTGTCAAGACCCCTGGAGATGCCAGCAGGATCTCCCCTTTGATCAGCCCTGAGAGGTCATTAGGTGATGTTTCTTTCTTGGCGCAGCTGCAAACATGGTCTGCTGCCCCTGTTGTGCTCTGCTAGCATTGTTTTCCCAGTGACTTCAGTGTTGACCTAACATAGCTGTTACCCCTTATTCCCACTTTGAGATGACGTACAATCCAGGGCAGGACTGTTTTCCATTAGCAGTGAACTTGCAGCTCAGGAACTTCCCCTTGCATAGTTCATAAGGGAGCTGGCTATGGCCTCCATTTCTCTGCTGGTTCGTAGGTTTCTCTGCAGAGCTCTGCCACTGCTCCCAGGGGCCAGCACTAATTCCTCCACACCCCTGTGCAACGGAGCCACTCTTAGGAAGAGATTTCCAATCATGACAAATTATCTGTGCTGATTTTGTGACATGAACTGTTACCCATTAGGGAAAGAACTGACACCAATAAATTCATTTTGCTCACAACCTCACACAGTGCATGAATTGAAGTTCTAGAGGTGAAAGACATAAATTTGCCAGGTGGGCAGACGCACAGCTTCCCCCTAAGACTGTGCACTTCACCTTTGCTACGTGCACTGCCTCTGCTAGGCCGGCCCAACATTAATTTTGCATAGAGTAGCTCTCTCCCATACTGCGCGCGGTCCGTGTGATTTATCCTTGCCTCAAGTAGCTGTGCGAATAGCCCTACTGCAGAACAAACTTACTGTCTGTGTCTTCACAAAAATAAAAACTTTGAATCTAAACACAGCTTTTTTGCCTTACAAGACAAGAGCAGTTAGTATTTGCATAATATGTTCTGACTTCCAGGCTATGCCGAGTCAGTAATTAATGAGTCTTCCCTACGCCCTGGTGGGGCAAGTAAGTGAGCATTATTTATTAGGAGGAAAGGAGTTCCCATATGTGCATATCTGTGTCTTAGTCATTCTGATGGTGAATTCATCAAATCCTTCCAGCAGATAGAGCACTCATTCTCCCCAAACACTCTGTTTGTCAAGTGGTTGAAACTTTCATTTAACCAAATGATAATCTCACAGTCCCCTGGCCAAACACAAACTTCCAAGCATTTAGTTAAAAGCCTCTTGTTATGGAATTCTGCTGAGGAATGGTTATAAAAAACAGGCTTTCCAAAAAGGGCAGACAGAAGTACATAAAGAGATGGAAAGTCCTGAGAGCTCCTGGCCAAGATGGGGATCCCATTAGGCCATGTGGTGTAGTCACAGAGTGAAGGTGGTCCTCAGCCTAGAGCACTCGGTGCCACCAGCCATGTGTTCAGAAAGGGAAGGAAAGGTGCTGTGTTGAACTGACAAATTTTCTGTAACATGGCCAGACGAGTCATTAAAAATGTACCGTTCTTCCAGTGTCACAGATGGCACATCTTGAATTTGTCTTCCCTTGTCTGCATGTTTTGAGTAGCTGTTTCAAAACAAGGTTTTTTGGACACAATATGACATAATTGAGGATGAGGTCCCTCCTCCCCTTTTCTTAGAAACACCTATAGGGAGGATAAGGCGTGCTTATGGTGACAGGCCCCTAAACAGTTATTAAAAGGAAGGAACAGACAGGGATGTGCCTTTCAGCATCCTTAACACACCTACAGGTGTGGGTGTCAGGGGATGGATGAAGAGAACGGGGTCACAGAGAGTGGCCATACTCATGTGCTCTCCTTAAATCACTGCTTTTAAGACAGAGCACTGGGCATGAGGGACTGTTCATCTGACTCAGTTGGGAAGTTTTTGTGTTCTTGTGTTAAAAGGGAAGGCTGAAAACAGCTTCCATAATGTCTTTACTGGGTCTTCCAAGCATGGTAGATGCTGGAAACGCCTCCAGGGTTGCTGCTGGCTGAGCTGCTTCCTTTTTGTTTTCATCCAGCAATCACGTATTTTCACATCCCTCTGAGGAGCCAGGCCTAACTCCAGCAACAGCACATAAAGGTCACATTTCTAGTGCACGTGAACCTAAGAAGAGTCAGTGGCTGGCAATCTGGTCAGAAAATAGTCTTTTTTTCTGCTTTGTTTTGGCACAAATATCAAATGTCATGATTTGGGTGTAACACCTAAATGAATCTTAGTAGTTGTTGCTTAGAAGCTTTATTCCTCTGTTCCATCAAATATTCTATTCTTTCTTGAACTTTATTAATTCAGTGGATTGAACCTTATTTTTGGTAAGCATCCTGTTGATCTCTCTGTAACTCAGGAAGCTCTTCACCATAAACAGAATCTCTCTCCTCAGACATTGCTTGTCAGCTCCACAGAAGAGAGACTGCAGTCTCCTCTCTGCCTGGAAAATAGTTACCCTGCTGTCACAAATAAAGAGGACGGACCAGGAATGGGTAAGGTGCCTGGGAGGATCTCTGGGAGCCAGACGAAACCCCAGGCACCCCTCTGAATGCTGATGTCCCCAGGGCCTTTCTACTGCACAGGAGAAGGATGGCCATGTTTCACTCCAAACTTGGCCTTCACTGAGGAGAGATGAGGCTCCTCTGCTCCTTCAGGTTGGATATTAGGAAAAAAATTCTTCTCAGAAAGACTGGTGAGGCATTGGAACAGGCTGCCCAGGGAGGTGGTGGAGTCACCGTCCCTGGAGGTGTTCAAGAGCCGTGTGGATGTGGCACTGAAGGACACGGGCAGTGCGCATGGTGGGGATGGGCTGGTGGTTGGACTGGGTGATCTTAGAGGTCTTTTCCAACTTTAAATAGTCTACGTTTCTATGATCCACCCCCACTGCTCACACAGAGCAGCACAGCCCCTGTCCATGCTCTGTGTCACAATGATGTCCCCAATTCAGACCCCCCTAACACAGCCTCAATGGGGGCAGACGCAGACATAGCGACAGGGAGTCTACGTGCCCTCACCCAGCACTGCTCCTCCTCCCTGCATTGCCTGTCTCACAACTCACTATCCTTTACCTTTCCCCAGCTTGTCTCTCCATGGCCCAAAGGGTCAGGATCTGTGGGCAGGGGCTCTCCTGTATCTTTGAGGTCAGACCCCAGGTATGACAGAGGCTGCTTGGGAGTGAAAGTAGGGACAGCTGTGTTCCTCTGTGCTATAGGCCTCAGGCAGGGTCTGCTCATGCCGGAGCCCCAGCACATGAAGGATCACGCTCCAGTCTGATTGTTTTATAAAAATCTGTTCCGGCACCTGTCCAGAGCCATGATCACATCTTCAGTCATGTGGCCAAATGCCCTCCAGTTTTAATCATCTGATCAAATGCCCTAGCGAAGCAGCCATTTGTTTGAATGATTGAAAGTTTGTCATTTGACCAAATTACTAGTCTGGCAGTATGACTAACGGGTTATGCCACAATGTCAAATTCTATTAATGTCACACAAGAGAGACAGGTGAGTAAGGCAAGGGTTAAGGGAGGATGTTTGCAGAAGTGCTTCTTCCCTAGGCACATGCAGCTGTGCACAGGGTGCTGGCTCCAGACCTCCTCGGGTGGTAGATGGCACCAAGAAGGGCTCTGCTGGGAAGTGCCTCAGCACTTGGTTGAGGTCACTGAAGGAGCACAAAGCTGCTGACCCAGAGGAGAAAACTGCAGCTGGAGCATTTGCCTGGATTTCAGATAAGGGTTGCCACTGCTGGATCCAGATGAAGAGGACAACAAGGCCAAGCCTCACCCCCTCCTAGTGCCTCCAAGTTACCATGCCATAACTGACTGGTGGCTGGGAATAATGGTACCATTTCCTCATGCCTCCCCCTTTGCAGTTCTGGAGCTGCCTTTCTTAGAAGCAGAAAAGGAAAGACTAAAAGCAGCAGCTGGGAAAGGTGAGGACTGACAGCAGCCATATAAGGGGGTATTAACCTTTCATAAACCTGCTCTCTGGCCTGTGACTGGAACCAGGGAATAAATATCACTGCTGTAGTCAGTCTCCAGCGTGCAGCACGGTTGTTCTGGCATGCACCAGTTTCCTGCAAACTGCAGTTTCATTTTCAGTGTGTTAGCATAGAGGTGAGACGGATTTGGCAAACATTAAAGAAACTGCAGACCTCAAGCAGGAGGCCAGTGCTGAAGAACAGACTTTCAGGAAGGGTTTGCCGTAGGTAGTTCAGGTGAGCGATGCCCCTGATGGAACCCACCTCACCACAGCCCTATCCATGCGAAGGTGTGAAGTGACACAGGCGACTGCTGCTGTTAGTTATAACACAGCTTCTTTCTCTTTGTGCCTTTCAGCATATCTGAAATCCAGCACCATGTGCTTGAAAGCCCAGACTTCCTTCCCCGTAGCCTCTCAGGGCCTGGAGATTACTGCCCATATCCTGCAGCACATTCTGGAGCTTACAGTGTTTGGTACGTGTAGTACATCCTTTGCACCTCTACATGTACTTGTGGACTGTGTATAGTAAAGCCTGCAAAATTTTATATACACAAGCACAGAGCAAGCTGGTGTTGCGAAGATCTATATTGCTTATAAAAAGATAGCCAGTTTGGCCTCAGCTTGAGGTAAATGTCTCAAGCAAACCTATTATGCATTCTGTGTATACACAATGGGTTTGATTTGGGATGTATTTATGCTCAAGAATATTATGTATTCTCTTTATACACCATGCAAGGTTAAATTTTTTTGAAAATTTATATTTGCTTTTTATCATAGAGACACACAAACGATTTATGGCCAGACCTGCCGCATCTGAATCTATTTGAAAATGCCAATTTATTCTTGATTAACTCCAGAAGTGCTGGAGATCGCTAATTCATCCGCTGTTACTAATGTATTTAGGAGCTAGACTTGGAAAAGTTTAGTTAAACCATTGTGGAGGAGACGTTTCAGAAACCAGATTTGGCCTGTTATAGATAGAAGGGCTGATGTAGAAATCTGACTTTATATTGCAACTCCGGACTGGGGGCACTTAGATTTATGGTTGTGATCTGGACCGGTCCCTAATCAGTTCCTAGACAGCACTTTTTCATCAGCTGCTTTGACAGCCTCAGGAAGGTCAGAGCCATAAATCCGCCCTGCCAGGCTGTGGTAGCTGGGTAGGCAGTGCCTCCCCCAGGCTCACAGCAGAGCTGGGGCAGAGGCTGGGCTGCCTGGCATGGACACCAGACTCCTGCCCCACCACCCCCTCTTTGCAGTTCAAGGAAAGGAACTGAGCTTACATGAGGGCACTAATTAAGTGCAGCTGCATTCTTCACAGAGCTAGCTGGGTCAGCTGAGAGCAGGAGGCCATCCTGGGACATCAGCACAATTCTCCCTTACCAAGCATACTTCTCTTCCTGTTCTTGCTCGTTCTTATGTTCCCTGTTGTGCTCCCAAAATCTGGGATTTGCAATGCAAGTTGAGTTCTCCTTCGCAAGATGAGCATAAACAGAGTGTACGCTGTTGTTGGTGTGCAAACCATGAGCTCTGCAGCAAGGTGCCCCAAAGTTAGGCACCATCTACTATATTTAGCTCTCTGCATAAGCCGCCCGATTTTCAGTGCTGTGGGTTTTTGTTTCTAACTTTATACAAGCTTAGCTAACACTGTGTAGGTGGTTCTGAGCTGCAAAGTGCTCAAGTTTGGACTTGGTCCAAAAAAGACACTCCACAGAGAGGCAGTGAGTGCCTTTTCCTCCTGGGCCACCTCTGTGGCTCTTTGACTTCTATCAGGTGCCACACAACCTCTGAGGCAGTCCGTGTTCTTCCAGCCCATGGTTGCAGCTGCTTGGAGCCACCCTCTCCTCCCCACAGAAGCATCGAATGGCTGAGGTGGGAAAGGACCTCTGTAGGTCATCTGGTCCAGCCCCCACTCTAGCAGGGACACCCAGAGCAGGGTGCCCAGAACCCTGTTGCCACACATCCTTGCACCTGGTCCCAACGCATTACATTCTTGCAGCCCACTTGCACTCAGCACTATTGCCCGCCGCTAACCCTGCAAGCAGGCAACTGAGGCATTGAGGGCATTGACTCTGTCTCAGATATGGACTGTTTCAAATAATGTACAGTTTGCATTGACAGGCTTCTCAGAGATCTGTGGGTAACCCATCCCTGGAGGCGCTCAAGGCCAGGCTGGATGGGGTCCTGGGCAGCCTGAACTGGTGAGGGGCAGCCCTGCCCATGGCAGGGGGTTTGGGCAGTGTGGGCTTTGAGGTCCCTTCCAGCCCAAACCATTGTATGATTCCCAAATTAAATGCTGACACGGTCTGTTGCTACCAAAGGTAGAAAACCAGCCTATTTGGACCCTGTAACAGCTTTGTGGCAGCATGGTACAATTCTGCCTAGCTTCTCAAAAATGAATCTGGCATTTGATGTAAAAAGAATATTTATCTATCGCATAGAGCATTGTGAAACATATCGGTCAAGGAGAGTTCCCACAGAACAGCTCAGCACTTAGCTCAGTGCAAAAGCTGCAAGAGAGTATGAATTATTATGAGTATTTTTAATCATGTAACAGATACAGTTGGTGCAGTCAGGGTTTTCAGAAAAGCACAGCTCCTGATAAATATGTCACATTCTGTGATAACTTTGCCAAGTCCTTTAATATCCGACAGTCCCAGTCACTGCCATCTGACTCTTGCAAAATGTGAGGAGGAAGAGCAAATATCAGTAAAAACGCTCTCTCTCAGGCCAGGACATAATCTACCTCAAGGGTAAATGCATGCAGTCTCATTACCCTTTGGTGGATGCAGAAAAGGTTCTTTGTTTATTTTGTTCTTATCCAGAGGTTTTACCCCTGTAAAAGGTCTCTCCAATTTGATTTTCTAAAAGAATTTAGAAGCCACCCACCATTACTTGCAATGCTCCTGCGCCCATCCATGATAAAGCTTGCAGCTCCTCCTCTTAAAATATAGAATCATAGAATAGTTTGGAACTCAATAGAACTCAAAGCCCACCCAGCTCCAACTCTTGCCATGGACAGGGCTGCCCCCCACCAGCTCAGGCTGCCCAGGGCCCCATCCAACCTGGCCTTGGCCATCTCCACAGATGGGGCATCCACAGCTTCTCTGCAGCACAGCTGTTCCAGCACCTCAAAAGACAAAATAAACTTGATTCTGCCTCAAAACTGAGAAAAGCTGGGATGTGAGGAGCAGCAAAATCCCAGGAGTACTTTCAGGATATCTGAACCATGGGCAAGCTGGGAAAGATGGTTCCACAGTCCAGTTCAGATCATACTGCTTTTCTGAAGCCCAACCAGCTTTCAAAATAATATTTTAAGTCTCTCTTTTCAGCTGTTAGCTTGCAGCTGCAATGAGCAATCCTGGAAGGACTGAGCTTTCCGTTCACCATCCATTTGTTCAGGGTATTGACCTCATCCTATTACAGGGATGCCACAGCCTGGACCCCTCATCCACCACCATACCCAGGCTCTGCAGCATGCTGGGTGCAGGATTAGTCCTGCAGCATGAGCTCCTCCAGCACCCTTCACTTAGCATTATCCAGATTGATTTTCCGTGGCTGGCTACACCTTCCTTTGACACTTTCACCAGGGAATAAAGTGCTGTCAAGAAGGCTTTAAAAGCAAAAGCACTGTTGTCTGATATACTTGCAGGAATCCAGGCGAGTGGGATGTCGCATGGCTGCTGGAGCAAGTGAGCTACGGAGCTAGGGATGCTCTCCCAGGGTAGGTTTGGGATTCACATGCTGCCAGGGGAGGGCTTAGGGCACAAAACTGCGCCATGGCAAGGAGGGACGGTGAGTGGGAGCAGGCTTTTTAAGGAAATTAGGCTACATGGCCAGTGCCATGCTGAAAATCATAAAATCATAGAATGGCTTTCATTGGAGGTGACCTCAAAGCCCATGCCGCCCAGCCCCTGCCATGGACAGGGCTGCCCCCCACCAGCTCAGGCTGCCCAGGGCCCCATACAGCCTGGCCTTGAGCACCTCCAGGGATGGGGCACCACAGCTGCTCTGGGCATCCTGGGCCATCACCGCCCTCTGGGTAAAGGATTTCTGCCTAATATATAAGCTAAATCTCCCGTCTTTTAGTCTCTGAGAGGATAGAAGTTGCCAAGGTGGGAGAAGAGAAAAGAGCATTGTGTGCAAAACAGGAGCTCAAAGTGCAAAAGTAAGACAAGGAAATATTTTTATCTTTTATTAACCCACCTGAAACAGCAAGACAGAGAACATTATTGAGAAATAGCCGCACTGGGAAAATCTGCAGACTTTTCCTTCTGGCACAATTCCACCTGTGGCAGTCATGCAGATGGATTAATGGCATTGGTATCTAACTGCAGCCGTTGCTGTAGAAAACAAGGCTCCGTGTGTCCTGGCTGAATTGCAGAGGTGCCATGATCCACAGCATCCTGGACCCGGCACACATGCCTTTAGTTTGCTCTGGCATTAGAAGGAAAAGGGATCAGCAGCCAGGTCATAGCTGGTACATTTAGGACAGAAGCTGAAGTCTCCCGTGCTTACACTCTCCCTTTCTGCCTGTTCCCACCAAGGCTGCCACAGCAGTGGCTTGTGAGATAAAGGGCGGCTTTTCAGAGGAAAAGGTCTCTGGGCTGCCCAGAGAAGTTGTGGGTACATCGCTGGAGGCACTCAAGGCCAGGTTGGACGGGGCCCTGGGCAGCCTGAGCTGGTGGGGGGCAGCCCTTCTGGGTTAGGGTGGGTAGACTTCGAGGTCCCTTTCAATCCAAACCATTCTGTGATTCTATCATTCCATGATGAATAGAAAGCAGCAGAGGTGGGTGAGCCCACCTCTCAGGGAGTGAATGCAGGCTCCGAGGTCACTGTTGCACTTGTCACAGCTGGGCTCATCGCAGTGATCGCTCCCTTCTGCGGTGGCCACACTGTTCCTGTGTCACGCAGCACCTATAACTCATGGAAATAAAGCACGTCCGACACCCCTCCGAGACATGTATTCTATATGAAAATTTGGTTTATTACTGTCAGATCCACAAATCTGGATCCGCTGTGTAATTCTACCGGCGTCCATCAGTCAGACAGACACATTTAATGAGAATGAGAATTTATACCACTACTTCCTATATTGGCTTCTGCTGAAGTGCAATTGACAGTCAGGATCTTCTGTTGCCAAGAAAATTGTCCCTGAAAGAGCGCCTGCACCTCCGCGTTTCGGAAGAGCAAACCCAGAGCTAGAGGCGTGCCTCTCGGGTGGATGGAATACTTCTGTGCTGTACACAGAACAAGGGTTCTGTGCAGGCGGGAGGGGGATTCACAGGCAAGGAGCAAAATAGATGGAAAGGTGTAATGGATGATCTTGCTCAATGCTTGGGAATGTGTATTCCCTGCTCTTCCCAGGAAGCAACATGTTTGATTTCCTCCAGCTATTTTTTTTTTTTTAAGTGCTGTGTTGCGAATATTGACATGTTTCAGTGCATTTGCATCAGCTGTAGCTGTGGGGGCAGGGAAAGCTTCTCAAGTCAGGTGCTTGGCTCTCATAACAGAAACACTGCTGAAAGTCTTCTTTCCCCCACCTCCCTGCTCTTTCTTCACCTATCCTTGCTGCCCTTCTGGCTGCTTCGCAGAAGTCAGTAAGTGTGAGAAGGAAGAGGTGCAATGTTATTTCAAGACTTGGAAGGGTCTCTGTTTATCAGACAGGCTGCCGTGGCCCAGGCCTCTCTCTGCACAGTGTGCTCTTATCAGATTTTGTGTCATATTTGTCCCCCTGGGATTGCCCCACCATTAAACTAAAGCCTTCAGCTCCATACAAGTGCATATTCATGCGAATGACTTCCAGCTGTGTGCAGGATCACCACCTTCATGCTGTGGTTGCACGGCATATACCAGCTGCTGTGTGCATTTCCCTGAGCAGGGAGAGGGTGTTCGTGTTTCAGCAGAGAAAGTGTTCGGGGTTGGCTGTTCCTCTGAATTAAATACTTCCTCCCTTCTATTGAAACCAGACCCCTTGCACCTTCAGCCCTTCAGGAATCAAAAATAAAAAGGGGGCTGGAAGCATTCCTACTGATATTATCCTACTTGCACATTTTACTCAGTGGCTGAATTTGGTGTCGGTTTCTCTGGAGCCCAGAAATTTTGGCTGCCTGGCTTTAGAGCAAGATATGGGATGGAGAAAACAACCTTTCTAGTCAAAGGTCTTTTTGGACCAAGACTGTTTTCTTTCTGCTGGCAGAGAGGTTTCCTGGATTAGAGTAAAGCGCTTTGCATATGCGTGTATTAGAATCATAGAATCATTAAGGTTGGAAAAGTCCTCTGTGCTCTCTATTCTCCCTGCTTTACCAAGAAGTAGAGGTCACAGGGAACTGAAAAACAAAACTGCTTTGGATGAGGCCTGTCAATGACTCTAGTTTCATCTGGTACTGAGACAGATTGCACTTCTATTACTGGGGGGAAAAGAATACACCTCTACAGCCCTTACAAAGGAAATGGTGCTGCAATTTTTGCACCTCAGCAGCCATGCCTTGTGGGAGGTATCTAGCCTGGACCACATTCTGCATAGGATCAGATCCTTGCCATGGCATGAGACCTCAGTCTATTGCATCTGACAACTCACTGTTGGTGGTTCTAGGACAATGTCACTGGTAAAATGCTGAAATGGCAAAAGCCCGGCCTTGAAAGTGCTGAGCATCCCCATTTCCTTCTGATTTAAATGGGAGATGAAGGCACACAGCACCTTCCAGGATTTGGCCCTGTATCAGCAGATATTGGCTGATCTTCCCTGACTGGCTGTCACAACTGTCCTCTTTTTCTTCTTTGTTTTTTTTTCAAGGCAGGGATTTGTCTATGTTTTCAACTTTGCAAAGGCAAATGAAGGCAACTAAAGTTAAAGCTATTCTTCTGGAAGCAGAGAAGAGAAACTGCAATTCCCTTTCCATCTGTGTTTTCAGCGTTTGTAGCTCTGAGGGTCCATATTAAGTGACCAGAAAAAAAGAAAAAGGAACATCATTCTAGCAGCGGAGCAAATTATTCTTCACAAACAGAGCTAATCGAGGCTGCAAGGTTGCAATCGTTCATTACAGATGGGGAATGAAGGAGAATAAAATGTTTCCTCTACCCAACTTCTAACTCCAAAATTAAAGGAGCCAGGGAAGCACAAGCACTACTTGTCACTCAGAAACAGGTGCAATGGAAAGGGAAAACTCCCAGCTTTTGCTACGACAGAGGATGAGACCAACTCCACTATATAGTTCAGCAACCCTCCTGCCAAGCTCTTACTATCAACAGCTTTGAAGTTTAGCTCCGGGGAAAATTTTCGCTGAGAAGGCAGTGAGGTGCTGGCACAGCTGCCCAGAGAAGCTGTGGTGCCCCATCCCTGGAGGTGCTCAAGGCCAGGTTGGATGGGGCCCTGGGCAGCCTGAGCTGGTGGGGGGCAGCCCTGCCCATGGCAGGGGGCTGGGCCAAGATGACCTTTAAGGTCCCTTCCAGCCAAACCATTCTGTGATTCTGTGATTCTAGGATTCTGAGATTCTGCTGATAAATAGAGATCAGATGTGTGAAAATCAGAGGTAGGCATGAGGACGGTGATGTTACAGCATCTCCAAACACCAAGCTCAGGAGCACGAAGCTTGCAGGAGTACGGCAGCACTTCTCAGACCAGCAAGCAGCTGTAATCGAACAATGGTGCCTGGTTGCATTGCCTTCCCCTGAGAAATTCCCCGAGGCAGGAGGGCAGCTGAACTACTGTGGTTATAACTTTGATATCTGAATGAGTATCTGCTAGCCTCGGGCAACTGGGCTTCTGTTAATTTTGACCAAGGAGCATGATACACTGTGGCAAGCCATGTCACTTAGGATTGTGTCTGCTTAGACATGATGCCTCTGAGTAATGTAATTTATATTTCATGCACAATTGAAGCAGCTAATGGTATAATTCTCCAAGGGGGAAACAAGTTGTTACAGCATTAATTACATTGCGGTTGCCTTTTTCCCCCTCCCGCTCTGCTCAGAGCGCTTCAGAGTCATGGGCTAAACAGCGGCAGATCTGGAGTCTTGGAAAAGGGTTTCTGTCGGTGCTAAGCTCGGCTCCATTCCTATGGCCTCTACTGAGGGCTGCCTGCACGCCTGCTGCTGGCTTGCGAGGGCAGGCTGCCTCTCGCCTGCGCAGCCAGAAACTGCAGCCCTGCACAGACAAGGGCAGAAATCCTGCTAGAGGAGGCAAGGGAGGATGCTGTCCTGGCTGTCCCATGAGGCGCTGAACACTTAAATACCTGGGGATAAAATGCATGGAAGCATGCATGGAGGGAACATGCAGAGCGGTGTGGGAGCTGCTGAACATGTGCAATTCCAAGCTGCAGTGGGTACAGCTTTTTTGCAGCTTGCCTATGGCATCAAAACCCAGTGCGCCAGCAGCTGAGCAGGGAGGAGGTGTAAAAATAGAGATGCACAGTGAGATGTGCCCTCGCTGGATGTAACCTGACCGTGCACTGCTGTCAGAGAAAGAGGAGGAGGGAAGGGGAAAGGAAAGGGCAGGAATTAGAAAATTGAGGCTGCAGTGAAAAACGCTGAATTAAAAATAAAATGGAGCGTGTGTGTTTTGGCCCAGCAACACGTCTGGGATGGAGCGCGGTGAGCAGTGCTGCCAAGTGTGAGTCTGGGATGGAGCAGAACATCTGTGTGCGTGCTTCCCACCTCTGCAGTGGCATTTCCCACACTGTCAGAGGCCAGCACTGCTGTGCGGATGGCAGCTCCCATCAGGAGGAGGAGGGGGCACTGTGACAGTGGGCGAAGGAGGTGGCCTCTGCCCACATGGCCGAGAGCCAGTGACATTTTCACGGTGAGAAGCTGGTGGCCCAGCTGTGGGACTGCAAAGTCCCTAGAAGCTACTAAGACTCTGCTTTTGTGCAACCATTTCTTTCAAACTGAAGAGGTACAGAGTGCAGAACTGTGGGGAAAATGGTGCTGTGCTTTGAGGCAGGTGTACTCCAAGCATACCGTGGGGCATCAGACCTGACGGAAGGAGAATTGGAAAACTATTTATGCCTGGTGAAATGTGGTGTGCGGGAAGCCAAGATTACTCAGTGAGGCTGAAGTTCAAGCTGGAACACAGCTTTGGCAGGGAGAAAAGCATAAAAAATGGTTTCTAAAAATTCATTAATATCTAAGTGTTTCATATCGTCACTTCCAAGAGGAAATATTTCTATGGGGAAGAGAAATTCACACACTGTTCACTAGGGGACTTGAGCACCATTTTCCAAGCGGAGAAGCGCACGTGTACATATATAATATGCCCTCCAAATGTTTAAATATAAAGTGATGATTAAATAATATTAGCATATTAATTATTAATTGCTGAGGGAACTCCACCTTCCCTAGCGGATGTCCTCCCCTTGGGACTGTGGCATCCCTTGTACTCTGTCCCTGGCTCTGTAAGGATGCTGCCAGTCATATAGGAGCTGGTGAAGGAACACAGCACAGATGGGCTTAAAGCTGAGCACCATCCAGGAAGATGAAATATAATGTGCCCATCTCTTTCTGCAGCAAAACCACCACTGAACTCCACTTTCTAATATTTGTTTTTGTATGCCCTCATCCCCTGGTTATAGCTCTTGGGGTATCTGAGGTCCTTTGCACCACTGTGGTGGCTGCAGTATGGATGTGTCTTTAGTTCCTTTGTGAATCCAGGTCTGGATTCCCTCCCTGGTGGGTGAGTAAATCCTTATGAATGTTTGCAGCACCTCCTGGCACCACAGACAGGCCCGTGCTTGCCCCAGGGGCTAGCTGGATGTGAGCCATGTCCATCCCACCAGCCAGAAAGCCACAAGCCAGCTCAGGCCCTGCTCCAGGCTCACAGGGAATCTGGCCACTACAGAGGTGCCTGCGCCAGCTCCCAGCATCCAGCCAGCAAGCCTGGCTGTGGCTGCAGCTGCTCATGGATTCAGCACCTACCCAAAATGCTGACTGCCACTGAGATCCACTCATTGCTCAGTTGCAGCAGAAGCCAAGGCTTGCGGTCCTGTGTCCTTTCCAAATGTTTCTCTTTTCTTTTTTCTCTTTTAAATTCCAGTGCAGATAATTTATGCCAGGGTCAGGGGTCCTTCTGTGGCTCATCACCTTTGGACACAAGTGAAGGGGGGAAATTCCACATAGTCTAAGGTTGTTGACTTTAGGCTTTAGGGTTTCTAAAGTTGTTTGTTTAAAATCAAAGCTGGAAGCACAGTTTAGAGCTGGAGTTGAATTTCTGCTTAATCTTCACTTGCAAGAAAAGTGGGCCATTTTTTTTAATTTTTCTTTTGCTAAGCAGTGAGGTAATTAAAGGAAGAATGAGGTAGATCAGTCATTCTGGGAGCTGTTGCTGTATATTTGGGCTTCCACAGAGAAAGCTGGGTATAGCCATGAAGCTAAGTGAATATGCAGAAGTGAGACATTCAGATAGAAACATCTATTACATCTACACCTTGCAACAGTTTGCCCAAGGAGGTTGTGGATGCCCCCATCCCTGGATCCATTCAAGGCCAGGCTGGATGTGGCTCTGGGCAGCCTGGTCTGGTGGTTGGCGACCCTGCACATAGCAGGGGGGTTGAAACTGGATGAGCATTGTGGTCCCTTTCAACCCAGGCCATTCTATGATTCTATGATCTACCTGGTATGCCATACATATTGCTGCTATATGTCCACTGTGACCAGATGCAGCACTGCCTCCAGCTGCCCCAAAATACAGAGGTTCTTGTTCCCAGGATTTTCCAGGCTCTGTTTTTCAATTTTCATGTGCTGATCTCAGACAGACCTCTCCAGTGTGCTCCTGATGCTGGAAGCATAATGTATCAGAGCATTCTTGTCCATGATTGGCCAGCAAGCCAAGCAAACTGTGCTTGCAGGAAAGGCTCCTGGGACAGGCGCCCTTGTCAGTCCTCACCCAAGTAAGACCCAGCAGTGGGGTAGAGATAAGCTTTGATGAAGCATTTCGATTCTCACTTAATTTCAGCCTTTTCTCCCTTCTGGCTCTGCACCAACCTGGCAAGATGCACAGCAAGGAGAATGGAAAAGAAAGCCTGAGTGTGCCTGCTGAAGAGAAACCTTACACCTTGACACATGCTGAAATGATTTTTGCTCAAGTCTCAGGCCCGTTGTGAAACAAGCCAGGAAACACTACCTAGAAAATATAAAGGGACAGATCTTTTCTTGTGTAACCAGAAAAAAAAGATGATCAGTTTCCTTTGGGAAATCGGTGGGGAGTCAACATGTGGAAAGGGAAGTTGATCAGCATTTGCTTCCCAATCCAGCACTAGGGTAGGACCGTGCCAAAGTACCCAGGCAAATTGAGGAGTGCCCCAGAGGGTTCATCACAGGATGGAGTAGAGGCTGAGAAGTGGCCTTTGGTGGTGACTGGATGTCTGTTCATCAGACACGTGAGGAAAGCACTTAGCTTTCAGGTCCACCCAATGCTGAGCTGGCCTATCCATAGCAGTGCTGAACACTGAGCTGGCTTGCAAGTAAGACTTAATTCATCAAGAAGCAAACTAAAGCCACATGGTCATCTCATAAGAAAGATTACGGCTTTCAGGTCTTCTATGATCTCTTTTAGTCCTTGCTACATATATGAGCACAGTACAAAAAACACATAAAACAATGAGAGATCATCCACAGGAGGGCTACAAAAATAGCGAAGGGTCTGGAGGATAAGACATGAGGAGAGGCTGAGGCCCCTTGGTGTGCCCAGCCCAGAGCAGAGGAGCTGAGGGGAGGCCTCATAGTGGCTGCAGCTCCAAAGGCATGGAGCTGTGTCAGGGGAGGGGCAGCTGGGAGTTAGGGAAAGGGTCTGCACCACAGGGCGGTGGGCACGGCCCCGAGTGCTGGAGCTCGAGGACCGTTTGGGCAGTGCTCTCAAACATAGGGTTTGATCTTTGGTGGTTCTGTGTGGAGCCCAGAGCTGGGCTTGGTGACCTTGTGGGTCCTTTCCAAGCCAGGGTATTCTCTGATTCTATGATTCTGTGATTCTTGTGGCTCGGATGAGAGTCAGGCTTTGGAACTATTTGCTATAGGCCTACCACTGACATGCGGTGTGCCGCTGGGGCACAGACCTCAGCAGAAAGGAAGGCAGAGGTCCTGCACACTGTCCAGGCCTTAGCAGCACTGAGCTGCATGGACACCTACATGTACCAAAACTGATCCTAGATGAGTCCGCTTTGTACAATAATCAACTTGCACTGTACAACAAAAGAAGAAACCCTCATTTCCACGCAAGCAGAAGGCAATCCTTCCAGATTTAATGCGGCAGCCACGTGCAATGACACACACAGTCCATCACAGGTGCAGGTAGCAGGGCACTTCGCTCTCATTCATATGAATATAATGCCCACAGCAGCACAACACATCAGCATTTTTAGAGCAAACAGTTTTAGTTTCATTGCCCAGATATTTTTAATCATTTTTAATCTGCTTTTTTAGCATCCTATTTCTTATCCATTTTACTTCAAAACAAGACAAAAAGTATTTGGTGGCTAATACCGCTGTTTTTAATGGTTTGAAAAATAATGAAGGAACATTAAGCAGTTCCCGAGTCTTCCGAAGCAGTGGTGTTTTTAAAGATGAGATTGATCAAAGAGGCTGTGAACTCTAATGGAGATTGATTGGCTCGGCACGGAGGCTGGCTCAGCGCAGATCCCAGCTACTGCCTTTTATCTACTGTGCACTCAAATAGCCAAAGCCTTTTGCTGAAGTAAGACCCTGCCAGTGCTAGAAATCCTGCATTTCCTATAAAGGTCCAGGGATGGGGAATTTATCTCTGCATCAGCTGCTTGTTCCTTCCACTGCAAATGAGAAACAGAAAAATCCTTTTCCTTGGTCTGCTCTCACATCTGAGCTACACCATCCGAAGACTGTGCCCTGCCCGCATTGCAATGCCAGCACCTCAGTAGCGTGCGGGGAAGGCAGCGGAGATTTCAGTCTGCTTCTTGCTACGTGAAGCAGACACCTTATTCTGCAGCACATCTGCAGCTGAGAGGCACAACCAGGGACCCTGCTTGCAGCTGGTGATGGAGGGATATCCTGGCTTTCCCTGCTTTCTGGTTGCTCCATCAAGACCCAGGAAGGAACATAAGCATCCTAGAAGAATCTTTTTCTTTTTCTTTCTTTTTTTTTTATTCTGGTGGGAAGGGTCCACCAGATTTACAGCGTCCTGTGTTACAGGATCTGATCTTGGGCATCCCACATTTGCCAGAGCTGAAGGCATGAGCATCCTCCACTAGACAAGATGACAACCAGCTCTTCCCTACTTCCAGGCCATGGTGGGATTTTGTCACATGCCTGCCATCAGCTTGCACATGCTCCCTGCCGTGGGATCATGGACCTCGGGGCTTGAAGAGGCCTGAGAATGAGCTACAAGGCACGACTATGATGGTGGCCACCAGCCTCAGCTCAGCTGCAGGCAGCTCTGTGACATATCAGCACTGAGTCTTGAAGGTCTTCCCTGGATGCAGAGGAGGGCTCTCTGGAAAAATGCTCTCCAGATCTTGCCTGCTGGCAAGGTATCAGCACAGCAGCAGAGCTGCACATCCTCCCTGAGCAGAGGGAACCTAGCTCTGCTAACATGCCACCTGCAGAGCTGTCCCTCCCGGGGGCATATGTGGGGCGTGCAGTGCCCTGGGGGGAACCAGGAGAAAGGAGCTGGTCCCTCACACCCCATTCTCTGGCAATGTGCTGCTCCCTCGTATCTCCCAAGCCTGCAGACCTTGTCAGGGGGTAGCCTTTACACCCTAGATTTAAGACAATTTAGCGACTATAAATATTGTGCTTGGAATAAAAGAGCTGTGAATACTAGATGAGCCCATTTATTGCTAAATGTCACCTTTAAATGCTTTAACACTCAGTGTCCCAGGTGCAACACCAGCAAGTGAGGGTGCATGACAAGAAGCAGGGCTATGGGCAGCAGGCAGGCACTATTGTACTGGATGGGCCTTGGCTGCCCCAGCACCCCCTCACACTGGCACTCCAGTGCCCACTAATTACAGTGGCGGTGATTCAGCCATTGCTGCCTAATTAAGCCACAGCGGATAACCCTTCAGCTTCTCTGCTCCCACTCCTTCATTTTGCATTAGTACCTTGTTAGCGCAACGGTAGCACTTTATAAACAGGCGAGGTAGGCACAGATTAGTGTGCCTTTTATTTGTGCCATCATTATCTTTCATTTTGGAGGCTAGTATTTATTTGTGTTCTGTTTTTATAACTACTGCTTTTTTTCTTCCCTGACTGGTTTAAGAGTGTGTAAAGCGAGATTTAATGCACCTGAAACTTTACAATTAGCCCCATCATGCTAATAACTTAAAGGAAACAAATAAATATTAGCAGCTGTGGCAGTCAGGAAATTCCCTGTGCTGCAGGAGGAAGGCCTGCTGGTCGGGGCACATTGATTTTTTTTTTCTGCCTCCATCCATGCAGGATTCAAGGACAGGACAAAACACTATTAAGTCAGCAAGCAGAATGCAGTAAATAATGAGGGAGCTGGAGAGGTCTGAGGCTCTGTTCTGGCTGCTTCTAGGTATAAATTTTGTTGAGCTATGCGTCTCGGCGTAGTGGTGACACTGGCTCTGGGAGGCAAGGGAAACCCAGGCAGGCAGCACGTGTTGGAAAAGCCATCCAGGATGCGGGAAGTTATGCATTCAGAAGGGCAGAATCAGCTCCTTTTCCTCTGCATGGTTAGCCCTGCTGCTTTGGAGAGCTCCATTGCTGTGCAGCACACCCAGCGGGGATGGGGAGGAGGGAGCAGTGCCCTGTGCTGTGCTAGGTGATGGCCTGAGTGCAAGGATGCTCTGCTCGGAGCACAGTGCTGCTGGCAGAGGCTGCGTCAAAGCTCTTTGCTATAGGAGTAGTGCTGATGCACCTCTGCTGGCGAAGCACTTTTCCTTGTGTAGAGATGCTCTCTGGCCTCAGGCTTGTTTGCGAAGGAAGGAGAGGGGAGAGCCCAGCTGATAAAAGCTTTCCACGGAGCAGCAGGAGGGAGAAGGCAATCCATTAGTTCTCCACTCCTTTGTTTGCCTTTATCGTCTCCAGCCCTCTGCATCCTTCATTGCACGCGCTTCCCCAGAGTGCAGGGGAGCTAATCACATACGCAGTGCGCTGTGTGTGAGCAAGCATTTGCAGGGCCAGGGTCCTGCTTCAGTGATGAAGGGAAACTGAAGGGGAGAGGAGGCTCCCACTGGAGGCTCACCCCCCATCTGTTAACTCTGCTGCTCCTCATGCTTTGGGTCATGCAGAGCTGCAGCACTGGTGCACTTTCAAGGGAACAGCTCAGAGCATTCCTCCAGGGCACCATGCACCGTTTATCGCTTGCCGTCACCAGCTTCAGTGATTTAATCACTTGCCTTGCATTTCATGGTGGCTTTCTTCAAAAACGTGAGCACGTGCAAGTAAGAACTTCAGCTTTCCTTTTCTGGAAGAGAAATCTTCTTTACCTTTACTGTTACAAAGAAAACCTTTAAAGAGTTGCATTCCCAAAGGATGTCAAACAAACAGCAGTCACAGAAATCATAGAATAATTGAGGTTGGAAAAGACCTCTGAGACCACCTAGTCCAACCACCAGCCCATCCTCATCATGCCCACTGCCCACGTCCCTCAGTGCCACATCCACACAGTTCTTAAACACCTCCATTGATGGTGACTCCACCACCTCCCTGGGCAGCCTGTTCCAATGACAGTTCTTCCTAATACCTAATATAAACGTCTCCTGACACAACTTGTGGCCATTACCTCTCATCCTATTGCTCTTATTTGAGAGAAGAGGCCAACTCCCACCTCACTACAAGTTCCTTTCAGGTCACTGTAGAGAGAGAAAGGTGTAGAAAGAATCTTTTCAAAGAAGTCTCCTGATGAGTTCACTGATTTGGGATTTGGAACATTGATGTATGACTCCTGAGCTCTGGGACAGATCTGGTGACATTACAAGGATATACGGCCTAATACACCTGACAGAAAGCCATGTTTATTCACGTTAAGAACATAATGAAGGCAAACTCTGAAAGTAAATTAGGAAAATGTGATTTCGATTTATGTCAGCTCTGGGAAACAGGGACAGTTGCTGGCCTTGCAGATAGGAGGAGGGCTATTTAGTGTTACCACTGAGATTACGCAGGTGTTGACGTGGCAAGGCAGCTCAAGATGACCGCACACCTACTCTTCTTTGAGCTACTCTAACAGCAATTTGTCTCTGAAATGCAAAAGAAATGATTGTCAGTCCCCAGTTCGAAGTGGAATACTTATTAAACTGCACTGGAGAAATATGGTGACAATTCTTGTGACTGGGCGATTTCCTGCCCTGGTGCAAGGGGCATGTGGTGGGGTTAGCACAGAGGGAGCAATAGGATTAGGGAACGTGTTTATCCAATTAGCAACCCCTCTACAACAGAGAGCAGGTAGGGAAGCAGAGGGTGCCCAGAGCACCCTCCCAGTAGTGCTTTTTCCAGTGGAGGGATAAAAAAGCACATTCCCTTCTCTCCATTGCTCGCAGAGCGTGGCTGCGGGGAAGCCCTGTGCCTGGCTGCTAACGCTGCTGCACATGCGTCTGAGGCTTGAAGCTGTTGCTCACGAACAAAAGTGCTCAGATGAAAAATAAACCTCTTAAAAATCCCAGCCTATTCACTCCTGGCAGCCTGGTATTCCTTCAAACTGTCAGACTTAGCAGATTGTTTACTGGAAACGGTTCAATTGGCAGGACCTTCTGCTGTGCAGATGAAATTTTAAAATCCCGTTTCTTGTTGCGCTCAAAGCCTCTCTTTCCACTACATGGCTCCGCAGAATTATTATTCACTTGTTTCCCATTGAATCAGAAAATACGCTCTCTCTTTCATTTCTGCAGTAGAGATGTGCGAGGGATGTTAACCCCCGTGCGTCAGGACACGAGCCAGCAGCTAAGTGCTGGGGATTGACAGAAGACTTTTCCCCTGTGGGCACAGTGATACGTAATGGTCAGTTATCACCCAAGAATCTCCCCGCAGCTGGGATGGGGACCCATGGATGAATGTGCTGCTCACAGTATGGCACTCTGCAGCCCACTGTTGCTGTAACAAAGCAAAGCTCCTACAGCTCCCAGTCCCACATATTTTTGGCATTTCCCTTTCTGCATGCAAGCTCAGATGCCTCGTTCACTTTTTCATCGGGTTGGAGGAAAGCCTGCCAGTAGCCGTGAGGACAGGCTGTGTCATCCAATGTTATCTGCTGGAGCTCAAGGCAGAAGATTGTGCTGTGGATCTAGGATCTTCCCTGTCCCTTCTCCTCATGACCCACGTCCTCTCCTTTGTCCTCTTCACTTCTGCCTGCTCTGTCCTCTAAGGAAAATGCTAAAAGATATTGCATGACACTGCTGTGATGTCAGATGGCTCAAGGCTGTACATGTCCTCTGGGCAGGATTTCTTTCTCTTGGAGCTCATATCTGGCACTGCTTCCCCCAGGCAATGCTGGTGTCCAGCAGTGCTGTGAGCAGTGAGGGATTCGCATCCTGAGCCATACATGGTGGACTGGCAGGCCTGGCCCAGAAGACACAGCTCTGGGCAATCTGAACTGATGCACTTCTTAGAGATGCCAGGATTTTTAGGAAGGTGTCAAAGCTGTCTGCTCCCCTGTCACTGCTTGTTCCAGCCACCTTCAGAAATCAGCATGGAGTTAGTTCTCTGTTGTGTTGATGAAGCTTAAATAAGCCAGTTTCCAAACGAGATTACCTCTGTGGCAGTACTCAAGGACCCATACCTGCATGCTCCCACTTCGCAAGTGTAAGAGCACGGTGCAGGACCTCCATTAATACTTGCTCATCTCATCTCACCACATGCAGTTGTCCTCTCCCATGTGCTGTCCAAACAAGTCATTCTAAGGAACAGTTCTCATGCAGTCAATGAAATGACCTCTGGAGCTGGCCTGACAAGTCTGATGGGAAGCAGCTGAGGGAACTGAGATTGTTCTGCCTGGTGAAGAGGAGGCTCAGGGGAGACCTTATCACTCTCTGAAACCACCTGAAAGGAGGATGCGGTGAGGTGGAGGTCGGCCTCTCCTCCCATTCAACAATGAAAGGACAAGAGGTAATGACTTTAGGTTTTTCCAGGAGAGATTCAGGTTGGATGTTAGGAAACATTTCTTCTCAAAGGAGCAGTGAGGCAGTGGCACAGGCTGCCCAGGAAGGTGTCCCTGGAGGTGTTCAAGAACCGTGGAGATGTGGCACTGAGGGGCATTGGCAGTGGGCATGGTGGGGATGGGCTGGTGGTTGGACTAGATAATGGTCTTAGAGGTCTTTTCCAGCCTTAATGATTCCGTGATTCTGTGTTAGGATGGCCACAGGTGGAGACAATTTCCTTACTCACAGGCTGTCTCCTCATTGTTAACCCAAACAGAGGACCTGTTCCCCTTAGTCCTGGGGAATTTCATAACCAGACTGTGGTGGTCCTTCATGGGCACCTATGGTCTCTGTATGCTATATAGTTTACAGAAACACATCCAACACACTGCTGCCATTCTGGCCTTATGGGAAACCTGCCCCTCAGCCAGGGTCTGCATTTGATGTGTGATTCTTCATGCTAGTAGAAGTAAGGAACAGCTAGAACTGAAGTCTGAAGTTGGCTAGTTGGATACCAGGGATCCACCAGTGCAGTGCAGGAGGCCTCTTATTCCTGCTAAAGCAACACAAATATATTTTTAAGCTGTGTTTGGGGGTGAAAATGTTCCAGTCACCAGTAATTTATATTTCCTCATGGATACCGACTGCTCTTTTTTCAGCTCCCATGTGAGGAGATGTACACTGCCCAGAGCACCACTGCTCTGCTCTCTATCTAGGCTCCCCCAGACCCGCCTGTGGCAGGGGACCAGCAGTGGCACCAGGCCCTCACCCTGGGCCCCTCCAGGCATGCATTCAGCATGCACCACGCAGTTACCAATTTCGGATCTCCTCTCTTCCTAAACCAAGCCATCTGTTAGCGGCACTCCCAAGCCTTCGCAGTGCTGCTGTCACCACATGATGGATGCACTTGCGGGTCACCGCCATGGGCTCTCTCCCCACTGTGCAGGTGGTCCTGCCCCCAGCAGCCCCCAGCACCTCTGGGGCAGGCTGGACCCAGCGTCACGCGTGATGCACATCTCGGCTGCCTGTAGGATAGCTGTCACGCTCTGCAATAACAGCTGATTCCAGGCTAATAGATTCAGTAATCTGACACCCGGGCTGTAATAACTGTATCTGAACAAGGCAGGCTCCAGCCTCTGCCAGCCTTATTAGAATGAGTGATTGTTTCCATCACGGATGTAGCTCTGGTGCATTCACCTTTCTCGGGCTCCGAAATACAAATTGAGCTTCTGACCTTGGCAGCTACAGCAGCTGACCTATTTCCTCCCTTTTAAATAAGGAGAAAACAGACTTCGGAGGGAAAGCGCGTGCTTTCTGTGCACCTCCTTCTGCCGAGCCCCTCGCTATCGTCACATCTTAGCTAAATATTTGGCCTGCCGCTATTAGCCAGGATGGCAGGCTGCTACAGCACAGCACTCCCTGCGTGAGGCTCAGGGCTGGGATGCAATGTGGGAGCGTAGGAGCATGCACAGCCTTTGGGCTCACAAAGCCTTTGAGTTGGGCAGGGCTGGGAGCTGCGCCAAGGGGGATCCAAGCTGGGTGCTCTGGCAGCGAGAAGGAGATTTATGTCTCTTACTGTCCATCTGCAAAGCAAAACAAAAATAGCTGAAACACCGGTTTTCTGCTTTATTGGCTCTGTGAATAAGCATATAAATTTCTATGACATTTCTGGAGGCTTGCTGAAGGGGAAAAAAATTCATCCCTCAGGACCTGGCCAGTAGCAGTGGCAGCATATGGTCTGCTGCAGTCGGTGGCTGAGTGCGTTTTGTGTGTGTTAGCATTAAAAAGGTGACTTTGTGAGTCATTTCAGAAGGGGAGAGGGTTTTTCTCATTTTCCTGCTTTTTTTTTTTAATCCCGTCTAAGCTGATACAGCTGTCATAGCCAATAACCCTTGAGTGAGGGAGCTGTGCCACGTTCCCTGGGTGAGGATGCAGTAAGGATGTAGGTTTCCTTGCTAGATCTCAGCAGCTTGGCCTCTGGAGAGCAGAGGGCTGCTGGCACACTCCTGGGGAACAGGGTGGAGAAATGTGAGGTCCCACAGCTGATGAAAAGAGGAACGAGGGATACTTGGTTCTTACCAGCAGAGAAGGAGCCATACCCTTAAGTTTCAGGGGAAAGTGGCGTCAGGCTGTGCAGGGACGGCAGAGGAGCACAGTGTCAAAGAATGGACTCATTAGGGGAAAAATAAATGCAAATAGGCAACAGTTTACGGCTGATAACGTGTGGGGCTTCTCTTTCATCGTCGTGTAAAACCCCCGTGTTCTTTCTGGTGTGGGAGGCACCGGGCATAACGTGCTGTCAGAAGGATGCCTTTCAGCAGCAGCACCTCTGTATGTTTATCTCTCTGCCATTGTGCTCCAACTCTTTGAAATGTAAAGAGAAGACACCGCTAATCACGCTGTTGCTTAAAGATCAACAGCAACACGAGATGTATTTTGTCACGTTCCCTCTTTGGTCTCTCTCTTCCTATAACGAAAACGGTGACACTCACTCAGAATGGTGTGCGGGTAAACGCAGCGTTCTGTGGTGAATCACTGCTGCCCTTTCCCAGAGCCGTGACTCATGAGTGCCGAGGGCTGCAGCCCTGCTGCTGGCTGCTGGAGATTCAGCATGCCTGCTTGCCTCATCTGTTTTCCCTTTCCACTTTATCCTGTGTATGGGGCAAACTCTGCAACTGGTCTCATGGAAGTTGTGCAAGGAGTGTGGGGAGAGGGAGAAAATGCAGCTGTTCCTGATGCAATCAAACAAAGAGGAGAGCGGGAACATGTAAACCACCAGTTCTTTCCCAGCAAAGACTCCCCTGAATCCTATCACAGGGATGTATCAAAAGCAAAAAGACAGTTTTTGTCCTTTGCTTGCCTGGTGGCCCGGGGAGGTATGTCAGCAGTGGGGAGGCTGGGAAGCACAGCAGATAATGCTGAATAGCTGAACAAATGCATCGGCAGCATCAGGCACAGAAAACCCCCTCGCAGGCCCATGGATTAGCAGTCCATCCATGCCGTACTGAGCCGCTCCCTGGCTTGCTGCCGAGGGTGGTTAAGCGCTTCCTTGGAGCGCAGTCAGGGGGAAGCAGTGTCTCGCGTACGAGCCATAGTCCCTATGCAACCTAGGAAACACCACGCATTTGCTAGCATCATCCACCGGCTTTTCCTCCCTGAGCTGCTCATATCCCTGCCATAGATGCGAGTGGCTTTGGTACCCAGCAAAGTCCCAGCACCTGGAGGCACAGGAGAGCAAAGCGCTCCCAGCCTGTTTGAAGCGGCGTGGATGGGGAGAGCTCTCCATGTGACAGACAGGCTGCTGTGTTCAGCTGCCTTAAGGGCAAGGGGCCGCGGCGCTCAGCACGCTGCTCTCCTCCCTTCCGACATGATAAATACGTATTTTGATGGTGCCCTGCAACGTGCAGTTGGATACGACCCATAAATCCTGGTGTTAAATCAGTAAAATAAAACCCTGGTGCTGTGTCAGCTCGGCCTTTGAGGAGGCAAAGCCGATAAACAGAGCTTGATTGGCTCTTTCTACATCAGTGCCCCAGAGCAACACCCTCTGCACAAGCGTGATATTGCCGCGAGCTGACAGTACAAAGGATAGCAGCACGCCCGTGCCAGCCATTGAGCTGGCTGGTTGGATTAACCCTGATTTCCTCTCCAAACACCCCTTCCTCCTCTCCGTGCTCTACAAATGTTCTTGTGCAATGGTCCCACCAGTGCACCACGCAAACACCTTCTCTTGGTGAGTCTGAATGCTTATAGGGGAAACGAACTGCACGGCAGCCACTCCGTGCTGCCATCAGTATGACCAAGTGACAACAAATACAAACCTTATTTCTTCTGTGATGTAGTAGGAAGAAGCCTTGCCAGCCAGATGACACCTGCAATGCTCTGAATTTGAGTAGCTTACACAGGGCTGCTTTCCACCATTTCCAGGTGGCTGGAGGACACTGCTGCTTCCCAGTGGGAGGTGACCTTTGCCATGTTATCATCAGTCCTATGTGCCAGCAGTGTGATTCTCTTGGGCATGAGTTCATTGGAAATTTGGCTAGGTCAGAAACAGGTTCTCCTGAACCTGTCTTCTGATCCTGGTGCCAGCTTCTTGACACAAGCCCGGTGTCCGATGGAGGATGTCTGTACTGGAGAGAGGAGACTGGACACAAATGCCATGCCACCAGTCCTTATTTATGTGGGAGCACAGTGCAGCACTATAGTACAGGCCATCTGCACTCAAGCACGTACCACTCAGAAACTAAGCTTAGAGATGCAGGAGCACTAAGCTGCACAAACGTTCAGTTTTTTGCTCATGTCCACTTGGAAAAAAAATGGAAGGTGAGGGAAGCGACATGTCATAGAATCATAGAATCATTTGAGTTGGAAGCGACCCTTAAAGGCCATCTGGTCCAATTCCCCTGCAATGAACAGGGACACCTACAGCTCCATCAGGTTGCTCAGAGCCCCGTCCAGCCTGACCTTGAGTGTCTCCAGGGATAGGGCATCCACCACCTCTCTGGGCAACCTGTGCCAGTGCCTCAGCAACCTTATTGTTAAAAATTTCTTCCATATATCCAATCTAAATCTGTTACTTTAAAACCATTTTCCTCTTGTCCTATAACCCCAGACCCTGCTAAATAGTCTGTCCCCTTCTTTCCTAAAGACCCCCTTTAGGTACTGAAATGCCACTCTTGGGTCTCCCTGCAGCCTTCAGACTCAGCCCAACAAACAGGGTTTCTCGCTCAGCTCCTTCTGGGGGAGGAAATGCAAGCAAGGTTTGAAGTAAGACAACAGTTATAACAAAGAGACAAAATATATATTATATATATTATTATACATATTGTAACCATAAAATGTTTTGATTTTTCCAAACTATCTTCTCCTGGCTGACTATTGGATAAAGTCAGCAGAAGTGGGTAAACCTCAGTCTGTGGAGATTACAGCTAGCGCTCAGACACTGCGTACTAGATGGAAGCTGAGCAGGTGTGGGACCAAATGTCTTGTCTAAATGAGACCACGATGCTCGTGTTAAAACATCTGCCAGGAAATAGTCTCTCACGCTATTTGTCCATCTAAGATGATATTGTAGAAGAGCTGCACCGATTACCCGCACCTAAGTGATTCTCTGAATGTCCATTTGCCTTTTTTTTTTTTTAATGAAGAAAATGACCACATCTTAAATCCACAATTTCTTACTGTCCAGTGAGAGCAGAACATTGGAAATTTCCAGTAAATTGTCTCCTTTATGACCAAAATTTCAGTTGGGGGGGGGGAAAAGAAAAAAGCAAAAAAAAGCACCTCACACTCCTTTCTCCCACATTACGAACCATCAGCTGTTTTGTGGGGGAGGGATAATAACTCCCTGTTTTTAAGTTCCAACCCCATACGCTCGTGAAAGGGATTATATGGCACATCATCCGCCCATGGCAAGGCATTGAGCGCGGTGGCCAGGGAAGGCACCCCTGCTCTCATGTTTAATTCAGGCCCTGTTTTCTGTCTCCAAGGCAGGGAAAGAGAGCACGTCACTGCCTTCAGCAGGAGCAGGAGGTCAGGTTTAAGCGTGGCTCGGCCACCGACAGTGTTATCCCGGTCACAGCCGGGAAGCACTCGGGATCAGCACGCTGCCCTCAGGGTTTCTTTACCCACCCTTATCGTAAAGCACTCTCAGGAGCCAAGCCCAAGCAGTTGGTAGCGCTCATTGTACAGAAGGCAAGAGCAAGGCACCGGGGACAAGGGCACTTGTCTTAAGCTGCCAGTGTGTCAGGAGCAAGCAGGGAGCAGAGCTCCAGTCCCTGACGATGGCAAGTGGTTTCTGAAATAATGTCACCAGCAATTGAGCTTGGGTGTTTTGGAGAGCAAGCTGTGGGCAAGACAGCTTAATTGCACATTGGTATCCTTACGCTTCATGTAAACATAGGCCTTGCGGTTGCACTCATTTCTTTTCAAAAAATCTTCTGCCCCACCGTTTAGTAGTGCCAGAGCAAAGCAAAACTTCTCAGGGACTGTTTTACTCCCGCCACTGCCAGTGAAGCAGCTGCCGTATTAGATCATATTCAAATGGAGCCCCGATGAGGTCGGGAGCAGCGCATTAGCTGCACTGTTTATCTGCAGCCAGCCAAGGGGGGATGGTGCTGCTCAAATCAATTTGCTATGCTCCGACTGGCCCATCTTCCTGACACTTAGATGTCACTGTACCACTGGTGATAAAAAGGCCTGCCAAAAAGGGATGGATTTGGATTCACGCAGGGTCCTACGGAGCCAAATGAGAATTGACAATATTAGTCTTCAGGACAATTTTACAGATAAAATTAACCAGAAGAATAAATTTTCAACAGTTTGCTTAATCTAATCTGCCTTCTAATGCGCTGAATCTGCTCCCATCCGCTCTTGCCATTTTAGTACTCCCAAGCTTCTTTTTTCCCTCTTTGTTTTGTGGGATGAAGGTCGGGCAGGTTAGCCAGGATACACATTGCCATGAAATTCCAGTATAAAAGCATACACACCTGGCTCCTGTAAAACAAAGGAGGAAGTCCCTTACACAGACAAAAAGCAAGGACGAAAAGTATCAACGTGTTAGATCTGGAGCCTGAAGTATAGATATTGATGTGATGAGAAGCTTAATTTTCCCCAAGTTCATCTGGTTTTAGTCTTGATTGTAATGTTTGGATAACTGAAGGACAAAGGCTGAATTTCAGTTCCAGACCCGGTTTAGAAGCAACCACCTGAAAGGAGGTTGTCGTGAGGTGGGGGTTGGCCTCTTCTACCAGGTAACAGTGATAGGATAAGAGGGAATGGCTTCAAGCTGCACCAGGGGAGGTTTAGGTTGTATATTAGGAACAACTTCTTCTCAGAAAGAGCGGTGAGGCAGTGGCACAGGCTGCCCAGGGAGGTGGAGGAGTCACCGTCCCTGGAGGTGTTCAAGAGCCGTGTGGATGTGGCACTGAGGGACATGGGCAGTGGGCAGGGTGTGATGGGCTGCTGGTTGGACTAGGGGATCTTAGAGGTCTTTTCCAGGTACAGCAATTCTATGATTATTTAGGGAAGCATTTCCAAAAAATGATATAGTTGTCTCTCAGAATGAAGCAGTAAGAAAATACTTAAACTTTGTCTACATGAAAGCTATTCTGGCAGTGCTGCCGTTGGCTGGCCCTGCACAAACTCACCTAACCGTGTGTCTGCCTCAGCCCTCCCAGAGCTACCTTCATGCCTGCCCCAGCACAGTGCTGGAGCTGACAGCATTGATAAGATGACAGATTTTCAGTGTTTCTCCTAGCACTGCCTGGATAGAAAAGGGCATCATCCAAGATTAGCACATGGAAGAGGCAAAGGGAACCCCAGTCTGGGAGGGATGAAGAAGGACATGGAGTGCAGGGAGCAAGGACAAGGAAGCCAGACAAGTCAGGCCAAGGGAGGAGGGTCATTACCACCTGTCAAGAGGATGTGGTCATCCTCAGAGCCTGGTACTGTGCATGTCTCCTTTCCTTCCAGGAGCTTATCCACTCACTGGAAGATGAGTGCAGCTACCAGGCATGCCATCAGCTCACTGCCAAAAGCTCTGCTGGGCCAAAGAACCATTTAAAGGTTGGCAGCCCTCCTTCTGCTACTTGTGTCTCTGTTTGCGGAGGGGTTTCTCCTTTTGGCTTTGCAAAAGCTGCTGGAAGTACAGCTACCCCAACCAACTTTGCATATTCAGCCATCCCTTCCTTAAGCCTTTAAGCTGTGCCAAATGCTATGCTGTAAATTTTCATCCTATGAAAGTCAGCTCTGGTGGACTGCAGCAGATTTCCTGTTACTTCAATTGATTTAAACTGAAAGAGGAAAAAAAGCAAAAGGAAAAAAAAAAAAAAGGAGCAAGAGAGCATAGTTACACTTACTTAGGTCCTGCATTTTAGGACCAGAGGGTTAGGTCTTTGGAGCCCAGAGAAGATCCAAGGACACACTGTCTCTGTTTTAATGGAAATGCTGACAATTGTGCTATTTAGTGTTGCTTGTCTTGGGTATAGGAATCAATCTCTGCACTGGTTTATTTAACAGTACTGATCTAGGCTGCATACCTGAGTTACGATATTGGGAAAGTTTTTAAGAGAGACATGGATGCTCTAGAAGAGGTCCAACATTGGACCACAAAGATGATGAAGGGATTGAAGCACTTCTGTGTGGAGAGGCTGAAAGAGTTTGGACTGCTCAGCCTGGACAATAGGAGGCTCCAAGGGATCTCATCAGTAATTACAAATGTCCAAAGAGAAGGTGCAAATAGGACAGGGCCAGACCCTTTTCAGAGGTGCCCAGCACCAGGACAAGAGGCAATGGGTACAAACAGGAAGACAGGAGGCTCCATCTGAGCATCAGGAAGCACTTCTGTGCTGTGTGGGTAACAGAAAACTGGCAAAGGCTGCCCAGAAAGCCTGCAAGATCTCCCCCTTGGAGATCTTCAAAAGCCACCTGCATGTGGTCCTGGGCACTCTGCTCTGGGTGTTTCTGCTGGAGCAGGGTTTGGGCCAGCTGGAGCCAGAGGGTCCTTCCAGCCTCAGCCGTGCTGTGATTCTGTGAAAGCAACAGGGGAAGCCAGACCTTCCCAGCCCCAGTGCCCAGGCAGGATACCCCAGCCTGGGCTTAGGACTGGTCCCTGTCCACCTCCTTCCACAGCATTCTTTGGAGAGGTGGCAGGCAGGGCAACCAAGGGAGCTGGGACATAATTGTCCAAATCCCCTCTATTGTGTCAACAGGCAAACCACAAGAGGAAAATGCGCTGCCAGAAAACAAAAGCTCAGTTTTTGGTTGAGAACTGGATGCATGTTCATTTCTGCTCTTGAAAAATGCTGCTGTCATTCTACAACAGCAGGAAACCAAACTTAAAAGTTGCTGGGGAATGTCACCCCTAGTGCCAAATGGGACACTGCTGAGAGCCAGGAGGATTTGTGCCTACAACTGACTGACGAGACTGGTGTTGCTGCATTCTTGAGTGCATCAGTGAGGATGACAGAAGATGTCAAAGTTATAGGAATAAGACATAAGGCCCAACACAGATTTGTACCCCTTACTGCCATGTTCAGCAAGGTTGAATGCCAGGAAAGCAGCTTAACCCAAAGCTTGTGCAGGTTGCCAGGACCTGGACACCTCCATTTCTTTGCAGCATGAGGGGTCAGTTCTGCATTCAGTGTCACAGAAGGATGCAGAAGGAGCTGTAAGCTGGATAATAAAGTGGAAATATATGTATCGATAGTAAAATATAATAAAAGTGACATACATATGTGTTATAATCTGTAAAGAAAGTACTAAATAGAAGGAAAAAAACAAATGTTCAAACCGGACGCTTAAAGCTATAGATAAAATTTGCTGTGGTTCTGGTTCCTCTGCTGTGCTCAGCCCTGTCAGAACAGGGACATTTATCCCCATGGGATAAGAGGTTCCCCAAGATCTGTGCACAGGGAGAGCATCCCCCAGCCCATTCCTGCTGCTGGGCACAGGCTCCTTTAAGGCCACGCACAGAGCTGCGTGCTGGCTAAGCAAGCTGGAGAGATGCACGATAAGGAATCAAAACAGGAAGCACGGCGCGCTGACATCAAGAGACTCGCTCAGCAACGTGGCAGGAAAAGGAGGAAAATACCCTTGGCAGTATGTGGAAGGGAGCTGCCTGGCCAGGACAGCTCGCTGTTGGCTGCAGCCAAATTGATTTCCCTGCCTCTGCTCCACCCCTTGGGGTGCTGGGCCAGCACGGCAAGAAGCACGCCCATGACAGATTGCTTTTTCTCTCGCTTTCCCCCAATCTAGGGTGACTGCTGAATTTTCACAGAGCAGACCTCCCCAGGAGGACCTCACTTTGGCTGGCAGGGATGGCTGCCTCGGTATCAGTGCTTTCCAGGGCTCTCAGCCAGCAGCCAGCACCTATGCTCCCTTTACTGCAGCTGCAGCTTTCAGACACTGATGCAATTTCCCTTGAACTGGAGCCAGGATGGGTGAAAATCCCTACTAGGAGCCCTATGTTGCTCTAGCATCTCAGTATCTGTGCCCCCAGGCTTGGGAGCAGAGGAACCCCAGGTGTTGGGCTGCAGCCTGGCAGCTCCCCAGAGCTTCAGTCCCAGAGGCATGGGCACGCTCACGATGCCGAAAGGGAGCAGCTAGAAGCGCTGCACATTTGGAATAAACAGCAATATAAATGCATTTGGGCTGCAATGGGTTCCCTATACTTTGAGAAACTGCTCTGAAAACTGTAATTCCTAATGCCCTCAACTAAGCACACCTTTGCAGTGATGGGAATAGCAGCAGGGAGGATGGGCTGGGCAGTGAAACTCCACTTCATACCCCAGGTGTTGGTTTGACAAATATCAGCACTTCCTTGGGGACAAGAGGGAAAGATCTGACCCCCAGCTGCAATATTTTCATGCGACTTTCTCTTCTTTCCTTCCCAAATGGATTTTCTGCCAGTCAGAGTAACCCCAAAAGGCTCCACAGGAGTAGCTCATGGAGCCCCAGACCCCACGTCCCAGGGAGTGTGAAACCAGAGTAACCTGAATTCTGGTAGGCGCTCTGATCCTGGCCATGGTTATTGAGGAGAAAGAGATGGGGGTGCTGAGGTGAAGGAGACTTTAACCTCTCTGCATGAAAAATACGGTGTTCAACAGGAGACGAGGTGTTGTCATCATGGGAGATTAACTGCAGCAGTGCCACACAGGCATATTTAAAAACATGTATATGCAAGGATCCCTCTTTTCCTTCTTCTCTCTTAATTATAGGAAAACTGTTGAGAGCAGAGGTAAAAGCTGCTACAGAGAGGCATGCCCTGGAAAGGGAAAATCTGCAGGAAAGGCAGTGGAAGGAACATTTGAGTATCCTATTGAAGCTGAAAGAGAGTGCAGTATAAAGCGATGACCACAGAAGGGAGGAAAAAGCAGAAAAAATGAATTAGGAAGGGGGAAAGAAAAGGCGGCCAGGCAAATGCTGTCAGGCTGGGAGCTGCTCCAGGGATGCTGATTTACGTCGGATTTTGACAGGGCGGCCATTGGGTAATGGCTCACCTTCGAAGTCTGGCTTGACCCATTACTGTCATAGGTGGTGGAGGAATTACAATCAAAACCCAGATCTGATTCCCAATTTCGGAGGTGTTCAGATGTGAGGATTTTATTTAAGGCTCCCTTTAATAAAAAAGTGGGCAAACTGTGATCAAGGGGAAGGAATTGTCTCCGTTTTCATGATTCACATCTCCCGGCACCCACAATATATGCATTTCCATGCTCTGATCTGCGCGCTTCTGAAGGACACAGCTGAGAACAGAGCGGGGAGCTGCCGACTGAACGGCAAAAGGCAGAAATAAAGAAGTAGTTACGTTTCATTCCTCCTAACGCCGCGCTAAATTGGTTCTGCAGGCTTCCCCCAGTCTGGGGAGCTGGGAAGGGGAGGGAGAGAAACTTCATTAAGCGAAAGATTCTCGGAGATAATTGGGAGGCCAGGGATAATAGCTGCAGCCTGCATTGTGCTGGGAAAGGAGGGCGCTTGCTTCCTATTTGCTAATTGAACACGCTGTGAGCTGCTTTCCGAGGGGCCAGCGCTCAGGCTGCAAGGCTGAAGAGATGTGCATTTTTACTGGTTTAAATAGACATTAGGGGGCTCCATTTTTTAAAAAATAAGGCTCCGTGCTGGCGACACACAAACAAGTGTGAGCAGCACAGTCCGCGCCTCCCCCACCCTCTTGGCTTGCAGCTGGGTCTGGGTTCCCCTCTGTGAAATGCTCTGGGCTGGGGAGGTGCTGAGCTGGGGACAGCCAGGACCAGCGCTGGGAGGGAAGGATGGAGGGAGGGAGGGAGAGGGAGAGGCTGCACAGACAGGCAGAAGTGAAGAGGAAAGCACATGGGATCTCAGAACATGTCACTGTGCGTGGACTTTCATAATCAAATTCTCCCCCGAGTTGAAGCTAGCAGCGCTGTCGTGCAGCCATTGGGTTCTGTTAAACAGGACTGCAGTCCTGCTCTCTGTGGAAGAGATGGTTCACAGTTGTGTTTCTAGAGGTGGCCTTTATTTGCAAACGCCGTGCCTGGTGAAGTTGTTTGCACATACATCCCTGTGTGCCCTAAAATTAAGCAGATAACAAAATCTATATCTGGCTAATTAAAAATCATTAACTTCATAATGTCTTATTAGTTTTGTGCATACAGGCTTGTCTCTCAGTCCTTCTGAGCAAAACATGTGAGGTCTGATTCTCACGCGCCCCACAGCCCATTTAACCCAAGCAAGAGGAGTAGATCAGACTCAGGCTGGGACTGCACCCATTTCAAGACCTTTTCTGTTCACGGGGAACTGTTGGTGTAAACGAGCACACATCCCCTGAACACGTCACGCTGTGCAATAGGCTGGGTCCTGCAGGCTGCCTGAGAAAGTGTTCCTGCCAACATCAGTTATTGTTTCCTCAGCAAACCACTCGCAGCTCGGGTCCATTGCAACAATTAGTGATAAATCACTGCTGGGAGCTCGGGCCGCCCGCTGGATGGCTCCCAGCAGCCAACCACCAGCAGGGCAGGAGGACACGCCGCACCGTCACGCCTCGTGCTCTCCCCATTTTCAGTGATGGGGGAAGCGGGGCTCCGTGTTAGTTCTGCATATACAGTGTCGGGGTGAAACAACGTTCCCTTCTGGCAGCACAGATTCAGCACGCATCCCAAATTTTCCTTCTTCCGCTGCACGTGCTGCCCCCATGGAAATCAGTGCAAGCCTCACACAGGCATACGAGGGCAGGATCTAGCCGGTAAATCACAACCCAGATCATAAATACATGTTTGAACCCTCTCTTAATATGATTCATTAAGAAGGAGCTTTTACGGTTGGGGTGGTTTTAATTATCGTTGTGTAATTTTATTGTTATTGTTTCCATTAAACATTAACAAACGCTCCTTATTTTTGGTTAACAAAGATCTTTCTTAGATTGCACAGTAGTTAATGAAAGCCACATAAACACATGCAGAAAGATACCAGGACTCTCATTCAATTACGTATAAAACTTAAAGTAGGAGATCTATAAAAATCCAGATTGTAATGAATCATAAATAAATATGGAAAACTAACAACTGCCTTGGGTAGAGTAGTGGATTTATAGCCCAAAGATTTGCATTTTGAAGGTCTGCATCACTGTCTGTGCTGTGCTTGCTCTCACTCATGGAAGGTGCACGTTCTCAGCAGCCTCATCTCACTTTCTCCAATTCTCTACACAAACTCTGCAGTTCCACAGTGCCAAGGCTGAGGTCCTCCTTTGCCCAGCGTGGCCTCCAGGTCTCTGAAGCTGGAATGAAACCACTTCCTAACCCAAGAGGGAAGTCAAATTGTGATTCCAGCCCATCGCTGATACCTGGATGCAAAAACTCAACAACCCTGTGAGGACCAGTCCTGGAGGCAGGACCAAAAGGCACGGGCAGTCTTTGAAGACTCCTGCGCACTCAGTGGTGTTGAGCCAGATGTTGCCCACCTCAAAGCTCATGTTCCAGCCTCCCATCCCTCCTCCAGGATCAGCCTTGACTTGTGTAACTTTGCAGGGATAGCTGAGAAGTTGGAGGCCCTTCCAGTGGTGTCCCAATGAAAGCAAAGTAAACAGTTTGGTCTGCAGACAATGGGAACATCAGCATTCAGAGAGTTAAAGGGTGAGGGGAGTGGAAGGATTTGATAATGGCAAAAAGTCTGAGGCATCTGCTCCGGCGCTATGGGTGTGTGTCAGTCTGTCTGACACGCTTGTTGCCATGGTGGCAGAGTTCTCCCCAAATTACAAAAAGCGGACAAGACAGATGATTGCCTGAGTGAGATGCAGGTGGGAGGTCGCTGCAGATGGAAATGACTTGGCCTTTGGGCTGGGGCTGGGTGCTCCTGCTGGGGGTAGATGATGTCAAAATGAACCTTGCAAGCCCTGGGGTCTCTTCCAGCTGGACAGATGTTAGAGGGACTGGAGACAGCTGCTAAGAGAAAAGAGAAATCCCTAGAAGTTTCACCCAACCTAACCCCATCTCTGTTACTTTGAGGAGCACAGCAAGCTGATCCCTACGGCACTCACGGGAACAAGCCTTGAGAAGCACAGCCCAACATTTTGGAACATGTCTTTATATGTCCGTGCAGCTGTTTGGATGGGCAGGAGAGTAAGCTGTCAAAGCCAAAAGGAGGGAAGGCCTGGGAGCCCCAGGCACACCAGGAGCTGGGGAGGGTTGGGGCTTACAGGTTGGAAATGCTGGGCATCAGGAGGGATGTGCATGCCTTTGGGCCTGGAGAGGCTCGGGGGGGATGAGAAGGGGGAATTTGGGACAAGAGAAGATGGAATGGGAGCACTGGGAACCCAAGTGGGAAAACTGGGTGTTTGGAGTCTGGAGCAGGAAGGGAAGGACTGAAGGGATCACAATCTGTTGGAGCTGTGCACGACAGCCAGCACATGTCACCATGACCCACATGGGAAGTTCTAGGCTGGGGCTCTTCTAGCTCCTATGGGGAGCTGCAGGCAAGAACAGGGAGCCGCCTTCCAGCTCTGTTTTGGAGTGTGGCACTGCCTGCACCTTGCATACCCCTACAGACTGGAGCTGGCCTGGCTGCAGCTAGCAACACCAGCAAGCAGGCTGCAGTGCTCCAGTGCGGCCAGCAAGGATTGCAGAACAAGTTAGAAGTATGCTCGGCAAACCACAGGCTTAAAAATAAGGAAAAACACATTTCCTCTCCTCAGGAAGGTGTGAGATGGTGGCACTTCTTTGAGCATTTCTTTCCTGGCATGGCAGTATTGTTCCTAGTCCTGCTGCTTTCCTATTGCAAACTGAGTTCATAGAAGTTAGCTCAGACTTTTATGCTAGGCATGTCTTAACTCTCTGTTTTCTGTTTTTAATCCAGACCTCTAATACCAAAAAGAGACAACATGAAGGAGATAACTGATTAATACTCCACCAGTCTTTTATATATATATAATTGATAGACTATTCAGTTTTGAAAGATCATTTACAGACTATCGCGGTCTCCAGTGTCCAACTTCAATATTGAAAAGATGGACTGCAAACCCTTAATTATTCTTGCACGTCCTGTTTGCGTGAAGAACCCATAAAACAAAGCACAAACACGCTTCAGGCTTGTAATAGTTTGATGAAGATTTCTATATTTTTCAAGCTGCTCATTCATTGTAAAAGATGGATTGTTTCTCCCAGGGTCCCATGTATCCAATTATTTCTGTCCTGATTATATAACTTCCTTGGATTTCTCATCCCGCCACTCAACCTTCCTTGCACCCAGGGTTCAAGTACCTTTTAGCACATGGGTGGCATACAGTGATGGCTAGGTGCATCTGCAGGAGTTGCTCTCAAGGAGGTGACAAAGCACAGAGGCACCAGCTCACCCCCATTGTTTCAGTGCGCGGCAGGAAGCTGAGAGCACAAAAAAGGAGGCATGCAGTAACGGGGCTCTTTGCAACCTAAAGCTAACAAGAAGCATACGGCAATGATATGACAGTGGCTACCACTTTGCTGTTGTGTCTACAGCATGGCACAGCACGGCACAGCACGGCACAGCATGGCACAGCACAGGATGGCACGGCATGGCATGGCACAGATCGGCATAGCACACCACGGCTTCTATCTTAACAAAGCCACAGTGTGAACCACACAGCGCGTACAGCTGGCATCCTGCTGCCAGGGCTGGAGGACACACGTCGCTGTGTCTACAAGGAAGGTTTTGTCTGAGCGGAGGGGAGGACAAGAGCTTTCTCCGTTGGAGCCTCAAAGATATGCACGGCTAAGGGACAGGAATTTCTGCCCCCTGGCTTCAGCTAACAGCCAGCTCCCCACATACTATCTTGTAATCCACCTACCAAAGTTTTCACGTCACAAAGTAAAATGAGACAGTAAGCAAGCTTTTCGAGCAGTGGCTGCAACTGAGATTTCAAGTGTCAATAAACATAGGTAGGGCTCATAATACCTTTCGCAAGAACTAAAATCACCCCGAGCAGCAGTGCTTTGCTTTCAGCACTGTGCACGATGTTCATCATCCCCTCCCTGGAGTGGCTGCAGTCCCCCCGCACCCTGGGCTGTGCCCTGGCAGCCGTGAGGCCACCGTCAGCACACCTGCGGTTATCGGCTTTCATTTATTTTCATGTCACCGGCAGAATCGATTTCTGCATTTCACTGTGGGCTGTGGGCAGGGCCGAGCAGGCACGGGGAGCAAGGCCGGATGGGGAGCTGCACGGGGCGGATGATGATCCAATTAAGTCAACAAAGAGCCACAGCGATGCGATCCGAGGGCTCCGGCGCTGCTGGGAGCAAACAGGGAACCGTGGCAGAAGGCAAAGCCAAGCGAACATATGGAATAAGTTACTGCGGGGATGGCGGAGGCAAAGTGCGCAAATGAGTTCAAGAGATGCCTGGGTTCTTCTCGAGAGAAGGAAAGGACTCGAGGGCTCTGCTTGGAAAAGCAGGAAGGAGGGATTAAGATAAAGCCCAGAAATGGAGGCCTGCTGTGCTGAGTGGCCTCTGCTTGTTCCTGGCTTCTCTTTTTGTTTTTTGTTTTTGGTTTTTTTTTTTCATTTGACTGTAACAGATATTAATGTAATTAAAAGATGCGGGAACTACTGGAGAGCTCTGCAGTAAGTTGAGGGCGAGCAGAAGGAAGCAGGAGTGGGAGCTACCTAGCAACCAGCGTGCAAAGCCAATAAAGTGAACAGACAGGGAAAATCCAGGGGAAAAAATTAAATATGAGGGGAAAAAAAAGGCCCAGGATAATGAAAGACAAGCACTTGCATTGCATTCCCAATGTCCTGCCATGGTGTAAGTGGGACTGTTGACAAACATGTAATAAGCATCTAAATTGGCACCACAGTACAAAAAGGACATAAAGCTATGAGAGAGCACCCAAAGGAGGGTTATAAAGATGCGAAAGGTCTGGAGGACAAGACGTGTGAGGAGCGGCTGAGGCCCCTGGGCGTGCTCAGCACAGAGCAGAGGAGCTGAGGGGAGGCCTGATGGCGGCTGCAGCTCCTCACAGGGAGCGGAGGCGCAGCGCTGAGCTCTGCTCTCTGTGACAGCGACAGGGCCCGAGGGAACGGCATGGAGCTGTGTCAGGGGAGGGGCAGCTGGGGGTCAGGGAAAGGGTCTGCACCAGAGGGCGGTGGGCATGGAACGGGCTGCACAGGACAGCGGGCACAGCGTGAGTGCTGGAGTTCTGGGAGCATCTGGACAGTGCTCTCAGACATACGGTTTGATTTTGGGTGGTCCTGACCCTGCTTTTCCCACTGTGACACACTGCTCCGTGCCAACGCCTGGAGCTTCCGCTGTGGCTTCCCCAGCTGCACTTGCACAGCTAAAAGTAAGCACATCCATGCTGGCAGGATCAGGGGCTTGTTTTGCAGTAATGGATTTGTTGCAGAATTATAGCTAACTAACTGTGTCTTCTGGAAAAAAAAAAAAAAAAAAAAAGGAAAAAAAAAGGAAAAAAAAATTGGTTATGCTGGTTTTTGAGTTTCAGGCCATTAAAAATTACCCAGAATGTACAGTCACTCAGTAGCAGCTTCGTAGATAAGGATTTAATTATAAGCCCTGCACTCACTTATACTCTTTGAATACCAAATGCATTTTGTGATTGCTTTCAGAGCGCACTATTTTTTTTTTTATTTTTTTTTCCCAGAAATTTGAAGGCAATTGAGCAATTTTACAGTCTGGAGTCCTGATTCAGCAGCCTTCCCAGCTCAGCAAAGAAATGATGTGCTTAACTCCAATGGGACTTGGGCATATGCTTAATTGGGACCAACATTTAAGATCACATTAAAATTAAAATCTTAATTCTTGCGCCATTCCTGAGCCTCTGTGCGGAACACCGTTTGGTTCCATGATGCAAACTTTTATACAAAGAGCTCCTTGTAGAATCTCTGCTTTGCTGTGGATGTGCGTGTGCGTGCTGCACAAAGCCCAGAAGGTTTGGAGGAGAGCTTACATGCAGTTTGTATGTAAAATGCTTTGAATACAATGCATGCATTACCATGTATGGGCGTTCGTACTGCGCTTGAATACAATGTATGCATTCAAAGGAGGAGGAAAAGAAAAGGAAATTGTGCAGATCCCCTGGAGGGTTAGCCCAGCAGCACAGAGAAAGGAAAGCTGAGGGCAGGCTTGTAGCTGGAAACCTTCCCTGTCCAGTGACAGCTTCCAGTTCTTCCGTTATGTGTTTATAATTATTATTAATTTTGGTTTTGCAACCCTACTTGCTGCACTTTTCTTTTTTTTTTTTTGGCCTCCCTTGCCCCACACCCAGACTCTTTAAGAATGGAATGCTTTGGGACAGCTTTGCAGTGCTGAGCTGCCCCGAAGCACTCACTGACTGCATTTACCGCAAGGTTCAGGTACACACTCTGCTCACCTGAAAGATTTGTACTCAGCCTTCCCTCAACCTAGTCACTTGGTGAGAGGCCAGGCAGGGCTGATACTACATCCTCCTCCAAATTCTGGCTTTCGGGAAAAATTCCATCTTTTTGCACTGCGTCTGCTTTGCTCCTGGGGAAAAAAATCAGCTCTGACAAGCTTGTGTTGTCTCATGGAAAAGTCATTTTACTCGCAAATTCCCAACCGAGCCGCAGGCAGCAGAGAGGCTTTGTCCCTGTGCTCTGAAGGAGATGTAGTCTGCAGGCACTGGGGACTGAGCTGAGCCCAGTGACCTGGGGGTCAAGGCTTAGGATGATCTGTACCCTCCAGCAGCTGGGCTCATCCTTGCGCTGCCTCTTCCCCCACTCTCTATGTCACCTGCAACCTGCAGAGCTCTCCAAGCCACAGTGTCCTCATCCCACAGCCTGCATACTGCATGTAATGGTGGTATCCATCCTGGTACACCTCACGGGCAGGTATCCTTCCACAGTACCTTGCTCACTATGGAGCATGCTGCTGGGACCCCAAAAATCACAAAGAGTCGACAGACCACTTGATCAAATTGGAAGAGCTTTAATGTCACTTCCTTTGGAGGACATCAAGCTTTGATGGGCCCATTTGTGCTGTAGAATCATAAAACGCTGGAATGGCTTGGGTTGGAGGGGACTTTGAAGTGCCTCAACCCCTGCCATAGGCAGGGCTGCCCCCCACCAGCTCAGGCTGCCCAGGGCCCCATCCAACCTGGCCTTGAGCGCCTCCAGGGATGGGGCACCACAGCTTCTCTGGGCAGCTGTGCCAGCACCTCACCACCCTCTGGGGAAAGGATTTTCTTGTCACATCCAACTTAAATCTCCTTTAGGCAGTGGGAAGGCCCTTGCAAGTGTCTGAGGGAGCTCCATGCCCCTCAGTGACAGCACATCTGGGGACAATCATAGGTGGCAGTGCAGTTTTGCATTGGGAAAGTAACTGCCAGCACTCTGTACACTGCTGTGCTGCAAGGTAGTGTCTGGATATTAAATAAGGAGCTCAGAGGTTTTTCTCACCATTATAATAACACTGCAAACTGCTATGTTATTTATTGTCATATCATTTTTGCCAAGGGCCTTAGCTTGTCTATTGGTCGTTAGAAGCAGAAGCATTTGCAAAACAGTTTAAGAAAGCATCTCGCGCTGTTACTCCTCAGCTTCCATTTCCAAGCCATCTACCTCAGAAAAACGGCGAAGCTGCCTGCACACAAACAGTGCCAGATGTAGAAAGCAAACGAGCTGAGAGAATGAAATGCTTTTTATCATTTCTTTCAGCCACAGTAATCGTACGTGTTACTCGTAACAATTGTGGGAATTAAATTTTCAGAGGGAAGTGGGATTTAGGTGAATTTCGAATCCTTTTTTGCCTTGTTTCATTTTTTGTTTTGTTTTGTTTTTTGAATCACAGGAGCAGGAACTCATGCAGGAAAGCACTGCTGGTGTGCAGGAGTTCCGCTTTGCCCCATGTGCCAGCCCCAGGCAACCAAGGTGAGAGCTGCTTGGTATTTTGCAGTAACAGCCCTCATGTTCAAGCACTTGGCAGACACTTACTGCAGACAGCACTATCTCTGTTCTACAGGTTGGGATTGCAAGAAAGAAGGGGTAACCTGGTTTGCCTGCGGTCCCAAAGGAGAGCACCGTGCGATAGCAGGGCAGCACATTATTCCTGTCTGCGTGATGATGCTGAATGAGGAACATGTGCTGAGGAGGGGGCGGCTTCCTGTACTCCTACTTCCATTCAGGCTTCTTCTTGAAGGTTCTCCAGATCAGAGACCACGGATCTCTTAGCCCACAGCACTCCTGCGCTCAGTGACTGCACAGCGACCATCAAGGACCACGAGTGCTGTGAGCTCTGCAGAACGCTGAGCATCCCCACAGCTTCTGTGCCCACAGATCCCCAGGTCTCCCACTCATGGTCAAGATTAGATGGAAATGGCTCTGTGTCACAATCCATCCAGAGTCCACCGGGATGTTAATTCATGGCAGCAGGGGAAGTACATGCTCCCCGACCTGCTGTGCACAGTGCCACGCTGTGATTCGCGCTACTCAGCTCACACAGCCACACTTTGCGTCCGTAATGACGGGAGAAAGCAGGGCTTCATCCTGGAGCTCTGTGTATAATCAGATGCCGTGCTGTAGGGCTCTGGAAAACACACCAGAAATAATAATTGGGAGGAAATAAAAGGTTTCGTTCAAAACAGCATGCGATTTAAATAAGGAGCGAAACAGAAAGCGCTCAGGATTTGAGCATCCAAAGAATGAACTTGTAATTCATTTGCATTGAGGCTGTGG
The DNA here is from genome assembly GCA_030625065.1 of Alectoris magna. Classification (NCBI taxonomy): domain Eukaryota; kingdom Metazoa; phylum Chordata; class Aves; order Galliformes; family Phasianidae; genus Alectoris; species Alectoris magna. Next base: position 83,955,642 of record CM060560.1, read on the forward strand.
GGGGAGGGGTGCCATTTAAACCAGCAACAAACCCTACTTTAGATGTAAAGGCGAGATGGTGGCCTCCGGGCAGGAAATAAGCAGGGGTACAAACTTTGTCGTGACGCATGCAGCAGTCAGCGATGGAGCTGCAGCTGGGCACCGCAGAGCAGGGGGGTGGAGGGGATCACTGCCCAGAAGCTTGTGGGGGAAGCAGGGATCCGTGGCTGCAGTCTGGGTCAGCATAGAAGCCAGAGAGGGTCTGTGGGCTTTAATCGCTTCCAGAGCCCTGGCAGCTTCAGCTGGAAACTTCCCTCTGCACAGAGCCAAGAGGGTCAGGATCTCTGCATATGTCTTTTCATGCCCGTGAAGACAAGTGCTGATGTTCTTTAACTCCTTATCAGCTGGCATCGAGGAGGCAGGCTGTCAGAGATGTGCAACTCCTTCCTCCCCATAAGCTTCATGGGGAAGGAGGGGATGTGGGAGCTGCTCCATGCCCTGCCCGCTGCTGCGCTTCCCTTCCCTCTACCTCCTGCATGCTCACATATGCACAGCCCCGGGTGTACAACCCATGTGCTCCCCGCATGCTGCAGGGGTGCCATTTGTGCAGTTTGGCCAGAGATCTGAGGTTTATAATTATTATTATTTGTATTTATGGGAGAAGAACCGGTCCTACTGTGCCATGGGGAAAGCCTCGCTCTTCCCGCCAGGTCCCCTGGCTCACAGAGAGTCTGATTGATCTGCTCACTGCTATCGTGTTATTACGGTTTAATTGCTGGCAGAGAGCAGCCGCTCAGGAATGCAGCGCTGATTCCTGCCGAGACCATCGGGGCTGAAATCCTCCTACACAGGACACAGCTCCTGCCATGGCAGCCCCACTCCTGTCTGAAGCATCCACAAAGGTGCCAGTGCTCTGCATCCCTGTGTGGTGCAAGGACATCTCCTGTGATACATCTGATGAGCATCACATGTTGCCACCTTCCAGACAGATTTGCTGCAGATTTTCACGTCGAGTGACCCGGTTTCTGGATCTCACCAGAAAAATAATAACTCTGCTGTCATCCTAGTGATGCATGGGGCTGGCAGCCCCCAGGTCGGCCAGGCTTTTGGTTCCCAGGCCAAGGAATGTAGTTTGGCCTTCTGCTTTTGTGCCCCTACAACCTGTCCCTGCTCTGCTCAGTCTGTGTTTGTGTGAGTTTCTCTCCAGCATGTGCCAAGGCATGCCCCGAAGCTAGCCACAAGGATCATTTGTTTCTCCTCCTCTCTCCCGCAGGCTAATGCAACCCCATTGCCTGCATGCATGGACATGCACATGCGTGTGGGTATGCAGGGAAGGGAAAGAGCCTCGGGCACTCTGCGGTCACCTGCAGCCATGGACAGCTGTGCCTTTGTGGATGCCTGCCCCTGCATGGTGCCAGGCTGCTGTGCCTACCATGGGGGCAAGGACAGAAGCTTGCAGTCCTAACTGAGCTGGCTTTTGCAGAGGGAAGCATCCTTGGTCCATAGCAGGCTGCTTACTGGCTGGAAATTGCCTGAAGCTCAGAAAGGAGCGGGGAAATGGGACACTGTGCCTGCTGTCCCCGTCCCCACTCTAGTTCATAAAACCACAGAATCACAGAATGGTTGAAGCCCTCCCCCTGTGCTAGCCCGCTGCCCGTGGGAACCGCGCAAAGGTCAGCACTGCAGGGACGCTGCTGGCTCCCGCTGCCAAGAGCGCTGCTGCTGAGATGGCGCTGCTGCAAATAAACCCGTCTCCCGGCTAATTGCTAGGGAGCGCTTTGCCCTCTATTTTTAGACAGGCTTGCGAGCTCGCATTGAAGATTTTCTCTCTTTCTTCCTCTCGCACATTGTGAGCAGTGCTGGACTGAGCTCAGCTTCCAGCGGGGTCAGGGAACGGAGGACAACCACAGGCTCGCACGCCAAAACCACTCAGCGGTTGTAAAAGCACTGAGAACATCGGCTCCAGCGCTGAACGGAGCGGGAGCGGCTCTTTGTGTCCTCCGCTCACTGTGTCCCCGCCGCTCCCAGCCAGGTCCCAGTGCTCTGCTCTTCGGCCTCGGTGCTCTCAGGATTGAGCCCTCCCTACCAGGAGAGCCGCGGGCACTGCTCCCTCCCTGCGCCTGGAGCGCTCCTCAGCCTGCTCAGGGGTTAACCTCGGTCCCCAGAGCCGCATAGGCAAATTAGCACCGTGTTTTCCCCAAGCTAATTAACTTCCCTGGCAGCAGGGCTAATTATCTCCTGCACAGTGCTGGCTGCAGCAACCGCCGGCCCCCAGGCGAGGGGGGACTCAGCTCCTGGGCACCCACCCCGTCATCCCCATGTCACCCTGTTCATGTGCGCGTGAGGACGCTGCTGCCAGGCAGCTCTGTGGTTTGCCATGGATTTTAGCAGCTGGTGAAGCGAAATGTCTTCAGCATTCTCCTCCTCCCCTTCTGTCCCAGCAAACCACATTTCTTTTGCCCCCCGCTCCACTGTTTCGGGGATCGATGGGTCATCAGGGTGGTGAGCTGGTGCCTGTAGTGACAGTGGCACTATCCCATTACTGCTGGCATACCTGTGGGACTCTCTTCTCCCAAAAGCTCACCAGGGCTGGGAAGTCCAACAGAGGCACCGCTGTAGCTTGCAATGGAGCTGCCCCACAGCATGAACCCACCAGGACCCCCAACCCCCACAGAGTCCCCAGCAGCGGTGCTGTGGGTGCAGAGAACACTGCAGGCCCAGGCTGAGCACAGCTGCCTGCTTCCCCTCTCTCTTTCCATGTACTGATTTCCTCTCTGAGAGATAGTGGATAAACATGTTTATCTGAGGACTGATTCCTTTTCTTGCATCTCTCTCATGACTAGCAGGCACTGCATTGGGTTTTTGGATTCTTTTTGTTTTGTTTTGTTTTGAGGTTGCATTTTTATGACATTTTAATTGGCTCAGGCCTACACGAGTCTCAAAGCCAATTCAGCCCTGACGTTTGCAAGTAGAGCTGTTTTCTCTCTCCATTTTGACAGACACTTTGTGCTGGCCAAAATGGCCTCGCATCGGATAAAATAAAACCTCCTCTTCTCACAGCTCTTGCCTCGTTTCACCCCAAACCCACACCCTCCCACCCCTGGGCTTTCCCTTTGGAATTTCGTTTCTCATTGCATAGCCTGAGGAGAACACACCCACCCACCCCATCCTCTTCCCATGCCTGCTGCCAGCCCTGTGCTCTGGGATCGCTGCCGGAGGGCTTTGGATCAGCAACGGCCAAGACACCGTGTTCACACCGCCCCGATGGCCCTCATCCAGCAGCACACAGCGCAGGGGATGCATTATTTATCAGGCCCAGAGCTCCGGGCCCTGCTCACACTTTGCAATGGTGAGGCGGCGAGGTGAGGACAAGGCCTCAGCCCCAGCGCCGCTTCCTTGTGTTTTAAGCAACCCGCCAGATGCTGCTGCAGTTTGTGACCTGAGATCCGTCTTTTTTCTTTTTATTTTTCCCCTTCTTGACTTCATGCTCTCAATATGATTTACAAAAATTGCTTATAATAAGGCTCATTCAGCAGCTGGATAATGGCTGTCAGGAGTTAAGAGACGCTGTGGCATGTTTAGCACAGAAGCATATTGTGTATCTGGGTCCCAAAGCGTGGGGATTTAAGGCAGTTTTTATTAAGGACGGGCTGCGCTGAGGTACCCACAAGGAAAGAGGGCCCTCTGGGTGCCAACAGGGCCATCTCTTGCAGGTGGCACGCAGGTTGGAAGGCAGAGGAGGGGCAGCAAATAGCCTCAGCAGCCGGTTCATGGCAGTAAATCCGGATTAGGAGAAGAGTTCAAGGTCTCAAACGGCTGCATTAATCCCTTCATCACCTTGGCCTTAAGTACCGGAACGATCGTCTCTCTCTCCACATCCCCTTTGGCAGCTGCTGAGTGTAGATGGAGATGGGGATGGGGACAGGGATAGGGATAGGGAAGGGGATGGGGGTGGGGATGGGGATGGGAATGCAGAAGGGACGTGGCACATTGTGGGGAGGCTTTGGCCAGGTGCAAGGGTGCCCCTGTGACAGGCAACCCACAAGGACCTTCCGTCCCACTGCTGGCACCATGTCAGCCCTGCTGCCCCTCTGGGGTGGCTGCATTTATTTTTGTGAGCCTAGAAAGCAGTGCTTTTGCAGCCAGAGGCTCTTGGGTTTGCCCTTCTGCCAGACTCGCTGCACGTAAGCCAGCACTAAGCCTGTGGGCTAATTGGCTTTATTTATTGTCTCTTTTGTGCTGTGCAGGGGTTTGTTTGTGCTGCTGCTGCTTTGCTTATAGGTTCAGGGCAGGCGTTTTGTTTCTCTGCTTGCCTTCATCTCGGGGCCTCCCCAGTTTTCCCTTGGAACCAGAGCAGGGCTGGGCAGTGATTTTGGGCACTGCCAGAGATTTTGGAACGCAGCCAGAGGCAGATTAGGCAGCCAAGTACACGGGACCATGGGATGCTCGGGAGGGCAGGCACTGTGCCGTGGGGTTTTGCAGGCAGGGATGCTGCTGCTTGCAACCCCGGAGGCTTCCTGCAGGAGCTCAGCTGTGCAATCTGTGTTCAGTGCTTGTCCTCCCTGGCAGGAGAGCCGTTGGATGCCAGCCATGGCAGTGTGTCATACTTGCAGACCTCTGCTTCTCTTCTCAGATTCAGCTGCTCAAAACTCTGCCAATTTTTTGCAATTTTTTTTATTAATTTTTTTTTTTTTGCATAGTTTTTTTACTAGCAGAATTCTCTAATGATTTTTTGCTGGGTTGTTTTTTTTCCCCCCCCCAAAGAAATCAGGGTAATTCATGCAGCCCTGCCTTCTCCTGGCTATCCCTTTGCACTGTGTATTCTACGTTCTCAAGAAGCCAAGAAGAGCATAGTGGGGTGTCTCTATGCAGAACCCTCCACCAGCACAGCATTATGCCCACGGGGCCAGCTGCCCTGAGAACCAGGACCTTAGGAGCCCAGCGAAGGGGTGAGGAAGTCAGCCAGACCTCAGGTAGGATCAGCCTGTGAGAACATGGCCCCTAATCCAACTGAGATAATCTGAACAGGAATTAACCAGGTCCGGCTGGAGTTCAGCTCCCTCTCCCCATTTATTTTTGGCAAGAGGGTATGAAGAGATCTCTGTTGCTCCGGTGCCTCGGCCAGCAGCAGCACACCAGACCTCACTGGGTCTTCCTGCCCCTTATGGCTTTTGCACCACCTATTGCTCCCAGGTCCCCCCTGTAGCGCCTCTCTGAGGCCTCAGAGACCTGACCATGAGATCAGGGTGCAGAAGCTCAGCAGAACCACCTTCCAGCAGAGCTCCCAAGCATTCTGTTTTTAGCATGAGTTCTGCAACATCGAGTGGCATTTTCTTCTGTAACAGCATACCAAACTTTTTGTTTCCATCCAGAAAAAAAACAATTTTCTGACCCTCAAAAAGCAAAGAAAACAATGTAAAATGGACTTTGAGAAAGTTCTTCTCTAGGATTTCTTGGTTTAACCTGAATTTTCAGTGAGGTAAATCTACCTGAGGGAATACCTTTCATGAGTCTTTCACACAGCAATATTTGACAGATTTGAAAAGCTACAGGGCTTGAGGGGCAAAACGATTGTTCATTTTGCATGTTCCCTTTTTATTGTCTCCGTTTAGTGCTCACACGTGGTGGGTCTGGATACAGCGCTGCAGGCAGCTTCACTTCAGGGTCTCATTGCTTCAACATCTGGATTTCTTTAAGCGAAGCTATCAGTGAAGGCCTGTTGGGTTTGCAAAGCTATGATAATGTTCCCATTATTCTTAGATACTCTAAAAGCTTGTTTTTTAAAATAAAATATTTGGGGGGCCAAAATTTCATCGTCTACCTTTAAATGAGGAATGAAAGGAAGAGTGTAGAGAATGTGAAGGTTTAAACAAATATTCCCAGATCTTTGAAATAACGCTGTTTATTTCTTTTCTTATGGAGAAGAAACATCTACTCTTCAGTCTCTCAAACATTTCTGAATCTTTTTAAGGTAGCAGCAGCGCTGTGGCATGGCTCACATAATTGCATTTGGATGCGTCTCTTTGTCATCTCTATTATGACACGTTCCGCGTTTTGGCTGAAATATGACATTCCCACAGCCTCGTACATGCTGCATATTTCTACCTCTTTGCCCAGAAGCTGCACACTGTCAGAAACAGCTGGGCAATGGGAGCTGCCAACCCTCTGGGCACCCCAGTGGTTTTGAGGCAGCTCTAAAGGGGTTAGGGATGGCTGGGAGCAGGAGTGGGTGCTGCCAATCCTGGGGGTACCCGTGCATCTCTGAGCCCACAGTATCCTCAGCTCCCTGCTCTCCGCCATCGTTTCATGGTGCTGGCAGCTGGCCAGGCTTGTTTAATTGCTTCGTCATTAATTTCCCACAGCAACAGGCCAGTGGGCGGGCAGGCACCTCACTCCTTAATGAGGAGCCGCGTCTCTGCGCTGCATCACACAAACTCCTGCACAGCCTTTACAAATAGGGACAGGTTGAAGAGATTGATTTATTTTTCCCTAGAAAGGCCACCACGCCACTGGACTGCAAAATGATTGATCAGATGACCTTTTTTCCCACTTACTGCCCTTCCTGGAGCCCTGTTGTGTCAACGCACCACAAAAGCCGCCAGCAGACTGGAACAGCCATCCCTTGCCTGCGAGCCTCCCATTGGCAATGCCTTCAGCCAACACATGGGGATGGGTTTAGGCACTCCCCGTCCTTCCTCCTGCCACCTGCAGGCTCCCCATCATCCTGAGGGTGAAACAGCCCTGTGGGTCCTCCAGGCTATCAGCAAGATGCTTCTGGAGGGCTCTTTAAGATAAATGAAGAGGGCTGTTCCACTCCCACAGCTGATTACAAACGTGTCTTTTTATTCTTTTTCATAGAGGAGGAGAAAAAGAAAAGTGTCTTGGAAAAGAATCTCTAATTTTTGCCTTTCTGCCTCTGGGTAATCATCAAAACACAGCACTCACCACTCTCTCTGGGACACGTAGGCTCACTGACAGCGTGTGTGTCAGCAGAGGCAGCCCCATAGCCCCCATCTCTCCTTCACAGCATCAGCATCTCGGGGCAGGGGGGGGGCATGCAGATGCAGAGTAAGCCCTGCTGGGAGCTAAGGCAGCACAATATCCCGTGGGTCACCAGTTAAGCATTTCAGCCTGGAGCGGATCTCTCCTAAGCCACTTTTTGGAGATAAGCTTATCTAGACCTGACAGCTGAATTTAACCCTGAACTTTTGATCTCGATTTTTAGCCTATCCGTCTCCTTGAAATTATACATGGCAGCCTTTCAGCCTTCCCAGCCACCCTGTCAGAGGGACTGAGCATGGGACAGTGTCCTCCCATGCCCCTGGGATGTAGACAACCCCCACCACAGAGAGCCCTCCATGAAGAGAGCAGGAGGGCAGATGGGATTTTACACCCCCGGCTATAACAGGTTTGAAGGTAATGTTGTACAAGAGCAGATTAGAGCCCCGACACTTTGCCATGCCAGCATTTGGAAACTTGTTTTCAGTGCATAGAAGCGGCTCAGAATGCTCTCTCTCCCCACATGAAAAATGCACTTGGTAATAGTGTTCCTATTGCTGGACAAGCTCGCGGCATCGGTGCTGTCAGCGCTGTGACATACTGGCCAGGAAGGGTTGCGCTAATCAGTTTTCCCAGCATCAAATCAGCGTCTGTTATAGATGGTCAAGGAAATTGAGGAATCTCGATGTTTTTGCAATATTGCTTAGTTGGCCATGAAATATGGGTGGTTCCGTGAGGAATGGCTTGTTTCTCCCTCACTAAGATAAAGCAACTTTGGCTAACGATGAAGCATTGCCGCACGATGAAGCCAGCTAATAGCAGCAGGCTGATGAGGGCAGATAACAGCAGCACCCCGGCAGAGGAGAAGGGATGCATAAACAGCTTTGCAAATAAGACATTATTAATATGGTTGAACTACAGAGAGCAGGAGGGATTTCTTTTCTCCTCCTTCACTCTAAAAGCAATATTCATAAAACATCTTGGTTCGCACGTTTAGCCAAGAAATTAAATTATTCAGCATCTTACTGGATGTTTTCCAGCTCAATCTTTGCTCAGCCAGCGCACCAGGGCAGCCTTCCTGGGCATTGCACTTGTCTAGGGTTGCCGAGAAGCTCACTGATCTTAGCGATCTTTTCCAACCTTAATGATTCTATGATTCTATATGAGAGGTTCAGGTTGGATATTAGGGAGAATTTCTTCTCAGAAAGAGCAGTGAGGCAGTGGCACAGGCTGCCCAGGGAGGTACTTTCAGGCACTTCTGTCCCTGGAGGTGTTCAAGAACCATGTGGATGTGGCACTGAGGGACACGGTGAGTGGGCATGGTGGGGGTGGGCTGGTGGTTGGACTCTGATCTGAGTGTTTTTTCCAACCTTAATGATTCTGTAATTCTAATGGAAGGATGGCAAGACACAGAGAATGCACCTGGTGCTGGCAGGGCAGAGATGAGTTGTCTGACAGCCTAGAGAGGAAGGACAGCCTGTTTTCTGGTGGCCCTGAGTTTTTTAGGGAAACCACAGGCCAGTCAGCTTAGATCTAGGCAGAAAAGTGCAAACCTGTCCCCGGGACCAAAGCACATAAGCCCTTTTTATGGAGCGGTCCTGTGATATAAGCGGCAGCCAGGGATTTATGCTGTCTTTGAAGTAAATTGCATCCCGGTGCACCATAGCATGAAAGTTAAGATTTACCATTGCTGGGACACTGAAGACCCCGGTGGAAGCAAGCGAATAAATAGTGCAGCGCTCTTCTCGCTGGTTCTGCTGTGCAAATCGACTTCACAGCCCTTCCTCGCCTCCTCGCCCCTGCTTTGGCGTGCTTTGTGTCGGGGAAGCAAATTGGTCACATCTGCATCCGGCCAGGGAGGAACAAATGTGCTGGCTAGGCAGCAACGAGCTTTCAGAGGGGGATGCCTCAAAGTGAAACGAAAGGTCGGCCATCAAAGGTAGGAAACAGACCGGCGGATGAAAGGGATCCTTTGCTTAGCTTTGGTAAGACTACGAGGTATTAAAAAAAAAAAAGGGGGGGGGCACAAAAAAAAAAAAAAAAAACTAGGGCATCCAGAGATGCGTTTCCCCCTCCCCTTTTCCTTTGCTCACCCTCAGCAGAGGAGAGGGCCCAGCACACCCCTGGTTACCCTCACCACCAGGTTAGCTGGGGTGCTTGGTCTGCTGGAGGAGAAATGAGCCATTTCCCCCACAGAAACCCCCGCCTTTCGCAGCCAGCTGAGCAAACATTGTGATATGTCCCAGCCTGGCGGTTTCATTGGTCAGCGAAAACAAAGGGAGATCTGATAGAGAAGGGCTGAATCCCTCTGTCCGCTCACCCACCAAGCTCTGCAGCAGTGCCGGGGCCTGGCTTAACGCGGTGGGGAAGCACACGCCCAAGTCCTATGGAAAATCCCTTCGGTCGTTATAGTTAATCATGCCCAGTTAATCACGTCCAGGGTTGGCTGATTTGCTGAATCACGACACGCAGGCAATTACCCTAAATCAGAGCGGTGTCCTCCGTTCCCACAAGGCTCCGTTATGCTTTTCCTAAAGGGAAGGGAAAAACAAACCCAAGCAGCCGCTCCGTGCTGCCAGGAGGAGCATGCAGCCGAGTGCTCCCCGGCCTCCTCCCAGCCTCGCGAAAAGCTTTGGGAGCTCTGCACACCGAGGCTGCTGAGATGTATGGCTCCACAGGCTGAGTTCACCCAGTTTCCTCAGACCAGCTGCTTCAAGCCCTGTGGATGAGGTTTCACAGTGGCTGGCCTTTTGGTGCTAGATGTGATACTGGGATGGACAGACAGACATCTGGGCACAGGGAGAGGAGAGCTCCTCCTGCTCAAGGCACGCTGCCATTCATTCATAGGATTACAATATTATCTGCACATCGAGACTCAGGCTAAGCCCTGTGTTTCACATGTGCGGAGGGGAAAAGGCAAGGCAGGAGGAGGGCCTGAGCATTCCCGTGTAGGAGCCAAAGACTAATGTGCCCAGCAAAGCAAAATTAACCCAAATGCCACGATTATGCAGAAAAAAAATCCTGCCTGAGAATGTCATTTCACCAGCGATACCCTGCAGTTTTCCGCCGGTGAGAGTTCGAGAGGTGGCATGGTAACAGAGTGCATCAGGGCAGGCATTTGACTGGAAGCATTAAATACCTCTGAAAGGTGAATGGCCAAGGTCTTCCTGATAATTAAAATGTGTGCAGTCTTCATAGACCAAGGAAGGGACAGAGCTATTGTTTAAACAGGTAATTAGAGCTGTATTTTAAGCAAACTCGGGGCAGTAACGAGCTCTCTCAGATGGGAGCAGCAGCTCTCTGCTCTCAATTCCATCATGAATAACTATTTCCCCTCCACCCCACTCCCTAGCGATGGTGTCTGTTGGGAAAGAAAAAAAAATCCTATTCGATTCCACATTTTTCACTCGCTGTCTCTTCCTTTCTGCGTTCAGGTTCAGGAGAATTGGCTGAGCCACTTTTTTTATTAGAGCAGTGGCAACAGGAAAAAAAATGGGAACCAGACAAGTCCCAAGGGAAGGGAGTGGGTAGCATGAGGCAGCACTCCCCCCCCCCCCCCACACACACACACACTTGCACATGCATCCCATCTGCACAGGAGCTGTGACAGGACACTGACACAGTGAAGCTGCCACCGAAGGGAGCTAGCCAAGCCCTGCAGATGTGCTATGAGCTTCTATTTTGGGATGGATGCCTGTACTTCTGCTGGGATGAATCCATGTTAGAGTAGGCAAGTCTCTCACCCAAGCCTTCCTCCATGCCATACCTGCAACATGAAGAAATCTTTCTCCTTCCTGTCAGAAAGGATGGGAAAGAAAATGAGCTGGTTTTGACTGCAAACACAGAACTACTTGAGCTTTGGATATTGTTTATATTCCTGGTGTGTCATAGGATAATGGGTGTTTTTGTTACAGCCCCAGCTCCTGGAATCCTCAGAAAATGTGAAATCTCAGTGTATCCTTCCCTTCCCTCCCCTTGTCTCACCTTCCCTTCCCTCTCCTTCCCTTGCCTTCCCTTCCCTTTTCTTCCTTTCCCTTTTGCAAGAAAGCTGTTAAAATGCTAATGACAGAGCAAAAACGGAGGAAAAACTCATCTGTGCAGCCTTCTAAGAGCCGTTAAAGCCATACATGCTGTCCCTGCTGACTGGAGGTGCTTGCCCAGGGCACCAGCTGGGAAGCAGGAGAGGATGTGGGGTCAGCCCAGGCCTGGGGGAACTCCCCGTCCTGTCATGAGCATTAGCTTGGGAGCTGCCCAGCTGCAAAAGCCCAGAAGCAGTGAGTGCCTGCCGGGATGGAGCTGAGAGCAGCACAACCAGGTTGCATCCCGCTCCTCTGCCCTCACACGGCCCAGCAAAGGGCCTTTCCCCAGGGAGGACGGCAAGGAGCCCAACACCTCCGTCCCCTGACCTCTGCCGCGTGCTGCCTGCTAAGCAGTGCAGAGCACAGGCAGGAGCGCAGCACCCCGGTGACTCATGCAGCACAACCTTTTGCTTTATTAATTTTTTTTTTTAAAGCAGGAGCGCTGATCCATCAGTCAATTACTCGAAGAGGCACTCTAATTTGGTACCCAATTGTTTCCCCAGCTGCCACCGCGTCTAATCGCCGCTGTCAGCAGCGGGAGCAGAATGTCTGCGAATGGGAAAGCACACGGGTGCTGGGTAAAGGAGGAACGTGCTCACAGAGAAAATAAGCACTGAAAACATACGCATCAAATACATCGCAGGGTCGCGGGTGAGTACCGGGTAATAAAACGCTGTCAGGGGGCAGGGGCCCCTCCTGGCCGTGCAGCCGTAGGGATGGGCTGGGAGGGACGTGTCCTGCAGCTCAGAGCAGCCTGCTCAGGCTTCCAGCCAGAGGTGGCTGGAGCAGCCACATGTGGCTCAGCAGTGAGCATGGTGTGGAGTTTGCTGCTTTTTCCACCAAGGGTCTCAAATCACTCCAAACCAAACCTTTGTAAGGATTGCTTAATGGCTCTGTCTCTGTCCCGTCTTTCTCTACTCCAGCTTAACGCTTGCCTGAAATCACATGAGAAGTCAGCGGCCAAGCAAGTTCCCTGACCTCTGTTTCCTGTCCTTTAGCCCCCAAGTGCTCCTTTTTTTCCAAGAAATCCAAGAATAGGAACTGTACCAAAACATCTGTTTTTGTGTCAGGGAGGAGTTTTGATTGAAAAAAAGGAGCCCTGATTTCAGCCGGTACAATGCCAAGACACCCTTCTGCTTTCCTCCTCAGACCTTTCAAAGTCAGGATGGAGACACAGAGTCATTAAGGTTGGAAAAGACCTCTAAGAACACCGAGTCTAACCAGCAGCCCATCACACCATACTCACTGCCCACGTCCCTCAGTGCCACATCCACACGGCTCCTGAACACCTCCAGGGACGGTGACTCCACCACCTCCCTGGGCAGCCTGTGCCACTGCCTCACTGTTCTTTCAGAGAATAAATTTTTCCATGATGACACCAACTCCAGCCCAGGGCAAAGCAGCAGTGAGCTTGTTTGCAGTAACCCATCCATGCTGCATGTCGTGCGGAAGAGTGGTCTCTGAAAGCAGAGGCTGCAGCAGCTCCCCAACAGAGGGGAGCAAAGGCAGAGATGTACAGCAGAGGCTGGTCATTTCCACCAGGACAGGCGAGAGATTCCCGGCCAGATGGATCCAGCAGACAGCACAGCGAAGTTGTTGGCCAACTTAGGATATGATGTTGGCTTCACAGGGAAGCTACTTGGCTGCCTCTCCCTGAATCAAGATTCAGTGATGCCAGGAGACGAGCACAGCGGGGAAACAGAAAGCAAAAAATGGCAGAGTTGATGGCAACTCGACATTAATTCATTTTTACCATATGTCTGACTATTCATTACACTCCGCCATTCTGTTCTACAAGACTCCTGGGGGTCTTGATGCCATTTTATGGTTAGTGGGGTTTTTCCTAGCTCGCGGCACAGCACTGCCATGCTGTCCCTCCCAGGCTCATTGCTTAGAAGGTCCTGCAGCAATGCAGCACCATCCCAGGCAGAGCCAGCCACTGGATATCATGTGCCCTACACTCACTGCCACAGCCTGTCACCTCACCTGGTGCAGGGAGCCATGGCCCAGGCACGGCACCTGCTACAAACATGCTCCGGCACCTGCCAGCAGACCCCGCTGCGCACAACGGTTTTTATGGATTTGCAAACGATTCTGTGTTTCTCTGCGGTCTCCCTCTGGAGCGTGCTGCTGGCGCGGGACCAAGCCCGGCTCGGCAGCCAGCGCGAGCCATGCTGGCACAGCGCTGCTGGAGCACAGAGCCTCCGGCTGGAAGCGAGCAGCACGGCTCCGCGCACGCTGCTTGCAGCAGCAGCAGCTGTTTCTCCTTGTAGGTAGGAGGGCTGAATTAGTGGCCCCTTGCCTGCATTCAGCTGTCCAGCTCCCCCCGCCCCATCGCGGCTTCCCACTCCCATCACGCTCGCGTGGAGCGGCAGTGAGCTGCGCACACGGCTGAGCTCCCATCCGGAACCGTAACAGCCCCGTGTCTCCTTCGGGCTGCGAGCCCCTGAGCAGCCCCTCGTCGGTCATGCTGAGGGACCGCAAGAGGAATCAGAGGGGGCTGCACGGAGGAGACCTCCAGATCTCAATAAGAAAGCACAACAGCAGGTAGCATAATTTTAAAGACGCCTAATTACTAAGAAAATAAACAAGAAGAGGAACATAGATAACGAGTAATCCTTATGTCCCTTCAGATGATGGAACCCCATTTTCATGCAGCATTGTACAGACCCCAGGTAAACATCCAGGACATGCCGCCCAGATGCCATCACAAAGTTCGGTCTCCTCCCTTGTAACATGTGTGTTCATTTTGCTTCATGCACTGAACCAAATCCTCCCTCTTCTCCTGAGGGGTGGGTGTGCTCTCTCTTTAATGACATCCACCAGAGAGCAACGCTGATTGGCACAAGGCATCTCAACACATTCCTTTACATCACTGTGCACATGGAACATGCAGCAGCTGCTCATGCCAACACGTGGGATTCTCAAGCCCTGATCTGGGGTCCAACAGAGCAGGAATATTTAGTTTAGATGTTGGGAAGAAATTCTTTCCCCAGAGGGCGGTGGGGCGCTGGCACAGCTGCCCAGAGAATCTGTGGTGCCCCATCCCTGGAGGCACTCAGGGCCAGGTTGGATGGGGCCCTGGGCAGCCTGAGCTGGTGGGGGGCAGCCCTGCCCACGGCAGGGGTTGGGGTGGGTGGGCTTTGAGGTCATTTCCAGCCCAAACCGTTCTGTGATTCGATGATTCTATGACTCCTTCAACATCATTTACTCTGCAGGAGTCCCTGTTCACCTCATCCTTTGCTCTTAAGCTCAACCATGCTTTCTCTCTATGGAAGGGTCATTTTATTATGCATATTAGCAAGCTGCTTAGCAATACAAGTAATACAGATGTACAGGGTAGTTGCCACAATAGTAAGCACACAGTAACTGTCAGAAGGACGATGCTGGGGTGTATGATCAAGTATTTAACAGCATTAGCGCTGGTACTTGTTCCCTCAAAGATATACTACCACCCAGCCTTTGCAATGCTATCTAAATATTTAGTCATTTGTGAAAGTTGTTTATTCTGATGGAGCATGCATATTTCAGTTTCATCATGTTCATGGCTCCTCTCAAATAACAATTCTAAATTTAATTATAAATCATAATTGGATAACATTTTGTATAAACCCACCTACTTCAAATCCAAGAATACTCCAAATAGGAAAAAAAAAAAAAAATGTTTATTAAATCCATACTGGCTATGTCTGAGTGCTGTGTGTAACGCGTAGTTTCCCACATAGACCGCTGCCACTCTGTTTACATTCCTGCAGGGAGGGCTGCACTCTCCAGCCTCCATTCAGCAGGGAAGTATACAGGCAATACATGAGGATTTGTTCCAGTTTATAAGAGTTGCCACTTTTTCTTTTAATGCAAGCAACATATGCATTCTTTGGTCTTTCCCTGGGCTTACATCATCACTGGGCCAGAATTTCTGGATGAGCTGCACCTCATTGGTAGCAAGTCCAGTTGGTGCATCAAGCCAGTGAACTCACCCATGTGCAGTGACACTCACAGTACACAGCCTGTCTTTTCGGTACTTGCCGTATAGACTCCATGGGTAGTTCCAGCTCTGCAACACTGGGCCAATGGCATGCATCAGAAGCACCTGATGAAGACAGGCTGAGGTAGTAGGGCCTGTTCAGTCTGGAGAAAAAAGGTCTGCGGCTCAGAAAGCAAATGATATCCTGGGATCCATCAGAAGAGGAGTGGCTGGCAGTGACAGGGAGCTGATTCTCCCTCTCTACTCTGCCCTCATGAGGCCCCATCTGGAGTACTGTGTCCAGGTCTGGGGCTCCCAATACAAGACAGAGAGCTGTTGGAGGGGGTCCAGAGGAGGGCCACAAAGATGATCAGAGGGCTGGAGCACCTCCCCTACGAAGACAGGCTAAGGGAGCTGGGTTTGTTCAGCCCGGAGAAGAGAAGGCTGCGGGGTGACCTTATTGAAGCCCTCCAGTACCTAAAGGGAACCTATAAAAAGGAGGGGAGCCAACTTTACAAGGGTAGATAACAGCAGGACAAGGGGAATTGGTTTTAAGTTCAAGGAGGGAAGATTTAGGTTGGATGTCAGGGGGAAGTTCTTCACAGAGAGAGCGGTGAGGTGCTGGCACAGGCTGCTCAGAGAGGCTGCGGATGCCCTGTCCCTGGAGGTGTTCAAGGCCAGGTTGGATGGGGCCCTGGGCAGCCTGGTCTAGTATTAAACGTGGAGGCTGGTGGCCTTGCATGTGGCAGGGAGGTTGGAGTTTCAGGATCCTTGAGGTCCCTTCCAACCAGAGCCATTGCATGATTCTCTGATTCTATGATTCTATGATCTAATTACAGTCTTCTAGTATTTAAAAGAAGATTATAAACTGGAGGGAAATCAACTTTTTACGTGGGTAGATAGTGATAGGACAAGGCAGAATGGTTTTAAACTAAAACATTTTTGTTACATGCCAAGGGGAAGTTTTTCAGAGAGTGCTGCAACAGGCAGCCCAGAGAAGTTCAAGGTCAGGTTGGATGGGGCCCTGGGCAGCCTTATCTAGTTCTTGATCTAGTGGTTGGCAACGCTTTCCATGGCAGTGGGGTTAGAATCAGATGATCTTTGAGGTCCCTTCCAACACGATCCATTCTACGATTCTGTGATTCTATGATTCTATGATATAGGGTAATCCCATCTTGCTTCAACATTATCAGGGCCATGAGCTCCATATTTTGTATTTCATATTGATGGAACAGCTTATTCTGGATGTAGTTATCAGGAGTAGTCAACATGGATTCACCACGGGAAAATCACACTTGACCAATCTGGTAGCCTTCTTTGCTGCCATGACAGGCTGGATAGATGAGAGGAGAGCAATGGATGTTGTGTACCTTGATTTCAACAATGTGTATCATGCTATATCTCCCATAAGATACCCATAGAATCATAGAATCATCAAGGTTGGGAAAGACCTCCAAGATTCAGTCCAATCATCCACCTATCACCATTATATCACCTATCACCTCAGTACAAAAAGGATATGGAGGTACTGGAGCAGGTCCAGAGAAGGGCAACGAGGCTTGCAAAGGGCTTGGAAAATCAGCCCTATGAGGAGAGGCTGAGGGAACTGGGGCCGTTTAGTCTGGGGAAAAGGAAGCTGAGGGGAGACCTTATTGCTCTCTTCCAGTATCTGAAAGGAGCTTACAGTGAGATCAGGGCAAGTCTCTTCTCACTGACAGGACAGGACAAGGCGAAATGGCCTCAAGTTGTGCCAAGGTAAGTTTAGGTTGGACGTTAAGAAACACTTCTTTACAGAAAGGGTAGTTAAACACTGGAATAGGCTCCCCAGGGAGGTGGTTGAGTTGCAGTCCCTGGATGTGTTTAAGAGCCATTTGGATGTGGTGCTCAGAGATATGATTTAGCAGAGGGTTGTTAGAGTTAGGGTACTATGGTTAGGCTGCGGTTGGACTTGATGATCTTTGAGGTCTTTTCCAACCTGAGTAATTCTACGATTCTATGATTATTTCCCATTAAATCACGTCCCTTGGTACAACATCTAAACATTTCTTGAACACTTCCAGGGACAGTGGCTCCACCACCTGCCCGGTTAGCCTGTTCCAGTACCTGATTATTCTTCCAGAGAAGTTTTTCCTAACATCCAACCTGAATCTCCCCTGGTGCAGCTTTAGGCCATTCCCTCTCATCCTATATCTAGTTATATGGGAGAAGAAGCCAACTCCCACCTCGCCACAGCCTCCCTTCAGGTAGCTGTAGAGTGTTAAGGTCTCCCCTGAGCCTCCTCCAGACTAAACAATCCCAGCTCCCTCAGCCTCTCATAAGACTTGTGCTCCAGACTCCTTACCAGTTTCATTGCCCTTCTCTGGACACGCCCCAGGGCCTCAATGTCCTTCTTGTAGTGAAGGGCCCAAAACTGAATGCAGTACTCGAGGTGCAGCCTCACCAGTGCTGAGTAAAGAGAGAGAATCACTTCTTTGTTCCTGCTGGCAATACTATTTCTGATACAAGCCAGGATGCCATTGGCCTTCTTGGCCACCTGGGTACACTGGTGGCTCATGTTCAGCCGAGCATCAACCAACAGCCCCAGGTCCATTTCTTCTACACTGTCTTCCAGTCACTCTGTCCCAAGCCTGTAGCGTTGCCTGGGGTTGTTGTGGTCAAAGCGCAGGCCTCAGCACTTGGTCTTTTTGAACTTCATCCCACTCAGCCCAGCTATCCAGCCTATCCAGATCCCTCTGTAGGGCCTTCCTTCCCCCAGGCAGATCAATGCTTCCTGCCAGCTTGGTGTCATCTGCAAACTTACTGAGGGTGCACTCAATGCCTTCATCCAGGTCATCAGTAAAGATACAGAACAGGACAGGCCCCAGTACCGAACCCTGGGGAACACCACTCTTAACCACTCGTCAGCTGGATTTAACTCCATGCACCACCATTCTCTGGGTCCAGCCATCCAGCCAGTTCTTTACCAAGCAAAGAGTACTCCTTTCCAAGCCATGGGTTGTCACCTTCCCCAGGAGAACACTGTGAGAGACAGAGTCAAAGGCTTTACTGAAGTCTAGGTAGACTACATCAACAACCTTTCCCTCATTCACCATGTGGGTCACTCAATCATAGATGATCAGATTGATCAGGCAGAATCTGCCTTTTGTGACCCCATGCTGGCTGGACCTGGTTGCCTCGCACATGCCATGTGATCTCCCTCCAGATGATCTGCTCCATAAACTTTCCTGGCACCAAGATTAGGCTGACAGGCCTGTAGTTCCCCAGATCTTCCTTACAACCCTTCTTGTAGAAGGAAACCTCATTGGCAAGCCTCCAATCCTCTGGGATCTCTCTTGTTCACCAAAAATGCTGATATATTGTGGAAAGCGGCTTTGCAACCACCTCCGACAGCTCCCTCAACACTCTCAGGTGGATCTCATCCTGCATCATGGACTTGTGGCTGTCCAGGTAGAGTAGAAGGTGTGTAACTCTTTCTTCCTGAATCGTGGGGGATTTATTCTGCTCCCTGTCCAAGACTTCCAGGTCAGGAGGTGGAGTACCCCAAGGATAACTGATCTGACTTTTAAAGCTAGCCTTTTCCTGATCCTCAGTGGTCATGTTCCTCCATCCAATACAGGGTGGAGATTCTCCTTAGCCCTCCTCTTACTGTTAATATATTTGTAAAAAGGTGTTTGTTTTCTTTTATGCCAATGGCCAAGTTGAGTTCAGGCTGGGCTTCTGATTTTCTAATATTCTCCCTGCACATCCTAACAAATTCTTTGTTCTTTCCCCAGGTTGCTCGCCCCTTCCTCCATGGGAGGTAGATTCTCTTTTTCTCCTGGAGCCTCAGGAAAAGCTCCATGTTCATCCATGCCGGTCTCCTTCCCATCTCATCTTCCCATCTTGTGACAGCCTACTCCTGTGCCTCTAAGACTTCCTTCTTGAGAAGCAATCAGCCTTCCTGGACCCCTTTGCCCTTCAGGACTGAATCCCATGGGACCCTCCCTACCAGTGTCCTGAACAGTTCAAAGTCTGTCCTCTGGAAGTCCAAGGTAGCAGTTTTGCTGCCCCCCCTGCTGACATCACCAATGATTGAGAAGTCTACCCTTTCATGGTCACTCTGTCCAAGACAGCTCCCAGCCTACACATCTCCCACCAGTTCTTCTCTGTTTGTGAACAGCAGGTCTGGTGGGGCTTCTCCCCTGGTAGGCTCTCTTACCAGCTGTGTCAGGAAGTTATCTTCCATACACTGTAGAAACCTCCTAGACTGCTTTGTCTGTGCTGTATTGTATTTCCAGCATATATCAGAGAAATTGAAGTCCCCCATGAGAACAAGGGCTGGCGATCATGCAACTTCTGCCAGCTGCTCATGGGATGCCTCATCTGTCTCTTCACCCTGGTTAGGCAATCTATAGCATACCACCACCATAATTTCCACTTTTTTGGCCCTCCCCCGATCCTTACCCGTAGAGGTAAGCTTAAGAAGTGTGGGATAGAAGACTGGACATTCAAGTTCGTTGAGAACATGCTGAATGGCAGAGGTTAGAGTGTTGTGATCAGTGTAACAGAGTCCAGATGGAAGCCTGCGATAGTGCTGTTCTCCAAGGGTTGGTACTGGGTCCAGCTCAACATCTTCATCAGTGAAGGGACAGAGTCCACTCGCAGCAAGTTTGCTGATGATACAAAGCTGGGAGGAGTGACTGACGCACTAGAAGGCTGTGCTGCCATTCAGCAAGACCTGGACAGGCTGGACAGAGAAGAATCTGATGAGATTCAACAAGAGCAAGTGTGGAGTCCTACATCTGGGAGAAATAACTGCATGCATCAGTACAGGTTAGGGGATGACCTGCTGGAGAGAAGCACTGAAGAGAACGACCTGGGCGTCCTGGTGGACAACAGGTTGGCCATGAACCAGCAGTGTGCCCTTGTGGCCAAGAAGGCCAGTGGTATCCCGGGGTGCATTAAAAAGAGCATGGCCAGCAGGTCAAGGGAGGTAATCTTCCCTCTCTACATTGCATCGGTGAGGCCACATCTGGAATACTGTGTCCAGTTCTGGGATCCTCAGTTCAAGAAAGACAGAAAATTTCTAGTGGGAGTCTAGTAGAGGGTGACAAAGATGATTAGAGGCCTGAAACATTTCCCTTATGAGGAAAGGCTGAGAGACCTGGGACTGTTTAGCCTGAAGAAAAGAAGACTGAGAGGGGATCTTATCAACATTTATAAATATCTAAGGGGTGAGAGACAAGTGGATGGGGCCAGGCTTTCTTCAGTAGTGCCCAGTGACAGGGCAAGGGTCAATGGACCTAAAGTGGAACCTGCTTTAGCAGGAGGGTTAGACTAGATGATCTCCTGAAGTATCTTTAAACCCTGACGGTTTGGACTGTATTTTGTAACATCATTTGGACAAGCAGAAGCCAGTGCTAACTTCTGTGGCCCCATAGGCACTCTGGTGGACTGTTTTCCTGCAGCAATCCAGGTCTGCTGAACCAGCTGCTGTTGCTGTAAATCAGCTTTCTGCAATTCAGTTGTGGCAGATGCTAACCCATGAGTCCCTGATTGCAGCCTGTTTTGCAACACCTGAAAATCTACTATATTCAGGGCAGATCTGCCCAGACCTAACATTCCTGATATGTCTACTCATCTCCAAGAAACACATGGCTTAAGGTAAAGAGCAGTCAAGGGATACATATAGGTTTGTACATACTAATATTACAGTTCCAGAAGATAAGGCACTCTCTTACTTTCTCGGCACTTTCCCATATAAAAATGACTGTAGTTAGATGATCAAACACCATGGGTTTAGTAGCATTAGACGATTTGCCTTCCCAGTTGTATCCACTGTTAGTTTGGATCTGTGAAGATGTGTTGCATATCATTAACTTGTCCATGTTTAGTACACAGATTATGAAAATAATTTAAGGGACTACAGCTACCTCAAGAGTGGTTTAATGCTATCATAATCGACCATGCCTCAGGGAATGCTGTTACCATTATGATATCATCTGTCCAGTGCTATACAGTAGCACCTTTTACTCTCTGTGAAGTCAGTCCAGTTCTCTGTCACCTTCACAGTGCAGGCTTAAGTTTTGATCTTGACCACCTACCAGCCATCAGGTGCCCCTCGTGGTTCTATGTCTGCTTAAACATTAAGTCACCAGCACAGGGTCCATTTTCCCAAATTATGTTTCACACAGGGACATTATGCTGAGACCTAACAGAATCACAGAATAATCTAGGTTGAGGGGGACCTCTGGGAGTCATCTGGTTCGTCCCCATTGCTCAAGCAAGTCTATCTGGAGCTGCTTGTGCAGGACCATGTTCAAACTTCTTTTGAAAAGAACAGTTAGTTGTCAGAAGTGGGTTACCAGGCAGCTTTGAACATTGGTGTAACTTATAGATCATCAACAGATGTTGCTACAGACTAGTGAAGTGGTGAGACTTGCCAAACAAGGACATCAGCATACAAATTATACATACCAAAAAAGTATACTTCTTTTAAAGAAGAGAAGGCTGAGAGGTGACCTCATTGGTTTCTACAACTTCCTGAGGAGGAAAAGTGGTGAGGGAAGCACCAATCTCTGCTCTCGGATCACAACTGACAAGACATGCGGGAACAGCACAAAGCTGTGCCAGGAGAAGTTCAAACCAGACATTAGTAAAAATTTATTTACTGTGAGGGTGGCCAAATGTTGGAAAAGGCTTCCTAGTAAGGTGGTTGATGCCCTAAGCCTGTCATTGCTTGAGATACATTTGGACAATGCCTTCAATGGCATGCTTTAATGTTTGGTCAGCCCTGAACTATCAGGCAGTTGGACTTGGTGATCCCTGTGGGTCCCTTCCAACTGATTAATTCTATTCTATTCTATCCTATCCTATCCTATCCTATCCTATCCTATCCTATCCTATCCTATCCTATCCTATCCTGTCCTGTCCTGTCCTGTCCTGTCCTGTCCTATTCTATTCTACTCTACTCTACTCTGCTCTGCTCTACTCTACTCTATTCTAATCAAACACTGCAGGAAATATTTAGGGACATAAACAAACAGTTCCAAAATTAAAAAATGTAGCCCCTGATGCTTGGGCTAGGTTCTTAGCAAGGACTAGTTTGCCTGATGGAGGCTGGCATTAAACGGACTGTCCATCTTGTGCCAAAATTCATTGCCGTTCAGCTTCAGGCAAAACTCTGGTTGGCATTTCTCTGTGGCTATACCCTAACAATAATTGCTAAGAGGTGTATGACTGGACCCTCGCCTTATTATTCAAATCCATTTCTCTGTGTGTCAGCACTTGGCCAACTCTGCAATGTGTAAGCAGGAGAAAGTCTTTACAGCTGTCCTTTTAGTAAGGTGTTGTATGCTCTGCTAAACCAGCTCCCCAAGGATAACAAGGTGTATGACAAATCCCTGTAACCTTGTTTTCAGTAGCCTGCTGCAGGACCATGTGTCATATGAAACGGGAATCATTATCTGATAGGACAGAAGAGGGAATACCTTACCATTGGCTTGACAAGCAAGGCCCTTTAGAGTGGCTTTCTGGTCAGCCTGGGCAGCAGGCAGTACAGCCAGGTAATCAGTGCTCATATCTACCATTGCCAGCACATATTGCAAATGCTAACTTTCAGGGAATAGTCCAATCTGCCAGATATGGCCTGAGGCCAGTCGTTGCTCCATCTTTCCTTTGGACTGTTGTGGCAATTTTCTTGTTTTTATTAATTTGAAGGTTTAGACTTTTTCTCTACTAAAGGAGGGGGGCAGAGGATGCAATCATTTTGTCCATCATTGTAATTATTTACTTCCATAGTTGATTTCTGTCTTTCAGTTACTTGCGCATTTCCCATAAATGAGGGTAACTTTTCTGTCAATTCATTGGTGGTTTTTTGGGTGGCTTGCTTTTTTGTTTGGTTGGGTTTTGTGTTTGGTTTTTTTGTACTCCAACCTCAAACAAAGCTATGAACATCTCCTTTTGGGTATCCTTTTTCTTTTGTATCTTATACACAGGGCACAATCTCCTGTCTTCCTTTCCGACTTGGTATTCACTTAATTCCCCCAATGTTAAAATTACATCATGGACTAGTTTCCACTAGGGCAACTCCCACAAGTAATAAAATTACTCACTCCTCTTCAGATTTAAAGGTGTCCCTGCTAACAATCCAGATTGTATTCCTGATGGAAATACCCCTATGTTGGTGCTAGTTACAGCCAGGCTATAGGCACTTAGTTGAATAGCCAGTTGTCTCAAATGTTGTCCCCTTCCATCTATATGCTTCCATGTCACCTCTTTATCATCCCAGCCATACGGGGAGAGGCACTGTAACTTTACCATCTCCCATAACTAATCACAAAGAGAATAAAACACATTTCCCAGGCCCCCTTTTGACTTTGGGAAACTGGCCAGCCACATCACTTCTGGATGCTTGAAGCTGTACATTATCTCTTCTTTGGTCCCATACTAGCAGTAGCCACTGCCCTTATCTTTCCCTGAGCTTTAGCGAATACAGAGAGCATCCTTCCTTTTCTTTCTGACAGATACGTTCTTTTCTTCTAGTTTTTTGTGGCTACTACTCTGTCCCTGGAGGTGTTCAAGATCAGGTTGGATGGGGCGACCTGGTCTAGTGACAGATCTGGAAGTTGTTGGCCCTGCCTGTGGCATGAGGGTTGGGACTTCATGATCTCTGTGGTCCCTTCCAACCCAAGCTGTTCTATGATTCTATGATAATATTGACCAGACTGAAGCCCAAAGAGTGGAGTTGCTTTCATTGTTTCCACCAAGGGGACATACAGTTACAGCCATCAGCACTGCTCTAAATAAATAAAAGGCAGGGCAAAATTTTGCTTTCACAAAAAATTTTATTTCATCCTTGAAATGACAGCACTAAAAGCCTCTCACAGGGGGGCTGGAGAGTGTAACAGTGATGATAAAAATCTGCTTTGATGTGCTGTTTGTCTTTTGAAGGGAGCCAGGTGGATCTGCTTGTACACGAAGTCCCCTGATTACCCACGGATGCAGCACGGGCACATGCATCCCCCGAGCACACTGGGGGATGTGTCTGGTGTGAATGTTCACCCACTGACAACTTGCTCCTCTAGTCTCGACACTCCCAAGACCTGGAGAAAAACAGCTGAGCAATGTGAGGAAATCTCAGAGGCTGCACAGAGGAACCCAAATCCCAGCCTTGTGGTTGCAGGCCATTCAAAGCCCTAAGCAAACACATGCGAGTGCTCAAGTGGATAACTGATGCTTTTGGTGCTTGTCTGTCTCTAAGGCCCCTTGGTAACCCACTTTTGGAAGGCCTCCCATATCCTGCTTCCTCTCAGCTGAAGCATCTGGTTCCTAATAACTGCGCTCCTTCATGGCTAATTTTCCAGCCAGTTGGTGTTCTGCTGCTTTTGCTTAAGATCTCCATTCAAAATGAACCAGGAACTGGAGCAGTGTTGAGGGGAGAAAAGTATTTAAAGAGCAGCACTGATTTCATGCACACAGACACAGTCCTCTGCGGCACTAGGATTAGAAAAGAAAAAGTAAAGGAGGGGAAAAGGCTGCAGAGATTCCCCTCAGCTTGCCTAAAAATCCAGAGGCAGATTTCCCTTTGTGTTCTGTGTGATTTTTCTAACGTTGCCTCTACGTAGTAACAGCTTTTTCTTCTGTGGGAAGGGAAGCGTGCCTGTTGAAGTCTGCAGGAACCTGACTTTCTTCTGTGCTTGCTTTCACATTCACCTCCCGCACAGCTCCCAGAGGCTCCGTGCCTCATGCTGGCAATCCATTCAGTGGCAGGCCAGAGGTACGAGCTAGCAGCACTTCCTGCGGGTCGGGAAATCACTGCTGGGGCTTGGGGGATACGAGCAGCACTGCTGCACTCAGCCAGGCAGAAATCTGCCCACCCTTCCCGTTGGGTGGCATGTGCATTGCTGATATGCCAAGGGAATGATTAGTGATCCAGCATTCTCCCTATTGCAAAACGTCCATCAGCAGGCTGCAAGCATCTCACGTTTATGTCTCCTAGCTTTTACTTCTTAATGAATGAGTTTCACCGGGAGGCACTGTGAAAATTCCACATCTGAATCAGTATTTGCGTTCGTATTGGCACATTTCCTAAGGAACCTGCAATCATTTACACTGCTTTATTGGCTACCTGCTGTAGCTAATTAACAACATGAATTAGCAGGGAACAATCCCAAATTCAATTTCTGGAAAAGTACCTAGTTCACCTATTTTTTTTCCCCGAGATTAAAAGATAGCAGATCACAAACACGGCACAATATGTCTGATGCATGCGATGTAACTGTGCGATGCACATGTACAAAATACAAAGCTAAGCATTATCACAAATAAGAGCTTACTGACATTAATCCGCTTCAAATCATTGTCCAAACTACTTCAGAGTCAAGCATGCATTCAGTGACCTTGCAGAATACGCAGTTCCTTGGCTGGCACTACATAGACATCTCCTGAAATAAATGATGAACACAGTCTTGTCGATTAGGCACGTGAGAAGTGTGGGTTACAGGGGCACCCAGGTGAACCCTAACAGCAAAGACTATAGGAAAGCATCATACCACTTACTTCTTCTGGCAAAGAAAGAGTAGTAAGACTAATGAGCAATTACCAGAGCAAGCCATTCGTGTCAAGGCTGCCCCTGAGGAAGGTCCTGCAGGTGGGGGAGCCGTGAAGAGCAGCTCGGGGACCAGAGGTCGCTCTCAGAGGCACATTCAGCCAAGCAGGAGGGAGCCCCATGGCCCTGGGGGAGCTGAGTACCCAGAGGGTGGGATGCTGTGACCAGCGTGTCATGGTCCTGGGTAGACTCTGTGTTAAAAGCATCTCTGCCAGTGCCTTGGAAACGACTGAGGATTGAAAGCATCAAAGAAATAAAGCTGTTGCCAGCTGGAGGAACAATAGGCAAGCAGAGCTCTCTTTAGCCCAGGGGATTAAATTCAAATTGCAAATGTGAAGGCTGCCCTGCAAGGAATGGCCTTGCGGTGTACCAAGCACTAAGCACAGCCCAGCACCCGCAGGCCTGGCTCATCCCCTGCCTCTGGAGGGAGGGAGGAGTAAAGGAAGGAGGAAAGGAAGAGAGGGAGGGAGGAAGGAAGGGAGGAAGGAAGGGAGGAAGGGAGAATATATCCTAAAACGATGCCACAGTCCTCACACAGCCCTCTGAATTGACCATGCTGATTTCAAAAGCCACTGAACTTGTGATCCCTTTGGTCACAGCCGGTGTAGCAGCCTGGAGGAAAGTGGTATACTGCCATTGCCCCTAGGCCTGCCTGGGCGCTGCCCCCCAAAAGGGCACAATGCCCAGTTCAATAAGGGATGAAAATGAGCTTTGAACCCAGCTCCTGCAAGCATCACACTGGTAGAAGTAACCCGCTGTACTGAGGGAGCTGGAAGTTAGGGACTGCAGGCATAGCAAAAGGAGAGCATACGCGGCTTTCTCCTGATATCTTGCTTAATGAATTGCAGACTTCTAAGCTGATTTGTTCAGCTGGGGAAATCCCACAAACATCTCACACCCGAGCGCTCGGAAATTGGTTTAATAGTCTCAGTGCCCGTAATGAAATGCCGCCACGGAGCAGAGGTCCCAGGGCTCACCCCATGTGTGGCTGCATGCCATAGCAGCCAGCATCCCTCTGATTTCACTGCGTGTTTGGAGGAGGCTTTTTTAGAGTCCCAATAACGATTTTTAACGGCAGCATAAATAATGGCTGCAGATCAGCTGTGCAGCCGTCCGGTGTGCAAGGCTTGCCAGTAGTGCTTTGATTTTTAACTCTGCGCTGCAGTCATCTGTGCTTTTATGTTTGCTGTTTCATTTTTAAGCAGCCATTTAGCAGTATCTGGAGGGCATTTGCTCCTCTAATACTCAGCCCGAATGCACGTGAAGGGAAGAGCTTTCACAAGCGACTGAGCTCTTTTAGGAAATGGGACAAAATCCTGCTCCATCGCTGTGGGATGTGAGGAGAGTCGTTGCTGCAGCCCCCTGCTGCTGCTGCCCTCCGAGGGTCAGGGCAGGAGTGCCGACACACGGGGGGTTAATGGGAAGTTACAACTGCAGCAGTTAAAATTCACGAGGTGTAAAATACAAATTGCACGCGGTAGATGAGCTACCTTTAAAGTTTATGTATTACTTTCCCCCTCGTCCCAGTTCAAAGTGCTGTTGGACCACAAGACGATGAGGGCTTGCAGAAGGGGATGAACAGCCTTCATGGGGCACAGATTACACAGGGGGGGCGGGGGGGCATCTGGGCTGCGGTTACAGATGTCGGGCTGCAGGAAGCTGGGGAACCCACGTCATGCGCATGCATGGGCAATCACAGAGCAGAATTAATGGCTCGCGCTCACTTCTTCCTCTCCTCAGCCTCCTCAATTTTAAGGATATGAAGTGCTGCCTTTGAAGTTTATGCTCTTTTGTTTGATTATTCCCACAGCTCAATGTAAGTAATTTTCCTATCAACAAAAGAAAAACAACAGCAAAACATTTTTAATAGCTCCCAAGGCAGTAAAGGTTTTGTGCTTTTTTTTACAACTAACTCTGATCCCATCTTTTATGTGCACCTTATGACTTGGCACACCAACATCTCCCAGAACCAAGCTGTTTGCAGTTTTGCTCACGCTGCTCCCTTTCCCCTCAATACCACTCCTTTCTCCACGCTAGGGAGATAAGGAGTAAGTGAGAATCCAACCGTATGGAATCAGCAGTCCCATCTGCAAGGGTTTTTCCATGCCCCAGCTGACCCCATGTGTTCTCACCCAGAAGTCACTCCCTGAGGGGATTTTCCTCACATAATTATTCATGCACCCAAGAAGGAGCTAGAATTCAAGATTCGGTGCAGAAAAAAAATATATGTAAATATCCAGAGCAACTAGAATGAGCATCGGCTTATACATATCTGGATGGATTGAACACAGACAATGATTGAGAATAGGTTGGGCCAAGAGAGGAAATTTAAATTTCTATCCTAAACGCTTTCTTTGCATTTCTTGAAATAAATTATTCCCAGCAATTGCAGGCAGAGATTGTTGATTAATTCCAGCTAAGGCAGAGAGATGAGAAAAATTACCACAGATCGTCTGTTCCTGAGTTTCAAATGTGGGGCTTTTCATTTTTCTTTGCAGTCTCTGCAACTGGGCTTTTCGGCTCCAGAGTGATCTGTGGGTGGTTTGCAGGGGAGTGTGCTGCTCACGTCATGTGGACAGATATAGACAGCGAAGCACCGTCACGTGAGCCAGATGAGTAGGAAGCGCTTTTCGCCTAGAAGGGTTGAAATGCAGGCTGCGACCCGGCCAGCAGGCACTGAGGCAGCAGCACAGATGCCCTGGAGATTGCCACCTCCCAGAGCCCCTACAGAGAGGGACCGGTGCCAGCGCCGCTTGCACCCAGAGCCCTCTGAGCCACTGGCAACAGCAGCAAGCACCAGGAGGAGCGGCTGCAGGGAGGATGCCGTCACGGCTGGTTGAGCCCCGGCTGACAGAAAAGCCCCAGGGCCGCTGGCAGCCGGGCATAAATTAGAGCTGCGGTGAAGCCGCTTTCGATTCTCCGCTGGCACCGGACCAGGTCCAGCTGCCTCAGCACAGAGAAAGGCCTTGGAGCAGCCCGTCCTTCTCACCCAGCACCACCTCAGCCCTCCTTCTGCCAGCTGAAGCAGGCCCCCCTGTCCTCCGGGAGCAAACTGCAGTGGGCTGTGCCGGTGTTCCCTTGGATTGGAGGGGCCGCAGCATCACATGGGGTCTCGATGTCAAGTGAGGCACCACCGTTCTCTCGGTGTGAGCTTGGTGAGGGAGCTATGGAAACTGTCCACACAGCAATGGAGAAAGGTGCTTTGTAATTCTCTTTCAAGCCTCAGGACTGGGAGCTGAGCCTTGCGTGCCCTCTGAAGCTCTGCGAGCAGCTGCGCTGCAACGCACATTAAGAAAGAATGCAACGGCTGAAAAAAAAGCTGTCATGCGGGCTAATCCCTCTGATGCCCAGAGAAAGTCTGCACTGGGCCTCACGTGGCCACTGCCTACATGCCCTGTGCCCTGAGGCATCCAGCTGAGACACCCCGCAGCTGCAGCACACTGCCCACTCCCTCTGCTAGGGGATTTTCTCACATGCCAGCCCAAGCCCAAATTAGCCTTGTGTGTAGTCCAGGCAGGCCCTCAGTGCTCAGCGTGAAGCCAAGCATGCCAAACTACGCCTTCCAAGGGCAGCCAAAAGCCACACGCCTCGCTGGGGATGTTTCCTGCTGGAGAAGCACACTGAGGCTGCCTGCAGCACGGCTGGACCCAGCAGCACACAGAGGCAGCTCTTCCAATTGCTTCCAGGCACAAGTGACAGCCACACTGAGGCTTTGCAGTACAAGGGCTTCTCCCTTCAGAGTGACCTCCGCCACCAGGACATCACAGGGCTCCCACGCTTCACACAGGAGTGGGTACTCGGCAGCAGTCAACTGCCTCCCCAGCATCAGCAGGGTCAAACGCTATCAGCACTGGGTTTAAGAGAAACAAGAGGCTATTAAACCACTAGCAGAGCCTATAGGGAAAGAGCCTTACTGGTTCAGGATACACAGAGGGGTTTTAAAACCCAGGCTTAGGAATAAAAAGCAAAAAGAGGTTGCTGGGAGGCAGTGCCTTTCGAGCAACCTGCAATGGAGTGACCACCTGAGGTTAATCCAGGCAGAGTGGGTGGCAGGCATAAGGATTGCTTGATTGAGGGGGACGGACCGGCTGAATAAGGGAATTATTTGTGAGAAGGGCAGAAAAGAAGGCCTGAGGAGTAAGCAACTTGGTGGCGAGCCTTTTCACAGCAAGTGATTAACTGCTGTTTCTAATAAGCAGAGGGAGACTAAAGCTGGCTGCCTTTTTAAAGTCATTTTGATAACGCTGGCCCTGATGCAATAAGCTATATGTTTGTGCCTGCCGGTGCGAACCACAGCAAGCATAATCCTGCAGCTCCACGCATCAGCCCCTCCGGAGGTGTCAGCCGCAGCGTCTGAGGGGCCCAGGTCGTGCCGCAGCATTACTATTGACACGCCTGGTGCTCTTTTGTGCTCTTTCTCTCACCCTGCCTTCTCCTCACCCTGTTGCCCCCCCAGGCCGGGGGCAGGCTGCCCGCCTGTCGCTCGCGGCCAGGAATCCCCAGATGACCTCTGCCTCGCCTCTCTGCCAGTTCACTGAGCTGCCCGTCCTGATGAGCATCACCGCCAGCCAACAGATCGGGAGGGGAGGCTGAGTGCCAGGGGCCACAGGGATGGGTGGTGGGCTGGATCCCCCGCCCTAGATATTTTAGGAGCTTGCCTGATCGTTGGCAGCAATGGAGGCTGCTGGGAATGCGTGCTTCTCTGATGGTTTTGTGCGAGTGCACGCTCTGACCTGAAATAGCATGAAAGCACCACACTGCAGCACAATTAAACACAGCCCGGAGAACAGCCCTGAACTCGCTGCCCCAGCCGAGCCCTCTCGACCAGAAACACAGTGTTCTGCTAAAGCCACACATTCACAAAGCAGCTCCGCTTCCTTGCCAGCCCTCTTGTGAGCTCCTTCGATGCTGAATCACTCTTTTTCTATTGGTGCTGCAGATCGCTCACGACCTCAGAAATCCCACGGCCCCGTCACATTTCCCAGCATGTCAGAGCCATGATTCCCAGCATCACCGGGAGCTGCTGGTAGGACTGGTGTGTCTGCAGGGGCGCATTACCTGTCCCTCCTCAGGGCCACAGATGAAAAGGCTGCTGGTGTTTGCCAGAAACCCTGATGCTGGAGCATATCACGTGGGTGGGCACTGGGAGTTGCAGTAGGCTATTTTTATTAGATAATTTTATTATTATTTATTTTGCTATAATTCCTTCTCCCAGGAGTTTCTGCACCCCTCACCTTTGGGTATGAGCCATCTTCTTTCATGAATTGATACCCACATTCCATGATGCAAAACAGAAAGTCAACTGCTTGCATGCCTCTCAATTCCAAACCTGTCGAAAGCATGCAAATACACACCACGCCTCTCTCTTTGAATGCACAGCACATGATCTGCCTGGAGACACAGGCATATGCACACACAAGTGATCTCTGCGCAGTTGCCCACATGTCCCTCTCTTGCTCCAGCTGTCGGATAGCTCCTCTTATACCTCCTCTGTGAGAAAGGGTGGATCCAAATGGGTCTACTGAGAGCTGCCACCTCGGAGCAAGGTGACTATACCCACCCCACAGGCTTGAGGCAGGGCCCTGGGAGATTTGTGCTATTAAAGGCAACTAAAAAGTTGGTTTGGGTTCGGCACCTCTTGATGCCATCTGTGGCTGGGGAGCGAAGCGCAGCTGATGCTACGCTGGGTGTGAGACCTCGCAGGGGAATTACCAGAGTACTGAGCTCCCACAGCGTGGATATAAATAAGTCTGCCCAACAGCTGCTGGGCCCCCACCCTTTTCCCTTGCATGAACTCGTGGTTCCTGCTAACATCCCCAGATTATTGGAGGCCTGGCTGGAAGGGAGCAGCTGTTTCTCAAGAGGTAGCAAAAGCCCTTCGCCCTCCCATCCAAGTCCCAGGGCCACTGCTGGCTGACAGCAGGGGTCGGGTGAGGAACGGACGTCCCGCACCCAAGAAAAGTGGTCCCCTTCCAACTCTCATTAACAACATCCCACTCCTATGGTTATTAAAATGAAGCAGAAAAATACAGGCTGAAGTAGCATGTTTATCCATATAGCTGTGGAGAACAACATCGTAAAAATAACAAGCAAGCTTGTTCCTCCAGTCGTGCCTCCCTTCCTCTCAGTGAAAGATCCTCACTTCAAAGGGAAAATGCAAGTCCCCCCCCCTCCTTTCTGCATTATTTTTTCCCCTGAAAATGTTTTTCCTCCACGTTTCCAAAGCATTGCCCAATTAATTACTTCTAGACAGCGTCTCGTAGCACGGCTGAGCAATAACGTACAGATCCTTGTGGCTCACATGCTGGTGGCTTTAAAAAAAAAAAAAAAAAAGATTTTTAATCAGCTGAATGAGCACAGGGGCAAAGCCTATTGAACTCCAGCAAAGCAGAAAGCTGGGAGCAGCACCAGGAGCAGCATGCAGTCGCTGTGCGCTCGGTCTGGCCGAGGCAGGATCCTTCTCACCAGCAGACGCCTGGGTTAGGGTTAGGATCTGGAGGGAGCTGCCTCTCACATGCTGCAGCCCATCCCTGGCTGCTCATCACACAGCAAAATGGTTTGTGAAACATCACGGCTCGCTCCCTCGCCCACTCTCTCCTTTTTAAAGCCCTGTTCTTCAAGCCGAGTGATTCCAATGAAAGTAATCGTCGTGTGCTCCCCCTCCTCCACCAGCACAAGGAAGGGTGCAGCAGAACTTCAGCTTTACCCACAAATACACAAAGAAGTTGTGCTTGCCCTCCAGCGTCCCTACTGCTTTTTCATTATGAGCATTTTGGCACCAGTGCTTTTACTCCCCATACAGCATGTACATTAGCATGCTTTGCTATTTGCTATCACAGCCTCAGTAACACAGGAGTAATAACAATTCCCACTCCATTTTCTGGTCCTGTTTCTAAACGGGATTGATGGAGTCTTCTATGCAGCACGCAGCAGTCTGTGCCCACCTTCCCTTGAGGTCTCACACATTAAGCTCCTTTAACATCACCTTGCTACACACTTTAGCACATTTTCTCCTAACCAGAACCTGCCATCAGCAGCCATCTCCCACCTCTGTACGCCTGTCTTGCTCTTGTTAGAGAGCTTTGCTTTTTACAAATACGTAAGTTCAGGCCTAATTCACTAATATTCTGGCAATTAGTAACACGCCTCTCACTCAGAAAATGTCTCAGAGCACTTTACAGTTTTACTTACAGATTTGCATCGTCTCTAATCTGACTGGCGAAACGTTTACTGTACTGAGTTGGTAGGAATTCTATACTTGGAGTGGATACTGTGGATCCTTTCACAAAGAAAATGCCCATTCCTTGCTGAAATTTCAGAATTACAAGCATCGATCCTCACGTAGGCTGAAGATGACCAGCTTGTGAAGACATCGTTACATTTCCTCCTCCCAGAATCTTAAGTAAACTTTCCAAGCAGCTTCAGAAAAAAATTATCCAGATCCTCCAATTGCCAGAGAATCACCTGGCCCACACATCAAGCATTGCCTCCTCCAGGGTGGAATGCGGCGTGTTATGCAAAATTAATTGGTATTGCACAGGTTGATTAAAAGCACTTCCTAGGGCACCAGGCTGCTTCTGCCTTCCCTTTTTTTCTTTTTTCTTTTTTCTTTTTTCTTTTTTCTTTTTTTTTTTAATACAGAAAAAGAAAGGAAGAGATGACAAGGTTCCCTCAAAACTGATGACTACAAAGCAAACCTGTGCCTTTGGTGAGAGATTTGTACCAGCCGCTGCTAAAGTTTGTCTCCACCTGAGAAATGATAGCTCTCCTGAAAACCTTAGCCATTTTACTCCAAGAACTGGCTGTGATCTTTCCCATGTTTCTCGTTCTAGCTGGGCACGGCAATACTAAGTCTTGGACTTCCAGTTTGAGAAATCGCTCACATTGTCTGCGAGTGTCACAATCACATTATCACCCGTAACTGGCTGTGTATGGGGGAACTTCTTGGGGCCCTGCTAGCTCACCACGCTCTGTCCCTTCTGCTTTGACCATGCTTGATGCAATACAGGGAGTACAAATGTGGCTTGATTGGATTAAGGCCTTTATTTCTGTGAGGTCTGCTACTATTCACAGAGGTTTAATTAAATTTGTGACCTCCAAGTGGTCAGGGAATGTGTGTCAAGGCAGACACATTGGAAAACTGATTCATTCTACAAAAGCTTTGGAGGTGGACAATGCCATTTGAATCTTTCATGATACTGATACCAAGAGAAGGGCCGCAGCACTGTGAAGTGTCAGGGTTCTGCTGAGCCTCTGGGACAAAGGCTTGAGCTGGGAAGGTTCAGGAGTCCAGGTGAAGGCCAGAGATCCTCCCTTCACCCCTGCCTGATTCCTACTGCTTTGTTTGTCCATTTACATACACTAGGACAGTGAAACCCTTCCTGAGAGACTGCGCCTGAAGCTGAAACTGTAGAGGGCTTAGTACAGCCTGTCTCACCCCTCACACCCTAACCCACACATGCTAGCAACTCCCTTCCTCAGGGCAGCCCCCTCCCTTATCCCCTCTCAGCCTCCTGCCCACCCCACACAAAGCAATGCTGTCCTGCTCCAGCTCTCAGTGGAGAAAATGCCATATGTGGACCCCTGCATATGGATAAGGTCTCCCTGTTGCTGGAGACAGAGAGAGGGAAAACATAACAGGGCCTGCAGTGGAAAGATGCCAGAAGGGCACAGGATGAATCTTGTGGACTCTGTGGCCTCAACACCCAGTCACTTTTGTAGCAATGGGTAGGGCAGACCTTTCAGACTGCAACGCTACCTTGGTCTAAGTGCATCGACCGTCACGACATCAAAATCTGTGGGATCACTGCTATGAGTTTGTCAGTAATATTCCAACCCATTGCTTTAGAAAACAGGTCCGGTTTTCTAGGGAGCTGGTGAGTCTTCCATTGTTGCTCATGACAGTCTGCCAGGGACTCTTCCAGAAACACGGATTTCAGTGAAAGCACAGACAGGATAAGGGATGTTGCTTCCAGAGGGAAGGCAAGAAGCCTCTCCTCTCTGGAAAACATCAGTTCGAACACAAGAGAGGAGACTAAGCAGATGAGTCTCAGCAATTAAGGGAGGGAGAAGTTACCTCAGCCTGGAAGTATGGATAAGTTTCGGGAAGAAGCAGGATCTTGCATTAAACAAAGAAGTACAGATGAGAAAACAGTCCAGATTTTGGGACTGCGAGCCCTTCTTCAGGCCTGAAATACAATCAACAATCTCTCCAATGTAAACATGGGTGAGAAGAACCGGGTTTGTTCTAGTTCATCAGATGATCTGAAAGAAATTATAGCTGGTGTCTGCAGAGCAGGCTTGGGCAAGGAGAGAGAAGAGGAACATTAGCAAAGAGGAGGTGATAAGACTGAGGGGAAGAAGTCCATCTCTCACCCCTTTGCCTTTCTGAAAGGGATAGAGTAGATGGGCCCAAGGTGGGAAGGCTCTTCCTCACACTGAGTAGGGACAGGGCTGAATCCTACCCCCAGCCTGCAGTTTACACATAGAGAAGAGTGGGTGCATTGGGTGGCCTGGCCTTCAATCCAAAGCAAAAGAAGGCATTTATGCTGTGTCAGACAAAGGCTGAATGAGCACAAGACCTGAACAGCCTCACAGTAGTGAGTCAATTAGTAGCAGGACATAGCTACAGCATGGAGGGTAAACGTGGACAGAGAGGGACATTTGGTATAAAAGAGGGGTGTTGTGCTGATGGAGGAGGGAAAAAGAAGATGAGGAAATAGAAAAATAGAGCTGGGAAGAAAAGGAGCGACTGACAAAAGCACAACGGAGGGGGATGAGAGAAGGCAGACAGAGAGTTGTAGACGGCTGACAGATTGGGAAATGCTCTGTAGGTGGTGAAAGGAAATTATAGAAAAGAGGACACACTTTTCTAGGAAGAAGAGAAAGACACTGCAGCTAAAAAATAGCTTGTAAATACTGCAGGGGATGAGGGGAAAAACCCCATCAAGGATCCATCCAAAACAAGGCCTCTGTCCTTTCAGCCAGACAAATGCTTTCTCTGACAAAACAAGTGTAGGGACCCCGAAGGAGCAGCTCAATCATCTATAAGCAAGAAACACTTAAAATGCCATAAACATTTTTTAAGATATAAATAAATGGCAAGAGAACCCTGAAAAGCAGCCCTGAGAGGCTCAGACTTGCAGTGTTTCCAATCTGTACGATCAAGAGGACTTCTTTCCCAATGTAAAAAAAAAAAAAAATACGCTGAAAATAAACACATCCTACAAAACAGCAAAGGATATTGTATGGTTTCAGCCTTTTATCTGCAGGCAGCCCTTCTGCATATTTCTTGTTCCAGCTACTGCGAACTGCTATGGAATTGCAGGGAGAGAACTTGGATAAATGTCATCTTATTAGAAGACATTTAGAATGTGCGCCTGTCATTTAGGATGAATTAAAGCCTTGGAAATGAAATTGCTTGCTGTCCTGAGGCACACATTCAGGAGCATCTCAGCTTGTTTTCGCTATGGTACTGTATGATAGCACCACTGTGCTGTTCAGAGCACCAAAAAAAAAAAAAAAAAATTGGTCTTAACACAGGTAAAATTGTAAAGTAACCATATTTTGTGTATTTGTTGTAGCACGCTTGACTCTTCTCAAGCTTTGACTTTGTGCCTATACTGGGTTGGAGGTTTTTTTTAACTATGACCCTAAATCTCTCTGTCCTTACCCCTTCAATAAAATAATCCTACTTAATGTGGAGAAGGACACTCAGCAAATGGTCCTACCGCTTTAAGATTTCTCTTCAAGGGCGTTATCAATAGTCTCTTGGCAAAAGAGCTCATGGCTTTCCTTCTGTCTGATGGTGCCCAAGTGACTGTAGTTTAAGCAAATAGCTTAGCAAATGTATTTCTAGGCAATCATCTTCTACACCAATCTTTGTGCACTAATGTCAGGGAAACACAGTAAGTGCTCCACTGCTCAACGGATCCAATATATCCTCCTCTGTCCTCCAAAGCCTGCAGTTTGTAGTAAATGGCCAGCGCTATCAAGTCAGTACCTGCTTCTCCCACTCCCCATCCCCCCTTGCATTGCCAAGATCTTCGCAAGGAAGCTTGGAGGATGGTAGTCCAGTCTTGCAAAAAAAGTACATTTGTACGTACCAGTGAGCCCGGCATCACCCACTTAGTTAAGTAGGGAAAGCGTTTCCATGACTTAGAACGGTCAGACGGTGAGTTCTGTAGCTCGCTTTAGCAGCTATCTTGGCTTTAGGTCACAAAAAGAAGAAAGGCCAAGGTCATGCTTGGTCCTCTGACAGTGTTCTGCTCAATTCACAAAGCTCCTCAGCTGGTTCACCTGCGAGCTTGGTTTCCACCACATTCCATGGGCGCAGGCAAAACTCATTGCACAAGCACAATGATTCAGCCAATACCCACTGTCTCCTGGGGCCATCTGTGTTGAACCTGCAGGCCTTACTCAATGTTTAAAGAGTTAGGCGGCCATCAGGTGGTTTGCCAGCTGACCTTCGGCATAGCTACTCCACATTTGAGGCAGATGGCCAGATCCACAGAACGTGTGGTAGCTGCCAGCACCTTCCCCATGAGCAGATCAGGTGGACTCTTGCACACTGCTCTTTCTGGCACTGACTCACATTGGATGCTTCAAGATCAAGGATGACTGAAGTCATCCCCTTTTGGGGCCACAGAGGTGATTGTCTTCTCAGCAGGTTGCTGTGGTCTTTCTTCTTCCTGCCTCAGGAACAATCCCCTACCAAACAGCAGAGACTGTGTTGGGAAGAGCAAGAATGAGAAGGCACTGAATGTTCTCAAGATGAAACCAACCCTCCTCTTCTTCCCAGCGCCTCCCACGTATTGCTATTGTCATTGCCTGTTACCATTTGCCTGACTGAGAAGCTCATGTGTCCAAGTAGGCAGGAAATTACCCGGTTCCCAAAGGTGTGGAAAATGTACCTCTCATCAACTCCTTCTCTCTGCATGGTGCAATCAGGGCAGCTCTTGGGGAATGCTGCATGTGGTTTGGGACATGTTGGTTTGAGTTCACTATCTGTGTTGGCCGAATCCAAATAGGGAGATTAATTTTATAGTAATTCACTGTTTTAATTTCTTTGTACATCCAGTGGCACCAGCAGAGGAGATCTCATTTCTGGCTGCATTTCTTTATGCACTTTACAGGCTTTTGGAGCCAGCAATGGCTTTAGGAGAGGGCTTCTCCAACCTGTGAACTTCCTTTTTGTGCTTTTTTATCTCCCCGTTCATAGACTCTGCCAACCATTCTATGTACGAAACCATAAAAGATCCCTTTGCCTTGTTCAGGAGATTCATTCTTCAATATATCCTAACACTAAAATCTTCATAGTAACAGATGAGAGGGTCATAAAGCCAGAGTGTGAGCGTCATCTCCGGTTGCTGACGTTACAGGATATAATCCTGTTGTGTAATATATTTGCCTGTACAAGACTTAGAGTACAAGAGTCTACAGAACATATACAATAATGGTTTGCATGAGGCTTGGAAACACAAGTATTTTCATCACTGTTGCTGGATAAAGTTAAGATGGAGGCTAATGTGTTTCTTATCTGAGGTTTTTGAAGGCCTATTTGACCTTCAGCAAGGAAAGGGCTCCCTGTGCCTGTCTCACATTGTGAAACACGGGAGATGAAGGTTACCTCTTCCTCAGTGCCCTTCTCATCTGACCCATGCAGAGGGGAAAAACTTCAATGCCTTTCGTTTTCTGGTTTTGATTCTGAAAAAGGTGAGAGGTTACATTTTTCTTAACAACTGGCTGAAGTCTAAGGCCTTTAGTTGATGCTTGCTAAATCTTTCTGAACTTGAAAAGGCCTTGACCAAGTAAAACCAAAACAAATACTGATCAGAGTCTTTAGAAATTACATTTTTCTTCCTCGTCCTCCTACAGTTGTTCGTGTAATTTCCCTTTTGACATATTTTCCATCTGTTGGGTGTTAGAAGAACTTCCGTATTCTTCCTACAACACGCCCAAGCCAGAGGCCAAGTGAAGGCCCAAGAATTCTGGTGTTGTTCACTTTCAGTTTCTCTTGAGGCCTCTCATACTGCTGATGGGTAAAGCCTTGAACCCAGAAATATTGAGGTTAGCTTAGAGATGGGGACTCGGCCTCTTCACCCTCTGCAAGGTCACCCCACAGCACGTAGCTGGGCCAGTGTGAGCAAGACACTTTCTTTCTGTGTTACCAGGGCTCCCCTTCAGCACAGCTGGTCCTTTGTGAGCTGACACTAGAAGGATCGGCTCCTGCAGAGGGAGAATGTTAAAATGGGAACAGCAACATCACTCTGCTGACTGTCCCTTATCCTCATGAAATCAGCCATGCACGTGGCTGCCCGCAGTGCAGCAGGTGCTGCTCAGCTGGGAGGTGTGGTGCTCCACCCCAGCATGACTGACAGCAGTCCCCAGGCCCTCACTGCTGATGGATACTGGCAGTGCCCCTCATACCATGATAACTTATTTCTTCCCGGATTGCAGAAGAGGAGGCCTGCGAAAAGCACCATCGCTTATAAGTAACTGCTCCTTTCAAATTCAATGACATGTCACATCCATCCTTGAGCCCTTCCAAAAAGTCCCTCCTGGGACTTTGCTTTCCCCATAACTTGGAGTGACGTGCATCGGCAAGAGGCAGATGACGGCCTCACTTGGAATCTTCTGTGCCACCTGTAAATGAACAGGCTGGAGTGGGGTCAAGGAGGGGGTGCTGGCAGAGAAAATAAATGGTGCCCTGCATGTATGATGCCAGTGAAGCTCAAGAGTGGTTTTACGGGCTTTTGCTAGCGGGAGTTCATATCCTCCCGTTAGCCATCATTCAGGGCCATGTTGTCAAACAGCATTGCTTGGTGTGCGCCTCATCCAGTGGCTTCAAGTATTTTCTGAGCCACCCCACTCCAATCTACTCTCACAAAATCATTTTTTTCTCTTGGGGGAGGAGAGGAAACAAGGAGAAATCCAACCCAAGAAACAGACTGAGAAGCCCACATGAGGGCTGCAGGAGGAGCGGAGGGAGGCAGCAGGCAAGTGGGCAGGGATCAAGGGTTGGCTGAGCACACCAAGGACTCTCACAACACAGGAATCCAGCATCTCCCCCCACGCGTCCTTGTTTGAATTTAGCATGCATTCTCCTATGGTGTCATAATTACTTAGATTACCAAATGAATCTTTTGTTTCTGTACACACCGGGCATTCAGCGGAGCTCTAATAGTTGTCATTAAGTTTTCAGGGAGGTGGGAGAAGATAGATTGAATGCATGCACTCCGGCACTGCGCAGAGCCCATTGATGGCTGCTGAGTAATGATTTTTTTCTAATTGGTGGAGAGCAGCGGCCCTAATGGATGGAGCCTCTCTGTGCATTTACACTGTCTCCTCAATCAATAACCCTCGCTGTGCCTGGCACAGAGGAGTTCCTGAAAGCCCCTTTGCAATAATGGATTGCTGGAGGTTACACATACTGCTGCCTGCCGCTGAGTCAGCCCTCCGCCGGACACCTTGCACGGGTGGGATGGGCAGGGATGTCCCACGGCCACGGGCACCCTGCAAGCAGCACGAAAGGTGTTCGTTGTCTGCAGAGCCCGAACTGGCCTGTGGGAGTGGGGACAGCTGGGAGGCTTTTTACTGGTTTTGCCTCGGGAAGTTTGGCTTTTTTATAGGAGGCTTTGTAGTTTTGTTCCCTCTCATCTTCTGAAAGAAAAACCCGCAGGTGAGATCCCTAGCCTTTAGTGAGGCCAAAATCACTGAGAGGTCAGGCACATGGTCCAGGCTGTGCAGAGCATGGCCCCAGCTCAGGGAAAGCAAGCCTCGACCCTCTTTAGCCATCATCCTGCACTACACATGCATGGGCTGCTTGTTTCTTAGCCCTCAGCATCCCCTGTTTTCTGCTTTCCTCTTTGAGAGATGATAAGCAGGTAACAGGCACAAGGTGACTCTTGAAATTCAGCCTCACTCGTGCATTTTCAAGAGGCAGACAGATCTGGCAGGTCAAGGGGAGACATGATAAAAGAGACATTATAAGACATCTT
The DNA here is from genome assembly GCA_030625065.1 of Alectoris magna. Lineage (NCBI taxonomy): Eukaryota > Metazoa > Chordata > Aves > Galliformes > Phasianidae > Alectoris > Alectoris magna. Next base: position 83,996,250 of record CM060560.1, read on the forward strand.
AAAAGGGAGGCTTCAGCAGTGCACCAGCACAGCATTCCCCTTCCCCACACACCAGTCCTTTACTGACAAAAAGGAGGGGATTTCCTTGGCTTGTTGAGATATACGGGCAGCTGGCACTCACTGTCACTCAGTTTTTGGGAAGACCGTGTCTGGGAGGACTGGCATATTTTCACTGTAAACTTCGAGCCCTCCAGAAAGGTGCTTCTAGCTGGGCCCTTTTAGAAGTGAACCTGCCCTGGCTGTGTGGTCTAGACCCCAAAAACTCAGAGTTAAGAGACAAGACTTTGCTGTTTGGAGGATCTGGTGGGGAGGATCTGGCCTCAGAGCTCAAGGCCAGGCCCCAGCCCTAGGCTCTGGCAAGTGGAGTGGCTGTAAAGGGCTCTGCTGTGAGAGTGTCTAGGGAGCATGATCTGTTGGCTGAGCACAGAGCAGGTCCCAACATCCTTGCATCACTCCATGGACATATGGCTTGGGGACAGAGGGCAAGCTGGGGCTCTACAGCATCACATACACAGCCTCGCTCAGCACACTGCCGCTGGCAAGCATCCCTCAGGAGGGAGGGCAGCAGGGGTTGTTTCTGTATACACCATAGTTTCACCTAAAGGCAGGGTAGGTGAAAGGGCTGTAGGAGAATATTTTTCTTTGTTCTTGCTATCGTGAGGGAAAGGCTACTGATTTGCTTTGGGAGGTGGAACTCTGATTCATGCTTATTGTCACTCCTGACTTCACAGGGGGAATCAGTCATACATAAGCCAATTTCTCACTGAGCAAGGAACGTCAGAGGGAAGCAGGTGGCTTTGGTCCCCTGTTTTTCAGCAGCATATCTCCACAAGATGGACCAAGACCCAGGCTAGTGGAAAGTGAAGACTTGCTGAATTCATGCCAGAACCCTGAGATCCTCCTGCTCCCTAATGCCTAAGATCACCCCTGAGACCCACAAGGTCACCATATCACAGGATGAAGCAGCCTGTTTCAGGGGCATGGGAGTGCTCTTTGCCTGCACCAGAAACAGCCCACGTGCCCAAGGGGTGCACACCAATGTACATCAGAAGGACGGGATAGCAGAAATCCAGTCAGAGTTGTGTTATCTCATTGGTGCTGCAGGAGTTAAAACAAATGTATAGGTTTTCAGAGCAAAGCAGTGCTTTGCCCATCATACAGCCTGTGCATAGGTCAGAACAAGTCTGGGCCCCCACGTCCCATCACAGCAGCAGAGATCCTTGCAGTGGGTCTCGCTGGTGGTCTCGTAGCACAGCTTTGGGAAAGCAGAGCACAAGATCAAGGGAGCCACAAGGCAGCCTGAAGGAACCCAGCCGTTAACTTGTGCTGCTGCTGCTGCTCCACAGTCTGCTTCCTAGCAGGTGGCTCAGATAAATCAAACTGCAAACATTTCCATAAACTATACTTTCAGCGTGGTTTTTGGAACCAGAGAAAACCTGTGGACACCATCCAGGTGCTTGAGCAAGGGGGATTATGACAGTTGAGTCAAAAGTGCTCACACTCCCCTTCCCCTGCCCCTGTTTTCCAGCAGCACACCTCTTTGGTGCAAGCCTGGCAGCCTATTTGAGAAGCCAGTAGCACTGGAAAACAACACAAGATGCCCTCTCTCACTCATGGCAATGAACTTTTATTCTTCGTTTGCCACCCTCTTTAATCTAGAGGCAATCATCTCCACCTGAGAAGCATGGCTTGCTCTTTGTTTATGAGAAGCACAGCCTCCTCACCTGCATTTGTGAATTCTCCCCTGCCTTGACAGCTCCTCAGGGACTGCAGGCCTGTCCTCTGCAACTTCTTTCCTCGCTAAGCTTATGCTATAGGAAAACAACGTCTGCTTTGGACTTTATTACTGGGCAAATCAGACAAACAGGACCTTTCCAAACTATCCCTCAGAACAAGCCCCAAATCCCATAATTTCAGTAAAAGAACTAACAGTGAATAATGTGAGGATATCCATTTCTATTATGGGAAAAAAGGGGAGGAAAAAAAAAAAAAAAGAAGAAGACAAAAAAGACAGGAGCTGTCTGAAAGAAAATTGCCACAAAAGAAAGAAGTGAGGGCTCAGTTTCTTTGACAATCACAGTGACACGGCTTGCATGAGAATTTCTTTCAGTGTGCTTCTTCAGCACACACCAGACTCCCAGGAGGGTGTTTCAGATCTCATTTCCTAACTTTCCTGATTGGAACCGAGGATTGCATTTACTTGGCTCTTTCTTTTCACGCTATCCTTTGGGGTCTTGCACAGTTTCTCACAACCTCTCTGCCCTATGTGTCTCACCTCTCCCCCAGCCCCATTACAGCCGGGAGAGATAAGAAACTTCTGAACCCATGCCAGTGACCACAGTTCCAGTGAACTGCACTTCATTCTGCCCCTGTCCCAGCAGGAAGCACTCCCTTCTCACAGCCATTATCCCGCCCATGGCTATTTAGAGCAGTCAAGAGTTCAGCATTTTTTCCCCAAAGCATGCTCTGACTGCAGCTCAGGGTAAAGGCTCCCCAAGAAAGCAGAAACATCTCTTCCATACTTTCCAGCTGCCACTTCAGCTCAATCTCTCTTCTTTCAGGCTTTTTTCCATCCGACTTCGGGATAACACCTGTTCGAAGCAGGAAATCCCCGTGTTTCATTACACACCTTAGGGCAGAAGGCCAAAGTGCTATTTGATAAACCGTCACCTCTGCCAAAAGCAGCAACACTAAATCCCGTGAAATGGCCGATTGCTGAAGCAGAGCTAGCTGGAGGTGGTGCGCTGGCAGGGTGACAGCCCATTGCCTCTCGGCGACTACTAAGCCAGGCTCAAGAGCTTAAACGCGGCTTCAAGATCCAGCAGCGAGTTCCAGAGGCACCGCCTGCCCCAGCATCCTGAGGGCAGCGAACCCCTTCCATCCACGCCTGTCACCCCGTCTGGGAAGTGGCATTGCGTCAGCTCTGAGAGCAAGCGGGGAAAGAGAGAGATGTTCACTCAAACTGGCAGCTGCCTTTTGTTTCGCGATGGCAGCTGCCAGCAAGAGGCAGGCAGGGCAAGGGAAAAACACACCAGAGCAACATGCTAGATGCAAAGCATATTACACGCTAGATTTAAAATAAAATAGCATGCATAAGGAGTAAATATTCAGCATAACGCATGACAATTCGGCCCCGCAACTCTCCTCCCGGTTCCTAGGAGCCATGGCACTGGGCTGTGCTGTCCTGAAGAAAATTTTATGGGAAGCAACTGCCTGGATAATGACTTCCTTCATCCACTTGAGGCAGGTGAAAGAAGAAATATCACAGCAGTGGAGAAGGGTGGTCTGTGGCTGATCCTGTACAGCGGACTCCTTGTTTTTCTCTTCGGGCAGCACGCTTGCCTCCTTTTCTCACAGGAGTGCATTTCAGTCAGCTTAATTCTTTTGCCAGGGCAACAGCTCTGGAGCCTGACTCCCTTTCTCAGTGTGAGCTGTGCTGGCCACAGCGCAGCTCATCCCACTCCTTCTCCACACCACACTGCTGCATAGGAAGCTGGACCTGAGCCAGCAGTATGCCCTCACAGCCCAGAAAACCAACCATATCCTGGGCTGCATCCAAAGAAGCGTGGTTAGCAGGATGAGGGATGTGATCCTGTCACTCTGCTTTGCTCTGATGAGGCCTCACCTGGAGTTCTGAGCCCAGATGTGGAGTCCTCAGTAAGGAGAGACATGGATCTGTTGGAGTGCATCCAGAGGAGGGCCACAAAAATGATCTGAGAGGTGGAACACCTCCCCTGTGAGATCAGACTGAGAGAGCTGGAACTATTCAGCCTGGAGAATAGAAGGCTCCAGGGAGACCTGAAAGGGTTTGTGGTGATAGGGAATGGAGAAATGGTTTCAAACTAAAAAAGGAGATATTTAGATCAGATATAAGGAAGTTGTTTATCATAAGGGTGGTGAGGCACTGGAACAGACTGCTCAGAGAGGTGGTTGGATGCCTTATCCCTGGAGATGTTCAAGGTCAGGCTGGATGGAACTCTAAGCAACCTGATCTTGCTGTAGGTATTCACTGCAGGGGAGTTGGACCAGGTAACCTTTAAAGGTCCCTTCCAACTCAAACAATTCTGATTCTATGGGCAGTGCTAGACTAGATTCCTATCTGCGTTGCTGAGCACCCCTAACCCTTCAACACCTTCTCTGTACCAGTGCCTTCCCTCCAAGAGGTGTACCAGTTAGGATGGTCACGTTTCCCTCCCCTTTCCTGAGCACTGGGTTTGGCAACGCAGGAAATCTGGTTCTGGGTTGCTTGGTGACCACAGAGAAAGTGCTTTAGCCACACAGCTCTTACTCTGCCAGTTGGAGTTGGTTTTAATGGCTCTGACAGGCCAGCTTTCTACCAGCAGCTTCTTCTGCCAGATCACATATTATTTACCCACCCCACTTTAACTTCATGCCATGTTCAATGTTGTCTCTTTGCACCGAGCTCACTTTGTGCCAGATCAGGTATCATCCGTCTTCCCTCAGCCACAAAGCACACACCCCCTGCCAAGCACTCAGGCTAGTTCACCAGAAGGGTGATGGCACACCTGAACCTGGTCCAGACTGCATTCCTTGTGCTGAGCAAGCCTGTCCTCCTGGTGCTGGTTAAGAGAGCACCTGCTGTACTGGGTACCTGAACACTGCAAGAACCAGCCCCCGCTGCCTCAGAACTGAGCAGGGCAGCAGTAGTGCCTGATGGCTGCAAAATAAACACCCCCTACCCCCCCCCCCCCCCCCCCAGATTACTGTGTATTTCCCACGGCCTCCACCTGCCAGAGCTACCTGAAGCTAGTCAAGCCACACTACCAAAACCCCTTTCCTTTATTTACTTGTTCTGATCCGAGAGTGTAAACACACCTGCAGTGGGTCTGAGCTCCTTTAAGATGCAAGGAAACATTTCAGAGGAATCCAAGGAACCGGGATTTTTTTGAATGCGTGGTAGAGAAGAAACATATTGTGTGAAAGTAAAGTGACGCTGAATGTGGCCATGGAGATAAAATGGGTTTTTCAGCTCCTGCATGCGAGAGCAGCATTTCTCAAAGACGGCTTTTCTCTGTTTCATCTTCTTTCTGTTTATTTTAAGTGAAGCCCTTTTTTATGTCTTCCTTTTTTTTTCAGGTTTTAATCTTTGTATAGAACATACTCCGTGACCCTGACAGAGGGAAAGAAGCAAAGTCCTACATCTATGGATGTGTTTAGAAGCACCAAATGATCAAAGTTAACACTGCGCAGCAGCGACTGAGTTACCCCTATTATCTCACGTTCCCGGGTTTGACAGACCGCATCACTCAGCGCGTGGATGTATCGGTATTTGATACATGATGAATATTCAAGGATGCATATTAAATTAACCAGGTGAGAACACACAGGTTTGTTTTGCATGTTAACTCCGTGTTAACGCTGCCCCTAAGTGGTTAAGTCGGTTTATTGCAAGTTAATTAGCCCTCATTTCGGGCAGTTATTTATTTATATGCCGAAGGCTGCCATGTATTTTTCTATTCCAGCTCCTTGACTAGGCCTCGCGTCTCTTTCTGCTTTGTGTTTGCATCCCGCTCCCTGTGTGGGTTTCACATTACCGCAACATTTACAGTCAACTCAGCTTGGAAAATAAGCATACGGGGGAAACATGGATGCCTACTACGTGTCTATTGCTCGATCCAAGAGAGGCTGTGATCCTGTTAGCAGGCTCCTCTCCCCAAGCTCGTTTTAATTAGCATTTCAAGGGAGTCTTGGTACAGCAAAATGGTGAAGTTTGAAGCTCTGATGGGCTGTTCTTTGTATCTTTGCTCCTGAATGAATGGGCTGCTTTGCAATCGTTTATCACCCGGGCACAGCCTGCCCTCTTCCAAGGTGCCCGGGTAGCCGTGGGGCTGGGAGCTTCCCTTTTCCAAGTGTGTCCTCCAGCTGCCCCCAGGACAGGCAGATGAGGAAGGGAGGGTGCTACATGCAACGCAGTGTCTTTGAAGGGCTTCATGATGAAACCTGGAACCAAAGGGCTGCAGAGTTGGTGACATGCTGGGCTCCAAGGTGCCTTTTAAAATCATCCATCCATCCATCCATCCATCCATCCATCCATCTATCCATCCATCCCAGACATCACGCACCCTTGCTTCAGCTGCTTCTGGGCTGTGACTGGGGAGCCTGGGGCCACAGTACCATTTCAGGGATTAAACTGCCCCACCAAAATGTTCAGTTAGGTGGCCACCATGACCCTTCAAAGTCCAAACAGGTGACTTCTTCAGCGCCTCATTTAATGAAGAGTTGAGTCTTGCAAGTCAAAGCAGATTTTCATCTCTGGAAGAGCTCCTGCTTCCTTTGGGATGCTATACAGCAGACATGCACATTGGTGCTCGCCCTGCTTTATCCTCCTTGGTGGGATCAGGGTCCAAACAGGCAGGGTTAAGCTAGCAGCAGGCAAAGCTGTGTAGGCACAATGGGCTTGCAAAGCTGAAGACCTGGAGACAAATTCACAGTCGAGTCTCTCGATGAGCCAAGGAAACCTGGTGAATAATGCAGTGCCTGCACTGCACCATGCAGCATAGCCATCCATCCCTGCTCAGGCTGTGTCTGCAGCACAGGGGGAGAAAGGTGAGGAAGAGCAGTGATAGTGCAGCTCAGGACACATGGATACGTTGGCAGGCTCTCTCTTGATTAACCCTGCAGATTTATCAGCCTCTTGTTTTCACAAGCTCTGAAATTCCCATCTAAGATGTCATTAAAAATGAAAAGCATTGAATTTTCAGGAGGGTCTCCTGGCTTCTGCACAGAGCACAGGCTACTTTTCCTTCATGCCACCGCTGCCCTTCACCTTGAAGGAGCCGCATTTGTCTCCTATCCCCTTTGCTCATGAGCATGCAGACAGGAGTCCGGGGAGGCGTCTCGCTGCCTTGAGCTCCATGCATCCGTACATTACCTCCTTGCAGCACATCCCAGCGCCAGAGCTGGGAGGGAGGTGTCCAGCCCTGCAAAGCAGGTGCTGGGGAGCTGGGAGGGGTGAGCAGGCATCCTTCCTTCCACCATGCCCAGCCTGAGCGGCTCAGGGAGGAGCAAGGGCTGCCTTCATCCTGGCCTTGCGCAGCACGGTTGGACGCGGTGTTAAGGAGTCCAGAGGCTGCGATGTGAAAAGGGATGCAACGGGCAGTGGGAGATGAGCTCACTTATCTGAAAGAGGCTTTAGGAGGGCATCACTGAGGGCACTCTTGCAGAATCTCTGCGTCTCCACATCCTAAAACTCTGCCTCCACATCTCTGCGGCACTGCGCTTCTAATCACGGCTGAGAAAGTCTACATAAAAGCTCAGGGACTACCTTAAATACCCCTAGCCAAGCCTTCTTAAAACTCCTATTAAAATACAAACGCCACAGTCAAGACAGCAGGCTGGAGATCTGCCCAGTGGCCAAATAAATCAAAATATTACACTATTTGCAAGCACCCATTAAAACCTGACAAGAGGCAGCATGGATCCAAAAGATAGAAACAACGTGACCCTTCCTGCAAAGCAGCCCAGGTTTACTGCCTGTCCTTTCAGAGCAGGGCTCTTAATGCCATCCTTTTCCCAGGGGCTGCAGAAAGGGATTGCTGGTGGCTCCTCGCATCCCCAGCCAGCACCAGCAACCCACCAGCCCCTGCCAGGATGCCCTGTGCCCAGAAGCACAGCTCAAAGCCTCGTGCCAGGATTCAGGCCAGCGTGAAAAAACAGCCATTTATCTGCATTCGCTGCCTTGGTGACGTCCACGGGCACTTTCTGTGCTCTTGGTATGTTTTCCTAAACAAATTAATAAATAAAGGACAGAGAGGCTGGGGAAGGGAAAAAGAAAAAAGGAAAAAAAAAAAGAAAGAAAAAAAAAAAAAGGACAGAGAAAATGAGCAGATTTTGATCTAGTAAGCAATTTAAATCTAGGCTGGCAAGCTGCATTTGTGCATTCATTAATTCCATCGTGTGCTCAGAAAACCCCAGCAGGACTCCCTTCCAGCGCAAGAACTTCCGACTGTGAAATAAACCCCGCGTAACCAGATTAACTATGAGGTATGTATCAGCAAGGTCTTAGGCATTAATTCAAGTATTTTTGCCGTGCACTGCACATTGCCAGAGCCTGATTTCAGGACCAAGTGCTGCTCGCTGGCAGGCATAAACTCTCTGAAGTTTCCTGCCTTCTACCTCCCTCCGCATTGCTTCTCCTTGCTCAATAAATAAAAAAATATTATTATAGGTGCTGTCAGGGAGTCTTGATTCTGCTGTTAATAGCAACATTATCAATACCTTGTCTTTCAGTCTTACATAACTCAAAAGTGCCTGAACAGTTTTATTCTGGCATTACGGAAATGAATCATTTTTGGGTTGAGCCCAAGCATAGAAAATCTCACCTTAAAACTTCAGCATTCGTAAATTCAGAATATATTTAGCGTGCAGAAACTGATGAGCAAGATAGAAGTCTCTGCATAAGCTTAGCGCAGCCTTCCACCTAGCAAGTCTGTGCTGCACTGAATCACCAGATGATTACTGTCTGTATGAATGACTTCAATTATAGCATTATTATGTTATTTATCATTTGACAAATGAAGCAGGACGACGGCCTGTTTGCATCAGGTGCTGTACAAACATTTGGATGTGCTCAGACAAGATCCCGAGGACTATCCATAAAGTCAATGGGACTTGAGTGGGAATCTTCAGACAAGGGCCCCTTTCTGTGAGCAGCCTGATCTACGACCGCCGTAGCAAATGCTGTGGTCTGGTTTGTCAGCAAGCAGCCTCTTCAAACTCCTGGTTTTCTCTGCATGCTCCCCAGCAAACTGAAAACAGAGGGAAGAAGTCAGCATTAAGTCTGTTGTTACAGACAGAAGCTGTGCACGCTTTTGTTTAAAAAGTGGAGAGTGAGAGGGCTTGGGTTGTTCGGGATTTTTTTGGAAAATGATGAAATCTTGAGCTTTCCTGGCTTTCAAACATTTTTATTGTTATAGCCACCTAAAATATATTTTATGACACCGTTTAAAGTCATGTATAGCCTCTACTGCAATTTCAATACTTTATTACAGTTCCAATCCTTTATTTGCTATGGGGGAATCTAATACATGATAATGACAAACTTCAGTCAGAGGTGAGCTGGGACCAACCATCGCGCTGTAAGTGAGTGTTCACTTCTCTCCTCACAGAGGCAAATGTCAAAACTTGATCACTATGTTCTGTACTACACAGGGAAGTTCATGCTGCCAGGGCCTTCGTCATTCCTGTTCTGCAGATCATAGAATCATAGAACCATTAAGGCTGGAAAGGGCCTCTAAGATCACTTAGTCCCATGTCAGCCCATCCCCACTATGCCCACCGACCACGTCCCTCAGTTCCACATCCACACGGCTCTTGAACACCTCCAGGGACGGGGACTCCACCACCCCCCTGGGCAGCCTGTGCCACTGCCTCACTGCTCTTCTGAAGAAGATGAGAGTCTTTACTTCCCATTTATACCGGTCTGGCACCTGTCAGGCATACTAGCTCAACTTCACATTTTTCAGCAAGGGCCTTTGCACATAGCATGCATGTGTGCATCTGCTATCACTCTGAAATAAGGAAAAGGCCACTTACCAACTGGCCCAATTAATTCCCAAGCTTTCACTGAACTGAAATTTGAAAATGCAAGGCATTATTTCAGTGTGGCCTGCAAATCCCACTCTTTAGATCTATCCACACAAAGTCCTTGCGAAGTCATTGTTTTTCTGGTGACACTCAGCCATTTAAGAGACACATCAAAGATGGCAGGGTTGAAAACGTGCAAAAATTACTTTTGTCCTTTCTCTCATCTGAGTCTGTCAGGAAAGAAGGGCTCACAGCTTGGAGAATTCATGTCCATCAGAGCCCCCCGGTGCCATCTATCCCATTTTATTCCAAACAATATCCATGAAGACATTCAGCTTGTTAGCAATGAAAATGCTCAGCTGACATTGATTTTGGAGCAACATGGTGCTGAATAAAAGCCGGCGCTTTTGCTCCTGAACCACTGGATATAATGCAAGAGCATGCTCTGATGCTGGCCGGGATGAGAGTCTCCAAAGTGCATGTGTTAATGCTGCAGTGAAAAAGCAGCTCATCCCACACAGAATCTCTGTGGCTTTTTCGGTTCTTAGAGATCTGTAAGCATCATCTTTTCTCATGCTAGTATAGCATTCTTTCTGTTTTCACAAGACTTTGAGGGACAGTGGAATCACTTCAAGCCAATTCTATCATGTGAAAAAACAATTAACAGTGTTTCCAGAAGAGAAAAACTTTAGGTCTTCATCACGGATTCTGCAGTCACAAGCAGACCACATGCGCTTTTTCTTCCGACAACAGTATTTGGAATGGCATAATATTCTGTATATCAACTTTTATTTCTAAATTCCACGGGTGAGGGATGCACAGAAGCTTTTAGCTCTGGAATACATACATGTGTGATAGATAAAAGACAAAGGGCCCACTAGTCTCAGAAATACATTCCCCTTGCCTGTGCTGAAGTCAAGTCATACTTTAAGATTTTTCTTTTTCTTAAGCTTCATAGAATGAGTTTCTTCAGCTTCTCCTTACAGAGCAGGCTTGACAGATTGCGAATCATTATTCCAGACGTTTTTAAACCCTTTCTGCTTTCGCAATAGCCTTTGCAAAGCAGACAAAGAGGAGAGAAGGAGCTAAACCCTTCTGTTCTCTACCTTATCTCCTCCCATGAGCACTGCCCAGAGCAGCACATCAACTCCCACTTGCGCTCACATACAGCTTCCTGCACTGATGGCATGAGAGCATGGCTCTGCTCACATTATGAGCAGATGCAGGAATTCATTCATACCAGAGTAACCATTGGAGCTGGTGCATAGTTACAACCCTTTTTGAAGTCACAGTCCGTGTGCCCCCTCAGAACCGTTACTTTCAAAAACACTCCCTGCTCTAGAAATGGGACTAGGTTCTTTACTTTCCACCTTGCTGTATCAGAAGCACCCAGGCTCTAAGCTCACTTCACCAAGTGAGCCAGATGCTCTGTAGAATTTGCTTTTATCTCCATTCATTGCACCAGCTGCAAACTGCAGCACAGTAATATTTTCCCCAACACACAAGCCCACATCCAGTGACTTCAGTGGTCAGACTGGTGCAAAAAAAGAGAAGAATATGACCCTATCCTGTAAGCAGATGAAAGTGACAAGGCCTCTTGCTTCTTCTGCCACAAGGCTTCCTCTGCTTCAAGGGTAATGTATCTCTCACAGTCCAAATCCACCAGCTCAGCTCTGCAGCACCCTAGATTTCAATGTTCAGATTCAAACACAGTGGTGGAGGTCTAGCCTACAGCTTCCTTTCTGACTCCTCTCCGGAGTATGGCTTCAGTGGCAGACATCACGAGTGGCAGACTTCACGAGAGCAGCTGATCAAATGCTTTTTTCATTATTCAGGCTGATTTCTTGAGTTCCTCATCAAAACCTTGAGTGTAATGGCTAAGATCTCTGACGGCGCATGACACAAACCCAGACTCCCGTTTCAGCTCATACCTGAAGACAAGGTTAACTCAAATCTGTGTCTCAACACTGCTAACACATCCCACAGATAGAAGAAGTCATCACCACCCCCTGTCTTAAGGAAGGCTGTGTGTGTCATTTCCTTAAAGGGTAGGTGGGGATAAAGTGTGCATGGTGCATCCAGACTGTAGCAGCTTCACTGTGATTGTGCAACAGCAGGAAATGCCAAAGAGCCATTACTGTATTTCAAAAGACATTATAAATCACAGAATAGACATCAAATATTTTTTTTCCACTGGATCAAAACAATAAAAAATGGGTATTTCAGTTGCTTATACAGATCAAAATGAAGAAAACTTAGCCTAAGTTTACACACCACTGTGCTTTATCCATAAAGCGTTACAACACCGCAAGATCCAAAGAACTTCAGAAAATCCAGATAGATCTCATCTCTTGATATATGGGTTTGCTTTTGAAAACTTCACTTTGGAGGCAAGAGAGATAGCCAGACATGCCCTGCATCCCAGGCTAATTGTACAAGAATATTTATTCCATTCAGTAAGTGTGCATCTGGTAGCAATGATTGCAAAGCCTACAAGAAGGCTGATACTTCCTAGCAAGTGACATTTTTATGGTTAATAGAAACTGTCAGAGAAACCACTTGGAGGGGGATATGTACAGGCTTGATTTTCAACTTAACAGTAAATCACTTCAGATTAGAATTAGATATCATGACAAAATCCTTCATCCTGTAAATTTCCAGAATGCATTCAGCAGAGGTTCTGGGAGAAACTGTGATAAAACTAGAAGAAAAGTTTCTCATTTGGTTTTGTCATCCACTGTGCCTGAGATCATGTCTTCTGCATAAATGATACTACATACAAATGTGCTTGCCCATTCGTTTCTTGCTATTGCGTTAATAATACGAGGTAGTCCTTCTGTCAGGCCAGGGCTCCTTGAGCAAGAGATTGTTCAAACACAGAAGGGAAAGATGGGCATCATGCCAGAGACATCACAGGCAGCATCAGATCTATGCTGCTGTAAGAATCTGAGTCATCCTCTGGGTTCCTACAAACATGAATGAGTACAAGCCCGGGGCCCTAGCAGGGCACACACAATCAGCTTGCAGAAATTAGGACGCAAGGGATGATGCCAAGGGTGATTGAGTCAGGCTGGGTCTTGCACCACCCACTCTTCAAAGGAGCCCATTGCCCCCTAGCAAGTGCTGGGGCACTCCCAGAGCCCTATGGCGGTTGTGTGTCCAAGCTGTGGGCCTCCACTCCTGTCCCCTCCTATATATGTGCTCCTGGCCTCTCTGACTTCACCCTCCTGCCTTGCTCATTTCTGGACCTCACCCATGCACAACAGGAGATAAGGCCTCCCTTTTCCTCAGCCTTTTTTATTTTCACATCGATGGAAAAGCTCCACAGGAATGTGGGGCAGCTCCTCAAAAAAATACCTGTATAGTGCACTGCATGGGACAGTGGGACTTCTGCAATGCTAGCAACAGCACTCCAGCATCAAAGACACAGGCAGATTTCAACAGGGAAACCCAAATTCTCTGCAGTTGGGAGGAAGCTCCATGAGAAAATTCAGTATGAAACCAATGGAAGATAGAAACCTAGGCGTGAAAATGTTAGAGATGGAGTGTAGCCACAGAGCCAGATTATATTCCAACTTGCAAGGGTCCTTGTACCTTCCTCATGGCCAAGGGACATTCCTCAGCTGCTTTCTTTCAGCCGGGACCTGCTTCCAGCAGAGACAACAAATAACCATTTCAGCAGAAGTTCCACTGTGCTGTACAGCATCTCTGCAGCCCTCGCCAAAGCACCAGTCACACGCTGTTTACCACAAGCTGGAGAATTCACTAAATCTGTCTTATTTTAAGTCAAACGAGGACAGCTTCAGCCCTCACAAGGGCAGCCCTGCCAGCTGCCCTCCCTTTTGCAGAAAAGGGAGAGGAAGGGGACATCCATCTCCAGCACCCAGGCTGAGAGCAGCCAAGGAAGCATACGCAAGGAGACAGGTGGCTGATAAGGAGCTACAGTGGAAAGGCAATTGCACTGCACCTCTCATGGAGTACAGGCACGTGCAAAAGGCTGCTAGCAGTCTGAGCCAATTAATTTCCATATTCCCTTTCAGTCAGATCTGGAAACAAAGTGTGTTGCATTCAACACGGGATGCTTAGTACAAGGTGGGGGAAAAGAAAGGGGGGAAAAATGAATCAGCAATGAGTAAACCCAGAGAGTGGCAGAAGGAATGGGTCTGAACAGATGAATCAGCATTGGCTTCAGGTGATGGAGGGAAAGAGGCATTTCTGCTCCACTGATTTGTGCAGCCTGATTGAAGTGAGCCCAGCACCAGCACTGCATGGGAATGGGAACTCTCTGATAGGCTGTGAACGCTGCAAGGGGAAAAATCCAGCAGTAGTGCAGACTACATCTTCATTAAGCACATTTTGTCACCTCCCAGATGATTGGACATTTTTTGACTGACTTGTAGTAATGTTATAGATGTTGGGGGTTTCTTGTTAGATTTTTTTTTAAGTGTATGGTGACAGCATGTGGGGTAGTGAATTTTAAGCAAGGCTGCATGAAATTCAATCACTTAATCTTAAATTACAAGCCACTGGTTGCCAAAGCAATTTTTGAGATGGAAATTCTTCTGATTCACAGATTCCTTTGCCTCTTTTAAGGAACAAATGAGTAAACAAACTATGAAAATGTTATTTGCTTTTTCAGAATTTGCTAGCAGGGAAAGATTAAATTTTTTCAGTGGTATTTGACAGTGCCTGCTTCCACCTCTGTAGCAGGTAGCTGGGAGAATATGATTCATGATGAACAGATACTGTTTCCAACATTCCAACATTCCTCTGTTGCATAGCCAAGAGATGAGCCCATTGTCTACAATGTTGAAGGGATGTTAATTAAGGCAAACCTCCTCTTGTGCCCTTGAAAGTCCTTGAGGAAGCAGTGGGTCAAATATGTTTTCAGAGTATATATCGAAGGGTTTGGTGATATTCTGAGAGTCCTTAGTCAGACAGGTAAATCCTCTCGGGATTACTCAGGGATTACTCACACAAGTAATTGTTGTAGACTCAAACTCTTCTGTGCCCACTCTCCAGCAATCAAGTTGTTGTAGGAAGAGCACACTTAAAAGGAGATAAATAGCAAAGCAGGAATGATCGAGTGGGTACTTAGAGGAATTAGGCCTTCTGAAAACCTGGCCCTGAGTCTTATGCCCGCACAAGACAACCAAGACGAGTAGGTGGCTTTGGAGATCCTGTCTCTCTCTAATCCTGATTCTGGTCTCATTCCAGCACAAACTGGAGCCCCGTGGTACTGGTTTCATACACATGCAAGTGACCTGAGCCCTGCCTGCAGCCCTCCTACCTCTTGTACTCAGCAGCCCTCCAAGGGACAAAGATCCAGAAACAGGAAAGAGACACCTGTTCCCCCGAGAAGGTGTTGTGCTCTGGGAGTAGCATGCCTTCCCACCTCACCTCATGGGGTGGCAGTGATGGTGACCAATGCACCAAGGACTGTGGGGCTATCTGATGATGGGGCACGGTGAGTGTCACTGTGCCAGGTGATGTTTCACAGTCGCACGTACAGAGGAAAAGAGAGAAGGCACTAACTTTCAGTGGACTTGTTCCCTCCAATCAAGTCCTCGCAGCTACACGGTTTCTGACACTCTACCTTGAAAGAAAAAAATAAACAAAAATAGTGTTTTGAGAAATAAACATCACAAACCAATTCATTACAGGGGATTTTTGCTCATTTGTTTATTTTCAAGATACATCAGACCTGCCTGAGACAGTCATACACGGTCATTGAGGTGTAAAATTATTCTCCCAAAGAAATAATTACCAAGCAGGTAATCTTCTCTTAATAAATGGTACGTATGTGATCACGTACTTCCCTAAATTTTATTCAACATAGAAAAAAGGCTACAAAACAAACATGGCTTTCTTATTTTCCCCTCTCCTCCTTTATTTCGTGAATCAGGGCATCCATGCATTATTGAGGCCTCCTCAACACGGAGCTGCCTTTAGAGCAGACTCTCTGTATTGAGGATTACGTGTGGATTATTGCCGAGAGATCATTCAGAATCAGAGCTAAGCATTTACCCAGAAATCATTTGTAATTCCAGTTGCCCCTTATTTTGGCTAATAACGGATGTAAGGACAATTGGATCAGCACTGTGTACCTGTCAGCCGTGCCGAAATTCCCAGTGCAGTCCCGAATTGTGTGCTGTACGATTACCAAGGGAAGCTCAGCGCTGCGCCTTATCTTTTTTGTAAATCCTCTTAATGCGGTTGCTGCCGGATCCCCCACGCACTACTGAATCAGCACCTTCTGTCAATCACAGGGAGGGGAGCCCTGCCTTTGGAAGAACTGATTCAGCAGGGCTGCGGACCACCACGCACCGCCATCCCAAGGAAAGGGGATTTGCAGATCGGTGAATGTGGATGTGGATGCAGGAAAAACAACGAGGAGGAGTGAGGGAGGAGGAAAAGAGCCCGAGGGAGAAGCTGCAGGAGAAGGGAACAGTGTGGGGAGCAAAGAGCCTAAGAGATCTGCGACGGCAGTGTAACGCTGCCAGCGTGATGTGAGACATCCACTCCGGGAGCACCCCTCGCCAGGAGCAGGCCACACACGCTGAGCCCGCTCTTTGACAGGCCAACCTTTCCCAAGCCCAACCAGAAGGATTGCTAAAACCTCACCGCCGCAGCAGTGCTTTTTTAAACAAATCCTCGCCTGACTGGCAGAAGGGGGGGGGAAAAAAAAAAAAAAAAAAAGTTCCTTGGGTGTTATCCATTTTGCATGCACATAAAAGATGAACTTCCCTTTGGAAACAGAATGCGCAGAGTTACGGCTTGAAAGGGGCCTCAATTTGGCTTCGACCGGGTGCAACTAATTGCAGTTGCGAGCGGCAGCAGGTGCGAGCAGGCAGCTGGGCACCCCCTGCCCCCGCGCAGCGCAGGCCTCCCCTGGGGAGGCAGCAGGGAAATGACAGAGGGCAGGGGGACAAGTGGCCTGGCTGTGGGGGGCACCGCCGGTCTGGGGTCAGCTTGGTTGCTCTGTGTCCAAGCGTGGTGCTCTCAGAGCGGGCAGGGCCTGATGGCCTGGTGATCCACATCTCCTCACGGCCTCAGAAGGCCCTAAAAGCTTAGGAAGGTTCTGGGAGTCCCCAGAAGACTGAGGGAGGCTGTAGGCTGTTACCAGGCTGCTCCCCTGGATGACTTCACTCCCAGTGGAGGCCATTTCTTCCCGTGGGGTGTCCCTGTTCATTGCCAGGGAGTTGAACTAGATGATGTTTAAGGGTCCTTTCCAACTCAGATGATTCTATAATTCCATGATCTTTCGGGGGGGGAGGGGGGGGGGGAAGAAAAAAAAAAACCCTAATCCTGATTTAAAGTTGGTGTTTGTCCCCACAGTTCTTGATAATTAGTTCCACTGGTTAATTACCCTCTCTGTTAAACATCTGCACCTTATTTGTAGTCAAAATTTTGTCCGGCTTCCAGCTTCCAGTTGGATCATATTACAGTTGCATCAGCTTGACTGAAAAGCCTTCTATTATCACATTTCTGCTTGCTATGTCGGTACTCAGAGACTGTGATCAAGTCATCCTCTCTCTCAACTTTGTCTTCGTTAAGCTAAACAGATGGAGTGTCTCCACCAGTCTGTCACTACACGCCACGTTCTCCAGTACTCAGTCATTTTGTTCTGTGGACTTTCTTGGGTTCCTCCTCACCCCAGCCACAACCTTCCTGAACTGTTAGACATGCTGATCTTTTTTAGGGTCTTTCCTTTCTAGATAGGGAGCCTAGGATTCCAGGTGGGATTATGGCCTATACTCTGTTTCTGGATGTAAGTCTTAGCGTTTGACTGTACAGAACAACATATTTTTGGTTTGCATCTATCTCATTAAACAGCCCAGCCCATGCTGCCTCGGTGACCAATACATTTTACTCTTTAGCCAGTATTCCCAGTGTTACAGACTTTTCTGGGACTGAGGGTTCAGGCATCACTTTCCTCTGCTGAAGTTCCTCTTGCATGAATGGATGGAGGCAGGGAACAGGAATTGCAGTGAAGGCGGGGGGGTAGCACTGAGATTTTGCTTCTGAGTTATGTTGAAGGCCTAATCTTTTTCACTGCAGTCCATAATGCTGAATGGTTCATTTTGATGATAAAATAAGTTATCCTTATGGATAAATAATGGCTAGATAGCCAGTAGTTTCTAGCTTCACTTTACCACAGTGTATGACAGAGATACCCTGCCTAGCTGTAAATAACCTGGGTATCTAAAGCACCACTGCATCACAGAGTCTAGACAGGGCACATGATGCTGTTTCTCACCACTTCCCATGGGAATCACCACCTCCCATGGATTCCCAGATAGCAGCAAGTATGCCACTAATGGCTCGCAAACTGCTTCATGGAGGGCCACCAAAACTCCAGACTGGTGTTGTTCATACTTTTTCTCTAAGGGATACATGAAGTAGCTTTCCCTATGCCTGCACATGACACAGAACAGGGACTTCAGCTCTACAGCACAAGCCACTTTTGTTTGCATAACCACACACACAGCGTGGGAGCACAAGCAGCTCTGAAGCACAGAAATGCAAGTGGCCCAGAGGCCTATCTCCTAGCTCAGGAGCAGAACTGCAGCCTTATTTCCCCATGGTTCCCAGGGCTGTGTGCTGAACCCTGAGCCTGCACTGCTGGTGAAACCCCACACAGCAATATCAAGGTTTCTAGGTCTTCAGTCCCCGGGTATCTGGCAGCCAGACAGTAGTAAGCCAAAAGGTAGTACTGTTCCTAGATAGCAACAGTGCATTGCTGTCTGATGACTGTTGGCAGAAGGGTTTTGGAGGCAATTGCCCTGTTGGATTTGCCCTCTACGTGAAAATGCCCAAGGTTGCCGGTGAAGTGCTGGTTACAGACACTGTGAACACTGCTGCTTTTTGATCACCTTGTTGGGAAAAGCAGCCACGTTGCAACTGGGGGTGACCTGTGCTTTGGGTATTGCACACGGAGCTGAAATTGTGCTGCACAAAGCCTTGTGACTCTACACGAATGGGAGCTTTGCCAGTGACCTCACTGGATCTATGATTTCATCATGACATCTGTCATGCATTAGCTACCTCAGTATCAATGTAACAGGCTGAAAACCAAGACCTGGCTCGTGCTAGTTCAGAGGCAGTGAAAGAGAGCTGGATATCAGGACCTGGGGGACAGCCAGACCCTGATACAGCATTTTCACCATTGATATAACTGCAACCAGGCTTGGGGACAGTGGAGCTCTTATTGTCCTAACAAAAATGATCCCAAGTGAAAATACATTGGTGCAAAATCACTGGGGAGAGAGGCTTGGTTTTCATGTCAGCGCAATTGGGATGCACTGCCAAATTCCCAAGTGCACCCTAGCATTCATTTCACTAACTTTTACAAAGCACTAAGACTAAAATAAAAGTACAACATTGTTTCACTACCACATGGACTAAAACATCATTTTTATAGCACGAAACATTATTTTCAGCTGTAGAATAATGTTTAAAAAAGCAGTGTAAACAATTGATCACAGAGATGTAAGTAAAATTAAACACACGCGCACACACACACACAAAAAACCTAGAGGCCCCTCACAACTCTAATAAATATCCCAAATACTGGAACTTAGCAGCAAAAGCCTGATAAACGTTTCAGTTTTGAAACAGGAAAAAGTCCTGGCTTGAAAATAGCTCTGCCTTTCTGCATTTATTTTTTTTTTCACAGTCCAAGCAGCAGAGTGAAGAAGAACCCAATCCAATTCCCATAGGTCTCATTAATGAACCTGTAAAGGGAATGTGTTGGAATTGCTGAGGGCTCTCACTCCATTTAAAGTGTGTAACGAAACCAAGAATGACTTATCCTCACTGTTTCAGGAGCATATAAAGTTTGCGCTCAGAAAGATGCACCTGGAGAACTCCGGCACAGATAGCACACTACATCTCCTGGGCTTCCCAAACTCTTGGTGCAACACCGGAGCACCTGCCCACAGGAAGTGGAGAACCTCCTCTGCCATCAGCCCCATTCTTTCCAACAGGATGCTTCCCAACCCAAGGGGCTCAACTTCCCAGCTATTCCATGCCCTGCACTGGGCTTGCTTTTCTGAGGTGTACTGATGAAAGTTTCCACACCCCTGCTTAAGCTGGAGAAGAATCAAGTGGTGTGATACACTGTTTGCTCTGCCCCAGGGACTGACAGGAGGTTCTGGGCCTGAAGAACACTTCGCTTTTCCCCTTGCTGAGGAGGAGTGGGAAGAAGTTCCCGGATGCAGAAATGATAAACAGTGCTTCAGGAACTGCAGCCATTCATTCCCAGGTGTGTGAAATGAAGATCCCATTAACCTACCCACAAACAAGCCTCACCTTTCCTTGCAGCACTGTGGAAAGATGCAGCCTAAGCTACAGTCCAGTTCTCCATGCTATTGAATCCTTCTGTCTCTATCCATGTGGCTCTTATGTGCCAGGCAACACCAGTGTGTCTGATCCAAAAGGAGCTCTCTGCGTTGGGGATCCCAGCTCAGTACAACACAAATAAAGGACCAGATGCAAACCTTTATTTTGGGCTCTCGCCATCTCCAATCGACATGAGGAGAGCTAATTTTGTTCCAAGGAAAATGAAGACTGTTTTTTACCTCCCACGTCCTTCACACAGTCTGTTTTTGTTTACTGAGACTGGGGTTACTCAGGCTTTTATCTAAGTCTTATTTAGGAAGGCTGAATTGCTCAGCGTCTCCTGCTTCTTCAAACCCAGTCCCTGCTCTTCTCGGCAATCACATCTTTTAATGCCATTTATAAACTGATCGAGTGCTGTCTAAAAACTGGTTCTATTTTTTTGTTGTTTCCACTGCTCATGCTGCAAAGACGCTTCAGAATCTCCTATTTCAGTTACGCTTTTTTTTTGCTTAGCACGACAGCAACTCCAAATAAGGGAAGGCAGTCCGAAAGGAATAAATAATATTGTGTGGAGAAGAAAAGCAACTAACCTACACATTATCATTAAACAACAGGACGTGACAGGCAGTGTAATGTTTCTGGTTTTGTTGTGAGTCAGGAAGATGAAGGTCATGTGATATCAGCTCTCTCTGCAGCACAATAAACCTTATTAACATTATAAGATAAAAATAAATATTCAACAATTATGGGAAAAAGGGTCACACGTTTGCATCTGCTAGGGATTATTGACAGCGGTCTGACATTACCGTCGGCTAAACCCACTACTCTGTTTTGTCCAGAGTTTCTAAAGCCATTATATAATGATCGGTCTAATAAAGTCTAGATTAGAGGCATTTCTCTTGTGTACAAAGAGATTGGCTTTTGGGTTGCCTCGTGGAGAAGCAATATTATCCTTAGGGAGAGAAAGGGTTAGTTGTCTCTAGCAGTGATGAAAAATGTAAACTGTCTGAGGCCATTTCAGACCTCTGGCAATATTTTATGCTAACAGGTTTATGTCTGAATTAACAAAGTTCTCTAACCACTTAGTCTGTTAAAACGCAGTTATTTTTCCCCCCCTTCCTAGGGAAGTGCGTGCCAACCTAAATTTGGATTTTGTTTATTACCATTTGCAATCACCTGGTGTCAGAGGCCACGTGAATCCTGTGAGTTTATCTGATTTGAGTCTGGTGCATCTAAATGTACCTTCCAACTTGTTTCTTCATGCTGTGCATGTCCGGAGTGTTTTGCAGTAATACCATAAGCCCCTACAAGTGCATAGAGTGATAGAAAGGAGCAGAGTAAGATACTGTCCCTTGGGTACTACGTAGCTCGGAGGAAGGTGCTGAATTTGAATCATCCCGCATCCACTGACCCAGCATCAGAATGCAAGCTGCCTTCCTTTTTCTTCTTTTGTCCTTAAAAAGGGGCAAGGCAGCGCTAGGGCAGAGGGAAGGTCACTGAACTAAAAGATGTTATCAAGGCAGGTAGCACTGAGGTATAAGTCCTCTCACACACCATTTTACAGCAGGCGTGAAGATTCAGCACGTCTACCAGCTACCGCCTGCCACAAGCGGGCAAAGCACCTCGCTATACGCTGCTGCAAAGCTTCAGACCACGGGTTGAGGAGTGAAAGACCTCAGCCCAGCTTCAGCTGTCCTGAATGAGGCCCACGAGCTGCCCACAGCAGAGGGGTGGCCCAGCAGCCTGTGGGGTCCCCAGAAGCAAGAGTTACTAGCAGATACGGGGCACTGCGCAGGCACAGCCTGGCTTCCCCACACTGAGCCGGCCCAGCACGGTGCATCACCTCGTGTCTCTATGGCTCATTGCCAGTTAATTAAAATCTGAAAACTTTAGTCAGCTGGAACACCCATCTTATTTTCACTCTGTTTTGAGAAACACAGAGCTGATTTCAACCCTGGGGGGACTTGTCTGTGTTGGCCTGAGAAACTGTTTTCAATTTAAAAAAAAAAAAAACCTTTGCCTACAAACACTTTTTTTTAACCTGAGAGGCAACAGCAGTTTCACTTGGCTACCAGAGGCAGGGCTCAACTGTTCTTTGAAGCCGGTTTGTACAAGGCAGTTTTGCAAACCATTTCAAAGAGAAGCTGAGGCCCCATTTACATTAGCATCTTTGTCAAAGAAGTCGTGTTTAGCTTCAGATCATCAGGGAAATTATAAGGCATTTCTCCTCTTGCTTGCTCAAGCCAGAGATCTGTGCTACGGATTTGGGGCAGAAGGACAATATTACGGTGCTGCAGTCCTGAAAACAGCTTCCTCAGCTGTGTCAGGGCCTGTGCAGAACAGGAGGCCAACCTTGCAAGAGGTGAGGAAAGACGGTTTGGCTGACAGAAGCTTCCAGATAAAAATGTGATGTTGATGGGTCAGTTGATATCATTTTAAATTCTTTGTCAACCAGATGGGGACACATAGTGTACCTCAGCATTTAGAACAGCCCTGTAGCTGTAGGTTCTCCTTAGGATTCCTGCTTTCATTGAGATTAATGCAACTTGATAAACTCTGGGATTCAAATAAAATCAAATTTCGCAAAGTTATGCAGAATAGGTATCGTGCAAATGAGCTTTGGCCTATCTACATGAGCAAAGAAGTGACTTAACTGGCCACCCATGTGAGCAACTTTTGCATGTCTGCCCACAGATGCCCCAATATTCACTGCTTTAGTCTGCTGTGACATCGGTTTCCAGTAGTTCACCACAACAGGGGTATAGCAAGAAAAATCTCCAGGTAGGGGCACAGATCCTGCCCAATCTTAAATGCGTAACATCTATCTGTAAGCTTCTGTATTATAAGGAAGTTCAGAAGCAGATACATGGAATCATATGGACCTCAGTTTGGATCATATATTGCATAAGGTTGCGCAATTGCTTAGGGTTGTCACATCCCTTATGGAAAGAGAGCATTTGTTCTATTTTCCTTGGAGGAATAATACATATTTGTCTTGAAATTACTAAAGAATCAAATCCTCCATCGTGTCCTACTGACTATTAGCTTTTACTGCATTTAGGCTCTGCCTGAGTAACACTTTTCTACAGTGCTTCTAAATCCAGGAATAGATATGGGTTGAGCTTATGTCTGGAGATAGGATGTGCCCAGGGATTCTTCCACACAACTCTGACACTATTCTCATTCCTTTGCCTGACACAGTTTAGTCCACGTGCAAAGTACTAGCCACCAGCAATCTGTACCGTAGTCCCAAGGGGCTTTGGAGGAGGGAGAGAAAGGGTATACTAGGGGCAAAAGCTTGCTTTTTGCTGTCTTGTGCAAAATTCTTATGAGAATTCAGCATTCAGGAGTGCCTTTTTCTTACTTGCTGTATGTCAGAGTCGTCCCCTAGCCGGTGCTAGTCAGTGGAAAAGACATCATCCTCTCCGGACCCTTCTGATACTTACTCTCAACCTGAGCTAACCTGCTTTAGAAGGACACGTTCTCTTAATTTTAGATCAGCAACGTTTTTGCTCTTAGCCATTTCCCCTGAAATCACTCTTATGTCAGGTGAAAGAAAAATACAAATGTAAATATTTATATGCAACTCCTGAAACAGACCGCACAATTTAAAAAGATGCACAAACGGAAAGGCTCCAATCTTTCTGTAGCCATTCTGGTAGGTCCAGAGAGACTCAAAGCTTTCCATCAAAATACATTCACTTCTTCTCCAAAAGCTTAATTACCTTTAAATGTTTCAAAAGGCAGTCTTGCCGTTTCTCCAATGAAAACAAGCATTCTCACTCAGAGATGCAAATGTCAATGCACTAGACCAAAGCGTCGCATCCTGTTCTTGACTTGACTAAATCAGCAACTCCTTCACTCAGCGAGGGTCAAATCCTCCTTCCCCTGAAAAAAAAAAAAAAGAAAAAATAAGTGATGCAGTGTGACTCATCTTCAGTGCAAGTGCCTCTGTCTGTTACATGCTGTATTTTATTTCACTCCAAACATCAGCCAACACACTTACTACAAGCGTCTGCTAGGGACAAACACACATCGTTCATTAATCATTCTTGACTGAGACCAGACCTCACAGTTGTTGTCTAGTGCAAGGTGACAGTAGGACGGAGGGGTTCTACCCTAACATTCTCTTTTCAAGACTACAGGAACTGTCTTATTTCCTACTTGCCCCAGGCTCCAACCCCTGGGATACGTGTTCCCACTCCCTAGCTGCAAGGGAAGAATAAGTAAAGAGTACGTAGGAAAGCAGCACTGAGACACTGTTGTCCATTTGTAGGGCAGATACTGGCTACCAGCAACATAGCCAGTGCATATAGAAAGGGGAAAAGAGGAGAGTAGTAAGTACTCTTCTAGCTAAGTCTGTGTCTAAGCTGGTCTCTTCGGTTTGTGGGTATCTGTGGGCTCTGAACACCATTGTATCCCACCTTTCCTCTGTTTCAGAAAGTTGTGTGTAGTGTAGAGAAGCAGATACTCCCAAGCCCCCTCTTAGAGGGCTGAGTCATTTATTTTCATGCATAGAAGGAAAAAAAAAACTAAAACACTTGGCATTAAACAGAGTGTTCTCAAATGTGATGTTTAGCAGTGCACCTGGCAGAAGAAGGGCTGGACAAAGCAACCTGGTCACCTTGACCAGGTGATTAAGAGAAAATGATAAATGTCCGGAATTGCCTGAACTTGGTCCTTTGAAGACCTTCTCTAGACCTGTGCTGGGCATGAAAGCACTCCAGCTGCTAATCCTCTGCCCAGCAGTATGAAGATTTCTCCACAAAATTTTCTTCCGCTCATCAGAATCGTTCTTCCACTCATTCACCAATCCCTGTTCTATCAGGGCCTACAGCTGCCAGTTTACAAGCATAACAGGGATGCCTTGCCAGTCTTCCTCTCTGTGGGCCACAATTTATCCTGTCTTTCAAGAGGCATATCCTTTTTTAAACCCTTCTCAAGTCCAATGGAAGAGTCAGAAGCTCTCTGCATCTCTGGCAGTCTAGGGCATTTGTCAGGGCAGGGTTCTCCAGCCAACATGCATAAAATTGCAAGAAGCTCTGCAAAAACCCTCATCAGAGACGGATTAAATTGCTGTGTCTTTCTTCAAGGTCGTTTTAAAAACTGCCTTCTGCAGGGAGACCTTTCTAGGAGGTTACTCTCATCTCCTGCCAGAATCAGAGATCCGTATTTCCCTTTAGCAGTCTCTCACTGATTGCTCTCCCTGTAGAAATTACTCTCCTTTATTCGAGGCTAATACACTCAGCTTTCTCAAGCCCGAGTCAAGCCAGGTTTGTGGGGCCTGCATAGATCCCCTGCAGAATCAGAAGGGCTGCATGCAGATAGAGTTCCTCTGTGTGCAGCTCAGATCCAGCTTAGTGTTCCCATGCCTTCCCCAGTCAGATGGATTAGAAGACCTGCCTTGGATAAAACTCACATCTGGCCTTTCCCTACATAAAAAGCTGTTCTGAAAGACAAATTATTGATTTTGAATGATGAGGTGGCTTCAAACAGCACATTCACGTACTGCTGAATGATTTCTCAGTGGAAGATACACCTTCATCGGGACCATCTGCTTCATGGTACAGTGTCATCAATTCATTCTGTTGTCCTGAGTCTCTTCACTCTTAGGCTGGTTCTCCAGTTATGTTCCCACAGCGACTCATTTGTACCTAGAGGAGAAGACACAGAGATTTACAGTTTTCAAAAATAAAGGAAGAGCCTTTCCAGCAAAACGTAGCACAACACGGTCTTTTATCCCACAGAGACAACTGTAAGGGGGCCGGCCTTAGGTGTGCAGTGCTCCTCACTTTACAGCTTTCTTTTCCAAACAGGGCAATTAGGGACTGATGCTTTTAAAAGCAAATTTTTAAGCTTCCTTCTGCTATCTCTGCCTCTCTGGCAACTCTATAAAGGAAGGACAGTGGTTTAACCACAGACTAAGAGGAGGAGAGCTAGTTTAGCAAGCCATGGCCGATTTTTCCATATCCTGGTGCAACGTAGCGTGTTGGAGTTCGATCCAATCTGCGCACTGAATTCCATGCCCTTGACCTCTTTGCTTTTCATTTATGCCTCTGTCACAGTTAGCCAGATACCATCAGAAAGGCCAGAAGTGAGCAGTTCCGCTGTAGGTGTGCTTCAGGAGGAGCCTAATGCCAGCTCTGACCAGTGACAGCTTTTGGTAAGAAGCACCTGACAGCAGGAGAAAAAAAAAGCCAAGTCTAAGCACGAGAAGAAAGCTGAGACAAAATTCCCCATAAAAGGCCATCTACTGCTCACACCCACCTCTCCTCAGACAGGAAAACCTCTTAAAAGACCTCTGCTGATTCTGACTCTTTGAGGCTCCCTAGACGTACGTCTATGTGTGTGAAGAAGAGAGAGAGGAGAGGCATGTCAAAGCATTGCTTTCTCTCTACTAACGGTTGCCAACAGACCCAGCACCTAGAGCATGAGATAGCATCGTGCCTGATTTACATCAAAGCTACTGCTACCTCTTCTCCACAAAGAAAAAAAAATCCAGCATACATTTCAGTTACTTAATTCTCAGCTCTAGGTACAGCACAAAGCAGCGTTCAAACCATGGATAATCACATCGGGAGAACACCCATCGAGTGATCAGGTGCTGCTTATCGTTCAAAAAGATCCTCCATTTTATGATCTCCCATTACCCACAGGGCCCTTGGCCCTATTACTGATAGCAGGTGCTAAGTATTCACAGCCTTCTGCACTTTCCTTCTACACATTGACTGTATTGCCGTACAATCTCTAAGCATCCCTGAGATTGCTAAGCACTAGCAAAGATCAAGCCCCATCCAGGGGTAGAAGACGGTGAACATCGCCACGTGTGCTCGTGTTATAGCCCTGATGCTACTTTGCCAGCATTAATCCTCAAGTAGAGGGAGGCTCCAGGAGCACTGCACTGTATGTGCATGCCCTCACATTTGACATCTTCTGAGTTCACGTGAAGTTAAACTGTCCGTTCCTGTGCCTTCACTGCTGTTGTAACATCGGCACTATGTTTTCCAGGCCGTAGAGGGAGACCGCAATTTTCTCTTCTTCGAAAAAAAGTGGTTTTTCATGGTTTGTTTCCATAAAGCCCAATGCATTATGCATTATCTCATTCAAAGGTAAATAGTGGATACACACATGGATGAAAGATTAAATCCTGGAAATTCTAAACAATTGGCAGGAGGCATAACCATGGCAAATTGATTCTGCTACCCCTCTGCAAAAAAAAAAAAAAGAAAGAAAGAAAGAAAGAAAAAAAAAAGAAATGAAAGAATATTTGTGCATTTTTTAATGACATGTAAGATTTACAGACATGTGGGGTTTGGTTTCTTTGATACTTTTTTTTTTTTTTTTTTTTTAATGAAAGTATGCAGTGATTATCAGAAAGTTCCTTGAGTTCTAAAGATCATTTTAAAACAAAACCTGTGCCAACTTCCCTCACTGCCCACCTGCAGCATTACGGGTCTAAGTACCTGAATAACAATGACTGTATCTATCACAGCCATGATGCAGAGAGGCAAACAGTGGGGCAAAGAACACCATGCAAAAAAAAAAAAAAAGAAAAAGAAAAAGAAAAAAAAGAAAATAGTCCTTAAAGAAAATTGTATTGCCACAAAGAAAAAGGTTAATTTGAATAGGTAGGTGGTCTTGCTTGATTGGTTGGTTTTGTGTCAACCCTGACCCTACAGTAACCCCAGTCTTGCTGATCAAAGGGATTATGCTGCAGGCTCCGGGGCTGTGTGTGTAGTCTCTGTGCATTTCCTCTCACGGTGTGGTAGTTTGCTGTCTGAGGACATCAACAATCTTGCTGCCCTTCATCTGGACTCAAAGGGGTTTAAGGTGTTGGCGTTCAGCCTGATGGCACAAGATGTTATTTTTTGTCCCGTGTCCCAGCCTGGCAGCAGGAAAACCAGGCAGTGACAGCACTGTATACATAGAAGGAAAGGAGCTCTGAGCTCACCCAGGTATCAACACTGCTCCGCCTGCACAAATCTGATGTCAAGCTGATCAAACAGGCAATTTTGATGACTCTCCGCTTCTTCTCTACCCAAACACTGACTGCACCCAGTGCACAGCGCTAAGAACAGACACTATAAGGAAAAGCCCTGCCGCTGCCCATGTTAGCCAGTACAGTAGCAATTCCACTTCATGGCCACTGGGGCCAGGCAAGCCTTTTTATTCTGTTGCTGTTCACTACACCAGACTGCGTGTGAGCGTGCATATCTGTATAGGTGTGGATCCCCTACCCTTTGGTAAGGGCCACCTTGCTTCCCCATAGGCAGATACATCCTCTTGCACGTGGTCTGGCCATCTGCAGTCTAATTCACCCTGCATCTTACCTGATGCCATCCCTCCCTTCCCTAAATAAAGGAGCTGGGAAGCAGCACGGCATTGAGAACCAGCGCTGGGTAAAAGATAAGAGGAGCCCGTGCTGACACAGTCATGCTACATGTTAAGCAGGCTTATTCCCCCTGTGCTCTCCCATGCCATCCCATCTGCACAGGCTGGTATCTGCACCCTTGCTTCCTGTTGATCACACACACTTCAGTGACTCCACTGATGGCATCCATCAACCAGTTAAGGCTCTACATGTCTCCAGACAGCCCTTATTCCAATTCCACATTGTTACCCTGGAAAAAAATTCTCAGCTCTTCTCTAGATAGAGAAACATTCTATCAAATGTTTCAAAACATTCACAGCAATATGAGGCCACTGCTAATAAAGTAACTTTACTGAGGATGGATTCATGCCTAGCTGTACCCTATGCCCTTTCAGTTTGCCTGAAGAGGGCATGTGGCTCCTCTGCTCCTGCCTAAACACACAGGAAACTGGCCAGCTGCATGATCTGATGCTCTAAATTTGAGCAGCATCTCCACTGCTTCATCCTGCCTCTGCAGAGCAGGCAGCGAACAAGCACCTGCAGCTCTGGTTTTGCCTCTTGCTGAGGTCACCGGTTTGTCATCTGCAGCCCTGAACACTGCGCAGCAAGGAGGAGCACGTCTGCAAGTGCGTTCCTGCAGAAGAGGGGAAATGCAGGGCGGAGCAGTAACCAGCAGCTGACACTGTTTGCCACACACTTGCTCACCACGAGGCTCAGGACACTGCCCGTTCCTTGAATGCTTCCTTGATTACTTATTCCCAGCATACTCGCACACACAATCACACACTCACCCGCTTCTCTCAGAAGACTAGAAGGATGGACTACCAGGAAAACAATAGCATTTCTCCCACTCACAGCTGTCTGACATTTGGTTTTGTTTCTCCAGGTGGCTTTTCTGTGCTAGCAGAACATCTCACTCCTCAGATTTCGACTTCTCTTGACTCTTCTTGTCAGTGTTGGATGCGGCCATCAGTAGACACAGTTCTGAGCGATCACTGAGGAAGGCCAGAGAAATGCCCCTTTCCCTTTGCTTTCTTTTTCAGTCTGGAAGCTGTCAGCGAGGCCTCAAACATCTCCCTCTTTGAATTCCTACAAAGATGGAGTTTGAACCTTTTCAGACCTTTAGTACCTAATAACAACCGAGACACTGGTCACATCTTAGCCCTCAGAGTGGGTCTATTCTTTGCAGGTTTTTCTTATGCACTGTGGTAATTGTGTCAGAACTCAAGGCAGTCCCACCGGTGTTCAGGTTTCATCTGCCATTCCCAGAGGATTTCATTACTCCCGCACAACCCTTTTTTCCTAGCAAGATTTCACATTGCCAGGTAAGTTCCTCCGTTGTCTGCAAGTACAAGAGTCTCCTGTCCCACAGCTGCTGGATATAAAGTGGCAGAGTGACGGGGTCTGTCTGGTTGTACTGTCACTACAGTCAAGAGAATGTTTTTTTAGCCAGTATCCTTGTCGTTGAAAAATGCTTTTTTTTTCCATTGTCCCAAAATGACTGTTGAATTCAGCGTGGACTTACCAAATTGCTTCCCCGGAAAAAAAAATATCATGATTATATTCACAAAGCTGAGAGGAAGACAGCCACTTTTTATTCACTCATAAAGGATGTGGGAGTCCTGGGTTTAATTTCCTCCTGTGCCTGGGGGAACTAGAACCAGCATCACTTATCTCCCAAGAGAACGCCAGAAGGTTGTGCTGTGCTGCATACTAAGGTGGGTTGTTCTTACTCCTCACCACTGATGTGTCCTGATCTGTGCAGAAGGTCTTTCCAGACCCTAGTAGAGACACTCGTCGACACGATTCACCCGGCTTCCCCAGTCCATGCTAATGAGTATTGCACTATTAAGGAATATGAAAGTAAGTGCCATTGGCAGAGCCTCTTCCAGGGTACCCCTGCTCTCGTGACTGGTATTCTCCTGGAAAAGAAGTAAGGTAGACAGGGAAGCAGAAGAGGGCATTGTACACCCTACACGAGCACATCAGACAAAGTGCTAAAGTTCACAGAGGTAAAAAGTGCAGCTCAGTCTGCTGGAGAAAATTACTTGGAGAAGTCAGCACAAGTTAAAGATAGGAAGACCAAATTAGTTCAATCAGAAAGTCTTCCTAATATTAACCAAGGACTGTGCTGACGTCAGGCCTGATGTGCAAGATAAATGCCAAAATCAATGGACCAAAACTCATGTGCCAGGAACTAAAGCCAGCTGGTGACTGGTGGCATGTACATCATCCTCTGGGGTACATCCATTTTGATACTGATCCTAGCATAGGTGGACAGAAAGGAGAAATGCTGACCGTTGTCGTTGTCAACTTCAAGACCTAAGTCTCCGCTGTGACACGGTTGGTATTTACTTACTTGATCTGGTCAGACCTTCTGGTGAGTTTCTGGTGAGGAGATACATGGAAGTCATCACTATGTCCACCAATTTCAGCGCAGTCCTGGAAACCCACTTGGAAGGGAAGACTTGGGGTCCTGAAGTCACCCTTCTCTCAGAAGCTTTGTAGTCTTTTTACATGCTTCTCTGCCTTTTCTTTCTTTTACCTTCCTTTTAATCAAACTACCCTAGATAGGAGGGTACAGGTACACAGCTGTGAACTGCAATCAAGGAGACAACTAAAAGCAATGTCTAAATGAGACAGACGTTGGTATAAATCCCCTTGATCACAGAGGGGCTGATAAGTCCATGTGTTGTACTTGTCTTTTTCTAGCATTGAGGCTGCAAGTAGAAGTCAACACCTGAAGAGGAAGTAATATTTTTTGTCTTTGCTCTCTTTTTCTCTCCCCTCCTGCATACGTGTGTTTCCAAGTCAGCAGAGCGGAATCCCAAAATGAATACCAACAGTAGATCCAGTCTATCTTAATGAGTGTCTCTCTTTCCCCAAAAACAGTGAGTGTTGCTATGAACTTAAATAAAGGGAGGGAAGCACTGCTACAAAAACTGTTGACAGCTAAGGGAAGAGGAATAGTGGACACTTTTAAAGCATAAAGTCTTATTTTTCAAGTGCTTAAACTGTTTTTCCTCCTTTTTTGTGTATCTTTAATTAAAGGTTAAAAGATTTCTATTGGTGATTGTTTGCCATGGTAACCAAGTAGGCTGTAGTCTCCGTATTCAAAACCCCAAACCTTTTTAAGTGTTTAATGTTGCAGGGTGTCTGGGTCATGTTAGCATCTTTCACTCATTGAGCCCACTCCTTCCCCAGAACTGCACAGGACTGTGCCCTGTTGGCCACCAGACTAGAGGGACAGCCTCTCAGTTCTGCTGTCCCCCTGTGAATGGGATCCCTTCTTCTCACTTCTCTTTTGGGTGCTTGAATGTTTCGCTTTCAATTAAATGCAATTTTCATTATGAAATATGGCTATTTCTTTTCAGTTTTTCAGCGAGAGAAATAAAACCAGACTCATCTGTTCCTACTGAGGTGATGTTTTCTTCTTTCCTGCTGAACCAAACAGCACTTATTCATACCTTATTGCTATTTTTAAGAGTGGGGCCCAGCTGTATGGCATTCGGAGGCGCCACTAAAACTTCAACAGCAGAGTACACATCATAGTACATTCTGGTTAGAGAAATGACTGGCAGTCATTTTTGCAATGAGTGCTGTCTGTATCGATGCATGGTGTGCGTATTTATTACATTAGTCACCTCCGCTACTAAAATGACTTGCAATTAAGATTGCTGTAGTACCTGAAATGTCACATTGCTTGCCTTCATTCCGAAAGGGGCACTGCCTTAACCGGATAAAGCAAAGAGAGACATATGAGGGCATGACCAGACTTATCCTTATAACCACATTAGAATGGCTGGAAACGTTACCCCTTCTCAGCAGAGAAGTATCTTTTAGTCGGGACAGAGTCACTGGCCACATGTAAGCTCTCAGTTTCTTGCACTGCAAAGCAAGATAAGTTTCAGACATGAAAGGAACTAACCCGTTTCATTTTGCGTTTGCCATACATGCCCATACGGTTCTCACATCTTTGCTGAGAGACAACGATCTCCAACCACAGTGGCACACATTTCCTAAGTTCTTGTAGAGTGACACAAAAAACATAAGCTGATATGCAAACAAAGTAATTAGTATAGGAGTACCCACCTGGCTCATGTGCCGCATCCATTTTCTTGTGCTCAGAGGTTGGGGTGAGCTCACATTTTATCTCATGTGAAGTGTGGAGCCAGGACCTGCCCCTCCAGCAGGTTGTGGCATGTAGTCGCTGCTTGGGCCTCCCAGGAACTCCAGCGGGTCACTAAGGATCACAGTGCAGGGCAACAGCAGTGCTGATTCACAGGGCCCTTTCCTTCTTCATACAGCAAATTAAAACGATTAGATCACTTACTGTCAGTGGGCAGCACTGAAGCCTGAATATTGGGATGGCTACATGGCATAGACGAGCCATTCAAATTATTATTTTGCTCTTCTGAACTAATCAGCA
Source organism: Alectoris magna (assembly GCA_030625065.1). NCBI lineage: Eukaryota > Metazoa > Chordata > Aves > Galliformes > Phasianidae > Alectoris > Alectoris magna. Next base: position 84,028,940 of record CM060560.1, read on the forward strand.
CAGACGGTCAAACTGGCACAAAAATATGGTTTTTTTGTATTTGGTTTATTGTGGGTTTTTTTTTTCCCCCACAGGACTCGTTTGCTTATGTCAATCAGCTTGAAACAAAATCAAAAACAAGTTTCCGTGTATGTGGGTCTCCTGGAGAGGAAAAGGCAGTGAGCATATTTGCTGCTATCCTTTTTCCTTTCAAATGTTCGTATTTCATGAATTACTCTTGCCACAAATGTGTTCATAGTAAATGTAGAGGAAAGAACAAGATTATCTGCTTTGAGCGCCATCAGATTTACCCATTTGGACAGGATCTCATCTGCCAGGTGCTGGAAGATCTTCTGAGTAACTATACTGAAGTACCCAAGCCAAAGGTTTGGAAGATTTATCTGCAGGTAGTACTTAGGGTGACTTACATGCTAGTTCAGGCTGCTATGCTGGTTTGGGATAAGACAAAACACTCTTTTTTCTTTTCTTTTTTCCAAAAACACTGTCAGTTCCCTATAGGCCTGCTCTGCAGGGCTCTACGGCCAGTTTCCCTATCGTTTTAAAACAACCCTCCAAACACTTGCTATCTTTCAAACACCTTTTATTTTGTACGCCGTGGTATGAAGTTCTTTTGTGGCTGTGGAAGTCCTTAGTGAATGTCAGTGGTACTCTCTGAAAACACCTGACTAAGTAGGAACCATCTAACCCTTGGGAGCTATTGACTGCTGCCTCCAAGGGCGTAATTAGCAAGTGGCAGAACTTGCCATGCAGGTCATGTTTTACAAGATTTCACAGTATCGGTATTGATTATGATTAGATTGGGTTGATGGTAAATGCTTATTTATGAGATTTTCAGGCAAACAGTGAATATCTTGTCATGAGCATCACCAAGTATGCTTTTCGCACAACTCTAGAATGAGTTATGAACTTCATATACGTATGTGCATGTGTATAATAGAGAGAGGGCAAGCCACAGAAAGGCCAGGATCCTGTATTTAACACCTTACAAGCTGAAGGCACAGATGAGTTCAACACACTAAAGAGGGAATTTTACATTAAAAAGAGCAGCTTATGGAAACCCCTATTCTGTGTATGCCTGCCAGCTGATGGCATATATATGGAAGATGGCAGCAAATACAATCAGGCTGGCACACCATGTGTTATTGCCTTGACACTGATTCTGAGGAGATTTTCACAAACTTGCACAAGGGAGAATGTTATTTTTCAGTCCTTCAAAATATGTCGGTGCTTTTCTGAATCCTTAAAACTCCGTGCATCTGGTAGAAAATTTCTGTTTTATTCCGAGATGATTTTGCTGCTCAGGCCAGGGTGCCTGCAGCCTGCTAGATGTGCTGGAGCATCCACAGCGTCTGCACGCAGCTGCGGACATGACGGAGGACCTAACAGATACTGTGCCTTTGTAAAGCTGCCGCTGAAGGGAATCCTGAAGTATCTCATATATCTCTTCTTGCCTACGGTTAGGCAGCTGAATCCTACCCATTTTTTATTTTCATTTCCACTTGGATTTCTTAATGTCTTCTTTACCCTCCCCTTTCTTATTCCTGCTTCTTCAGCAACAAAGTGGGAAAGGTCTATAAAGAGCAGAGAGAAAGAACTTAAAAAAAAAAAAAAGAAAAGAAGGAAAAAAAAAAAAAAAAAAAAAAAAGGAACATTTCTTAATTTTAGAAGGAATCAGAATTGTAAAAAGCCTTACCACAAAATAATTTCGTTGGTTTAAAGTGACTTGCACTTTTGTGTTTTATCCTTTTTTTCTGGTTCTCACAACACCAGTACAGCTCGGAGCCTCCTTGGGGGTCTGGAAGACAAGTCAGAGGGCCACGAGCATTGATGCTGTTGCTGACCTCCTGCATGGCCTCGGTTGCCCCACTTTGTCTTCAGTGGGACAGCAGAACAAATCCCCTGTACAGTTCCATAAAGATTTGACGTATTTTAAGTACAGATCCTCTTATCTGCCTGTAAGAATTATTTCAAAACCTCACGTAAGAGAAGAGCTGGTTTTACTGGCAAATGAGCATAGAAAATGAGAGTAGAAATTGCCCTTCTAGCAAGAAAGACAGCAGATCTTCAGACTGTGAAGTCTGTGGGTGTTTGTGTGTGTATGTGTGCAGCAGGGGATGAAGCAATAATTTACTGCTTTCCAAAAAGCAGCAGATGGATCCAACTGCCTTGGTATTGGAAGCTCTTGGTCCTGGAGTCAGTGATTTGGCTAAGCTCTCTTTCCAGCCACGGCTCAATGCAAAGTAATGGCCACGGCCAGACCTGCCCCTGGAGGTAGCTCTGGGGAGCGGTGAGGCTCTGTGGCAGAGGATCTGGGGCTCACCGCTGGCCAAGGGCTATGCATGCCTCCTCCCAGGAAAGCTCCAAGAGGAGTTACCGTCCTGTCTCGAGAAATCAGGCTATGGAAAGAGAAGGAAGCTGTGCTCCCACCAGTGTTTCAAACCCATGAAATATTAGGCTCCTGAAAGCAGATTTATGCAGTTCACTCTGATAAGGAAGGCTGCATTGTGAAACTTCTGTTGCTGCTTTCATATTTTAACACCTTTAATTTTCTTTTCCTCTGAGGTTTTATCTTCTCTTTGGCATGAGGCAGTGCCAATTCTCAGGTGCTCTACCATTAGGGAGGCCAAGCCTTGATGGAAACACCTCGCCCAGATAAAGCTGACACTGAGGGCTCTCCAATGCCCTTCAGGCAAAACACAACAGCCTTCTGTTTGCTGCATAGTTGGCAACAGAAGCAGTGCTGGTGATGGGAGAGGCTAGAAAAGAAAGGAGTTGTGGCCCAGGTGCAGATGACAGGCAAACTGCTAGTTGCCACCTGTTGCTTCACCTACTATGAAAGTTTGGGCAGGTGTGAAACAACAGGGAGCTGGGCGCTCATCTCTGTGCCCACCGCCTCTACTTGCAAGCCTACCAGTGACCCTCTAGTGCCATTGCCTAGCCCTTACAGGCCCATGGATCCCAGCAGAGAAGAATGGGCAGCCGTTTTTCTTCCCCAGCATGGAAACTTCAACCAGTGTGGTCTATCAGGCTGCTGTAATCGCACCTCCTCCAGTGCCCTCTCGCAGTGTGCAGCCTGGGATGGAGCAGGCGAAACCAAGACCCAGCTGTGCTGTGATCCGTACAGCTGCAGCCAGCCAGGGGCTGCTGATCCTGTGCAGGAGGAAAGAAAATGGCACAGCCTCTCTTCAGCAGCACCTTTGTGGTGTCGCCCGTAATCCTCCACACACGTGCTACCAGGCAAATCATCAAAGCAGAGCTGTGAATGGCAGCGAGGACTCTCCTTGGGTGCTAATGTTTCATTGTTTTCACAGACTCTCCTCCAGCCAAGTTTATGAAAGGAGGCCGAGAGCCGACCAAAAGTGAGCTCAGGAGAAAAACAGAAACCGGAGGGAACAGACGGAATGTCTCACCCAGCCGGCAGGCTGCACGGGACACAGAATACATTTACTCTGGCTGTTCCCTGTGAAGTCTCTCCGCTTCCAATCCCCTAACACACTTCTTTCTCCCCAGCCACAGTAGGATCTTGACTGTCTGCCATTGCAAATTCTTGGCACCAGCTGTGTTCCACCACCAAAAGGCACCAGCCCCACCACGGGGATTTGCTCTGTCCAGTGTGAGGGCTCATAGTGTCAGGCCTGGAAGTTCATTGCTCCGGCAGCACCAAGCAGCATGGGGTGAAGCAGGGGCCGGTGCCCCTCCTGGTGCTCCCCAGACATAAATGTTTATTAATAACAACCACACAACTGAGTGAACCAAAAAGAGCCGACCCTGCGAAACGGTGCAACAGTTACCTGCCAACTGAACCCTAGCAGCAGCAACAATAAACATGGTGCAAGTAGAAATTATCAAAGACAACTTGGGAGGAAACCACAAGAAATGGCAGTTGAGCCTTATTAGTGCCATAAATCATAGAACGGGTTTCAGTTCCTGCAGCTCCTCGCGAGCCGTGTGACGCTGCCTCTTGCACAGCAAGCCATAGGGGTCTGCACAGCCTGGAGGCACAAAACAAAGCAGGCAGGGAAAAGCACTGCTTTTTACCAAAGTAATTCTTAATTTAATTGTAAATCAAAGGAAGGGGGCTTCTGCTGCTGTCTGCGAGCAACGGAGAGCAGAGCAAAACGTGTAAGGTGGGAGCAACGTGGACTTTCCGGGGTTTGGAAACTTTTTTGAGAGCATCTTCCAGGCACTCTAACATGACTATACACTTGTTCACTTATTCATGTAAAGATTTACCACTGCTGCACTCTGCATTTCCTTGGTTGTCCTTAAGTCCCTCCTGGGTCCCGAGGTGTTTTTTTCCCTCCAGGGGTAATACTGACATCAGGAGCTGCAGCGTTCGATTCCTCCTCTGACTCTGGAGTGGAGGGGGCAGAGGAAGGGTTAGTTCCCCTCACTTCTGATTTTAACAGTGTTTGAAGCTTCTTGAAGGGCACGATCGTTTTGTAGGTGGGATGCTCCCATCCCCAGCCATTGATGTGAGTCATTGATTATCCTTCTTTTCCTTCAAAGGAAATTCATTTCGTACTGAATTCCACACGGAATGCTCTCAGCAGGACTTCAGACTCACCAATAACCGCTGTTATCTACCTGAGCCAGTGAAGCAACAAACCTAGGAATTAATAATAATCACTACTTATTTTTAGCATTATTTAAGGGACAGCAATGTGCTCAGCATGGTAAGAGACCACCAGGACAGTGTGGGCCGATTACAAGGCACCCATGTGTCACTGAAATACACTGGAGCTTGCTTGTGTCCTCTGGATGTCCGAAATGCCTAACAAAAGAAGGTGGGGATAATACCAGGCAGTATTTTTGCCCTATCCTGTGTTATTTCCTGGAATCCTTGAATGATTTGAGTTGGAATGGACCCCAAAGGCCATCAGGTTCAACTCCCTCACAGTGAACAGGGACACCTACAGATACATCAGGGTACTCACAGCCCCTCCAGCCTGACCCTGTTTGGTCCTTGATGCCATCACCTCAGATAGAGATATCCTGAAGAGGCCAAACGTAACCCACTCTTCCAGTCAGACAGGGAACCAAACCATGGGCTCTGCATTGCCAGCAGTGCCCAGAGGGAAAGGCACTGCCCAGGTGGACCATTTCCAGACCACAGGAACCGCAGCTGGGGCAGAAGCAGAAAGCTTCTGAGCATTAAGCTCATGCTTCAGAGCGTCAAGCGCTCAGCAGCAACTGGCTCACGCAGAGACACTTCTCTGCACTTGCTGAGCTGCAGAAGCCCATTCAATATACAGGCCTGCACGAGGCTGGGGAGCGGAAGACCTACAGCCCGGCCCTGGCAGGGACACCACAGTTTGGCGACTGTATACTGAGCCACCTCCTGGCAGACAGAGCTGTCCCAGCCTGTCCATCTCCTGCCACCAGCTCTCACCCTGAGGTCATCTCCCTCTTTGGCCTCACGAGAACTGATCCCATACACACACACACCCTTTTTTTTTTTTCTTGGTTAATTTTAATCCAGACTAATTCCCTCATTCAGGTCACTGTGTGGCCTCACATGCTCCTGCATTCAGTGAGCGAGAGCTGGGAGGCAGGAGAGGGCAGCCAGCAGGAGAGCTTTCTTCTGCTTACCACAGCAACTGTGTACTGCTGCTGTGGCTTTGGGGTTTTGTTGGGGTTTTTCAAAGGGGAACTCTCAAAAGAGGGCAGAATGCTCAAGCTCTGGCTCTGCACTTAGGACTCCAAAATATTCTTGGTGATCTTGTTTTCCAGACTCAGGAAAACTCATGTGAGCTTGTCTCAGGCATGGAACAACTGCAGGCTCTGCTTCTGTGCTACACTGTAAAAGATGTAGAGCATATGATGGGAACCCACAATCTCGCTAGACACACATCCTGTGCTGACTCGGGCGCCTTGCCAACTTTCTGGGTGTAAAGAAAACCTACCCCGTTGTCTTCGGTATGGGACAGCCTGGATTCCTTGCAGCTGAGCTGCAGGACAGCCTGCAGCAGTGCATTGGGTGCTAAAACATAGCTGCCATTGCTAGCATCTAGCGGAGCAATGAGTGATAGGATACTTGGCTTTGTTCTGACTCAGTCTGGTTGTTCTTTTGCATGTGGGACCACTTCTTTCAGTAGTGGTACCCATACATGCCTGCTTGAAATGACTGTGAAGCTCAGGCTTGATCTGTTGCCATCTTGCTCAGGGAACAGTGCAGTTTCTGAAAATAAGCACATCACACCTAGAGTTACCCAAAAGCACACTGCTTCCTTTTCATCAGCCAACCCTGAAATACAGTTGCTTCTTCCAACACCTTCTGATTCCTGCAGCACCAAGCTCAGAGCCTGGAGGCAGCTGCATGCCAGGCCAGCTGCCTGCCCTCAGGGATGCTCCAGCACTGACCAGGTATTGTGGGTTTGCAGGGACCGAGAAGCAGGTGATGTAGGGACCATCATGAGAAGAGGTCTGCTCCTGGCCTGATCTGTTGCTCAGCATAGGAAATCTCCCTCAGGATATTTCTGGTGGGGTGGCAGGGCTGGTGCATCACCTCATCATGCACACATTTTAGCCTACTGCCAGGGCTTGCTTCACTTGCCTGGGGATGAACCAGGCTACAGGAAGTGAGAAGAAGCATACGTGGGTGAAAGAGGAGGGTGTCAATCCTCTCAGAGAGGGCAGTTGCTGGGAGGAAGGATGAGGATGTGGTATTCAGTAGATGAGGACCAAGTACACAGTTGGTCCATAATCCCCAGAGCCCCTCTGTTCTGCACGCAGTACAAGGAAAATATTTACAATCAACTCCCAGCTGCTGTTTCTGCTTTCCTGCCTTCCTCCATCTCTACATTCCCTTCTGCAGGGAAGCAGGCTGCAGATTTTGACAGCGCTCTGTTACGAGGAACCAGGATGTGATTAGACCCTTCGAGTAGCTTTATCTTCCCTCCCCTCTTGTTACTCGGAGCTGTTGTGAAGACAATAGATGATCAGATGTGCCCAGGGAAACAGCTGGGGTAAGCACAAGAATAGGAAAGCTAACTTAGGAGAAAAGGCACCAAGAGAAAAACAGTGAACCACACTTTCAAGTTTTGCCAGCATAGCAAAGAGTGTGGGAACAAATTACAACCGTCGGAGAGATACCTCTGGCAATGAAAGCCCCACTTTCTTCCGGAAACTGGTGTAACTTAGACTGGCAAAAGCTGTATCTCCAGGAGGAATTTGTCAGAAAACCCTTCCCAGGGTAGGGAGACCCAGCAATATTAAAAGGCAGTAATATAGCCCAGCTGTAGGAAGCCTCTTTTCACGGGGAGAAATGTTTTCCTGTGACAAGTCTCAAGCAGTTAAGCTCCAGAGAGCTTCACAGTTCAGGCAGAAGCTTTGTACATGTTCTATATGAATATGTATTTAATTATGGCTCCAACGCAGAACACATTAACATAAATAAAGAGGAGAAACAGAAAGCAGGAAAGGAGAGGGTAAAGGTCTGGCTTTCACCTGTCTCTATTAGCAGCAGCTCTCATTCTCTGCTGTTCTGAGGAGGAGCTGCATTTGGACAGTGCAGCATTCCCATTTGCTCTAGGGAGATGGAATCAACCTCCTCAGCCCTGATGGTCTTGCCTAGGGCACAGTACACACGGGACTGTGCTCAGATAACTGGGAACCAGCATAACAAAAAAGCTGAACGTTGTGGGGAAGAGGGTGTTTTTCTCTTCTTTTGAGGCTGCCTGTAGACCCACAGAAGAGGGCCTCGAGGACACAGCCCTAACACCAGGCTGTCCTTCACCTGCCGATTACAGCTGCCCTGAGCTGCAGCCTCCCACTGCTGCAGGAATCCTCCCTCTCTTTTGCTACCGATGGGCAAGGGATATAGCAGGTACCCTTGTATTCCAGCTCTCCTCCTGTTTCTCCACCCCCTGCCTGGCACATGGTCCTGTCCACAGCAAGAACCCCTTACATTGCCAAATGGGGGCAAAAGGATAGACAAATGAGAACAGTGGTGCAGGGAGAAGGAAAGCTTAGCCTGAAGATCAAGGCAGAAATCTCCCTTCACTCTGCCCCTCGTCCTGCAGGACTATCCCCTCACATCTGCATAAGCATCAGCCACCATGTTGGTACCTGCCAGTGACTGGCAGCCCATCAACATTCTGAAGTAAGTATATAATGTCCTTTGTGGATGACAGCAAGAGATTCCTTCAACTGAGACTCTGCCCCGACTGCTCCAGACCAAAAATGAAGACCTCACATTAATTTCCTTTCCTTCTTTATCTGTTTTTCCTTCCTTCCTTTCTTCCTTGCTTCCTTCCTTCCTTCCACCATTCCTTACCCCCTTCCTCGCTTCCTTTTTAAAGGGGAGGCCTTTGTCAGAGACCAAATATTCTCTTGTTTCTGTACCAACGGCCTCCTGTGCCCGTCTTCAGTGGGACTTCACAATATCCCCAAGGATATGATGAACTCCCAAAATGCGCAACACCATTTGATCTTTTCCTGTTCTGCTTCAAAAATGCAGTCTAAGAAAAAAAACAAATCTGAACCTTCGACAGAAGTCCCCCCGCCTTTTGTCTGTACTAACTTTGTATTGTAATCCTGACCCAGCATTGCTAGCAGCAGTTGAATTCTACGTGAGTGCTCAAAGGCCAAGCAGAAACCAGCTGTGCCTGGTTTGTTTCTGGGAAGCACCCTCACATGAAACTCTGCTCAAAGCAGATGAAATCCAAACAATTCCTTCAGTGCACGTGTCTGCCTGGTGTCACGGGATCACAGGGTCACAGAGCAAGCTGAGATCCTTACATCTGGAGGTCATCGGGTCCAACCCCTGCTCCAGCAGGGACACCCAGATCAGGGTGCTCAGAACACCTCCGGGTGGCTTTGGAAGCTTTCCAAGGAGGAGACTCCACAGCTTCTTTGGGCAAGTGTCCCATTAGCTGGAAAGGCCTTCTTTCACCAGTGGAGTTGACAGGGTTAATAGTAAAAGGACTTCTTTTCTTTGGAAAAAAAAAAAAAAAAAAAAAGAATCCATACTGTAGATGGGGGCAGCATGTTTTATCCTCTTGTGGTCAAGGCTGGCTGATCCTGGTGCCTACGTTCAGGGCTGCCTCAACTAGTGCAGGGCTGTTTAATTATTGACAAAGAAGCAAGACCTTCAACCAAACTACATTTCATTTTAGGAAGAAAAAACAATCCCATCCAAACTGGCCATGCTTGAGAAATTTGCCTCATTGTATTTTTAGCATTGGAACATGTAAAGAAAATACAAGGCCTGGCCTGAACAGTAGCTGTAAGTGCTTAATATTCTCTTTGCATACCCTTACAAATCGGAGCATGATTTAAAAATGTCACTGCACATCTGTGTGTTTGGTGTGTTTTGCTGCAAACTGGTGCAGGAGGGAGAGGAACATGAAGATCTTGCAAGCTATAACTCTACACCATTACTTGAGTGGCACTGACAGCAAAGCAAATCTACTGCATTTTTTGCTTCAACAAGGAAGTGTGGGATCTGCTCCTTCCATATATCCCCAGTTGGTTATTCATAGCTCATTCAGCAGCACATCCATAGAATCATAGAGTCATTAAGGTTGGAAAAGACCTCCTAATATCACCTAGTCCAAGCACTAGCCCATGACACCACGCCCACTGCCCGTGTCCCTCAGTGCCACATCCACATGGCTCCTGAACACCTCCAGGGATGGTGACTCCACCACCTCTCTGGGCAGCCTGTGCCACTGCCTCACCGCTCTTGCTGAGAAGAAATTGTTTCTGATATCCAACCTGAATCTCCCCTGGTGCAGCTTGAGGCCATTTCTTCTTGTCCTGTTGCTGTTACCTGGGAGAAAAAGCCGACCCTCACCTCACCACAACCTCCTTTCAGGTGGTTGCAGAGAGCAATAAGGTCTCCCCTGGGTCTCCTCTTCTCCAGACTGAACAATCCCAGCTCCCTCAACCGCTCTCTATAAGACTTGTGTTCCAGATCCCCTTGGATCATAACAAACTTTGGATGAGATGTGGCTTGCCAGAAAAGACAGCATCAGACACAGTTGCATGCACCAAGCCACCGAAGCCCTCTGGGAGGGCAGTTGTTTTTGTGGTGAGGCCCTTTGAGGCTTCCCCAGCTGCTCCCAGCAACCTGACATACTTTGCTTGTGTCCCTGGCACAGAACGAATGGCGATTGAACAGAGAGTACCAAAGTCATCCCATGGTGATAGGCCACCATGTGCCTTTCAAAATGGGAGCAGAGAGACATTCTGGAGAGAGCGTACTACTTGTACTGTCCAGCTCTGGAGATAAATAGAGGACAAGGCTCTGTGGCTGCCAGGCTGGCACCTTTTGTGGGTAATAAAATACGCCAAACACTTTTCAAGCTTTTCTACAAATAATCGGAACTGTTTGTAACTATGTTGAAGGAATTAGGGTTTTTAGACAATGCTGGAATGATTAAATAGAGGCCTTTCTTTCAGAGGGGCATGCAATTTAGCTGAAAAGCAGGGTTTGTGGGTTCTCCTTTGGGCAAATCAGCCAGGACAAGCTGGCAAGAAGGAAGGCAGGCTCTTCACGACGTTTCCCCAAGTGTTTCAAGCAGGAACGTACAGCCTGCTGAGCCCTCTGCTCTGCCTGCCCACATCGTTGCGTGGCATGGAGAGGACTCGTTACAACCTCTGGGACATGGAGGAGACTGGTTACAGATCCCGTCATGGCATGCAGGAGGAGAGAGGGCAAACTGGGAAGAGGCTTTAAATTCACAGAGAGATGTGGTGGTGGGACTGCTAGAGAATGGGCTGAATGAGTAGTGCTGGGGAAAGAGATCTGTGAGTTGTCAGAACAGAAATGGTCGCTGAAGCATGAGGCAAGATAGAAGCACTTAGGGACAAAGTGAGACCTGGGGAGAGGGACTGAGGTGATGAAGGCTTACAGAGGGGGGGAGAAAAACCCTCAAAGAAGACAATGCAGGGACACCTTGAGAGGTAGGATGAAAACCAAGAGTGTGAAAGGCTCTGGAGCACCTCAGGAAGACAGCTGTTAGATAAAGGAGGAATGATCCACATCAAAGGCAAGGCAACTGGCTGGGATGGAGGCTTCAGCATGGCAGGAATGACAACTGCACCTCCGCTCATGGTGTGTTCTTTCTCCCCTGTAGCACCATCCTCTTCTTTACATTTCATCTTTGGGGCAGGGAACTGGCCCTCCTCCCTGTTGAGAAGCTCAAGTCATCGTTTGTCATTTGTACGAAGAATACTGGATGAGTGTGCGTGTGTGCTTTTAAACATAGAGGGGATATTACCCTGAAACCACACTGCAAATTATACACCATGGTAGAAAAGAATAAACTGTACTGATTCTATGAATTATTTTGGCTTCTGTTTTTTCAGTTTCCCAGAACCATCCCCAACAGAGATGCAACAGTCTCAGTGTGAAAATTCAACCTTAAATATCCACTCTGTAATTCTGCAGACCTTGGCTACCCTCTTTTCATTCGTTTCTGCTCTCCTGTTGCCACAGAAAGCCCTTTTTCCATGCTGGCTATCTGCCTCCAGCACCCTCCCTGTGTCCCAACTTGCAACAGCAGCTTGCAAGATCCCAGTTCTTCCAGCCCTTGCCTGTGCAGTCAGAGCCGTCTTCAGCCCAGAGAGCCTTTAAATATATTCCTAAATATTTATACTGTAGTTAGCGCTGATCCTGGAAGGAATGTAAGTGTTTCTTTGTGTGTCTCTAGCTCCAGTGGCACTTTAAGCATGTACATAAGGGCTTTGCTGAACGGGAGTGGGCCTTAATGCAGACTTAATTACTTTGCAGTCTGGGCCCAAATGTTTGCCTATATTGCAACGATCAAGCTCTGCCCTTGATTTCCTGTCTGTGGTACAGGGATAAAGAGAGCAGATGATGATGTGAGATGGAGACTCCGTTGGCCTGACCTTGGGATTGCCGAATATCTCGTGACTGGCAAAATCCTGGATTAATTTCAGTTGGATTTTATAAGACATGAAGCTGGAAAGACTGGCTTTTTCCCTCCTTGTTACAGGGCAATGACTATCCTTGACATGGCTCCTCATTCTGCATGTGGTACTTCTCATGTCTGAGGGGATGCCAAATGTTTTCCTCCTGCCATTCACAGTGCCCTGGTTTTCAACCTTTTTTTAATTTGGAGACCCAGCATACTTTCCAAGGCAGATGTGGCCCCTTTAGAAAGCCAGTAGTCATGGGGCAGACTTTATGATAACACTGAAACTAGTTCTTCTCTCTGCTTTCCGTGGACCCTCACGGGCAATCTGCACAGGGCTGACTGCAAAGCACCGCCCATGCCACAAAGGCTTTCTTCTCCTCACCAGTGATCACCAGTATGTGAAAATCACTGTTTGGATTTAGAGTGGGACAAAGTCCCTGTAAACTAAAACTTGTTTTGTTATCGTTTTGCCTTTCCCATTCAAGTTAACCTACTCTCTGCTCTCAGTAAATCCAAATTTTAATGCTACAGATTTTCTGCAACAGAACGCTGCCTTAATAATCATTTAGTATGCAGAATTGGAAGCCATTAATAGTAAGCAACAAAGAGGAAGGAAGATTACTGCTTTTTAATCTTCCATTTAATTACTTAGACATTATGGCCAGTTACCATCACTTGCTAAGTTTCACAGAGCCTTGTTTCTAAAGTCTTACTGGAAAAGAGTGTAGGAAACTACCTATCTAATATGAATAAACCGTCTCTGAATGTATGGTCACAGAAAGCCCAGCCTAGAGGTGAAGATTTTGACACACCTGCCACTCACCAAACCCAAAGAAAATCAGGCTCTGCTAATACCCTTACAAGTCTGGATCCTGATGACTACAGCACTTGCTGTCAAGTGTTACGATAGTCGAAATTTGAGATGAAATTATAGTCCTCTCACACAAGGGACACAAGCTGCTTCTCTGAAGCTGTTTTTATTTTTATTTTCAAACCAGAACTGCAGGACAAGCCCTTTCTCTCCATCACTGTACTGTTAATAGAAACCTAATTTTCAGCTTCGATAACAGCAACAGCAACAACAACAAAAAAAGGGTGGCAAGCCAGTCGCGACTTCTTTGCTTAGTATCAAAAGCCATGACATGAAAGATGTAACATCTGTGTGCTCAGCTGCCATTTCAGGGAGCAGAGCTCTTTTTCTGCCAGCGAGAAGCCCACGACCAGGCCGGTGCGAGCTGCCAGAGCTGGAGTGCAGCCACAGCCCGGCTACGGGGCCCCAGCAGCCCGGCTATTTCTGGCATTGCGACTGGCTGGGTGAGCATGAGTGGGTCCCTCGCGGCAGCAGGGCTGAAAGCCTTTGCCAGCACAAATCACCTGCCGTACGTCCTGCCTTCACGTGGGATTTGCACAGTGGGTGGTTTCACCCATGCCCGATCTTCCTCCAGGCTCTGTGGGCTTTGCTGGAGCAACCTGTCCAGAAGAGCTCAGGCCTGCTAGTCCTCCAGGTATACCTCAGATCTGAGGTTTATTGTATTGGAGGATAAATGGGTATCCATTTTTCTGAGCGTGTCCATTCATATTAACTCTTGCTCAGCCTTCATCACCAAAGTCTCCCATGTGTCTTGATCTAGGAACAGGATTCAGGAAGGATAACTACAGGCAAGTGTGTGGGCATTGAGTCAAGGATAGCCTGAGACCCAACGGTTGCATCCAAAAGTGCCAAGAGAACTGGCTCATGTCCTTGCAAGGCTTCTTCATCTTTGAAAGTCTGCAGAGGTCTGGGGATTTCCCTGACAGAGAAGGGCAAATGTGAGGCCTGCCTACACCTGCAGGAAGGCCATCAAGGAGAGCATGCGCGGCAGGAGGATGAGAGCCAAGGGGCACGCACTGAAACAAGGCTCATTCAGGCTAGATCCAAGGAGAAGAAATTCCCTCTGAGGACAGTCCAACAGCACAGCAGTCTGCCCAGAGAGGCTGTGCAGGCTCTGCCTGGGGAGCTCGGAGCCCCAGCCAGTCACAGCCCTGAGCAGCCTGGTCTGGCCTGGGGCTGACCCTGTTCTGAGCCTCCCAAGTCCCGTCCAACCAGAGTTATTCTGTGATCCCATGCTGAGTTGAATTGGACAACAGCGGTAGGAAATTAAAAATACAGAAATATAATCCTACTGTTGACACAAATATCCCCAATTCTCCAGACTGCTTTAGTTCTCAGTCTGCTGTGACTTATGCAAGGAGCCAGATTAGCTCTCAGCCAGGGCAGCAATACAGATGTGTCCTCGCTGCTCCTTTGCCTCTGCCAGCCTGAAGGCTGGAGGGTGCTGTTGCTGTCAAGACTCAGATGCACACAAAGCAACTGCAGAGGATGTCTGTTTCTGTAAAGAACCAGTCGCCATCACCTCCACTCCTTTTCCCACCTCATTTTTCCTCCTTTCCCTCTCCCATTTCTCCTTCAATAAAAGCAGGAACCAGAAATCAAGTCTCTAGGACTAATCTTCTGGGCTCTGTGCCCACCTCTCCCTGTCCCCCTTCACTTCCTAAACCCAGAGGGACTTCTGCCAGGCCACAGCTCATCTCCTGGGGGTAACAGCCATGCCCTCCAGCAGCCGCAAGTTGAGCTGCCTGACGATATTAAAGCTCCTTTCACCCTCCTCCTCAGCCATGGCTGAGGCTAAGCACAGCTCAGTGAGCTGTAAGGAACAGGAACCTCATCACGACCAGGCCTGACCAGGGAGAAAATTTGGAGGGACGGCTATGGCAACCTCATGCTTAGAAAAGATGCTTGAACTCCCCTCCTAGCTGGTCATGGAAGCTATTTTCATCTTCAGCCACTGCAGATTTGTTCCTGGGATGGTGGCTGTGCTGAGTGGCTGACACAGACCTGGGAATCAATCAAAAGTAATTGAAACAGAAGAGGCTCAGCAATCAACCTATTAGGTTGCTGGAGCCAGAAAAATGCCGCTATGAGGAGCCAGAGAAAGGGGAACTGACTTTCCTTCTGAAAACTTAATGCGAGGAAGAAGCTATGGCTGCATTGCCTTTTCTTACGAGAAGAATGGAAATCTGTGGAATTCTCTTTCTGTGTATTTTTGTCCCCTTTAATGGGAAGGTGAGAAAAGAAAGAAACCGTTAAACCGTTAGCTGTAAAAAATACCATCTCATTCCCTTTTCTTTCCCTCATTCCCCCCTCCGCATGCAATAAAATGATTCTTTGCTCTCAATTGTTGTCTGCTGTGGCAGCGGTTGGAATGGGCTTTGTTTTTCTTCACTTCGCTGCTCCTCACCGGAGGACTTCGCTGGCTGCAGCAACCTATTAAGCTGGCTGCTGGCTCTTCTCTGTCAGAGCGAGAGTTGCTGCCAGAGTCCAGTTACTTGCACATGCCTGCAGGAATCGGTTCCCACAAAGTCAAGCCAAGGGGTCGTCACCAAAATCACGAGACAAAATGTTAGGGGGCTGCCATCCCCTGCTAATTTCAAAACCTCCCAGCAGATGCCCCAAGGGGGGCTGTGGAGGTGAGCTTCAATATTTCATCTAAATCATTATTTAAAAAAAAAAAAAAAAAGGAAGACAAAAGCTGAACTGCCTGCATCCACAATAAGAGGGATGCAAAGAGAAAATGTAGCACCAGCCAGGAATCTGGATTTGGAGAGAACTGTTGTGTATGGCACTAAGCAATATCTTGTCAGCCTTCTCAGATTGCTGGGGTCTGGTGGCCGTAGAGCCTTCCCTCCTGCACAGGTAGCATGCTGAGCTGAATTATTTTGGTTACAGAGGATGGACTGGCTTGACCCTGATGCCAGAGACTCCAGTTGCCTCTGAATTCTGCACAACATATCCCTGGTGGGATGTAGTTATGAAGCATAATAACCCCTCTTTCTGTCTGATGTCTTGCCCCCAGCTCAATTTCTAATTAATTTAAAGGGAATTAAAACAAATTTTCCCCTTTCCTCCTCATCCAGGCAACACAGCGTGGCAGGAAGGGGCTGAGATTTTGTATTACAGTCAAGGTGTGAAGTTTGATCTTTGTGGCAGCAGCAAACCAGCTGACCAAGGGGATTTGTCTTCAGTTCCAGGGTGACTGATTAGAGCTGTTCTGCCTTGTTGGCACTATGTAGAGTGGCACTACGGAGATCCTGAACTCCCAGCGTTGCATGTGTTCTTGGAAGTCCCCTGCACCAGGGGCTTCTCCATAGGCTGGGCAGGTTTAGAGAGAGCACTTGCGTTAGTGAGGTTTACTCAGGGGTTTCCACATGACAGAGGTCTTGTAGGGTCAAAGGGAAATACTTCCTGGGCTCTGCAGAGCAGTGCTCCAATTTTTATCAGTACTTACTGTTTTCTTACGCTATCTCTGAAAATAAGTTCAAGTAAACTGCAGATCTGGGGACGTTAGCAGCTCAAGCCAGCATTCAGCCTGTGTCTGTACAATGGTACAAGCACTGTCCAGACTACCAACAACCACAGTGTATGTGAGAGATGTGATCTCCCTGTGGGTTTAAGCAATATCACTCCAAACACACCTTCAGAAAGCATATTGCTTTCATGAGTTCACATGAAATAGGGGAGGGGAAGGAGAATGAGGAATTGGAGGCAACATTTCTCTTTGCTGAAATTATGTCCTAATACTGCTAAGAGAAGAAAAATCAATTTTTCCCACTAACCCCCTGCAGTAGTGCTAGATTCAGTATTACCCTCCTCCTAGGGAGCAAAGCTGATGGTGCCATGCAGTGCTCAGGGCCAATGCTGGAGTAATACAGGAGCTCATAATTACAGGACAGCTGTGTGCTAACGCAAACCTCCCCAGAAAATGCTGAGTCATCAGAAGTGCAGCACCCTTCTCCCATCATCTGCAAACAGCATCTGAAGGAGGTGGGATTAGATCACAAAGTTTGGAGCTCGGACCATCCAAATTCTGATGCTGGTTCTGATATGTCCCTCACATGCACCTGGGGAGTGCTTAATAGGGCTCAGCTGTTCAGACATTTTTAACATCTGTCACTCAAAGACCTTCAAATGCTCCACGGGTACTTAAATGTGCCAAATAAGAGTTAACCTCTGAAAACAGCAGAACAGGAAATCAGGTTAGCATGTGTAATGTGCTTTTAAGAAGAAAAGGGACTGAGAGTTACTTTCAGTTTTTCATTATTTTCTGCGGTAGATATAAAAACATACAGGGATGAAAATTGGGATAGGACTGATAGTAGGACTTGGAGTGTAGTTGGGTCATTGCTGTTTTATACAGGTACATTTATCGAATAAACGCCTGGATTATATGCGCTGTGAAGGAATCATTCCGGACAGGTGATGTTTATTCCATCAAAAGGACACACAAAGTCCCCTAAACTTCCCAGGATTAGCAGTGAGTGACCCAGTATCTCCTCCCACTGCTGGTGCCTAACACTTTGCAGAAATTTATGCACAGAATGTGACAACTTGTCATGAAATGCTCAACTCCATGTATCCCATTTTCCTGTAGAGTTCTCTGCATAATATATAAACAGAGGGGGGTGGGGAAAATCTCTCTGAAAGCTCCTGCCAACTCACATCTATTTCATTCTTTTCTTTTGAAAAGAAACCTATTCCAGATGGTTTGTCATTAGAACTTCTAAAATCTCTGACGCTATGAAAAACTAGGGAAAAAATACATAAGATCAGGTCTAGCATGGCCTGAACGCACTCCAGAGAGCTTTCTGTACTGGATCTGTGCCTGTAGATACATCTGCACCGCAGGAATCAATGGACTGCCCGATGTGGCCAGCCATAGGGTACCGCTGCAGGGCAGCATTTGGGCCAGCCTGCCAGCAGACAATCTGTTCTCCTCTCCTTGGAGACCTTCCTCTTCGTTGGGCTTGGGCACCCACAGTACTGTATTAGAAAGCACGCCCGAACCCACGCCAGCAAAGCTGTCCTAGCTGTGCCCCAGGCAGGCTGTACACGTGGCTACCACAGCAGCGAACAGGAGCTGTGAGATCTCCCTGGAATCGCGTGACCTCTGGGGTGTCAGGACTGCAGCCGGGCTGACAGCCAGCGTGATGACGGATGGTTTAAGCCAGGCCTCAGAGACAAACCCGTGCTTTCAATGAAGTGCCACAGGATCTTTAATGCCCATGCAGAGCAGGCAGCTGTTACCCAAAGGACATTCTCCACCCTGAAATTACATGGAAATTATTTGCCTCTGAAGCTATGTTTAGCCTACAGAGATTCAAACATATAATTCTATGATATCTAGTTATTTGATTAAAATGCTAATATAGCCACCTAACTGCTAATGCTGCCAACCAACCACACTCCCTAGGGCAGCGCTGGATATTGGGTTTTTGCATCTCGCTCTAAGCCAGGCTCTCACCCTAAACCAGGGGATTGTGAGCACATCCTTAAGCCCAGGGCTCACCCTCCCCAGCAGCGACTCAGCAGGGCAGCCAGCTGCTGGCAGGCGAGGATGCGCAGAGATTTGCCTGCTGCTTTCTTCCAGGCGCTTTCCCTCTCCCGCTATGAGCTCCTGAGCAGCAGCGGCTGTGGTACAACACTGGGTGAATTTATGACAAATAAATCTGAGCTCTTCTTCGAACGGTCCCAATGGTTTGTCACAGCCGCTATTCATTTTTTATCAGACCTTTGTGCTGCAGGGGCACGGACACACCAACCATCCCAACAGTGCTCATCCTTGTGCCCCATGCTGGCAGCAGGGACAGTGTGAGGCTGGCATTGGCTGTGCATCATGTTGTCCCAACCTGCGTGAGCTGCTCACTGCCACCCTGCAAGAATCGGGAGAGCAGAGAGGGTGCTTTCTTCAGAGGAGTAAGTAGGGGAAGGATGAGTGTACATGCCTGATTAGTTACAGGCAATTAAACACGTCTAGCTTCCCCTTGCCTCTCATCCCTAACCTCCAGCCAGTGGAACAGCTCAGTTAGCAGAAATTGAGTGCAGCCATCTCCCCATGTATGAGCCCTGCATCCCCTCAACTTCACAGCATGGTGCTTGGACTCCTTCAGCCCCCAGGCATGAAGCCATGTACACAGCTGAGCACAGGGCTGTAAGGAAGGGACTACCCTTTCCTTGCCCACCAGTCCTGTTTCCCAACCACAGGTCGAACCCCTCTACTGTGCTCCCTGATGTTGCTCATCTCAAACCAGAGCTTTTGGAGACATAAGATTGCAATAAGATCCTGCAATCTTTTGGTACGTAAGCCCTGGGGCTTCCCCAGCTGAACACTGATCTGACTGAGGGCCCTTTCCTTACTGACACATTCAGTCCTAATCTAGCACCAACAGATCTGCAGAAGAGGGTCACAGATCAGCCTCTCCCAATCCCTGGGCCATGTAATTAGCAGTAGGACTAGAGAGAATGGCCTCAAGTTGTGCCAGGGGAGGTTCAGCTTGGATGTTAGGAAATACTTCTCTAAGAGAGCAGTCAGGCACTGCAATGGTCTGCCCAGAGAGATGATGCAGTCACTGTCCTTGGAGGTGTACAACAAATGTTCGGAGGTTGTACTGCGGGACATGGTTTAGTGGGAAATACTGGTGATAGGTGGGTGATCAGACTGGGTGATCTTAGAGGTCTTTTCCAACCATGGTGATTCTATGATTCTATGATTGTTGACATCAGGAGCCCTTCCTATCCTGGCAGAAAATGCCAGCAGAAAACCCCACATAGTGCTGAGGATCTTTGTCTCCTTCCAGACCGCTCTGTTGCCACTACTGCTGAAGCCACTGCGAGAGCCTGGGAGACCAGTGCTTGTTGTAGGCTGGGCTTCTTCTGAACATGCTTGGATGCTTGGAAGGGAAATGCTGAGGAAAAGCCCATAGGATTAGTCTTACTAAAACATGCAACTGTTATTGAACATGGTCACCACCAACAGTTCACTTTAGCTTTAAGTGCGGGCAGGAACAAATCGGGATCAATTTTAACCCCTGTGTTGCCAAGTCCCATCCTATTACCAAAACTGCCTGGCACTTAATATTTTTCTTTAAAGCCTGTGTTCCAGGTTCAGGTCTTTTTTCTTCACGTACTTCTTCACATCTGCTTTTTGTGTCCCTCATTGTCGCTTCCTGACTTTGCGAACCTTCAAGTTTCAAAAATCTCCTCATGAAGATTTTTTATCTCACAGCAAAGGGAGCAGCTGGATTCTGATTTTACACTAATTGGGCTCAGCCATGCTGCATGAACAGCCCCTCAAACACGGACAACAGGTACACTTCCAAACTGCCTTTTCCTCATCGACACTGAGCCAAAAGTCATAACTAATGTTGTCTCCAGTAACACAGCCAAGGCAGTTGTGTTCAGATGTGAGAAAATATTGAGCTGAAGGAGCATCTTAGCACACAGAAGAGGGCTAAAAAGAAAAAGATAAGAAGCTGAAAGCATCCTTACCTTTTTCTAGTGACACTCTCCATGCCCAGCATGCCTGTCATGGTCCAGATCTACCTCATGCAGCCCAGACTTTCTGTCCTGCTCTCTCTACATGTATTCATAGCCATCTGCTGTGAGTTACTTTTACTCTGAATAAAAATTAGTTTTACTCCAAGTTACCTGATGTCAGTCCAAAGCGTCGGCTCGCTCTGTTTAACTGTGGGCATGGGGAACATTAGAAACTATTTCCCTAAAAGCGTACTGGGGTGTTACTTGATACACGGGTCAGAGTAGAGGACGTAGTCTAGATTTGACCAAGATGGAGCTTGAAAGTGGCCTCTATAAATGGGGCTTCTCTGTGGAGTAGGCAGGGTTAGAGGTCAGCCTTTGCCGAGGAAGGAGAAGAAAAGAGTACTGATCCAAGTGGGTAATTTCTGCAAAAAGCAGACTTATTTATCAAAAGCTGAATTGATCTAGCTTGCACAACATTAAAGCCAAAGAATAAATAATAAACAGCACCTCCATTTGTCACATGGTAGAAAGAACAAAAGTGCACAACTGGGAAAATGTAATTTGGAGGAAAAGTCCAATACGGAAAAAAAATAAGGCCGAGTTGCACTAGCAAAATAAAACCAACTTGTGATTTATTAGCGACTATTGTGTGTTCTGCGCTCTACTTCTTTATTCAAATAAAGCCCTGTTCAAATTCCTCTGAGATGACTTCTCAGCAGCATTTATGCACGTTGCAGGGCAGGGCTCGAGGGTCACGAGTTCAAGAAAGGACTGGTGTTCCTCTGTCCTCCAGCCCCAGCTGGAGCTGCGGGCATGACGCTCAGCTGTGGCAGCGCTGCTGGAGGGAGGGAGCAGTCTGCCCTGTGCATTAGCATCTCCTGTAAATTATCTCAGGATCAAGGCTGGTATAGCTGCAGACTGAAGCGGCATTTCGGCTGTCCTAGCCTGCAGGAGAACTACGGCCAATGGCAAGAAAGAGAAAAAAAAGCAAGGAAGAGAGAAAAATGTAATTTTGGAGGGCGCTGTATGAAAATTTGTAACTGCATTATTTGCACAGGCCAAACAGCAATAAAACACAAATGTGCTGGAGTAGCTTATTCTCCTCTGGCTTCGAGCAATGCAGGAAGATCTGCCGTTAGGTCTCCCGATGCTGCTTTTTCTTCTTTTTTTTCCCCCCTTTTTTTATTATTAGCCTCCTACATTCCCTCTGCCTTTAACAGTAAATTGCTTTCCAATCAGCAGTCTGTGACAGGGCTAACCAGAGGCAGCAGAGCCCGCGCTGTGCAGGGCCCTGGTGGAAGGCGACAGCTCGTATTCATGGCAGGGACACCTCCATGCTATTTTTCTTACCTCCCCCGACCCTTTGAGATCAGGGGGCCCTGACCATGATGCTTAGGCGATGAAAAAAACACAAATCCTGCTGGACTTGCAGCTGGGGGAGAAACAACCTCAGGAACTGGGAAAGGAGCTGTCAGCCTTCATTATTAATATCCAGCTGTTAATATTTAATGTCATAAAACCGCGGCTCCCTCCGCAGCCTAGTCATCAGACATGCAGGGGTCACACCAGCTAGAATCCTTTAGACAGATGATTCAACGTCCCTGCGCTTTAGCTTCATGCCAGGACTGCTAAAGGTATTCCGGATGTATTTGAGATGAAATGCTAGAAGCTTTAATAAAGCCTGAAATTAAAAATAAAAATAAAAACAAAAATAAAAAGGGAAAAGGGAAAGGGCTCGAAAGTCCTTCCTTCCTCCCCCACCAGCTCTGCCTTCCAGCGCTGACCCCTTCCGCCGAGCCAAAGGGCACTGCAGCCAGCAGAGAGCAAACAGTGATGGCCAAAGCACAAGCAAGCACCAGCCCAGCACAGACATCAGCAGGGCCAAAGCAGTGCCATGGGTCCTGTCACAGAGGAAAGCTCTGGAGAGACGACACTTCAATCCTTGAGACTGCAAAGGCCAGCAGATGCTATGGTGGGGCGTCCCCCCACCGATTGTGGGCTCTCCCCGCAGCGGCTCCACCTGCTCTGCCAGCGCTGCCACTAAAGCTGCCTCGCAGTATTAATTTTTAAAGACTCCTTCCTCCTCCCGGGTATAGATTCAGAGGCAGCTCCAGCAGCCCGCACAGGCATGCATACCAGTGCCGTGCAGCAGCCAAACACGTCAAACGAGATTTTAAGGGAGAACGGGGGAATGAAAAGTGCAGCCAGAGCGCCTTGGCACGCAGAGCAGAGATAAGTGCAGCGCCTCGTGCTACAGCTGCTGCTTCTTGGCCTGCCTTGCTCTCCTGCTTCCACCTGTATGCTCAGCATTGATTTCTTCCTTTCTTTCACATGCTGCTGTAGTCAGAGGGGCTGGAGCACCCCAGGCGATGAAGAAACATAAGTAATGAGGATCCTCCACGTGCGTTAGTCAGCGTGACATGAAGACAGCTGAGAGGGCCCACAAAGCACCGGTCAGATCCAGCAGAGCTCATTAGCTCTGGCTTGGGGCTACTGCTGCCAGACCTGGGGCTGCGCGAGGTCCCAGGTGCCTCTGAAATGCACACTGGGCTCCGGGCTGCCGCACTGCTTCAGTGCAGCCTTTCAGACAGGAGGAGCACTGCAGAAAGCAGTGCAGAGACGGCTCTGCACGGAAAAAAAACAGCATGCAGCAATGCCTGTAGAGAGGTGTGAGCCAGCTTTATGCAGCGCCCGCAAGGTGCCTCAGTCCTCCAGCCCCAAAGCCTGGGCTTTGGAGCAGTAACCCAATTAAGCTGCCTCTGGATGGTGAAGAGCTGACTGCAAGCTGATGCTGGAGCAGAGTGAGCATGGCTGCAGTGGTGACGTGCAACGAGCAGCACTAAGCAATCCTCTTCTTCCTCAGCATGGGTCATGGCCAGAGTGACCACGTACAGATAGCATCTGGCTCTCTGTGCATAACAGCGACTTCAGACAACTCCCACAAACTAGGACAACAAGCTAACTCCAGCAGTTAATTATAGTAAATATTTACATAACAGCCGGGTCCTTCAAAATTAGAAAGAATAGTTAATGCAAGGACATGCCCTTTAACCATCCCATTTTATTACACAAACCACCAGGGAGCCCAGCACACTAAGATTTGCAAATGAAGTGTTTGATATTGGCTGAGACATTAAACTACTTACCTAGTGCTATAAAATGCATAGGTACAGTACATCATTCTTTTTGCAGAAATTTCAACTCCATTTACTTTTCTTAACTCTTCCTATGCACTCAGTGTTCTGTATGCTGCAAAGAAACACGGTGCAGAGCCCTAAATAGGCCTGGTGCCGCAGCTCGGCAGAGTCTGACTTAAAATAAAACTGTTTTCCCTGTTGCCGTTACTAAATTTGGCATCACTTATGTAGATTCTATTGATGTGTCTAATCCACTTAACATCCATGATGTTCCCCTATTAACTGGTTGCTTTGGAATTTGCTTTACATGAAATATTCCACTTCGGTTGTCCCATCCGCTCCTTATTCCAAACTCACACTGCGTAATTAAACCAGGTTCTGTAAGTGGGGTGATATTTCATCATCCAAAACGATTTGGTTCTGGTGAGCACTGCAGTGAGTCCTGTAACAGCAAACACTGCAGATGCTGGGACTGAAGGAGAAGCGTGGTTTCGAGCCAGGATGTAGTTTCAGAAGGATCGTGGCCAGCATTTGGGAATCCAAGTCAGTGGCAAGCACCCTTGGCTGGCAGGATCCAGAGGCACCTTTGGGTGAAGTTTGATCTGCTCCAAGAGCAAGACATGACATTGGTGATACTCAGGAGCCACCAACTGCAGCCAGTGGCTGGAGGGCTCAGGAAATATCTAAGGACAGAGCACAGTGAGCTGGCCCTCTTCAGAGTTCAGCATGGAGGGAAGAGGGAAGTAACGACGCACAGAAATCCCAGAAGATATTTCCCATTCCCCACTACAAAAATAAATAAATAAATAAATAAATAATAGGAAAAAATTGCATTCCCAGCTATACAAATCAAACACGGGAAGGGGTTGCCCACGGTTGCATTAGACATAGTTTTAGGTGGTCCATAAAAGAGCTCTTCTTACTGAAATGTTATCCCAGGTAGTATTTACTGCTCCATGACTTCCTTTCTAGAGGATTTTTGTGTTACCTTGGGGAGGAAAATGCTGAAAGGTATCATAAGTCAAGGTGCCAAAGTGCACGGTGTAAAATTAGCAGAGAAGAGAGGATGAAGTGGCCCAAGAAACGGTCAAGTTTAGCCAAGGGACAACTGCTGCACAATCGGGAGTCTAAAGTGGTTAATGAATGCTTTGCATACGTCAGAAAGCTTCAGCTAGGCAGGCTGATTTATGTGACTGAGGATGAACCCTCCCTCCTGAGCTGGCTCATAACATTATGGGTTAGGCTAAGAGGGTTACTCAACGTTATTACTGCTGTTGCTGTTGCTTATTTATTAATGCATCCGTATCAGAGCCCATGGCTGATCCTGGGAGTCTCACTGTGCTACGTGTATGGGATGCAGAGCAAGGGGAGCAACCCCTACCTAGGAGCACTTCACGTGCTCTCTTT
This sequence comes from Alectoris magna, assembly GCA_030625065.1. Lineage (NCBI taxonomy): Eukaryota > Metazoa > Chordata > Aves > Galliformes > Phasianidae > Alectoris > Alectoris magna. The sequence continues at coordinate 84,053,725 of CM060560.1, forward strand.
CCACAGAGCTCAGGGGGCACAGATCCCCCTTTTGCATTGTCATGTTAGCCACTTATTATTTCCCAGTATAAATGTGTTTTATAGAGAAATAAAGTCTGCAATTCTGAAAAGGGAGTGCTTTCACATACCCGCTTCTCATCTATAAAGGGCCATGATTTGGCATCTCAGGTTAGAGTATGAAATTATGATACCAGAATTGACTTTAGGAGTTTCTGATGCTTCCTTGGATGATTGCTTCTATAACTTATAGAGACAGGGGAGCATTTGTATTCTAGTGAACACATAAATTAATATCCATACATGAAAATGATGCGGAGAGAGTGGGACTGGGGCAGGGATGAGTTTCCTGTAGTGTGTAACAGCAACAGAGGTCTCCTCAGCCGCGGTTTCTGTTGTATTTGGAGTGTTGTGGTGAGAGTCTGCAAGTGTAACAAAATAAAATAAAAACATTTTATACTTGACTTTCTAAAGCAGCCGAGAAATTTACGGTCTTTTCCATCATCATGCCGTTTTGCGGGGGAAAGAAAGTACTACTAAAAATAAATATACAATTTGATTCTTGTCAGTAGATACAAACCAGATTTTCATATTTTCACGTGTGCTCCATATACTTTACACCACGAACAGGGCAGATTATTTTGGGGGGAAAAGGAACAGATGTAAAGGTATCTGAGTCTGGCCTGATCACACAAAAGAGAAAGGATCTAGAGTTTGCGCACACTAAAAGCTTTAATTTAGTCCACCATGGCAGAGATAAAACTATTCGGTTTTGCTGCTTCCCTACATTTCTAACAGCAGCAATATTACATCAGTTGAAAAGAAATTACAGAATACACAACAGAATGCCCCATCCCCTGCACACCCCGCAGACCTCAAGACTTATTATATGCGTGTCAGCAAGGCTTTAAAAGCAGAGGGGCTGAAAACCCTAGCCCTGCTGAAGTCAATAGGAAGCTCTCAGTGAGGGACAGGAAACGGGGGGGGGGCTAGATTTCACCACGTCCCCGACACCATCTCACATTAGAAACAGCAACCAGGATGTTTCTGTTTCTCTCACCCTGACCCAAATCTTTTTAAAATTTAACATAAAACGTTATAGATGTAACATCAAAGAGCTCACGGCACAAGGGAAGGCTCAGCCTGCTCCCAGCCTCGTGCGCAGGCAGCGGGTAGGATGGAGCAGGAGCACAGCTGTGTGACCTGCACCGGTGGCTGCTCCAGATGGAGACTTTGGAATCCGCGGCAGCATTTGAGCTCCCCCCAGATCCGATGGCAAAGTCACATGCCAGTTTGCTAGACTGGAGAGCTCAAAAAGATCCTGAGAGAAGCCCGTATTCCACATAAATTGTCTGGAGCTGATGGATGGCAGAAGCCTCAACTATAAAATTCTCGGCCAGAAACATGATAAATAGTTGCATCCTGTTAAAAATAGGCAGCAGAGCAGCAGTCACACACACTGGCTGAACAGGAATGCCAGTCAGTGACTGAATTGCCAAGGCATTTTGGCGTTCAGCTTCAGAGGAGGATTTCAGGCTATTCTTGTAAGTGAACAACCTCTGTAGTACCCTGGTTTTCAGTCCACTTCGAATTTCCTCTGGATGCCTTAGGAGTTGGCAGAAGCAAGCCCAGAGGAATGTTTTGGTTGACTCTGGTTTTTATATATAGCAGGTAGAGAAGCCAGCTTCTCCAGGCCAAAACCAAGATTTTCCCTGTGGGTATCATTTAGATTTGTTTGCCTTACCACCAAATCCCTATTTTGTGTAAAGTACTCAAAAGAAAAAGCTGCCTCCCTGCCTCCTCCACAGTGTTTCTGCCTTCACTGTACCAGTAGCACATTTGCATGGCGCCTGCTGCATTGGAGATTCACATGCTATTCTGAACTTTCTGGAGCAATTCTCTCCTTCATAAGAAGTTCTGTAAAACAAGTCACTAGCTCACAGAGAAAACAGCAAGCCTTTTGAAAGATTCTCTCAACACTTCAAACTAAGTAGATCACTCACATATTAATTGTTCCATATGCAGAAGAACTAACGAAGCCTTGAAAGTTTGGATCTTGCACCCCAGAACTTCATCAGCTATACTTTATCTCTTTATGATACTTCCACTGCAGCACCCCAAATCCTTCCCAAGACTATGGTCTCCAGCCACTTATACACTCTAGTCTCTTCCATGTTCCTTAAATAACCAAACTGGGTCATCTTTTCATCTGCACAGTGCCCTCCTCCTGTCCTGTGTGACTCCTGTTGAGCCCACATAAGACCTCACACCACTTCTGTAGCCTCTTGTTTTGACAAGAGACAGCACAGGTGGTGACTCAACCAGTATTACATAGATTTTGTTGGGGGAGATGTCAGCTGCCAAACAGCATAGGTAATGTCTTCTCCCCAGCTTGTCTTTGGTAGGACTACATGCTGGGGTCTTTCTCTTCCAAGTACAGCCAACACCACTGCCATTTGCCAGCTCTGATTCCATGCTGACCAGTGAAGCTCAAAAGCTCATCATTGAGGACTAACAGACAAACAGTGTGTTTGTATAACTTTTGTGTTGTTAGGAAACGAGGCTGAAAGCAGTAATAAGAGCTGTGTCCTGTTAGCATGTTTACAGATATTTTTCTTGCTAATATTTCAGTTGAACTTGCACTGAGAGATAGAGCAACTCTGAGCTAAGCACCATGTAAACATATAGTAAGGTATGGCCTCTGATTAAAGAAGACAATTAAAATGTGAAAAGCTATACTAGTCAGCTATTAAAAATAATGGTTCTTGTAAATATGCAGTGAAGAATGAATTCCACATGTGTGGGACAGATACACAGGGACAACTTCAGGCTGGAGCAGTCCATATCTGATCAACTGCAAACACAAATAGATCCAAATTTGTCTTATCTGAACCCAACTTTGAAAACATATATGGCTTGCAAAAGGCATTCACAGGAGCCCAAATGCTAAATATGCAGCCTATTCCACTAGTCAGGAGAAAATGCTAATGAAAAGGGTAAGACCCAGACCAAATCCATCTCATGGAGTCAACATCCCAAGTTTAGACTAGCAACAGAAGCTTACCCTCTTTAGAGACTCACTGCTGTACTCTACCACTTCATCACTAAACTTTCCACCATATCTTCTCAACAGCCACAAGTTCAGAATGCTTGTTGGCAGGGAGAATGCTTGTCTCAGATCTCCACTTGACCCCGATGTGATCCTCTGTGGGTGCAGTTTTTCCTCACGCTGATGTTTTATGTAACATTTCCATGGAGCAGAGACTGGTTTTGATCCTACTACAGTTCAGAGATGCTCAAGCCATAAGATCACAGAGGTAGCAGCCATGTTAGCTCTAACATCGTATCAGCCTGTACAGTCATGATTGCATCTGATCAGAAAAGCCAGTTGCTTGATGGTCAGGCTGCTTCCCTAGGAGAAGCACTTAAATCTGCCCAAATTAGGCAGGGTGGGGCACTGAAAACCGGTTTTCCATCTATTCAGAAGTTGCTCTACCCAATGGATGGTGGGTGGAACTTGCCCACAAGCTTAGGAAGTAGCTAAATGAGGAACATGATCCTCTCAGCACACCTAACTAGATGTTTTAGCTGATTTGTACTTCAGGCCTTACTTTAAAACTTTGCTCCCTATGTGAATCAAATCAGAGTGAAGTGGTGTTAAGTCTCTGAAGATAAGAGGACTCAACCATCATCCTTGTTTTTCTCTTCTGCATGAAGGAGTTACACAACTTTAAACTCTGCTCATCAGGGAACACAAAAGACTGAGCCCTTCCCAGAGTGTCCCTTGGCCATCTCAGGAAGTTCTAGCATGTGTGCTTGGCTCAGTGTCAAGCCTCTAAAAGAGCTTGTGTTGGTTACCAACATCAGCAGACCATGACCTGAGAACTAGGATTCCTGGTTTGCAAAATGCTACCATGACACATCCTGCAATGCAAATGGATGTGTAAAGGTCCCCTTCACTGGTAAAATTAGGGTGTGTGTTTTTTTTTTTTATTGGTTTGGTTTGGTTTTATTTTTATTTTTTTATGTTTTTTTTCTGTGAAAGGGAAGAGATTGGGGATCAGTGCAGAAGACTTATCAGTGAAGTGCAACAAAAGCAACTCAAATACAGAAGCAGTAAGGACTTCCGTTTTTATATTTCTTGTCTTGAATCCCAACTTTCCTGCAAATAAATTTATGGAGAGGGATGTGGGGAGTGAAATCCATGCTCATTTATTTATGGAAGTTAAGACGAAGTCATTATGGCTTGCACAGTATGTTTGCTATTATAAAGCTGTGAACAGAGCTACTGAAAGAGCATTTAGTGGGAAATATTGTCAGCTGGCAGTCTCGGGCACTTGAGTACCCTCCATAACACGCATAACGGAATCAATTTAAACCTAGTAAAAGGGACATTGTCTGATAAAGTAATTCCTCTTTGAACACAAGATGGCAGCCTTAAATAAATGCAACCCCACACAGCTTTTAATCTTACACATCATTAAATTCCTAATTTACACATTATGTTTTCATGGGCCAACCCATAACTCATTAGTGTTGAACTCATGAGTTGTAAAGACCAACACACTAGACAAATGCTGGTCTCTTTATCCGCTTTTCTTTGGGTGGCAATTCTCTTTTAGTTTACCAAACTTCAAACTCAACATTAAGACAGCTTTCTGATCATGTAGGCTTTCTTCATCCTTTACTCTAAAGAAAAATCTCTCTGATTGCAGCTCTGCACCCACAGATTTTACTGACTGAGGGCGGAGTAAAGGATGGGGAATACCCAATTTTTTTCTCCTTATTCAAGATATTGGAGTTCCTTGGAAGACATTATTTTCTGTGGGAGGATTTCAAAAGTGCCTTGAAGTCAAAAGGAAAAAAAGGACTACAAAAAGGGTAGGTCTGGAGCTGATCTTGCTACTTTTCTACAAAATGTAATGTACCAAAAAATGTTTTTATCTTTTGTCTTTCCATACTTTTGACCAGGTGTTGCCTGGAAGATAATCAGGCATGAATGCCATATGAAGAGGAGGAGCTCCATAATGCTTCAGTGTCATGACACCAGAAATAACTATAACGGAATGGGTAGCAATGGTAAGAGAAAGGCTGCAATTGCTTTCATTGTCTTGAAAGCTATGGGTCCAAAATTGTCAAGCATAGATGTCTTTACAAGAGACCTAATATCCCCATTTTAATATCAGATAGAAGAACATAAATGGCTATTGGAGTAGACCAGGACAAGGGCTTCTTCAAGCTTGCTCTCTGTTTCTCTATTCAGACAGTAGCAGTGGGGAAGTATGAGTTACGGTGCGGAACCTTAGGAAGCAGTGCTGCGAGACAATACTTGAGGTTGTTTTATTCTTCATGCACTGGGCTGCAGTTCAGCATATCCCCAAGATCACCACGCTGCAAGAACAACTTCTTTGAGCAAGTCAGGGTTCTGTGTATCCTGCTGGAACTGGGCTGAGGTTCTCCAGATGGCTGAGAACGCTTCTCAAAACAAGAAGTTCAGCCCCATCCCCTTCCACCACAATTGAGCAAGCTGTTGGCAAAATTCAGCTCTCTTCAGTGGAATGTTCTGCTGTGCTACTGCCAAAGAAAAGCAAAAGCCACAAACCTAAAAGCAAATAACATCATTGAAGATAGGGGAAGAATATTCCCACCTCGAGTGTGAACAGTTGCAGGATCTTCAACAAAACCCTGCTTAAGATGGTCATCCACAACATCAGTGGAAGAAATGTTGAATAAAGGCCCCATCTATTCTCATACAGCTCACAGTGCCTGCATCAGTGGGCACCATACAGGCACCTCCAGGGAATGACAGTGCTGACACAGGTCACCCTCTCAGCACACCCGTCTAGCCAGCTTATGACTCTTAAAGCATGGATGTCTTCACCCTCATCCAAGTCCCTCCTACCATTTGTTTTATACCACAGTCGCTCATCTTTTCTGTTTCTTTATCTCTCCTTTTATCTCTCCTTTCACTTAAAATCATACTCTACACCTTGGTTTACTTCTTGGGAGAAAAGGTCTAGAATCTGGAGGCATTTATATGATGATTCCAGTTCATAATCCTGCAAACACGTAAAGACTTGGAGACCCAAGCTACATTCTGTTCTTCCTTCACATCTTCATCTAGAAGTCTAATGCAACCTCCAGCAACATCTGTGCCGCCTCGGAAGAACACAATTTAAAAACAGTGGGATTGTACACGCGTATCAGGAAGGGATGGATTATTTTCAGGGTTAAAGCATAACAGGAGGCCCTCAAAGATTTAGGTTCCACTCCTAGCTCTGCCCAATAGTTTGAACACTTAATCTTTCCAGGCTTTCAATTCCCCTTTATAAAAAGGGAACTGCACTTAGTGGGGATGGCTATGAGGATTAATGCACATAGATTAAAGGACAGGAAGGTTGTATTCCTAGATGCATAACAGGGAGTACTCTCCCTGGCTTGCCAACTCTTCTTTACTCCTGCCAGAGATGGGACACAGCCGCCACTGGAGGTGGCAATCACAGCACCACAAAGTATTGCAGCAACGTATGGCACAGCGCATGGCCACCCCTCCTTGGCAGGATGCCTTTCCAAACAGGGCTGAGCCACACGACCGCTCCAGGTGGGACAGTGCCCCTGCACGCAGCCCAGCCCTGCTCATGACTCTCTGGATAGACTGCAGAGCTTCAGCAGGCTGCAGACCAGGACAAACCACAGAGCCCAGGCAGGCAGGCCACAGAGCCAGGCAGGCTGCTGTCTTGCCGTCTGCAGCCTCTGGAATAGCACTATGCCTCTGCTGCTTGCACACTGCCTTGCCGATGTCCCCCTGCTGCCGCACTGCCCTGCTGCTTTCTGTTAACCTCTGCCCCCTTACATGCAGCTCAGGCAGACCTCTACTCAAGGCCAGCCTCTGCGAGTCTCACAGAACACAAACAAGATTTACCCTTCAGCTACATGCTGCCAAAGACAACACCTTGCACTGTATGCAGCCTTGCTCTCTTTTGGCCTCCTTTACATACCACCAGTACATCCAACATATAGCATATAGATTTTCACGCTACCCAAGTCAATAGTGCTCTGCTTGCTGGGCAAGTTGCATTGTGGTTGCCAAATCAAGAAACAGATCACTTAGATCTTTTTTAGAGGTAGATGCATTCTGTTCAGAATAGAGACTGAAGACTACTTAGGGCTTTATTCAGCCCAGTGTCCACTAATATTTAATGAATAGCAAAAAGCCATTTGTAATATTTATTTCCATTTTTGCAGCAAAACATACATCAGGATCCCATTGTGTCTGATGCTGTATGAGAATAGATTAAGAGCTGAACCCCACACGAGAGAATATATTCTAGTAAGAGAGAAGGCTTACTTCCAGCAAATACTGGAGATGATGACATTACACACAGCTGTTCTCTCCCCCTCCTACCCTAAATCACGAATTTACTTTCAAAATCTTGTATCGCTCCTAATACTACAGTCGACTGCTTTCTGCCTTCCTGCACTTTGGACACAAAACAAAAACAAAAACAAACAAACAAACAAACAAACAAACAGTTCTTTCTTTCTTCCAAATTGGTGGATTAATCAGCTCTGCCTTGACTTTCCCTGGCTCCTATCTTCAACTGTGGCCATAGGTAGTTCCTCTGGTAAGGTTTTGCCCATGTTGTGTCACTAGGTCAGGTCATTCCTTTGCAAGTGACACTTTGTGGTCAAGGTTGTTTTCCTTGACCTGGTTTACTGCCTTTTAGACATTCTGGTGTTTTGACTGTTTCTCAGGTTGAGCACAGGATGTTTGTTGGGCTGCTAAGAGGATAGTACTGTGAAGCCTAGGGAGTGATATATGGATGGTTCATGCTTTCTTTTGGATTTAATTTTTCATCCTCTGGTGCTCTGTAGTGAAAGGAGTGTTTGCTGCTTGCCTAGGGAGACACCTGACATTTAGGCTTTATCTTCTGTAAAAGCTTGGGCCAAATTCTCTCCTCTGACTTTGGGAGTGGCAGGAAAGGACGCCCGGCTGAAGCGAAGGAGGGGATAAAGACAGACTTGTGCCCTTCTGATCCCAAGCTGCAGCAGGGAACTGTACGACCCTCTGACAAAAATCAGTCACTCCAAAATAAAGGGGGCTTACATTGCCCAGGCACCTTGCAGTCTGCGCTGCAGAAATAAATCAGCCCCTAGTACTTGTGGGCCTTATAGGGCAGGAGGAGAACAGAAGAGAAACTTGGGCTATTGCATCCTGTTATAATGTCCTAATCGGGAGAGTCCCCAGCATGTGTTTTTGCAGCTTTCACAGCCCCTATGCACCAAAATATAATACAGGAACCAAGGAAAAGAACCCTTCCCTTGAAAAACTTGTGCTCAAAGCACCAATATGCAAGCATCTTCTTTTCTTTTCTTTTCTTTTCTTTTCTTTTCTTTTCTTTTCTTTTCTTTTCTTTTCTTTTCTTTTTCTCTCATTTCTTTTTTGGCTGAGACCTAATTTTGCATCGTCCTAACTCAATTTGGCTGCCCCTGCCTCTGGCTGTAGCTCATATCCTGAGTCCGTAATGTTGATTTAACAGAGACATATCTGACAGGAGTAGAAGGAACAGGGAAAGGAGGCCTTTTTGGAGACAACCCTCCAGTGTAAAATAGATAGGTATGTGAACCCTCACATCTCCAGGAGCACTGGGAAGCACCAGCATCCAAGAGCACTAAAGTGCCAAGAACAGAGCACGATGGCTTTCAGAGACTCTCTCCTCAACTGCAAAATAGGTGGTTTACCAAATGGGGCTACCACCAAGAGATACTATGGGTGCAGCTGGTCTTCTCACAGCTTTTCTGTTCCTGACTTTTCCTACCCTAACCAGCTGCAGCAGCACAGGACAGTTCTGAAGGGAGGGCAGCTCTGTGGGTCATGTGAATGGTTGACGATGGGTCAAAGATGTCAGGAAAGCCTCATTCTGTGAATGAAAGTTTGAAAGTTTGCATTCCCCACCCCCAAGATACAATCATCATGTGAGAGTAGTTTCTGCTGCTTTTGCCCACACCTGTGACTTCCCAATCATTCAGATGTCTGAGCTGCAATGACTGATGGACCATTAATAGCTAAAAAGCCCCCTTGGCACAGGCGCTAAAAGAGGTATGAACTTTCTGCAAATGGCATTGCTTTATAGGAATAAATGCTACTTAGCTGGTTTCCCGAGTTTAGATAAGATCTTTGTGCCTTCTGTGATGTGCTGCTCAGTGTGAAAAAAAGACCACTCTGCTTGTACTCTGTGGTTGTCACTGCTGGCCTCCTGCTTAGTGGATAAGGAGTAACTTTGTGCAACCACTGATGATCTTCTGCAGATATGTTTTATTTTCATCAAGTATGACAGGCTGTAAAAGTTAGACCTGCAGTTTTTACTCCTATACAAGAAGAAGGGCAGAGTTATTCTGTCCAGATCTTTTTTACCATTTCACGGATGGGTTGCATCTGTCAGGTGGGTTCTTCATAGTTCAGAAGCACTGGCAAGCTTTCCTTGTCGTGCTTTGGAAGGAGGCCTGAATGTCCTTGGTCCGATAGAATTTAGAGTGTGTTTAATTTCCATGTCACTGAAATAAAATAGTATTTGTTTTAGAGATTTTGTGAAATACTCTTGTTGTTTTCTAGGCTGACCTTTAGAGGCTCTGTATTGTCGTGGCAGGATGTTGCTATGGGGATCACCTCAGATGGGTGAGAGCACTAACCAGTACATGAAGATATACTGGGTGCTTTATGCTGAGTCTATGCAATGGCGCTTTTGAATCAGAAATGGCTATCAGCAAGCAATCTGGTAGGCTGGCTCTCAAAAGGAGAGCTTGCTTTAATTTACATCCCCTTTTCCTATATTTTCCCGTGTTGTTTGCTGAGGATAACTTTTTCATAAGTTGGCTTACATGTTTTGTTTTCTTCTAGCAAATATGATTTGGAGCAAATGGAAGATTAGTTCTGGAAGAGTCAGGTAAAGTCACAGAAGTCAAGGCTTTAAGCTCTGCACACCCGTGATGTAACCAAGTACTTTCTTCATTATTATTTTTTTCCTTTTAATTTTTACATCACCTATAAGGTAAAAGTATCAGCGGTTAACTCCTCCTAGATAAATCTAACACAAATTCAGAAATACTTTGTGGTTGGACAGATGGCTGTAAAGAAATGATTAATCTACTAACCTTGGATTTAGGAGATACAGATTCAAGTCCCTGCTTGCTGCAGATTTTCCATGTGACATTGATGCATAAATATCCCAGAATATGGCGACTAGACTCTATGCTTGAATTCACAGCCTGTAAAATAGTATCACCTTGTCTTTCAGGGCTAGGTGAGAAGAACTAAGGCATGTGGCATCAGTCGGGTAATCCTGGCTTCTATACAAGCAGGGAGGTTGCCAGCCCACAGCTGCAGAGTGAGCAGAAGATGACCAGGATAGTACTTGGAATGTGTGGGAGAAAAAAAAGCAGATGACAAGATGTTTTGTTACAGTTCTGAAGTGGCATACACATATATTGCAAATTGAGGCTACTGGGTGCTATGGGGATGGGTACCATAAAAAAGCCTGGCAAAAGCGTAGCTATTTTTGGGAAGCTAGAACATAATTTGCAGCTGCTCATGCTGACACAGATTTTTCTATAGTTTCATGTCTTAAGGACACTTGTGTTCTGTATGGGCATAATTAGTGCCAGTGACCGTCTCCCAAGGGAGTGTCTGAACTGGATCGCTGCCATCCTGAAGACACAGTATTATGAGAAGGTTATCTGAGGAAAACAGGCAAATCCTCCTCATACCCCTACCTGTTCTCTTTCTCCATCCCCATATCCCCCGTGTACACTCTTTTGTACAGACCCAAATATTTGTCAGTTCCTCCTTAACTACTCTGAAGGACAGATGCAATACTAGCCAAAATCTCTCTCCCTCTTTGGCAACATGAGACACATCATAGGCTGGCTACAAACACCACATCCACTTCTCCAATACCCTTGTATAAATCAAATGCACAGGTCCCACAAAGGAGTCTGCACTTGGAATACCCTTGCTAGACACGTGATGACCCCTCTAGTGGCTATCTACAGGGGAGAGCAGTTCACGTTTGTTGCTACACGTGCTAGCTTCAGACCATCCTAAAAAGCAGAGGTGATGGGACACAAACCCCTTGTTCCACGCAGTCTCTTGCACATCTTCTGTGAAGTCACCCTGCTCCACATTTCTCTCCACATTTTTTGATGAAAAATCCATCACCAAAAGTACTTATTTTGTTTAAGTAGATCCAGAAACCAAGTCCTGGAGATGCTGTCTTCTGCAATTTCCTGGCCAACCCCATTTCTCTGGACAATTCATCATTTCTTTCTTTGTGCTTTGCCTGCTCTACCCCCACGAATCATTTGAAGACATTGTGTACAGGCCTGAAAAGTACACATGCCTGCACACGGCTGTCTCCTCACATCCTGAGGCTGTTTAGGCTGACTTCTCTAGGATTTGGAGCTAGGGGGAGGAATGCATCGAGCAGACATGTCGCAGGCAGGGAATGGGAGAGGTAACGCCACAGCTGAGAGTAAAGGTCGATGTGTTGGAGAGAAAAATCACAAACATTCCACAGCAACTGGGATCGTGGTCCATCTCCAACAAGGGCTTCACATCTGGGAAGAAACTGCCTGCGGGTAATTGCGTTGCTAGAGTTGCCTCTCTAATTAATTAGTGATTTGACTTGGAGATTGGAAATAATAGTTGAAATGATGGCATAAGCACAGGGGCACTGGGGCTGCTGCTCCTGTACTATTAAGAAAGGACCTTCCTGCACAGTCTAATGACACTATATGGCAGTTTGAGGAATGTGAAGTTGTTTGCCCAGGAGACCAACAATGTGATAATATTGGCATATAACCTTCTAGTATTTGAGTAATTAGTTGCTTAGCTACTTTGGATAGGTCATTATTTTGCAAACTGGAAACATTTGCAAGTGGTGATATTTTCCTCGGTATGGTGAAAGAGCTAAACCTATTCTGGCAGTGTTCAACTCCTAGAAATATATATGCATAAATTGTTTCTAATGAGACCATCTGCCTTTTATAGCCCCTTTGGAACTAAATAGTACCCAAAGACCACTCTGTCTTTTAGATATCTATGGTCAGAAAGGCTGCTCCTGGCAATAAAAGTATATGTTTTTTTTTACAGATAGATAGAACAGTTTTTTGATTCCTACAATTCAAGAAGTATGTTTGTGTGTGCACGCATGCATGATACTGCTTTTATTTGTTAAAATTATTAGAAATCGTTGGCCCAAATCTCTTAGAGATAGCATCTGGTTACTCATCTGCTAAATTAGTATTTCCAAAGATAACAGAAACTCTGATCTTTCAGTTACAGGGCTGGGGGGAGTTTTGTAAATCTTCTTCGCCGCATCCATATCAAGAGGTGATAGAGCTGTTTTAAAGGAATGTTCTCTATTTAACATTGCAGCTCAGTCACCCAGACTCAGCACCCCATGTTGAAGTGCTTGAATTTTGCCTCTGGAGGAAAAGCTGCCCAACATGTGGGTGCTGTACAGGCATGACTTCCATGGGTCTGGCCCGCAGCCACGCAGGCTGGGACACACAAGGGCTCTCCTGGCTTCTGTCACCCTGGAGCCTGGGGAACAAGTTCCTACTTTTACTGCTGTTTATAACCAGACACCAATTACTACAGAAATAATACGGTACCCTGTAATTCAGCCCCTGCCTCCTCCCGTGCTTCTCTCGGCTGGAGCTGGCCAAGCGAGAGCAGAGGAGTCAGGTGTTTTTACCCACAGCTAACCCTCAGCCCGTCCCCTTTCAAGATCAGCTGCGGTAACACAGCCCTTTAAAAAGCCTCCACCACATGTTTGTTTGTTTATTTGTTGTTCAGCTCCACAACCACGTGGATGTGTCAGCATTCTGAGGCTGCATCAAGCTGCGCTCCATGCGGTTTCTCTCTGAACACTCGCTACAGTTCCTGCTGGAGCAGGCCTCCCCTGTGCCAGCTCTGCCTAGAGCAGGAGGTCCTGTGAGGAGACGGCAGCCACGTATGGCCTGGGTGGGCTACAGGTAGGCCGGCCTGGTGGTCAGGGCCTGACCTGATGGGACATGGGCAGGGGCTTGGCCTGGATGGACCCAGCTGGCAGAGGCCTGACCTGGGGGGACATGAGCAGCAGGGCCCTGGCCTGAAGGGATGTGGGCAGAGGCTTGGCCTGGAGGGGCCTGGTGGGCAGGGGCCTGGCCTGGAGTGACCTAGCCTGGAGAGATGCGAGCAGGCCTGGCACACCTCTGGGAGAGTTTTGGCAAGTACAGGAAGAAATGCAAAACCTCATGTAGGCACTGGCATGGATCTGAAAGCAAGCAGGAGGGTTTCTTCAGGGCACACCTGGTAGGTGACCTGCCCCAAGGCGGTTGGATGTTTCCGTGGTGCACTGTCTTGGATTAAATATTATCTGCCAGGTCATGTTAATTAACGTTCCAGCTGTCATAACACAGCAGGATAGTGAGTTGGAGGGGGGGGAGGATAAACACTTCTCTATTCACTACCTGCTGTTAATTAGCAGAGGAATTAAATAAAAAAGAAGACAGAAAAAAAAAAAAAACGCTGCACTCATTTTAGGCGATAGTGAATCAGTGCTCTGTGGTAACAGAGCTGCTCTGTGCGCATCTGGGATCTCAGCTATATCCATGATTAATCCAGAAATGGAGCTGGTGAGCAGCACCCGGCAGTGCAGCGCCTGGCCTGGCTTAATTGCCACGCTGCACACAGCTTGGGACGGACAGGCAGAAGGGCTGGGTGTGAGCGTCTGCAGACACCAGCCCAGTACCCCAGGAAAAAAACCCTCTCTTTGAAATCTCACTTGTCCAATTTCCTTGCAATTTTTTATATATATACATATATTTTTTTATATATATATATTTTTTTTTTCTTTTTTTCTGGGAAGTTTGATAAAACTCCTTTGGTGTTTTTGGGAGTCGTGGTGCTTTGAAATGTATCTGAACTTTTTTCCTTTCTCAGCTCAAACACCCTCTGCAATTGCTCGGTTGTGTTGTCTGCCTGTCTAAGGGAAGGATAACAAGAATATTGACAAGTTAGTATTTTATCCTATACTTTTTAAATGCAGTGAAATCCCATTTTCTGTTCTCACGTCATGTCCAGTCATCACCACATAATTTGTCATTTTACCTGTTTTACATCTAAGTCTTTGTATGTACTACCACAGGGTACAGCACATGGCAGTCCTTACAAGGTACCAGGCTCTACACTGAGCTTTTCAGCAGCACAGCTGTGCCAGTTGTGAGATCCTAGTGCGAGCCTGCCTTATGCATAACTGTCCACACTGCCCCTGGGGCAGCCATAGTTATCTTCATGGTTGCCGAAACTGTTTGTTTTTTAATTTGACAGGGTTGTTTTTATAGCTTTATCCAGCCAGGTTTACTGCTACATCTGCATTCACAGTGGGAGCACTTTGCCAATGCAGAGCAGCAGTGCTCCTCCACCCACAGAGCACCCGATGTAGATACCTTGTGGCTTAGTGCTCAGAGGACAGCTCTGACAAAGAGCTTAGTTACTGTTCATCTTTGCTCCAGAGATAATGGGATTTTAAAGATAGGTGGGGTGGGGTGAGAGTTTACTTGGCTTTTAAATAGAATGGCTGGACTTGGTTGTGATACCGTTTCCAGTGAAATGCACTTTAAAATTGAACCTTTTTTTCTTGACAAGCTTGTTTGTTTGCAAACACAGAGTCTTTATCAGCGGGCCAGGTCTACTGCAAATATGTGTCTTAGTGTGGCTAAAGGCCATCCATACACAGAAGTTACCGTCTGGTTCGTAAACCACGGCCACGGGGTCAGAGTGGGGCTTCTCTTGCAGCTTTTGTCAGAGCCCCAAGATGCCTTCCTCTGGACTCAGTCACAGCTCTGAGCAGAGGAAACATCATTATGCATCTGCGTGTGTTTCAGTAGAAACAAGCAAAAATTCGCATCTCGGACAAGAAAAGACTCTAGCTATTATAGTAAATCAACATGAGCAAATTGCTTCTGTTGCACTGAGAGCAGTGTGGCCAGCGTCACCATTACGCACATGAATGAAATGGTGTGTGCTTGAAAAGGAGTTTCAACCACAGGCAGGAAAAATAAAAGTTCAAAAGAAAATGTCAGGTGTAGTCAGAACAGGGTCCTCTCTCCCTTCCTATACAGAAGTGGACAATCAGAGGTCAGTAGCACATGAGGAGTGAGGATGTATCCATGGGAAATCTAGCAACGTGCTGGTTTTAGTCCCTTTCATTCTAATTGTAATTTGCTTGAGTGATAGAGCCCCTGGAGAAGGAGGGAAAAGGAACAAGACAAATGGCTACATCCATTTTCATAGGCTTGGGCACTGAAGGGCGGAATAAAAATTTGTGAAGTAATTGCTGTCTTGCAGTATTCCACAGGGTAGGGGCACAAGCAGGAATTTTTACTCCTTACTATCTGCAACGTGAGGTGGACTCACCAGGAAGTACCTCCTGGGGTGTGATTAAAGCAGAGGTGAGCAAGGTGATTGCATTTTAGAAAATATTTTGTCTTTGGGTTGTCACGTACCTCGTCAGCAATCAGTCTGAGAGTCTGATGTGGAGAACTGTACACAGATGCTCTTGACTAGCAGGCCAGTTCTGGCTATGCTCTTCGGTCCGTGACATGGGCTCACCTTCCCACCTGCGAACCAGCGCTGCACTGCCTGTTCAGTGTCACGCCTGATAGCTGAATGCTGACAGATGAATTCTAGTCACTAGAAAAGCAAGATCCTATATGTCCAAGCTGTCTTCACCACCTTTCTTACCAGGACCCACATTTCAGGCAGCAAACAAAGCACAGTGATTTTATACAGAATGCAGTTCAGCTTTGCTAGTTGGCCAATTGTGGCTACCTTAAATAATGCAATCACAATCCCACTAGCAGCATTAATGGGACAATGTTCTTGCAATCAGCTTTCTGAAGGTTACACTGGTAATTTTCTGTCTTCTTTCCAGATGCAGGTAAACTGCAAGAGGCTGTGCTTGTGCACATATACACATCGGAACCGGGCTTTCCTGTAGAATTTCTGCCTCAAGCATCCCCACTCTGACATGAAGAACATAACTGGCAGCTTTTCCAAAGAAAAATCTGTATTTATTTCAGGCACCATAATACAGTCAGGAGGGAAAGCACGTTCATCCCCACCTGCCACTGCAGACAGCACTTACAGATTACTAGAAATAGCAATCCCTCCAATAAGCCTTGGTGGTAAAACATTACCTACAGCACAATGATTGGTGGGATCCTCTCTTTGTATTCCCTTCTACCTTTGCTTCCTTGTCTTCAGTTTTAGCTCTATCTCACTACTGCTGCTCCAGCTTTTACCGATTTTATTTTATCCTCTTTTCACAAAGTGTTTTCTTTTAGAATGTTGTCCCTATTCCCCAAACTATTTTTAACAGTTCCCCTTCTGACTCACTGCTGGGAATCCTCCCTTGGATCCGTGCTCCCTTCCTCATCCTCTCAGCATCACTCCTTCTCTGCCAGAGGTCAGAGCATGCTTCTTCATTCCTGCCTTTCAAAAAAGGGACGTCTTAGAAATCCAATGCCTAGGGCAGATCCAAGGTCGTTCCTTCCGAAAGCAAGGCAAAAGCTTTCCTTTGGCTTTCAAAGGTCTAAGCCAAAGTTCTCCTAACGTGTGACTGCCAAATGGCTGCTGTGCTGACAGGGTGAATATCCCGAGCATTTCTGCTCGGTCTCTCCCCATTGTCCTTCTGATGCTGAAAAGGACAGGGCACAGAGCAGGAGCTGGCACACTCTTACCGCGGAGTGGTTGGAGGCAGACTACCTCCTGAGAGCAGACCTCCTTCAACGGCAAAACTTCAGTTCCTTGCCCCTGCCACCCGACATTACGCATGCAGAAAGTTGTTCTCCTAGCCCTGTTAATAAATTTTTTAGGAGACAATAAATCTCCACTTTGTTTAATAATTCATTTTCATCAGACCAGAGTCCAGGTGGGTGTTTAGGCTCTCGCTTTCTCCTGGGACTCGGCGGATGGCGAAGAGTCTGTAAACCGCACCATTTAAAAATACCCATGCGCACACACCTGCTCTCAGCCTCCGCATCTGCCCGGTAATTGCTAGCTTGGCTGCCTGGCTGGGCTGCCTGTCAGCAGCAACACGGGGCGAACCTCTGCATCTGTGAGAGCTGCAGCCTTCCTGGTGCCAAGCCTTTGGGGCTGTGCCGCCCTCCCCCGGGCCTCAGAGCCTCTCTCTGCAGGATGTCAGCTGTCCTCCTCGTCTCCTCCCTTCAGTGGGATGGCTTCCTCTGCTCTGACTGTGATAAGAGTTTGTTTTCTTCTCCAACATACCCTGGGTTACTGCCGCTCTCTGCATTTTTCTGCTTTGATACCTGCATTTATGTTCTGATTTCTGTCTCTCTCCTGGGGCCGTACTGCTTTTCTTTTCTCACCCAAAGCAGCTCTGCCACAAAGACAGATATAACTGATAGCGCTGGGCTCCGCCAATGAAGCGGAGTTCAATTTACCTTTTGCAGAGATCGTGGGGAATCGGGCACAGGCAACAATGTCAGGCTAAGATTGATGTGGGACCGTTTGCCTAAACAGGTTCCCTACTTCCTTATTCCCGTGGAGCAAGGAAGCTGCCGACATCTGCTCTGTGCCTGATATTGCCTTCAATTCCACCCGTGGCAACTTTCCCCACGAGGCAGTAGCAGGTACATTCCCAGCTTGAGGTCAGACCGCCCGCGGTGGGCACGAGTGCAAAGGGGCTCCTGCTTTGCTCAGGCACTGAGCGTTTTGGCACTGCTGTCCTCCCCAGAGAGAAACCTCCCTGTGTTTTTTTCACTGCTGCTGTTGTGTGGGATTTGAGATCTGCCAGGGAAAAACGGTGCTGCTCTCGTCTGCGCTGCAGCAGCCCTTTCTCCTCCAAGACAGCGTGCAGCTACTGGCAAACAGGCTCAGGGCAGGCTCCTTGCCACAGCATGCCTCGTGGCTTTGTGGCTGAAGCCAGACTCCAGCGAGCTGCAGACCCACAGAGATTCCTCTACACCCAAGTTCCAATTAGCAAGAAATCCCGTTTTATGCCTGAAAGTGATGTATTTTATGGTTATTCAAATGTGTGCAAAAGCTCCTGTGTGTCACACGTGGCCTCTTGCTCGGCTGAGCGATAGACGTGGGATTTTGCCGCACGGATACTCATGCCTTCAGATGGAAGGGGACATTCGCAACAGTGAAAAATAGGCTGACTTTGTGCTCGCCCCGTAACAAAATGAATTGAGGGGAATGCGTTAGCATTTGTTTTATTTAACATTGCCAACTTTCAAGTCAGCTCTCAAGCACCCAGAAGGTTTTAGAAAATGTTTAATCTAGCTCAGACAATTTCCTGAGCTCCCTAACTGGACCACCCCATTTTCTGAAATGCTGCCAAAAAGCCATAGCCGCTCGCCGGCTCTGCCGCGCTGCTCTTTCACAACTCTTTGCTGTCCTCTAACCCCCACCCTCAAGCCGTTGCACGCGCCTTAATATAGTCCAGAAAGAGGAACCTCCTCGACCTCACTGTAAATGCCTGATTAAGCAAGCCTCTCTGGCAGCCGGCAGCGTGCCTGTCAGGCAATGCCCTGCCGTGCCGTGCTGCTCCAGCTGTGCTGTGCCCAGAGGTAGCAGCGAGCATCACCCCTCTCCTCCCACCACTGCCAGACAGAGAGCAAGGAGGGTCACATGCGGCACATGAGGATGCTCTGCTGATTCCGGAGCCCTCCAAGATGCAGCTTTCAAACCTCAACTATATTCTTTTTTATATATTTTTTCTCCAGAGCATATCATGCAGCTTGCTGGGTTGTTTGTTTTTTTTTTCACTTTCCCACTAAGCGTTGTGTGCTGTTTGGGGGCTTGCTCTTCTGTCTGGTTATCATGTGATAAAAGTTTCCTCCCCAGTTTCCTGCTCTTCTCCCGTGTTTCCCTCTGCTGTCCACCCACGCAGCTGGCTCCAAATAAGGGCAGCGATCTCCCTAGAGCTCCCCACCACCTACTCATTACCCGCTGCCCTTCCTTCCCTGCCCCCTGGCCTGTCCCTTCCTCATCACAGAGGAGGTGGGAGGATGAGAAAAATTGGCTGGGCTTTTCCAGGGACTTCTGGAGGGATTCACTCTTTCTCTCCCTGCACGTGACTGGCCCACCTTTAGGCTTTTTACTGGGGGAGATGTCATTCAGGGGAGGGGGACCAACTTTTTACATGGACTAATAGTGATAGGATAAGGGGGAATGGCTTTAAACTAAAAGAGAGGAAATTTAGGTTAGATATTAGGCAGAAATTCTTTACCCAGAGGACGGTGAGGTGCTGGCACAGCTGCCCAGAGAAGCTGTGGTGCCCCATCTCTGGAGGCGCTCAAGGCCAGGTTGGATGGGGCCCTGGGCAGCCTGAGCTGGTGGGGGGCAGCCCTGCCCACTGCTGGGTAGGCTTTGAAGTACCTTCTAACCTAAGCTATTCTGTGATTCTATGATTCAAAATGAAATAAAAACACATGGAGGAAGAAGATAAAGACAACAGTAACTATTAAGAATTGAACTGCTAGGTTCACGTGTTTTTCTGCAGTTTCTTGCTGGCTGAAAGAGGCAGAGCGTTATCAGGAGCCCCTCGAATCCTGTAGGTCAGAGCTGGCTCCATTTCACGGTTCTGCCACGGGGTGCTTGGTCTCAGTGTGTGCAGGAAGGGGATGGCATTCCAGGATGTCCCAGCAGTGCTGCAAGGAGAACTGAAACCCTCCAGGGCTCAGGTTTGCCTCCCCTTTCTCACAGGAAGCAGCTTTGCTGCGGGGGAAAATGCTGCCAGTAGGGAACTGCAGCATCAGCAGTTTTCTAGAGGCAAATCTCTGCCAGGGGCAAGGGGGCTTTGGGTACAGCACTGTCGGGGCTGGCAGGGCTCTGTTTCACAGGCTCAGTACAGGCTTTCCTCAGTGCCCTGATCTGGGAGGTCAGGTCTCCTGCTTCCACTTGCTCAAGGTCTGTGCTACAAGCATGCAAGCTCTTCCACAGCTTTCAAGTCAAGGAATTATTGCTCAGAAATAATTTTCCTATCTGTCACAGAATTATTGCAGGAGGGAAAGGATTAACAAGTATGCAAATCACAGCGAGTTGGGGAGGGAGCAGGAACGATACTAAAAAATTAATAAATGCCCCGGTGGTATTGCTGCTCAAGCTCTTGGGTGCCGTTTTATAAAAACGAATGTGTTTGCAGGCTGGCCGCAGGCCTGACAGGAGCTGGCTCCAGGCATACGATCTCCTGCACAGCTGAGGACGGGTAGCCAGCCCCTTGAATA
The DNA here is from genome assembly GCA_030625065.1 of Alectoris magna. NCBI lineage: Eukaryota > Metazoa > Chordata > Aves > Galliformes > Phasianidae > Alectoris > Alectoris magna. The sequence goes on from CM060560.1 coordinate 84,074,020, forward strand.
CCCACTCATATGCACACATTGTGCAGAGCTGCAGCATCTCCTTTTCATGTGCTGGGGCCTGAGGAAGAGCTGTGGCACAGCTGCAGGAGGCTGTGTGAGGGCAGCCAGGCCTGATGGCAAGCTACAGTGATTCGAATGAGCCCCTCAGTGCCCGATCTCAATTTCTAAATAAATCTGCTTCAAATTACATTGATTTATGATTCACATATTTTTATTTGATCAGTCGGCGGTGCTGCAAAACCTTCGGGCGCTGAAGGTGTTTCTCATCTCCCCATGGTTTCGGATGGAGGCACCCCTTGCAGAAGCCATGTTTTTAACCCCCGATTCCACCAGCTGCTCGGCCAGGCTGCCAGCACCCACTCCAAAAACAGGTGGCAGCCGAGTCCTAACAGCAGGCTGTGTCCTGCCCTGCTAGTGGGGCGTCTCCCTTCCCAGCTCTTGCACACCGTGGTGCTGCAGTGAGGTTACCATGCGGCTTCCCCAGCAGCAATGGGGTTCCAGCTTCCATGTCGAGTCCCTGGGATTCTTCAGTGAACCTGAAGCGAGGATATTTTGGACACTGGCTGTGACCGTACACATCTCTGGGAATCTGTGTTTTAACGTTTGTACCAAGAAATCAGTTTTCCTGGTGTCACAGGGTTAGACAAATACCCGATAAAGGAATAAGCCTGTCAAATAAATTTACTTTGCAAAAAGACCAAGCCCTGCAGAAGTCTCTGTTGTGTACTTAAAAAAATACCTTACGCCTTCACAAACAGACAGCCCGGGACGCTGCATTCCCGCATGCTCCCCAGCCAGCAGCAGCAGCGGTGGCAGCAGCAGAACGGTGTGCACGGAGCTGCTGTGTCACGGTGTAGCCCTGCAGCAGAGCCCCTCTCCCTCCTCCTCCAGCCAGCAGCTGAGTGAGTGACAGCTCTAGCACGGTGCTTTTCCCGAGAGTTAGCACAGGTGAGGCTAAGGCAGACGCTGGATTGGAAAGACATTGTCAGAAGCTCGGCCGGATGCTCAAACACTGGCTGAGCACAGGGGCTGCATTTTTGAGCTGACGTCTAGCTGTGGAAATAGCCTGGAAGGGGCTTTCTGGAAGTGTTCAGCCTGCTCTGCCCCTGGCACGGCCCCTGCTGTGCTCACAAAATAGCCCAAACAGCATCACTGCACCAGGGCTGCTGCAGGGGTGAATGGTTTCCTTCTGCAGGCAGTTGTTGCCTGCCACTACCCAGGGCATTGCCTTGAAAACTAACAATGCACCTTTTTGATGCAGCGTTATTTGCATCTCTTTGTTGACTTTGCTAATCAAGCTCACTTCTAAGCCTTTGAAAACAGGGCTAATCAAAGGCACAGGGCTCCCTGGACACGGCAGCCACTTCAGGCAAGGTAACCCCTTGGGGACCAGGCACTTTTGGTCTCTTGGCTGTTAAGGGCTCCATCAGGAACTGGCGGCTGTACTGAGCATCCAAGGTTAAGGAAGCAGGTGACGCTGCTCCGCACCAGCTGAGCCGAGGCGATGCCACACGGCCACCAATAGGGCAAGGCTTTGCTGTCTGGCCCTTCCCCCTTGCCGTGTACCCATGGCTGGGCACCTGGCTCTGCCAGGTCTGTGTCAGTCACCAGTTCATGGGGGAGCAAGGAGATCACCACCCTCAGCAGCGTGAGGGCTACTGCAGCCATCACCGCATTGCCTTGCTGAGCTGGCCCTGTAGTGAGGGGCTCCAAATTCTCCACGCTAGTGTAAAGCCTTCCCTTGACTCGGAGCTGAGTCCAAGGCTGAGTCCTCACTCTGCACAGTTCCCCGCTCCATGCTTTGCTCTCCATTTCCCACGAAGGAGCATGATTTTTCTGCCATCAGGCTGTGTAAGACTAGCCAGTGTGCATATCTAAACCCTCTTCAGCTCCCTGCTGCAGTCATAGTTTTCATTCCTTTTCAGCTCTTTCAACAATCTGTAGGGTAGAGCTCAGCTAAGACCAATTCAGAAAGGGGATTTCATTTATTTATTTGTTTGTTTGTTTGTTTGTTTTACTGTTTTTTGTAGACTGGTATCTCACAAAGACACTTAAAATTGATATTTCCCCTAAATTGCCATAGTAAGGTATCCCATTTCCAACTGCTGGATTTATTCCAATGGCGCCCTGTCACTGGTTGCCCAGCACAGTGGCAGCCCCTCTCTGTCATTCACGGTGGTGCCTTGAGAGCAGCCAGGCCAGGCTGTCCATGCAGAGCCCCTCCAGCACGTGCCCTCAATTTGCATACTGTATTTGCCAAGAGTTATTAGTGTTGATCGGTGGTTAAATAATCTGCCCTTTCCATTTCAGGAGGCCTGTCAGGACTCACTTTTGCATAGGCTTTACTTAAATGGGAGCTTTGTGACACCCTGGGAAAGGATTTTCATTAGGGGGGCTTTTCCTCGATACTGCAACAGCTACAAATACAAAGCGCTGTCTCTGACATCACAAGTGTCTGCCATGCATGTTGACGTGTCTACATCCTCAGCACACTGAAATGGCTGCAGCCACAGAGCAGCAGAGATCAGGCTGCAGCCCTGAGAGGACCTGATATGGGACATGATGCTAAGGACGGATCCTACATCCTGCCCAGGGAGTGGTGGAATCACCATCCCTGGAGATGTTCAAGGACTGCGTGGATGTGGCACTGATGGACGTGGTCAGTGGGCATGGTGGGGATGGGATGGTGGTTAGAATAGATGATCTTAGTGGTCTTTTTCAACCTTAACGATTCTATGCAAATGAAGTTATCTCCTGATAGAGAAGGGATCATCCTTGCAGGAGGGATGGCTGTGACTCACACAGAAAACGGCAGGAACAGCAGGAAGGGGTCAGAACCACATTTGGTCTCATGGTTAGGCAACACCTCTGGAAAGTGGAGCCAGGCAAAAATAACTTGAGGGCTGAGAGGAGTATTGCAATGACCAGCTGCTTCCTGCACAAGCAATTATGCCCAGTGCCTTGAACATTGCTAAAAGAGCCAGAAAGGAATGAAAAGTACAGATGCAGCAGGGAGCTGAAGAAGGGCTTGATATGCACGCCGGCTAGTCTTGAACAGCCTGGTAGGAAAAAAGTCATGCTGCTTCATGGGAAATGGCCTTCATTGTCAGAGGCAAGGGAGCCAAGATGCACTTTGGAGGGACACACTGCATTCCCTCTTCCTCCTGTCCACGGGTTTTGAGCAGCTGCTGAACAATGGGGGCTTCTCCCACACTTTCTTGAGCATGGGATGAGGCATGCTGTTACCATTGCCCACAGAATCCCCACAAATTCAAGAAGGTAGAATGGATTAATTGATTTGTGCAATAGGTTTTCCTGCTCAGTTATTGGCAGGTTTGCTAATGGATTGCTATTTAAACGATTCTGATATTTTAAATTACATCTTATTTCATAGATGCATATTTATTTTAAAAAAGAGCACCCTTTGCATCTATTAACATATTAAGGAGAAAATAAAACATCCAGGTTGATATAATGTACAGTGTGGCATTACTCTGGGTGCTTCCTAAGCTAGGGAAATCTTATTTGTTTAATAATAAGTTAGTCATGAATATGCAAATCTGCTTCAGTGCAGTACCTCACTGCCGTCACTATTAATGAGCTGCAAATTAATGTGACAACAAAAGGAAAATCTATTTAGTGGCAGAATTGTACTTCATACCTGGCTCAAGAGAGCAACCAGCCACCGGCACTTTGGTCTGCTGGAGCAAAATGTGCACGCGGCGTGGAAGTTTGCTTCTGGGCTGGCAAACCAGAAATAACCACACGCTGCCTTCACCCCAGCCCAAAGGCAGAAGGCAGCATTGCTGGCAGTGCTTCAGCACACACCTAGCCTGCAGGAGGGTGCAATCTGCAAGCAAGGTGAAGCCATTCAAAGCACGCTAAGAGGTGAAATGCGTAATTAGCAAGACCTGGGTGGGACACTTACTTAGGTTTCTTGAGGGAGCCTCGATGTTTGGGGATTTTTTCATCTACAAGCTCACAGAGTTAGACTTGTTGGATTCCAGTCACTTTCTTCTCCTGAACCTCCTCTCAGCAGAAATGCGGTGGTGACTGAGAAAGGAACTAATTTACCTCTTCATGACTGTGGAATTCAGCTCACGTCTTGTGTAGCAGTGCCAAGCCTGCTCCTACCAACACAAGACCCACAAAGAACTGCAAATACTATGCACTGCAAGCAATGCTAAAAGGATGTGCTATTTTTCAGTTAGTTTGCATCTGTACAAGTTTAAAGCAGCAATGATGTGGGCTTTTTTCCTGCGTGAACAAAGTAACAAAGCTGAATGTTTAACAGCAGTCCGGCAGGCAGAGCCTGGGAATGGCAGCTGCCTGCGTTCGTTGCTCCCTGACACCTTGTTCCCATTAATGCACAAGCCATGGGTCCCATCTATGGGGTTGGCATTTAGCACTGAAACGAAGGGAGAAGCCAGCTTCAAGGCTGCTTCTGGGGGTGAGTCTGGCTGCTGGCAGCAGATCTGATACTATTTCCATTCTGCTCCCGTGATCCTGCAAACCAAAGGCCACACTGAGCTCCCAGTGGGTGCCTGGGCTCAGCCTTTGGGGGACCGCTCCACAGAGAGAGTAATGTAGGTTATTTAGCCCAAAGGGGACGCTTCCCAGCAGAGCCCAACCCTCTGGGTGAGGCAAGAAGGAGGAGTTCATAGCCCGAGGCCCGTGTGTCCCGGGAAGCCTCCCTGCAATGCCCGCAGGCCTGGCCTAGTCTCCTCTGCTCTCCTAAGCACTGCCGCCATTGCAAAAAAGCACACCCCTAGGATAAAATAGTCACGTTACATCAAGGGACCGCACCGCGGTCAGGTGTCCCTGCCACCACCCTATTTTTAGTGTGCAGGCGTGCCTGCATGACAGCAGCCTGCGGCTGTTACTGTATTTGAGCACAGGGCCGAGTGCCAGCATGGAGGAGGCCCAACTGTACTGGGCATGGGGAGCACACAGGGCTGACTGAGGGGAGATGCTCGGGAGCATATCTCAGGATCCCGATGAGCTGGCCAAAAGACGCAATGTGCCCGTGTCCTGCTAGCCTTCAGGGCAGGGGGAAAGAGAGGGGCCTGCCATGCTCTCCTGAAGCACAGCAGGGCCTGTCCGAGCCCTGCAAGCCCAGCTTCTTCGATGCCAATTCCTGAGCTATATGACAGCGAGCTTCTGTTCCCTGAAAAATTCTCCCTTTGGTTACCCCAAAGTGTGCTCGCAGCCTTAACGCTTTGTATTAAAACTAAATGATTTACCCTTGTACTATTTTCCTCCCCTCTGCAGACACCACTGAAAAGAAAATTCAGTCAATTCAACTTAAAAAGATGACAAAGGAGGAAAAATAATTGAACCTATTCACAATTCTTTAACTAAAAGGCAATGCAGAAAGTATTGTGAACACTGCTTTTAAGCCTCTGTCCCATAAAGGGCTCCCAATGTTTTCTCGTAACCTTGAATTTAGAAAGTCAATGTAGATTCTACCTCAGATTTCACGAACCGCTCTCGAGCACCTGTGCCAGCTCAGCCCTGCTCTGCAGGAAATGCACGCAGAGCCTCCTTTCATAAACATTAGTAAGTCAGAGCTCGTTTCACAATCACGCACAGAATTAATGGGAGTCGCTTTAGCATCTTCATTTCTCAACAGTTTTATTGCCTTTAAGAAAATTTTTGTAAAATATAAATACAAAGGCAGGAGATTTACTTACAAAGTTAAAACACAGATCTCAAACATAAACACACAATTCAGAAAATTTAGTTTATGTACAGTTTCAAGCAACTTCAACATATGTTAGTTTTTCAATATTTTACAAGGTACAGAAAAAATAGTTCAAAGTCTTCTTTAAATAAAGAGCATAAAATGTTTAAACATATAAACAATCCGGTTTGATGTGTGAAAACTAAATTTCACAGCTTTTAAATTAGGATATAAAAGTTCTTACAATTAGTTGATGCGTATGGATATGGTTTAATTTATATTACAAACTATTGAATTATATTCAATAGTGCTTACCTGGCCAAAGCAGGTAATTCTGTAAACAAAAAAACAAAAATAATATCACCAAGTGCCTTACCGAATCCTATCTCCCAAACAAGCCACATGACTTTGATCACATCACCTATAAAAAGTATGTTCTGTGTAATCAGTGCTTTGTATGAAACAAAGTCAATGTGTGGGTGTGTTCTCTAAAAAAAAAAAAAAAAAAGTTCCAAGTAATAACAAACTTATCCCAAAGCCTGGGTGCATTTAAAGAAACATTATATAACAATTTTGTAAAAACTGACTGAAGTTAAAAAAAAATTCTTCCAAAATCCATCCAACTGGAATTCAGATCTCTTATATAAAGGAAAGATATTTTCATATTTAATAGTGTCCTTTCTTTACAGAAACAATTGCATTTGAACACATATACATAAAGAAGTAACTGTATATAGCACTGTACATTAAACGGCCTGTTGGTTCACCAAAGGATGTCGAAGGGAGGGTCCTCGTGTGGATGCAACCAATGAAGCGAGGAGCCCATCAAAGTCTTGAGTTCGCTTGTAAACTCTACCAAGTCCAACAGCTCTTTGCTTTCTGGGTTAAACGCTTCAAGGTCCGTAGCACAAGCGAACAGCTGGCTGAGAGAAGTCTGTTTGTAAAACTCTGCCTCTGTGATGGTGACGACTTCCAGATTGGGGAAGTTGCAGCGGAAGATGCGAGATGACATTTTTAGCCTCTTTACCACGTCCGAGAGCAAGAGCCAGTTTCGTGGTCTGTGGAGGCAAAGGAGAAAAAGGTTCCAACAACTGACGTGAGGCTACTCAACCCTCCACCACCCCACTGCTGTGTGACAGAGCCCTGCCCTCCCCGCGCAAACAAACCACCCCCTCCAAGCCAAGAGCTTGCCCTGGGGCCCACACGCCGTGGATGCAGGTGCTGGAGCCTGCAAACCCGAGGCTTGTGAGCACGTTTGCCAGCAGTCATGCCAACGTCTCAAACTTTCACCAGCCTGAGCCTGGCAGCAGGGGATGGCCAACAGTTAGAACATGAGTTTCAGCGTCTCTGACTTCCAGAGATGTTGATACTGAATACAAGCCGTTGGAGGGTTATTTTTCAGATTAACAAGACAATTCTTTAATTTAATCTCCCTACTTTTCTGCTCAGAAAACTTGAGTTACATCAATCACCCAAGTAATGAGAACATGCTAAAACCTGCCTTCCTGCATGATTAGTATTTAGAACTACTTTTCCCACAGCTGTCATCAAAATGGTGCAAATGACAAATGGTAGCTGTTTACTAAGCTAATCTATATCTTGAATATAACAGAGAATAAAACTTTTCAGGTCTTTGCTTCTTATTATTATCATGGTATCTTCTGTAAGGTGTTTGTCTGACCTCATTCAGAGTATAAACAAGTTCTGCTGCAGCACCTAGAACAGCAGTAGCGCTGTCGTGTTGACGATCCCAAAAGCATGTCCACTCAGCAAAGCAGGGAAGTCCACTAAATAAGAACACTTCACAGTCGCCAATTTAAAGCACTTGAAGCGCTTGCATTTGGGGATGTTATACCAAGGTGTCTGGATGGAACGAGGGGGGGAATTTGCGTTGAAATGTCATTCACTCTGCTATGTAACAGAGATGAGCTGCTGCCATCCCAAGCCCAAAACCTGCGTATGTTCTTACCCCTGAGAGAGACACACTTGTATGTTGTAACACGGCAAGGGAGGCTCATCTGAAAATTCAAACTCAAACACATCACTAAAGCCATCTTCATCTTCTTCGCCTGGGCCAGGAGGGTTTGCCAAGACATCAAATCCAGATTCGTCTTTCGGATCTAAATAGAATTGAATAAAGAGGCCAAGTCAACATTTAAGAAACCGCTTCAGGTCCTGCTTTCCTTCCAATAATATGATCTGTAAAAAAAATTGATTTGCTTCCTTCCTAATTTCCTCTGCCACAAAAACAAGCCAGCCTCCACCCCCACCTGCTGCATGCTTTGGAAGTCTCCACATACAAAGAGATAAAGGGTAACATTTGCTTACCACACACAGAGCTTCCATAGAAATCCCAGTACAAACCAGGGTCATCAACACTTCGACCTTGCAGGTCAGTTAAATACTCTGGAGAGGAAAAAACAACAACAAAAACATACTGATGAGAACAAAAAGCTGGCAAGTTTAGCAGACTGTGTGTCATACGGAGTCCCACCATGCATACTTCAAGCCTTCCACCAGAACAAACACAACGTATTCATGATGCACGCACTACGGAAGACATCACGCACATGCCGTCCTCAAAATATGCCTGGAATTCGCTTCTCCCTGCATCCCTTCTCCCATCACATGAAACTACGGCCACATATTACCATATGACAACACATAACCACCCTGGGTCTGACAAGGATGGACCTGACCTCAAGCTGCAGTAACTGACAGTGACCTTTTATTTCTGTGAAATGTGGGATCTGCCACGCTTTTTGGCCTGCAGTTACTCTGGGCATCGACTTGAGGGTGAAGTGGCCACAAAGAAACTGATGGAATAGGCTTTTCCCTACAGCTATGTTTAGGAGATCAAAGTATGCTATACAGACATAGCTTGTGAGATTTGAACACTGAGTTGGTGAAAAAACACTGGGATTCAAGACACCAAGAAGTCTACAGTACTGGTGTCCTGATACACTTATGTGTTCTCTGCCCTGATACATGGCTGAGTGCTTAAACTCACTGACTGTGAATACTGGAAACACTTTAGAGGTGAGATTAGTAGGGAAAACAAGTGTCTTTAATCAAAACGAATGGGAAAACTCTAGAACTACGTTAGAACATGGACACAGTTTGAAGAGAAGATTGTAGGCACAATTTTATGAGATGCAGAATGAAGCAGAACTTGCAAAAAGTAATATATGGGGAAAAAAACCAACACCATGGGGAACTTGGCTGTGCTTTTGCACACAGAGTCCTATGACTTTTGGGGGGCTGGGAAACATCGCCCCATGGCCATCTGCACCCAGGAGCCACCCACCTGTGAGGAAGGTCTCCATCAGCTCGCTGTGGGTCATCTTCACAATGGTCCTCCCCGAGTACGTCGCAAGCGTTGGGTCAGCACCATAAGACAGTAACAGGCGGACAATTTCTAAGTGATCATTTTCTACTGCATCATGGATAGGTCTAGGGAGAAGGAAAAAAAGATTGCAGCGTTACACTTTGACTCGAGAATTATGCAAATGTATTTGAAAAGAAACTTCTGACTTCAGACCAAAGTTATTTATAGCGAATAACGCTATTAATACAGCTGTCAATCGTCTCATTGTCAGTTTCACTCGCACAGCGCTCCTTCCCCTCTCGGTTTTTCACAGTCACACTGCTTGGGGCAGGCATTTCTGTTGCAGCTATTCATGGCCTTATGCATTTTGAGGGCCGGTACAATAATTACAGCCCTGTAACAGAAAGCAGGAGTTTGCACGATGCCTCACAAACATCATTTTGCTGCAAGTCACTCTGCCGCTCCAAATCTCTGCCCATTTAGCAGCGTGTTACACAGCAAAGGCCCATTCAGCCTGCCTTTAAAATTTATTATACGTAACAGGGAGTAGTCTGGAAACAGAACCTATCACCCTCTGACTAATGAAAACGTGCTAAACCCCATCATTTCCCCGGATGGTGAGGAGCAGGGAACGAAACACAGCCAAGCCCAGGGGCGAGGAGCCGCAGCAACTGCGTTCCTCTCCCTCCCTTCAGGCTGCTGAGCAGAAACGCGGCTGCCCCTGGCAGATCACAAGTCTAGAGAGAGAAGGACGGCTGCAGCCAGCACCACGTGCTGCCTGCCTGCAAAACTCGCCAAGCCGCATCGCAAGGAAACCTCATCTGGAAGTGGAGCGAGCGAAGCCCTTGGCTTTATGTGCCAAGTGGTGTTGGCTGCTCACCAGGGCCAAGCCCCCCACCACACGCGGCAGCATCCCTGCTACGTGAGCACTGCGTTGGTATGGGCTGGTAGCCAGGGAGCGAGCGGAGAGCGGTGGCTGTGCGAAATGGCGAGGGGCTGGGACACAGAAGGGGCAGAAGGGGACAGCCGCTGCCTTCACATCTATTGTGGAGTGGGGCTGGTGGGAGAGAGCTTTGAGATGCATCTCACAAAGGAATATGTTCCAGGTGTGCTTATTCGAAGTGCTTCCCAGTAGGCTGTGATGTAGGATGATAAACACTGGGGACACAAAGTACTCACACTTGCTCGCATCTCACTGGAAAGCTGTGCACGGTTCTGCTGTTAACATGCACACGCTACACTGACATTAAGAGGTGAACACAGAGAGTGTGGAGCTCGTTCCCTGTGGAGAGAGGGCTCACTCCATGCCAAGGGTCAGAGCACCCCTCATCAATCTCTCTAACATCACACTGAAACAACATGATGCCCTGAGAAAGATGGTGCCGCACTGCCTTGCACCCCAGGCAGCCTCCCCCCAACACTCAGTGCATGTGCAGCAGCAACTCTCAACCAAACCAAAACACTACCATCCCCATCGGGCACAGAGCATCCCACACCAAAAACCTGGCACGGCACTGGGAAGGGTGCACGCAGTGTTCCAACACTGAGTGCATTTCTATCTCCTACTCACTCACATTACTGCAGTTTTTAATGGCAAACTGTTTTCTATTTTATTTCAGAATTAGGATTTTCTGCTTTCATTCGTTGTGGGGGAAGGACTGTGGGTTTATTGGTTTGTGGGTTTTCTTGTTTGTTGTTTTTTCTTTTGTTTTTTTTTGCGTTGCTTTTTTTTTTTTTTTTTTTTTAACTGACTTACCTAAGTGGCTTTAGAAGCAGTAATGAATTCAAGATGATTGCTTAACTTATTAAAAACAGCATCTCAATCGCTGCCCGGTGTTTCCATCGATTTAACAACACCCGGCCAAGTTTATTAAAGAAGAAAACCCTGGGAGGGAGCCTCTCTCCCCTCTGTACAGCTCAGCAGGGTGCTACAACAGGGCAGCAGTGGGGAAGGCAGTGGGATGGGGCAGCCCCATCTCCGCCGCCCACAGAGCACCCGGGCACAAGAAGAGATTTTATGAAGGCTATGAGAAGGAAAGGCACATCAAGGTTGCGCGGAAGGAGGAAGAACAATAAATAGAAGGAAGCGAAGGAAGGAAAGCAAATGTTGGCGGGGAGGAAAAAAGGAGAGATTCCTGCAGATGAGGCAGTAATGGGGCACTGACAGAATCCTTTATGGCCAGAACAGCTTTTTGGCAGGCTCACCCGTGGGACCGCGTGAAGGATACCCACGTTTGCCTCTCCCCTCAGGACAGGAGAAGGAGGGAATGTTTTTCCATCTTGACAGAGCGTACCACCCTATTTGTAAGATGCAGAAGTTGAGTGCTGGAGCTATCAACTTTCTGACATGAGAAAAACATCCCTGTGAGTCCTCTTCCGCCCTCCTTTGCCCGTATAATCTTTTCTGCCCTGAGCACTGAGGAAATAAACACTCTCTGCTCCTCATGGCACCTTTAACAGCAGTACAGCTTGTTTTTAAAACATACCCTTCAAAGGGGCCTCAGAAGGGTTTGGGGACATTCAAGACCAGCGACATCCTACAGCAGACACGCATCTCAGCCACTCTAGTGTACCATCCAACCCTTACTACTATTTTTACTGCTCCTTGAGTCAGGAAAACATTTCGTTGGGGGTTTATCATTCCACCACCAAAATTATAAACTATTTAGACCAGACGGAGTTTGCTCGCAGCCTTCCAGGCACCATCCAGATTTCCTTGCTGCAGCAAGAGGCCTCGTTACTCCTACCAACACCAACCAGAGGGCATGGGGAGAGCCACCTCAGCACACAGTCTGCTGACAGCAGCTCAGCATCCCCGACCATGCAGTTAGGGAAAAGGAGGGAAGACACTGCAGCCTATTTCTCTACATAGGGAAGCGCAGACCCAAGTGTCAGGAACTGGGACCAAACCGAGCCCCCCCCCCCCCCCCGAAACACTGACCAATGGTGACACTGCGGGCTCATGCTGGCTGCCAGAGCAGCATGCTGAATGAGCTCACTATTGCTGCCCAGGGACTCAAGAGTTCCCAGTGCAACCGAAAATACCTCTGGCTGATGAGTGGACTGGGGAGGTGGTGGAGGGGACAACGAAGTGCATTCAGTGCAGTTACGGAAGCAGGGGTGGGGTGTTAAGTCTTTGATGATGGGGTTTCTTTTGCTTGTTTGTTTGTTTTTCAGACATAAGTATCTTTCCAAGGGGGCATCACATTCAGGAATCTAGCCGTAGCTGTCCCTGTTCACTGCAGGGGAGTTTGTTTAGATGGCCTTTTAAGGTCCCTTCCAGCTCAAACGATTCTATGAATCTACAAACAGGAATCTGAAAAGCAACGAGGTTGAGAAAAATTGACATTGCCTTCCTACCAAAAGTTCCAAGGATGAGAACTGGTTAAGGCTTCAAGATCAAAATGTGATTTGTCTTACAATAAAACACCAGGAGCTGCTCTGGGGAGATGGACAAGGCTGGCCACAGTGAAAGCAGGGGCAGTGCTGCTCAGGCACTCCCCACCAAAGGCTCCGCTCTCAGTCTTGCTGGTTCTGGGCACTGCAGCATCAGGCTTGCAAGCACCTGGGATTCACACTGTCCATTGGGGCATAATCTCAAAAAACACTAAGCCTGCCACCAGAAAGCAAAGGGAGCCACAGATTGAGCTGTGACAGCACCGTCCAGGATCAGATCATTATTACATTCACTCCTAAAGCACATTTTCCCCAAAACAGCTTTCACACAAGCCAAGATGGTTCCTGGAAAATCAACCCCACCTTTGAACTGAAACCCAATCCACATTTCCAGGTGGCAGTGACAGCCCAGCTCCGGACTGATTTGCTATCTAAGCTATTCCCAGCTCTGGGCTGATTTGCTATCTGAGCTATTCAGTCAGTGGGGCAAACTGCTTTGGGATCCATTTAACGGGGCGCTGGGTGCCCCTGGGGGGCTCCCTCCAGCCGCTGCCTTGGGGAAGCCATCGGGGACCAACCCCACAGCCCAACTTTTGTTCTGCGGACTCCTCCCTTCCCCAGCTAATGCATGAGGAGCTTAAAAACAAAAGCGGCAGCCCTTAGTCATGCTGATTTTCCCTCCCCGGCTATTGGGATGGTGATGGCAAATGTGATAAACCATTTAAGATAACAAGCAGCAGGAGTCCGGTGGAATACAAAGCGACCTGTCCCCAGCACGAATAGTTGCGATCAAGTACTGCATATTCCGGGGAAAAGTTATCACAAGGTCAGCCCCGCAGAGGTGGCCAAAGGCGGGCTTAGGGGTCGGGAAGGACTTTCCATTAGGAGACGCACCAGGAGCTTAGAAAAGATGCCGAGCCACATCCTCTACATCCAGAGCAAAATGGGAAACACAAAACAAAACCAAGCTCAAAATCTATTCTGTGAACACCCCTACTATTCTCTTAAGGGAAACAAAAGCCAGCACTGGCTCTAAAAAAAATCAATCCAAAATATGCAACTCGCAGATAATACAGTTTAACAGCTAAGCAAAACAACATTTTTATATAGCACACATAGGGCTTGCACACCCAATCGCTGCAAAAGCCTGAAGTGCTCTTAAAAGTAACACCACTAACAAGGCAAAGACCACTCTTTTGGTACAACTCAAAGGACCTGGAGCACAGACAAATGGAGCTGCAGCTCAAGTATCATTCCTTCCTGCCCTGCAGCTGGGGATTTCACAAACTCTTAAAAAAAAAAAAAAAAAAAAAAACTTGTTAAAATTCCCAGGAGAAAAAAAAAAACAACCAAACCCACACTGCACCGAATTGGAAGCACAACAATTCCACGCCCTGGGTACACCATAACCCTGAGAGCCTGAGGCCTGGCCCCAAAGACAGGGGGCAGAGCAGCACCACACCCCTGGGGGCTTCACGCAAGCTTGAGGGCAGAAGGCAGAGGGACAAGGCACATCCCCATGCGCCCATCACGGTGCTCGGTGCTGCTCACCTGGTTCCATCCTGCGCACTGCAGTTGACGTCAGCCCCGTACTCAAGAAGGTGCCGCACGATGCTCAGCCAGCCCCTGGCACAGGCCTCATGCAGGGCACAGTAACCCGCGTTGTCACGGTGGTTGACATCGCAGACCTTGTTTTCCAGGCAGTACAGCACCACTTCCTGGAAAGAGCAGAGGAGGAAAAACAGACACGCTGAGTTATTCGTCACTGCACGGGCTTCTCTAAAGGAAAAGATTATGGACGAGACAACACGCACAATTGCTATGATAATCCCATGCGTGGTGCTGGCAGCAATGATTTGACCCTTACACCCGCATTTCTGAATGCAGGATTCTGCACATGCAACAGCATCATGGCTGACACCAGTTGGAATTGTAAAAGGAAAAAGCATGTGACCCGACACAAAACACCTTTAACGCATGAAGGACAGTTTGCTATCAGGAAACAAAAAAGCCTGGCTCTATCATCACCAGGGAAATCCCTTCTTCACCCACGCTGATTCCTGGGTGGAACCCAAGTTGGGCACCAGCTCCAACCAACCAACCCTGTGCTGTAAACTCAGCACCGTCTGTCCTGCAGTTAATGCACCATGGTGGAGTCCAACCAAAGATTTGGGGTGATGCAAGTCTTCCTCTATTTGTGCAAAAAAAACCCCAATCCAATCTGGACAGACCTGAGTGCAGCTTTTCACTATCTGAACGGGAGCTATAAGAAGGAAGGAGACAGACTCCTGGTTTCCAATTAAAAGGAGAGATTTAGACCAGATAAAAGGAAGAAGTTTTTTATAATAGGAACGGTGAGGCACTGGCACAGGTTGCCCAGAGGCAGTGGATGCCCCAACCCTGGAGACATTCAAGGTCAGGCTGGACGGGGCTCTGAGCAACCTGCTCTAGCTGCAGGTGTCCCTGTTCATAGCAGGGAGTTGGACTAGACGGCCTTTAAAGGGTCCCTTCCAACTCAAACAATTCTATGATTCAGTGATTCTATGATTTCTAAATGATGCTGTAGATACACACACAGCAAAATGAAAGCACTGACTGTGCATTTGCTGCTCCCAAGGATTACAAGGTACAGCAAGGATCAGGGGGGCCCCTTGCTTTGTCAAAAGACAAGAATTCAGCAAACACCATGCACAACGCAGATATTCCTCCTGGCTTCAAATCCAGCGGAAAGCCCGCAATCATCCGCGATCCCAGCATCCCTGACCTGGGGACTGGTATCCAGGATACAGCATGGAGCCATGCTTCTCACAGGCCCACACCAACCAGCCTGAGAACCGAGCAGCCAGAAGCCATCCCACCCCGAGTCTTTGCTGCCATCATCCCACTCATCGCCCCCAGGGCCAAGAACCAGCCCAGAGAGGAGGATGCTCTCACCTCATGCTTTCCCAAGAAAGGGCGGTGTGAAATTATACCCTAAAGGCATGACTTTCCCTGCGCACCAGGCCTCCCTGCCGGGCACACAGCGGATGGATGGCTGCAGGCAGCAGAAGCCTGGCCGCGCTCAGCACCGCTTTTAGCACGCAGTTACCATTTAAAATAGCTTTTGCAGCTCAGAATAAGAAAAGGGCCTTTCAACTATTTCTGCAGAAGGAAAAGGCTCGTTCCAGGGCAGAGGACCCACCGCTGGCCAAAAACGCTAATTCTGTCGGGCAATTCTACATTAAGAGGCTATAAGAAGAATGCCATTAACCACAAAATGTAACCATAAAGCCCATAAAACTCTACATTGTTAATTAATTAAATGCCTCATTAACTTTTTTTTTTAAACATGATTTATGCAATTCACAAAAAAATTAGCCATCGCTGCCGAACGTGGGGACATGTGGTGTTACAAACATGCTTTGGGTTCCACAAGCATCTCTCGCTAACACTGGAGGAAGGCCATGAAAATGCAACAAGGCAGCTCAATGCCTGTGCGGATGCTCTGCTCTGCTCCCAGCCAAAGTACAGACAGACCCACGGAACAGAGCGGACATGACAAGTAGGCCCCAAGGAAATTCCCAGCGTCAGCTGAGGGAGCCCACCAGAGCCTCTGCCCTCACCTACACCACACATTTAACTGTCTTCCCAGATGGGACTTATCCCCCAATCTACCAGAGAACTTCCCAAGTCCAGACACGGACTAAAAAGCATTGAGCAAGCACACGGACGAGCAGCCTTTCTCTCCCATCGCATTCATTACACAAGCCGCTTGTAATTTTTTTCCGAAAAGCCTTTATGCTCCCTATAATTCCCCCTCCTCTTTCCCCCCTCCGCAAACAGTAAATTACAGTTTTAAGACTACTATTATCTCAAGTCATTTGTTTCAAATGGTGAAAACGTAATGGATTCAAGCACCACCGCAGGCTGACGCGCAGGGCCTGGCGCAGACTCCAGCCAAGGAAGCGCACGGCTCACCCACAGCCCCGGGTTAGCTCCGAGCACAGCGATGTGCCTTTGAATGAGCCACGGCCGCCCCTCGGCACCGCCCGCTCTGCTGCTCGTGGGGATGGCAGAGAGCAAGCGCCTCCAGCTGCCACAGGTCACACGCTAGCAAATTGACCCACCCACTTCTTGACCACTGCAATTTTTCCAGGGGATTCAGCTTCCTACTGAGCACAGCAGTGCAGCTGCTGGCCAGCAAACAGGCCAGATGCAGAGCTCCCACAGCTGCTCCAACTACCGCAGCCACCCCAACAGCCGCAGGGCTCTCCCCTTGCTGTGCTCCTGGGAAGATCCAGGGCAGCTGCCCTCTGACAGAAAATGAAAACCCCACCCGAACACAGGTCCACTCAAAGGCTTCGGGACCTTCACCCCGGCTTTCTGCAGCCACCCTGATAAGGGCTGCAACCAGCAGAAGCAGCAAAGCAGACAGAAAGCCCTCAGCCCCTGCTTGAGCATGACCTCAGCCCATCATAGGTCTTTGGAGAAGCTCCCATTGACCTGAGTGGAGCACAGAAAGCAAAGTGCCTGGTGTCCCGTGGCAGCCCACTACGCAACTGAGCGCTTGTCCCTGTAGATGCCAAGCAGGAAGAAAAATACCCACTTAAAACTAACAGCACACACTGCAATATATTTTGGCTTTGGATCCATGGGAAATTTTAGATCTTAAATAATTTAAATGACAAAGATTACCATAGTAACGTTGTAGCAACTACTGCTCCTCCTCCCAGCTAGAAGTGCCCCAAGCTGGAAGCTGCTGTGCCCAGGGCACACACCACAGAACCACAGAAATCATTAAGACTGGAAAAGACCCCTAAGATCCCCCAGTCCAACCAGCAGCCCATCACTCCATGCCCACTGCCCATGTCCCTTAGTCTCACATCCACATGGCTCTTGAACACCTCCACGGACAGTGACTCCACCACCTCCCTGGGCAGCCCGTGCCACTGCCTCACTGCCCTTTCTGAGAAGAAATTGTTCCTAATATCCAACTTGAACCTCTTCTGGCGCAACTTGAGGCCATTCCCTCTCATCCTACCTGGAAGAAGAGACTGATTCCTACCACACCACAAGCTCCTTTCAGGTGGCTGTAGAGAGTAATAAGGTCTCCCCTGAGCGTCGCCTTCTTCAGTCTGAGCAATCCCAGCTCCCTCAGCCGCTCCCCGTAAGATTTGCGCTCCAGACCCCTCACAGCTTCACTGCCCTTCTTGGAACACACTCCAAAGCCCCAGTGTCTTTCTTGCAGTGAGGGGCCCATCCTTCTGCCTGCCCTCTCCCAGAGCTGCATGCCGCCCTCCAGCCCCGGCCACACAGAGGCCATGCTCAGGCTCCAGCAAGCCCTTAAGTCCTGTTGATGCTCAGACTGATGCCACCAGGGCTGATGTCGAGGCCGTCCCTTCACCCAGCCACACTGAGGCCAATAATCGCATGCTGCAGAACATGGCCCGGCACTGCACAACACCTCTCAGACCTATATACCCAAATACAAGTGTCCTGAACAGCTGAGCCACTGAGTACATCACTTTCTGGTTTCCGTAGCACCAGGGGGCTGATCTGCAAGCAGGAACAGTGCTGGGAAACCCCAGGCTGCCGGCACAATGTGCATGGAGCGCTCCCGTGGTACATCTGAGCATGCAGAACACCGAGTGCAGTGTCACACACCCATCGCTCCTTGGAGAAAAGAGGGAAAAACAAAAGCCTGATTCTAAACCACCCGCTCCTCTGCCAGGGACAAAGGCAGAAATGACACGGCTCATTAGAGATCACCTAAAAAAAAAAAAAAAAAAAGCCCCAGGTTCTGTTTGCAGATGGTTCGCGTTTAGGTAGAAGTCAGGGCTGCAATAGACCTTCACCCCATGCTCACGGCCTCCCTGTGGGGGGCAGGGGGAGAAAAGGTTCCTGAAGTGCCCCAGGCTCCCACCCATCCCACTGGAACACCCCTGGGTGCAGGCTCACCTCGTAGCCCAGGCGGGCCGCTCGCTGCAGCAGGGTCTCGCCTGCATTCTTGTTGACAATAAGGCGGCGAGCCTCAGGAGGCATGGGCCGACTGGGAGGGGGTTCAGGAGGGGGGCTGGCCACCTGCAGCGCGGCGGGCTGGGGGGGCGGTGGCACGGGCTGCAGCCGCTCATACAGCTTCTGCTCGTAGGGCTTGGCTGGTGAGGAGTCGCAGTCCAAAGCGGGCTCCGTGCGCTTCCTTGCCTTCTTTGGTACCGCCACCTGTCAAAACCATCACCGTGTTGGGGTTTTGTCTTTTACTTTTCCCTCCCGCTCTTACAATGCAGCATTTTGCCGGCAGAGAATTACATCTTTCTGCTGGCACGATGGCTTTTAAACACGAGCCTCCTCCATCCCCACAACAGCAGCTCAAACGCGGGCAGGGTAAAGAAAGAAAAGGCAGAACGTGCAACGCACGCACGGAAACGCCGGCGCAGAGCACCGCTGCCTGCATGCATGCAGAGCAGTCGCTCTGTGCGTTAGCTCTGCGCTCAGAGCGCTAGTGGGCAATTAAGGCTAAATAAAGATACCTTATCTTCGGCATTTTCGATATCTGTGGTGTCATCCCCTGTCAGGGATGACCTCCTCCTCCTCTCCTGCAGTGCCAAGTGTTTTGTTTTACACTGACGTTTCCCTGATGGCTTCTCGCACTCGGCGTATTTCTGCAGCAGAGACTCAGGTTGGAAATCCTCCTCTTCGTCTGTGTACAGCCCATCTGTCTTCCGGCTTTCTTTAATTTTCTGCTGTTTGGCAGCCAACCTCGAGGCTGGAGTGCAGCTTGGCTGAGCCTGCCTTTTGCTGTTTGCATTGCTGGATGAAAGGCTCTTCATGTGCGGAGACACTGGGAATACAGGCAAACCTAAACGGGAAGGAAAGGCATTACACGTTGCATGGCGCGTTAAAAGCAAAACATATTGCTAGCACTTAACACGAGCTCCTTGACTGCTTAAGAGATCTACCAATTACATTTTCAAATCATTAATATTTCAAGCGTGCCGCATTCCAATTGTAAACAGCATCCTGCAACCTAACGTCCGCTAACAGTCGCGACGCCCCGATGCAATGAGCTGCACTCAGCTCCCTGCCGCCAGCACCCAGCCGGGGAGCGGCCGCTCCTTACCTGGGCCGCCTGCTCCGGGCACCGGGAACCCAGCGCTCCGCACCTGCGCCCCACCGGGCTCTGCCTGTAGGGATGGAGCTGGAAGGGGGAGCGGGAGAACAGAGAGTGTGGGGGAATCTGGGGGGACAGCGGTGAGGGCAGCGAGAGAGGGAGCATCCCTGCAGCGGTTTTAAATCAGCACAAGAGAGGCCTGTGGCAGGATGCTCACAAGGACGTGTCTTCACAGAGGGTTGGTTCTTATGGGCCAAAAGCCACAGTGAGAAAAAGAGTGCAAGCAGGTCTGCAACAGAACAAGGACAGGAAAGTTGACTTTTTATAGCCCAAATTCCCCTCAGGAAGAGAACTGAGGTGACCTCAGAACCAAGTCCTTTGCAGAAAGATGCGCTAAGGGCGGCTGGAAAGGAAGGGACACTTCAGCCTGACAATGCCACACCACTGAGAGAAGGTGCGGAAAAAACCCACAGCACTTGAAAGAGGCTCTTCTCACCGAGGAGTCTCTGAAGTGATGCTGCTTTCAGAAGAGAAGAGGTGGCAGGAGCAAACAAGGCATCAGGCTGCTCCCAGAACTGAAACCTTTATTTAAAGAGGCGTGATCCAGAGCCAGCTGGTAACAAAAAATCTAGAATGCTCTCAGAGGGCAGCTTCACACTTCTGCCTTCCCTTAAATAGAGCTGCAAAGGCAACTTGCAGAAGACTTTCTGGATTAAAGACGAAAACAGAAATCCCCTGGTTCTTTGGAGCCACTTTCTAGAAAAAGATGCATGCAGCGGCGTGCCAGCCAGATGTCGGGGAGTTTATGGGACACATGATGCACAGATTGTGCACCAAAACCCAGTGAGCCTCCAGGCTCTGCAGCTGGGCAGGATGCCTTCCAGCTGAGGGCTGAGCCCACCACTGTGGGGCTGCCCTTCCAGCGCCACAGACCTTTCTGACCGCGATGAGAGAGCAGCAAGAGCAGGCAGGAATATCCCTTTAATATCCATGCAAGTTAAAAAACCCAGCCCCGTGAGTGATGTGGCTTGTGGTGAGCTGACTCAGAGCAGGGCCGGCTCCCTGCCCGCAGGCTGCAGGATGCCTCGGCCGCTGCCGGCACCGCAGGCCATGGCTGGAGTGCTGCAGGAGCGTGGCTCCCAGCACGGCCAGTGCGTGGGAGCAGCCACAGAGAGAAACAGCCAGAGACAGGGTCTGCTCCTGCATTAGAAACACCTGCTTGAAGCCAGAGAGAGAAATTTGAGGACAGGTCCCGGGTGAAAAGGAACAAGCAGAAGTCTCCATCCTGGCGTGATCACCACACAGTGAATGCTCTGCTGCACAACAGGGAAAACTTCCTCGTCTTGGTGAACTAGGAAGAGCAGATTCAAAGGCTTACACTTCAGCGGGGGCAGCAAAGTGACCTGAACGGTTTCCAGAACTTCCACACAGTGGCCATCGAGGAACAACTTAGATGGCTTTATGGTTTTATGAGAGGCTTCCAAAACCAGAAGGTTTTTCATAGCCACGGGGCGACTGAATCTCAATACCTCAGAGAGCAGGGCATGAATGGGGCGGCATCTTTTTCTGTTTCCCGAGGTTATGTGTTAAGAGAAGACTGCCACTGCCTCGGGAGGCATTGCGCAGGAAAGCCAAGCATCCTCACACAATGCACCTCCTTGTTAGTGACCCTTGTTTAATCTCTACAAGATATCTCTTTCTGGAAGTACAAAGGAGAGCAGAAGATGGGCAGGGATGTCTGAGCGGATACCACACTAGCCAAGGCAGCACATAAAGCAAGGGAGGAAGAGTCAAAGCTCTTTTTAAACTATGTCTTGATCTTCTGCTCCATAAATCCTTTTAGAGAATCTTCCCCAACGATAAGCATCAAAGTTTGGGGTTTTCTGCAGTTAGATCATTGTAACAACTAGAAAGATGGTCTAGAAGCTTTAGGACAGAACTGAAGCTGGCAGCTTTGCCTGCGACTGCTTTGGAGATGCCACCCAGGAACACCGTCCCTGGTGCAGGGTGACCTGGCTTCAGTCCTGCCCTTGATGTGGGACACCAGGACCCCTTCCTTCTGCTTCTCCCTCTTGTGAGGGTCTCAGCAATGAAACCAGCTTGATGGAGCTGCCAGCCCTGGGGGAGCCCAAGCATCTGCCTGGGAGCTGCCCCACCACGGCCTCTCCCCAGGACAGGGAATGAGCAGAAAGGAGGAGAGAGGGCAGGGAAAGAGGACACTGGGTCGACAGTCAGAAACAAAGCCAAGGAAATGGGATACCCCCTCAGGAGGAGACCCCACACGAGAGAGTCTGAGCACCTGGTGCCATGGTGCAGGGAGGACGCCTGGAGCAAACCAGCCAGGCACCTCTTGGGGAGGATGACAAGCCTGTCTCCAGCCCCAAGAGGAAGAGGCAGGGAAGCCCAGCAGCGCACAGAGTGACAGAGACGTTGGGTTCCTGGACGCACCGCTGGTGGCTGTCCCAGTGCTGCCCACCCCACCACTCCAATCCCACACCCGGACTGACAGCCTGCTCCCTCCCCACCTCCCTCGCCCACCACCACCATACACCCCCCTCTCCCCCCATCTCCTCGAGAGACACAAACTCCTTCTCCACGTTATCTACGAGAGGGTTATTTAAAGCCAGAAGGCACACGCACGCACAAACACGTAGTTACACACACATACACAAACACATTTGCTTGTCTGCCAAGTATCAGCTACGGTGCAGCTCGTACAGAGGAGGTGTCAGTGCTTACACAAAGATAGAGAGATAGATACTTTTAAAATAAAGCTCTCGACAGTTCCTTAACATCAGTGGCAGCATGCGTCACTGTAAATGCTAAAGCCAGCGGGTTTCCCTAGTAGTCTCTGCATACCTTGTTCATTGTCACTTGTTTTGAGGGACTCTTCAGACCAACTTCTATTGCTTTTGGCCTCTGACCTTTTCTTGGTGTGCCTTTCTTCTGTGAAGTCTTTGACCTTTGCAGTGGCCTCTGGCTGAACAGCCTCAGCTAAATCTTTCCTGCTTTGCCGGCCCAACTTGCCGGACGGGGATCTCTCTGGTGACACCTGCTGCTCCCATAGTTCCCTAAGATGCTGCAGGTGACGCTGCTTTTTGGGATGGAGCCCTGTTAATTCAATGCACACCTTCAGGTTGGTCACCTCATTACAATTGGGCTCTTCTAAGTGGTTAGAGGAATTGTTTGTCATTTCCCTCTCAGGCCAGTCATCTAATGGAAAAATAACTAAAAATTAATCAAAAGGCCCCCTCAACTTAAAACAAAAGCTACATTTCACTTTCGGGGCATATAGTCTCACCGCACTATGCATTTTAAAGGTTTGCTCATTAAGGGTTACATGCACTACAGTAACTCGCACTGCTGTGGCTACAGTGTCCAAGGACTAGTGCTTTACCCGTGTATACCAGGGTTTTTATATATACGTATATATATATATACACACACATATATATACATACATATATATACATGTATATAATTTTAAGTGAAATGACAGTGCTCACATTAGTAACTATCAAGTTCAAAAATGGAAACACATTAAGCCAAAGGGATGTTCCCTTCACAAGACATTCCATGAGAGAGACCACAGCAAAATGCCACCTTACCTTTGGAGCTCTTCTTCTTTTTTGCCTTTGATATAAATTCATCCTGCGGCTCATCCACAAAGCCCTCGCTTTGGCTGCCATCGTTTTGCACTCTCTCACCAGAGTGTTTACGCTTCCTGTCCAGACGCGGACATGGATGTTGGCCAATCTCTTCTGTTGGCTGGTCTTCCGCTTTGTCGTATATAGAATGTCTCTCTAAATAACATTTCTCACTTGAGAGATCTTTTTCCTCCAGAGCTTCGAGAAAGTGACCTTGGTTGTTTTCTGCACTAGCAAAGTTACCTAAAAATAAAATAGAATAAAGACGTAGTAAGTGCAAAACAATTCGTTGTGAGAAAGCTGTGCTCTCTGATCTCTTCAATGTCATCTCTATCACGAGTTAGGGTTTACGAGGCACGCAAGTAAACATGGAATCGTACTTCAGAACAGCTCTCTGGCCAGCCTAACCCAGCAGCTTTCTCAGCCGCCATGTACAAATCCCCCAAAAGTATGATTCTCACTGCTGTTTACACACCAGTTGGAGAAGTACAAAACTCACAATACTTGTAGCCATAGAAACATCACAATATATTTTTTAAAATAAAGAAACATCTTTAGATATCAAAAGATATCACAGACCCTTTTCAGCAAGCAACCTCGCCCCCGAGCCTTGCTAAGTAATAACCCAAGCTACACTTTGCAATGACTTTCTTTTCAAAAAATACTCTCTGATTATAATAATGCATCATTTTTCCACTAATTCATAATTGTTCACTAACTCTGCTCATCGAAATGCAGATTCTGGCTTAAAAGCATTTGTCCCTTCTTCTGGAGATGTAAGTGGGATATGGCACACGCACACTCAGACACGGGAATGCCACTAAGAATAGCGATGGTATTTTGCAAAAAGCACTGCTTGAATCCAAGGTTATAAAAAGGCTTCCTCACATAAAGCAATCAGACAGACATGATCCTTATCATTTTCTTTTAAAAAAAAAAAAAAAAATGCACTCAGGGAGGATTTCCAGCGATAGCGACCGGGTGAGCACCGAAAGGTGTGTTAGGATGTGGCCTGGCAAAGCAACACAGAGACACTGTGCTGCTATACTTGCTGTGCCTGGTCCTCTCCCCCAAAATTTAAGGACAGACAGAGTGATTTTAAATGGATGCTTGGGTCCCAGGCCTCTCCCCAGACACCTGCAGCCCCAGGTGCAGCCTGCGCACACCCCTCCTTATCCCCAGAGCTGTAACTTCCTGCAGCTCTGTCAGCACCCGCTGCTTTCACCGCGTTCTTCAAATACAGAAAGGGCAGGTGGGGGAAAAAAAAAAAAAAAAAAAAAAAAGGAACTACCCCTCCCTAATGAGATTTTTCTTCATTGCAACTTGGAAAAGGTTCCAAGCAGCACCCAGCAGTTCACAGGCACCAGGAAACACCTCAGTGTTGCTTGACGCCTGCAGGGCTGTTGTATAAAACAGCAGAAGATATTTGGCCAGGAAAAATGACAACACAAGTTGACTTTTTCCAGGCACACATTGGGATGTTCAAGCTACTCTGCTATCTGGCCACCCCGCATCCCCCAAAACAAGGACACATTTGGGAAGAAGCTGGCAGGCACCTCCCAGAGCAGCCCTCACAGGGTCACAGGCAGCAGCAGCCTGCGGAGGCTTTGGTCGCTCTTAATCTTCGGCCTCTCAGGAAGCAGCGATCTAATTCCAGCCCGCTGCCACCGCAGGCGACCGCCTCCGTATTAATTCCTTCCCTGTTGGAGGAGGGAGGGGGGGCCTGGCACAGGGAGGCAGTGCCGAGACACAAGGCAGAGGGCAGGGACGCCCCATCCGTGCTGGCTGATGGCTCTCCCCCACCGGCACTGCTGGCGGGCTGTGGAGCAGTGACACAGCCAGGCCCCTGTGCTCGCTAATCCATGTTGCGTAACTGCCCCACAGAGCCGAGCGGGGCCGCGTTGCTGCACAGGGCTCATCCAAGCTCCCTGTCAAGTGGGTTCCTGCAGCCTGTGATGAGCACAGTGAGCACCGAGCCAACAGGAGGTGCGGCAGCACTTGTGTGCCCAACGACAAGGAGAAGCCGTTCGCCTTTATTCTTTTAATCTGCCTCCCTGTATTCAGGTTGGGTATTAGGGAGAATTTCTTCTTAGAAAGAGTGATGAGGCAGTGACACAGGCTGCCCAGGGAGGTGATGGAGTCACCATCTCCAGAGGAGTTCAAGAACCGTGCAGATGTAGCGCTGAGGGACATGGGCAGTGAGCATGGTGTGATGAGTTGACTGTTAGACAAGATGGTCTTAGAGATCTTTTCCAGCCTTAATGATTCTACGAGTACAACATCCTTTTCTCTGCCCTAGGTGGAAAACAACAACATGCTTTGAGCCTTTCTATCCTCATTATTCAACCAGCGAAGAGGTAGCCAGAAACAGAGGATAAATGCTGAGTTCTCATAGCAACACACCTCTATGAGCAAGGAGATTAAACTCTCAAATGTGTTCCTGCCTCAGCCCTCAAGCATCGCGACTCTCACCGCACCGTGAGAATCAACACCAACACCTCAAACCATGGCTGCTGTCCTATGACACTACTGACGAGGGGGTTCCTTCACACCTGGCTTCTGCCCAGAGCCACATCTCAGTACACAGGCTCACGAGAAGCAGTTCCATATGTGCAGCAAAAAAAACACGCACAAACTTTCCTTTGTTTTTTTTCCACCTTCCTGTTGCCGTCAGCTGTTTGAGACCAGGGCCTCCCATGCAATGCAAACAAGGAAACGCATCGTCGTGTTTGAGCTGCAGTTCTTTTGTTCAAATAACATGGCAGCTAAAAACAGCGTTTCCTCTTCCCTGCAGCTACCTCGCGCTGCATTCACTTAGGCAAGGCAGCCTTTATGCATACCGGTGCAGTAATGACAGGCCAAGTGCTACAACCCAGCATCCACCACCCAGATCACGACACAGTCAGAAAGTCGCCTTCAGCACCAAATCCAGAGCATCCCACGGGTCAGAGGAAACCCAGTTGGTTTTGTGTCTTTTTTTCTCCAAGCATCTCTGCTTGGGAACTTCCCCAATCTGTTTCCTCCTGCCCCAATAAACAACCTACTGCTGTCTCCTTGCACAGTCATTTTTCCTCCTTTTTTGTATCGTGTGAAGGCAATAACTGCGCAGGGCATGGGACACGCTTACTGCTGCAACCTCCCATTTGCCCAGGTGTACCCACAGCCCATCAGAACAGATGAGCAGAAGGTTGCCGGACCACGTGCACAGTGGCACCTCACTCCAATGCTGCCCATGAGCCAACTGCAGCTTTCGCTTTCACACACGCAAACTGCTTCAACTTTTTCCTCACACCTTAAAACCAGGTTTTTAACCTACCAGCTCCTATTCTTCCCTGTTAAGGACTAAATGGGCAGCGTCTTCCTGCTATAAAATGAGATGAGCGGGTAATTATGCTCCCCGATGAGGAAATTCATGGCTTGCGGAATGCATTCAATCTTCTGCACTCCGGTATGATTTTCAGCATCACTCCGAGAGCTGTGCTGCGCGCCAACATGCGATCATCACATGCCCGTATTGATGCGCGTGTCCATGCCAATAGCTTAAATCACTTGATCTCCAAACAATTCTCTGACTCATGACATATGCATCCTATAATTTATCGTGTTTGTGCTATGGAAATGCACCGAAGAAGCATTGCCTCAGCAACATTTACAAGTCACCTTGGCAACAAAGCGGCTTCGCTGCTGTTCTCGTAATGCCCAGGAAAACCTGAACAAGATGGGAGAGAATCAAAGCACCTCGAGTTAGAGGTGTTTAGATTTCCTCAGCTTAGACTTCCCCATACTGGGGCAGCACACCGCCTGCTTAAAATCAGGCACGAACCTCTGGCATAGCATGGTGAGGCAGTGCTGCAAAGCTCAGTGCTGCCAAGTCAGAGTAAAAGTTGAAGGAATCAGGTATCGCCTTCATTTGCCTCAAAAATAAGTCAGTGTGCGTGCTGCACACCTAAGCAAAACAACCACTCCCGAGGGTGCCTTAACAGAAGAGCTTGCATCCCATCGGGTGCCTCTCCGAGCGTCGCCTGCCGTGTTACCCAGCCTGCTGTCATTGCACCGGCAGCAGCAAGCCAGCCCTGCGCCGCAGGCACATCAGCAAGCTTTCACGCCAAACACAACAGCGTGGTTAGGAACTGGAGGAAGCGGGAAGCAAACGGCATTTCTCCCCCGATTGCAGGCGACAAGCAAAAGAGTGCGGTGCGCGTGGCCCTGCTTGGGCAGTGGTGCTGGGAGCTGCAGCTCAAGGCGTGCTGAGCCGCAGGCAGCCGGGGGCCTCCTGATTTATCTGCTGCTGTCCCTGGGGGCAGGAGGTGAAACACCACGATAAAAAACGTACTGAGGGCTGAATGTGCGCCTGTAAACACTGTCAGTAGCACAGACAGGCGTGCTGGAGAGGAACTCTGTTGTTAGGGGCTTATAGCTTCAGCCAAGCTCTGAATTTCCCCCTAATCAGAGCACATCAGCAGCAGGGAGGAACAAACTAACACAAGACTGAGCACACTTCTGCTTCAGACACGCTGCAGCCAGCAGACTCGGGAATGGGAGACCTCTGCGAGTGATAGATTTAAGGACGTACTGTAACACTGGCCTTTGGTGAGGGAAGCACAGGGGGGCAGGCAGCATACTGTGCGTCCTTTCCTCCTGGATCCAATCGGGGGAGCGCCAGCTGGGTGCTGCCCTTCCTCCCCGCAGCCACCGCAGCGCACTGTGATGAGGGAAATCCCGCCCAGCCCTGCAGCTCAGCCTCCTCCCCAACCTGACGCTGCTCCACTCTGACACTCAGACCCCCGACTACCTGGCCAGGCCGACCCTTATTCACACTGCTATTTCATGGCAGCGATGCCACAATAACTTGATTTAGGTGAGTAATGGAGCAAGCACGATTGACTGGCATGCTCTCTGCCAAAAGCATTAAACAAAGACCAGAACAATAACTCAAAGTTATTAAATTGCCCAAATAAATTTCCTACTGGCCTTACTCGTGCATCCCTACCCACGGCAGCGCACACAGCCCCCAGGCTGCCCAACGCACACCCACCGACGCATACACCGACACGGGCACCACAAAGCCCGGCGCTGTGCTTCCCCTTGTTTAGCGATGCTTTCAGTGCAGGTTTTCCTTTTTTTTTTTCTTTTTTTTTTTTTTTGGAGCAGTTAAAAACAAAGTAGCAGCAGGGGGAACCAATCCTTTCCTTAATTACTTCGTAAAAGAAAACCAATTTGGAAACTGATGGAAGCCAGATGCTTACCAACAGTTCCCAAAATAAGAAGCGATTTTGCCCACATAACACAAAAAAGCCAACACCAGCTATTTACTGACGCTTCCCCGCCTCCAGCACTCAATCCCCAGCACCGCACACCCCCAGGGCCAGACAGAGCCACCAGATCTGTACAACTCACACATGCCCTACACCAACCCGTGATGAGGCAAGACACGGAGATCACCCCACACCAGTTCTGCCGGAGCTGCTGCGGTACAGACACACAGACACACTTCCGAAAGCCATCGAAATGCGCTTACATCTGTCACTGTCATTTTGGTCAGCAATGGCATCTTCCAGAGCGACAGGCTTTGGCTTCTTTTCACCGCTTCCTTTCAAGTTTTCCCAGTCTGCCTGGCTGAATCTGCAGACCTCTGAGTCTTTGGTAGCTGTTTGGCCTTCTCTCTCTTTCATCTCCAACTCTGAGAAGCGCATCATTGCACGCTAGAAAGAGAATTGATAAGAAAAAAAAGTATTGCGATAAAAGCGCCTTCATTTACCTTACCTTCTATGAAAGTATTTCCAAAGAAAAAGCTGAGCCAGACAGTTAGCGTTAGAGTTTTAAGCACCTGACTTGTCAAACAGTGTTCTAGCATCGATATGCAAACAGCCACACAATTCTGTCTTAGATAAGCGTATATGTATGCATATACATGTATATATATATATATATAAATGTATACTGTATATAAAACAAAAACATTCGAATTCGGAGGTAAAAGGAGACAAAAACAAAAAGAAATAAAAAACAACACAAAACTGTACAATGAATAAAGACGACCATGGCCCACAAACTTCCCTTTGTGTATTTGGAAATGAAATTTAACTCAAAGGTTTATGTAAGAGTCTAGTAATAAAAATTTGAAGAACTGACCTCACAGTAAGCAGCAGGTAGACATAAAATACTGTCCTCTTGTAATCCTTCCATCTATGTAATTAAAATGGGCACTCAATGGATCATTTAGATAATTTCATCCATTTTTATAAGCATCAACCACTTCTTTTCTTAACAATGCAAAACAATTTGGCTTAACTCATCCGTTCATTAAAAGTAAAATACCTTAAGGCTATTCCTACACAGTATCTCTCTGCCATCCCTCAGCATCAGCCTCAGCGCTGCCCCTACTCCTGACTACTCGCTCGCGTGGTGGAACCGTAGCGCAAGCCCCACTCCTCCATGGCCGCTCTCCTCCACACCGCACGGCACGCCTGGCATACTAATCACAACTTGGGACACACTTTGCTAGCTGGCACTGCCGGCCGAGGCAGAGATTACAGCCACTGCTAGCGCTGCCATAGCATGCAAGTACTCCTGCTCGACTCCCCTCCGCAACTGCAAACACATTTCATACATACATTAACATTTCTAGCAGATCTTATTAAGAGCCCTTTAAAACTTACTCGTGCATACATACATGAAAGTCATACATGCTATTCTTTACGCAACCTCGCTTTAATTAACAGGCTTCTCGCACTACATAAAGCCATTCCTGACAAGCACGTCCTAGTGAAAGAATCCCTGTATTCCCCCACCTGCGCTGCTGATACCAACTGTAATACTTGACTGCGACTTACTGCAAAGAAATAATGGCAAGCGCCGCACGTTGCACCGCGGGACTCACCTGTAGTGCCCGCTGCTCCCGGCTGAGCTGACTCGAGTCCGCGTACAGCTCGGTCGTCACACACTTGAACCGGTCACCTACATAACCAGCAGAGTTTGCGATGCGTTTTGCCAGTTTAGACGGCTTGGGTTTCAATATTTTGCCATCAGCAGAGTCTGCGTCATCGGGTCCATCTTTGGTATAGGTCTGGTTAGTTTCGAGGCTGGGCTGCGTGGTGCCCAAGCAGAACTGCTTGGCATCGTCCTGTGCTTTGCCAAAAGTCAGCGCGGGGCCATCGGTCTCGTGGGCAGCCTCCAGGAATGCAGGCGCAGGCTGGAGGGCCATTCTCTCTTTGCCTTGGACAGCAGACAGGTCTTCTTTCCTCAAACCAAACAACGCCGAGCTTGGGGCTTGCTTAAAATTATAGCTGTCGTGCAGATCACTGTTCCTTCCAAACTCAATAAAATCTCTGTGCTGAGATGCCTGCTCTACCTTGTGCTTAGTTGGGTCATTGGCCTGACCGCCACTCTCAGCAGCAAAGCCAGCTTTTGCTAAGCTTGCCTCGCTTTTAGAGTCCTGCTCATCCCGCAGGAGCTCTGGGAAGAGACTCTTGTCACTTTTGGAGGAGCTCTTGCCGTGGCCAGAGCCCTGGTGTAACTTCGCCATCTTATCAGCGGACGCAACCTCGTAGTGCACCTTGCCACCTGCCTCCAGCAGCTCAGGAAGCCTGCCGCGCAGCGAAGGGTCCTCATAGCGCGCCCGCTCATGGGACCGCGACCTCCGCTCCACCTTCTCCTCCTTGCCCATCTCCAGCGCTGAGTGCTGCAACAACATTGGGTGCACCATCCCCATGCCCAACGCATCCTGGTAGGTCATGAACTCACTGCGGCCAGCCGGGAGGCTGTATGGGAGGCCAGGCTTGGGAGCCAGGTGGCCAGGGTAGAGACTGCCATTGGGCAGCAGGACTGGGTGTGGGTAGACATGCCCCTTGCCGTGCAGGGACAGAGGGCTGATGGCCAGGCCCTCTGGGACAGGGTACGGGAGGTAACTCCTGGGGTAGGGCAGATGTGGTGAGCGGAACGCCTCGTTGGGTGGCAGGAAGATGGGGCTGGAGGCCAGGGCGCTCTCGGTGGCTTTGAAGCCAGCTTCCTGGCCGCAGGGCTTGGTCACCTTATTGCTGTGCTTGGCCGAGGCGGCCAGGGGCTGCCCAACGTGCTGGATGACTGAGGCTGCGCTCTCCGCACCGCTCCTGGCCACCTTGGCGCAATCTGTGTTGGCGTTGGGAGCTGGTGAGGCCGAAGCCGGCCGTCCCCCTGCAGGCACCGTCCCTGACACGCTGCCCACTGCCGCCTCCGTGCCGCCCATCCTGGGGCAGGAGGAGCTCCGCTGCTGTGGGATCACCCAGTCCAGCGCCTTGTTCTTCAGTGTGACGCTCTTGCCGCTCTCCTCACCAGGACCAGGCCCAGGGACAATCCAGGAGGAAGGTGCGGTGCTGATGATCTCAGGCCGGTAGATGGGACAGGCCCCAGGGGAAAGGGTCTCCTTCTGGGCATCACCTCCTGGCAGCAGCGGCCCACCTCCTGCCCGGCCATGCACCAATACCGTCGGCGGCATTTTTTTCACGTGCTCCACTTTTCCGGCACCTTCAGCATCAACAACCTTTGCTGATAAGTCCAGAGGCTTGTCAGCAACATCCTTGGCAGGGGCCTGCTTCTCGAGCAGTGGGGGCGAGCGACCGTCCTTCCGCTCGTGGCTGGCCTTCCTGGCATGGGGCACCGCCTGTGCTGGCCCTTCAGCAGCCTCACCGGCCTTGGGCAGCTTTCCATTGGGCAGCCGGGCAGGTGGGAAGTCGCCGCCCACGTTCAGATAGGGTTTGGGGAGTGGGACGGAGGAGGAGGGTGATGTGGCGATGCTGGGGAAGTGTTTGTGGAACTCGGCGTAGGCATCCCCCACCTGGGCGGGCAGCGGGAGGCGAGGGGATGGCCGGGGCGAGTGCGGCAGCAGAAGCGCAGGGTCGGGTGCCAGGCCACTGGGTGCCGGCTTGGTGGCAGGGACACGGGGCTGCTTGCTGTTCGGCAGGTGTGGGTAGGCGTGCGTCTCGACCGGCGCGCCAGGGCTGACTCCCATCTTCCACGACAGACCCTTGTCCGGACAGTGCACCAAGGGTGGGATGGCCGGAGACGCCGAGGCAGCCGAGATCCTCATGGGTGAGGCAAGCGAGGAGGGGATGTGGGGGGTAACGTAGTGGGAGGGGGGCAGGTAGAGGAAGCGCTCGCCGTTGGTGCAGACGGGCGAGTAGGCCAGGTGCTGCGGCAAGCTGTAGGTGGACTGCTGAGGTAGCAACGCCTTGTACATGTTCAACGAATATTTATTTGGTGAGTCAAGAAAAGGGTAGATGGTGGGCGTCGCGCCCTCCATGTAGGGGTTCACCCAGGGGAGCCGTAGGTAGCTAGCACCATTGACACCCAGAGGGCTCTGCTTGTCGTTCGCGGCTCGGTCCAAGCCCAGCGTTTCTCCTGTCGGGACTGAGTTTTTTTGTATTCCAGGGGGCGTTTTGTAGATAGCGCTGAAGCCATTCGGGCCCTTTCCAGAGACAGCTGCGTTTTCTACTGCCTCAGGAGCATTAGACTTAAACTGAATCTCTGGATTTCTTTCTGGAGTAAATCCGAGACCAGCTATAGAACCTGTAGCATCCCGTGACTTTTCAGAGCCAAGTCCACACAAACTGGAATAGACAATGCTACTAGGGACCCTGAGTCCTTCTCGCATAAGTCCAGACCTGTCCATGCTCAGAGCTGCCAGACTGTCAATGCGATGGGCCGTAGTTGCATCCACCTTCACAGAAGAAGAAACAGGTTACTTGTGCACTCTGATAAAAAAAGGCTACCGCACGAACTACAGATACACAATCATTTTGAAGAGAACCACCACCAAGGCAAGCACATACTAAAAACACACAGAGGATGGCCATGCTGGATTATATGAGAAGCTATGGAACAAAACAGGCCACTACAAACATCAATAAAGATCTCCCTACATCTCCAATTCACTGATCAGAAACTAAAGCTTGAGGATCCAGAGCTCAAAAAGCCCAAATGTGCCCAGAGCCAGTGTACGGCAGACCCCAGCTCCCAGCCTCCAGCCCTGCCAACTGAGGATGAGGCTGGGAGCACCGAGAGCAGAGCTCAGGGCAGAGCTGGGAAAGCAGGAGGGAGAGCCTCCTCCTTCCTCCTCTCTTCCTCCTCCAGGAGCTGCCGCTCCTCCGCAGATTGACTGGAAGGCATCTGAGCACGCAGAGCAGAGCCAGGTCAGCCATCACTTGACAACAAGGCGCTGAACTTCTCTGCTCACTGCTCCCCACATGCTCTCAGAGGAGGAGACCGTCAGCTCTGGTGCTCAGGGACTACATGAACCGTTTGTGGTAGACGTAGCGGTGTGCTGTGTGGCATTACTCATAACAGAGCGAGAGGAGAATGAAGTCATACAGCAGCACACACCACAAAGTCAGAACCAGGAGGCTAATGAGATAAACAAGCAAAGTCCCATCGCACTGTTCCACAGAAACGATCCCTATGTGCCCCTGCAACAGAATGGCATCTGAGTCGCCTCTCCACACGCAACATGCGGGAACACCGGCAGGTGGGGAGGACAGATGCGATAGCAATAATTTCTTACCACACTGTGATTCAGGTGGCTTTCTTCCCTCAACTCCAGTCTGTTTTTCGGTGCATCGCCATCGTTAACTGGGATTTTCCTATTAAAAATAGACGCTTGTTACTGGAAAGCACCCCACACGCTTTGTTATCAGCCCAAGGTTGTATACTACAGCAGCCCCATCCCATACTGTATTTAGCTGTCTACGCACAGTGACTGCTTGAGCAAGAAAGGATCTTTTGAGGACAAAACACGCTGAGCCCACCTCGGGGCAGCCTCTTGCATTGCCCACAGTTGTTGTCAAGGTTTACTATTTGTCCCCCCTCGCTTTTTTTTTTCCCACGAAGAAAATACACCGTTTTAAACACGCCCTTTCCATGTACCACCCATAAATGCTGCAACGGAGAAAATTAGAACACACACACTAATGTCATACGACTGTCAGCTGTTCCATGCTAAAGAGGGGGCTGCACATCTGTGCCACTGCAGTGCTGCAGCACTGGGACTTGTTATCACGGCAAGCACCGATAAAGAATATACCTTAGTGCCAAATTTCAAATCCTGGGGATAAAAACCGCTGACATGCAGCAGAAGGAAAGTTTCATCATTACCCCAAAGAACTCCCTTCAATCAAAGCACTTAAAGGCACACATCACTTCCATCAGACATCAGCTCTCGCATCGCCGCCGCCCCCGGCACCCAGCTGATCCCTGCGCAGGAGGCAGCAAGCGCACAGTGAGGCCTCGGCTGCACAACTTGCAGCAGCTTAAATATTTACCTGTCCTCATTAATTCCACACATGCGGACCCTTTCATTGCTCATCCAGCTATGAACGTTGCCATACAGGGGGGTTGCAGAAAGCATGACGTCTTCTTAAAAAAATCGCTGCTTTTCTTCACGGTTTTATATTCTATTAAAAAAGGAGGGGGGGCGGGGGGAGGGAAGGAAGAAGAAAGTTGAGCAGATTTGTCTGGGAGGAAATGCAAACATCAGAGTGGAGCGGGCGGCCTCCCTCCGGGTCATTAATAATGAATGCCGCGTTGGTGCGGGGAGCGCGCTGCCTCCGCCAACCGCTAAGGGAGATACCCTGCAATAAAGGAGCAAATTGAGGGCATTTATAGGTCAGAGGAGATGGATCTTTTCCCCAGCGCGCGTCCAGAAAATTAAGTACCATTCCGGGCTATCAACAAAGAAAACTTTACCCGGCGCATTCAATCGGAGCATGCTGCAATTCACACCAGCAGCCAAACGCCCACCTCGGTGGGGCCTAAGCAACGGGCTCCCCACAACAGGCTGGAGCTGGCCACAGCAGGTGAGAGGACGAGAGGCAGCCACATCCCCACACCCAGCAGTGAAGGGAATGCCTCTCCCTCCTGCCGCCACCTCCGCTCGCATTAAATCCTGCTTTGCTGCATGAGCGAAGTGTCAGGACAAGCTGCGTTTTATTAACAGGATTAGCGCGGCGCATGATTTATTCCGGTGCAAGATTTTAATTGCTCTTCGGAGGTCGAGTCGTCGCTTTCGACTGCACTTCAGCCCGCATCCCACTGCCGAACGCTGGGTTAAGAAGTAGGGGGAGCCTTAACGCACAGGATATCCCTCGGCTCTTCCTCTCTCACAAAAATAGAAGCCCACGAGCAGGCGGCACGGCGCTCCTCGGCGCGCACAGAGCTGACCGCGGGGAGCTCAGCGCGTAGCGTCTCCCACCACACACAGCTTCCCCAGCAAACTCATTTCCTTTGTTAGGCTCCGGGATATGCAAATGACGGCTTTGGCATTTAATGGGGAAGAATCCCAGATTGCGCCTCAGCACAATACTTTGCACACGTGGGGAGGGATGTAAGGGCCCGAGCGGCGTTCGCTCCCCAACACTTTCCTCTCCCCTCGGAGTGGCCTTTTGTGCAGAACTCCGCGTCTGGAACAAATGTATATTAACGGCACGGCGCCGTGACCCTCCTCTCTCCGGCACCGTTCGTTCTCCATAATGAAGCCCACAAAAATTGCTGCGAGGAAACAAAAATCTGCGGAGATTACAGATCGCGCTATCATTCAGAAGGAGTTATTTCACTGCAAAGACGGTTTCTGGACAGATTTACTGGTTTCCAGATGCGCCGCTCGTAATGTTTTCAATAGAGGCAGCAGCAGCATGGCTGGAGTGATTTAAGGCTTTCCGTACGGCTGGTGGCCGCACCACTGGGAGCCTCGCACCCCACTCCTTTTGCGGCCAGCTCTGGGCTTCTCCCTGGATGCGGATGGCTGAGATAAGGCGCACCGCCTGCACTAGGGCAACTAACAAAGCACAGAAATGCACCGGAGGACAAGAGCCTCCTGCATCAGAGCCCTTTGGGGCGCAAGGTCACCAGCTGAAGCCCCACCCCCTAAAGCCACTCAGGCACACACGTGTGCTTGGCACCCCATGAACTCTGCAAACTGCAACGGTAGAGCTCTGCTAGTGCCAGCCCTCGCATCACTGCAGCTGCACCTCTGGTCGCACCCCTTCGTCTCCTCACCTCCCGGGGGTGCCCGCAGCACTATGAGGAAGGCAGTGCTCCTCTATTTATACCCGCCTTCCGCGGGGGCGGCCCCGTTACGAAACCCCGACGGCAGGCAGCGCGGTGCGCGGCAGGGAGTGCAAGGCCGCATCCCTCCCTCCCTCCCTCCCTCCCTCCCTTCCCCCCCGGCCTCCGTCCCCTTCCTCCCCCTCCTCCTCTTCCCGCTGCGCACCGCCCGTCCCGGAGTGCCGCAGCCCCCGGAGCGCGACCGGCATTTCCTCCGGGAGGTGCCTGCCCGATAGGGCCCTCCGCGGCTAAATATAGGCGGTGATGCGCGACTGGGGGAGGTGCGGGGGGGGGGGGGAGAGCGAGACGCGCACACGCGGTTCCGCAGCGCTGCCGCCGTGTGAAACCAGCTGTGAGCGGTGCCTGCAAGCACTGACCTGCACGCAACGCCGTGCCGAGACCAGCCGGGAGCGCCCGGCCCCGCACCGCAGGGGCAGGCGGGGGCACACCACGCTGCTCGGGCGGTGGATTAGAGCGAGGAGCGTTCGGGTCTCCCTCGCAACGTCAACAGACTTTTGGCAGCCGTCGACGCCAGCGGCAGCACCAACTTTTGTTCACGCGCTCTTGGCGTGGAAACGAGAAAAACCCGGTGCCGGGCGGCAGCAGGAGAAGGAAGGCCATTCCTCGCGGCCCCGGGAGCCGGGCGGGGGGTGGCCGTCGAGGGGAGCAGGACGGCCGTCGGGGCCGCGGCGCGGGGAGCCAGGAAGCGGGGCGGGGGGAACGGCGCAGCGGCGCACGAGTTCCCTTCTGGCGCCTTTCCTCTTTCCACCTCCAGCTCCGCCTGGCTGCCCGCCAGTTTCCACTGCACAACCGCGGGGCCGGCGGCAGCGCTGCGTCTGGGGGGGGGCAGGTAGGGGGGAGCGAGGGCTGCGCCGGGGGCACGGGGGGGCGGGCGGCAATCGAGGGCGGCCCCAGCGCTCGGTTCCAGGCCGCTGGAAGGATCATTGGTAGATTTGTGCAAATCCCGGCGTGGGGAGCGAGAAGCAATCGGGGACTCGTAGCGATCTCCTTCGATTAGCCCTCATCTGGAGTTTGATTTAAAGGGCAGCGCTCGGGCGGTATTTATAAGCTTAAATGTGGTCTGCCTCTCAGAGCTGCGCTGAGCTGCTGCGTTCCTCGCCTCGAGTCTCAGTCCCCTATCGCTGAGCCCCGGCAGTGGGCAGCGAGCTGGCATCAGCCGCGCTCAAGGAGGGGGGAGAGAGGCGGTGCTTTTTGCAAAATAAACAACAAAAATAGGGAAAATATCGCCGGTTATTTGTTGCAGCCTCCCTATGGCATCCCCATCAGCCACACGTTCCAGAGCCGGAGGAGGAAGCCGCAGGCTCGAGAGCCGCCGCTCGGCTCCGCGGATTAGAGCACGAGTGTGACCTTTACCCGGGACGTGTGGCATTTCATTTAAGCGCAGCGCCCGGCACAATGCGCCAGCGAGATCGCTAACCCGATTGGAAATCCACCTCGAGCCGTGCGCGGCTCCGCTGCGGGTCCCGATGTGAGGGCTCCGCCGCAGCCTCCCCCTCCCCGCACCATCACGTGTCGGACGGCGGCCGGGACTCGCCGTCGGGTAAACACGGGGCTGTCCGGGGGGGCACCGCGCCGAGCTGGGCTTCGGTCCGGAGGAGATATTCCCCCTCCCCCCCCCCCCCACCACACACACATACACACATACACACACACACACGCTCGCGGTGGCCCCGGGGAGGGAGGGAGGGAGGGAGGAGCGGTCCGCCCCCCCCCCCCCCCACGCCGTCTGTCACGCCTTGGCCCCGCACAGGCAACGCCGGAGCGGCAGCAGCGCTTTCCCCTTTCCCATATGCCGCGAGGCTAATCGTCGCGCTGCTCTCGGCGCCGGTTACAGCCAAAAAGGGAGGAAAGAAAAAAAAAAAAAAAGTTTTCAATTAATGATAAGCCCAGAGACTGGGGAAGGGGGCGGAGAAGCGGCCAATAAGAAGGGAGAGGCAAAATGGCTGCGAGCCCTCGGGCGGCCCTGCCCGCCCCCGGCCCGCGGGGAGGGAGCTCCGGGGAAGCCCCGGCCCGCTCCGATCCGATCCGAGGGGCGGCCCAGGGCTGGGGGTCCCCGGCTCCGCGGGGAGTATCGCCCGAGGACAGCGGGGACGCCGCGCCGGCAGCACCGTACGGGCAGCACCGCGCCGGCAGCCACGACGCCCCCCGGCCCCAGCGCACCCCGTGGTTCCCCGCACGCCCCGCCGCAGCGCTCCGGAGGCGGCGGGGAGGGTGAACGCCGATCGGCGAACCCCGGCTTCCCCCTCCTCCACTCCCCCGGCGGCAGCGCGGCCCCCTCCGGCCGCCCACCCGCCGCGGCATCTCCCCGCCCGGCCGCCCGCGCCATTTTAGAGGCACACACACACGCGCTCGCCCACGCTCGCTCGCACACACGCACGGAGCGAGGTTTCCGCCGGAGCCAACGGCACGGCCGGGCCCGCAGCGGGGGGGCGGGGGCGGGGGAGGGGAAGCGGCGCGGCGCTCGCGCAGCCCCGCGGCGCCGCAGGTAACAGAGGGCCGCGGGGAGGGAGGGAGCGCTGCCCCGCGCGCCCCCGCCCCATTAACCCGCCGCGCCCTCGGCGCCCCGGGAGCGCTCATTGTCGCCTTTATCCCGGGCGGCTTTGGCTTTTCAGGAGGGCGAGAGAGAGAAAAGAGAGGGGGAAAAAAGAGAAAGAAAGCAAAAAAAAAAAAAAAAAGAAAACCCCCCGAGCCAGCCCCTTCCCCCCGCCCACCCCCATTGTTCGGCCGCGGGAGGCCGAGCGGTGGGCCAGCGCTGCGCCATTCCCGGCTGTGCCTCGCTGCCCCCCCCCCCACCCCCCCGTCTGTCATAGCAACTTCAGGGCTGGGGGGATCCCCCTCCCCTAGCCCCCACGAATAAAGAACTCCGAAAGAGTTGGACCGAAGGCCGCACTCCCCTCCGCAGCGCTATGCTCGGTACGCGGCCCCGCTGCTTCCCCCCCCCCCCCCCTCCGTCGCACCCCGCGGCCGTTCGCGGCCGCCCGCGGCCGCCCGCCCTCTTCCCCTCGGGGCCGCCCCGGCTCAGCGCTCCCAGCCCCGACCGCCGCCGCACGGCGGGGAGGGGAGGCCCCCCCGCATCCGTCGGGGACGTTGGGAGATATTGATCACGGACGCCTTCATTTTGCATAATTGCGGCTGACAGGGCCTGTGGTTCCCTCATTTACGGAGCAACAGCTTCGAGGGGCTGATGGATGGGGAGCGGAGGGAGGCGCACCCCCCGGCCCCCTGGCTCCGCAGTCCCACCGGGCCTCTGCGACTCCTGCTGCAAATGGCCGGCACGGCTCAGCTCAGCACGGCTCGGCACAGCACAGCAAGGCTTGGCTCAGTTAGTACGGCTGGGCACGGCACGGCACGGCCGGGCTCGGTTCAGCGTAACACAGCTCAGCAGGACGCAGCTCGGCTCAGCATAACACAGCTCAGCACGGCACGGCTCAACACCGCACGGCTCAGCACAGCAAGGTTTGGCTCAGCACGGTACGGCTCAGCACGACACGGTGCTTTCCCCAGGGCCGGCTCAGCCCTCAGCTTATGAAAAGTGCTTGGGATGTTGGGGCTTATCCTCCCTTTTCTTTCTCTCTCCCTCTCTCTCTGCCCTCCCAACAACTCGCAAACAAACAGCTCGGTTTCTCCTAAACAAGAATTATGTTATGCCTCGAAGTTCAGGTCGGGCTCACTGCGCTAACGTTTCTCCCTGCTGGGAAATGCTTCCCGAGCACTTCTGGAAGTGCTGGAGATTCCCCGGCTGTGAAAGCCAACAACTCTGCAGCCACATATCCCAACCCCGCATCACCTTCTGCACCGGTCTGAAGGCACAGAAAAGAAAGGGGGAAAAAAAAAAGTGGGGGGGGGTGGGGGGTGAGGGAGAGTAGGGGAAAGAAACCCCAACCAGAACGCTCGGCTTCTCCGGAAAACAAAAACAAAAAAAAAGAAAGAAAGAAAGAAAAAGGGAGGGGGGGGGGGGGGGTGGAAATAAAGAGCAAAAGTTGCCGTGCGCGCCGATGCCCCGCGGCGCAGAGCCCCCGCGCGGTGCCGGCCCCGCTCCCACCGCGCTGCTCCGCGCCGAGACAAAGCGGCGAAGGGAGCGCGCTGCAGATGGGCGGCGATGGGTTTGTGCCGCCGCTCAGAGCTTTAATTACTCGTTCTTGATCCGTGGGACTACGACACGACACCGCCAAGGTTAAAATGCCCTGAACGGCTCTGAGCAGATGTGAACGAGTTGGCAGACGCGCAAATGAGGTCTGCCTCTAAGCATGATAACAAGTGACTAATACATTGCATATCGCTGAAAGAAAATTATTTTTCTCTAATTTGCATTAGCTTTTTCTCTCTTTTTTTTTTTCCCCCCTTCTTTTTTTTTCTTTTCCTTTACGCCGGCGACATTCCCCGCTCACAGGCTGCGGCGTAATCCTGCAAACATCGCGGCTTTCAGACGCGGTGGAAGGAGGCAGAGATGGCGGTGTTGGGGCCGTGCGGCCCTGTTTAATCTTTCTGCCTTCGCTCCCAGGCGAAGCGCGTTTCGCAAGCAGTATTCCCGCACGTGTCACACCAACACCCTGGCAGAGGAATGGGGGCTGAAACGCTGCACGAAAACCGGAGTGCTTTCACCCCTAATAGTACGGCGTCACCCATAGAGAGCCATGCGGACGGCCAAGGCCAAAAGGAAAAATAACGTCGGGTAAAGAGCATTGGAGAAAGATAGATAAAAGAGTGGAGGAGTGAGAATTGCCCGCCCTCCTCGCTTCCCACCCAAAAGCTGCCTCGTCAAAAACAAAACAAAACATAACAAATCATAATAAAGGGAGAAAGAAATGGCCTTAGTACGTGGAGGTCACCCGCTATACAGAACAGAGTGCTTTGGTAGGGAGCAAAACGGTGTCATGCACAAATCTAGGCCAGGACCCAGTTCTGTGAGCTCCCTTGGGTTTCCCGCGGCTCTTCCATAAGGGCCGGGAAAGCACTTCGGGTGCAGACGCAAACTTAGAGAATGGGCAGCATTTTGTTCCTTACGCCTCAAATATACGTACGGCTGTAAATGCACACGGACGTACCGAACAGCTGGGCTGAGCAGAGGCTCAGACGAGCACCCCCTCCCTCAGGCACCGAGGCCGCAGCAGCGCTTTGCCCAGCACAGCCAGCTCCGGGGGTGCGGCCCGCCCGGGTTATCTCGGCTGAAGAGCGATCCCAGGAGGCCGACACAGCTCCTCCTCCCGCAGCACGTGCTCCGAAGGCAAACACGCACCGCACCGCCCGCGCCTCACGGCTCCGCTCCCGCACGGCCCCCGCAA
The DNA here is from genome assembly GCA_030625065.1 of Alectoris magna. NCBI lineage: Eukaryota > Metazoa > Chordata > Aves > Galliformes > Phasianidae > Alectoris > Alectoris magna. The sequence continues at coordinate 84,115,535 of CM060560.1, forward strand.
GGCCCCGCGGCTCTAAGGCTCAGCGACGGCCGCTCCGGGGCAGCCGGGGATTTCCCGGCCCGGGGGCGGCCCCGCCGCTGCCGTCCTTCCCGGGGGCCGGGAGCTGCCTCTCTCCCCCCGAGAACCGCTGCGGCCGCGGCAGCGCTTTGTGTGCGGGTGCCGGAGAGGCGCGGGCCGTTCGCGCTCCAACAGCTGTCACATTATTTGCGCTGGCCGTAAACAGCCTTCGCGTTCCCCCCCCCTCCCCTTCGCCACATAGTTAAACCCAGACTAACAATCCGCAGCTCGACATCAAACCAACAACAGCAGCATTGTGTCCGCCCTCGCCTCTTTACCACCGACTCCCGCAGCTGGTTCGCTCCGAACGAGGAACCCCCCCCCGCCCGCAGCCCCCCGCCCCGAGCACCTAGAGGGGGTCGGGCGGAGCCTCGCCGCCCCCCCCGCCGTCCGCCCGCCCCCGGCAGCGGCCCCGGGGCCGTCCCCGCGCCCCGAGCGTACCCAACGCTGCGCCCTTCCCCGCGGAAGGGAGACCGACGGCAAAAGGAAAAGCAGCGCCGACCCAAAGCGCGTGGCTCGCTCTGCGTCCCGGTGGCACCGCGCACCCGCACCCAGCGCTGCGGTGGTGGTGCGGATGGGGCCGGGGTCTAACGGCCCTTGCCTCCCGCCCCACGCTCACTCATCGCTCTATCAGCGACAAAAGTTGGTGAGGTGGAACTCGCCGAGCAGCAGCGAGGGGAAAATAGATCAGTTCCAGGAAGTGCTTCCTTGCCCGCTGTGACACCGAGCGCTGCCCAAACTACGCATCTCTACAAGGAAACTGCAACGGGGTGAATTTCTCTGAAATGTGCCCGTCGCACCAACTCCTGGCGCACACTTTCTCAGTGTTTACATGCAGGTTTGGAAATGGCAGCGGCACAGGGGGAAAAAGCCAGCTTGATCAGAAGCACGCCTCCACCTCATCCCCTCACCATCCCGCACCAGCACAGTGGGTCTCCCACCAACGGCGTGCGTCTCCCACCAACATCCCTGCTGGATCCACTGCCCGCACACAGCCCCGGCCCCGTGCCGTTGGCCAGACACTGCCTCTCCACAGCGAGCAATCCGCTGGCCTGGTGGAAACCACCGCTCACAAAACAATGTCAGCAAAGGCTGCGCCACGCTCGTAAGAGAGCGGCGATTCGTGCTACCGAGGCTCTCTCAGCACAAAGGCTTTTAGAGGAAGAGGAGAGCGAGAGAGGGAGAAGGGGGAAAGAAAGAGGGAGGGCTCTCGTGTTTCAGGGCCGCTGTCCCCTGGGAACCCAGAACCAAGTGTAGCTTCAATCAAATGCTGACTTCTCCTCCGGGAGCTCGGTCGGAAACCTGATCTCACCAGCTCCTGCCTGCCTCCGCGCATATAGGCTGCCTTTTCTTTCATACCAGCAATTTGTATAAAGAGGAGAACCAATACGGTTTATTGCAAGCGAGACCTCGCAGTAGCAGATCTAGAGAGGGATTGCTGGAGCTAAAATAAGACAACCTTCAAGCTGCCTGCTCGGGGCAGGCCACAGCGCTGCCTCCCCAGCTCCCGCACATGGCTCTGCAGCACTGCACGGCACAGCGCGGCACTGCACGGCACGGCGCAGCCTCCCATGTGCCTCCCAAGCCCCGTGTCCTGCAGAGCTGGCAGCGGCGCCCCGGGTTGGGTTTTTGCACAATGCCAGGTTGCGCTTCCATTCAAACGTTCAGCCCTGGAGGTCGCTTCCTGCTCACAAGAGCTGTTCCGGCTTCCCCTGCTGCTGCAACTTCAGGCGGAGCAGTTCCTCTCCGTGGGAGCACCGCCGTGCCCTTGGGCACAGGGCTCCCCCGGCACTGCAGAGCATGGCGCAGCACAGCGTGGAGGTGTGCCCGGGGAAGGAGGACGAGTCCTCCTGGCACAGCGCGGCGTAACTTCTCGCCAGGCTGCTTCATTCTGCACGGGCTCTGCTCATCCTCTTTGCGCCTGACTGCTGACGTGAGGGGAAAGGAGCACAAGGATGGGAGCCAGGGGGACCCAGCCCTGGGCAGAGCTTCTCCTGGCACGGCTCAGCCTCCCGCTGCTGGGGGTGAGTGGCAGAGGCTTAGAAGCACACGGGGGCGTGGGAGCAAAGGGGACTGCCTGGAGCTCAGGAATCCCTGTGGGATCTCTCCGTAGCCAGGGGCTCTCACGTGGACAAAGTCTGGTTCACAGAGGGGATCTGCAGAAAGAAGGGGAGCCCTGCACATCCCTCTCCATGTCATTAGCAAGTTTTCTGGAATTTCAGTCATCCGTTCCTGCCTGCCTCAGTGCACAAATGCCACCTGGAGCTGCGGCACCCCCAGCCCTCCCACAGACGGGCGGACCCGTGCCAAGCGCCGACCGCAGCGCTCCCGCACAGAAGAGGAGATCTGACTTTAACACCCGATGATGCAGGCCCGGCTGTTTTGCAATATGCAAATCCCGGAAGGAGCACCGGGCCCCAAGGTGAGGCATTCCCCAGCGCTGAACGAACGCTCGGGGAAGAGCTGGGGCAGCTCCGCTCAGCCAGCATCGCGCAGAGCAGAACAGCACCGCGCCGCACCGCGCGGCGGAAGCTCCCGAGTCACCGAAGCGCGCTGCACCCCGTGCCCGCCCACAGCACACGGAGCAGCGCAGCGGCAGCACACGGAGCGCTGGGGCAGAGCCGAGCGCAGAGCGCAGCCCGCGGCCGCCGCTCGCCCCTCCCGGCGGGCGGGCGCAGCACAATGCCGGGCCCCCGGCCCCCCCCTTCCCCAGCGGCCTATTGAGCACACTCGGCTCTTTATCCTCCCGATTCCCAGCGCGGCTGGTGGATTCTGTGCTTTCCACTTTAATTGTCTTATCCAAATAAAGCTTTGTTTTCCTTAGCGCCACAATCCCAACATTCAGCCCCAGATTTCCATTGGACAGAGGAGATATTTTATTCGGCGATTGTTCCGCCGGTCGGGGCTTACACGGCGCAGCGCTGGTTGTGTGCCGCGCTCACAATGGGGCTTTGCAGCCCCGCTCCGGCCCCGTACGGCCGTTTTCCAACGCGATCGCGACCGGAATCGCTTCTCTCCTCATTTCCAACTCTACCCCAGACTTGAACAAGTCTTTCGGTTTGCACCTAGACAATAAATTTCGTTTAATTTAGCTTCCGGTCTTTAATTTTAGCAGGTCTTCTTTTTGCATGCAAATCAATATGGCAATTACCATCTAAAAGCTCGCCCAGCCCCAGGTCAATGTAAATTGATCATTGTCCGCCTTCTACAAAATAACACCGGGAGTCTGCGGTGCATAATGAGATTATACTGGAAACTGTCTTTCAGATCACCAATTACATTTCGAGCCGGCAGGATCCTCGCCGAGCGGACCTGTGAGCACGCGGCACCGAACCCACAGGCTCATCGGGTGGGTTTGGGGGCACAGAGCCTCGCACCGTCCCAGCACCATTTCACAAGGCGTGAGGGCAGGTGTGTTCACGCGCTCGCTTTTCCAGCAGCGGAAGTGCGGAGGGAAAAACCCTCCTTTCCACCAACAACTGCTGTCCAGCAAGCAAGGGAAAATGAATTCCCCGCTGGAAAGCAGGAGAACTTTCCTCCATCTGTGCCCTCCCTCCCGTCCCCACCTCGGCAGCTCACCCACCCGAAGCAGCGCTGCCAGGGGAGACGGCCCTGTCCTCGGGCCAAGGGACAGAGGGAGGAGGGAGGGAAGGTCGCCTTGAGCAGCGATCGCTGGAGCGAAAGGCCGTGGGGACGAGCCCAAGGCAGGCAGCTGGCGGCCACAGGAACTCCCCCTGCCTGCAGCCACAGCCTGGTGCTGCCTGCTGCACGCACGGCAAGGCACGGCACCGCACAGCTCTTGCAAAACCGAGTGCCAGCAGCAGGCCAGCTCCGGCCATCCGTTATTTCCAAAGCGATGCCGCTCGAAGGAGGAAGCACTCGACTCGGCTTCGTGCCACTCTTCCCAAGCCCACACTACAACGTGATCTACTGCAGCGCGTGAGGGAATGATAGCGCACCAAACACCGCTGAGCCCCAGGCACGAGCCCTACACCTCCGCCCACACCTGCACAAACCAGAGCCACATCCTGCCCCACGCTGAGCGCCCAGAGCTGTGTCCCTGTCACTGCTGCGGCCACACACGGCCTGAGCTGGGACCACTGCGTGGTGAGAGCCCTTAAAGGACAGCCCCACACCGCAAGGACTGCTTTGGCACGTGCAGCGCTCTTAGTTTGAGTTGCGGTGGCCTCGATCCGTTTTTCCCACAATGAAGACCTGAAAGCACGCTCCCAGTGTAAGGCAAAGTGAGCTGCTGTGGGGCGGGCGAGAGGGGGGCAGGGACAGAGCCTGGGGCAGCCCTGGTAGGGACCAATGCAGCATGCGACACAGTGTGGCTGTCCACCCGTGCCGGAGCACAGCCAAGGAGCCAGTATTGTTCCGAGACCCAGTCCATATTTGGTCACACAGTTCACACATTCTAAATGTTGCTTTAAATATTAGAATGGAGACATTTGCCAATGTGGCTCAGAATGCACTCAAACGGGAGAAGTGATTTCTGGGCGCTCTCGGATCGGCAGCTTAGCATTCCTAGCCGTTATTTTGGGGGGGGAGGGTGGGGGGAGGAAGAGAGGGAAGCCCCACTGGGTGTGTTTGTGCCGGTCCCTATTAGATATGCAACAAATCTGCCATTTCCGGCGTGGCTCCTATCTCATTAGCCATGTATTTAGATGTGACGTGCGAATGGCGCTGAGCCGCCGCTGTCGGGCCCCGCGGATACTGGGGAGTGCTTCCAATAGGGCCGTAGCGCCCGGAACCGGGGCTCAGACAAAGAGCAACGGGAATGGTCTGCGCTGCAGGCGAATCCCACACAGCCGGCTTTTATCTAGCGCTCCAAAGCCTCCGCTGCTTTTAATCTGTACCGCCCAGGCTTGCACGGCACCAGCGCGTCTCATCCACCGCGAACATCTCGCTACAAAGAGAAACACGCACACACAGCGCAAACGGCCCCAAAGCCACAGCGGGGTCACCGCACCTGGACACGAGCCCAGTGCTTGGACAGGGCACAGACCCACTCTGCATACACATACGTGGCCCCGGGTTGATGGGACCTGCAGGAAACTCACTGGGGTCCATCACCATGGGGCTCCCACTGCAGCCTCAGCAGGGGAACAGAAGATGCGAGGGTCACCCCACCGACCCCGAACGCTCCCTGGAGCTTGCACAGGTGCCTCCTGGGAAGGCAGCGGTGTGGCACTCACCCACTGAACTCTTTTCGTGGTGCAGGAAAGCGCTCCCAGAGAGCGAACGGACAGACAGGCAGGGGTGAGTGTCCCTGCCAGCACTACTCCAGGACAGAACCAGCTGCTACAGTCCCCCCTCGGCTCTAAGGGTTAACAGTCACCGCCACCACCAATGAAAAAAAGAAAAAGCTATTGCAGTGACCTTTTCCTCAGCGACTCCCCCACTCTCCCTTTCAGGCTCCGGTTCTGCAGCTCGCGGGGAGCCGGAGCGCTGTCTAGACCGATCTATCACAGCGGCCAAACAATACCGGGGCGGCCCCTGCCCGCTCCCCACACCTTGCTGTGGCTGAAGTGATGACCATCCCATCTCATCCCATCCCACCCCACCCTCCCGTGTATTTATAGCGTGCACACAGCCCACCTTCATGCCTGACAAATGAGATTTTGTCTGCTCTCCCCGCGTCCGCTCCAATAAACACACACACACACACACACACACACACACACTTTCTTCTCACCCCCAATCCCTCGCCCCCCCCCCCCACACACACACACCCCGTGCCTGTTTGTTTTTTGGGAACATTCCACGCTCATCCCTCCGACCTCAGAGCACTCCATGCCTGGGTAGGGGTGTTCCCACCTGGGAACCTCCGCGCCCCCCCCGCTTCCCCGCCCCCCTCCCCGGGGCGCTGCCCCCCTCCCCGGGGCGCTGCCCGCCGCCCGCCCGCCCCGACGGGAGGGACGGAGAGCGGAGCGGAGGTCCTCCGCTGCAAAAGGCCGGGGAATAGCTAATGAGCTGTGCAGCCCATTGATCCGGCGCATACTTCCTAATTAACTCTGAGTCACCTATTTGTGACAGCGATTCAAAGCGCTGCGCCGGGGATCAACCGCGGCCCCGGCGTGCGAAGGCAGCGGGAGGGGGGAGGCGGGGGGGTGGGGGGGGGTGGGGGGAGAGGAATTTGCTCCTAATCCTCCTAAAAGCAATTAGGGGGAGCGCCGCGCTGCATGCCCCTCGGGAAAAACGTATACATATATGTATGCATTAAATAAAAACACATAAAATACGATAAGAAAAAGCACGCAGCAGCTCCGGGAGAGGAGAAGCGAAAGGAAATGGATCGCAGCGTTGAGATCGGCGGCACCGCTCTGCAGACAGCACCGCGGGGCCGGAGGCGGCGGCACCGGGCACGGCGCGGGCACAGCGCGGGCGGAGGGAGGGGCGGAGGGACGGGGAGGGAGGGGGCCGCCCCGGGCGCCGCGGGGCCACCGCCGGGGGGGGGTGAGCACAGCCCGCCCGCCCGCGCCCCAAGCTTCCCCCCCACCCCCCCCCACCCCCGCGGGAGGGGGGAATAAAAAAAAAGTTAATGGAAACCTTTGGGAAATGCAGGCTACGGGGCGACGTGGTGCTGGTGGACCGCCCCCCGCCCCCCCGCCCCCCTTCTCCCTCTTTTAATACAAACACGAATACAAAAGCTGCAGGCTCCAGAGAGCAGATGAAAGCAATGAGCGGAGTTTCTGGAAAAGATTCATTAGTGGGAATTAATGCTGCGAGGCGGTGCCATTAGGGCCGGTCCCGCACTTTGTCACTCGTGCACCGCTCGCTGCGTTCGGGGCTTTCTGCTGTCGGGGCGGGGGGCGACTTCACCGATCTCCCCCCATCACCAAACCCGAGATCCGACAGTCATCGCGGAAACGAGAAGGAGGAAAACAAAACAACACACACACACAAAAACCCAACCGCACGCACACACACACACCAAGAAAGAAAGAGGAACGCGAACGCTCCGCAGCCCTCGCCCCCGGACTCGTTCCGCGAACATCAAATGTTCATCTGCTGCGCAGAGCTCGGCCCGGCCCCACACAGCAGCCGCCGGGCCCCGTCCCTTCCGTGCGCCGACCCCCCAACCCGGGCCGTTCTCCAACTCCGCACGGCACCACCGGGGCCGCCCGAACTTCCGCGTCCCGCCGGACCTCGAGCCGCGACGGCTCCGCGCACGGGAAAACCCCGCGCCACCCTCCCCACGTGCGCGGGCGGAGACGGGGGGGGGGGGGGGGGAGAGCAAGCCCCGTCCCCGTCGTGTCCCCCCTCCCCCCCCCCCCGTCGGGGCACGCAGCGCCGCGGGCTCTCCCCGCCCCTCACCTGCCCGCGGCCGCCCCGGGTGGAGAGGGGAGCGAAGGGCCCGGCCCGAGAGTGGCGGGGCTCCCCAGTGCTTTCCGAGCGGGAGCACCGCCAGCCCGGAGGGCGGCCCCCCGCCCAGCGCGGCATCTCGGCCGGCAACCGCCCCCCAACTTCCCCTCCGACGCGACGCACCGAGGACCCCGCGGCCCCGCGCCGTAACTTCCCTCCCGCGGCGGCGGGGCGAGGGCAGCCCGGAGCTCCCGCGGACGGCGGGCGGGGAGCGCGGCACTGACCTTCCTGCCGCGCCGGGGCTGCGGCGTGCGCCGTCCGCGCCGTGGGTCCCGACGCCGTCGCCCCGCTCCGCCGTTCTCCCCGGTGCAGGAGGAGGAGAAAAGTTTCCCGACCCCCTCCTGCTGTCCGCGCCGCGCTGCGCCCCGCGCGGGGCCGCGGGGGCGTGCGGAGCGCTGCCGGCGCCGGCGGGGCAGGTGCCCGCGGGGAGAGCTCCGCCGCTCGGCGCGGCTCGGCTCAGCGGCGGCTGCGGGAGCGGCAGCCCGCGATGCTCATTCCGGCTGCCGGCTCGGCTTTGGCAGCGCCATGTTGCTGGCTTGCTCCGGGCGAAGTTCCTGTGCTGGCGAGCGCCGCGCTCCCCACATCGCGCCCGCACCGCCGTCTCCCGTGCCCCGGCCGCCGCGGCTTTGTGTGTGTGTGGCTGGGGATTTAATTCTCCTCCTCCTCTTCTCCTCCTCTCTCTCTCTCTTTTTCTTCCCCCCCCCACCCCCCCCCCCCCGCTTCAGTCCGCCGGGAAAGCCGCTCTTCCTCACCTTGCCGCTGGGAGACCGGGCTCCGTCTGCTGCACGCTGCGCTCCCCTCGCATCCCCCTCCCTCCCTCTCTCTCTCCCTCCTCCTCCTCCTCCTCCTCCTCCTCCTCCAGCCGCCGCCTCCCCTCCCTTCCCCTCCCCCCGGGCAGGCTGCACCGAGGGAGCCGCCGCCAGCAGCACAGCGCAGCGCAGCGCAGCACAGCAGCAGCGCCGCCACCGCTCGCTCCCTCTGCAAGTTTCCCCCTCCCCTGGCCGCGCTCCCTGCCCAGGCGGGGCGAGCCCCGGCCCATCGAGCCGCCTCCCCCCGCAGCGCCGGGCTGTGCCGCGCCGGCGGCCCGAGCCCCCTGCCCGGCCGCGACCTTCGTCTACCGGGGGCACCCCGCGCCCGGAGGGAAGCCGCCTCCGGTCCCCCCTCCGCCCCGCGCTCGCTACCCAGAAGGCCAGAGGGGAACCGCAATTCCCAGCCAGCGCCGCTCGCTCCGCTCCTCACCCCGAGCTGTCAAAAGCCCGGCGGCACGGCTCGGCACGGCACGGCACGGCACGGCGCTGCCAGACGGAGCTGCGGGGTTCCGCGATGCCGCCCCCGGGTCCCCCGTACCGCAGGGGCATCCCCCAGCACGGCAACCCCCCCGGCCCCCTCCTCTGTCCCCCCAACTTCCTCCCCATTCCCCCCCCCCCCCGGCCCCTTTCTCGCGGCTCTAAAACCGGGATGGAAAAAAAAAGCCGCGTTTGTCAACGTCTGCATTGCGCGGGGCGGGGGGGGGGAGGGGGGGGGCTTATTAAAGCGCGCTGCTGCCTGATCCGGCTTTGGAAGCCCTTAACGCGCTTTTTACAGCGTGCGAACGGGGTGGCAACCGCGGGCGGGGGGGTTGCGGGGGGGCAACCGGAGCGCGGGTCCCAGCGGCGTTTCTCCGGCCGCTGTAAGCTTTGTGCCCGGGTTCAGGAGCCCTTTAATCTCCGGGTTGGTACTTATCGGCTGCGTCTATTTACTTTGGCACGGCAACTTTTGGCTCGCCGAGCCCGCGTCGTAAATTTCACGTTCGCGACGCCCATCCCCGCCGCTCCTCCCGGCTTCGGGCTCGCCGAGACCGCGGCGCTGGGGCTCCCGAGGCGGCCCCGCACCGCGCCCGCGCTCCGTGCGCTGCCGAGCGGCGGGAGCTGATCGCGGGCAGCCCGCACTGCGGGGGGGATGGACGGGGTGGGGGGGGACTTGGGGAGGTGAACGGAACGGAGAGCGGGAAGCGGGGGTGTCCCGGGCATGCTCGTATCCAAGAACTCCCCCCTTTCAAATAGAAGAAAAAAAACGGGATGTGAGCCACGTCGGGAAACTCGCCAGCTGCCCGGGGAGGGGGAGGCACGGAGCACGCACACATCGCGCGGAGCTGCCCCCCACCCCCACTCCGGAGCGCGGGGCTCCGCCGCGTACCGCACAGTGCCCCCCCGCTGCGGCGCTGAGGGCATCGGGCAGAGGCAGGGAGGGCGGCGGGGGGCCGCGCACCGCCGGGGCAGCGCGCCTTGTTTTCATCTCCGCTAACAAGCGGAGGGACACCTGGCCCGGACCGCTGTAAAGCTATTTTTTATAAAGACGTTTTAAGGCTAGACATTAAAAGTTATTAGAGTGAACGCACGTGAGTTACAGACGCACAGCTGGAGGAAAGGCCTCCGCTGCCTTCCCTCCCCCCCCACCCCCCCACCCCCCGAACCGCCCCCCTTTCCTAGGGAAAACCTCATTAACATCGCTTCTTTCGGGAGAAGAGCGGAGCCGCCGCGGCTCTCCGCTCTGCCCGGCACAGCTCCGTCCGGGGTCCGCGGTGCCGTCGGGCCGCGTTCACAGCACAAAGTCCTCTCGGCGCGGGGCTGCCCGCAGCGCAGTGGGGTGGGACTGATGCCGATGCTTTTCTTTCTTTTTTTCTTTCTTTCTTTCTTTCTTTTTTATACTACTGATTACAAGTGATCCCGGGGAGAGCTCGCTGCATTCCTGTTTTCCCCCCTCGGCCAAACTTACTTTCTTTGCGAACGCCATTTCCTCCGCGGCGGCGTGGAACAGACCGCCGCTTGTTCGCTTCTGTGCCGTTTTGTTCCCCGCTCCGTAGCGGCGGACCCCGCGGGCACAACGCGGCCCCGCGGAGAGGCCTCCCCCCGACACACCTCCCCGAGGGGAGCAGAGCAGAGCCGGGAGCGGGCGGGGGGACCGCTCACGGACGCTCGATGCGCTCGCCCAAGCGGCTGCCCCGTTAATGGTGGGCGCTTAACCTCCTCGTAAAGACAAATCCGGCGTTAATGGCACTGCGGGCTTCTCGCGGGGGCTTCCCAATGGGACGGCCTTACCCTGGCTCTCATTTACCCTCCTCGCGGGAGCTCCCCCCGCCCCGAATGTTGGGGATGAAACCCTGCGGGGCCTTCCTGGGCCCGGGGAGGGAGGGGGGAGGGGAGCCGGCGCCGCGGAGGTGAAATGAATGAATGCGAGAGCGGGGCTCAGCGCGCACGGTGATGAGTGCTGGGAAAAGCCTATAAATAACAGATCACCGTCCTGAGCTCTGAATTGCCCGGCTTGAGTGCGTCTTAAATCAGACCTTTATCATTGCTTATTGTGAGGCTGCTTTTAATGGAAGTGCGGAAATCTGAATAACAAAACACGGGCCCCGGCCGGCGTGACGGGTCCGCAGCGCTCCCGGCGCTGACGCGGTGCCAGCAAAGCGTGACCCCCCCCCGCAGCCGGGGGTGCTCTGCGCAGCTCGAGTACAGCGATCCCAGTTCGCAGTTCGGGGCCGTTCCGCCGACAGCACAGCTGTGATGTACCCCCCCTGCCAGCAGTGCCCGAGACGCGGTCGGTTCCCGGAGCGAGCACCGCTCTCTCGTTCATACAAAGGAGAAGGACAAACCCCTGGACGCGCCGACGGGACGGACAAACCGATGGGGCGGACGCACGGACGGGAGGCCCAGGCCGAGCAGCCGCCGCGCTCCGAGTTTCGCGGCCGAGGAAACCTCCACGGCTCGAAGGTGTGTTCGTGCAGCCTGCAGCTTGTATGTTAATAATTGGATACAGTCGATGAATCACCTCCGTCCTCCTTCTGGTTTTGTTTTCGTGTTGTGTTTTGTTTCAGAGGGGGTGGGGAGAGAAAAGCAGGAGACGCTGCGCGGCTCGGCCCTGAATACCAATGCCGCGGCCGGGTTCGCAAACACTGGGGTTATTCACTCCGCCCCAGAGGTGACAGCGGGCTCCGGGCCTCCGGGAGCGGCCCTGCGAGCGGGGGGCGGCGGCACCGGGCGGGGGCGGGGAGGGGCGCGCACGTGTGCGTTCTCCTGGGAAGAACCCCTCATTTCTCCGCTCGGATCGCTCGCTTTTTTTCCCCACCCGCGCGGCACACAAGCGGAGAGATTCTTTAGTCCCGTACTTAACACTTCACAGTGTTTTTAGCAATTAAGGCGAGAGGGGGGTGGGTATAAAGATAAGCCACTTTTTCGCCCTGCAAGTGTGAAAGATAAGATAACAGTGAGCCGGGGCACAACGTCTGCCTACAACCTCCCCCCGGCGATTCCGATCGGTCACCTCTTATCGCGGAAAATGTTCATTTTGAAAACAGCCTCGGAAAAAAAAAAAAAGAAAAAAAGAAAAAAAAAAACACGAAGGAAAAAGAAAAGCATTTTCGGTCCGTAACGCCATTCAGAGCTCCCGCTCCCCACGCGGAGCACCGCTGACCTCCCGGCGCGGTGACGGGGACACGGCCGCTCCCGGGCCCGGGGCAGAGCTCCCGGGAGGGACGCGGGCTCCGCTGTTCCCCGCCTGCCGGACAGAGCCCACGCCGGCCGCGGCCGAGGCCACCCGCTGCTCCGCCAGCCCGAGGCCTGCCCGCCGGGCCCGGAGTTTCCCCCGCCCGCCGTGCGATAAGCCGAGATCCCGGGTACAAAGCGCTTCACGACACCGCCCCGAGGGCGAGGCGCGGCGGCGCCGAGTGCCCGCTGCCGTCGGGGAGCTGTGCGCGGCCCCACGCAGGGCACTGAGCTGCGGGGCTCTGTGAGCCACACCGCCCCGACGTGTCCAGCGGAGCGGCCCCGGTCCCTCTGCAGCTGCCGCTTCCCCCCCCCTCCCCTCCCGCCGCCCTTCTCAGAACCGCGTTCTCGGAGTGACTGGGTCCGCAGATGATGACACGGGGAAAAAGGAGAAGAGAGCGAGCGAACGAGGAGAAAAAGCACCCTCGCGGCCCCTCGCCTGGGCGAGATTACTCATCCCCAGAGTTCCCCTAAGTCGCAGAAACTTGGCCATGGCTCAGGACGAGCCGTTAGCACGGGCCGGGGCTCCCCGGGCACCTCTCGCTGCCGGAGCACAGGGCCGTGCCGTGCCGCGTGGATCGCGCGGCCCCGTCCCTCTCTCTCTCTCTCCCTGCCTTCCTCCCTCTCTCCCTCCTTCCATCCCCCGCCGCCGGCGCTCGCGTTCTCGGCAGCGTTTTATCTTCACAGTCACATCGGCAGCTAACGAGGCTCGGCGGCTGCAGCCCACACGACTTCGGTTCCCCGCATTTATCCTTCAATAAAAGCCGGTTCCTTTATTAGAAACAGGAGACGTGTCTCCCGCCGCCCCTGGCAGATCCCGAGAGCCGAGGCGCAGCCGACACCTCCCCCTCCAACCCCCCCACCCAATACCCGGAGGGGCCGCCGCCACCACCCCGCGCCCCCCGGACCCCCCACCGTGAGCAGTCCCGGCCCCCCCCACCCCCCCCGCTCTCCGCCGAACCCATCGCCTCCGCCGGGCGCACCCACCCCCACCACTTCGGTTCCCCCGCGTTTATCGCTCAATAAAAGTCGTTTCCTTTATTAGAAACAGCAGAGCCTTTTCTCCCACCGCCCTCACCTCGGGGGGCTGAAGCCCCCCACCCGACACGGCCCCCTAAAAATAATAACAATAACGCGAATAATCATCACGATAATAACAGCCGCCGTCCCCGGCAGCGGCACAGCCGCCCCCCCCGCCCCTCCCCCGAGCCCAGCCCCCCCGCCCCGCTCCAATCCCTCACCGCCCGGCGCAGCAACCCCCCCCTCCTTTCCCCAGGCGCAGCCAACGACCCAGCAAATCCCCGTGCCGGGCACGGACTCGGCCCCCGCCCGCCTCGCGGCCCCCCCCCCGACACACGGCAGGTCCCTGCGCGGGGCCGCGTGTGCCGCCGCTGCCGCCCGGGGATGGCTTTCTCGGAGCCGCCGGGGGAGCCGCTGCGAGGGGGGATGCCGATGCGATGTGCCGAGCCGAGCCGAGCCGTGCTGAGCCGCCCCCTCCTCCGCGTTCCGACCGGAGCTCACCGCCGAGCTCTCCCGGCGAGGAGGGGCCGGGCCGGAGCGCGCTGTGCATGGCATTAAATGCAACGGCCTGGCCCCGGCGGAGGAGGAGGAGGCAGGTGATGCTGCCCGACACAATGAGGGGTTTGAGCGCTGCGGAATAAAGCGCTCTTCATGGGGCTCCGGGCGGTCGGGCCCCGCTACGCCGCGGCGGAGCGGGCTGTGCGCGGGGTCCCCCCCGGCCGTGTGCCCGCTGTGGCACGGTGCCGCTGCTCGGGAAGCTGCGGCCGAGCCCGGCGCTGTGTCGGTGGCTGTGACATGAAAAGATGGCGCTCTCCCCTCCCCCGCCTCCCTCTCGCCTTACACTTCCTCCCGACAGCGTTTCCCTCCCGGTTTTAAAGCCCTCTTTTCTCTCTGCCCCCCCACCCCCACCCCACCCCAAGCCGTTCTCCCCGTCGGATGCCACGAACTCAGGGCCCGGCGGTGCCCCCCGTGCGGGCGGTGATGCCCTCATTGCACGCCGCGTCCCGACCCCGCGATGTTCGCCGCTCCTTTTTCCCGGAAGCTCCGCGCTCCGCCTCGCTCCGCCGTGAACTTCTGCTGCTAATGGAAGGCGGGGGGGTGAGGGGCACGTACCCAAACGCTCTCCTCTCTCCACCACCAACCCCCCCCCTACCCCCCCCCGTTTCCTCCCGCTCCCCGAGGCAGGAAGGCAGAGCAGTGTGCGTGCCGGGGGGGCGGGAAGCAGCTGCCGGGAGCCGCCCCCCCCCCCCCCCCCCTCACGCGGACCCACACCGCGGGAGAGCCCGGCGGGGCCCGGGGGGACGGGAGGCGGTGTCCCCTGTCCGTGTGCCTGCCCGGAGGGCTCCGCCGCCCGAAGCCCCCTCCCGCCTCCAGCAGCAGGCTGCTCCGAGCCGTTGGTTTTTTCGTGTTGTTTTTTTTTTCCCCCCGTTTTTTTTTTTTTCTTTCTCTCTTTTTTTAAGCCTGCAAATTAAATTCAGCGCCGCTCTCTCCTATTTTAGTGCGTGTGATACTAATGGACCTTAGCGCCAGGGATGTGCGGAGGCCTGGCACTGCCCGCAGAGCCCCGAGGGCACACGGGGCCGCTCCGGGCCGTCCCTTCTGCGCTACCCAGGGAGTGACTGCGCGGGCTGACCGAGCCCGCTAAGCTGCCCACTTGTTCGTCTCAAGACCATCGATTCCTGGCTGCGAGGCGCTCAGTCCTAGCACCGCGCGATGCCCCGCAGCTGGTCTTTGGCCCAGACAAATAGCGGCGAGATGCGAGCGTTATTAACCACATAAATAAATCATTACGCTGCGCACCGATGTTATTTCAGCACAACTGCCGAGCAGAAAATAGCCCGGCGGGGCCGCGAGGAGCCGCGCACCGTGCTCGCCCCGACGGCCGCAGCCCCTCAGCGGGGAGCCGTTCCGCAGCGCGGGGAGAGCGGCGGGGCCCGCCACTGTGCCGAGGCTGAGGCTGCCCCGCTGCGGTCCGGGGGGGTCCGGGGACGGCGGGGAACGGCACCCCCCGGCCGGAGCGCGGCGGGTGCTGGCAGAGCGCAGCCCGGGAGCCGCGCCAGGCGGGCCGCCTTTGATATTCCGCACCGCGGCCGCTCCTCCGCTCATCACGCAAACGCCGGCGAGCTCCGGCGCCCTCCGTCGTAAACGCCGCGCGCATTTCCCCCCACTCCCGAAGTAAATATCGGGTAGGGGATGCGGCGGCGGTCTCCCACTTTTTCGCACTTAGCAACGGCCCGAGGCGGGCTGCGACCATCGACTCCCGGTGACGCCGCAGACGTTCTCTCGGCAGTTCAAGGGCAGGACGGGAACCGCGCAAGCGAAGCCCCGCCAGCGGAAATCTCCCATTCGCAGCGCTCCGCTCCACCACCACAACCACCCCCGAGCACCTTTGTTCTGCGCGCAGCTGCTTTTATCCCCCCCGCCCCCACCCGGCCGCTCCCCCCCCCCAACCAACCCCGGACGGATCGCGGGTGACCCCGGGGGGCGGCGGAGCCGGGGGAGGGGCCGGGAGCGGTTGATGCAAAGCGGCACCGCCGGAGATAAGGGCCGGGCGGCGGCGGGGCGGGCGGCCACGCTCTGCGGGGAGCTGCCGGGGGGCGGGGGCGGTGCTCGTCCTCCCGAGGCCCCTGGGGGGGTCACGAGGCGGCTCAGCTCCGCTCCTCCGGCCGCGCCGCGAAACGCGGCGATCCCGCAGACGCCCGGGACGTTTTCCTTGATCTGAACTTCCTCGGGGTGATCCCCTCTCGCTACGGAGCACGAAACGCCTCCCGGACACGGAAAGCGGAGCTCGGAGCTCCTCCCGTCCCCTTTTGTTGCCCTCTCGCCTCTAAAGCACGGCATTCCCTGGGGCTCGCAGCGGCGGAGGGAGGGGGAGAGGGAGAGAAGGCTGAGGGCCCCCCCGGGGGCTTCAAACTCCACCTTTCGTGGCCCTTGCTGGTGAAGGCGATGAACGAGGCACTGAATGCATCACGGGTCTGGCGCACCGCTGAGCCCGTGGCCGTGATTTGCGAGGTTCCGAGAGCTGCTGCCGGAGTTTGTTGTCAGCGCCTTGGGCAGGGGAGAAGGGGCGGGGGGGGGGGGGGAGGCAGTCGGCGTGGTTATTGCTTCCCTTCTAAAAGACACGCAGAAAGTTTGTGCAGTCTTGACAACTAACCCCATCTACCCACCCCCTCCAGGGTGAGAAAAACACTCTGCCCGTTTGCTGGAGGCCATTTTATGAGACGTCAGGGAGACGACTTTCAGGAACACCGGGTGCCTCCTGACGACCCTTCTCCCCATTCCCCACCACTGGCTCAGCCGAGCCACGGGCTCTGCGGGCCCAACGCTCCTGCAGATGGACAATGGCTGCCCACCTGCACGGGGCTGTACCTTTCGCCTGCTCGGAATACGCACAGTGCGCGAATAACACCGGTGACACACCCGATGGGAGGGCATGGGGACTCCTCATCCCATCCCACGTCTTTCGCTGGAATGTAATGTAAAATTCTGCTCCGAGAGCCACCGGTATGCACAGCGTTAATGAGATTGTGCCGCTGCAAAACAAAGCCAAGCAAATGGGAGAGGGAGAATTCGTTAAAGTGTTTAAAAATGCTGTCATGTTTGTTAACAGCTACTTAACTCCTGCGCCTAACAAACACTGTTGGGGGGGGGGGAGGGGGGTGAAGTTATTTTAATTTAAATAAAAAAGAAAGGCAATACCACGGCTTGCATGCAACTAAACGATGACAGCCTATAACGTGTTCCTTCAAGACCTCCAGAAATACCAGGGCTCGGGAGACCTGAAATACCCAATTCATGGATTTTTAAACCAAAGAAGGGCTGTTACGATCGGTGCTCTGACCTGCCACATATCACGGGCCAGCGAGTTTCAGGCAGCCATTCCTGTCTCAGGCTCATAAATCCTGGCTGAGCTTTTAGCCTGGCATCCAGTCTCGCTCCGAAGATCTGTAAGTAACGGCAAACCCTCGGCCTGCCTCCATCGTACTGGTGGCTGTGTCCCCTTGCTGCTTTCAGAGGAACGCACCTATTTCTGCTCAGAATTCACAGCGCTTCATTTTCCAACATAGGATCTCATTATGCCTTTGTCTGCCACATTAAAGAGATCTCTGCTATCAGAAATCTCCCCATAGAGACACTTAGGGCACTTAAAGACTATGATCAAACCGAGCCATAGCCTCCTCTTGGATAAATTAGTAGATGAGATTTCTTTCGTCTTAGGCAATAAGATGCGATCCCCAGACCTTGAATCACTTTTGTAGCTCTTTTCTGATCCCATATTAATTTGCCAACATTCTTCTGACATGTGAACACCACCGCAGGATTGGATGCCGCATTCCGCTACAGGTCTCACTCGAGTCATAAGTCCTAATGGCATCATTACATCTACCTGTTTAAAATCCTATGCAGATTACCCTTATAGATGGCCTTACCAATAGTGACTTTATTAAAAACCCATTTTTAAAGTCGCCTGTCTCCACTCAGACCAGTGTTGTTCATCAAACTCACAGCACCAAGTGTCGCCTGGCCAAGCTGCAGAGCAGGCTGAGCTTCTCTGACCAGGGCTAGAAAGCCCCTAGAGAGGCCGTGTTGGCATAAAGCACCATCGAGGTGAGGGCAGTGCAGCTCTCAGTTACACTGCCTTTGTGCACGTCCCCTGACTCACGCTCTGTGCCATGCTGTCACACCACGCCTGCCCCTTTAAGCTGAGATTATCTGCTATAAAATTATTTTTCCCATGACACACGGCACAGCCTGCATGTCCGACCAGCACAGCTCTCCTTGCGCTCACTCTTCCCACGTGCCCTCCTTTTGCTATGAGTCACACGCGCTTGCCCTCTCTTCCTCTGACTTACACTTTCCTACCTCAAAGGACGCACGTGTCAGGAGACAGACTTGCTGGCCCCATTTTGGATATCTGCTCACACAATCATTAAGGTTGGAAAAGACCTCTAAGACCAACCGGCAGCCCATCACACCCTGCCCACTGCCCATGTCCCTCCGCGCCACTTCCATACAGTTCTTGAACACCTCCAGGGACGGTGACTCCACCACCTCCCTGGGCAGCCTGTGCCACTGCCTCACCGCTCTTGCTGAGAAAAAACGGTTCCTAATATCCAACCTGAACCTCCCTGAATAAATGCAGTTTATACTTTCAGCAAGCACAAATCACTCTGACTGCCTGCCATCCCAGTGTGCTGCAGGACAGGGCTGCTTCTTCTCACCCAGATGTGCCCATGACTGTGTAGCCCTGCTGCCCCTTACATCCTGCTCTCCCTCCCGAGCTGCCGCAGCACGGGGGTCTGCTCTCCTCCACCTCTCTGGGGATTTTGTCATTAGCTTCCACAGAGAGCAGAACAGGGCTGGATGTGGAAAACCAATATTGACATTCCCTTGTTTAAATATCATACATCAGAGGGGGTCACGGGCACCAAGGCCACAAGGAAGGGCTCTCCCATGAGCTATTATTGCCTTTTAAGAAGCACGGAGTGCCTTACCCCACACACCTGCCCCTCTCCATGAGCGATGTCGTTGCCACTGGGAAAATATCAATGTTCAGGTCTTTTCCTTCACTGCAGGTCTCACCCACTGCCGTGCGAAGGCCTTGCACTACATGAACGCCTCATTTAAGCCCTCTTCTCAAGGCTGTGGGAAATAAGCTTCCCACGCACGCTCACCTCTGTCTTGCCTCACAAAAATACACAGTGCTTTCCTATCAAATGTGAAACAAATAGCATTCCAACTTATTTGAAAAATTAATTGAACCAATACATCAACAACTTCCATGTTTTCAGAGCCTGCCCGGCCCTTGCTTAGGAAATGAGAACTGCAGGAGAGTCATTTTGCATTGAAATCCACGGAGATCTCTTCCCATGCCAGGCTGCCCTCCTCCTGGCGAAGCCCAGCAGCGCTATGGGGCTGGAGAAGAGCACAGCCTGTTGGGTGTCCTGCACCTATGGTGCACTGCTCTGCCTGGCAGGGTTGGGGGGGGGCATGGGGCTACCCCCCACACACATTAGTACCACTCAGTGCAATGACGCAGGGCATCATCTCTACGTGAGTGCATGCCATTGCCCTCATCCCCATCTACACTGTGCATCACTGCTGTGTGCTCCTCTGTACACCTCCTCACTGTGCGCCAACCAGGTGAGCAGGAGGCTCTCAGGTAGGAGAAAAAGGACTTCATAGGGTGCATAGGCCAAGAATCAGGGGGAGTGATAGGAGACGTCCCTTCCCTGCGAGGGAAGGGCTGCAGGATTTCTCTTTTTATCTAAACCCCCGAATGGATTTGCCACTGAAAGAGAGATAATCCACATTATGTAGACACAAAATTAC
The DNA here is from genome assembly GCA_030625065.1 of Alectoris magna. Taxonomy (NCBI): domain Eukaryota; kingdom Metazoa; phylum Chordata; class Aves; order Galliformes; family Phasianidae; genus Alectoris; species Alectoris magna. The sequence goes on from CM060560.1 coordinate 84,134,833, forward strand.
ATTCACATGAACACACGCACACAAACACGCACTGTTCTCCCCTGACAGTGGGATGCTGGCGATGGGAGTGAGGCCTTGAGGAGCCCAAAGGTAACGCAGGGACCTCACCAGCCTCAATGCTCTCCTCCCTGTGTTGCTGGAAGAGCACTGTCACGGCACGCCTGCCCTTACTGGGGTTCCCAGCACTGTAACACCGCTGCTGGGTAAGGCAGTACTGGTGAACCCAGAGAGACAGAGCATGGCTGGAATGTGCCCACTGCCCCATAGCTGTGCATCCTGAGCCCTGCACCGCTCCAGAATTTCTCTCCTCTGTTTTGTTGTTTACGTGACAGCTGCTGCTGCTGTAGTTGCACTCTTGGTGCTGTTCCTGTGGCTCAGCGATCACCCCTGAGAGCACTGCCAAGCAGATTTTACAACACCTTCAGGGCACTGAGGGGCAGCAGCAGGAGGACTATCTGCACCACTCTGGTCCGAGGCGTTCGGACTTAGATCCATCCAGGCATTAATTCAGTGAAAGCCAGATGGGATCAGGCTGAAACTGGCATTATGAGCCGCTGGAAGCAAATCCAATCCACATAGTTTTAAGTGCATGCAAACCATTTTCTGTGGGGACCTGGAGTGCCTCACAAGGGCACTCGAGGGACCAGGTGACTGCTCGTGCCATGCATTGCAGCAAGGTAACCAGGGCTCACGGCCCTCCCTGAGGTAGGGATGACCGTGAAGGCCGAGTCACGAACCTGAAAATGTTGTGTTGGTTGGGTTTTTTTTTTTTTGCCTTTCCTACCGATGTTGTCCTTTTTTTTTTCTGCTTTTCCTTACGCACCCTGCTGTAGGAGAAATGCGCTGTATCTCATCGCTGTGACACAAGCCCATGTTTTGCTCTCTGCTGATGGTACCCAGAGAGAGAAGAGCTCTGTGCAGGACCCACAGGGAGTGCAGACACACTGGGACCAATTGTTGGCAGCTGCTCTTCACACCTCCCCGAGGCCTCACTCCTACCCAAAGTCAGTGTGCAGAGCACACACCTTGTGGGGCACTGTGGCTGTGCACGGCCCAGAAGGATCCTGGTAAACTATGCTCCTGTGCTGGTTTGCTACAAACATTGTCACAAATAAGAAAGCAGGACATTGTCTTAAACCAAAGTGAGACATTTGTACGTGTGCTGGCTTCTGCTTCACTCTCACTCCTTCAGATGACTCCTTGCCACGGGGAGGTGTCCCCAAGCCCTCACCCACATGAACCTACTGGACCGTTTCCCATTCTCAACCGCCAATCAGCGCTCCCCAGACATCTGCTCTGACATCCATTCACTCTGACATCTTCACGCACACGTACAAGCAGAGATCTCTGCAAGTGCCACACGCACCACTTTCCCTCTCGGGGCTCAGCCACACACCAGCAACACACCTGGATGCCACACTGCAGGATTTGGGCTCTGGCCCTATCTGTGCTTCAACACCGGCCCCAAAGCCGTTGCCTGAGGTGCACTGAGAGCAAAAGAGTCCCCACTCTCCACACCAGCCCTATCTGCTCTGCTTCACTCCTCTCCACGGGGTGACACAGTGCTCTCACTGCCCATTCCGAAGCGATGCTCAGAGACCCTCCCGGATTTTCGCCTCCTTCTGCCTTCCGAGCTCAGGAGCCGCACTCTGTGCTGCCGGCCCGCTGCTCTCCCCCATCACCCCCCCCTCCCCGTCTCCCCGGGGCAGCTGACAAGCGTGACAGCCGCCAACCCGCTCTGCACGCAGGGGGCGGGGGGGCGAGGTGACACTCGCGCGACCCGGGGCCGCCTCCCGGCCCGCAGAGCCCTCCCGGAAGCACCGGGGCGGCCCCGACGGCGCGGCCCGGGGCACGGGGCCCGCGTGGAGACAGCCCGCGGTGTGCCGGGGTAGGGGGGTTGGAGGGAGTGCGTGCTTGGGCTGCGTCAAAGGTATTTGTTCTGATTGTCTCTTGGCTCCGAGTTCCGTCGTTGCTCTTTGTTTTAGAGCTGCTCAAGTTTACTCGCAGAATTAAGACAGATTTTGGGGGGAGGGGGAGGAAGGGGGTAGGAAGCCTTTGTTCTCCGGAGTGTGCTTGTCTTACTTTTGTATCATGTGGCCTGAGCAGCACCCCCTCCCCGCCCCCGCCTACCCCCCCCCCCCCCCTCCCCGGTCGTATTTACTCTATCTCGAGCCGAGTCCTTTGAAGGAGAGGGCAGAGGCGTCGTTAACCCTCTGAGCGCCTCGCGGGGCCCTCCGCCGGCTGAGCCACCGCCGGGGCCCGGTTGCGAGGGCTGCGGGTGCCCACTTCCACGCAGTGAAACTCACACCGCGCCGGGGGGGAGCGGGAACCGGGGGGCTCTCTGGGGGAGCCCGGGGATCCCCCCGCAATCACTCGCAGGCTTAACACGGGGCTGGAGATGCCGACAAACTCGAAACAGCTGCCGGGCTCCGCTCCGGCCTGCCTGCTAAAATACGCCGATCTCCTTTTAATCTGTTTCATATTCACAAATTAAGCACTTAGCCTAGGTAATAAATCATGAGGCAGTTTACGAGGCTAGCAGGAGACAAACAAGTGGAAAGGGAAAACAATCGTTTCCAAGCGCACGCGATGCGACTGCGGAGACGCAGCCCGACCCGCGCTGCCCTACGAGCCCCGGGGGAAGCGGGGAACCCCGCACAGCTCCGCTCGCGGCCTTTGTCTGCCCGGCCCCGGCTGTCCGCACCGGCCCCACCTGGGAGAGCCTCTCCCGGCCGGGAATCCACGCGACAGGCCGCCGGCAGCCTCGCCCCGAACAGCCACACCGCCTCGGCCGGGGCGCGGAGATGTCGCGACGACACCGAGCGCCGATGTCCGGGAGCGAGGAGCGGTGCCGCTTGGCGAAGCGACCGCACGCGTGTCCGCGGTGCCGTCAGACGGAAAACAGCTCTCTGGCCGCCGGAGGAATGCTGCCCCCCGGCCCCGGGCCTGTTTCTGGGGCTGCTGGTGGAGAGTACGCTCGGTCCAGTGGGAAGCAGCTCCACCGGCCCGTCGGGCCGCCGTCACGGTCGCCGCGCGACGGGGCGGCCCCGAGGGCACGGCTCAGCCCGATCCCCTCGGAACCAAGCGGCGGGGGCTCGAGCGGGGCTACCCGCGAGGCAGCACGGGCTTCCCGGCACTTTTCGCGAAGGCTCCACGCCGGAGAGCCGCACGCGAAGGCCCCGGACAAAAGCCCCGGCGCTCTGACCCCTCCTGGCAAAGGCGCAGCCCGCCCCGAGCGCTTCGGGCATTTCTCGGTCCGCGCAGAGCTGCGCGGTGGCAGCGGGGCCGCAGGCGGCTCCGGGGCGGCGGGGGGGGGGGAGCGCGGGGAGGGGGGTGGGCAGCGACCCCGGGAGAGGCGAGGGGGAGCGGGGATTTAAAGGGACTCCCGCGCGTGGGAGCGGCACCGACCTGAGTCCGTCCGCCCGCTGCGATCGGAGGAGCTCCCGGCGCGAAGAGGCGCCGTCAGAGGCGATTTATCTCCCGCCGGAGCGCGGGCTTCCCTTCCCGCATCGCCTGTGAGTAACAATGGCAGCTCTCAGCGGCTTTTCACGCGCTCCAGCGGACGAGCGGATCGCGGAAGGTGCCCGCGCCCCGCTCGCACGGCCGCTCCGCCACATCCCTCTCGGCCGCCGCCGCGCCTTGTGCCGCTCCGCCGGGAGCCGCTCCCCGCGCCCCCCGCCCTCCCCCGCCCGCCCTTCCCTTCGCTTTTCCATTCTCAGGACTTTGGCGCGCGGCCAGCAGTGTCAGGAGGGGATGAAACTCGACACAGAGATCTCAACCCGGAGCGATTTCCTCCTCCCCCCTCCCCCGCCCCCGTTCCCCCCCAGCCCCGAAGTTAACTTTCAGCTACTTTGGCAGCATTTCAGTTCGGAGAGAGGGGGAAATTGCAGGTCACCGCCGCCTGCTCGGCCCGGGCGCGTCTTTCTTTCTTTCTTTCTTTCTTTCTTTCTTTCTTTCTTTCTTTCTTTCTTTCTTTCTTTCTTTTTTTTTTTTTTTTTAATTTAAAACTGTGCACACCGGGGCCTGAAATTCATCTGAGACCCCGGCACCCCGGCTCGCCGCCGTTAACCCGTGTGTGCCCCGATCCGCACCGCTCCGGGACCCCGCACCCGCCCGCCCCGCAGTGCCGGGGGAGCAGTGCCGGCAGCGGAGCCGCGCTCACCCCGGGAGGATGCCTCAGCACTTTCTGCGTTCCGCGCTTCCAGCAGAAGGGAAGCTAATTCCTCCGCTGAGGGCCTCAATCAGGCATTTATTTGACACTCATGATGCATGAACGGCTAAACGCTCGTCTGAGCGGGGGATCAGCCGCTGCTTTATAGCCCGCGAGTTTTTTGATGCAGGTGAATTATGCTGATCCCTGAATGCCTCCTATTCCTGGGGGGAGGAGAGAGGGCGGGAGAGAGGCAGAGTGGCGGGGGGGGGGGGGGGGGGGGGGGTATGAAAACACGGAGGGAGACGCGCGAGGGGGCTGCGCTCCTTCATCTCAGCTCCGCACACCCGGGAAACTCGGGCTGGGGGTTGTGGCCCGCAGCCCTCCCGCCACTCTGCCCCCGGTACCGGGCCCGGCCCGCATCCCGCACCCCTCCGGGCCGCCCCGTCCGCGCTTCCCCGGCGGCACAACATGGAGCGGGGAGAGGCACGGCGACAACATGGAGGGGGGAGCCGAGGAGGAGGAGGAGGGGAGAAACCATATGGAGCGGCAGGGAGGGAGGCGAACGAGCCGGGGGAGCCGGAGGAAGCAGCTCGGGGCAGGGCGGCCGCGCGGCCCGGGGGTACGGAGCGCGGGGGCGGCACCGGGGTGGGGGTGGGAGGGTCGGTACGGCCGGGGCTGGGGGCGAGGCCGGGGGGCTGCCCCGAGTCTCTGCCCGCGCTGCGCGTCCCCGCGCTCTGTGCCCATCTCCCTCGATCCCCTCCCGGGAGGTTTCTTCTTTTTTTTCAGCTTCTCCTCCTGGCCTCTTTCCAACTGTTGTTCCAGGACCGAAAAAAATAACAATTAAGTAGGAGGCATGTCTTGTGACTCGCACAATCTCTCCTAACGCCCGAGTTCAATTTTACACAACATTTAATACAAATATTAAAAATCAATATATCAAGGGGGCTGTTAATGAAATGTTACAGGGAGTGTGTGCCGCCAGATAGGATTCAGTGGGAACGCGTGTGATGCAGCGAGAGCGGGATGCGGCCGTCTGCTTAATCCCCCCGCTAAAAACAAAAGATAAAGGTGTTCATTAAATCATATCGAATCGAATTAAACTCTATCGGCGGGGCCTTCCAGCAGAACAGGAGCCTGAAAAGCAGGGGATGGAGAGTGAATCTCAATGCGGCTCCCGACGACGGAACGGCAATCCGAACGCATTAAAAATAAATCAGAGCGCTGCTGTAGGTCACGACGCGAGGATAGGACGGTGCGGGAATCTCGGGACAGGCAGAGAGCCGGAGGCTGCCCGCGGGTACATCCCGGCGCAGGGAGGGAAAAGCGAACTGCCTGGGCCGTGGGTGACGCGGGGGCTGCGGTAGTCCTTGCCTCGTTGGCAAGGATCGATGATCCTCCGGACCTTCCCCGGCTCCCGGGGCTGCAGTGTGCCCCTCGGCGCGCTGCCAAGCGGCGTCCTGATGGCTGCCGGCTGCGCCTGCCTTCCCCCGCTCTTTGCCCCTCTCCTCCTGCGCCCGGGCCGCTCCCTGCTCTCTCCGACTCGGCCGCGATGCCCTCCTCCAGCCCGGCCCCTCGCTCTGCTCTGCGATCCCCCCGACCCCTCTCAGTAGCCCTTCGAAGCCGCAGGGCTCGAGGGTTAGAGGACGGTGCCGACCCCGACGGCACACCCGCACCCAACACGGTCTCGGCACACGGCTGCGAGACTCAGACAGGAGGCTGCGGGGCTGCTGCGCTCTCTGCGGAGGCGAGGACGGGAGACGAGGGCCCCTAGGGGAGACTGGGCCGCGGCCCGACTCTGCGCTCCCTCCCGGCGTCCCGCAACCCGGGCCCAGGCCACGCTCTGCTCCGTTAGGAGCCGAGGGCAGCGCCCGCAGCGCCCAGGAAAGGGCTCTGACCGCCAGGCCTGCCCTCGCCGTGGGGCCGCGCTGCCCGGGCTCTCCTCCAGCTCCGGCTCAGCTCCCCGGGCTGCTCGGGGCCGCCGCTTGGACTTCGCTCTCGGCTCTCCCGCTCCGGCCCCTGGGGCCCACTCGCTTCGCCCCCGAGGCCGTGCCGTGCCCGTCCTCCTGCCCCCGCAGCCGCGCGGGCCGAGCCGGGAGCGCGGCTGCAGCGGGAGGCAGAGCCGAGGCAGAACCGAGGCAGCGCTGCTTCCCCCGGCTCCCAGCGGCCCCCCCGCACGCTCTCTGCTGTCAGACGGTTTCCCGGCGCTTCGCGATCGCGCTGCTCCGTTCCCCCCTACCCCCCCGCCTTCTCCCTCCGCCCCCCGGGGCCGGGCCGTGCCGCACGGCAGCGGTTACGCGTGCAGCGGCTCCGGAGCACGATAAACACCCCCGGCCCCTCGCTGGCCCCGCGCCCGCTGCGGGGAACAGCCGCGCTGCCCTCGGAGCTGCGCACTGCGGTGCGGGGCCGGGGCCGGCGCTGGGGACGGGGGGGGGCGGGAGGGGGCGGCGGCTTCTCCGTGGGGCCGTGCCGCGGGGCTGCGCTGCCGGGAGCGCGGCTCCTGGTCCGACCTGAACCCGCCGCTCCTCTGTTTGTTTATTTCCCGGCCGCGGTGGCCGGCTGCCAAGCACGCGGACCTTTCCTATTAAAAACCCATTTCTCTTGCCCTGCGCGGAGCAGCTCTTCGCTTGCCGCGCTCCGTTGTGCCGTTAACGCAGCGCTGCGCAGAGCAACCGGGGCCGAGGCGGGGTGGCACCGTAGGCCGGGGAGGCGATGCCCGGCCCCGGGGCCCCTCGCCCTTATCGGACGCCGCTCCCGCAGCGTGGGGCCGGCGCTAGCCCTCCGGCCGGGGCTCCCCGCGGGGCGGCTCCCGGCCCTTCTCCTCCCCGGGGGTATCTATCGGTCGGCCGAGGCGAGAGTATCCAACAATAAAGTAGATTGAAATAAGTCTGCGGTTGGTGAGTTTCCAGCGATACTTAATGGCACTCGCAGTAAACAGTCCCTCTCTGTGCTAGCGGGGAAAATCATCCAGACACAAGCGCATTCCACCCCCTTTAGGGCTCCCTGGCTGTTATTATAGTTATTGCATTACTCTGGTGTAAGCCTTTTGTAACTAAGCTTCTATAAAGCCCCGCTTACAAGCGCCCTGATTAGAATTTTCCTTGCCAGCAACCAAAGGCCACCCGCTTTCCAGTGCTATACAGAGGGAGCCGTCAGCAGCCACCCCTCTGAATGTGCGCTTTGTTCCTGCCAACAAGGAAACGAGTGGGCTTCCACTGGGGAGAATGCGGCCCTTCTGTCGCACGGAGCTGGGGGGCACTGGGCCCGGCGGCGGCAGCAGAGGGGTCACGGGGCCGCGGGGTGCGGGCCGCCCCGGGTCCGGGAGGGGAAGGGAGGGAAAGGGGGGATGCGGGGCGATGCTCTCCCAGCGCCCGGCCCCAGGGCGAGGGCAGAGGGGGACGGGGCGAGCGGCGACCCGCAGGCACGGAGCGGTCACCTCTCCACGTCCAACGCTGACGCCAGTACCGAGAGAGCAGGGCCAGAACGCCTGGCTTTCGCTTTCACCCAGGATGTGTGTAACACGGAGCGTATCTCAGCTCGCCTGATTTTTAACTTCCTCTAAACCTCCGTGTTTCCCCCCCCCCCCCCCATCTCTGTTCGGAGAGCGGCAACGTGAAGCCGGGAGGAAGCACGCTGCCGCCGTGCGAAATGCGGACCATGTGTGGGAGCGATGTGCCCGGCGGCACCCGGCGGCGAGGGGTGACAGGGCAGGGCCGGGCAGGGCCCCTCCGCTGTGTGCTGCCGTCCCGGCGCCGTCCAGAACAGCCGGTGCGATACCGACTTATGGCCGTGCGCCATTCCCGTGTTGGTCGGGATTCTTTCGGTCTGAGGCTTTTTGTGCTTTGTGTTCGTCCACCTCGAGGCTCTGCGGGCAAAGGGTTAAATCTTCGGAGGGCTGGAAGGAAGCAGCCGAGTTTCAGCAAAGAAAAAGAAAAAAAAAAAAAAAAAGGAAAATAAAGGAAGGTGGGGGAGAAGAAAGGTGGCGGAGAAGAAAGGAGTGGGAGCAGGGAGAGGCGAGGACCGCACGATGCCCCTGATCATCCCTCTGGCTGCTGGAGAATAATAATTAATCCCAATCGTAACCCGCGGCCTTTCTCTCCTACTGGGCTCTGCCAGGAAGCGCCTCCGGCCCCGGGGCTCTCCGTTCCTTCTCCGCCCCCCACTCCCCGTCCCTTCCCTGGGCAGTGAGAGGAGAAAGGGCCGCGCTGCCCACCGCCGCCCGTGCTCCTCCGATCGCCGCGCACAGCTGTGGCAGCGCGGTGCCTCCTCCAGCGCTCGCTCCTCTCTCCCGGCTCCGGCTCGGCACCCTCCTCCTCCTCCCCCTTTGTTCTCCCCCCTCCGCCTTTCCCTCTCTTTAAATAGATTTCAAGGCGCTGCCTGGTGGAGAGCGGCTCTCCGGAGAGCGCAGCTATCGCTTCCCCGCCGCTAACCTCCCCCCTTCCTCCGCTCTCCGAGCACAACGCGATCCCGGGGCCGAGCAACCTGCGCTGGGAAAGATAGAGAAAAGCACAACCGGGGCCCCCCGGGTCGTGCACGACCGCGAGCAGAGGGAGGGCTCGGGTTGACCCTCCCGAATGAAGAGGGCCGAGGGCAGCGGGGAGCCCTTACCGGGCCGTGCCCCCCCGCACTGCCCCGCACCCGGTGCGCTCCCGGGCGGAGGGAGGCCGAAGACAGAATGGGGCGGGAGGAGGCGAAGTGCCGCCCGGAGAGCTGTTGTGACAGATGCTCGGCTTCGCCGGTGAGAGAAGGAGTTAAAAGCGAGCGAGCTGCTTGTCGATCGAGCCGCTTCCCCGAGCGGCGGCGGAGCGGCTGGCTGGAAAGCCGTCCATCAGCAACCAGTCCGACCTGCCCGTGATAATATGCGATCAACACCAAATCACCCCCGCCAGGCACGATCCATCATCTCCGCGATGCGATGGGCCCTTTTATGGCTGTGTCTACGCGGGGGGCGGGAGGGAGGGAAGGAGGAGGGAGCGGAGAAGAGGGAGCGGGAGCGCGTGAGTGGGGAGGGGGGCATCCGCCGCAATGGGAACCGCAGCCCCCCCGGCTCCTGGAACGGCGGATCCGAAAGTTGCCGGGCCGGGGCTGCGCCTGGCAGCGGGCCCCGCCGCCTCCGCCTGCCATCAGCCTCCCCTCCCCCAGCCGGCTCCTCCGGGGCGAGCTTGACTGGCGTTAAATTAATAATTAATCGGGTGAAATTGATTAAAGGGCTCTGCGCGCGATGGGGCGCGGGGAGAGCCCTTCCCCTTCTCTCCGGCAGCGGGGAGCCACCGGCCCTGGGAGCTCCGGGGGCGCCCGGCCCGAACAGGAAGGAAAAGGGCGGCGGGGAGCGGAGCGGGGGAGGAAGGCGGCGGCGGTGGCGGCGGCTGCTGCAGCAGCAGCAGCAACAGCCCCGCTGGTGGCTGCCTGCAAGCGAGAGCGGCGGCAGCAGCAGGCGAGGGCTGGCCCCAGGCTGGCTCGGCTCCGCGCAGCTGGGAGTGCGTGTGCGTGTACAAAGCCGGAGCCCGGGAGCTGCCCGAGGGCGGTGCTCGGCACCACAACGCCAACCTCCCCCTCCCTTCCCCCCCCCCGCCGAGATCAGTCTCTGCCACGGAAAGAGTGGGGAACCGCAGGGGACGCGGCCGGGCTGGCGCACTCCTCAGCTGCAGTCCCGCCGAGGTGGGAAAGGGTTAAACGTTGGCGGGGACAGGGGGATGGGAAGCGAGGGGAGGGGGATGCCGAGCGCAGGGAAACCACAGCGCACCTGGGCTCGGCTCGGGAGCCGGAACGAGCCGTCTCCTCCTCCTCCTCCTCCCTCCCTCTTCCCTCCCTCCCAACCGCGCGGTGCCCGCCCGGCCCGGATCGCGGCTCTATCTCCGCAGCAGCGGAGTGCAGCTCCCCCGGTCCTATCGGCCGCTCCTTCTAACCCCAGTGACCCAGATAACGCGGCGGCCTCGCCCCCACTCCCGCCCCGCAGCGCGCCGAGGCCCCGAGCCGCCTTCCCCCCCCCCCCCCCCCGCTTCCTCCCCGGGGGCTGCGGGGCCGCCCCGGCGCTGCCCTCCGTCCGCAGCCCCTCCCGGCCCCTGTGGTGGGGCACCCTCGCCGGGCCGCGTTCCCTCGGGTCGGGGCGGTGCTGCCACCCCCCCCCGGGCCGGCCCGGGGTCATTATATGCCTGCGCGGAGCCAGCCCGCCGTCAAAATACCAATTAAAACCCAAACACCCCGAGCCGGTCTTTCTTGGACACGCGGGTCGGAGCCACCGCAGCCCCAGCGTTGTTATTCCTGGGCTGGAAATAGCCCTGGCTCCGCCCTGACAATCGCCTGTCAGAGGCCTCTCCTCTCCCCTCCCGGAGGCCCTGCCCTGCCCCACTGTATTTACTTTGGAAGTGTGTGCGCGGACGGGAGCGGCGCGGTGCCTCCTGCCCGGCTCCCCCGGCACGCGGGCTGCGGCGGATCCTGTCCCCGCTCCGTGTGACCCGAGATAACCCGGCCGGGGGGGGGGGCACCGGGCCGGGGTCGAGGGGGGAGGGCGCGGGGAGCCCCTCGCTGCGGCGCGCGGAGGGGCGGGGGGGCCGGAGCCCCTCGGCTTGGGGGCGGCCCGTGCCCAGCATCGCCATGCGGGGGGGGGGGTGGCGGCGGGGAGATGGCAGCGGGGCCCGTACCGCCACGAGGGCCGAGCAGCGAAGTTATCACCAGCCGTGACCAAAATAAATGCCTGTGATAAAAAAGCCCTGACAGCATGATCCATTATGCGGGTGTCACCGCGTACAACGAGGTTCAATCAGATACGTCGGTTGCCGGGGACAACGGGGGAAGCGGCGGTACCGGGCTGACTGCTTTGCCGGAGAGGCGGCCGCGCTGCCCTAATGGGGGTCACACGGTGCCATCTGCGCAGGGGTGGCCCGGCGCCGCGGGGAAGGCACGGAACGCGGCCCCGCGGGCGGCCCCGGCCCCTACTACGGCACGGGGCGGGCCCCCGGGGGCGACTGCGAAGCCTCCCGTCTGGGCGGCTCGGCTCCCCGAGTCCCTCCGCAGCCCGGGGCGCGCCGCGGTAATCACGGAGCGCTTGTTCCGTGCGGCGCAACCACCGCCTCCCGAACGCTGCCCTGTTATTAGCGGGGAGAGGCGAGGGGGGAGGGCCGCGCTCTCGCTGCGGGCTCCGCGCTGCTGCACGTCCTCGCCTCCGGCGGAGCCGAGTGCAGGTGCCGAGGGGGGGCGGAGGGGGCCCCGGGGTTAACGAGGGCTTAGGGGCAGCGGGGCCAGGCTCGCGCGCCACATTCCTACAGAACGCCTCCCCCGGAGAGGGGACCCGCAGCCAGACGGTACCTTTCGGCCCCGGCCCCTCTCCACCGCCCCCGGGGGTGAGGACGCGACCTCAAGGCATAAGGCACGGCCCGCTGCGGGGCGTACCCCTCCCTGCGGGGTGTCCCCCCCGCCGGCGGCCCTGGCTCGTGGTGCCCAACGTCCCGGTGCGGGCGCTGCGTGGCTGCGCTACGGTCCCGAGCAGCAGCACGATGCTGCGTCGCCTCCCCCCCCCCCCCCCCCCCCCCTCCGTCACGATTTAATGCTTTCCATGTTCGTCGGCAACTGCGCTTCCGCAGAGGAACCCCGGCGCGCTCCCGGCCCGGCGCTGCGCTGTATTGTGGCGAGTGAGGCGCAGCCGGAGTGAATCCATTACGCCGCGATCCGACAGCACAGGTTTCTGCGGATACCCTCTGATTTACATTTAAAACAGCGCTCAGCCATTGTCTGCCAGCCGGGAAAGAAAACACAGCCCCGTAACTTCCAATGACCTTCAAAGAAACGCAATTAACTGCTGCAATTATCGGTGCACGCCTTGTAGGAAAAAAAAAAAAAAAAAAAAAAAAGACACAGGTGCTCGCCTCGCTGCTGTTTCACCTGGATAAGCAGCTCGTCTCCTTCCCCTCCCCCATCCCCCGCCCCTAAACGCGCACCTCTGCAGCTCCCGAATACAGGACCCCCCTTCCGCTGAAGACAGCGCGGCTTCGCCACACGGCCGCACGCAGAGCTCCGCTGTTCGTGGCGGCCGCCGGGTTCTCTTCGAGGCTCCACAAAGCGCTGCCCGCCCCCCACCTCCCTCCGCCGCCCCGATACGGAATTCAGGTTAATGGGGTGGGCTCAGAGCCGCGCTCCCCTTCACCCCGAACGCCACCGATCTGCGCCCATCGGCCCTCGGAGATAACACGCCGGTACCCCGAGCCCCCCCCCGGCCCCGGGAAGCACCATCACGGGGAGCGGTACCGGGGGGCGGAGGGGGGGGCTACCCGCTCTCCGTTCTCCCCTCTTTTGCACACGCACACACCAAATAAATAAATAAGGAGGCGGCTGGAGCCATCTGGGGTTGGATGGCTTCTCATCTCATTACAGAGCATTAGGAGAAACAGGCAAATATACAGCTATTAAAATTAATCGCCTCGCGCTGTCAGCTGAACATAATGGAAATTATTTATAGGCTGCCTGCGATGCCGGGCTCGTCACGGAGGCGCGGTGCGGAGCGGAGCGCTCGCGGCTCTCGGGAGAGAGAGGCGTGCGGGGCCCGGCCCGGCCCGGCCGAGTGCGGACGGTGGAGCAGGGGCCTCTGAGGAGCCGCTCTCCGCGGGTGCGGGTGTTTGGGCTGAGCGGAGAGGAAGTCAGCGTGGGCTCTTGTAAGGCCGCGGGGCCGCCCCGGAGGAGCGTCCCCGAGGCCAGGCGGGGCCCTCCGGAGCGGGATCCCCCCGTGAGGGGGTGCGGACGATCCGCCCGCAGCTCGTCGCTCGCAGATGCGATGCTAATTGGCGGCCTTTCCGCCGCTGCCCCTAGAGCGGCCTTTCCGAGCCGTTGGCTTCTGCTCGGGGGGAGACGGGGGTCTCTTCCGCTCGGGAAGAAAAAAAAGCAAAGCAAACCAATGGGCTTGCCGATGCCGAGCGGAGCCGGCCTGCTTTTTCCGACCGAGAAACAGAGAGCGTTACGGAAGCAGGAAAGCGCTGCCCCTGCATTTCCCGCTCCGCACGTCCCCCTCTCCCCTCCCCTCGCAGCCGCGGAGCGCCCCACGGGGGCCGAAAGCCGCCGGGCGGGGGCAGAGCGCAGGCGGTGCGGGAGCCGAGAGCGCTGCTTCGGCGGTGCGGGAGGGCAATGGCTGAGCAACAGCCGTCCCTTGTGCTGCCCGCCCGGGGCTCGTGAGCCTCAGCGGATAATTGACAGTCTCGATCCCAAATTGAAACACGTGTTAACAACAACGCCGCGCATCCCAGGAGCTGCCCGGGAGACCGCCGCCTCACGCTCTTTATATATGATTTGAATCCACCGGAGGGAAGTGGCACGGGGTTTGTGGAGCACGTTTCCCCTACCTGTAAATCAGCGCTTAGCACCGCGCTCGGGCAGCGGCAGCTCCGACGCACGCAGCGGGAGGATCGGAGCCATTCCTCCTCCCACTGCCCTCGCAGCGCTGTTTCCACGCCGCCCCGAGCCCTCCCGTGGCCCCCGGTGGGGCGGCGTCGGCCCACGCGTGTCCGCTGGAAACTTCTTCCCCCGATGCCCCTTTAACCGACCCCCCCCTCCCCTTAAGGGCATTTGCCGTCTCCGCAGCGCGGATCGGGTCTGGGCAGGGAGAGAGCCAACTCGTGCCGGAGCGCTTGGACGTGCCGAGGCAGCACAGCGCTGGCAGCGCTCCCCGGGAAGGGCTCCAGGGCCTCCCACCGCCAGCCGCAGCCCTTCCACCCGCAGCTGCCGCCGTCCCCTTCCCGCACCCCGAGGAGCAGCTCGAGCCCCGCGGCGCGACCCTGCCCCGGAGGAAGCGGTGCCACCGAATTCGCGCCGAGGTCACAGCGGGGCGGCCGGCAGATGGAAAATCCCCGCTCCTCCCGCACGGGAACACGGCGGGGACGGGCAGAGCGGTGCCTACGCGCCGCGCAGGACGGGGAACGCCGTGGGATCCCTCCCTCGTGGCCCGCCCGCACCGCCCCGGGAGCTCCCTCCCCCGCGTGGGGCCGGAGCCGCCGGCGGGAAGCGGTTTCCGAAAGGCGGCCCCGGGCCGGGCTCGGGAAAAGGGCTGCGGGGTACGGTTCCTGCCCGGCCCCGCGCCGCGGCTCTCGCCCACGCGTGAACTCGCTGGAAGTCACGCGGGCACGCCGCGTGTCCCGTGTCACACGCTGCCTCTTCTCGCCGGCGCCACGCGCACGGTCGATGTCACTCACGCCGAAACCCACGCACACGCACCGCCCGCCTCTCGGCAGCGCACCGAAGGGCTCACACACCGCAACCCGCACCGACACCGATCCGCACGCGGGGCCGCGTGGGGGCTGCACCTGCCGTCGGGCCCCCCGCCCTGGGACACCCCGGCCCCGCACCCCGTGGCGGGTGGTGTCGGCGGCGCCGCGCCGTGCGCCCGGCAGCTGCGACGTGCCGAAGGCAGCCGGGGAAAGGCCAGCGGCGCCCGGGGCGCGGGCAGAGGCCGCGGCTGATCTCTTGGCAGAGCCGCGAGCGGTTTGGCCGCCGCAGCCGGGAGGCCGGCCCGGATTATTCATCACGGGCGGGCGAACACAATCCTTCCCCCTCCCCCTCCGCAGGCCCTGGGTATTTTGTCCCGGCCGCGCAAACAATATTCAACTCGTGTCCTCTTCCGTGCCGGCACCGAGGAACCTCCGGCTGCCAGAACGGCGCACGGCGCCGGCGTCCCGGTTACCCGGCGGCCGGAGGGGTCCCGGCAGGGAGCGACCGCTCCGCAAACCGCACAGCCGCGGCCCGCGCGGGGCGGCCCGGCGCTTGTAGTGCGCCCGCGCCTACGGCAAACCGCGCTGCGCCGCAGGGCTCGGCGGCCTCGGCAGCGAGCCGAAGCCGAAATAAAAGCACGCTCCGCACATCCCGCGGCTGCCCGGGCGCCGGGTCGCGATCGTCCTCGCCCGCAACCCCCTCTCGCCTACCCCGCTCCCGCGGGGGCTTTCCGCGCCCGACTCGGCCGCCTGCCGGCCTTCCCTCGCCCCCTGTCGGAAAGCACCGCGCGGTGCGGGGCCGCGCTTGCCGTCTTCCGCGAGCGCAGGAAACGTGTCCGGTCCGATTCTTGAGAGGCTGCGGGGCGACGCGCCCTCGGGTCCCTTCCCCATCCCCGTCCTTATTCCTTCCCTTCCCCATCCCCATCCCTGCCGACTCAGCGATGCAGCAGAGCGCATCTCGCTCTTAAATCAAGACAGGATATTTACAGCTTAACTCCCGGTTTATTTTCGTCCCAGACCAAAGGAGCTCGGCTGTCTATCCGGGCAGCTATTCAGATGCCTGCCCCGACCGAGCCCCGAGGTTATTAATTTCCCGGGGTTACTCGGTGCCTCCGCCATGGCGCAGCGGGACGCGCGCTCCGGCGTCGTTCGGGGCCGGGGGACGCGATTGGGAATCGCGGTGCTTCGCAGCCACTTCGCGTTTCGTTACTACGGGAGGAATCAGCCTGCAGCCACACAGTGTCGTTACGTAGAGCCGCATCGATTTTCCAGCAGTGCTCCCCACCGGTTTAATTGTTTTTAGGAATGTCAATTGCAGCTCTCGCGTTCCCTGAATTCATCAGCGCTCACATGACGAACCCCATCGTCGCCCTAATTCGCAGGGCTGCCCGGCCCTAGGGGTGCGTTCGGCAGAGCCCTGCAGCGCTCCCCTCCCCAGCACACACCTCCGGCCCATCCTGCGTTACGGTCTCAGAATGAATGCACCGAATAAATACACCCCGAAATTAGTCACCGTTCCCGGTTTCGGGTTTTACAGCTCAAAATCCCCATCGCGACGCCGAGAAGACAAAATAGAAAGAGAAAAAAAAAAAGAAACCCATACCGAGGACTCATCGAGTCTTAATAACTCGACTAAAAAATAACTAGGAAGAAAAACAAGCCGAAGCCGGGAAACCCGCGCCGCTGCTGCTGCTCGGGGCTGCGCTGAGAGCCAACAGACGCCCTACATTCCGACCCCCGCCATGCTTGGAGTGCCCACCCGCCCCCGGCCGACCGACGCCGCGAACACGCGTGGGACTCCGCCGCGCTGACTCCGCCGGCCCCGGCCGCAACCCCCGGCCTTCCGCGGCTCGGATCGCCACCGCGGGCGCCGAAAGTTTCCGCGCCGCAAGCGGAGCCGAGCGGCGAACTCCAACTGGGAGAAGCCCGGGGCCGACCCTCCGCTCCGCTAAGAGCCCACGGGCACGGCTCAGTCCCGCTTCAGCCTCCTGCCCTCCCCTCCCGACGCTGCCCTCGGAACGGGGATCGGGACCGCGCGGCGGAGGGTCGCGGCCGAGGGAGGCGGCTGTACGGCGGTTCCCTCTCGCTGCTCTGCCGTCCCCTCTCGGCCGCAGCCGGCACTGCACGCCCGGCCTCCCCATATCCTCTCCTCGGCTCCCCCCAGCCCCCGGGGAGCGCGCCGGGCCGCTCCTTCCTGCCACGCAAAGGCGCGTGTGTGTTAATCCCCGACCGCTGCCCGCCCGGCGCAGCTGTCGCCCACACGCCGAGAGTGTCCTCCCCCACCCCGTCCCCGCCACCCCCGGGCCGCTGCGCTCCATTCCGCTCCCGGCAGCCCCGCCGCAGGCTCTCCCGTCTCTCCGGTGCCGCGCTCCGCTCTGAGAGTCGGGGGTAGGAAGGAGGCCGTACCCCCCGGCAGCGCTTCCCCGGCCGGAGCTGCACCCCCCCAGCGCAGCCGCCTCCCCCCGAGGCCCGGCACAGTACGGCACCGCGGTGCCACCCGGCGCGTCATCGGCCGTGGGGAGAGCCGAGCCGAGCCGTGCCATGCCGTGCCGTGCCGCGGGCAGCCCTCGGCTGCTGTTTGTTTTGTTATCAAATCAATTAAGCTGCCGCTCTCCTCTGAAACGGGGGCGGGAGGGGGAGGAGGGGGCACGCAACGAAAGCGCGGCCACTCCTTTGGCATCGCCTCAGCAAAGCGAAGAGCTCCTCCTGTTGGAGGAAAGCTTTCCCGGCGGACGGGAACCCCACAGCACGCGAGCAATTTCGTTTTATTATTGCATTTCGTGCTGCGTTGCTTCACTTCGCGTTACACTGCGCTGTTTTATTGTAGCCCGCCCGTTGGGAGGATCCGTGCTGGCTCTCAGGGGATTCAAATCAACCCGTAATGCGGGTTAGCTCCTAATGTGGGCGCAGCTGAGCAGGGCGCGGCGATGGGGCAGCTCACAGTGAGCACAGGATGGGTGCAGCTGATACCTGGCTCCAGCTGATCGCTGGGGTCGTGGCACTGGGGTAACACAGGGTGCTGCTGCCCATCGCAAATACTGACAAAGGGAGAAAAACGGTGCTCGTGTTCCCCACGTTATAAGAACTCTGAAGACAGATAGAGTCTGTTGCATCTTCTGGGACGTTTTCCGAAATAGCCGCTGGTTATGAAAGCCTTCGTTTTGGGGGCACGCAGCTACAGCGCCACACACAAAAGTGTACACACCTCCCATCAGCAGACGCTTTATGGAAAAACCCTAGCCTCAATCTGGCTGGTGCATCATGGACACAAACGATAAGGTTTGAAGCCTATGAGCTTGAACATTGCAGGACGTCGAAAAGTGGGAGTAGAGGGTGCACTTTAAGGTATTTTCTATTGCTTCTGCATGCTGAGTTTGCCTGTTTTGGAATAACCTGGCTTTGCTGGGTGCAGTTGGCTTAGGGCTCCATGCAGGGCCCCAGCCAAGGCACGGCGTGGTGGCATAAAACCACTCCTGTGCATCCACACCAAAGGGGTGGAACTCAGAGAAGCCAATAGTTGTGATCTTAAAGTGCCAACGAAACAGCAGTTTGGAAAGAATTGCAAGGAAATACGATTTTGTTACGTGTTTACGGTCAGTCCTTACCGCTACTTTGTGCAATAGTGGCGGAGTGCTGGGCGGGAGGGCTGGAAGCCACCGGGGCTTTTTGTGTTTCTGACGGTGGGATGGACCCTGAGCAACTCTGATGGATTGTTAACAGTGTTTCTGGTTTGGTGGGATTTCTGTGCAAACACTGGCAGATGGCATGGGTGGTTCATGTGTTTTCATCTCTCTGTTCCTTCCACGGCATCTCGCAAAACCTGAGATCTTCACATATCACCTCTCTTTCCCTACGACCTCTTTATCTGACTGTTTTTCCCTCTCCTTACCCGAACCACGCCCTGGGCTAATGCTACACCCCTTTGGTCCTAGAGCCCAGACCGCCTCTTTCCCTCTGTTTGCTGACATCCCTTAGCAAAGCAATGCAAAGTGTTCAGGCATCACCCGACGGCAGACAAGGTGTTCAGATGGAGAAGGGGGCATGACCAACGAGGGTTTATAACCGCAAGCCAGGCTCTGGGTACAGTGTTTGCAAGGCACAGGCGCGAGGTGCTGCGGTGCAGGTTTGTGGTGTGAGCCAGAACAGGAACCAGCCCTCCCCGTGAGCAGCAGGCTGTGTGCTCTCTGCGCCGTACAGGGCCGGCCTGTTTATACAGCTCCCGATGGAGGTGATGGATTGGGCAATCTTTTTGCACTGCACTTAGGCTAAAATGTTTCTGGCCTCACCTTAAGGAGGAAACCGTGTGTTTGCCTCCATCGTCAGTGTTTTGAACTGCACGACCAGAGCCAGATAAAACACAGGTCTGAGCCAAATCACAATGAATGTAAACAGTTATGACAAATCATTGGAGTAACCTTTTTCCCTCTCTCTCGACGGCTTAATGCTGCTGCAGACCTCAGCCTTAAGGAACAGGTAGGCACGGCTGAGCTCAGCGTCATTTTAAATGCCAGGTTCAAAAAACGTTAAACTCCACCGGGTCGTGGGCGGCCGGGCCCTTCCTTTGTCAGAGATTCGTACCGGAGACAAACATTGGTGGCAATTACGTCTAAAAATACTTCAGAACCTGCTTCTTGGGGGAGAGCACAGACACCAGGCGCCTGACCACGGCCGTAAATTGCTGTCAGTGACACGGCTCGGGCGTATTTAGGGGACCCGGCTTTGCCCTTTCCTTGACAGGACAGCGGCTCGCCCTGGGGTTCGTCTGCTCATGTCACTGTCATCTGTCATGACACACTCGTGCGGGACCCAGCTGCTTACACCGGGAAAGAAGAAATGTGAAAATAATTGGTTGATGCTTATGTGGCTCCTTAGGCTACACCTGCACAGCCCTTTTCGGGGCTCTCTATTTGAAGAATCATTAACCTTACATATACATACTGCCCTGTATCTTAGATAATGTGCCCTTCTGCCGTTAACCTTTACATAATGCGAGTGCAAAAAAAAAGCCTCGTCGCTACTGAGCGCATCCTAGTGCAATCTGGCTGCAGTTTAACAATGATACTGAAAGCATCGTCGTGTTTTGGTATACTCCTTTCTGAGGTGAGATTGATCCTCCTAGAATCTTTTAAACTCCAGGTTTTAGCAATGCAAATAAAAAACACCTGACTCCTCCTCCCACCCCTCCCCCCCACCCCCCCCCCCAAAAAAAAAAAACACCACCAAACCACACACACACACACACACACACAAAACACACGATGCAGCAAAATGCCCGAGGGCTGGGCTGTGAACACAGAGCTGCTCTGTGTTGCTGAGAAGCAGCCGCCAAGCAGAGCGAGCACGGCGAACGCCGGCTCCGGCACACGCAGGGCTCTGGCTGCTGTCTGCACTCAGCACGGCGCTGCCTCCGGCTTCTCCCAGCAGTGCTGGCAGGGTCTCAGCCTGGGCACGCTGCTTGGTCATGTGCTGTGTTGTGCGTGCAGGGGGTAGGCTTGGGCGGCGTGCTACCAGCATTATGAGGGATTTAAGGGGGGGAGAGAAAAGCGTGGCTCCTCAGCGTAAGATTCACACAGCAAAGGCCCTATAAGGGAAAGTCCCGTATCCCTGGAACGCAAGTGCAGACATATTGTTAGAGGCTAGAAAGGCAGTAATTAGGGCTGGGGACTGATCATGCTTCGTTGCCAGAGGAGATGATTCTCACCGCGGATACAGAGCCAGCTCTGTTTTACTCTGTCAATTCTGCTTTTGAGCCTGCTGGAAACCTTGGAGAAGTAACAAACAGGACTCAGAAGCATGCAAGAAAAGTTACTTCTGGGCGAAACCTCATCTATCAGGGTACCACTTACAGTGTATTTTGGTAGAAGTCCCCAAATTACAGTTCTTCAAAATTAAAATAAATATCAGGCATAATACAGACGGCTTGTTTCTGGATTTCACAGAGCTCCCATCTTTTGCTGCAAGCAGCTTCTAATGCTGCAATGAAATCCATATTCTGCTGCTTCTACTTCTGTTTTGCACCAGGTTTCTTGTTTTTAAACATACTGTGTTCGATGGGGAGCGTGACTTGACTGTCAAATGGCAATGCTGTATATGCAGCCTTTACAACCACCAGCCTGAATGATTCCATGGGTGAAATCACATTGGTCAGATGGTGTTGGCATGGTTTATGCAGTGGGTGCATATAGCACTGGGGCAGGCCTCATTGCTAGCCCCGGGACCTACTGACACACAGTGCCAGGCTGAAGTGCTGGGAGCATTGGGGCCTACTGACGCACAGTGCCAGGTCACAGTGCTGGCTCAGTGCTCCTTGCAGAGCAGGGTGCTCCAAGCCAGCATGGGCTGGCACAGGCACCTAAGGCAAGCTTAGGGTTTGCTGGGCTTGTGAGCCTGGCCCAGATGCTAGCAGGTTCCTCTGCTTTCCTACAGCCCGCCCAGCTGTGCTGCCTGGAAGCACAGCGCGGAACCAGGTCACCCTGAGCACGCTTGAGTATTATTTCTGAGTGGAAATGCTCAGCATACAAGAAAGAAACATTGCAATGCAGAAGAAGTTAATAAAAGAGCTGAGCTAGAAATACCCTCATCACCTGAGCTGAACCTTCTGTCTGTATCATCTGAGCCTTTTGCTTGGTTTAGAACACAGAAGCCCTTTGTCCCAGCCCAGAAATAAAGAATAGCAACCCTTTGGGATGTGAGTGATCCAGTCAGTGATGAAGGAGCACCTGCACAAACCTCATGCCCCTGAACACTGTCTGCTTCCCTGGGGTGCTGCTCCTGCTCAGGATGGGCCTCACCTCACTCCTACAAACTGGATCCCCTTCTCCAGGGGGTTGTCCACAAACACTGAACTGTTCATTGAAGCCATTGTGCTCACCAAGAGAAGTAAAACGTTTCCAAAACAGCTGCAGAGCCATTTCTGATATCAAGTATTACACAGGGTCATGCTAGTACATTTTCATAGAATACAGAATCGAGTTGGAAGGGACCTTTAAAGGCCATCTATTCTAACTTGCCTGCAGTGGACAGGGTCACCTACAGCTCCATCAGGTTGCTCAGAGCCCCGTCCAGCCTGACCTTGACTGTCTCCGGGGATGGGGCATCCACCACCTCTCTGGGCAACCTGTGCCTCACCACCCTTATTGTAAAAAACTTCTTCCTTATATCCAATCTAATTCTTCCCTCTTTTAGTGAAACCATTTCCCCCTGTCCTATCACAAGAGACTCTGCTAAAGAGCCTGTCCCTTACTGAAATTTTCCCTCCCCAGGGAAGAAACAAATTTAAAACAGATGGCAAACAGCAGCGAAACTCAGTGACAAGGCTGACTCATGCGACTGAGGCGAAGGCATTTCCTCAGCATTCACCTTGCTGTCATAGACTGGACGGTGGAGCGGCGCTGGGAACATCGCACCTCCCCCCCCCCCCGGCAGCACAGACCATTTACCAGCACACTGCGGGCGCTTCCCGAAATCGCTGCCCCATGCTTCCCGAGCCGTGCTCAGAGGCGGTGGGAGGGAGCACGCACGGATGGTAAATACCACAGCAGGTTCCCCTGCGCAGGCACCCCCGACGCTGCCAATTCTTGATCCGGCAGCACAGGGCGGATTAGCAGCGGAAGATTAATTCCTTCCTGTCATCTCCCCGGGGAGGTTAAATGATCTCAGGAGCAATTTCTCCTGCTGGGCACGCCGCAGCGCCGAGGCACACCGCTTGCTGCCGCAGTGTGTGTGGGGCTCTCACGGTGGCAGCGAGTTGGGGGAAGGGCCATCCACCCGAGATACATTTATTTAATTAAATGGTGATTTCTTGTGACCCTTTTTTTTCACGTGGAAGGGACCTACAGCGTGTCAGGAGCTGCTAGGAACTAACAAACAGCTGCAGCTACGTGCATCTTGTATGTGGATACGGAACTAGGTCTGCATTGCAAAGGAGGGCTATGGGGAAGAAACCAGCAGTAAAGATGACAGCTCAGAGCGCTTCGCTGCTGATCAGGTCTTCAGTTCCAGGTACTATGCAGTAAGGCAGCAAAGCAAATACTGGCATGTGAGCAGTTTCACTGGTTGCAAAGGGATCGCTCAGCTTCCTTAAAGGTAGGCGTAAGGCTGAGTGCTTTGCTCCACC
This sequence comes from Alectoris magna, assembly GCA_030625065.1. NCBI lineage: Eukaryota > Metazoa > Chordata > Aves > Galliformes > Phasianidae > Alectoris > Alectoris magna. The sequence continues at coordinate 84,157,286 of CM060560.1, forward strand.
AGACTTTGCAAGAGCTGGTTGCAAAGCCCTTGCATCAGCACTTAAATGATACCCGGATACTGAGACAGAGTCACTGTGAACGAGGAGTGAGGGAAATCAGAGACATACAGGGCGGGTGCTTTATAAACACGTTGAGCAGAATGGAGGTGAGCTTCCTATGTGTTAACTATCCATTGGGATGGTTTACGTGGGCATCACTCTCAGAAAGCTGCAAGACTGCTGCTATCCCATTAGCCCAACAAAGTGGCACCCAGAGGCTGGAGGAGTTGATCAAAAAGTTACCTTCATCTCCCACAGGTCCCCTCACACAAAAGTTAGCGTTTGGATGCAAATACCGCTGTCTTGCTATTACGTGTATTAAAGTCAGACGGAGCTGATCTGGAGCAAGATTTCATCTGGAAGGCATCTGCTGAGTAACAATCACGATTCCTGTGCACAGAGGCATGAGCCTGCAAGGCAAAGTGCTTAGGTGTTTATACAGCACAGGGCAGGCTGCACACCCACTGCATGTTGGCACGGCTGGAGGACAGAGAATGCTTATTTACTCTGTAAGGGCACTAAACCTGCACAAATGAAAATTATGCCTGTTGTATGAGTTCCAGGACTTCCCTCCAGAGAACACTTTCCAAAATTTGCTGACTTTCAGAGCTTATGGAATTTCGAGAGCCAAGTGATCCACAGGAAAGTTAAAACCCAGCTAGTAAATGAAATGAGCAATTAACCAAACTGATGAGAGGGACCATGAAAACCCTGCAGCCATACATCCTGGATCTTTAGCTTCTACTTTATTATATAGAAGGAAAAATGCATCTTGTGAGAGGCAAGTTAAAATGACCTGGTTGGTTACTGAATGATACATTCCACAGGTTTAAAACACGTTTGATACTGCAGGCTGAGACAGGGACTTCGGGACCCGCCGCTCCTCCATACCCTGTCTGTCAAAAAGAAAGAGGATGCTGATTCCATCGCTGCTCCCCCCCCCAGAGATAGGAATCCTGTGTGTGGTGGGAGGAGAGGCAGCATCTGCATTCTGGGCTCGCTGCGCTCCCAGCAGCACTGCATCCCACAGCCCCGGCATCAGTGTGCCCTGCTTCTCCCAGCTGCCAGAGGCAGCCTTTTGGGGCTGAGCAACGGTGGCACGCATGTGACAGAGGACAGCTGGTTTCTGCTGGGCCTCCCAGGCTGCTGACAGCTGGTTTTGCCTGCAGCGTAATGTTGTGTGGGCTGCTACAGCTTTGGGAAAGCACGGGTTTAAGAACACCTGAAAGCTTTGCTTAGAGCATTCAGACCTCACTGGACCAGGAGTAATAGGGCAGTGGCAGCCTTCACTTCTGTTTCATCCACTTTTTCATACTCCTTGCCATCACAAGGATGCAGATCACCAGCCGTGCCCTTTCCAGCTTTTGTGTATGGTACATAACCCCTGTGGCTGCTGGGTATCTGCCACAGCTTGCTACGGGCGGCAGGGGAAGCATTGGTGAACCTGGTGCATATCTTGCACCTCCTTCTTATGTCTTAATTTTTGGTCTTACCAATACTAAAAATAAACAAATGAAAGTAGAAATGTGGGTGTTTGGGCCGATCTCTGCAATCCCAGGTGTCACAGAATCACAGAATCATAGGGGTTGGAAGGGACCTCTGGAAATCATCTGGTCTAACCTTAATTTCCCTTTGTAAGCTGCTTTCTCCTTGCAGAATCCATACAACCTCTCTGTGCCTCAGCACTCCTACCAGTAAAATGGGTGCAGCATGTGGCAAGATTTTGGTAGCGGGAGGGCTGTGCTGTGAGATTTCACTGTTTGCCAAGCAATTTGTGGTCCTCCATTAGGATGCACCAGAGAAGTGCAGCATCATTGCCTTCATGCACCCTGGCCCTTCCCCACCTTCTCTGAAGGCAGTACAAGGCACATGCAGCAGGGTGCTTACAGTGGCTTATTGCTTTCCACTGTTGCCGAGGCAGGTACACACTTTGGAGTGTTTTCACTGAGAAGCCACACTTATGTGTGGTGTCTCATGTTTGGAGGTGACTAAAAACACCTGTCGGGCACTGGCTGTTTTCTTCATACAGTAATCAAATGCAGAAGTGATAAACTATTAATTTTACAGTGATTTTTTTTTTTTAATTTTTTTTTAAACCCCAGGAGTGCAAAATCCAAAGAGGACTTAATACAACTGTTCCTGGGGGATGGTGTTCACAGCGTTGTGGCCATATGGGCACACAGCTGGCTAACCACTTCCTCTGCAGCCTACTCCTCAAGAAGGGATCCTCAGGAGGGGCAGAAAAGGGCTAAACTGATAGGAAAGCCAATCTCACTGGCCCTGGGGGAAGCATAACTCCAGCCATAAACAAGTTAGTGAGGAACAAAAGGATGTGCAGAGGGACCGTCTCTGGTCTAAATCATCAGCTGAGACTAATTTATACCACAGAGAGACTGACATATATATATTCAAGCCAGGAAAGCCCAATAATTTAAAAGAAGCAAAAAATCCAATCTGTTCCTGCTTGCAGGAACACCTTTCTTATCAGAGCAATCCTTCAAAATCCAGTAATCACCAGCAAGGCCTGAATTCACTATCGATCCAGCTTCAGCTCTCACGTACCTTCTATCATCAGTATCATGCTGCCTTCAAAGGCTGCCAGGCCCCTCTTCCAAGCAGCAGCCCCCATCTTGCTTTTGGCATCTGCAGCCCAGTGTGAATCTCTGCTCCTGGTCACTCTTGTTATTCACTGGCATGGCCATGCAGACTGCTCCTGGGTGTAGGGGGACAATCCCACAACCACAGAACCATAGCATGCTTGGGTGGAAAGGGAGCTCTGATCCATCTGATCCACCTCCTGCTTAAGCAAGGCTATCCAGAGCAGGGTGCCTGCTGTGATTGTGTGTAGGTAGGAGCCCAGGATGTTCCACGGCTTTCCAATGCAGTTTTATAGAATAGGGCAGGCCCTTCGTGCACCATCATAAACAGAGAGACAAGGTATTACAGAAAGGACGTCAGTGAAGGGTCAGGTCAGAAGCTCATTTAACTCATCATCTGATCTCCACCAGCATCTGGCCACAGCTGCACAGGGAGTCCAGACAGTAGGGGCAGGTTTGAGCTGCACCAGGATTGAAGGGGACATTCTGTGTTTGGGACCATTTCATCCAAGACTGGTTTCAGAAGCACTCAACTCCTTGGCTCCGAGTGCCGAAGACGGCTTTCCTAACATTTCGTTATAAAGCTTGGTTTCTCTCATCATTCATTACAGCCCTCTGGGATTTATCCAGTAACTGATAAGCAATGAACTTGCCCTTCCCTTGCCTTGTCTTGCCTTGCCTTGCTTTCCCCTCCCCTCCCCTCCCGCAGAACACCAGCTTAACAGAGCCATTAGCCCCACACAATGCACTTGCAAACCTCACGCCGGGAAATGCAGAGGGAAGGCTCGCAGGACAATGTTATCTCGGCCCCGGGTACATATGCGACACTTTCCCATTCGCACCTTCCAGGCCGACGATCTCCGGCGCAGACAGACGTCTGTCCGTCTGTCTGAGAACCCGGCGTAGGGCGGGGGCAGAGAGCAGCACCCCGCGGTCTCAGTAGTCCCTTAGGAACACCTCACTTGAAGGAAGCAGTCTCCCCCCATTTCTCTTCCCCTGGGGCAGGGAGGACCGGGGAGAGCTGCGGGAGCTCGGTGCTTTGTTTTGCTGAGAGCTGCAATGCCTCTCAGGTAAATTGTCTCCTCATCAGGGGTTGATTATTATTAAAGCACACAAAAAAGTAATTTTTCATTTTGACTGAACCTAGAGGTGGGGAAACAAGAGCTCTTCCCATTTTCCTTTCCAACCTTGTGCTGGGTACACAGCATGTAAATACCAGCATGAAGGTGCCGTGCTGAAGGAGGTTAGGAGAGCTGGAGAGGAATAGCTGGAATGGAAGTGGCAGTATGAGCAGTCCTGGCAAGCAGGGTAAATCCCCCGGTCTCTGGATGATTTGTTAAGTGTTTTGCAAATATATATAGATATTGCAGATTAGATCGTTTTGTGTGCTAATAACCAGTAACACGTGTATGGCCGATGCACAGATGGGACAGATAACTACATGGTTGTGGCTCTCCTGGGATATTTATGTTCACCTATTAAAGCCGCTGGGGAGTTATCCCTCTCACCTCACTCCCCAGCATTACTTTAACCCCTCTAATGCTTCATTGTTACCATTTAAGTTATCACTGGGTCTGGCTCAGCCCCAGGGTAAGGGAAGCAGAAACCGGGAGCAACGCTTCCCAGCTTCCTGAGCTCCAGAGTGGACCTCAACCTCCATGAAAACAAACAAACAAACAATCAAACAAACAAAAATGGACCATCTTGTTTCCTGTTTTGCCATTAGAGAGCACGAGGAGAATAACTGCAGAATCACTGTAGAATCACGGAATGATTAATGTTGAAAAAGACCTCTGCGATCACCCAGTCCAACCACCAGCCCATCACGCCATGCCCACTGCCCACATCCCTCAGTGCCACATCCACACGGCTCTTGAACACCTCCAGGGACAGTGACTCCACCACCTCCCTGGGCAGCCTGTGCCACTGCCTCACCGCTTTTGCTGAGGAGGAATTTTTGAACTCAGGAGGTGGGTCCTGGTCACCTACTTCCAACCCAGTCAAAGTCACAAGCAGATTTGCCACGCTTGAATGGAAATCTACATTCTAGCTTTCCAATTAATGGCTTTTGAGTTTAAATATTGAAATTTACATTTTTGACCAGCAGCGAGAAATGCTTTAAGGGAAGCGGTGGTAGCTTTGCTGGCCATGTTCTTACGAATCCATCCATGCACAACAGATGACAAACACCCCCCTGCAGTCTCTGTCCCTGCTGCATCCCTGCAGCCTGCAGCCAACAGTGAAGCCTGCAGCCAGCCCCAAAAGGAAGTGCAAAGCCTGGTGATCTCTGCACCTCTGGGCTATGGATGGGGGCACAAGGGACAAGCTGAGCAGTTTCATTTCCATCCTGGGAACAGGGGGATTAAAATGACCCCATCTCCTGATTGTGTATATATATATATATATATGTGGGCCCTATGTAAACAGTGCTCTAGTCAACAATCTGCTGTTATTAAAAATTGCTAATTAAATGAGGGCAGTGGCTTATTTTATTTCCCTAAGTATTTATAGGCTTCCTGCTTTCTTGTGTTTTTCAAGGCTCTGTGTATTTTGCATTTGTTTTTACTACCCGCCCCTGCTTGTCCTACTAACTATTGCTTCATAGCGCTGTTCTGTTGTTGTTTTAACCACACTGAGTCAGACAGAAGGATCTGCCTTATATTAAGACTGTTCTGTTCTCAAAAGAAATTCTCCTACGGAACGCTTCACACCACACCACACCACACAACACAGTGCAACACATACAAATGCAACACGGGACAAATGCAGCACAACAAACACCACATAACACAGCATTTTGATGTTTGTGAAAAACACACATCTGCTAAACCTATCTTTTACAATGTGTTGGCAGCCAGGATAGCATGTACTTTGGGATAAGACTTGGCTTTTTAGTGCGCGTTTGTCTATCTCCTCAAGAAACGGGGCCTTAAACCTTGACTGAAAGGAATTTTCATTTGGTGGCGCTTATCTCTGTTAATTCAGGATGTGCAGTTGACTTTCAGATAAAGAAAGGCACCCAAACTGCAGCTCAGAAAGGGACTCTGGTACGTTCAGTCATCTTTCTGCACAACATGCAGACTGCCATCCTTTAATTATTAATTCTGTGTAAAACCACACGGGACTGAAAGGAAGAGCAGAAGGAAGATGATGTCAACCGGAGTGCTACACTACACGATCCTCCAGAAGACTCCCATGTGGTAACCAAGTCTGAGCATCACGTCAACAGAAGAATTTTCCTTGGCAGAGCATATCCCAAAGACCTGACGTTGCTGCTGGTTACTGTGGAAGCTGCAGGCTTGCACTAAATCTTGAGCTCTGCAGAGAGGGATCTGGGTGTCCTGGTGGATGACAGGTTGGCCGTGAGCCAGCAGTGTGCCCTCGTGGCCAAAAAGGCCACTGGCATTCTGGGGTGCATTAAAAACAGCATGGCCAGCAGGTCGAGGGAGGTGATCCTCTACTCTGCCCTGGTAAGGCCTCATCTGGAGTACTGTGTCCAGTTCTGGGCTTCCCAGTACAAAAAAGACAGGGATCTCTTGGAAAGAGTCCAGCGGAGGGCCACAAAGGTGGTGAAGGGCCTGGAGAATCTCACCTATGAAGAAAGGCTAAGTGAACTGGGTCTGTTTAGCCTTGAGAAAAGAAGGCTGAGAGGGGACCTGATCCAGGTGTATAAATATCTAAGGTGTGGGGGCCAAAGTGATGAGGCCAGACTCTTTTCAGCAGTGTGTGGATACAGGACAAGGGGAAACGGCCAGAAACTGGAGCATAGGAAGTTCCGCACGAATGTGCGCAAGAACTTCTTTACGGTGAGGGTGACGGAGCACTGGAACAGGCTGCCCAGGGGGGTTGTGGAGTCTCCTTCTCTGGAGATATTCAAGACCCTCCTGGACGCCTACCTGTGCGACCTGCTGTAGGGAACCTGCTTTGGCAGGGGGGTTGGACTCCATGATCTCTGGAGGTCCCTTCCAGCCCCTACGATTCTGTGATTCTGTGATTCTGTGCAACCAACTTTTCCAAGTCTCCCACATGTTATGTGCCACCCAGCCTGCCTTCCCACTGAGATACGTTGAGAGGCTGATGTGTGCCCTGGCCTTTGCATGTGCAAGGTTTTATTCTAGAAGGCACCAAAACCAGTTATCACCTTCATATCATGACCCTTTGGGGGCTACAGAGGGGAAACCCATGCTGTCATCAGAAGGTGTGCTTATTGATCCTGAGCAAGCACTGGATTAGAACACGGGGCTATCATTATTGGAGAATGTAAACAAATGGAACAGGAGTGAACGTGATGCAGAGCTTGTGTCCTTGAAAGCTAATTTAAGCTCTCTTGGCTCTGGTTAAGTTTTAAACATTTCTGGTGGGATGAGGGAGATGAGCAGAGCAGCTGCAATACAAAAGATAAGGGTTGGAGCCTGATTGATATCTGTGTTTTGAAGGAAGAGTTTTTGCAGCCCATCTGGGTGTGATTTATCTGATACCACCACAGACCCATTCCAGAATGAGCAGCCCCCAAATCAACGGTCCTTAATCTGGAGTGAAGAACAGGGATAGCACTGAGAATAGTTTGAAATAATCACTCCAGTCAGAAGGTGAAGAACGCAAAATGCCAACTTATAATAGAGGAGGAGGAACTGCAATGCTGACTGCATTCTTAAAAAGAAATAACAATAAAAAGGCATTATAAAGAGGTAAACAGCATCTAAGTACTAGGCTGAGTGCCTGGCACCATGGCCGGGTTTCTTGAAGTGATGTGCACTAAAAAGCCAAGTCTTATCCCCAAAGAGATCCTTTCCTGAGTTTGAATATATGAGGAACTTACTGCTGGCTAACAACTTATCAGGTGTCTGCTGATCCACAGCAACTGTCCCTGCAGACTCTTGCCATGGCAGATGTGGGATAATTCAAGTTCTCTGCATCCTCAGTGGAAGACGGAAGATGTCTGTGCTGATCTGAGGGATCCCATGTCAACTGCAGCCTAGGACATGTAGACATGCAGGCAGTTCTGTGCTAGCAGCTGACTGGTATTGTTGCTTCTTGTTTATGTGGCTGAGCCTGGATGAGCGTGCCACTGACTGTATTGTGGCCACATGTGCTTTTCCTATTGCAATGCAGTTCTTTTTCTGTTTTTCCTCTGTCCTCAGGTAATCAAGTCTCTGAGCCCAGTGTTGCTCTCCAGCATTAAGACTGTTCCTGTACAGAAGGCAAAGATGTTAAGTGTCGAGTCCTGTGGTGAGAAGTAATCTGGGGACCTTCTGATTAACGACCACTGTGGTTTTGACATTACTGTGGTATCCTTTAAAAGTATATGTCCCACATGGCCACTCGTTTACCTTCTATCTACTCGTTCTGTATGGCCCGAGCATGTTTCTTTATTGGAAACAAGGGCCATGAAGAACATTTGTTATAAAAATGGGAACCACACAAAACTAACATGAATTTAGATTTCATTACAAACATGAAACCTGGCAAAGATTAATTGAAACATTTGCCCAGGGCCAATCTAAAGTTCGATGAAATCAAAGGAGGACTTTAAACTGACTTTAATGGTCTTGGGGTCAGGTTGTAAGGCAGATTGGATACATTTCAAGGTCCCTAGGTCAATGGATTTTCTTTTTTTTTAAATCACAGCCATGACGTATTATTCATTTAAAAGATATTTCAGCCAGCAACCATAGAAATCACTTGGTACCAGTTGAACAGGAACTGGATCATCTCCCACAGGCTGTACAGTCTGCAACGTTTGGCTCTTTGGACATTATTTCATCTTGGAATAATCTACCTCTGTTATGGAGGTGAGGGGGAAGCCAGACGCATGACAGTGAGGGATCTGAGAGCCCCACACTTCACTCGAGGTGACCCATGGCCTGGCACACTCCAGAGATGGCCATCCCCAGTGATCTCTCACTGCAGAAGGCAGCCTGTAGGCCAGTGGGGCACAATGCGAAGCCTGTTGTCTCTTTTCTAATGTGTTGGCTTGAGGGAAAGGGTGGGTGGGTTGTTTATTTTATGGGAAGGAGCCTTTTCCTTTTGACTCTAGGAAGAAAAGGAATCACATTGTGTATGTTTACTGAAAGACCCGAGTGCTCCTGGGACATGAAGATAGGGCATGTCCTTATAAATCAGGGTGGAGAAAAAAGAAAGAAAAAAAGAAATGGGCCAGGATTGCCGCAGAGACAGCGTGTGTGCGTGTGCATGTGTGCGCTCAGCCAGCAAGGGGAATGACACTGACACTGTTTCAAAGGAAGGTCATTGCGTAGACCATAAATCTCAAACACTTAGAATTTGTTTCATTCATCTTCGTTAAGCCCTTTTTTTTTTTTTTTTTTTTTTAAACAAGAAGTTCAGCAACTATGGGAGAATTTTGAAATGACTGCTTATTTCTGTGGCCCCACAGCTTTTCATGGCTAACGATGGACGCGGCCAACTGCAGCACGATAGACCTGATCCAGCGCCATGGATGTGAGGGTTCCGCCCTTACCAGGACTGCTGGTGCATGCAGTGGCCGTGCGCGAGTGTTTCCTTGGGTGCCCATAGCACATAGAGATGGAAGAGGGCGTGCTGAGGAGGGCTTGTTCTCGTGTTCTTACACACACAGCTCTGGGCACTCCTGGTACAATGGACTTCTGGTTTGAGGGGGCAGGGCCATTCTTATGGTTCCCGCTGGTTTAGTTTTGCTACTCTGGCTCTTCCATGACTCCCATGAGGTTCTGCTGAGCACCAGATGGGGTTCAGAAGTCCTCCAAAACTCTTTTGCTCAAAAAAAAAAAAAAAAAAAAAAAAAGGGACATACTGTTTTCTCTAACTGATCACGATTAATTTAATTAGTACTTTGCAGGGTTTTCTACCCATATCTCTTTACCTTCGAGACTTTCATTCATCATAACACCTACTTCCATTCTTAATTACACTCAGTGAGCCCACAGCAAAGAAAACATATGTCATTCTCTTCTGTAATCTGGAAATATGAAAAATACTGGAAAAAGACAAATTGACCACAATAAGCATTTAGTCAAATTCCAGCTCTTCATTAACTTGCTTGGTGGCCATCGCAAGTTATTTAACTTTGTTCTGGGCTTGTTTAGTCATATAGAAAATGGAAATAGCAAACCGATCCATATTAATCCATCCTGAAACAACTTTTTAGGAGCTAGGCTTTGCTTAGCTTAGCTTTGCTTTGGTAAGTCTTTTTGAAAATGTCTTATTGTTTTGAAAAATCCCTGTTAATCGTACCGTGTGGAGATACAGAGAAAATCCATTGTGCTGTTTAAATAAGCAAACCAAACTGAGGAAAACAACTGCAGCCTCCTCAACAACTGAAAGGCAGATTCTGTAGGCCTGTGAGGGCATGCAGAGCGTCCTGAGCTCAGTGTGCTTTCAGGTAGTGCCTCAATTTCCACCGGGCTAGTAGACCACTTCCTTCAGAGAATCCAGGTCCACATGAGGTCAGAGAGGACCTCGATTTACAGTAGGTTGGGTTTGCAGTCCAATAACTCCTTCCTAAGCAGATGGACAATTTGTATCAGCCCTTACCTGCTAATTAAGAGGATTAATGACTACTTTCCAGTTCCATCTAATGCTGCTAACCACCGTCACGCTTGACTGCATCCTTTTCCAAGACCAAGGGACTAGGGACATCTAATGGTTAACTGCCTGCATAGCAGAGCATCTTCTCCCACTGCAGCAGGCTGACCTGTGAGATACTCCAATGTTTAACTCCTTCAGTACCTCAGGGGTATGTGTTTTCAAAACCACTGAAATGACCACGACTGTTCACTGTTAATTCAGTGCCTGCCTGTTACTGGTCTCCATCCTGGCTCGATTCTTCTTGTCCTTGAAGGGTGTAAGAAGGATTTGAGGCAGTAAAGGGGGTGGATGAGTTACTATAGTATTCCTGATGGTATCCTCACACCAGAAGAAACACCATGGCCTTCCATGGAAAAGAAGGGGAGTAAAACTATGAAGTCCTGGAGACCAAGGAAAGAGAAATAGACTTGATGAAATGGCCAAATGCCCCTTGTTCTGCCTTCAGGTCTCCCCATGCTCCTAATGAAATGGGCTCATGACATGATAGCTGTAAATCCCCGAGCATATACTCATGTCTAACATTACATGTGGTCTACTGAGTGGAGAGAAGTAGGTGCTGTTGAGCAATTCAGGTAAAATGCACAGAAACAGGCATGCCTTCAAGAAGGTGCTCAGCTGGGTTTTTTTGTTTGTTTGTTTGTTTTTTAATCTTTTTTTCACAGCCTTGTCTAGAACTGAGATGGGGATTAGGAAAAGGTTCTACCAGAGGGTGTTGGGCATGGAATAGGCTGCCCAGGGCAGTGGGCATGGCCCCACATGCTGGAGTTCTAGGAGCATTTGGACAACGCTCTCAGATAAAGAATTTGGGTTTTGGGTGCTCCTGGACTCAATGATCCGTAGAGGTCCCTTCCAAATTGGGTTACTCTAAGATTGTGTGATTCTATGGGAGGATCCCTTAGGAATGACAGAGTTGATGACTCAGATGAATTGAGACACTCAGTGCTGGAATTAGAGAAGAACCTTTGCTTAGCAAAGGCAGTGATTTATATACTAGCCCAATGATCAAAATCCAAAAGTCTCATTTTTATTTTTATTTTTATTTTTATTTTTTTGCCAGGAAAAAAAAAGAAGTCAAGCCAGAATAGGCTAGACAAATAAGAAAAGATCAGACAAGGACATGATTCTGAAGTCTTGGAGGCCCCATTTTTCATAAAGGAATCCTCTTTTTGTATAGCCATAAGTCCTGACCTGCAGTCAAGGTGTGAAGTGCCTGGGGCACACTGCAAGTGCTCAGCTCTTTTCTGGGAATGGTCCCTCGCAAGCAGAGGTGGGGTGGGAGCTGGGGCAGCACTGCAGATTCTGGTCCTGATCATGACACTAGCCCCTTCTGCTCCACTGTTCCCATTTGTAAGATCAGAAGAGTGATTCCCTGTGGAGCACCCCTCAGCAGTGCTTTGAGCCTCACTCAGTTCTGCAGGCTGCTGCAGCGCTGTCCTGTTGCTCTGTGTGCTCAGTGGAGGTGTCTTGGCCTGCTGGGAGCACCAGGACTGAGTGTATGATCTCCTCCAGAGAAGGCGTTGGACAGAGTCGTAATGGTCAGAGCTAGCCATGAGCTAAATAACTATTTCTACACTGCTCAGCACACCTGGATTAGCTATTAGCTGAGTTAGCACTCAGCTCCTGGCACCTGACTCTGAGTGTCTTCCTTAAGTGGCAAAGCAGTAATGTGACAAACCAGCAGGAAGACTCGAACACCCACAGAACTGGAGGAAGAGGACGTCACAGGTCAGTAATTAAGATGCTCACTTGTTGGTCTGTGTGCTGGTGGCTCAGGCACCAGTTCTCCATGTGCCGCTGTGGATAGCACGGGGGGAGGGGGGGGGCGTAGAATGAGGCAGACGGGTTGACAAATGGCTTTGTGCAGTGCAGATGAGTTTGGGAAGGATATCTTTCCCTCTGTAGTTTTACGAGCAGTATCTAAGCTAATGTCTAAGACTTGTGATCTAGTCTTTTGCCTCTAGCCTCCTTGAATCTTATTTGAAATGCTCAAAACCATACATATTTTGGCTTTAAAAAAAAAAAAAAAGAAAAGAAAAAAAGAATGTATCAATTTAGAGCATTTTTCTTTCAAGCTTTAACACCACACTGAAAAAAATGATTTTTGTTGCAAGCCAAGTCCCACATTTTCCTGCTACGTGTGCAGACTATGCTTCAATACTGAGTTGTCAGATTCCATGGGACCCTGTCACCCTCCACTTACCTCCTATTGATTTTGAAGCTGGGAGCTGCTGTATGAAACTGATAGGCTGACTGGGTGTTAGCTTGGGTCTGGAGGCAATTCAAGGGTAAAATGATCCGATGCGACAGTATCTGAGAACTCAGCATCCAGAGTATTACAATTCCTGACTAATTGCCAGTGCCAGGAAACTGGCCTTCTGTCAATCACAGCCACGGAGCAGGCTGACACGGTGTAGCAACGCACACACAACTACCTAATCTGTAGCTTGCAGCAGACTTAATGACCATAAAGAAGATTTCAGAAAGAAAAAAACAAGGCAGCATCTATGGAAAAGGATAGATAATAGCCGATTCAACCGGGCTTCATTAGCGGAGAAGGATGGCTAGCCCTGGAATGAAAAGAGGCTCTGATATTTTCTGGAGCTGGAGTCGTTTTGATCTTAAGCATGTCTTGAGATTTTGGGTTGCTTTCTTAATCTTAAAATGATTTTTAAAATTCCTTTTATTTATTTATTTATTTATTTATTTATTTTTAATACACAGGCTGCCCCGGTATGCAGCCTACTTCCTGCACCTGGACACAGCACAAAGATGTTACGGCTCTCAGGAAACAGCACATTTGTCAGCACGCAGCCCCCGGCCAAACAAAGGGCTGGATTCATTAATGCAATATCAGACAGGAAAATATCCTTCCCCGACCCCTCCCTGCCTTTTGACTCAATCTGGTGAAACAAAACAAAACAAAACAAAACAAAACAGAATTGTCATTGGGCTTTGCAGCCTTTGAGGTTCCTCAGCAGATCGATATGTCTTGGACATGTTGATGGCCCCTAATTTGAACAGAAGTGCTCAAGAATCACAAGAATTTGAGCCTAAATTGCGAGCCACATTTTTTTTTTTTTATTATTTTTATTCCTAATAAGGAGAAAAAATACCAAACTGCTACCGAAGGAGAGATGAGAGCAGGTTCCTGCAGCAGGGAGAAGCGTGCTGTGCACTGCAGCCCACTCTGACTCGGCGTGCACCATTTCCAGCTCTCCCTCGCCCCCAGAAGCACACACCCTTCTGACAGCAGCGCGGTGTTCGTTAGCGCCGTTTGCTCTGCCTGACATGACATTTAAAAGCCCGAGACCTGTACCGCATTTATTAGACGTTGTCATATTCAGCAAAACATTTAAGCAGCTATTCAGCTGGAGGCACCTAAGTAGTCCCAGTGTCAACAACAGGACTTCTCAAATGCTTCAGTGTATGCATGTGTCGGAGTACCTTGCTGAATCAGGGCTTCGGCTGCTGAACTGCAGGGATCACTCCCACCTTTACCTACAGAGCCCCACAAGCACACATACCACAAAACATCATTTGAGTTAATTGGGTAAAATTGCACGTGCTCAGTGACCTCAGGGAGTTCTGTGAACAAATACACCAGTGCCACCCTGCATGCCTGTTTCTGGGATTAGTCACAGTCACCTGCATGAAATGTGGCAGTGTCACCCCTGTGCTCTGTACTCTGTCCCGGGTGCTGGCACATCCCCACACCGCACGGGTGTCACACCTTGACGGAGCAGACTGACAGCTTTGGTGCTGCCATTTTTAATGTGTTTCCTTACATCCCCCTTTCACAGATTAATAATTTCCGCTGGGCCGGAATACTGTCAGGCTGGCATCAGATAACTTCCCAGACAGTGCTATACCTGGCATTGCCTATTTTTTATCTAATAAAGACTCTGCTATCTCTGGTCTATTGCTTGTAATTTACCCTTCATAAATTGACTTGCCAACACAGTCAGTTGTAGAGAAAAAAAATAAGACTCTGACGTACCCCGAGACTCCTTTCAGCTCATCTAAACCACCCCTTCTCAAAACAGGATAAAGAGAGGGAAAAACATTTTGTCAATTAGAAACTGAATTTCAGGTTGCCATGTGCCTACTCTTTCAGTACTGTGACAAGAAGCAATGCTTTAGCCATTTGCACACTGGCAGAAGATAAACACTTTGAGTCCAGAGATGTGGCGCTAAGGGACATGGTTAATGGGCGTAGCGGTGATGGGTTGGTGGTTGGACTAGATGATCTTAGCACTCCTTTCCAACCTTAGTGATTCTATGAAATGGAGTTTGAGATTAGCCTTATTTTGTTTTACAGGAGGAGTGTAACACTCAACCTGGTAACGTCCCCCCTCTGCCCATCCACTGCGTACCACTGCCCCAACCCTGCAAATGCAAAAGCACGCAGAGACCCCACTGAGGTGAGCAGGCAGGAGTTGTGAGCTGCAGTGCTCAAGGACACATCTTCATGACCAGTACACAGAATTCCTGGGTCCTCAGAACTGGGAAAAACAAGCAGTGGCTCCCAGCAGCCCAATAAAAGCGCACCATATTCCCCAGACCTGCTAACTGTGCTAATTGTGCTTCAATAATTGCCTCTAAAATCCAGTTCAATAACAACAAAATATTTCAGGAGTTTCCTCAGCAGCAGACTTGATAAAAGGTGTTGCCAAGGCATGCTGGAGAAGAAAAGAAAATTATACCATCTAACCTGTGGGAGAAATAGGGGTGAGACTTGTTAATTTTGGATAATGTCTACATTCTTCTGCTGGCACAGTTTTAAACTACAGTCCTATAATGGATCTCCTCCTACTTTTAAGGCAATGATAAGAAAATTATCTAAGAAATGGTAATGCCCTTGTTGGCTCTGAATGTACCTTTTGAGTCTCGTCTGTTGAATTTAATGAAAAAATAAAGCTAGCACTGCCATGTTGCCATCTCGATAATAGCATCCCATGTTTGGATAATGAAGGAATTGTTCTGGGGCAGAGCTCAGCAGCCAGACAGGGCAGAGCAGGGTGGCAAGGCACCAGACCATGTGTGGGTCCAAGGCTGACACTTGAAGGGCAGTGCACCACAGATGGGCCTGTTGCCACCTCCCTAGCTCTTGTCACACCAGAAAGCCAAGGGCTGAATAGAGATGGCTGTACAGAAGGCTGTAGCTACCTAAAAATAATTCTTCAACCCCAAAATTTGAGTGGTTACATTTGTATTTTAGTATCTTGTATATCTATTTAGTATATTGTATATTATATATATAGTGCATTTTTTCTTCAGCACACAACACAGGCATTAGAGGAAGCAGAGATGCTCAGATGAAAATAAATAAATACCTTTTGTTTCCTAATCACGACATGTTCGACGTGTATTTGACAACTGGATTGAGCCTTTGAAGTCATAACATGTTACCTGAAGATATGGCTTGATTACAGCCTAGACATGAATGTATAATGCCGATTTTCAAAGGGCCAATTAGATGCAGTATTTCATGTAGCTGTTCCATGAAGAGTGAAATTATGCCAGCATATGTTGTATGTTAATCACTTTAAATTTTAGAAGCTATTTCTTAGTATGATGACAGTAGTAAGAAGGACTTGACTGAGCACACTTTGCCTTGCTTGAGGCTAACCGTGGTCTGGTAAGTAGTTTGAACTCTGCCCTCCCAACCCATCCCGCACATCTCTGTGACGTCAACACTGCGCATGCCCTACTATCCCTCTTTACATGGAAGGATCTTATAGAATCACAGAATCATTAAGGTTGGAAAAGGCCACTAAGATCACCTAGCCTAACCAGCAGCCCATCACACCATGCTCACTGCCCATGTCCCTCAGTGCCACATACACACGGCTCTTGAACACCTCCAGGGACGGTGACTCCACCACCTCCCTGGGCAGCCTGTGCCACTGCCTCACCGCAATTCTGAGAAGAAATTGTTTCTACTATCCAACCTGAACCTCTTCTGCCCAGCTTGAGGCCATTACTTCTCTGGTCTCTGCTAGAGGTGGACTTGCCTGTGCCTCACAGGTAACATTGGCCTGCACGACTTCTGTCACTTGATCCTGCAGCACTTGCTTAAGCAAAGCTTCCATTGCACTGCATGGGCATTTTGCTTAATTCACAGCAGCTCAGTCAAACCCTTCGGAGATCAGATCGAGAACTATTAATGGAAGAAAGAGAGGCTGCTAACACATCCGGCCCTCCATATTCTACCACCCGTCAGACCCTGATGCTGTTTTTGTCAGCGTTAGGTCACACCATTATTAGTTCTGCTCTCAGATGATATGCACAATTTGGAAGTTTTCTCAATGCAGGGCAGTAAGGCAATACTACAACGGAACAAGATATAATAATAACTTCCAGTACCTTAAAGTTCCAGAGAGAAACAATAAAAGTTACAGCAAAAAGATCGGTGCAAAAGCCAGAAAATTCCTTGCTGCAGGTGGGACATGGCCCTTTGTACAGAAATCAAATACTCACTCAGACAAAGATTAATTAAAAGCGTTGCAGGTGTTTTCTTCCTTTGCAACCTGTTTGGCTTGCCGCTGCCTGAGATTACTCATGCTCCAACGATGAGTGACTTCAGGCAGTTCTTCAGAGAAATTCCACCCAAAGTACTTTCTGATGGGTAACGATTCTCAGGTTAAACTAAAAAGCATGACGCCTGTCTCACTTTTACAGGAGCGGTCCAGTGACCTTTTCCAAAGATGTTTTCTGAAGGCTGGATGGACTTCAGCAGATACGTGACGTGAACACGTAGGACCAGTCATACACAGCAGCTGGGGAGGAGGTGAGAATTAAAAGATACATGAGAGGAAGAAATCCCCTGATTTCTGAACATGTTCACTGGAGATCACATTCTACTCATTCTATGGCAAAAACGGTAAAGGCAATTAGGGGAAGGAAAAGCTCCTCTGCATGCTATGCTGCAGACACCTCCACATGAGCACTTGCAGGGCTGTGTTTTCCATCACCAGTTTGGTGATGTCCCTTGTGCAAAAGCTGGTGAAAACCTTCTGTAGGCGAACCTCAGGGCTTTCTCTGAATGAATGTACACAAGTCACTTTTTGGACAGCTGGTGGCTCGAGTGAAGTCAACCTAGTCAGAATTTCCAGCATGGCTACAAGCAGCAGCTAAGTGGGGAAAAACACAGCCTGCACACAGAAATGTGATGGTGATCCTCCGTGACCCTTCCAGTGATAACCTAGTAGAAATCACAAAATGCATAAACCTGTAAACTTCTGTACTGGGATTTCTCCCTCCTGGAGCTCTTCCTTAAACCGCGTGCGTTGACACAACTGTGCAGCCCTAATGCCTCCATTGGTCAGGCAGGACTTGCCCCTTTCCCTTTTCTACGTTTCCACGGCATTTTTGCATTTTAAGGGAATGTCAGCACAATTGCAGTGTTTGCTTAAAGCTGAGCGTGTGCAACGAGGCCGCCACTCACAGCGGACACCTGGCTGAGGAGCTGGGAGCAGCAGGGAACCTGTCACACTGGGGACATAGGAGCTGCTGCCACCAGGCACTGCGAGGCACTGGTGTCAGAGCCCAAGTTTTACACCCCTCACACATGCATATGTATTTTATCTCATTACTGGCATCAGCTGTACTTATTGTTACCAATTTGTGACCCAACGCTATTTTTCTAGCCAGCCTCAGCAGGACAGGCTGGTGTGCAGAGCAATATTTGCATGTTGGCTGGCTTTTCTTGGTATGCATGTTGTTAATACACACATAAACAGGATGCTATTCATATTTAAACAGCACTTTCTGCGTCCAACGGCATCACAGTCAAGGGGATGGAAACGTTCTGATTTGTATCACTTATCTCAGCAGATGTTGTTTCCTTCACATGCTCTTACTTCTGTAGGGCTGCTGCAGTAAGGCGGTTAGAGTCACACAGGATGAGATGCAGGCACTAATAACCCCCACTCCCCTCCCCAGAAGCCTAAGCTTCAGCCTCGCAGCTGATCTTGTAATGATCTGATCTTGTAATGAGCTGATCTGGTAATGGAACGGATTGTCTTGAGGGAGATCACGCGGCAGGTGTGGGATGACCAGGAGATCGGACCTAGCCAGCATGGGTTCGTGAAGGGCAGGTCCTGCTTGACCAATCTGATCTCCTTCTATGATCCTGTGACCCGTCTTATGGATGAAGGAAAGGCGGTCGATGTGGTCTACTTAGACTTCAGTAAAGCCTTTGACACTGTCTCCCATGCTATTCTCCTTCAAAAGCTGGCAGCCCGTGGCTTGGATGGGTACACTCTCGGCTGGGTAAGGAGCTGGCTGGAAGGCCGGGCCCAGAGAGTGGTGGTAAATGGAGTCAAATCCAGTTGGAGACCAGTCAAGAGTGGTGTTCCCCAGGGGTCGGTGCTGGGGCCTGTCCTCTTCAACATCTTTATTGATGACTTGGATGAGGGCATTGAGTGCACCCTCAGTAAGTTCGCGGATGACACCAAATTGGCAGGGAGTGTCGATCTGCCTGAGGGTAGCGAGGCCCTGCAGAGGGATCTGGATAGACTGGTGAGCTGGGTTGAAGCCAATGGGATGAAGTTCAACAGGACCAAATGCCGGGTCCTGCACTTTGGCCACAACAACCCCAGGCAGCGCTATAGGCTTGGGGCGGAGTGGCTGGAGGACTGTGTTGAGGAAACAGACCTGGGGGTACTGATTGATGCTCGGCTGAACATGAGCCGACAGTGTGCCCGGGTGGCCAAGAAGGCCAACGGCATTCTGGCTTGCATCAAAAACAGTGTTACTAGCAGGAACAGGAAGGTAATTGTCCCCCTGTACTCGGCATTGGTGCGGCCGCACCTCGAGTACTGTGTTCAGTTTTGGGCCCCTCACTGCAAGAAAGACATTGAGGCCCTGGAACGTGTTCAGAGGAGGGCTACGAAGCTGGTGAGGGGTCTGGAGCACAGGCCTTATGAGGAACGGTTGAGGGAGCTGGGATTGTTCAGCCTGGAGAAGAGGAGGCTCAGGGGAGACCTTATAGCTC
Organism: Alectoris magna; assembly: GCA_030625065.1. Taxonomy (NCBI): domain Eukaryota; kingdom Metazoa; phylum Chordata; class Aves; order Galliformes; family Phasianidae; genus Alectoris; species Alectoris magna. Next base: position 84,176,504 of record CM060560.1, read on the forward strand.
TCTATAACTTCCTGAAGGGAGGTTGTGGTGAGCTGGGGGTCGGCCTCTTCTCTCGTGTAATCAGTGATAGAACTAGAGGGAATGGTTTCAAGCTGCGCCAGGGGAGGTTCAGGCTGGACATTAGGAAGTATTACTACTCGGAAAGGGTAGTCAGGCATTGGAATGCACTGCCCAGGGAGGTGGTGGAATCACCGACCATGGGAGTGTTCAAGAAACGTTTGGATGTTGCGTTGAGGGGTATGATTTAGCTGGGAAGTATTGGTAATGGTTGGACTGGATGATCTTCTAGGTCTTTTCCAACCTCGATAATTCTGTGATTCTGTGATTCTGTGATTCTTTGCAATTGTTCACCCCCTCCTTTCTCCAGACTAATGTGCTCCCTTTATACTTCAGCTCTCCTCTCCGTTTTCATTTGCATATATTCAAGGCCCTAAAGAAAAACAGCTCTGCATTAAAAGGCCATTATAGAAATATATGCTATTTAAGCAACAATGGAGCATGCTTTCCATTGGGAGGAATTAAAAAATAAAAAAAAAGAAAGAAAGAAAGAAAGAAAGAACGAACGAAAGAAAAAAGGAGGAGGATATTTTAATTCCAAATAAGATTTAAAAGGATGTCACATGTTGTTTGGGGTACTTTGGCTCACAAAATTCGTCCTTGCTAATGTCTGCAATTCGTCGTGGCTCTCAGTGCAGTTCGGCTCTGCCTTTTGCCGTATGTTCAGACATGCAGAGAACCTGATGCCTCCACGTGCTGCACCACCCCTGCAGCTCTGTGCTCTTGTGCTGTGGGTGTGAGAGGCAGCGCAACCCACACTGGGCAGCGTGCCACATGTCACACTGACTTCTGCAGGCTGCTGGAACCAGCAGGGCCAGCCCTGGCAGCACCAAGCCTTCATTCCTGGAAGTCAGTGCTGCATCCAGCAGGATGCTTCTCTTCTGCCTGCAGGAGATAAGGCACCAGAGGGGGTTGCACTTGCTAAACTTGTGTGTGAAACGGCGGGAACAACGAATTTCTCCACCCTCCTACATGGACTTACTGTGTTCAGTTTGGGGCCTCTCACTGCAAGAAAGACACCGGAGCCCTGGAGTGCATCCAGAGAAGGGCAAGGACACTGTGAGGAGTCTGGAGCACAAGTCTTATGGAGAGCAGCTGAGGGAACTGGGATTGTTCAGTCTGGAGAAAAGGAAGCTCAGGGGAGACCTCATTGCTCTCTACAACCACCTGAAAGGAGGCGAGGTGGGTGTTGGCCTCTTCTCCCAGGTAACAGTGATAGGATGAGAGGGAATGGCTTCAAGTTGTGCCAGGAGAGGTTCAGGTTGGATGTTAGGAACAATTTGTCCTCAGAAGGAACAGTGAGGCAGTGGCGCAGGCTGCCCAGGGAGGTGGTAAAGTCACTGTCCCTGGAGGTGTTCGAGAGCCGTGTGGATGTGGCACTGAGGGACATGGGCAGTTGGTGGTTGGGCTAGCTTTTAACCTTTGGTAAAAGCTTCTGGTTGTTATTAAATAAAAAAAATGTTCAAGTTATTAAATTAGTTCCTATCCATAAACACAGGTTCTTTATATCCTAAGGAATCAGCCTCTGCGGTAGTCCTCTAGGAGAAACAAAGCACTTGTACCATAAAGCCCAACAGTTTGGGGGACTTTATATTCTCTATATTCCTATTCTATAGGAATCTTGTGATTTGACATGGGTCAAAATCCAGACTTACCCAATAATGCGTAAGAAGAATGAAATATTACAGAAACTTTCCTATAAAATGGTACAGTCCATTGTGAGAGCAACTGTGGTCAGAATCTTAATGACAGTTTGAATTTAATGTATTGGAAATGATAGTCCAGGAGGATTTGTAACCTTGGGCAGTTAAGAAAAATGTCTCTGGGTGTATCTTTGCATCTTTATGCATCTAAACACTTTCAGGGAATAGGCTCTCAATGCACATAAAGCTCATACAAATGAGCATCTGTGTCACTTGTGTCATGGGTTTCAGAGTAACTTAATGCAAGAAACATTAGGACTCTATCACATGCTGTTAAGAAACGGAACAATGGAGTTGAAATGGGCAAAGATGATTCAGTTCAATCTGAGGAGTCGCTTTGTATTCCCCATCAGTTGAACAATCCTTTCATCTTTCAAGGAAATTGTAACTGTAATTCACTGGGACAAAGTTAGCAACTTCTCTTTTTATCTAAGTCCTATTGCTGGTGCTTGTCACAGACATTCAAGGACCTCCTGGGAATCCAAAGGGACAGTTGCATCCTCCTCTCTCAGCCAGCAAGAAGCTGGGTATCATTAACAAAGCGCAAATTAGTAGTGAATTTTTGAGGGGGTAAATGTACCCCAGCAGGAAACCATGGCTGAAGAGACAGGATACACATTTCAGCTCAAAGTCCTGCCTGTCAGTGGAAGGTTGCGACATTTTCCAGTTCCAAATTAGACACTCATATGTTTGCTGCAGCAAGGTGTCCGTCATCATTTTGGTCCATGGAATCAACGGCCGGATTTCACAGAAGCCCATGACTTCTTATTACCATCCTGAGGAAGCAGGAAGCCCCTCATAGTAAAATGGTGCTTTGGTAGTGCCTCCCTGCTGCTTCCACAGGAGCATTTTGCCCCATGCCAGATCACTCTCTTTCCAGCAGCATTTATGTACTTGATAAACTTCTCACCCTCCTTGTTGTCACTCAAAATCTGTGTTTTTCTTTTGCCTCCTGGGTCACTTCCCCCAGCCTCAGCTGAACAGGATTACACCAGAGAGACCTTCAGCGGATATCATTGTAATTATAGCCTTTTCCTCCTGACCCTCTTTTCTCACATTGTATCACAGACTAACAACGTTTACCCTTTCCTTAGCAGCTGAGCAAGCTGATGAGCTCAGTGTAAGAGCAGAGGGTCTTCTCAGCGTAACTCAGATAGCAGGGGTCCAGGAGGTAATAAGAAGGATGAAGAAGGTTTTGCCCCTTCTCCAAAGAGAAAGCTAATTGAAAACCAGTTATTTTCATGCTATTAAAGAAACTCAATCAGTAACAGGCAAGAAATAATCCTCTTATATAACAGGTCAAATAATAATATGTCATCAAGGTGCTTTTAACTTCATTAAAATTTGTCCCTTGATAAGTGACATTTTAATTATGTGATCAGGTAATAAAATAATATGTGCCTGAAAACTTATGTCCAGCCCACACATTATTAATGGTCCTAAATTAACCCCAGCTGAGAGCATAGAGCTTAATCTTAGATAGCAAATCCTCTACTGAACATTTTTCACATGCACGTTTTAGAGTTTTGAACCCATGATTCAGTTTGGCGAAATAACTGACACAGAGACATTAATCTAGCCCATAAAACAAACAATAAAGGTAACAAATGCTTTTTAATCTGCATTGTAATGGCGCCATGATCTATCAAAATGTTGGGAAATTGAGGATTAGACTTCTATACTGCTTTAACACAAGTATTCCCCCGAGGATCTTGGCAGTTCGTCTAAACCTGGGAGGTGGGTCCCAAAATGGTGTAAGCATCTCATGAACCAGATAAAGCGGCCACTCCCATACACTGAAGCACATTTCTTTCATGGCTGGATGAATTTGCCAATGTGATTCTGCTTCCTCCTCCCAGGCAGAACATCTATTCCTCTTTTTTTTTTTTTTCCCCTGTAGTTGAGGCCTTGTGCTTCAGTTACTCTCTTACCACTGCCCAGAGTACATGTGGTTCCTTGGAAAGCATAGAGCAACTCACGCCAAGCACTCTGCCTGCATTTGGCAGGGCATGATGCACTGCGCTGAGCCTCGAGCATGGCAGCCTCCGTGTCCAAAGAGCGGCAATATTTAGCCTATTCATCTTTGCTGGTGGGAAGACATTATAAAAATGGGAGAGCTGACTTCTTACGGGAGAGTTGGATGCAAAAGAAAGACTCATTTCCCAGTAAAGATTAAACCACAGTTGAGGTGGGAGATGAACAAGGCATCAAAATCTACAGCCAAGATGTATTAGCAGACCTGCCTGGCTCTATGAGAGTAAAGCCAGCTTGAGGTATGTGAATGCTTCACTCAGATGGAAAGATACAGCTGTGGTAAGTCCTTGGAGGATGACTACTCACCTGTCTATCTTCCCAGTTTCATCCAGAAAAAGAGACATCCTTGTTGGATGGAAACATTCAGTCAGACAGGCAGGGAGGGCTTCTGTATGTGGGCCCCTTGGGAGAAAAGTTGCAAGATGTCCCCGGGGAGGTGGCAAACACCATTCTAACCTTGGGTACACTTGAGTGAAGGATGGCCTGGAGAACATGGTGTGGGCTTCAGTATAAGATTGCTCCTGATCTGGGAAAAAACAAAACAGGAGTGTTTTTTCAAACTAGGAAAGAGAAGGGTAGATTGCATAGGGTTAGGCATGAAGAGGCAGCACTTGTGGTACCTTGTCTATCAAATATAGGAATATGACTCTGATAGGAAGGTGATCTTAGCTATTAGAATCCTTTATGTACAGTGACCTTTTTCTTCTTATTTTTTTTTTTTAAAAAGGACTTCAGAAAAAAACATCCGTGCAAAAAAAAATCTTTATCTGTGAACGTTTAAAGCTCCTTGCATTTGTAGATATTTGTTGGAGCAAAATCCATTAAAAAGCAGAATGAACTGTGCTAGTCAGAAAACTCAGTGCGAGTCATAAACTCCAAAGGCTCAGCTCCAGAATTCAGCTGCTGTGTCCTAAACAACGTGAGTCTAATCTAACGTATAAACATCTCCAAAGCATTCATCACTGTAGTATCTAGGTCATGTACATAGATTTCATAATATAGTGGGATCTGTCCAGAAGGGATGATCAATTTCCCATTCATCTGCTGTGCTGCCTATTGGCTTTGCCATTACATTAAAAATAATGGAAGTTACTCTCTGATCACAAGCATGTAATTCACAAATGGGCTGCCCCAATGTGATTTTAATGCAGGCATTCAGGTAAGATTTATCGTGTTTAGCTTTGCTATTTTGCAGCTCCCCAGACATTTCCCAAGAGCAGAGTCTCTGGCTGCATCACTCCATTCGCATCCTGCTGTTTCCAGAGAGCAAATTTGGCTTTCAGCAACCCCAGGAGAGAAAACTAACTGGGAGGACAAAGGTACGCTGTTTCAAAGATACACACGTGCATCTGCCACCTCTTTTATCCCAGAGAGCTGGAAGCTGTTTGGGAACTTTGATGTTCTGTGGGGAGACACAGACCAAGCAGGGATGGGCCTGGCCTGGCCTGGGGGCTGTTCTGTTTTATACCTAAGGGGCGTACAGAAATCTCCACGCCACCCAGCAACCAGCAGAATATGCTTTCTTCCCATCCCTGGTGTTTCCTCTCGTGGCCTTTCTGCTATGCAGGGTGCAAACAAATGCAATGTCCAAGTCATGCTGAAAGACACAGACGTTACCCCCAAATTATGCTGGTGACCTGCAGAAGAGTTGGGTAAATGTATGCATTAGAAAGACAGGTGCCCCAAAAGACTCTGGAGGCAGGGCTCCTTTAAATAAAAAAAAAAAGAAAAAAAAAGAAAGAAAGAAAAGAAAAGAAAAGAAAAGAAAAGAAAAGAAAAGAAAAGAAAAGAAAAGAAAAGAAAAGAAAAGAAAAGAAAAGAAAAGAAAAGAAAAGAAAAGAAAAGAAAAGAAAAAAAGAAAAAGAAAAAAAAGAAAAAAAGAAAAAGAAAAAAAGGGAATAAAAAGCAGTGAGAACGGGAATGGTTCTGAAATGGAAAGTATGTAATAAAAACTGTTATTTATTAATAGTGTTGCTGGAAACTCCCTGGAAACTGTATCTGCCAGCAGCCATATCTGCATGTCAATCTAACTCCCTCTTTTTATTCTGGAGCAAAAAAGCTGCATTATTGCTCTTGCTGCTGTTATCCCCTCTCAGGCTGCTCTGATACATGCCTCTCCAGTTCCCTCCTTTTGGGACATTTCCCCTCCCATGCCATCTGCCTTACGCTCCAGCTTCTCCTCAGTCCTCCCAACACACAGCCTGAGCCAAGGCCCCTCAGCACCCTGCCTGAGCCCACGGCTACAAGCACTGTGCTGGGGGAGGTTTTGGTACTTCTGGTACTTCTGTCTGCCCTGAGAGCCTCAGTGATGTTTCCGAGATCGTGAGGGACTCTGAAGGACTGTGGCCCTGTCACTGCTCTGGGTCAGATGTTGCCAAAACACTGAATAGATCCTGTGGTTCCTCTCCTGCTTGCAGGGCTTCCTGGCCAGAGCAGGAGATGGTGGGACCTGATGTTAACTTCATATCATATCCTGCATCTCTTCTTTGCTCCGGTAGCCTCCAAAACCATTGGCATGCACAGGCAGCTAAAGCCACCAAGGTGACAGGCTAGCATCCTGACAAAACCCTTGCTGAAGGGTAGATAGTGGATGATGCAACATTTTTCCATCTAGCATCATCAACGTGGTGGTGGGCCAACTTGGTGTCCCGTTTACTCCCTGTGTTTGAAGTTTTTTACTAGACAGCCTCTTCCAGGTGCTCTGATCCAGGCACTGGCTGCTTTTCCCTAAATCAAGCTGCGTGCTTGACTCTCCCCATACATTAACTAGCAATCTGGTGCACTCCTGCAGCCAAGGAGCAGTGAGGCAAAGGAGCAGCTTACTTCAGAGCAGGAATGATGAGAGCTGGATGTGGTGGAAAGGGAGCAAGCCTCTAGGAAGGAAGGCTCAGGGCACCTCCAGCATACCAAATCCAGCAGATAAGCAAGGAGGGAATGAAAAAGAGTAGGCAGTATGGGCCAGTGCACTACAGCACTGGAGAACAGGTATAACCAGACATGCTGCCCAGGTTTGGGTAATAACACCCTGAGGGTGAGGGCACAACAGAAATGGAAGTGTGCTCGCTCTGATTTCCTGTCAGACCGCAGCTCTTTGCACGAGCCTGCCTGCACACGGGCTCTGCTTGGCAGAGCTTGCTGCTGGGAGCAGCCCCAGCACGGTGCATTGGCAGCATGCAGACAGGCAGACGGCGCAGCCACCAATTAATAGCAGGCAGCAATATTTAAACTAATCATTACAGAGATCAGCATAAAACAGAACTCTTATTAAAATTAACAGCGTAGTCACTAAAACTGATGCTGTTTCATGCTGTTCATTAGCTAACAATGGAACCTAGCCAACAGCACTTGACCAGGGCTGGGGTTGCTTTTAGTCCTGTGTGTTCTGGAGAAGAGGCTGGTATGATTTCAGACGCTGTGTGGACGCACTGGTGTAATCCACTGCAGTGGTGCTAAGAGGGAAATGGCACAAAGATGGTCACTGCCATGACCAGGCTGATGCTTGAATGCAACTGCAAGACTCCAAGTCAGGAGGCAAGGAGAACTTACGCCACAAAAATACCATTCCAGCACACTAAACTGCTAAAGTAGATACCTGCTCCTGATAACTTTTGAACCATTTGACAGCATGTGAAAAGCTTTAATCAGCCCCCACAGTGTGCATGAAAAGGGGCAAGCAGACAGAGCCCTTATTAACGTCTCCCACTGAAAGGCTGCTCTATGAAATCACACCTCCCTGAGGAGCAGTGAAGATGTGAGAGAGTACCCTCAAAACAAGGGTGTGCTGTGTGACCAAACTAGGACAGGAGAAGAGACTTTTCACCACCAGAGAGGGGATTTCTGCCTTACATGAGCCTGTGATGCATCCCTTCTCTAGTCCACTGCAGATATACAATGAAACATTTTCTTCAAATGCTTTTATAATTTATCTTGCCTTCACAATAGTCTAGAAGTGCATGCACAGTCATTTACCACGTCTCTTAGGGGGGAAAAATTATTCAAATGTAATTTCCAAGAGACTGAATTGGTACAAGAGCAGATGCTAAACTGGCAAAGAAAACTGCCATCAAATTTTTTTAACCCCTGTATTTGTTTGTCTATTGATACCCTCATTTAACCTCCCTCCCTTTCTCCTGCTCCCCATCAGACTCCCTCCAATCCTTCACTTATTAATCCTGACAAGGTCACACTTTTGCTGGGTGATGTCAGACCCACTGATCTAACTGCTGACCTCCAGCCATCTAACTGCTCTGCTCCTTAATGTTCCTCAGGTCTCAGCATGTGCTGTCTCCCTCTGACCTCAGGGGCACTTTCAGTGTCATATGAGTTGAAACATCGGTCTAGAACCAATTGTACAGCAGTAGGGCTGGGAGGATCCAAAGAGGGTTGTTGTGCTTAGATCTATGTAAACACCTATGAGAGACAGCTCCTGCCCTCATAGGGTTGCAGTCCGAAAGAGAAGGCAGAGCGTGAAGGAAGTGGGAAACATGAAAGCTAAATGTTCATAGTAAAGCTAGTCACATAGCTTGCTAGTCTCTTGCTTCCTCCTCACCTTTTCAAATTTAAAATAAAACAAGTTATTGGCTTGTTTTACATAGTGTTGTAAATTACTATTTGCAAAAGTGATCATTTATTTCAGTCCACCTTGGTTCTGTGCCAAGTTTCTAGTTTCCCAAGGAGGTCCCACCATTCTGCAGGAATAGATGCACCAGAAGATGGAAGGGAAACCCTTGGTTGCCCACTCTCCCCTGTCAGAGATAGCTGCAGCCTCAAAACAAGCTTATCAAGGATGATCTGAATGCAATGCAGCCCAAGGTGTTCTGCCAGCTACCAGCACGGGACTGGAGGGGAAGGAAGGTCTTCATACCTTTGCTTGCCCTAATGGTGACCCAAAAGGGAGGGTGCATCTGAGCCACGCCACAGAGTACACATCTGCCAAGGAAAGGACAGAAAGGAAGTTCTGAAGAGCAGGAAAAGGACTCTCAAGTAGGACACAATGTCTCTGATGTCTAACCCTAAGGAGAATCATTCATTCTCCTCTTTCCTGAGGTGGAAGCGTACCAGCAGCACAGAGCTGCACAACAAGGACGAAGGACAGTCTGTCCTGTCCTATGCAAAAAAGTCCCACTCTTGAAGCGAGGCTTCAGAACGGTGTGCGCGACTTTGATTTGCATCCAGAGTGGAAACACGCTTGCCAGCCATCAGGCTGATCTGATTTGAAGCAGCTGAGATATTAAATGCACTAAACCAGAATGTATAATAGCTGTGCTGGCAGACCTTTAATTATTGTCGTGCTTGTGGGCACCGATATCATTCAAATTAAAAGCTTTCCCCACTACTTGCATTTTTTTAATACATTGATGTATGCTGTACTGATGGATTGTCCTCTGTTGTCCTTCTCTCACAAAATGCTTGGCACAATTTGCCCCAGTGCAGAGCTAAAAATTATTGGCACTCACTTGCCATATTTCTAGTTCTCTTTTTGCTTTGTTTTAAAACAGGGACCCCATAACTAGAAGAAAGATTTGGCAGTTTGGAGGGATGATGTTAATTCCTCAGTCACCAGTCCTCCTGTTCAGTAAAGGCAGGAACGCTTGTTGTTAATAAAAAGACCAAAGTGCTGGTGCCGTCTTCCCTTAAGGAATGCCTTTGATAGTGTTGGCTGATGGTAGAGCAAAGTTTCCTTGCTGCTTGCTGCACAGATGCTCTCATTTCCCTCTCAGCTGGTCCATAGACAGATATCTGGGGCTGGTTCAGTGCAGAGCTGCAGCAGCAGAAAGCTTGAGCAGCTCCTCTGAAGCCACAGCAGTGTCTCTCAGTGCACGACTGTCAGTGCTAGTACTTGGCTCCCTGTCGAGTGCTGCGATAAAGCTGCTCATTATCATTCTGGAATAAGTGGAACTGCTATAAGCAGAATGAGCACAGTACCGGTAAAAAATATTTACCAGAAAAGTTGCTCACATCCTCTCTTGAGATGGAAGAACCCTAGGACAGGCAGAGGAATGTTCTTATTTATACCCCTGGATGACAGGCATGGCACATCACGTCTCCATTATATCTTTGCAGGAGATGCAGGACTCTATCTTCATGTCGCCTCCCAATTACGGGCCCTACCTTGCCACAGCTGCTGCAAAACTCCTTTCAGCTGCATCCTGCAGCTCCCCTTGCTGTACATTCTATGCAGCTAGCTCACACGCAGCAACAGAGCACAGTTAGAATGGGACCAGGGCTTGAACCAGGAAAGAGACAGAGATTGTCTACTTGTCCCTCCTCCACATCCCCCCAGCTCTGAGCATCAGCCTCTCTGCATACCTCACAGAAACACTACTGCTTGCAGGGGAGGTCATGCCTGCAGCCTGTTTTATCCATTGGAGACTTGCTCTCCTTGCCTGAATGCAGCACCAGGAGCTGGAAAACTCCTGTGTCTGTGATCCTAAGTCTCTCACCGGCCTTAAGCAATTTGCTTCACCTTTCTGCCTTAGTTTCCCCACATGCAAAAATGAGATAATGTTTGCTTCTCTCTCAGGAATGTTGCAAGGATTAATTAGTTAACTAGGTTTGATTGAAAGGTGAAAAGCATCTCACACATGTTAAGTACTGTTGTTTTCTTGGGAGGAAAAAGCCCTTCCACTCTACAGAAATGCTTTTAGAAGCTAAAAACAAAATGAAGCAAAGCTAAGAATACTGGCTAACTAAACGAGCAGGATATGGGGGTGCTGACATGGCAAGGTTTCCAAACATGCCACCTCCCAGCCCTTTGGAACCAGGTTGAGACTGAGCAACACATAGTGGGCAAGCAGGATCTTTTCCTTGGTTCTTGGCTCAGAAAGAACAAAGTCAGCAGCCAGACACTGGGGCTGTCTGGTGGCTCCAAATCTGGCAGCATATCTAGCGTGGGCCATGCTGTCCTTGGGGGGCTCATCAGGACAGATAAGGACAGAGCTGCCTCACATGTGCTTCTGAAAGACAAGGAAATTCAAGCTCTCGCCACCCAGGCTTGATTTAACTTCTGGGATTAAAGGCAGGATCACACATCAATTCCTCCTGCTTTCACTGGCATTACATTAAATTAGAAGAATTCAAAAGTAAATGCCCAGGACCTCAGAGGAGCTGCTCTCATGGAAAGGGGATGAGAACCAGCTCAAGCGACTAGTGTGAGCAGCAGCACTATCTACTGGCAAAATAACAGGGAGGAGATAGATAGATAAACGAAAAACAATGACTGTCCTAATCTACCACTTAGGTAAACTGAGCGGGACAAACCCAGTGAAACTAGTTACTCTCTAGATGATAGCTGTTCTAGCACAACGACCATGCCAGTGGGGTTCCTACAGTGTGGTCCTTCCAGAAGAGCTGCAGAGCTGCACCACCCTTAGCATTGCCACTGCTCAGCTGACTCATGTCCTGCCCTGTCCCCTTCTCTCTTTCCCTCTATTTGTACTTACCAGACATAAGTACATTTGCACCTAAACTGCTGCAAACATTTTGGCTCTAAATGCGCTAAATAGGGATCCTGCATCTTCTCATTTTTATATCAATATAACTCAAGAGTAATCCTAGAGGAGATTCACAAGGGCAGAGCCCTTGTCTGAAGCTCTCTCCTCTGAATCCAAGGTGAGTAGAGCGGGCGTGAGCCAGCCCTCTGCTCTCCTCTGCAGCACTACCAGAGCTCCACAGGCTGGGTCTGGTTTACAAGAGGGAGAGGTTCCGTGTGCAGCTGCCTTCTTCTCCCCACCCTGTCCTCTGTCTGTTCCCCATGGAAAGTGGTTCAGTTTCCAGAAGCACGACTTTCCTTTTCTCCTCATGCTCTTTCCAGCCAAGGCAACCAACAGTCACCAAGACGGGAGACATCGGGAGCCTGTGTGAGGGGCTGAATGACTGCAGCACCATCTCCGAGCTCCAGAACTCGTCCAAAATCGCAAGGGTAAGTGGACCGAAAAAGGGGTGGTGCGATCTCAGCACATAGGCTTCTGCACGTCCCTCTGCTCCCCCCAGCCTCTCGCACCCCTTCCAGAATGAGACCACCCTGAGATCACTTTTCTCAGCAAGTAGCAGGAGGTGCTGAGCTATGTCTGGCCTTCAGGCACCAAGCGCAAGGGTCTGATTCTATGACCCGTGTGTGTGTGTGACTGTGTGCGTGTGTGACTGTCACTGTTGGGAGGCAGGCTTTGCATGTAAGCAGACACCATGGGTGCAGAAGCTGAGAGAAGGCTCAACTGCCTTCCGTATGAATAGCAGCGTGCGGATAGCAGGAGCGTTGTGATGGCTGCCTGAATGACTGGCAAGCTGCTGAACAAAGAATGCCCTCAAGACTGCTGTATGTTCTGAAGAGCTGCCACTGAGCAGTGATGGGATCTCTCCTGCTTCTCATTTCTCTGCAGATCCTGTGCAGAAACTTCCCCCTGGCACACACCATAGATTTCATGATGGCCATCAAGGACACCTTCCAAAAAGCCAAAGGAATGCGTGTGCGTGCTGCTGGGAAGTGGATGATCACCTTTCTGCAGATGTACAGAAAGGACATCCGGCGGGACGTAAGAGACTTTCTTCCACGTGTCTTGGACTTTTTCTGTCTGTTGCACTATGCCTCATGCCGTTTGCCCCTTGTGCTAAAGAAGCACAGCCTGAGCACAGAGCCAGGGCATGGACAGGGTGACTGGTGTGAAATTTAGGCTTAGGCCTTGGCAGCATGTCAAGGGAGCAGGCACTGCTCATGTGCTGAATGTCCATGGTTAGGCCCTGATGTTAGGCTCTGATTATGCAGAGTCAGGGATGCAGCAGGTCGTTCTTTGTCCCCTTCTTTCAGGTGCCACTGATCCTCCACATCCTGCACAGCTGCACATCATCCATGCAGCAGAGCATGTTTATGCCCTTCCTGTGCCAGGCATTGGTCATCCTCACCTGCTGTCACACAGAGGTCACGACTGACTTCTTCCGGCTGCTTTGAGCCCACAGACAGGTACTGGCACTCCTGCCTCCTGCCTTTGCTGTTGCTGCAGTCCCAATTGTAGCTTGCCTCTGCCAGAGGGATCCGGGGAGGAAGCAGCTTTTCTTTTTTCCTCTCAAAGTCTGTTTGAAGTGAAAATTACTCAGTCACAACTTGAGACTTTCCATTTTCTAGCGAGACATGGAGGACAATAAGAGAGTTTCATCTTCAAGAGTGGAGTCAGGAGAAGAATGAAAAGGAAAGCTGAGTTTAAAAAATTTGTATTATTTATTAAAAAAAATTTAAATGCCAGAATCCTGGCTAAGAAGTGAAAAGAGTATTTTTTCACCAAGTCTTCATTTTAATAGCTGCTGCCTCCTGGCTCCCTTTCTTGACTTCCTACCTGTTGGGATGCTCTGATCTTGAGCATGGAAGAAGCGCTCCTTGAATTCTAACCAACTAATGTGGGCCCCTTTACCTTCAAGTACCCTGTCCCACGGGATTTCCCTTAGCAATTGCTTGAAAAGTTCACAGTTATCCCTACTGAAATCCAGGGCTGTGATTCTGCTTGGTATCCTGATCCTGCCACATGAGATCCTGAACTCCCCCATCTCATGGTCACTGCATCCAAGGCTGCCCTCAACCTTCACCGCTTCAACCAGACCTCCCTTGTTACTGAGAATAAGATTCAGCAGCGCTCCTCTCCTAGTTGGCTCATCCACCATTTGCATCAGGAATTTATCATCAGTGTGCTGGAGGAACCTCCTGGACCGTGGACGGCTGCCTGAGTAGGCCTTCCAGAAAATATCAGGATCGTTAAAATCCTCCATGATAACCAGTGCCTGTAGTTGTGAGGCTGCTACCAGCTGCCTGTAGAAAGCCTTGTCAACTTCCTCGTCCTCATCCAGTGGCCTGTAATAGACATCCACTACAGTATCACCCATGCCAGCCTGCCCCTTCATTCTCACCCACAAACTCTTTACTCACTCCTCATCCACCCCTGGACAGCACTCAGTACATTCTAGTTGCTCTCCACATAAGGAGCAACTCCACCACCTCTCCTTGCTGGCCTGTTCTCCCTGGGAAGGACACAGCCATCCATAACCACATTCCAGTCATGTGAGCTGTCCCACCATGTCTCTGTAATTGCCACCAGATCACAATCTCCTGCCCAAACACGGATTTCTAACTCATGCTTATTCCTCATGTTACGTGCATTGGCATACGGGCACTTCAGGGATGGAGCTGAGCACTCCAATTTCACCCTAGGGGGGTGGGAGGCCTCCTGGTCTTCATCAGTACTGGAGTGCTGCCCCACCAGTGCAAGTCCAGCTACAACCCCATCCACATGCTGGCAGCAGGTGACAGCTACTGCTGAAGGTGCTGACATTTCACCACTGCACATCGCCTCCCCGTCCACAACAGCCATTTTACTTGTTGTTTATGACATCTCCAAAACCCTGTACGGACTTTATAGTGACAGGGTAATGAAGGGTTATACGACGAAAGACTGCTGTCGCCCAGGCAAGGAAGAACCAGAGGCCCATGGACTGGGGAACTCTGGCATCGGTGCATTGGTGTACAGGCACTTCAGGGAACGAGGTGAGCATGATGATTTCACCATAGGAGGGTGGGAGGCTTCCTGGTCTTCATCAATACTAGAGCGCTGCACCACCAGTGCAAGTAAGTCTATCTACAACCCCATCCCCTTTCAAATCTAGTTTAAAGCATTCCAAAAGCGCCCTGCTAATTCCTATCCCAGAACCCTTTTGCCACTGTGAGATAAACCTCTCCCATGTATTATTGTCAGGTCAGGTTTCTTATAAATGCAGCCATCATCAAAGTACCCCAAACCCTGCCTGTGGCACCAGCCTCGTAGCCAGGCATTTATGAACTGGATCCTTCCATTCCGTCCCACGTCGACACCCAAAAATGGAGGGAGGGAAGAGAAAATGACTTGTGGCCCAGGCTCCTTCACCAGCTGTCCCAAGGCCTTGAAGTCTCTCTTCATTCCCCTCAGATGCAGCTTCCTCCCCACCTGTCCAGAAGATCAGCAGCGGGTAGTAGTCTGTCAGGTGTACCAGGGTGAGGAGTGTCCCGATGATACCCCTGATCCGGACTCCAGGTAGACTGCAGACTTACCCATGATGAGGGTCAACTCTGCATACTGGGCTCTCTGTTCCCTTCAGGAGCGAGTCACCAAAAACTAGAACACTTCTTTTCTTCCTTGTGGAAGAAGTGGTTGTATTGCTGGAAGGCCTATGCAATTGAGGTAAGACCTCTGGAGCAGGTTGCCTATCCACCTCTTCAACAGGAGCCAGTTGCTCCTGCAGGACTCCATACCTGTTCTGAAAGGGTAACTGGGAAGCCACCTTCCCAGTGGGGGAGGGCAGGAGCAGATTCGCCTGCTTCCTCGAGCAGGGACCTGCCTCCATTCCCCCCAATCTCTGAGGTGCCCCCTACTCCCTGGTAACAAGAGGTGAGGAGATTCTCTTATTTACCTGGGACCTCAACCTGTTTCCTCTCTCTCAGGGAGCGCGTCCACCAGTCAATCTCTCTCACGCTCCCTGATAGCCCTCAGCCTCCCCACTTCATCCTTCAGCTCAGCCACCAGGCTGAACAGATCATTCACCTGTTCACATCTGACACAAGTATTTTTCCCACCCTCCTCCACTGCAAGTGCCAGGCTCCGGCACTCTGCAGCCAGTGGCTGCACACGTTTGTGGGCATCTGTCTGGGTACCTACAGTTCTTCTAACAACAACCTTTGGCCAGGTAGCAATCATGGCTGGATCTCTACAAGCAAGTGACCCCTTGCGACTCCAGGGTCAGGTAGGGTCAGTTAGGATGAGCACCCTTGACCTTTAACCACTTTGAGTGATCAAACTCACCTTGTACACAGGCAGAGGCTCAACACGCTGCTGTACAAGCTGCAGCCAGCAAGGCACGCACACAAAAACCCAGTGCACCCTGTGGGCAGCAGCCCTCCCGGAGGCCACTTTTGTCCTGATAGCCTGGTTGAGGGTGGGCTGGGCTGGCTCCGCCCACGCTAGCTCAGCAGCCCACCCACAAGCTGCCTCGCCCGCCCCCACTCCCCTCCGGCACAAGCGCAGCACTTTTACTGGCCTTAAAAAGCCCCCAGAAGAGCTTTTTGTTGGCCTTTTTTTGCTTCAGATCCCTTCCCCAGTGCACTCCTACCTGCTCTGAAGCTGGTCTGCAAGAGGAGCGAACTTCCTGCAGTAGGGCTTGTGGCTGCGCAGGCATGGGCATTTCTACAGGATGCAAAAACCCCTGCTGTGTATATGTTGTGTTTCCTGCAGAATATCTTCCAAACACATCATGTGCCAAAACAGGTTACTTTCTAGTTCACAGCCAGCAGGTTAACGTGGTTCCTCTCACTCCTGCTCACTTATATTTCCACATTCAACTCTGCTCATTTCCTATGTATTTCTTTATCTGGCTGCTTACTTATTTTTTGCATACTCCTTCGTGGTGTGTTTCCATTTCCTTGTATTTGCAGACAAAGAATTAGCCCTGCAGAGCCCATCTTTCTACATGTCAGTTGGCATGTTCTGTTCTTGCCTGCTTCCCTGTCCTTTCTCTGTGCCTCCTTCATCTTCGGCCTTTTTCAGAGCAGCAGGTTGAGGCCAGCTGCCTCCCTAGCAGCACCCTTCCAGATCATCTCTGCCTGATGCTCATGCTCTCTTTCACCCCTCTCCTTCTCATCCTTCCTCTTTTGCTCCGCTCGTCCTTGCCCCTGCTGTGTACATGACTGCATGACACGCTGGCAGCAGGTGACAGCAACTGCTGAAGGCCACTGCTTATGTTTCACCACTGCACATCACCTCCCCTTCCACAATAGACACCAAGTGGCAAGCTCAAGGGTGGGCATTGCCAGCTCCACCCCTGCTCACTCAGCAGCCCGACCACAAGCTGCTGGCCCCTTGTCACAAGGACAGCACTGTTGCTGGCTTCAAAAATGCCTTAAAAAGAGCTTTTTTGTTGGCCTTTTTTTTGCTTCAGATCCCTTGCCCAGTGCAGTCTTACCTGCTGGTCTCCGCAACTTCTGGTTCAGTCACTTACGCAAGGCTGTATTTGGCCTGCTGGGTAGAAACAGTGTGTTTTAGACGGCAGCGTTATCTGGAAAAAGCAAACAGCAATATTTTAATTTTACAAAAGAGAAGAGAAGGAAAGATGTCATTTCAAATTTCAGAGTAAAGTGGTTCTTTTTTTTCCTTTAAATGTTGAACATCTATGCAGTGTTGATCAGCACTGGCAGGGTGACCAAGCAGCAGTAGCTGGAGAAGCTTGCATAACAACGAAACTCACACAGCTTCTGTGAAAACATGTTTTCCTAGCTTTTAAAAAAATAAATAGAAACCCAAATCTGTCTCCTCGACTTTTCTTCCTTCTGCACGGAAGTCTATCTGTTGAAGAAGTTGTTACACTGCAATCTAAGAATTTACATTAGAGGACCGTGAGCCAGTCAGCAAAGTTTGGGCAATGTGTCTGTGGTGTAGCATCAATATTCACTCAGTGCATCTCTAAATAGCATGATTTTTTAAATCCTCATACCCAGATATGTGTTCTCATTTGCTGCATATGTCACCAGTCGATACATTTTAGTCCCCTATATTTTCATAGAATCACAGAATCATTAAGGTTGGATAAGAACACTAAGATCACCTAGTTCATCTGTTTTTCCACCTTAAAAACTTTCAAAAATGTATCTCAGCCCAGCATAGAAGTAAAATAGTTAATTGCATACCACTATGCAACTGATATTAAAAGAAGCAAAAACCCATGCTTTTCCAGATATGAAAATCATGTATGTGTTGGTCTGAGTCTTGTAGTAAAATTCAACTCCACAATCCGCTGCATTCCTTGTATTCATTTTCATTTAAGATCTGGAGGTCAGGAGCACAGGGCAAGGGAACAACTTTGAGAGAAAACTATATTTTGTTAGGTTAGTGAAAATGCTGACTGTAGAGAAACTTAAAATAATTTATTGTTAAGAAATGAGAGTACTCATGTTCCAATATGAAAGAGAAGATAAAGCATTGCTGTTTATATAAGGGAGCAGAGAGGAAAAGTGGTAAACTCAGTGAAGTAATAACAGTCAGTGCCTTCTATGATTTGTCTTGGAATTGCCTCCTCAAAACATATATACCCACACTTTTAACTATTGAAACTCAATATTGAAATTTTACCAGGTAACAGCAACAGAACAAGAGGGAATTTCCTCAAATTGCACCAGAGGAGGTTCAGGCTGGACATTAGGAAACAAAATAGCGGTGAGGCAGTGGCACAGGAGGTGTTGGAGTCACCGTCCCTCAAGGTGTTCCAGAACCATATGGATGTGGCACTGAGGGATGTGGGCAGTGGGCATGGTGTGATGCTGGTTGGATTAGGTGGTCTTAGAGGTCTTTTCCAGCGTTAATGATTCTATGATTCTATTACTGAAAACAAATATAGTAGGTGGACTGGAAGAGCCCACTGTGCTGGCAGAGAAGCTGAGGATACTAAATAAATAAAGAAGGTACCAGCATATTCCCAGTGAGGTGATGGATAACACATCCCAGTGACCAGAGAAAATTTTGGACTATAGAGTAGTATTGAATTGATTTTCACAGAGTTCAGCAAGCTTGCTTTTTGTGAATACGTGGAAAAATATGGTAACGGGGATATGGGGCTGCATGTTTCATAACAGCAATAATCTCTTAGTTTGGGAGACCACCACCTAATACCAAAGCTGTATCTGAGACAAATTCTGCTAAGATATTTGTCCAATATTCCTTCTGTGAGAATCCAGCTTCCTTCCTGTTTATGTAAGTCCTCTGGCTTCACTCTCCTCCTTTCCCAACTGTCTCTTCTGCTCTAGGTTGTAGGAGTATCAGAGAATTCATAGTTGGCTCCTCAAGAGGTTTAGGTGCTTTAGGCTAGTGGAGGTAGGAGCCTGGATCGTGATGCTATTCGTGATGTCTTCCAAAGAACAGCATTGCCTGGGGTCTGGTAGCCTTGCAGACCTCCACAGAAGTGGCACAAGGCATTGGACAGAGAGCACTTTGTCATAGGATCTATCTAAAATCTAGGCTTGGAATTCCCCAGAAAGATAGAAAGCCTTGCTGTGCTCCTAGATCAACCTCCAAGTTGAAAAAAAATATGTAATATTTGATCTGTGGGTGCTCAGACAGGAAACCAATTGATCTAGAGAGAAAAACATCGGGCAACCGTTCCCAGTATGTTGTGAACAAGAAAGAACAAAATGTCCAAATCCTTGTTGAAAGCATGTAGACCTGGTGTCTGCTTTGCACTCTTACTTAGCAGGTATCGGCATCACTCAGCCTTTTACCCCAGAATGGATCTTTGGAGGTTAATCAGAGCACATCTGTGAACAATTTCTCTGGCACCCATCTGTGCATAACTAGCCTCCTCTGAACTTTCTGATGTACATTCAGATCAAGCTAGTCATTCAGATTCAGCTAGTCTGCCTCTGGTCTGGAGGTGAGTCAGCTCTGTCGGCTTTGTTTCTTTGAAGCATGCTGCCAGTCAGCTCAGGGATGATGGGGTGCCTGGAGACACCACACCTATGTGCATTATGGTTGGTCCTGGGTTCAGAGGTGGCTGGTTGCTGAGCACATTTTCTTGCCCAGCAATCCCAGCAAACAGTAGAGCAAGGGGAGTGGAGGACTCACTGACTCTGAACTTCAAAGAGCCAAACAACAGTGCAAGTGCTATGGTTAGCTCCATTCCCACTGCAAGGATCATAGAGGGCCTGAGGCAATCCCTGCCTTCATAGGAGGCCAGCTGCAGTTTCCCACCAGAGGGAATTTGTGGGATTCCTTTCTGTCTCTACAGCTTGTTAGTCAATGGGACAACGGGGTCTGCTCATGACATGGGAGATCTGGAGGTCCTGTTGTATGCTACAGATCTCTTGAAAAGGCGTACTGCAAGTTGGGGAAAGAGTCTGTGAGCCATGTGGCAGCCCAGGTTGGACTTGTAGGTCCTCTATTTGGAGGTCAAGGGTATCCTACCAGACCTAGGTAGACCAGACATGTTGACCATGTGTTTCTTCAGACTGAAGTGCTGCTTTCCTCTTCAGCCTGTTCACACACTGGTATTCTCATTTAATCAAAACCAAAAGGTTTTGAGCTCTCCCATAGTAACATTACAGAATTTCATGTAATGATAAGTTGAAGAATCTGTGCGTACCAAAATTATTATATACATGCATAAGGTTTTGAATTCAACTTAAACAGGCGGAAGGAACTGCATTTTACAGTGGAGCTCAGGGTGTGTTATGTCCATCAGCTGCAAAGCTTAACTCAAAATTGTGATGAATAAATGGCAGGTGAAGAGCCAACATGTAAAGTTTCTCCCGATGAGGATGTATCATGTCTTTTCTTCTGCCTATATATTATCTGCTCTACAAACATCTCAGAGCCTTGATCACACCTATTCAGATCATTTCCTTGCTTGCAGCAAAGACACTTGGGCAGAGTGGCATATCACTCCTCATCTTCTCTTTGACTTGTCTCACAAGAGTTTTCTGGTAATGCTCTCATACTTCCAGGCCTGTCCAACAAAAAAGCAGACAGATGGTGTAAGGGGGATCTTGCTCAACAACCGCTGTCTAGAACATAACACTCAGCTGCCAGCTAAGTGACTTCCTACTTGTTAATGTGAAGAACTGTCCATGTTCTAAAACCCACTTAGGTGGAGGCATAAAACAACCTGCTAATGGGCTGCAGGGGACAGAAAACTGAAGTGAAAAGACCTTGGGGTGAGCAGGTGAGTCATTTTGTCTGTATCCTGCCAGCCTCTGACATCTCTTTGCTGATGAGGAATCCTTTTTCAGTACATTTGATCAACGTTAAGAGGGAGAAGTAAAGATTTCTGGATGCAGATACAGCAGATTTTCATAATAAAAGCACATTTATTACTTTCCATTCTTGTCTTAAATACCTAGAGCAGATGCAGAATATTGTTGATTCATGCTAACAGCCTGGGCAATAACAGTTGAGTCACAGGGCATTTTCTAGGGATTAATGAGTAGCTGGGAGAGTTGATGGCCCAAAGCAAAGCAGAGGGCCATTAACCCCAGCCAGCCATTAATTCCCTGGGAAATGCCCTGTGCCTCAACTGTTACCTGTCGCTACTACCTCCATCCACTTCTTTACACTGTTACACAGAGGGAAAAAAAAAACGTTGAGGAGGGACAATGTTCCTGCTGGAGATGGCTCTCAGCCTTGTGAGATCCTATGCAGACACAGGTGGTACTCAGCTGCCAAGTGAGAAACATTTCTAGAGATCTTTGCTGAAGAAGTGCATATCTACTCAAAGTGCTTGGATAGCAATGGAGTAAATTCTTCTGTTTTGAAAGATTAGCTTATGAGCCACAAGAAATGCAATGGGCAGTGTTCTAAGAGATGGGCAAGGACCACAGAGCCCACCACATCAGAGTTTATAAACAAATGAACCATCCTCCATTTTTCCAACTTATAAATATGACAAAGTTAAGATTCTGCTAATGCGATTCTTAATTTATCAACATAATAACAATGTTTAACAAGAGGTAGACCTCACTGAGTACTGTCTCTTGTTATAAATCAAGGTGTTTTTATAGTTACCAAACCATGAAAGCTAACTTTTCATTAAAAATGTAGCTAGCATGACTTGCAGCTGCAAAAAGATGAAATCAATTATTTGAACCAAGATTTTTTGCTTGCTGGTTTAAATCTTGATTTAAATCAGTTCATTGTTGAGTTGGCTTACAGCCTTCAAATAATTGTAGGCAAGAAAGGAAACTCTGCTGAGACATAAGCTGTAAATGTATTTGCTGGTAGTTGAGACTGCAGTGACTTCCTTACATTTGGAACCTCTGGACTGTAGGCATTGGAAGATCAAGTAATGTCTCTGAATTGCACCTAAGTGACTGAGGCTAAGTAAAACCACATTAATTGGTATTTGAACATTGTAATGTTGGCCTAAAATGGTGTGTATGATTCCTGAACACAGGATAACTGTTCTGTTGGCCAGATACTTGCTAAATCCATCTTTCAGCACAGGACAGATCCCGTGATCCCTAATTTTCACAGGCAACAGATGCAGCTTCCAAACCATGGGACTGGGACACATGAGAACACTGTGGGGCAGCCAGGAGAAATGAAGAGAAGCAGAACCATAACACCATAAAGGAAAAATATGGCTACAGGAACAGATAACAAGGGAAATCTTCAAAATGACAGTTCACAGAGCATATATAGATAGACATACAGAGACTGAAAACTGGCACTGGTAAAGTAAGGGGATGTAATGTGTGCCTTCCCATTTTCTTCTCCTAGTGAGCTGGCTCCACAGCCCATTATTTTCTCCTCTGCTGGTTTTGTCAGCAGTCTCCAAATCCACGCAGACAGCAGCACGCCTACAGCTGGTGCATGTGCTCAAAAATAGCTGCTCGATTCATCCAGCTGCTCAAGAGCTCAGCCTGAATGCTTGGGAGGGTTGGTGCTACATTTGCATTTGTCTGCTTTTTAAAGGCGTCATGGCTGATTGTGGCTCACAAATGAATCTTAATCAGTGGTCTAAAAGAACCTAACATTGCCTTTTCTAGCCAGTACAGGTACTTCCTGATCCAGCTCACAAATGGCTGGTATCCATTTAATTTAAGTCAGCAATTGCTTAAACATTTATTGGTATGAAACATTTAAAAACCATTTAAAGGTTAATCTATGATAATTACAAGTAGTATAAAACCAGTTGAGATTTACAGCTTGAGTTTTAAAGAGATATAGTGTCAGTGGTATAGCTCCTAATGTCAGTTCTTTGATGGCAAAGGGCTGCACCAATGCACGATGCTTCCTTTTGCTTCCAGACTTCCTACATTTATGCAAGAGACTTGAAAAGCAGTCAGTTCCACTCACTGGAGAATTGTGTTGGTATTCAGATGTGGTTTGTTCTGGTATAGATGTTCCCTTAGGAGACATAGAGCAATGATGCTACGTTCAGATACAATTACACCTACAATCATACTTCTCCGGATAGAATGATGGTGGTGAGCCTCACAACTGGCATAGTTACTTGTGCAACTTTTCAGTGCTGATGAGGGCAAAGAATGACTACATCTACTCTAATACTAATTTAATTCAATAATTTAAATCAGTAATTTCAGGGGAAGTGGAGAGAAAGATTTGGGCATTTTTGGACAAAGATCTTCCCATGAGGCAACCCTCACCTCCTCCCAAAGTCTCCTGATAACCTACAAACAAACTATCACAGAAGAGAAACTCAGCCTTCCCTTGTACTAAAGCTCTGACAACTGTAGTACAGAATTGACAGCTTTTTTGGATTAAAAAAATTGTGAACATGAGGCTTAATCAGGAAAAGAGCAAGCTTTCTTTTTAAAGTTTCTGCAGTGCTTGTGGATATTTTATCATCTTCACCAAACCACTCTGTAACTTAATGGTTGGACTAGACGACCTTACTGGTCTTTTCCAACCTTAATGATTCTATGAAGAATATGATCGGTTTTACAAACCCACTCTGTGATGTAGCTAAATATTGTCTGTTTCACAAATAAACACGCCATGATAGAGGAAGACATTCAATCACACCGTTAGTGGTGCTAGATGCCCTACAAAACACTTCACTTTTGACACACATGTATTACAATCTTTAGACCGGGCTGCCATCTCAGGGGTGTGGAGATATAGATCTGCAAAAGGTTTTGAGAGTACAGCACTAACCTGGCATCACAGCTGAAGTCAGTGGGATTTCTTTAAGGTCAATAAACCCCAAAGCATCTCACAGGCTGCAGCCCGTATTCATGCTCTAGAGATGCTCAGAAAGGCAGATGGGCTGCGCATGGGAAACGGATCTTCTTGGCTTTCAGGTTTCCAGCAGGACACAGTGGAACAGCCAAACTCATTGCTGTTTGATAGGTTCCATCTGGCTGGAAAAGGCTTGTTTTTCCCAAAGGCTTCCCTTTACAGCAATCTGCCCAGGCTGTGACGGTCAGGAGGAGGCTCCCTATGGAGCCTATCTGTGCTGCTCTTTGGCTGCAGCACGGTAGTGGTATAGGCTTCTCAAGCCTTTGAGGAACATGCTGGACTAAGTCCTTTACTAGCCCCATGAAATCTTGAAACCAGCACTCAGAACCCAGATGACAGCACTAACCCCTGGGGCCAGTTCTGCAGCTTATCTGATATTAAATTTCAATCCTTTGTTGCCTGTGATAAAATAGAAGCCAGAGGGTGGATACACATGAGCATTTCCAAGAGCCCTTCCTCTGTGATAGTTTACTCTGTAGTGGCTTAAATACAGACCAGAATGAATGCTTAAATCAAAGCACAAACATCTTTGGCCTCAGGATAGTAAAAGCATTTTAAACCTCATTGGCCTCGAGATACAAAAACAAATATTTGCTAAATTTCCAAACTTCAAAGAGTTGGCTTTTCTAAGGCAGATCCTTACTGTTGCTTCTCTGGGAGGCTTCTCACTTTCTCTGCTTTCCGCCCTTCAGGAAGAACATGGGCCCAGATGAGGAGCACAGCCTGCATCTCCAATTCCCTCTGCTTCTGTGGAACACCCATCTAAGCTCCACAACTGCCAGCTGACACAGGGAAGCAGAAGGAAAGCAAGATGAGAGAAACACCTCCCTCTGGCAATGCTGATGGCACAGAGCTGGCCTACATTGTGACCATTTCCTTTAGACTCCGTCTGTACATGCAGCTGAGAGCATGGCGTGGAACAAAAACTCTGCATGTCTGATACCTGATCTGCATGTCCCATGGGGAACCACAACCTGATGGGCAGAGTGATATCAGTGTCACAGTGATACAGGTGTCAACGGGTCCTTTTCCTTCACCAAGTGCAAACCAAGACACTCAGACCCACAACTTCAAATCTCCAAAAACGCTTTTTGAAATTGAACACTTCAATTTGAAATATTTTCATAGAGTCACAGAATGGTTTGGGTTGGAGGGACCTCAAAGCCCACCCACCCCAGCCCCTGCTGTGAGCAGGGCTGCCCCACACCAGCTCAGGCTGCCCAGGGCCCCATCCAACCTGGCCTTGAGTGCCTCCAGGGATGGGGCACCACAGCTTCTCTGGGCAGCCTGGGCCAGTACTAAAACTAAGAAACTAAATTAAGTTCAGCTTTCATCCTGAGTCTAAATGGAAACAGATTTTAAACACGTGAATAAAGTTGAGCAAAAAAATCTTATTTTCAGTGAAGCCAAGATGATATTTAATACCAAGTATAAATGACAACAGAGAGAAGCAGGGTTTGCACAATATGTGATGCAAAAAGAGGATGAAATTCCAAGGATAAAATAGGTATTATAATCTTTACACAAATCTTGTGTAAATGTAGTAAAATGACATAGCAAAATATATATAACAACTGCTATACAATATAATGTTATCGTATTGTCATACAATATTGTCATACAATGTACATGCAACAATTCTAAAATTTCGTAGCTGCATACCTAATATTCACCACTTGCTCCTCTGATATGTCAGTATAATTCTAATATTAGTTTTATCATAAATGCTCTGAAGTAGCTCTAGGGGAACACTCCTGAATATCAGAAATGTTGAAGCAATAAGTTCTTTTCAGGAGAAGTATATACAAAGAGACTAGATCTGTTAGAGGAAGGTAAAAAAGGGGGTTGTTCTATTTTTTATTTTAAGAGACAAGTAGATTATAATTTCATTGCCAGTGATTGAAAGTCTCAAATATCTTATAGAGAAAAAAAATCACACAGAAATCTTCACCGAAAGAAAGTCTTTCTTCTTTCTGTAATATATCTTGTCATTGTCTTGATCACAGATACAGGTGTTTTGTATAAGAAGTACCTGTGCTATACAAGAGCTCGTGTTAAGCAAGGAAAGAGCAGTGAGGCAGTGGCACAGGCTGCCCAGGGAGGTGGTGCAGTCACCGTCCCTGGAGGTGTTCAAGAGCTGCGTGGATGTGGCACTGAGGGACATGGGCAGTGGGCATGGCGTGATGGGCTGCTGGTTGGTGATCTTAGAGATTTTTTCCAGCCTTTGTGATTCTATGATTCTATGAATTCTAATAATAAATCCATGTGACAACATAGATACAGTCACTATGCCACAAACACTGAATGCTTAACAAGGTATTGGAAAAAAGCCAGCACAAAAGGAAGTTACAGCAGTGGAGAAGAGTCTAAGAAGAATTCCTGGATGAACTATGCATTTATAGAAAATGGGATGAGGAGAAAACCACAAGTGACCTGTATTTAGACCAGAAGGCACAATTACAGTCAGTAATTTCTGACATGTTTTCTTATTCCCTCTTGAAGACTTAGCTCCCTAGCCAAGCTACAACAATACTTGCTATTCTTACCTCTTACCATGAGTCTGGGAGGACGTCCCTGCTACCACAGTTACATACTGACTTTCTCAATCCAGATTTGGTGAATGAGCCTTTCCTTTTACTCTTTTTAACAGACTCCCTACTCTCTTCAATAAGGCTGAAAAAGAAGAAAATCATCATGGAGAGGAAAAAGGTTAAACAGGTCAGGGCTTTGGGGCTATTTAACGGAAACAAAATGGCCTTTACAGAAAAACACTATGAGTTACTGAAGGAATAAGTGGGGAATATAGCGAAGAATAAGAAAGAAATAAGATCAAAGATTTCACAAATCGTAACTTAAAAATTAATTGTGTTAGGGCAGGTGAAGCAGACACTTCCCAAGCAAGAACAGACACACAGTAGCACACTGAAGCTTTGCTGGAAGTGAGCTGTCATTACTAACATTGATGGCTTTTTCTCTTTGGTGTGCCCAGAATAAGAAGTGCTTGGATGCATGCACAGCATCTGCTTCCCCCCATTGTGCTCCAGTGCAGAGTGAGGATAAACATTAACCAAACTCAACACAAGTGAGAAGCAGACATTTACCTTAAAAAGCCTCCGTGCTTGGGCCTGGACTTGGAAATCTCTGTGCTTGCCAGTGTTGTGGGAATGAATCATTTTTGTGTTAACTACCCTGTGATGTTCACCACACAGTTTCTTGTCTAAAATATGGGTGTCCATACAAATGCTTCTTCATAAAAAAACTGCTTCAGCAGAACCTGTGATAAAAAAAGTTAATGGTATACAATCCTGGTAACAAATGCTTGCTTATGAAGATGCCACCCATCTTATCTCTCAAGCTCTCTGAGTTATGAATCTCTTGGTATTGCTCAGGGAACTCCTGGAAACCTGTCCTCACGTGGGAAGGATGATGGACGGAGCCCACACTCTGTTTTCTGCACGGAGAGGATCACTGTTCCAAATTCCGAAGCCCAAGTGCCTCAGAGCCTGCAAACAACGGCTTACCACTGCAGACCTTGTTGTGATCTGCTCTGGGAAAGCAGTGGTTCCTGCAGCACAGCTCTAGTGGTGCCACATTCACCAGTACAGGACCATGGAGTCAAATGTAGAGATGAACCTTTCCCAGGGCTTCAGAGTGGTGTTCTGAGTTGTCCGTTCTTCACAGCAGCATGCAATTCTCACAGGAGCTGTATAAACTGAATTTGAATAAAATACACCTCCACATTTGCCCAAACTTCCTCATCCTCCTCTCTGTTGGTGTCACGAAAGACTTAAAATAGCTTGTGACATGTTGCGTTTATATCCATGGCATATTTTTGCAAGGGACAGAGGGAAGAAGGTTAAGGTGAGAAGCATTGTTTATATGCTTGCGGAAATCACCAGCACCAAGCTTACTTACTGTAGGACCAGCCTTCTCCTGAAGCCAGAGGTCAGAGTTTTAATTCCACAGTGCCTTCCGATTTTGCTGTTCCATAAATACGCACTGTGTTGAAAAATTAGGATGCTGTATCTCCTTGTCTCAAGAGAACCAGCTTTGTTCATCGCTCTGGCAATCTCTAACGGTATCCTTTGAAGAAAAACCCTCTTGTACCTGCCACTATTTTTAGTGTGTGTTTTTGAAGGAAGAGCTCTGACTATAATCTTTTCATCTAAATGATCCTGGAAGACAGTCTCCAGTGCAGACGCATACTGACATATGAAAATGAACATCGTGCTCTGCACGCTGCTTCACAGGCCTATTCTGCAAATCTACCACAGTTTGAGATTCAAGAAAGCAGACCTCGTCCTTTAACGCACTGCTCTAATTCCTTCTTTCCCGTAACAGCTGTAATATTGTTCATTTGCTGATGCAAAAAGTCTCCTCGTATGAATAAAAGCAGCTTCCCTACACCGCCCTGCAGCACGAAGCAGCCTTTGCACAGCAAGGTGATATATTATGAGAACCGTGTAATCCCCGAAACTCCTTCGTGAGATTGAAATAAATTCTGATTCACTTATAACTGTGTATTCTATTTTTGTTAAAGTGCCCCCTCTCAGCTCCTATCCCAAGCAGAAAGCCTGTCAAGAAGGATTATTTTTTGGCCAATTCTCCTTCAAAGAGTCACAATCAATAATCTCCTTTATGGAAGGCAACCTTCAGGAGCACAGTAAAGGATGTTAATAGTAGTTCCTATGGACATCTCCCTTCCTTTAAAGGCAACAAATGAAATACTAAAATACAAGGTAGCATTTAAATGAGTCGCTCACCATGAAGCCTGTCTCAAAACACAGAGAGTAATCAAAACCTGAGCAACACAAGGGACCCTGGCTTTATAAAAATAATCTTTCCTCTATACCATCAATTTCATAAAAGGCCTTCAAAAGCCACAAGAGTAAAACTGTTTCTCACTTAGAGAGGAAAAAAAAAAAAGTAGGCTGACGTCTGTGAGCATTTCAGGCTTTTTAAGGAAAGTAATGTGGCAAATTGTAGCCTTGTGTAATTCCATTTAAGTAAGCCAAGTTAAAAACATATGTCCTACAAGGTTCTGGGGTGGCTTATCAATACAGGGTCTCCAAGAATAGCTTCAGATTTTGTGGCATACCCTGAAAAAAACTTCCCTTTGAGACAATACTTACTGTTCATTAATCTAAGCACCATATATATGTGTGTGTACATATGTATGTCTTTGTAAAGAAAGTATAAACAGAAACATCTTAATATCTTTATAGACAGATATCTGTCAATACCTGCCTGTAAAATTACCATGAACCTTGTGAAGACTTGGGTAGGTCTGTGGCCTCTTGGGTATTTGAAATAATACTTGGGGTCATTTGTCTCTGCAGCTGGGAATAGCTACAAAAGGAGGTGCTGACAAAGCTGGTTCTCAATAGTTTCAATAGATATACTTTCTGTATTTATATTTGTCTTGAACAGAAGCAGACCTCATTCTTTCTGTCCAACTAATGTATATCGATATATATCAAATATATATCGACTGTGCCAAGAACATGGGTGCAAAATTATAATAATTATTTTCTAAATAAACACATCGCTAGTGAACACATGGAAACAACACATCCTAGTATCACAAGCATCAAAAGAAATGCAAAATTAATATGTGGCAAGTATTGTAGTATAGCTGCCAGGCTTGGTTTGAATGAGCTTGGAGATGATACCAATAGTTTGTGTCACCAAGTGTTTGTTCATAAACAAAGTAAAGACAGAACAGAGTCTGATTACACATTCTTTGCTGATACAACTGATCAATCATGGTGAAAACTCGTTCATAATGAGACATTTAAATTGGTTTCAAGTCACTGCATGCCGCAGAAATGGGCATGGCTCTAAAGCACATTGACCTTACCGCATACCAAACATTATGCACATCCTTAACTTTAAGCATGGCAATAATTCCTCTAATACAAAGAATTTCTGTGACAATTTCCCAGGCTGGCTCCTAACTCTGAGCTGGTTTTCACAAAGACACTCGGGAAAATTAATCCAAATTAACTAAAGACTTAATTTAAAGCAGATTAGTTAAAGTGCATTTAACCCTGTAAAGACTTTTAAAAATTAAAGTAGTCTTAATTCCACTTTGTATAAAGCTTAATCCATTTTCAATTCATACTTTAAGTTAATTTGGATTAATTAAGTTGAATGTTCTATGTAAATCAGCCCAAGGCCCCGATTCAGAACTGTGTCCAAGCGCAGATAGAAATCCATCCCTATTTGGAACAGCACTTCCTTGAAGTCAGCTGTTTTCAAGGAGATGTACATAGGTACTTAAGTGTTTTCCAGAATCTGACTCTTAACTGTTTTACATTCTTCAATCATTTGAGAATTACAGTTTGTTGGTAAGAAGAAATCATAGCCCAAATGGCTGAAAAACAGATCAACGGATCTCATGTTCCATCCTCCAGATGATAACCAATTTCTCCAGTGTGTGCACAAGGAATCTTCAGTCATTGTTTTCTGTCCCTTTCATGCACACGTACTCAAACTGTTTGAAACTGGATTGTTACCTCGCTGGGCATGCAGCAAGTGAGGAAAAAACGCTAGTTTTATAGCAAGGTCTCAATAAGCACTCTACTTCATATGTAAGTTTAAATATTTGATACCAGTTACATGTGCATCTAACTACTTCACTGAAGAGAGGCAAATCTGCTATTATAGAATAATACAGTAGTATTATCACTAACAGCGTAACATGAAAAGCACATTAAATGGCAAGTTGTCTGTGGGCTACTAAAAGTGAATTCAGAAAAAAAAATAAAATGATACTTCCAGAACAAAATTTGCTACCTAACATAGACATAGAGCCAGAAAGGCTATTTAGAGAGTCACAGAGCACAGGCAGATGACCCATGCTTGCTTACTCAGAGTAGTTCGGAAAAATCAGCTCACACATGATGTAGCTTAGCTCCTGATCTATCCACAGAATGTCCAAGAACAAATTCCTGCAGCTCCCCTGGTACTTGAATAGTTGTTTTCATGTGGCACAGCAGAGCAGAGCACAACAATCTCCAGGATGCCAGACCTGAGATGCCTATATGGTGTGCTGTATGCTAACACAGAGAACCAGTACAGTTGTATATTCATGGCACTGAGCCCAATAGTCACCTTTCAGCAAGCTAGACGGGCTTCTGGACACAAGCTGGCACAGGTACAGCTGGCTCATGCAGTTTTACCTGATATTCCTCTGCTATAAAGGATAGGAGTGGAAGTAGATCAAAAATGTCTGCACCACCACATAACCACAGTTTACCTCTTCCTTGCCAGAAAGAGCAACTGCTTTGGCCCTCTTTTTTGCCTTTCTTTACATTACTTTTACAGTCTGGTGAAGTTATTTCTGCCACCTTTCCCACTTTGGTAGAAAAGGCAAAGAGAAAAGAGATTCTCAAGAAGAAAGGCATGGCTACCCTCAATAGTACTTTGCATGATGGCTGTGTTGTGAACATAGCAGCCAGTGGCATAATTTGGAAAAAGCTTTGGTTGTAAATGGGTCTTCTTTTTAATGTCACTGTCATAGTATCCAGAATTTCCATAGCACATTTCTAGTTGGAGAAGTGAAGTTCCTGACACTGGGGGCTAACAGAGCTTCTCAGATACGTCTGAAGGCTGTTTGTTAGCCACCACCACACGCTTCTGGAACCAAGTGCCTTCGCTATTCTTCAGTTTGCAGATGTGGTCTGGATGAAGGCCAGTGCCTAGCTGAGGTGTGAGCAGTAAAATAAGCACCCCAGTCACAGAAAAGCAACACTCCCATGCACACATTAGGCTGGCAGCATTTAACTGGCACGTAGATAATAAGGACGTCTACTTCACTGCACAACAGTCGAGACTCACAGCCACGAAATGGACTTGATAGCCTTTAAATGCTGTTTTATGGCGCTGGCTTACAGAGATGGCTTGGAGCCGATGTGGCAGCTCATTAACACTCAGTTAACACTTCTCTATATAGCACAGCATTGACTTTTACATTTTCTTATTTTCAAGGGAGCAATGTATGTGGAATTAAAGAGAAGCATAATAGTTTAAGATGTATACAATATTATGGAAAAAAAACAGTTTTAAAAATATCGAAATGAAAAAGCTACAATGTCCTGAAACTACTATTTGTAAGTATAGAGTCCAGGAGAAGCATTACTTTTACCTTGCCAAGTTCCCCAATGCGAATAAAGCAGTAAAAGAGGAAGTGAAAATGTCAAGCTGAATCCAATTGCCAGAAAACAGAATGTTTCCCATAATAAAGAGAGCAAGCCCCAGGTGGAATGGAGATCTTTCCATTTTCTGGTCATCTCAGAACTCAGACATCATTTGAGAGCGTGCAGCAGACGAAGGCCACCCAGAGCCCAACAATCAGCCAGCAACAGAGTGCAAAGCCAAGGAGGATAAGGTCATGTTGAAGGTAGCCTGGCCCTAGCATCCCCACTGAACCCATGTTGGGGGCAACTTTGGGGTCTTGGGTTGTGCTGAGAAAACAAACCCACCAGTACATTTGCAAAGGCAAACTATATGCCAGGAGCACTGCATACACAGTTTGAGTCACTAAGCAGTTTTCAGCTGGATATCCATGGCTGAGTTCTGGCTTCCAGCATACAAAAGATGGGCAGGCAGTAAGCAAAGAAGTGGCTTCTGGCCTTCCCCCAAAGAAGATGCAGCCCTAGAAGTGGAAACTGCAAGGCACAGAGCTTTCTGTTGGAAATGGGATTGCCAATGGAGACAGAAAGGCAATAGAAGAAGCAGTGGCAGATAATGTATTCAGGCAGAACCCTTTTTTGGCTAAAATGCCCAGGAAGATTGTCTCCATGCAGTGCACCACATTCTCTGGTGAGTGGACAGATGGGATAAAGGGAAACCTGACACAATCTAGGTTTTTGCTTATATTTGCAAATGAGGCAATTATTGTGTAAGACTTGTAAGTACCTCTGCTATTTCTTTACCCCTTCTCCCTAAACAGCCCTAAACACACTCGACTGCAGTCATCTTTCTTTATCGATCAGTCAATGCTGGGTACCTGAACACCATCTTCCTTGCTATTTGCTAAACTCTAATTCATCGCAATGTTGTTGCTGGTTTTACTTTTTCAGATGAACTACTAATCTGCTGTGGTGCATTCCATTCTTGAAAAACAGTAAAATCCTTCATGTTTTAAATCAATGAACATTGAATGATAGCCTATTTTCAAGTATTAAATTACCTGCATATTAAAACATTGATATCAAGTACTGGTTCTGCTGTAAGTTAAAAATTTCACAACTCTATATCCTACATTATCCTCTAATTCTACTCAAGCTTGTCTTCTGGGCCATTGTTTCCATCAGGAAAGAGAAACTATTTGACTTCTCCTGTAGAAAAGGCAAAGTAATTTCACAGAATGTTTTCTAAGAAAAAATTAGCTTTACAGCTCTAAAACATCCTGAATCGGAAATATCCCAGAGAGGAAGTGGAATCCTCATCCCTTGAGACACTCAAGGTCAGGCTGGAGGGGCTCTGAACAACCTGACCTAGATGTAGGTGTCTCTGTTCATTGCAGGGGAGTTGGACAAGATGGCTCTTCCAACTCAAATGATTCTATGATTCTGTGAATATATTTAGAGGCTCAGAATTTGGCTAAATATTGCTGCTTGTTACAGCAAAACCAAAAAAATGTATCCTTGCCACAGGAACCGTCTCCCTATTGAATACTATGTCTCTGCTATGGATGCACAGATACACTGGATTTACTATATAAGCTGAATATGAGCTGTATGACATGGAAAAAAAAAAAAAAAAAAAAAAAGCAGCGTTTTATAACCAGCCTTATTTTGAAAAATGGATAAACCATTCCATAGAGACTTCATCATCTTCATCTCCCTCCAGCCAGGTAGACACACACAAAAAAAATTATAATCAATGTAGGGTACACAGACTGCAAAACTGCAACCCTAACAGTTACAGTTTGGCAAGGGGACTGAAAAAACAGTAATAGAGGGAAGTGTCAGGTGGATTCAAGTGAAAGTTACTACCTGCTTCACCGATAATGTCTTTGTTATTGGTGCCTTGGATATTGTAGTGATGCCTGCTACTAAGCACCTCAGACTAATATCCTTATATTAATCTCTTTTGGTGATACTAGGAAAATGCCTGCAAGCTATTAAGTGCTCAGTTCATGTGGGAGGATCAGAGTTTATATAAGTGAACTAATTTTTCTGGCGCTTTGGCACTTATCTACAAACATAAGCAGCAGAAAATAGGACAAAACCAGCAAAGTAATATGAAAACATGTGATGGTGGTTTATTAAAAGACTTACAGCTGAAGAATATGAATGCCACCTTTTTGTCCCTATGCATGATGCAGCAGCCCCTCTCCTAAAGCTCTTTGAAGGCACA
The DNA here is from genome assembly GCA_030625065.1 of Alectoris magna. Classification (NCBI taxonomy): domain Eukaryota; kingdom Metazoa; phylum Chordata; class Aves; order Galliformes; family Phasianidae; genus Alectoris; species Alectoris magna. Next base: position 84,210,417 of record CM060560.1, read on the forward strand.
GAGTCCAGAAGTAACAGCTGAATTCTCAAATCAAAAAGCCAGTGAACTCAAATATTCCCCTCAAAAGAGATGACGGTGGCTTTATTGAAATGGCTCTCCAAGGCATGGCTGGCTCCCAGCGTGCGGTGGGGGTGCCAGCCATCTCTTAGAACAGAGTTGGCATAAATGAGAAGCAATGAGTAGCAGTGTCTATGCCAGGCCTCTTGTCATCAGCCGACTGCATTGCTGGGATGCTCAATCTCAGGACCCTTGAATTGAGGAACCCAGTTGTCCCTGAGCCAGTGGCTTCTTTCTGTCTCATTCAGAACAAGGAATCAGCAGGAGCATAACCAGGATTTTCAAAAAAGTACGTGGTGGGGCACAATGAAAGGGAGGCAGCACTGCCAACCACTGTTGCTCGAAACAAAGCTCTTGTGATAGTATCTACTCTGCTGGGAATGAGCATGAGCATCAGCCAAGCTTGCATTCCAACAGACTGTAGGGGTATTAGAACAAAAAAGACATCAGATATGCTGACTGGAAGATCATCGTGCTCTTGCCAGTCTGCCTGATGTAGGTGAGCTGCTGTATTGACAGACTCCTTGGTCTATGGAAAAATGAAATAACTGAGTAACTGCAAAGGCACCACCACACTTGTCTAGTAAAATAAACTTCTAGCTAGAACACTGTGCACACAGACTGTTGGGCATCTCCAGCAAGTAGTCCTGTGATCATAAACCTTACAGAACAAAAAGAAACAGAACACTAGAAGAAACCTATGTTTGTTTCACTACAGAGTATACATTACACGAACTTTGCATCCAAATCTAGCAATAAATCTTTATTGCAAATTACCAAGTTGCATATCAACAATAGCTTTAGTTTTGGAGAAAACTGCATATAAGAGATGGAATTATTTGCAAAGTCAGATGAAGTGTCAGTGATCATATCCTTACCATATGATAAAAGGGTATTTCACTGAGCCTCAGGATGCAGAGTAACAGCATGGCCCCTCCTGTGCTCACACACAGGGAAAGGTCAGCTAGCTAGGGGCATATTTACTTTTGGAGCATTCAACTACATAATATACCAGCTGGGAAAAAAGCATTGAGTGACTCAGAGGGAAAAGCATTTACAGCCCCAACACGAACTGAAGGGTCAATAATGAGAAATGGTGGAAGACAGCTGATCTGTGCCCACTGCTCCAAGAAAGAAAAAAAAAGCCCCAAAGTTTCCAAAGTAGGGAGGATTCTCCAAAGCATTTAAGTCCACTTTTTATTTCACAGATGAAAAGGTGCCTACACACTCATGTTACCATGGAGAAAAGAATATCTTTGCCCTCCCCTGCTTGTGGATTCCAGGCTTTGAACTTCAGATTAACACAGGGCATTGTTTTACCTTCACCGACTCTTCACCATAACACAGATGGTCCTGACACTGGAAAGGGAAACCATTTACTGAGGGTCCACAGGGTTAGATCCAACCCCAAAGCCTTACACTAAAACTCTCAAACCTTTAGCGTATTTAAACCTGTTATGGCACTTTGCGTGATAGCTGTTTTCCTAACATGGTAGATCAAGTTCTGAAGCCTGAACACTCAGGCCAGAGTCTGATGCCTTTCAGTACAAGTAGCACTTTTTTTTCCCACGAAGAGCCCAAAGCTAGCAGAACTTGTATGAAGAAAGACAAGAATGTGATGCTTTCTAACATTTAAAAGCTGGATTCCAAGCCATATTGTGTAGGTTAGGTCTAACCCACAATCCAACTCATTTGGCAATGTTTTTTTTCTAATTGAGATATATAGTCCAGCATGAATTAAATAATTCTGCAGTTAAGGAGGACACTAAAAAGGTTTTTTTTCCAACAGATGTCTCAAATTCATTTTATAGTAATAGAAGTCTGATTAGAGGATGATGTCATTGCTTGGACTACCTTCATTCTAGCATCAGACGAACAAAGCTAACGAAGAAGATAATAGGAGTGTTAGCTGAAATTAATACTTCTAGCAGTGTATGTTAGAACAGGTAACATTCTCCTAATATTTACTTTGAAATGTGCTTTCTTTCCATATACACATTAATGCCGCCATCAATAAATTAGTAAATTAAACAATTAAAGTAAATTAAACCTCTAAGGATATAATTAATATTTTAAAATTAAAAAATAATTGTTTGTTACATTGTTTCCTTTAATCTTAAGTTTTGTTTTTGGAAACTGAACCTAATGTCTCCAACAAACATTGCTCAAGACCTTGTGATACTAATCTGACTGCTATTCTGTAGGGTATTCATTCACAAAAATGAGGAAGTATTAGGCCAGTACAGAAAAGATGCTAAAAATGGTGCCTTCTTACTCCTTATGGTTCAAAACAGCAGGGTAAGTGAGCTTCAGAGCTGAAGCATTTGCTGTGATTTCCCAAATGCTTCAAAATCACATTGTAGAACACTCCATGAGCACTCCTGCACCACCAACCATGAAACCCAGGGCTCATGCAGGACTTGGGGAGGAAGGTGAGCTTCCATAGATCCCCTCCACACAGTCAAGACATTGCCAGGGTGCTCATCCAGAGCCAGAATTTAGGACTTATTCTTGGATCCCATGGTTTAGATGCAGTCTGTCTTTCTCTGCTTCATAGACAAGAACAGCTGCTCTCTCTTAGCCCATAGAGAAAACTCTGATCTGAGAAAATGAGCTAAATTCTATTCCGAGTATTGCTTTATCAATAAAATTTTCTGTTAATAACACTGGAACAGAAAAGATCTCATGGGTCACTGAATTTGAGTTCCTTTATCAGGGAAACAACATCACAAAATCTCTTTCATAGAATTATCAAGCATGGTCTTATAATAAGCTAAATTGTTTGTTGCCACCACTCTTCCTGGGACACTTTTCCAGAATCCGTTTCTATTTTCTAGCTTTAATTTATACAGCCCTGGAGACTTTTATTACAAACAGTGATAAGCAAGCCAAAAAGAGCTTAGTTTAATTCTTGAAACCAGCATGAGAGAAGAAGGAAAGTCATTAGCAGAATATATCTCTTGGGAAGTATGCAAGTAAGAATTCAAAGGTATAAGAGAAAACAAGCATCAGCTGTTCTCATATTGATCACTGACAGGTGTTAATTGAATTTTCTGGACCTACATAAACTTTGATCTGGTTTGGTTTATTACCAGGAATATGGTCCTACTACTCAGGATGGAGGGAGTTAAACTTCCAGCTCTCTTCTCTGTACCCAGCCAAGAAAGTGCACTTCAGATTTATAGTGACCAAATAACTTAGTAATGTTTACGAGGACCATTACGAACATTTTTAGATAGAATCCAGTCTAGAAAATGTTCTGATTACAAACGTTGTTTTTTATTTACAATAGAAGGGGGCACACATTTTCACAGATGAGAACTGTCCTTTGGTTAGAACCAATTCTAGCTGCTCACCAGTAAGGATATAAAATCTCAAATTTAGGTTTAATTTCTGACTTTACAAGCGACTCAGTCTGTGTTCTCACACTAGTCCCTTATCCTCTTTCTGTCTCCATTTCCTCATCTTTAAAATATGGGTAATAATACTTCTGCATCTTCTACATCCCTCGAGTGCTTCTTAAGCTTAATTAATTCAACACTTACAAAGTGCTTTCTGATCCAGAGATGAAAGCACTACAAGTATCCCAAAGACACTGTTTCAGAACATTTGTAAGTAAATAAAACTGTACCTTCCAGCTCTTATTTTTAATACAGAATTGGAATGACCTGGCCTCGAGTGATCTTCTATCATGGAAAAGGCACTGGGATGCAGGTCCGTGGCCAGCGTTTTCTCCCAGGTCAGTAGTTCTCTCTTGCCTGGGAAATGTGAGAGCGTGGCTGCAGGCCAGCCCTCTGCTGCACAAGGGGAGGGAGTTGAAGCATCAGGCCTCTGGCCAGTGCTTGCCAACCAAAGCTGTGCTTTTCTCATGGAAAGTGAATGGGAAAATGCATGCGTAAGCCAAGGGGTTTTGCTCAGCTGAGAGCTCTGCAGCTGTCCTGCTAGGAAACGAACACGACACGGGGCAGAGAGCTCTACAAGAGCTCAGGGGCCCCTTGTATCTTGAAGGAAGGGGAAACAGAGGTCAGCAGCTCTGGCCAGTCTTGCACTTCCCTAGGGTTACAGCTCTGCAAATCAGATTGCTGCAGGGAGAAAAGTTTTTGGAGCTGACACTTCACTACAAGGCCAAAGATGGGAAGCCCAATACCCGGACCAAGGTTTTTCAGCTAGATTAGTGTCTGCTATTTTCAGCTGCATACACATGTGGAGTAGGGAATGAATAAGAACTACCACTTCTTAGTCAGGAAGGGTCTATTACCCACTAAGCTGAAAGTAACCAGGGCAACTAGGATGCTATTATCCTGCAATACATTTGTTAACGTTGGCTTCGCTCCTACACATTATGGTGAAAATTAATCAGAAGGCAGCTTTTGGCTAGCCACAAGTTTCTGAAAAATGAAAGAAGGCTTTCTCATGGAAAAAGGATGGACAAGCAGACGTGGGAAGCCCCAGGTCCATTCCTTACCCTACCAGAGGCATAGGTGTTGTGTTTCCATAGAATGACTCACGGAAGCAAAAAGCAGCTTGCATGACATCAAGTCACTCCATCTCTGCGTCTCCATCCCTGACGTGCAAAATGGGAAACAATAGCAAAGTGTCACAGGGACTGTGAGATAATCCCATGCTGGAGGAAAGGGATCCCATATGTGTTACTAAAATAAGTGACAGCTTGGAGTAGGGCTATTTTGGGACAACAGAGCTGTGCCAGCTTCGCATGCTACTGCCTCCATCACAGAAGAAATCTATAAATTTAAAAAATATGTATGCACATGCATACTCATCTGTATGCTATGTTTCTCAGGCAGATGATTTTGGTTTATCTTAGATCGCTCGGGTGATAACATTCAGAAATTCTGGCAGCTACTGAACTGTACTTTTTAACGGCACAGATAGCACTGTGAGACAGTGTTGGATAGCACAAGAGTTACAGCATTATAGGCTGGTAGTCTTCAGGGTGAGATAGAGAGAATGGGACATTTCTTTGGTGACTGCCTGGGGTGCCTGGTGTATCCTTGCTGTTCACACAGCTGGGGGGAGTGAGGAGAACATCAGTGCCAGACACAGGATCAGAGTGGCATGGTAAAGAGCCAGTGATGGTGACAACACTGTCTCATTTCAGTCAGCTTCTGGCTGAGGCTCTAAACACTGGACTTCACGACCACATGTACCTTTCGTTGGCCTATACCCTTCTGCAGGTCTAACTTTTTATGCTTACCTATGAATGATAAAAGCTTTGAAATATATAGCTATGAAACAAAGAGCATTTGGGGCAAGTAAATAGCTTATGGCTGTATGCCATAATTAAGGTCTGCACAATCTCATTTTCCCTTGTAGTGTACATCCATGCCCCAGCCTGTGCCATAATCCAAGCAGTAGGGAGAAAGAAGCCACCAGATGGGATCACTTGAACTTGTAAACAGACTTTCATCAGCTGGAGATGAGAGCAGGACACAAGGGTTGCTAAATATACATGTCTGGCACTCCTTATCTAAGAATGGTTGAGATGTTTATTGAGATACAAGCCTGGCAATTGGGCTTCTGTTCTGACAACAGGGATTCAGGTCTGATCTGGGCAAGCAACCCAGACTATCACCTTATAAACTGGTCTTTGCTATCTAGCAATATTCATGCATTCATACTCATACACCTATGCAACATTTCTTGTTGCTGTTCGAATTAGAAATGTCACAGTGATGTTCACTGCCCCCTAAATCCATGAACAGATGCAGAAATTAGAGGATGCTGACAAATCAACACACTTTTCAAAATGTCAAAAATATTAATGTGTTAAACTGCTTTACATCTTCCAAATTATTTGCTCTTGTTTATGGATAATTCCTATACTTCCATACCAGTAAATACAATATATATGTACATGAAAAGTGATTTATTAGACTGAAATACTACAGTTACCATGATTTTCATCCAGGGCTGAACTCCAAAAGGTGCTGTTACAGCCTGGTGTAACAAGACACTGAAATATACATTTGAAGAGAATGAATGTGCTCACATATGCTAGTGCAATACAGATTCAAACCAGGGACAGTTGGGATGGATCATTGTATGGGGCATAAACTGCAGGGTTTTGATCGTGGGGGACTGCAGAGGTGACTTCTGCAAGAGTGGTGAGGTGTTGCAACAGGCTGCCCAAGGAAGTGGGAGTCACTGTCGCTGGAGATATTAAAGAAGTTTGTGGATGTGGCACTGAGGATGTGGTCAGTTGGAATGGTGGGAATGAGTTGGATTAGGTGACCTTAGTGGTCTTTTCCAACCTTAATGATTCTATCATTCTATAGGCCCCTCACTGCAAGAAAGATATCGAGGCCCTGGAATGTGTTCAAAGAAGGGCAGCAAAGCTGGTGAGGGGTCTGGAGCACAGGCCATATGAGGAGAGGCTGAAGGAGCTGGGAATGTTCAGCCTGGAGAAGAGGAGGCTCAGGGAAGACCTTATTGCTCTCTATAACTTCCTGAAGGGAGGTTGTGGTGAGCTGGGGGTCGGCCTCTTCTCTCGTGTCATTAGTGTTAGGACTAGAGGGAATGGTTGCAAGCTGCAGCAGGGGAGATTCAGGCTGGACATTAGGAAATATTACTTCTCAGAAAGGGTGGTCAGGCACTGGAATGGGCTGCCCAGGGAGGTGGTGGAGTCACCGACCCTGGGGGTGTTCAAGGAGCAACTGGATGCTGTGTTGAGGGATGTGGTTTAGTGGGAGCTATTGGTGATAGGTGAACGGTTGGACTGGATGATCTTGTAGGTCTTTTCCAACACTGGTGATCCTATGATTCTATGATCTGTGTGGGTGGAGATGCAGGGCTGCATTGGGCTAGTCGTGGCCACATCTGCAATGACTCTGAAACAGACAGCACCGATCCACCATGTTTCAAAACATGAGAGCCAACAAGAGGATTATCCTATCACCAAACAAGGAGGGATGCCAAAGCAGGAGTAGAGCAAGAAGAGATGGAGATGGCAAGAATGACAACAGAGCAGGGAAGATGAGGCCCTAGTGGAGTGCAATCAAGGCCGATGAGGAGGTGCTCAAGCAGGGGTGAGAGGAGGCTTGCCTCTGAGGGGACGGTGACCCATGGAGGAAATTCATCAGAGCAGCTGAGTAACAAGGAGCAGTGAGGAAAAGCAATAACCATGCATTGACCCTGTCTCCTGCACTGTCTATGGTCCCACCAAAGGGATAGGATATAAAATCTGGTAAGGGGACAGGAGACTGGGAAAGGGAAGGAGAGGGTTCACAGAGGCATGGGTGCTTTTCCTTCTTGTTTGTGGTTTGTACTTATAAATACCATAACAAAGAACTAAAGGTTCACTATCTCCAGCTCAGTGAAAAGAAGAAACTTTCCCTTCTGCTATCTTCATGCTTCCACCATGCTTAACGTAGATCCAAGCAGGCCTGCATTTATGGATTGGACAATGCCCAACAACTATGGGAATTAAAAGATAATAACGTGCTAAAACACGGATTGCCAGAGCTAGACACAGGGGACATGAAATGCTTTTTCCTGACTCTCCAGCTGCCTTGAATTCAGCTGAAACACAGCGTCTTTCTGAGAAACCCAGCAAAAATGGCTTGTAGCAAACAAGGTTGGCTTTCTCAAGACTTGGCCAGATGGGGACAGGGATAAGGGACTTTCTGAGGAGGGGGCCATATTGCTTCTCATGACAAGAAATGGAAAAAAGGGTGGAAAGTGGGGGGCTGTGCTGATTCTCAGATGCTGCTGGCCCTCCCCCAGGCTCTCATTGCGGGGCGCTTGAGCTTGCAAGAGCTGGAGCCAGACAAGCATTTCTCCTCCTCTCCAACATCATTTCCCTTAGCACATCAGGAGCTCCCCATGACCAGACTGAGCAGCCCAAAGGCAATTAGAGGTTCGAGAACAGCCCTGTTTGTTGTCAAGCACTCAGAACATTTGGATAGGCCTTGGAGCCTTCCATTTTTCCCATCCTAAACACCAATGTATTGCAAGTGCTAATGGCAGAAAACTCCTGTGGCTGGTTTGCAGACAAACTATTGCTAATTCACAAAGGGTGCCCAATGTTTAACTCTGATTGCCTTGCCAGTTGATCCACACAGCTCCATACAGAACAAATACTGGGACACACGTTATGTGTGCATAATTAAAAATCAGCAAGGTTGAGGTATGCAGATCCTCTTTATCTCAGTAACTCCACTTTCACATCACAGTGACCTGAATATACTTATATCAGCTGCATATACCAGCTGATGTGCAGTCTCCAGGTAGGCTGCCTCTCAGAGCACTGATATTAGAGCATAATCAAGAAGACGTCAGACTTTAACTCATCTTCTCCAAAGCACGGAAACACACGAGCTCATTTATATAATAAAATCTTCTCCTTTTTAATATGGTCTCTTTGTTAGGCATGTTGAGTCTAGTATACCCATGTCCTCTTTAATTTTACTGGCTTATTTGTTTTGTGCAAAGTAGCACAGCACAGCTGTTCTTTATGGACTGAAACTTCTACCTGGCACTGAAATGATCCTTGGCTTTGTTTTATAAAGCTGTGAAAAACCTCAACCTGTGATTACTTTTTTAGCTTTAAAAATGACTTTTGTTTTCACATGCCTTTAGTGCTCTTTAATTGTGCTAGGGATTTAGCTGCATAATTTCCCTGTGTTGATCTGGAAACTACTCTTTCTGCCATAAGATCCATGTGTATGCTTGCAGTGTAGAAAGTTCCAGTTTGTGATTCAAAAGCTGCCATTCAATTAGATATGGACATTTCGAGTCTGGCAAAAAAAACTGCAGTGATTTCCCAACATCACAGATGCTTTATCTGCACGCAAACCCTCCAGATGCTCATGCTGTCACATACATACTTTTGAAGGCTGTCCAGCAGTGCTCCAAGATCCTAAAAGCATTTACAAAATCAAGCTCAACTGCACTCATCAGCAGAGAATTTGATGAGAGTGAGGACACTGCATGAGAGCAATGACCACAATGGGCTGGCATCAGCAGGAGCTGAGAACCTCTGGACGGTTAGCTCAGGGTGGAAAGGGACCTCCATTGGTCCCAACTGTTTTGTTCTTCAGTCCAACAACCATCATTTGATTTTAAAGAAAGACAAGGGTAGGTTCAAAGCATTTAGGGCCTGACTCAAAGCCCTCTGCAATCATAAAGAAAATACCACTGCTTTAGATGGTGCTGGTGTAGACCTGTGATGTAAGTGCCAGACAAAACATCACATAAAAGGACATAATAAATCTCAATATATTGTCAAATTTCAATTGGAAAACCGTGTTTTCTAATGCTTTATTTTTTTATACCATTTTATACCAGTTTTAATTTTGCTTGTAGCCCTTTCTGTTTGTTCCAAATTTTGCTGCTTAGGTCCATAACCAAGACCTTACAGAACAGAGCATTACTATGCTCAGCTGCAGGAAATATTCATCACGTACACTCCCACAGCCTTGCCCAAATCTCACTCTATGTTTCTTTGGACCCTCTGAGAAAGACCACAGCTTCACTCTCATAAGTAAAGGGGGAAAAAAGTGTTCACTTATCAAAATGAGCAAGACTCAAGAAAAAAAATATTGCCTGTACTTACACATGGGAAACAGGCAGTCTCTACTGGGCTTTCTCTGTGAGGAAAGACCAAACCAAATGGATTTTCCCCTGCGGCAACAGAAATTACTGCCAAACTGTCCCCACTGAGACTGCCCATCCATTTAAGCCATCTTCCACTAGAGGAATGGAGCAGCCCATTGCCCTACTCAGTGCCAGCTAGACTGAGATAGATTTTCTCATTCTGCTCATTGTTTTCTAAGTTCTGTTTCTGTCAGTGGAAAGGACTTGGGAGCATTCTCCAGGCTGTCAGTAAAGGAGGGTGGGGTTTCTGTGAAAAAGAAGTGATGAGCAATCAGAATCAGCCAAATCACTTAAGAGCAGCATTTGGAGGAGTTTAGGGAATTATGAGAGCTTTGTTTCAAAATTTCTTTCAATGCAGTATGTTGAGAGAGAAATAGTACCGGGTGGAAATACCAATTCAGCAAAACATTAAGTGGGTACTTAATGTAAAGTTAAATATAACATTAAAATTAATTGAAGACAAATATAATCCACAAAATTCCCAGGAGTCCTTTCCCCTATTTCTTTGCATGGATTTATTGCTTACCTGACACAAGAAACCACCACACTGAACTAGTCCCATTTTTTCCCTTCCAGGAATGGGACAGAATCTATTTTTTTCCCCCCAGAAAAAAAGCTTTAGGAAAGAAAAAAAATATCTTCCCCAGCCTCCTGCTTATGTATAAGATGTAGAAATGATTACATACAAGGGGTTATACCATGGATTTATCAGATATTCATAATTACATAAGTGTTTTCCTGAATCAGAATTTGGAAGAGAAACTGGAACAAGCAGTAAAACGCTAATTATAGCCTACTGAAGTCACTGAAGTTGGCCTGGCACTACCATGGCTGAATTTGATCTGGCATGAGCACATGTTGAGTGTTTGTTTTAAAAGCACATGAGTACAGAGCATCAAAGGGAGAAAATTAGTATACTTTGATATATTCTCATCTCAGAACACTGTGCTCAGGTTCTGAAGTAATAAGTTTGATACAATCTCTCAGATTCATCTGTGCCACCCTGTATTCTTTAGAGGCACAGGGAAAAAATATGTTCCAAAGCAAGAATAATACATTTTGGATCTGAAAAATTTTAGATCCCAGGAGAGTAGCTATGCACACAGATATGAAGTAGAACTGAGATGAATGCTAACCTCATCAACCTCAAGTGAGCCCAAAGGTGGGAAATCTTTGCTTTGCTGAGTGTCAGACACCCTTATAGCCCAGTAGCACTCACCTAAAAGTTAAGCAAAACCAAATCCACACGATGAAATTATGACATGGGTCACAGCCAGCCAACAGCCCTTCTTTGCCCAAAACTTAAACTTGGTGGAATATGAATTTTATCACAGAATCATAGAATTGTTTGAGTTGGAAGGGACCTTAAAGACCATCTAGTCTAACCCCCCTGCAATGAATAGGGACACCTACAGCTACATCAGGTTGCTCAGAGCCCCTCCTGCCTGACACTGAGTGTCCCCATGGATGGGGCTTCTACCACCTCCCTGGGCAACCTGCGCCAGTGCCTCACCACTCCTATTATAAAAATTTTCTTCCTTACATCCAATCTAAATTTCCCCTCTTTAAGCCTGAAACCATTTCCCCATATCCTATCACAACAGGCCCTGCTAAAGAGTCTGCCCCCTTCTTTCTCATAGCCCCCCTTTAAACACCAAACTGTAACTGCATAAAACTTAACACGCATATACCGCACCCTGTAAAAACTAACTTCCAGAGTGGAGCACTACAGACTCTGAAATGACCCACTCTTTTATAAATACTGTACTGTTCACAGCCTTGTTTCTGGAATGCATTGTGCAAGGGCTTTTGGCAAAGTTTAAAAAAAAAAAAAAAAAAAAAAGAGCATGATTTAACTAACATACGGACTTCAGAATGATAGGCAAGATTTGTTCCATTCTTCTGATGTAATTCCTTTATTTGCCCTATTTACAAAGTTGGAAGAATAATGCTCATTCTTCCCTTCTACTTCAGTAGGCTGCTATGTACCATACATGCAGTACACTGAATATGCAAAGCAGTATTCAACTGTGATGTCTGGTATCATATTCAGTAATCGGAAAATTAGGTTCCTTTAAATTCCAACTAGCTTTATTGGAAAATTATTTGCTTCAGAAAAATCGTCTGGCACTTTCAAAAACTGTATTGTGTGATAACTTTGTTTTAGTCCCATCTTTTATTGGTTTGTTAAGCCATTTCATATAGTGTTAATGATGCAAACCATCTTGTTTAATGCTTTGATGCTGCCTAACATGTTATTGCCCTGGTCTGCAGAATAAAGCACTTTTAATACCTCTCTTTCAAGAAACATTATCACTATTTAATTTTTATTACGTAAGTTTGAAAAAAGTGCTGTCTCAGAACAAGTAATTTATAGATCAACTAACACTGCAACAGCTTCTAAACATCTCCACATTGTTCCAGAGCATTGGCCCAAGACATCGCAGCACGAATTTTACAAGCTGTCATGTTTGGGACAAGTGCTGTGATTTATCCACACTACAATGTCTCTCTTCAACAGCCAAGCAGAGTACAGTACAACGCAGTGTCACCACAGCATCAGCACACTGGAATGCTGAATTTATTTGCACAAGAATGTTCTAGGCAGAAGTTTTCCAATGAAAGAGACAGCATAGTTTTGGGGGTAACCCTTACTGGAACAAAGCTCCTTGTTCAATGTCAAGAGAAAGTGACATTTCTGATTCTGACAGGACTCTTGACTGTAAAAACATGGGCTGAAGCAAGTGGCAAAGGCAACCTGAGCTGCTTTGGGGAAATACTGCAATGCTTTCTTACAACGGCAACTAACTGGCTGGTGAGACACCAGCAGGACCACCCTGAGATCTCAGCAACATTTTCCCAACCAGAGCTGCCAATGAATGTAGCCCTGTATTTCTTACTGGAGGTCAGAGAAAGAATGGGAATAAGTTAAACACCCAGAATTCCTGCATGGTGGCATAGAAGCATACCAGAGGTACTGTGCTTGATGTACTTGTAGCTCCCAAACCACCCCTCAGAGCACCCTCACTAATATACTTACTTCAACAAGAAATTTCCTCTTCCTTGAGTAGCCCTTCAGTTCCAGCAGGTAATTACAAAACCTCTTTGGCATCAGAACTGCTGTGTTGCAGTGCAAATCCATGTATTCCTTTCAAGCAGACGTCTATGGCATCACAGTCCCAACTCAGGTTTAACATTGCTGATGATGCTTCTATATTGTTCCTAGTGAATGTAGCAGCCCTTTGGGCTTCATTCAGATTTTGAATGGTTTATAGGGAGGTAAATATTTTTACATGCTCCAAGAGCAGACAGTATAGAGATCCAAGAGAAAAAACAAACCAACACTGGATTCTGCAAATGCACATTAGACATGGTTACATGATTAACAGACATAAAAATAGTGCATAGGGCCTGTATAGTATGGTCTTCAGAAGGTAACTGTCTATCACGACGACTTTTGTTTTCATAGGTTTTACTATGCTTATTTTTTCTAAGAAATAAGCAGAAGTATATTAATCAATCTAAAGTATTTTTTCATGCCTCCAAAATAGGTTTGTTTGTGTATTTTTTTTTTAAATCAATTTTCTCCACTATTCCGATTATTCAGATTATTATCCAGATTGTGAGAATTGTTCCACCAGTTCTAGTAACAGAATTGTTTATCTCAAGGCTGTTTCTTTCTGCGTGATCTCTAGCTTGTGTTAGGACATTATATGAAAGACATTTTTATTTGACATTTCATGGAGGCTTGTCTTTATATTTAATTCCAAGCCACTTCATTCAAACCAGTTGAGATTATCCATCTCATCCCAAATAAACAATGGCTAGGAATGCTTCTTCACAGAGCTGGTCAAGCAAAGCCCTCCATTTTCTATTTTTAAGACTGCTTCCTTGTCTACATCTGAAAGCCTCTTTGACCTGTTTGTTTCTTTCATCTTCTTGTAAGCTTTTTCTCTTCCCAGAGGAAGGAAAGCTCCCTTGACTTGAGGTCCAGTGTAATGGAGACAGCGCAAATAAGGGCAGGGAATACGGAATTCTTCTGGCAATAGCAGCAGCTGGATTAAAATGAGTGTTTAATCATGGCCCCTGAGCTTAGATGTAAGGCAAAGAGACACAGTGCAGCCTGAGCTCACCGAATGCTATCAGGTCACTGAAATGGGAGGACTTCTGTTGCCCCGCACCCACCTACGCATCCTTACCTCTTCCCCTGCCCTAGATTTGATACTCATCTCACTTCTCAACAAGTCAGTTCAGCTTTCTGAAGTTCAAGAAAACAAGCTCTGCAAAAATGAAGAGTTTTCTGCAGAGCTAAGAGATGGGTTAAAGTAACAACACAGTGACTGCCACCCACGTCAGCGATGCTTTTAGCCACTGTTTACCAGAAAGGCTTGGTAGTGGGGCAGAACTGGGCCCTACAGAAGGGACACCAAACAAAGTGCCCTTGAGAGGTTGTGTTTCGTTTGACTTTTGGTTTGAGCACAAATCCATAGAGAGTGCAGCTGTTCTTTCAACCACGAGATGGTGCCAAAAGTGTTCACTACGAAGCGATGCTTATTGAAATCATTCACCAAAGGCTGCTGGCAAATCTGCTTTGCTTAAATCCTTTCTGCTAAAATTAAGAAAATATGAATGAAAATTTAATGACCAAATCAAGTATAATTCACATGCATCATGAACACATCTTAATTTCTCTCCACAGCCTCAGGAAATCCTGTTGGATTTTTTTTTATCCCAGGCTTCCTTCCTCTTTAGTGCAACAGTCTCATCCTATAGGAGCTGTGTACATTTAATTAAATCATGTATCTTTAAACCATACTCTATGCCTATCCTCAATGCCATTATAGCACATTCAAGTGTATTTTGATTATGCCGACTTCATTAAAATATAGTGAGTAATGTGACTCTGAAACTACTGAAATGAAGTATCTCTTTGGTGGGCACTACAGCTGACCATCTTCCTCAGACCTGTTAAGTGAAAAAGATATTCGTGCCAAATTGCAGCACTGTGTATGGGAACAACATGTTTGTAAAATACAGTTCTTAAAATCAGCCATGGTCACTGAAGGCAGACAGATCACTCACGGGCTGAGAAAGCTGCATAGGCTGAAGTACAGGGGAGAGAGGCAAGGCCCTCCTCCATGTCAGCTGCCTCACTGATACCTTATTCCAGCCCTTAACACTGTTCAAGCTGCAAAGGCCACAACATGGGGACTGCCCTCTACGGCATGCTGACCTCCAGTGAGCCCTTATGTCCTGGTGAACTAATAAACAAAGTAGTGGAGAGAACCGCTATGAAAACATGGAAGAGTATAGCTATCGTCAGATGAAGAACATATAGGATCTAGCAAAAAGAACACTAAAATAGTCTTCTTGTGCATATTTTGTGGCTCAGTCCCACATGTGGGAAAGCTGGTAATAACTTCTCAAGCAAAAAAGTCAGCTATCAACTGACAGAAGAGAAAGGCACTTTCCTTTCACAAACAGGTTTGGAAAACACCTCCACTTTTTAGAGAGGGCAGCATTTACACTTTTCATATGATTTCAGTCTTCAGGAAATCAGCTTTGATGCAGCCTAAGCCTTAGCTCGTTAACGAAGGGTGCTTTGTTTTGTTTTTCCCCTGGGCCCTTTTGAAATTGAGATGCCTCTGATTAATTTAGTCTTGGTGACCACTGTGGCAGGAACACAGTTTCTGCTCATATAGATAGAATCTGCAAACAAGGACGGGAGAGCTGAAACCACAAAGCAATTCAGTGGCAGGGGCTAACAACTCTTCACTTGAGACTCATTGCTTGCAAGCAGAGTAAACGGACAGCCAAGATAGGTGCATGTGCTTCTAATCAATCATCTCACCTCCTGGCCTCCCAGCATGTCAGCAGTCCCAAAACTGCCTGCCAGGCTCTTGGACCAATTCCATTCCCTCAACACACAGGCCAAGGGATGTCCAACCATCCTGCATTAAACACATGTTCTGTTAGCACGCCAAGATGAGAAAGTGCCATGGAAGACAATGTTTTATCTTCTCAATTTTATTTTAAAAGCTTACACTTCATTTTTGTATATAAATTTTCTGAGACAGTGTAACACCTGGTGCCAACGGGAATGATTCTGGACCTGGTAGCTCTAAATCATAGAATCACAGAATGGCCTGGGTTGAAAAGGACCACAATGATCATCCAGTTTCAACCCCTCTGCTATGTGTAGGGTCGCCAATCACCAGACCAGGCTGCCCAGAGCCACATCCAGCCTGGCCTTGAACGCCTCCAGGGAATGGTTACCCAGCGCCAGGAATTCATTCTCTCCTGCGGAGTATGACTGGCCTGGTGTCTGCAATAGTTATGCAAATATGCCTCAGTTACAGAGGGATTTGGAAAATGATGGTTGAGAGGATTACTTCTGCTAGCAACCACGGGTAGCGGTAGTGATAGAACGAACCCAAATGATGAGGCAACAGTCCAATACAGACAAATGGCTGGCTCTTTGACTTAGTTCTTTTCTCATACTTCCTCTTCTACCATCATTTCATCTCCAATGCTGTTAGTATAGACAGAGCTCGAGGCAAAGGCAGCATCTAAACACCACATGAGCAATTGCCGCCACAGACGTTTCTGCACAGCACAGTGCTAACACAGGCAGTCAATTCTGGTATTTTGCCTACAGCTGGCACTTTGATTTTGTGACTGCTACTACCAGTATATGGCTTAATAAACATTATTTCTGACCTAATGTGCATGTTGTCTCATTTGATTACATTTTTTTTCCACTTGCCCTGAGCAGGAGCTTAAAAAGAAATCAGTTTAACAGAATAATGTTACCGTGTGTAGATCTGGTCACAAATACTGCTCACAGGGCTACAAAACCCACTCTTTGCGAAGCACAGCTGGGATCTAAATGAAGCCTGGAGAAAACAGCGAGAGCTCTGGCAGCCTGCAAAGCAGTGGTATGACATGCAGGTACCAGCAGGCACCGGAAAGCAGTGCGCAGAGTTACAGGGACCTGACAGCTTCATCATGAAACACACTGCTCCTATTTGTTACTTCCTCACAGGAAAAAAAAAAAAAAAAAAAGAGAGAGAAAACAGGAACGGGAAAACACAAGAGAGATTTGGTCGTAAGCCACGTTTCTGGCGTAATTTCAGAAAGCAATTCAAAGTAGCGGAAATGGAATGTAAGAAACACTCAAATGAAGCCCTCTGATTTAAATTATTTCACAGAACGGCCCGGGTTGGAAGGAACCTCAAGGATCATGAATCTCCAGCCCCACCCCCGCCACAGGCAGGGCCACCAGCCTCTCCGTTTAATACAAGACCAAGCTGCCCAGGGCCCCATCCAACCTAGCCTTGAACACATAACTTCATCAAAGCAGCCTTATTCGCCCTGCCCTCTGCTTTCACCCGTCACACTTGTAACCAACTCTCTCTACTTCGCTGCCCCAGCCTACAACTCACAGCCGCGGCTCCCTGACACGGAGCCCTCGCTCCCCGACTGGTTTGTTCAGCTGTCAATCAGAGCTTCTTCCCACCCCCCGGGCAGAGCCCGCCCACCCGGTCCACACCTCCGCCCAACGCAGTGGGAGGGGAAAGGCGAAAGGCTTCGATTGGCCAAATCAGTTCTCCATTCGTTCCAGCGAGGTTCGACCTCCTTACCGCTCGCCTACCATCATACGGCCGAGTGCTGGAAATAGTGCAGAGCTCTCCCGCGAACTGATTGGCCGAGTGGAAACGCCACTCAAGCTAAGGCTCCTCCCCCACCGCGGCAGCACCCAGATGACCGCTCGGTCCCGTGACAAGGTGGGGGTTGCTTCTCTGCCGAATGGTCAGATCCGCTGTCACTCCCACAGGGTCCCGCCCCGCCGTCCTAACCTCGCCTGCGGATTGGTCGCGGTGCCTGTCCTGGGTGGGCGGGCGCTGGGGGTTTTCGGTGCGGTGCTGCAGCGCGGCGTTTTCCCGGCGAGGTCTGGCGACACGGCGGATGGTATGACTCTCCGCGGCCTGGGAGTGGCTGTACTGCTGGCTTCGGCCTTTTTCGCCGGTGAGCTGACGGGGCCGGGGCGAGAGGGAGCCGGGCCGCGGCGGTGGGGATGGGGCGGGGGCTGCAGTGAGCCTCGGGCCTGGAGGCCGTCACGCTGACTCCTGCGGCTGTCGCCGCTGTCACGGGACCTCACTGGCGTTGGGCGAGAGAAGCTCGGTGTGAAATGCTGCGGGCTGAGCTATTGGTGAGGCCGCACCTCCAGTGTTGAGCCTCTCGCTGCAGGAAAGACACTGAGGCCCTGGAGCGTGTCCGGGGTAGGGCAGTGAAGATGTGAGATGTCTAGTACAAGTCTGATGGGGAGCGGCTGAGGGAACTGGGATTGTTCAGTCACGAGGAGACTCAGGGGAGAGTCTCTACAACCACCTGAAAGGAGGATGTGGTGAGGTGGGGGTCGGCCTCTTCTTCCAGGTAACAGTGATAGGACAAGAGGTAATGGGCTCTCTCTCTCCAAGGGAGGTTCAAGTTGGATATTAGGAACAATTTCTTCTCAGGAGGAGAGTGAGGCAGTGGCACAGTCTGTCCATAAGGGTGGTGGAGTCACCATCCCTGGAGGTGTTCAAGAGCTGTGTGGATGTGGCACTGAGAGACACGGGCAGCGGGCATGGCGTGATGGGCTGCTGGTTGGACTGCATGATCTTAGGGGTCTTTTCAGACATTAATGATTCTGTGAAAAGTGCATATAGCAATTTTATGGGTTCCTTCTCAAGCAAATGGGCATAGAAATGTTGCTGCTCTGCAGAACATGGGAATGTGGGCTGCTGTACCATTAACATTGACAGCAGGCCATCCAGTGAACAGATACCAACATAAGGCAAAGCCACATTTGGATCTATACTGTATACATCTGTCAGTCCAGCCCATTTTCCTCCTGCCCTCCTTTTACGTATGCACTGCACTTTGGTCTTGTGGTGTTTGTTGTAATATGGCACAGGTTTACTGTCAACACTGTAGGCAGAGCCACAACCAGGCTTTAAAGCAACATCCTCAAGGTCAGATCGGTTATCATTTTTCTTTTCATTCTGTTTTTTTCATTAATTTCTTTATCACTTTTCTTAACATTCATTTAACCTCAGTGTACCACCCCTCACCCAATGTGAGAGGTCCTGTGGGTTGTGGCTGTGCACTGCCAGTTTTGGTCCAGTACTGCATGATGGGAAAGAAACATCTTGTGGCCTTCTGTGCCCGAGAGGGCAACTGGAGATGTTCTGCAGGATCTGGATTGCTACTGGCAGCACTCTGCTTCAGCCAGCACAGGTGGACTTAGCTGGTCCTGTCTGCTGTGGGTTCAGTGTCTCAGGCTGTTGTCTGCGCAGGAGTTTTTATGCCAAGCAGTTCAGGAAGAAATCAGCTGTGCTGGTGTGTAGCAGAGTGTTTTGAGCTTTCCTGACTTTGCTGAGAGCTGGTTTCACTGGGTCTGCATTGTAACGCTTAAACTGCTGCTGAGTGTATATATATGTACTGTGCTGTTGCTTTAATCCAAATGTGCGTTTGTCCATTCTTAGTCTTAGCTCTATAGAAACCTGATCCTGTGCTCCAGAGCACAAAAACAAACGTTACTCATTACTTAACTCTGCCTAGGTGGATAGCTATGAGAAGGACAAGAATGAATGAAAATTCTAGCTTGCTTTGCTTCTGCGGAGGTAGGGAAAGACTGTAAGAAATTGACAGCACTTTTTGCTTGGTTCTAGGTGTGTACGGAGATGAGTTCAGTATCTTACGGTCACCTCAGTCAGTTGTTTTTCGAGATGGAGGCTGGCCAATCCCTGGCGATCGGATCCCAGATGTAGCTGCATTATTCATGGGCTTCTCTATTGAAGAGGTATGTTTGAGGTCTTGGCTACAAAACGACTAGAACTACAGAGCTGCTCGGTTAACATGCTTCCTGTCATGTGTTGGAATATATAAGATATTGTCCTGTTTATTGTGAGGCATGTGTGACTTAACAGAGTGTGGTTTCCAAGCACAGCGTTGTATCGGTCATATGAGCAGGAAAAAGGGCTGTGCTTGCTGGCTAGTTTGAGTCACCAGCTACAGAAGGAAGCCAGCCTGCAGAGGCTTTAGCTTTGTTCTTCAGTTGTTGTGAGACCTATCTACATGCAGTTCCCATCCCCATGCACTCAGCAGACAAACAGTTTCACTTAGGATGCTTAGGAAATAATCCAAAGACTTGAAAACCTAATTTGTTTGCCAAATTAGACTTTTGAGTATAGCTTTAACAGCAGTTGACTTATGGCAGGTGAGTAGGTGCCCATGGCTTTATTCCGCATTGCCCAGTGAATCTTCTGGGCTTCGGGAGAGGTGAGTGGCTACTGAAGTAGCACATGAAAGTTTTTAAAGGCAAGGTGTCTTTAGCAGTGTCTGTGCAACCAGATACTCAAAGCAGCAAGTTGGGATTTTCTTGCACTGCTAGCAAGGGCAGCTGTTTCCTTTTTCTTCCATGTTGCAGCTGGGCAAGAGGCCTGGTAACTCTGTTTTGAATATAGGCCTGTTTTAGCTGTGTTTAGGAACTTGTCTGAAAGTACTGTGCTGTCAGTTGTGCTTGTAATCATGAAATTAATAATAAAAAATACTTCAGTAATCATAATATGTATACATGTAATATTTTATCAAGAAAAAGAACAGTAGTGCAGATGGTACTGCATGCATTGCATGTAAAGAAGCTTGCCAGGGTAGTGGGATTTGGCTCATTTAGAGAACTGGACTTTGAGTGTACTGGTCATCCTCACGTAGAACATGCTTATAAAGGGGGAAAAAAGTGATTTGGTACTCACTCTGTTGCTTTAGGAAAACTTGGAATTGATTTGCTTTTATGGGTCCACAGAACTGTTTAGAAATAGTTCTCTTTTACTATCATTCTTTCTATCCTAGAAGACAAAGAAGGAAGGAAGGTCTTCAGATTGCTTCATGTAGTTCAACCCTGAAATTGAGAGCTGCTATCAGCATTGTCTCTAAGGCAGTGGTTACCATGTATGCAGTTTCCCACACTGGTATTGAGAGTACTGAGTCCATAATGTCATTTTGCAGTTTACATCAAGTCTAGGAAAAGAGCCTGATGGTGCAGCAGGTTGTGCTGCAGGGATTTTAGAATGCTTACTGCATCTCACTGGAAATTCTCAAATGCAGTCATGAGGTGTTCTCTTCTTGTTAAGAGAAGGTCAAACTGAACTGTGTTTTTGTCCCTGCTGATGCTGTAAAAGGTTTCTCTTTTACTGGATGTGATGCAGTTTGGAGTATCAGTAGTATTTCAAATCCAGACCCCAAATAATTTGGTTTCATGAAGCGTAGGCATTTATATCTTTTACACAAACGGAGAATCTTGTTTGAATTCAGTGCCTGAAAACTTGTAGGTGATGAATTGGTCTAACTAACATTCCTCCCTGTATTTCTTTCTCATATTGAAGTATCAAGATGTCAGCGTTTTAATGTGCCCAAATATGTTTTGGTGCTATCTTACGAAGGTGTTTCCTTTTTTTTGTTTCAAAATCAAAGCTTCACTTTCTAAATAAAGCCTATTCTTCTGCTTTAGTTAAGGGACGTATGTCTTGCAATATCTAATTTGTACAGTGCTCTCTCAGTGTGTGCTTTCTTACAAACTTGCTGATCGCTTTTAAAGTAACAGTTTCTTCATGATTAACTTGTGAAGTGTTTTGTAAGATGGAAGTGTTCCTGTGGTATGTACTTGTCCATGAATTTCCAGCAGGCTGTCCTGTACGGAGATGTCTACAAGACAGTAATTAATTTTGCTGTAATGGTCAGGATGGATTCCTTTGTCTTCCTCTGAAATACAAGTGGTGGTGTTGGTTGTTGTGGTTTATTTTCACTATTCTCTAATAGGACCTTCCCTGGCCTGGGCTTGCAGCGGGTGATCTGTTTCACAGACCCCGAGCTGCTGTGTTAGTGACTGTGAAAGGGGTGGACAAGCTGACGTTGCCTGCAAAAGGAATTTCTTACCCTGTTGAGAATGTGAGTATGCATACCTGGAGCGGTCGTGCAACTTCCGTAGCTCTTACATTCTGAGTACAAGACTTTCTACCATAGCGCTTGATGTTCTCATTGTTTTAACTTTGCTTGAAGTTCACGTATCCCCCCTCTTGAATGATGGGTCAGGCTGTAGCCATGAATAACCCAGTCTAACTCTGACGTAGGCTTTCCTTTTTGGATTCAGTAAAACTGGTTGAAGATTGTCAGAACCAGACCATGTAGCATACCTAATGTGCAGAACCCTTAAATATAAAGAAATCTTCTGTCATGTTCACGCTTGTAACTTCATGAACGTTCTGAAGTGTACTTAATTCATATTTTCTGTGTATCCCGTTAATTAAGAAAAAAAAAAAGGTTTCTCATCTTTAATTGTTTCAGAAATTGCTGCCATGGCTTCAAATGAGTCAAATGAGCTGCCCCAAAGTTGCTCTGGCAAACTGCTAGATCTCCAGTATTCATGAATAATTTCGAGTGATCATCACTGAGTAACTAGTTTCTGTTTTACCCAAAAATCTAACCAGACTTTGTGTTTCAGGCTGTTCCCTTCAGTCTGGATAGTGTTGCAAATGCTATTCATAATTCATTCTCTGAGGAAACTCCTGTAGTCTTGCAGCTGGCCCCTAGTGAGGAAGTGAGTATTGCTTTGGTTCTGATAGCAGATGCTGTAGGTAGTAAACGCTTGTATGACTGGAGCAAAACCAGTTACTATATGAAAATATTTTGCTTTGGAGGGTGATTTGCAAGTATGGTTGATGATTATTGTGTGGTTGGAGAAAGTAAAGAGCTAAGGAGGATTGTAAAATAAAGAGCTAGCGGGGGGTTGTTAGGGTAGTATGGCTAGGTTGTGGTTGGACTCAATGATCTTTAAGGTCTTTTCCAACCTGAGCACTTCTACGATTCTAACTTCTGCTCTTATTGTGCAATGGCTGTTCCTGTAGAGAGTGTACATGGTGGGCAAGGCCAATTCTGTATTTGAAGATCTTTCTGTCACGCTGCGCCAACTGCGGAACCGCTTGTTCCAGGACAACTCTGTTCTCAGCTCCCTTCCTCTCAACTCCCTCAGCAGGAACAATGAGGTAAAAAAGCCATATTGAGTACTTCCAGAGTTTGTTTGTTTGTTGTTTTTTTTTTTTCCCCTAATATGCTTTTCCATTTTATTTTTTTCCCTTTGCTGAGGAGAGCTTCCCTTCTTTTCTTAGAATTGACTTCTAAGAACTAAGGTTTTAGTTCTTGAATAAGTAGCTTTATTAAAAGAATAATTTCCGTCTAGCAAGTTTTGATGCTGCAGCAGATACGGTCTGTTCTAAAATATGTGGAGTTAAAACATAATGAGGCTTCTCAAACTCTGGTGCCATCAAAGCAATTACCCGTCTTTGTTTTTGTCCCCAGGTTGACTTACTTTTTCTGTCAGAACTGCAAGTTCTACGTGATATCGTAACCCTGGTAAGACTTATTTTTTTAAACACTTCCGTTACACCTGAGGTCTCAGACTTCACAGACATTATTTGAAGGTAGCAAATCCATGGCCAGGGTACTTGGCAACCAGTGTTACACACTCAAGCGTGCCATTACTGGGTCGCATCAGTTAAAATAATGCATTCTCAAAGGTATTTGTTACTCATGGAAGAAAAGGAGAACTTCAGTCATCTGTACCTTCTTTTGTGTTCTGTTTATTGAGAGCAGAGGGCATTTTGAATTACGGTTTCTCCATACCCACAGGAAGTGCTCCGTGAGAAATTTGCAGAGCTTTCCTTATTTTCTTGCTTAAGAAGTGTAATGGTAGTTAAGAACATGCCCTTTGCCCTGTCTGTCCGTCATCTACTTCAAAATGCCACTAACATTTGCTTGAAAAGGATACAGTGACTTATGTAGCATGAACAGTGGTGGTGATAGAAATGTTACAACAGAGAGATGAGCTTTTAATTACAATCTTTTTAAGCAAGAAGCTGCTTATCTTTGTACTATGGTGCTCCTGTCCTGTTGCTGGGGTTTTTTTTGGTTCTGAAAATTCAAGTTCATGTTAGGTGAGGGACCGGTTGAAAGAAATGGGACGCTTGAGAAAATGAGGTTAAATAATTTGTTTTGGTCCTGCAGATCAGAACCGCCGTAGTTGAAGTTGATGGGAAGATAGGAACAGATTGCGTTGCTTGTTTTTTGGAGGCTGTTCCCATCTGCAGTCAAATGTCAGTGCTGCAGCTGGGATCAGTCCCAGCAAACTGATGCTGTGGCAATGTGTTTCTGTTTGTGAATTAAATTCTTTCTGCCCTCAATGGTGTTCCAAAGCTGTCCCGACACAAGCACTTGGCCAAAGATCACTCTCCGGACCTGTATTCCCTGGAACTGTCTGGTTTGGATGAAATCGGAAAACATTATGGAGAAGACTCTCAGCAATTCAAGGATGCTTCTCAGATTCTTGTAGACGCTTTGCAAAAGGTATACTTTCTATCTAACCAACAAAACTCACACCAGTACCGTGGAAGTCATTTTTTGTGTTAAATACAAGGGAATTAGATTACTAATGCATGTTTTGTTGTGAGCTGTCGCTTCATTAGTAGTGGTCTTACTCGTGCTTGGGTTCTGGTTTTGTTTCTTTTTTTCCCTCCTTGTTTTTTT
Source organism: Alectoris magna (assembly GCA_030625065.1). Classification (NCBI taxonomy): domain Eukaryota; kingdom Metazoa; phylum Chordata; class Aves; order Galliformes; family Phasianidae; genus Alectoris; species Alectoris magna. The sequence continues at coordinate 84,234,711 of CM060560.1, forward strand.
TAAATGCAGTTGTTATAAACTTCTCACTCTACAGAATCATGTCAATGATTTTCACTGTGTTTGCTGTTTTGGATAAAGAATCTATTAGAACTTGTATAAACATGAGCTCAGTAGGTCTGTTTTCCCTAAACAAATATCTTTTGCTTAAAAACATCAGTATGTCTCACTGAGGCTGGCCTAGTGAAATGTGAAAATCTTTTTATCCCAGGGTGCAGTGTTTAGTTTCTCCTTGCCGCAAAGTTGTATAAATCTAAACATCCAAGGCTCTAAGAAAGTAACTCTTTAGCTGGTCTTACTTTGTGATTAGCTGAAACTCTTTGTTAAGACCTGACACCAGTATGTTTTGAGTGTCAGAAGTGTGATGGAGAAGTGTAAAAGCATGAATTTGCCAAGTCGAATGACTGTTTAATCTAGGAGATGTTGTAAGCCAGTTGAAACTTTGTTGGTGGAACTCTAAGACAGTGGTGTAGCGGGTTGGTTTCTTTTCTTAACAACTTCTCCCGATCTTAATTATCCTGAAGCTGACATGTTATGGTTTATCTTGCTAACAAAGCCCTCCTTTGTTCTAGTTGAAGTTTTAAATTAAACCTCTCTTGCTCTTCCAGTTTGCAGATGAGATGTATAACTTGTATGGTGGGAATGCAGTGGTAGAAATGGTGGCTGTAAAGGCATTTAATTCTCCCCTCGCAAGAAAAACTCGCTCCATTCTCCAGTCTTCACAGGTAGTATCTGTACATGGTTCTCTGTCTTGCCTATTGAAAGCATGAATGCATCCAAACTGCATCACTTCCTTACTTGAGTAAAGCTTTATTCTTAAGGACTCGAATACTGGCTGATGTAGGCAAGTCTTCATTGACTTTCATGAGGCTCCTGTCAGCTCAATCCTTTGGATTCCATTAATGTCAGTCACAGAATCACTTCAGCATTTTGTGCCCTGGCATCAGAATCACTGGACAAAAATGTATCTCTTTTATTTAGACTGTTTGGATTTTTGATGTAATCAGCACATGCTTTGTGTACAGGCAGACTTTAAAGTAATGCACTTATTTTCTTTGTTACAGGGTGAAACGGATAATCCATATAACCTTGCTTATCCTTATAACTACAACTACTCTGTAATCTTCAACATTATTCTGTGGATGATGATAGGCCTTGCTTTAGCTGTGATAGTAATCTCTTACAATCTCTGGAACATGGATCCCGGGTATGACAGCATTATTTATAGGATGACGAATCAGAAGATAAGAATGGATTGAACTGAACTATTCCAGCACAGGGGAATGATGAGTAAGATCTCCCTTAAGTTGAGCGAAAACAAATATGTGGTTAATTGTGGAATCTTAAAAGGTGTATTTATTTCTAAGTATATCTTGTTTTTCCTCCTCTTAAGCCCATTTTAATAGGAAGTAGCACTAGATTGGATTTAGAAATTGATATCTACTTGTTTAAAAAAGTAAAAATCCCCCAAACTAACTGCTATTAAAGTAACATCATTCCATTTTTCTTATCATGTTTTGGAAATGCCCTGCACTGCCCCTGCCTGTGTGCAAAACAGATACGTTGAAATGATGATAGCAGCGTTGTTTGAAACTTTTTCACAAGGAAATGATGAGTTACAGCTAAATTGTTGTGTTGTATATTATGAACCAGTTGTAAATGTCTGATGTAAATATTTATAATGTAACTTCGGAGAGGATAGTTGTTATTCTTTAGTAATATATTAAATGCAGAAGTATTTCTACGAGATTAGGAAACTAGTGGCAGAAATGGCTTTTGGATCACACGATGATGGCTTAAATCTGAACCGCAGCCAGAATGGCTGGGTTTACCTTGAGCTTTAATGATTTGCAGATAGTGTGGCTGGGCTGTACAGTGGAGAGTCTAGAGATACTGAAGTAGCATCAGTCTGGTCATGGTGTAACATTGCATACAGCTAAAAGTTCCTGTTAGGATGCTTCATATTCCTTCCATTTGTGTTGATATTATTAAAAAAAAAAAAAGCAGACTTTTTGATGATAAGACTGGACCAACACCTGATTTAAATATACCTGGATTGTAGTCCTGCTTCAGTGGTTCAATAAAACAAAGAATAGTTCCTGAGTGCGTTCACTGCTTGTTGATTCATAGGTATGGCTACTTCTCTTCAGTGCTGCTGCTTAGCTGAGTAGAGCAGGTGCAGTTGGCCACTTCTGTCTGACAGTGGGCCCATTTGAGATAGAGTAAACTTCTTTGAATTTTCCCATTACTGATTGATGGTTCTTATGTCCCGTCATATTAGTTCTTGTGTTCCTTAAGGAGCTGCTCAAGCTCCATTTCTGAGATGTCTGCGTGAACTTCCTGGTCAGTTACAGCATCTTTGCCACAATGTACAGTTGTGCTGGGATGACCTTGTGTACCAAGAGAAACGAGGAGCTCATCTCTCCCACAAGAATAAGTGTATCTCTGGGGTAAAAAGATACTATATTGTAATTCTGGTAGGCCAAGTACTGTTGTATCACACATTTTTTTGTTAGATAAAACAGGCTCTGCAGCTACTGTCTGATACCAGGACTAGCAATAGTTTTGCAGGCTGAGGTTAGCAGCCCTGATACTGATAGTACCTTATTTTAGGCAAGGTGGATTGTTGGTTGCCTGAAAATGAGCTGTGGTAAAGCCTTTTTGGTGAGAATTTACTTCAGCTTGAGCTTTGTGCTATTCTCCATCCAGTTAATGCATTCCTAGTTTACTTGATTCAGAGGTCCTCATCAGATTAGTAGCGTACTTCAGATACTGGCAAAGAGTTTTACAGGAGCCTATTGTTTAAGGTGACTGCATAATTAATTGTTTTAACATCTGAATTCCAGATGTACCCGCGTAGCTACAACGCATTCAGTTGGAAGTTTGCAATACTGAGTTTGTTAAAATGAGGGACTTGCCATTGCATTGGTAATCCCTTGGAGCTCTTTTCCACCTTCTTGCTGCTGCTGCAGGCTCTAACTTTACTTTTTACTGCTGCTTTCCTCCATCTGTTGGAAGGGCACTTTCAAATTCCCACCTCCTGCGTTAGCAGTGCATTTGTTCATATGGTGGCTGTGGGCCCCCAGTGGGTACTGGAGATGTTTTTGAGCGCTCTGGCGTGCTTCTTAAATAACAGTTGCTTTGTACAGGACAGACTACTTGTAGAACCACTGTAAAGCCATTGTGCTTTAGTTGGAGCAAGATGTTATGTTATACAGTAGCACTGATCTGTCACTAACCAAATATGCAATTACAATACGGATTCCTGAGCCAAGAATAGTCTTTTTGCATTTAGGACTCTGTTAATTGGAATGAAAGCACCGTTGACACCATTAGAACTGCTATTGATCATTCCCTTTAGGTTTAATCTTCCTAAGAATGTAAATTGTGAGAAGATTTGTGATGTGGCAGAAATTGCAGGTTTTGCAATCCCTCCTTTGGGGAAAGTGATGAGACTGGCGCGTGAAGCTCTGAGGAGGACAACAGTGAGAGCAGAAGCCCACAGTTTTGTTTCCCAAGGAGAAGTTAGCACAGTTTCTTCAAAGCACTCCCACAAAGCCAAGAGAGGGTGAGGAATCAAAGGATTCAGGATGTACCTGCTGTTGGTGGAGAGCTGGCTGGCAAAGAGCGCTCCATCCCTAGGCAGCTGATCTAAGGGGAGCCTGGGTCAGATGTCTAGGTTCAGGCTTATTTTAGATCTTGTCCAGTTGTGGGATGGGAGAGGATGAGAATTTGGGTATCTGTCCTCATAGTGTGCCAGCATTCATGAAAAAGGAGAGAAGTCTGAGGCAGTTGAAGCCTGAGTGTTGCTTTTGATAGTTAGAAAAGAGAAAGTGAACCATAAAATAAAGGGTTCTTTAAGGAATCAGCACGTTGTTTTTCCTAGATGATCCTCCAAAGCCCAAACTCAGCAGAAAGGAGTTAATTTAGGCTCTATGTATGCCTCAACGCTCCAGCCTTCTTTGTGGCAACATGGCAACCTCTAGAGTTCTTCCAGCCCCTGCACTGCTGTTGTGACACACAGGCACAGGAAGCCCAAACTGGATCTGAAATATGCAAATGTTGCAAATAATTAAAAAAAAAAAAGTACAAGTCAGGAAACCACATTGAAATGCGAATGTTGAGCAACGCTTCTGCTGCCTGCTGGGCTTTGTAGGACAGTCCGAGTGGAGGCGACAAGGACACTGCTGGCGTGTAGGGAGATGAGCTTCTGTCTCAGAAAACATCCAAATAACCACACAATATCAGCAGTCATTTGTATCCTATTGCTGATGCTGTTTTATGGCTGCAGTGAGGTGGATGGTTGGAGCTGAAACTCACGGTTGATCTCAGGAAAAAATGGAAACAAGATTTCTTGATTGAGCAAGTGGTGGTGATTTGCACTTTTGATTTTTGCACAGGGGAAGGGTGGGGGAGCAGCACGTGTATGGCAGGACAGAGAAGGAGGCAGATAAGGGTGGCTGAAGTGGAAATGGACACTTTCACATCTCACAGAAGAAAAGACACTGAAATAAATCAGGAACTCAGCATTTGTTGCTTGTCCTGTTCTGGCAGTAATGTGGGGTGGTTCCGTGGAGGAAATACACTTACTTGCAAGGCATTCAAAGCACAGCGCTTCTGCAGCTCACAGCCGAAGGAGAGAGGAGCAATGAATGACAGCCAGCCGGTGCCTGCAGAAGCCATATCCCTGCAAGAACAGCTACTGGTGCCACTGCTGCCAAAAGCCCACCCAGGTGACCACACTCCTCTTAAATAAGACCAAGTGATGGTGTTGCACGTGCCAATAACCTTTGGCAGACTCAATCCCTCTGTATCAGAGTCTGTCGCCATCTGTACCAATTGGCTTTTAGCAGTTCGGGTAGGAGAAAGCACTGAAGCAAGCCAAGACCAGGGACAGACAGACAGCACTCTGGAAGTGCAGCAATTCAGGTAAGTGTCCCTAATAAAATTATTAGGAATTCTACTCTCAAACAGGTCCATGAGGAATGCCCAGCAGCAGCTATCCTCAGAGTTCCTGGGGACAGCTTTTAGAATAGAAGTCCCATCTTTAAATAGGGGCTGCACCACCAGTGTGCTGTCAGACTTTAAACTATTCTTTTCTTCAACAAGGTAAGTTTCACAGTAAAGGCCTCTGGCACTCAAATTTCATAATGCTATCGATGTCATCCAACACTGTCAAAAATACACAGCTAACTCCTTGGCGTGAATATACATCATAAAATAACTTAATGTTTCATAAGGGAAACGGAATTAGTGGTTGCACCAAATGGTTTTTATAAAGGTAGTCAAACCCTGCTTTCATTATGCTCCAGTGCGTGAGTTTATGATGACAAATTCACATGCCTTTAATTTGGTGAGCATATGCTTTACATTAGGCCATGGGGATATAAGCAGTACGGCCAAGCTGAATTCACAGTAATATAACTGGTACCATACAGCCAATGCTGTGAGCAAAGTAGCTGCTGGAGGTCTTCAGTGCTGCCTATCATCTGCTCGCCTGCTCACCCCCGCTATTTAACGCAGTTCCTTAAAATGCTGTGGTCAGAGTGCCCAAGGAATTGATACGGTCTGTAGCAATACCCATATAATCAATTACAGCGTTTGAGCACAGCGGCGCTAAAAGGGTGCTCTAACTACATCCTACAGCAGGTCATCAATCAAACTCTTGACTAATGTGCGGCAGCAGCTTGGAAATAAAAATCCATTTAAGTGATCAGACAGCTCTCAACTCTTAAGAATCTGTTTCTGTCACCAAGTGCTGCAGCAGCGGGGGGGGGGGGGGGGGGGGGAGAAAGAAGTATATAAAAAATGGAGACCGTTGTCTAAAGGGAGCACTTCTCTAAGTTTTGCAGCTAATCCAGAGAAAAATCATGGGATGTTTCAAACTGATGTAGTGTTAGAATCTGAGCTATATGAGGCAATGTGCAGCTCTGCCCGATAGAGAGCTTCTGGGAGGTGAGAGCTGGGTTGGTGTGTCCTTGGGAGCAGGGGGGGCTCTGCTTGATGGTTGTGGGGAGCAATGAGGTCTCCTCTGAGCCTCCTCTTTTCCAGACTGATCAATCTCAGTTCCCTCGGCTGCTCCCCATGAGACTTGTGCTACAGACCCCTCACCTTGTGCTGCAGGGGGAATGCCAGCCTCAGCTGCCACTATCCCCAGCAGTGTAGGAGCCACGTCACTGTAGCCTACATCTGCCATTGGGCAGAGAAGAAAAAAGAATCTAAAAAGCTCAAGTCTTTTAATCGCACCTCCTGCCAAATTCCTTTATGATCTTTCCTGTAATGTACAGCCTAACCAGCTAGAAAAAAAGTAAATTCCTACCTTTATTTTCTTTCCTGCTCAACCTCCTCCTTTTCCAGACCCTGTTAAATTTTTTTGTTGTTGTTTCTCTTTTTCAAAGCCTTCCAGCCTCTGCCTTTCTTTCCTTTATGAAGTTCTCTATAATCTGCACCTCCTATAAGAGCCAGAGCAATAGAAATAGACAAAAACATTCCAATAGAATGGAGGATTCCCACATCAAGCACCTCGCTTTCTTGGCATGTGATGCCTAATCTGAAACTTGTCATTCCCCAGCCAGAAATAAACTCTTTGGCTCTGGGCATCTCCTGTGAACTGCAAGATAGGGTGCTTAAAATTATATTAAATGCTACGAAATCACAAGGCTCACACACGCAATGGCCTGGGTTGGAAGGGACCTCAAGGATCAGGAATCTCCAACCCCCACGCCACAGGCAGGGTCACCAGCCTCCACATTTAATACTAGGCAAAAGGCCAGGTTTTGGCAATGACAGGGTAGAGGAAGACTGCAAAGGGCAGGCAAGATTCCTGAGCATGTAAAAAGAAGAAAGAGGTAGAAAATTCCTCAAAAATTAAGCGTTGGTTTGGAAATAAAGTGCTGTTGTCATGTGCATTCAACTGGTCCATCCATACCTACCGAGTGTACAGCAGAGCCAGGGAACAAGTAACTGCAGTATGTTGCTCTCTACAATGATGCAAAAGTGAGGTGGGGGTTAGCCTCTTCTCTCTGGTAACAGTGATAGGACAAGAGGTAATGGCCTTAAGTTGTGCCAGGGGGGTTCAGTTTGGGTATCAAGAACAATTTCTCCTCAGCAAGAGCAGTGAGGCAGTGGCACAGGCTGCCCAGAGAGGTGGTGCAGTCACCGTCCCTGGAGGTGTTCAAGAGCCGTGTGGATGTGGCACCGAGGGACGTGGGCAGTGAGCATGGCGTGATGGGCTGCTGGTTGGACTGGGTGATCTTAGAGGTCTTTCCAACCGTAATGATTTTCTGATTACCTAGTTAAAGGAAAAGAAGTGTATATTATTTTCATTTTCTTGCTAATATACTTTATGCCCTAAGTAAATGCGAGGTTAAAAGTATTGGTATAAATTGAAGACCTACTCCAACTTTTAGGAAAATGTGGACTGCAGAGCAAGCCAGACAAAAGGATATTTTTCTCCAGAGCAATGAATACTTGATGTAAAAGAACATTTTCACTATCATCAGAAGAATTGCTTTTAAAAACAAACACCAGCAAAGCTTGCTGAAGGTAAAATTAGATTTGTCCTATAAAATCAGCTGTGACAACAGCAGAGCGGAGGAGGAGGAAGTGCCACTTTTGCTAAAAGCTTTTATAACTAACTCCTGAGCTATGGAGGAAAACAACACGGAGCCATGCATGGAGGAGGGCTGGAGGAGGCTGCAATCCGCACAATAGCCCTTCACTTGGAGCAAGAAAATGGGATTCTGACAGCTTCGTTTTGTAAGCGCGTGTCCAAAATGAAAGGTCAGGAATTACCAAAGAAGTGAGCGCTGCTTCGCTACCGAACCGTGGCCACTATGTGCTTTTCATTCCTAAGGCTTCAACGCGGTATTTTGCGCAAAGCTTCAAGGTGCCTCTAGTCAGTGCGGAGAGGAGTTCGAGGCAAAAAAATCGTGACCTAATTTTGTAGTGCAGAATATGATGGAAGCAGCCAAATACAGCCAAACTTGGGCCCCAGAGACTGGCAGGTGGGTTCACCTGAAGTAAGAACAGTGTGTGCCTGTGTGGATTTTAGGCATCCTTCTATGGCTGGGAGTTGAAGGGTGAAAGAAAATAAATACATTTTCCCTTCAACGTGGGTTCAAGAGCTGCATTTGTATTAAAGAAGAGAAGAGAAAGGAAGTCTCTGCCATAGCAGAAGTGATGCTGGAGCTCAGGTAGGCCCTGTGCCAGGCGAATCCTGAAAAATTCTGCACACAGTATGGGGTGGGAAAAGGAGCTGTGTGTACTTACCTTTACTTTGGCGCTATGCAACTCAAAGGGGGATGAAAAAGTGACAAAATCAAGGAAAATCGGAGTAACGTTTTTGTGTCTTTCCTTCAGGGCGAAGGTGTGAGAAGCAGTGAAGTGAAGCAGTGATGTGGGTAACTGAGCCACCCCTTCTGGTTGATTGTTGTGCCGGTTAGCAGAATGCAGAATTCAGGTTTGCAAAAACGCAGCAATGATCACCTTACCAAAAAAAGGCCTTAAACAACAATGGCAGCAATCCAAACCCCACTGCTCCCCATCTCAGCCGTCTCCATGGGAATTGGGCACTAGAATTTGCATGGAAGAATAAGTATGGTACAGCTCAATTGTAGATAAACGACTTAAGATGTCCTCATAGCACTAAATCAAATCGTGCCGACAAAAATAGGCATTTGAATCATTACATTTCCTTCAAAATCTGAAAATGACAGGTTGGCTTTATTACTGTATTAAACCATTTACCTGTATGAGCTTTGAGAACTCCATGCTTTCCAGGGGTATGGTGTGCTGCATGGGGAATCTTAACTGTGGGGCAAAAAAGCTCCAAGAAACCGTGCAGCAGGGGAGCTAACATAAAAAATAAATAAAGCTGAGCAAAATCATTTCCTTTTACTCTGACTGAGCAGCAGTGCAGCTGGCACCAGCAGGCGGGGTCTGAGGTGCTGCATAACGGCACCACGGAGCTGCTCATGAGAAGCTGCAATAGGTCGGATATGAGAAACAATTTCCTCTCAGTAAGAGCGGTGAGGCAGTGGCACAGGCTGCCTGTGGAGGTGGTGGAGTCACCGACCCCGGAGGAGCTCAAGAACCGTGTGGATGTGGCACCTTCTTAAAACTAGTCTCTCCAAGATGATAACCTGATTTCACTGGGGAGGGCTGAAGTACTTTCTCAGACAGCCTCTCCTGCCTCCAGGCCATTCCTCCAGCTCCCTCCACTCCTCTCTATCCATGAGATATGTCTTTATAGAGCTGTTGCCGAGTGGATTTTTGGTAGGTTCTCGCAAGGGAAGGAATGAAGAGACTCCTAAAACCACAGTCTCAGAGCCTGCCTGTGGTGCTAATGCTGCCCGGAGGGACCTGAGCTCTGAAGCAAGCTGGAAGTGGTGCAGGTCACTGACAAGCCAATACTCCTCAATAAACGCAACACAGCTCCAGCATTTTATCTTTTCCATAGCTATACAAGTAGTCAATCTCTAGACACCTTCTGCAACTCGCACAGCAAGTGCTGGGCCTTCATTGCAGGCTCTGCAACTGTTCAGGAAGGAGCAGCTTTGCTACCTGAAGGAGGCACTACACAGCTGTTGTGGCCTCTCACCCCAAGGAGAGCAGCAGTGCCACCACAGGGCCCAACAAATTGTTCCGGCAGCCCTTGGTGTCCTGCCTGAGGTCAGTTGCTGCCACGGCATCTGAAATCTGCCCACCAGCCGCAGGAGTCATCCTAACAAAGTACACACTCCTCCTGGGTCACCTTGGGCCTCAGATGCGTGCGTTAGCATCACTACCAGGCCACCAACGCTACTAAAGATTCAAGGTCATATCCGCTAAAGTAAATGAAACAAACCTAATAATCCTCTTTCGGGATGCCCAGAAGCCCACGTGCTGCGTTTGCTCACCAATTCCATGTTTGGATAAAAGGTTGTTTCCTTCAGGCTTAAATCTTTCCTTGTTTGACCAGCTGATTTCTCCAGCAAGGCCACACTGTGACCAACCTACGGCCAGTGAGAAGGTGGCGGTGGCAGTGCACCTTTTGTTTTAGCACCCATCTGCAGCAGGAGATAAATCAAAAGTAGAGGGAAAAAAACCAACACCGATCAACTTCACAAATCTACTTTCAGGCTGAAGGAACGTGCTTTCAAATCTCAAATGAATTCACGCTGATTATCACCAACTCTGTATAGACTTCAACATTTGGAGCTTGGAAAGAAATGATCTCTAAAGCTTGCCCTTCCAGTGTGGTTTGTGATTTAACAAAAAGCAACACCAGCCCTCAGATGTCAAGGGGAGCCTGATGTTTCTGAGCGCACACACTGCTCCTCTGAGCTCAGCATGGAGCTGTATCCACAGTGCTACGTGAGAGGGGCCTCTCCCAAGCATCCCCAACTGACCCACAGCCAGCCAACCTCTCCAGGGCATGCTTAGCTCACCCAAGATGGCTGGAGCGGTGCCATGCAGAGCCAGGATCGGGCTGTGCTAATAGAGAGAAGAGCCATCTTCGCAGTATTTCAGGTTACGTTCCAGCTTTTGTATGGTAACGTTATTAAAATACTTTTTTAAACACAGCTAAGTCCTTTGGAAATGGTCAGCTTTGCAAGCTGGCCAAATAATTAACGCTTACTTACGTACATTTTACTTTGGACTCTTTTTTTTTCAAGGTTGCTGATGCTGTGCATACGTAAACACTTCTTCTTGCAGATTTTGGTGGGAGAAGGGCAGGGGATAGATGTAATTAAACAAAATCCAGCCAGTACTACTGGCTGATGCTTTAGAAGATCAGCTAGTCAAAGTATTAGCCCTTACTAATATTAATTCTTATTAATTCTGTGCTAATTCCAACCTTGCTCAGTCCCATGGAATTGTTTCTGTGGAGGTATGCAATAACACGGCTTCTTAGCTCTGTGTGAAGGACAGTGCGTATTCCTATGGCCTTAGTGTTGTGTGAGCACAGGACACGCCGCCTGAGAGCAGTAACCTTGACGAACAATACAGGAGCCCCCACTGAGCTGCACCAGAGCAGCAGCAACTATAGTTTGTCAGTTGCTCTGCAAGCTTGCCAGATTATTACCTGGCCATATTTAACGGTGAGGAAGCAACAACCTCAGGCACGCCCATCAACACACAATTTTTTTTGTCAGGTGCGCGGCTGTTTCTGATCGAAGTGCTCTGCTCTCCCAGAGAAAGCCTCTGGTGAAGCTGCTACTCCCCAGCTTATCAGGATATTCACGCTCTACTATCCACAACCTTCAAACTGTCCTTTCAAAAGCAGCCACGCTGCTCCGCACAGCCCCCAGCACAACCCTCCTCACTCAGCATCTTATCTCTCACAGCAGCAGCCGGGCATTTCCTTTAAAATCTATTACATAGGGGTCACTTACCAAAGACTCTAATTATTGTTCTGGAAGAACGTGCAGGGCTGGGAGTGCATGCACTCATGCACCGCAGCACTGTCTCCTCAGTTTGTGGTGCTGCTGGAGACGTGTTTGGAGACTTCAAAAACATTTCCCCTCTAATTGGCATACTGCTTATGATTCACCCAGCTTAGAAATTATCAGCTGCTGTAGGAATTTCTACAGGAAAGACCCGCAAATTTTAAGGCCGTGCGATATAACTGAAACGTACGTTTCTCAATTACAGCCAACATGCGATTTAAGCTTTGTTTCAAACAAAACTCTCACCTTACTTCAGCTCTGAGTGTTCGCAGGGCTCAGGAAAGCCTCCGTCTCCCTTTTTTTGAGGAAACCTCGAACACAACTTGACCAATATTTATGATATGGAAAACCACAACGCTATTGCTGTCATCGGGGTTTACTTTTTGGACAGCCGGATCGTTTTGTGTTCCCATTTGGCACTGGCTGACATCACCACTCCAAGCCTGGCCGCTGGTACTGAATTGTTATTTTTCATTTTTCTCCATTTTCTCTATTCTTTGTTTTCTCTCTCCCCACGGGCAGATTTATGGGAAACAACCTACAGGTAACACAGGATGTGGAGTCCCTGCAGATTTTTTTTTTTTTTAGTGAAACAAACGCACAAATAAATCTCTTATGGCAATGAAAATCTCAGGTTGAGAAGACCGTCTTGTAACCACAAGTCTTTGGTTCGTGTTGTTTTCTCTTCATCCTGACCTCACCCCACAGTTCCAAGTGCCTGAAGTTCAGTGGAGCCTTCTTCCCCCCAGTAACACTCCCGTGACAGTGTGGGCAAAGAAGAGCAGGCATTTCCCTGTGTCAGAAAGCTGCCCTTTGGCATGGGAATGCTCGGACCTCCAATCCAGGCTAGCAGCAGAATATCCGCTCCTTTTTCCGACATCGTTCTAATGCTTCTCCATTTTATATCATTAGTTTAGTTGAGAGAGACAGAAATACAAGATCTATCCAATTGAGTAACTGCAACAGTTCAGTATTGCAGAAAAGACATGTAACCAGAGGACAGATACAAGTTAGAATACTGACTGACAGAGTACCAAAACTCAAAACCCATTTCAAGGCTGAAATCTGAAGCCAACACTAACGAACAGATGATTCATAATGTAAGAGTTTTGACACAGACGCATTCAAGACTAGAGAACGAAGCCTTGTGATGGACGTGGGGGCAACAGGAGCCTCAAAGCCAAAAAGGTAGGCTAGAAGATTAGAATCATAGAATCGCTCAGGTTTAGAAAGACCTTAAAGATCACCAAGTCCAACCACAACCTAACCATACTACCCTAACTAACAACCCTCTGCTAAATCACTGCTAAAATTAGTTTAACACGCCCATCAGCTAAGCGGGGAAAGGACAGCTGTGCAAGCGCAGTAAGGCAGGGCTGCAGAATGCTATACTTTCAAGACAGGAAACAAGCTGAACTCAGTAAAAACTGGAGAATACGAATCCATGTGGACAAATGATTAAATGACAGGGTAATTCTTAGAGAGAAGCTTTCTTTCATTATGAGAGCTTTCTACCATCGCTGACAAACTTATCCAAATCGAATTCAAAGAGTTAAATGTGAGCTAGCTTCTGTGTTCATTTATTTATTCATTTACTTTAGTAATCTTCAGCTTTTTTGGATCATCCTCTCCAATTTCAGGGCATACGCTTCAAGCTTCTGTCTTTCTTACCTGTTTTACAATAAGATCACAGAATCACAGAATGGCTCTGGTTGGAAGGGACCTCAAGGATCACGAAACTCCAACCCCCCCGCCACATGCAGAGCCACCAACCTCCCCATTTAATACTAGACCAGGCTGCCCAGGGCCCCATCCAACCTGGCCTTGAACACCTCCAGGGCCGGGGCATCCACAGCCTCTCTGGGCAGCTGTGCCAGCACCTCACCACTCTCAGAGCAAAGAGCTTAAGATGAATCACTTCTACTGTTTTTGAGGGGTCTAAAAGTTCCACGACAGATGAAAACGGTGCTTCCTTAAGCTTAGAATCAATCAAAACCATACAACTAAGATTTTTTTTCTAAGTTAGCAGCACAGAGGGGAAACAGGATAATAGACAGCCAAGTACATGTGAATACAAGAGATCTGGCCAGTGACTACAGCAGAGAGGAATAATGTTTAAGATGATACAACATCCAGATTAAGATTTTTTTTTTTTTTAATCCAGTTTATTAAATATTGCTTTTTGGGGACATGTTTACAACAAGCCCAAATAAATTGTTTAAGGATTCAAAGCAGTCATATTAAAATACAGCTTCAATATAAAGTTTGTCACAGTTTTACAGTATTCAAAAATGACAGACCTGCCTTAAAAAAAGACTATTACACCAAAACATAAGAAAAACAAAAAACGAACAAGTTTGGCATCTTCATACTCTGTATAGTATAAAACAGAATAGTAAATCTATTACCAGCAAGCTGATACTTCAATCTATTACCTAGTCTGAAGTGTCTCCCATCAAAACACACTATACAACAGCACTATACAAAAGTCGCGGTGATACTCATTTGATGAAAGTGCATCCCTGAAAGTTTGCCAGTTTATTATAGTTAGCTCTTAAAAAAAGTAAAATTAAACGTCCTCTTTTAATTGAAGGCTTAATTTCAGAGTGATTTTTTTTTTTATTTTTTATTTATTTTTTATTTTTTTTGCTGTTTTGTCTCATTTTCAGCCTTCTTTTAAAAGTGTCTATGGACGCCCACCAGGGGGCAGCGTAAGATTAAGCATCAAATCCCGAACGGCTGCAAATATTGTGCATTCACCTGGAACAGGGAAAAGAGACATGTTAGCATCACACGCAACGGCAGAGCAACAGGCAGGGCTTAACTCTAACGGGCAGGTGAGGAAGCGCGCTACTCGCGCTCCCTCTGAGCTGGGCCAACGCTCTGCCTGCTGGCGTGCTTCAAGCGTGGCCGCTACTGCCCTCGTAGCCCAGCACGAGGAGCATCCTGCTAAGAGAATACAATTAATAGCCGCTACTGTACCCTGTCACAATTTTTTTCCTGCATATTTTGAGAAACATCCATTAAAAGAGTCTGAATTTTGCTGCTGAAGAAGCAGCAGCGTGAGATAAGAGCAGAGCCCGTGAGGATGCATTAATCCTAACTGCCAAACTAGAGATTCCCAAGATTGTTTAGGGCAAGTCATTATCGCAGCAAAGATACAAACTGGGGCTAAGTACCATCCACCGCATCACTGTCAACCAGACTTCAGCAAATTTGGTGGTGAAGCATTTTAAGAAACACCACACGAGTCCCCGGAGCGCTCCTCTGGAGGGGTCACCTCCTGCAGCTGTAGGGACTTTCCTACCAGACAGAAGCCCGCTACAGAACACAGGTTGGAGGCTCACAGCTCAAGCTTAACTCTATTACTCCAGGACATTGATTCCATCTCAGTTCACATACAACTACAGCCCAAAAATAAAATAGCTTTATTCTTTCCCCGGGGAGGTATTGGCAAAGTGATGTCAGAAGGACAGCGCACTGGCGATGAGTCAGCGTTCTACAGTTAAACACAGCACCACGTGCTTGCCCACAGATCTGAAAATAAAACTCTTCCAAAAGAACTCACTTTTCAGTTACTGCCATTTTATTAGGAGGAAAATTATGCTGAATACAAAATACTTTCTCACAAAGAGAGAAAGGTAAAAAAGATACAGCCAAAATGAGGCAACACTGATTACGGGTTACAATGACAGTGTCAATAATATCATCCGTGCTCGGTGGGAAGCCCTAATCCTTTCTGACTGAGAGTGAAAAATCCACTTAACCATGCAAATTGCAAGTAGGGCAGCAGAAGGCCTAACACAGGTAGGAAAATCCCGAGTACAGCACAGTAGCGTCCTAACAGAAAGGATATGCACTTGGGATCTCCCGTGTACTGCTGTTGTAAAAGTCTCCCAACTATCTGCTATCATCTGTTGGCTCCCCCATCTCATTCAGTGCTAAAGAACAGAAGGTATCTTGTTCTCTTTCGATAGATACAGTAATGTGAATTTTGAAAGTAAAAACTATGACACTGCAATTTAAGTGTCCTCAGGAAAGACCCTACTTAGGGGGGGAGAGGTCAATAGAGACTCATCCTTTCTTTCAGAAATTAGAGGAAAGTGTATCAGAATTGTCCTCTGCTTAGCTTGCTACAATCTCTTTTTTTCGCCTGGATAAGGTCCTGCGTGGGGCCACAAGCTCTTTCTATCTGCATTTTTTTCCTGTCTCTACTCTGCTGCCTGTACTGCACTCCCAATTTACTTCCAGACTGGTGTGACAAACAAAAACTGTCTCTCCTCGTCTACTTAACAATTACCAGGAGACGCCTCACCTGGGATACTCAAGGGCTGCTTTGACTCCCTAAGCTGTAGGATTCTGTGGAGGGTTTACCTTAAAACACAATTGACTGCAACAATAAACAGCAGAACAAGCATCTGCTCCTCCCCCCTCTAGGGTAACTCAGTGGGGAAGCACCTTGCAAAAGGAACACCTGCTGTTTAGACAAAGTATCTTGAAATAAAAGAGCTATTTAACCAACGGTTCTATCCTATCCTATACAGAACTCTTACAGGCAAGCTTGAAGCTACTCTCCCTATTTACCTACACTATTACTACATGTCAAACAGGAAACGCGTGTTAATTTAAATTTCATCACAGTTCTCCAAAATGTATGCATATCCACACCAATTTAAGATAAACATTACTCGTGTTCTAGCAATCAAAACAAACCATCAGGCATAGTTAAAATTACCACATAATGAGATGACTAATTACACAAGAGTAGAATTCAACCTGTGGATTCACAACTTCAAACTACTCAGTGGGTTACTGAAAAAAAGATGCTTTGTTCTTCAGTGTGCAACTACAGCAGAACTGAAAGGTTTTGTCCTTGTGAGCCATTTGAGCATTAGCTTTTCAAACCATGCTTACAGACAACATACTGCCCAAAGAACCTGCTACTGCTGCTCAGCGTTGTCAGATGTTAAAAAAAGAAATAAAAGGTATAACAAGGGAAAGCAAAGTACAATGTTGCTCCCAGTGCACTACCTACCTACGGGCCAATGAACATTCAGAGCAAGCTATGTAGCTCAAACACTTCACAGTACGTTTGGTGGGCAGACCTGTATACACCTCTGCTAGTGGACACACTGTCAGAGATGTATACAGGCACACCGATTACTTCTTAACCATTCACAGCACATGGACAACTATTTTAACATTCCCTTATATTCTACTGTTAAGCTTAATAACTTTATAGTTAAGCATGAAAACTGACACTTGACCATAGAATATTTATCGTGATTCATTCTGGGCACATTTGTTAAGAACTCCTACTGTGCAGGAAGATTTGGGCCAACAAGAGGTGCATTCTATTACTTTGGAGTAATACTCTGACAGTGATATTCAGCCTGAATCACCAGTGTAACCTTCTGGCATAGAAGTCTGCTGCACTGCCAGTGCTTGCTAATAGGTTACGTATTGCCTGTCATATCAGGAGTTTGTGATCACTAAAGAAGTATGACAGGAACCAAGAAGAATTCAGACTTAGAGAGATTTAGTTTTACACTGGAGATTTGTCACAGATGTCTGGGTGGAGAGAATATATCTACTGGACATGTACAGTACCTGGTCGTGGTGAATTCAGTTCAGCAAACCTCTTTAGAATATTGCTAACCATCATTGGAGCAGCAACAGAAGAATTCTGTTGCCTGGGAATGTCAGCCTGTTGAGTTGTACCCGAAGCCATATCATAAATAATTGGGACAATAATACTAACAGCTTCCTGTGAGACTGTTGTTTTCTGTGTTAGCTGGAGCTGTGGGGAAAAAACCAAAGCGTGTTAAATTAACAACGTATTTCATCACAACTTCTCATTTTGATAAACAATCTAGACCTACAGGTAGTGTATGCCTGAATGATAACTTCTCCATTACAGAAGCATCTGAAAACTGAGAGGGTGGAATGGGGCACTCTCTCATTCTCAAAATCACCCCAGAACCACTACTACGTGTCAATCTATCTAGGCAGTAAGCGTCTCAAAGAGCAAAACAATCTGAAGTTGAGCACACAAAGATATCTGCAGCTCAGAGGAAACTGTGCTTTAGGATATATTGTCAGCGTTTCCTCAAGAGCACAAAACATGAAGCGGTGCTGTGCTTTTACGGGTGCGAGGCATTACTAAAGAGGTACATGCGAATCTACGCTTCCAGACAGCACAACGTTTTTTTAGCTGCTGTGATCATCAGACACAGCACATGTTTTGTCCCTAACCGGTGGTGATTTCAAAGATACGCAGTCCTCAACATTTTAAAACAGCCCTACTTACAAAAAACAACATTTTGGATTTCAGCACAACAGCAGGTGTTCCTGGAGGTGCAATTGGTGGTGCACTGGGAGGAATTGTTAAACAAAACTGCACGTTCCATTTCAGCTGACTTGCCTGATCAGGGAACTGTTTAGAAAGAGCATCACAGAGAAAAAAAACAGCAAAGTCTCACATTAGTGACATACAGATCTACAAACCAGGGAAGAGTTAGAAAGTAGACTGTTCCTCTAACTAACAGATGTTTCCGAGTTCAGCACAAGTCAAAATAACTCTGGAAGAATTGAGAATATGGCAGACAACAAGAACACAGTGATAAAGATACCAGCCAGGCTACGTATGTGTCTAGTGTGCACTAACACACCTGCAGTTTCTTGAAATCATTGGTTTAAAGGAGAAATTTCAGGAGTTTCCAGAAGAGCTAATAGTAAAACAGGACCTTCTTTTATTAACACTAGGTAACATACACAGAAAGTAATTTCTGTCTTTGTAGATGAAGCTTTTTTTTTCTTTCCAAATATAGTACTCAAAGTTGATTGAACTAAACAGGCTAACTTACCAGCTCAAGTTTCATGATGTGAACACAGTCCCTGAGGATATGCGTTGGAGCCCCTAATAATTTTGTGAAGGCTATTAGGGTGTTTGCTTTAAAAGGTGGTCCTGCAACCTAAAGAAAGATACCGATTAGTACTGCCTATTTAGATGACAGCTGTATCATTTAATATGGTAACCAGCATGCACGGCTGTTAAATTTCTGTATTTTGCAGCCCTTATGTAACCCAATGAAACTCAGCAGAACCAACGCTGAGAGACCGAAAGCAATACACACAAATGTAAATATCAGTGATCTGAGTACATACTCTTGTTTCAAAGAACTTCTCCAAAACTTGTAACTCCTCCGATTTCCACTGTCCTGTATTTTCAGGTGTTACTTTGAGTTGCAAGGTCTGGTTGGTTTTGGGATTGAGCGCAACCCTGCACTTCAGTGCCTCCGTCTTAAACATAATGACACCTGGTTCATTGGAGTTTATTAACTGTAGCTGTACAAAAAGAAGCATCACATTCAATGACTTGTTCATTAAATAGCATGAAAACACACATTCACTCCCAAGACTTTAGAGGTCAACTTATGCAGTTTCCAGAAAGAAATGTGATGCTTATATACAGGTAAAACTGCCTTGAGAATGAACCCTCTGCAGGGTTTGGCTTTTTCTTCATCACTTAAAGAATGCCAATGAAGCAAAGAGGTGATGTCGTTTGTCTCGAACCCTAAAGCAACATCCATGACTGAGTGTTTTGGTCACTGTCAATTGGGAACTACTTTCTCAGACATTCCTGCCAAGGAGAGACATCCACAGTAAACCTCCGTCTGCTCTAGTTAACTCACATTTGACATACTAAACTCATGGAAACCAAAGCATCAGAAATTCCTAGTCCTGTTATTATGTCAGCTATTGTACTTCGCTTGACCAAAGAGGTTTTCCGGTTCTTGCTTGCATGGAAAGGAAACTGAACTATATACTTTCTCTGAATTCTGATACTTAAGATGGGAACATTCAGAAGTATAACAGAACAAGTTCAATAGCGAATACTTGCGATATTTGAAGTGCTTCAGTTTGTGTCTAATTGGAGATGTGGAGTACAGAAGCACTAAAATGAACACCTCCAAAGTGATATTTGCAAATCAATATTAACACATCCTAAACCATACCGTTTCCTGTTGTATGATCCTCTGAAGATGTCTCCTCATAATAACTGATCCAAGGAATCGCTCAAGAGGGGAGCAAAGATAGCTGCCGGCTAGTCCTGGCACAAGCCCAGGGGTAGGAGAGGGCAACAGCAGAACATTCAAGGCACTGTGGGTGAGGATCGTAGGTATGGATGCAGCCCAAGAACGCTGAGGTAGTTTACGAGGCGGAGGCATGCTTGTTGGCATTGCTTGGGAACCTATTAGTAAGAAAAAAAGTAGTTGCAGTAAAGAAGAATTTAAGTTGAAACCTAAGATACACGTTCACTTTATTTGCTATCACTACTCAAGCAATGACCAGCCTGAACCAAAGCTTAATCTTTCTTACTTGAAAATCTAGCTGCCTAATAATAGGCAACAGAGCAAAGTCAAAGCATCAGAGCTTTGACCTTTGACTGGTGCAAAGTCTCAGTAACATTCACTCATATTCCCTTTTCCACTTTCTTCAGTGTGCTAGCAGATATCACATTTGTACAACAAACTGAATGAGATCTAAAGACAGCTAGATCAAACTTTTAAAGCAGCATTACAGCTCTATAATATGAGAAATTATTATTTTGGTAGGCAAATATGCCTATCACTGTTTTCATTCCAAAGATTTTTCTCTCAGTCACGGAGCTCAATAGTTTAAGACTAACTTTTCTATTGCAAGAGGCATCAGTGCTGCTGACATTAATGCTGTATGATTCAACTCATTTTCCAGTTTGCTCGAGAGTACTTGAAGTGGTCCAGAATAAAGGCTTCATTTCTTTACCTATTTTACTACACAAAGAAAGAAAGCACTGATAGGTTGAGACACAAACGAACTAGAAATGCTAAACATGAATGTTTCGCAATAATGCAACCTACTTGTTCCAGCTCGTGGGGAATGAGAGGCATCTGGGATAGGTGAATGAAGGGAAGGGTTGGCTGGTGACATTCCAGGCATCCGTGCTGCTGGTGATGGACCAGAAACCTGGGGAGATCCTGGCCAGTTCCCTGCACGCTGACTGGGTGACATCATAGTGTACGGTGAGCTTGGATCTATGGTACCTGTAGATATTACAAGACCATCATCATCTTAAAAAAAAAATTCAAGGTTTACTAATCTAAAAAATACTTGCAAAAGCTATACGAGTTTAAGATGCCTTCAGTCGTTCAGAATTTATTTTACATCTGTACTAATTGGGCAGATGAACAAAACAAGATAGAAATTTAAGGGTTTCCTGCTTGTGTTTTTTCAAAATAAAATAAAATTGAATATTAAGGCAAATGAATGTGTTTAACACAACTGGGATGAAACTAAAGAGAGCTCTTGTGTATAGATGTTTCTATTGCTCCTTAGCAAATGAAAGCCTCAGCTAAAGGATGAAGCCTCCAGCTGAAGGTGTTCTTAATCTAAGCTCTATCTTGGAATTATCTCTGCAGAAGTACCTCTGGTGTGATACTCTATTACAAAGGCTGATCAGAGCAAGCTTCTTAAACTGTCTAACGTACATCTATTTCACTTAGTTCGTCTCCAGTTTTAATGGGGTGCTAAAAGAACCACCTGAGCCTTCACTGATTGTAATCTGTGCCATGCAGCGACTTATGACTGCTCTTAACAGTTACACACATGTATAAAAATAGCTACTTAAGTCAGTTACAAAATTCTATTTTTTCCCCCAATTAAGTATGCCCTGGAAGAGTTAATTTTGAGCAGAAAACGTGTTCTCCCTGTCCCTGCATATAAACACACCAGTAAGGAACTCACCGTGTGGGCTGGCAAAGTTCGCTGTTTGACCCATTGTAATTCCAAGGGAGGAAGGTGAAGGAGTCGGACCAAAGGATGCTGGTGATGGCGCTCTTAAAGCTCCACTAGGTGAGCTCGCAGCATGCAAGTTTCCTAATCAAAGATATCACATAATAACAAACGT
This sequence comes from Alectoris magna, assembly GCA_030625065.1. Lineage (NCBI taxonomy): Eukaryota > Metazoa > Chordata > Aves > Galliformes > Phasianidae > Alectoris > Alectoris magna. The sequence continues at coordinate 84,256,089 of CM060560.1, forward strand.
AATTCCCATTTTTCTTTCATATTTTTTTTCTACCAACTGCTACAGCTCCCTCATTTTAGGGAGTCAGCAAACAAAATTCACAAGGATTTTTTTCTTGCACTAAAAGGCTGCATTTTGTACATGCATGAAGATTATATTTTCCAGAGGAATTCAGCAGGCACACGAAGCTTTCCAAGATACCTGACTTAAAGAATGGCATTTTCCCCTCCCTTAAATTTAAATACTTCCAGCTGTTGCACTGCAACAGTTGGAAACAAAAAGCTAAGCTTTGGTGATTAAAAGCTTTTCTGAAGAAGGAGGTATTTAAAATGAACAGGTTTTCACTGAGCAAGGTATAAACCTTAAGAATAAAACAGTCTCAAAGATTATACAGCTCAAGATGACACACTTCTGCCATTTTTTTTTAATGCTTCAAAATACACTCTTCAAAACATGCACGGCAGGACTCTGCTTTACTGTTTTTCCAAATGATAAAGTATATTATCTTGACTAACTTGGAGCTAAGCACAGCTTGAATATCAGAAAACTACGCACGCACAAAAAGCAGCATGTTTATTTCCTGTATGATTAGCACACAAATTCTCATCCATCTCACCTGGTGACTGTGTGTGCATCATAGATGGAGAAGGTGTCACTGTGTTATGATAGGAGGTGGGTGGTGAAGTAAGAGGATATGCTCCCGACGCTCCTGCCTGCTTTGCAAATGCCTGAAGGTGTTAACACAAGACAACAAAAGCCTTTTATCATTTTGAACAAAAACTGAAGTACGTGCAAGAGAATACTAGTCGGAGTTTGATCCTCATCTATGATTTCTTCAATTCACTGTACCACCTTGTTCGCAACACGCTTTTTTTTTTTTTTAATTATCATTTTATAGTGCATCTCATCCTTTCTTATCCACCACTCTGTACAGAGAAGCCTTCCGACTTTTCCTCCCTCCCTTCCCTGCCCCACATCTTTCATCTTCAACAGCCATTTTCCCACCCTCCTTCAAAGCTTTGCTTCTAAAGTGGCAAGTCTCACACTCCAAAATTGCTGCTCATCTGCTATGGCCTGTTTACACTGGAATAAAAAATGACAAACTAATGTTTTGCCCCAAGGGAAATTCCATCGCGTAACACTTTTATAGTCTCCCGTTCAATTTTTCACTGCCAGTCATTTCAGAAGGTAAGATCTTAAAAACCTGCATTTGTGGAAGACAATAAATACTTCTAACTTTTGTCTGTAGGCTACCTGCTGTGGTTGCTGTGGTGGCTGCTGAGGCTGAAGCTGAGATAGCAAAGAATCCATCATGTCACCTCCGATAGGAGAAGGCGGGTTATCGTCTTCATTTACGGATCGTCTTCGTGCATCCTGGTTGCTGTCAACAAACATGTTCAGGAATGTCTGTGGATAAAACAGTTTTGTTCGTTAGTGAACAGTTTTTTCCATTTGCATTGTATTACATGAATGACACCAGCGTTTGTTGAGGTCGTTAGCAGCAGCAGAACTAACCACTAGTAAGCATTCATTACACTTAGTATACAAAGTTTACAAAATACACGAATTCATAAACAGAATTTTGCAGTGGATCTCTAAGCTCAACTCACAGCCATCCTCCTTTCTTTCAAAAAGAGGTCTTTCGTCACCACCAAACGATAAGCCTTGCTCATTAATATGAAATATCTCTAGTTACCTGAAATATCAACTTAAAAACAACTTAGAAACAGTCACCTTTAATCCAGGCGCAGGGTAAAAACCTTCAACTATTTTGCTGTTGTCAAAAAGACTGTATGCTCCATCACGTATCGCTACAACACCACGGCTCCGGCAGTAGATGTCAATGCAGTACATGTTCCTAAAAGCCAGCCTGATATGCGTAGGCGACTGTGGCAAAATCGAGAAACACTGATAGGCAGTGTTAGTGCGTTGAGTCAGACCCAGCATGGGCACAGTTGGAAGTTTGTTGATGGCATTTAATGGAGCCTGAGTGTCAAACAAAACCTGAAAAAGAACAGATACTGAGAGACCAGAAAGCTTTCTGTTAAGTCAAAGTCTGCAAAATCTGGGCTGGGTGGGGGCAGAGATAATAGGGGCAGGAAAGGTACTATCTTTCCCAAGTCACCTTCTGCCAAGGAGATTCATAATCAATACACACATGTAATTTTGCTGATTAAACTGTTATCTTCAATCACTTCTTAATCACCTTGGACTTTTCTTGAGGGAAGTGTTTAAAACATTACCTGTAACAGCAGCACCACATTTGGTGTTTTATTAAACATCTCCTGGAGCTGGTGTAGAATCGTGTTGTGACAGTTACTGCAACCTGAGTTTGGGCCAACAGTTCCCAGTGAAATGTGGAACTTCTGGAGTATGGAGTTCCATTGAATGCTGATCTGCAACATCAAGAACAAAATGACCTCGGAAACTAGAACCAAGAGGTTATTACAAGAAAGCTGGTCTGCTCTCATTTTTATCCTTTTTCACAAAACCTCAGGCTCCTAACTCACCACCGAGGTTCTGAAATGACTTCTGTTAGCTTTTGCATAACTTTAGTTAGCTGGATGGTTGGCAACCAGCAAACCGGACAGTTACTTCAACAAGTCAATCAACTTGAACAAGAGCCTCTTCCGACAGGATTGAGACTGAAGAAATTAAACAAGAGCTACTCGCACCACAAAGAACTGATCAAGAGTTGCTGGAGGTGGACTGATTATCTCCACCACATCACAAAAAAAGAACTGGACAAGCTAATATGTAAGGAAGCGACACATAAAATGCACAACGTTACTCCCATTGCTTACTAAGACTAACAGTCACAATAAAATGCACATAGAAATACTTGTAAAAAACATGAACACAAAGACTTTCCAGGATGCAAATTTTGAGTGCGCCAACTACTCTACATCAGTTGCACACTCTAAGAATATATTTGTCTGTAATAAACATGGTTACTTCCTTCCTTGCCCTGCATTTAATGCAAGGGAGTGAGCAAGCACACAGACAGTAGTCAAAGTCATTAATATGCTGTAAATTCAAACACTACAGAGTAAGCTAGACTTCTGAACAAGAGAACAGTACTGCTACAAAATAATTAGGGATCGTCCCATTTAAAAGCACAGTACTACATTTAAAACTGAGTCCTTTCTCTAAAGCAGCATGAAGCTTAAAAGATCTATATATCCCAGTATAACAGCAGTAGCAACACATCGTAAGTTTGAACAAAGCTGCTAGGCCAGCCTTCACCAATCATAAGCTGTGCTGACAGACCAATGATGCCAGGAGAAGGACCAGCTCTCCTTCCCACAGTCTGAAGTACATTACACAAATTCTCAAAAATTCTAGACAACAAGGAATCTAGCAAATTACTAATCCAGCACCCTTTATGTCTGTCTTTCTTACATTCAATCATATTAATTCCACAATAATATAATACCAGGATATATTTTGTTGGACAATTCTAAGAACTCCGGGCCAACCCAATGTGTTTTCAAATATAAGTTTTTAAGTGGACTTAGGAATTACTTACTGAGCTCCCCTTGGTAGTTCCATAACAAAGGATAAGTTTTCGGTAATTGTAGATACGAACTTCTGAAAAAATGTTTAAGTGGTTGGGTATGTCTTTGAAGAGAGCAGAGAAAAGAGCATGAGAAAACCACAGTCATCTGTAAGTATAATTTTTAAAGAAAAGGAGACTATTTCTGTACCTGGTAAGGACCGTGCAAACTCCAGGACACATTCATACAGCCGAGCAATGCTGTTCCAGTCATTGAGGAACATCTCAACAACTTTGCGACCTCCAACCGGTTCAGATAACTGGTTTTCATATGTTAGGTAAACATGGCGGGTTGGTCCTACAGTGTTAGAATAGTAAATACCAATTAAACAAATGGTTCCTAAACTGGGGTTTACAGACTATGATTAAGCTGTGGAGAGAATCCAGGAAGTATGCTTAAATAATAAAAGTGCATCAACTCAACAGTGAAGCGTGTTCGACTGAGGTGCACTGTGGCTCATTAGAAATTTTAAGAATAGATGGTTGTCCCTTAATGCAAAAAGATCAAAACGATACCGAAGCAGACAACACATAAGACAAAGACACAACGTTTACCTGACCTCTCTTACCTTGCTCCCTGGATGAAGTGCTATTAAGTGGACAATTTGCAAACACCAGCTCAGCGACCCACGTGCGATTATTTCTACCTTGTAATCGGAAAGTGCAATCAAGAAGAGATCGGTCCAGAGCCTTCTGTGTTTCCTCGTTTACACCTTTACAGGGAGGAATTCTATTTGTGAAGAAAAGAGGACCTCAGTTGCACACAGTATAGTCCCCAAACTGAAAAATACCACCTTTTAACATTTCCTGAAGGACTTATACATCCGGACATGAAAAAATGAATAATCAACGGCAAGACAGACAACTGGACCACACAGTCAGAGATGTTTTTCCTCTTTGAGGACTATAAGCGTGTTATAAAAGTACAGTGAGTTAAGACCAATTTTTATATGGATTCAACACTTGCAAATTACAGACTTTTAATGGAACCACTGAACTGCCCTGATCTCCAGATAAAAGTAGAAGCAGACTAACATAAAGCTTTTCTACAGAGAAACAAGCTAAAAAAGATGAAAATAAAGTTCTGCGGCAACCTGAGTTTGTGTATCGGGCTCTCCTTCTGAACAAGTTCACTTCAAATGCAATGAGCAATCTAGCAATTATCTTAATACCCACTAATCTACTCATATCCCAATGGGAGAATTGAATTTAGAAGACAGAGTAAATAAAGCTAAAGTAAAAATATGCCTAACTTCTCTACAAATTGAGTTTATTTAAGAAATGTCATATACTGCCCTTAAATCCAGCTTACATGTCTGCAGTTAAAAAGGTAGAGCCTGATGCACTTAAAGACTGATGCCTTTATACCACAGTGTATCTCAGCAGAGTAGAAAAAGTTAAGCAGTTTATTTTACACTTTAGAAGACTGTGGGTTTGGTGGCATTTGTTGTTGTTTGTTTGTTTTAAAATTGATATAATTTGTTTTATTTCATAACACAACCCGAAGTTGAACTGATGAGGCTTGAAGTAAGCCCAAGGAATGTCAAAACCTGGCTGGACTGATGGTAGAAAGCACTGCGGCCAAAAGTTCCAGGTCAAATTGGTGGCTGCATATGGTTGGCACTCCTTGGGGTTAATACAGAGGCCAATACTACTTAACTTCAGCAATCTACATGATGCCAAGGAATACACAGGTGAAGTCAAACAGAAGGGAGCAGTACTCAGCACGCTGGAGGACAAGACTGTCATTTAGACAGACCTCAGCTGGCTGAAGGCATGAATTAACAGAAATCTCATAAAGTTCAGCAAAAAGAAACGCAGTCCTGCACTAGGGATAAGATAACCTTGTGCAGCAGCACAGGGTGAGGGCCGACTGGCTTCATAGTAGCTCTGTAGAAATAGAACTTGGGGGCCCGAGTGACAAGCTGAACAGGAGTCAGCAGCAGCAGTGCCAGACCGCTGCATGCTGGACTGTATTAGCATCAGCAGAGACAATCAGATCAAATGACTACTCCCCTCCGGTCAGCGTTTGAGATCTCTTTGCCATAAATCCTTGGCTACTGGAAAATTCAGGCTTGAGCAGACGGCTGGACCAGATGACCTCCAGAGGTCCACGTCACTCTTTACTGTAAGAGCCTCAGATGGTTCCTTCACAAGTTCTTAACCATGCAATTGCCTTTTCTGGGTTCCCTTGCATTTTCCTCTGCAGTATCACATACTGGTCATTGTTAAAGAACATATGGAGTAAGCAGGTCTCTGACCTGATCTAAAATTGCAATTACAAGTTCATCAATCACCATAATGCTGCAGATTCCTTAGCGGTGCCTGGATGTTAGGACTGAGGACTCTCAGAGATTGTTTTCAGAGCACCCCAGTTTAGGCTAATGAGAAAAGCAAACAATAGCTGGCTTTGAGCATACTCTTACTTTCCTCTTTGTACAGCACTGCTTCACACGCGAATGCAAAACACAACAGTGAAACAAATCAACTCCCTCCAACCCTCAGCCCCCATGACATTTTTAGTGTTACCCTCTGAACAGTCCTTTTTTCTCTCAAACATATGTACAGTAATAAAATCAAACAGGAGTATATCCCCTTACTTTAATAAACGTATGGCATGGCTGAAGCCATCTCCTTCTACTTGTACTCCTTGGTGAGGAATGTCCATATTGGATAACTACAAATGAACAAGAGAGGTTATCTCATGCAAAAAAAGTCAAGCAAAGTACATGCAGCCTTCTCAAGGATTTCTATTATTCTTTTTTTTTTCTTTTGCTAAGGGTGACAGATATTTCATATCCTCTAGCACTGGAAAGCCAAAAACCACGTTGTGTAAATGTGATAAAAAGTTGTCTCTCATGCTCTCCCACATGCCTTTCTTTCATCCTCTCATTTTTCCTTTTCCCTCAGCTTCTGAAGTCCTCTGAAGTTAGTGCTTGGTATTCGAGAACCAGCTACAAGACTAGAGCAACCCAGTGTAGAACATCATCTACCCAGGCTCAGCTAGGAAGGGGACTACAAAGTGAACATGTCTAGATGTAACCGTTCAGAGAACATGCAGACAAGAGAATCGGGAGCAGCAGAAGAGTAGAAGCAAACAAAATATTTCTTAATACATACCTCCAAACGAAGCCCTATAAATGGCATATTTGTATCACACATGGCTACAATATGAGCTAGGACTTTATTGAAGGCACACATTTCTCCCGTCCGTTTTGGTTTCTTAGGTTCTATGGAACATGGATCACCAGACAACTAGAATTAAAATAAAGACAAATAAATATTCTTGCACATTTTGCAGTAAACATTTTGAGCAGATGTCAGAGAACAACTAAATTGATCCAAATTTGAAACAAAACACACACTAAGAAAAATTCCTGAAAGGTCAACTTCAGGACTACAGCAATTAATTTGAAATAATTTTATAATCACCTTCTTCCTCAAAACAGTATTTACGCACCAATAAGCCAGGTCAACCTGACCCCAAGAAGCAACTTTTATCAGTCCCTGTGAGTCTTTCAAAGACTACACTTCTATGGCACAAAGCATATCGTGTTGACACCAGTGCTTTGCTAATACAAGCTATGCTAACTACCTCTGCACAGGGCTCTCCCTTGGCTTTAAGACCAACTAAGAAGGCTTGGCATGAATTCAAAGACAATAACCATTGGAAAATAGTCTCCCAATGCCTCCCTGGGGAAGCAGCCCAGAGTACTAAGCCTCAGTGTAAGCTGTCAGCCACACAAACTTTGAAACAACTGCACTAAAGCTGGTAATGATACTAAGAACATGTGTTTGGCTTCCACACTTTAGAACTAGCCTGAAGGCTTTTGAAACACATACCTTGCGCTTGACACCACTTTTCATTTGTTTCCCACTTTTTGTGTCTAATACCAACTCTTCAATGTTTGGTTTGAACTGCTGTAACAGAAGTGCGGTAGCAGGGCTGTCATCTCCTTCTGCACAGCTCACTGAGAGAAAGTAGTATTTGTACTCTAGTTCTGTGGGGTTGCCAGGAACATCAAACATCTCTACAACCTGCATTTAAACAAAATAACAAAATCAACAAGACCCTCAATTCAGGTTATGCCTACATCAGTTTCTATTCTTCCCCCAGTTCCTGCGGGAAAACGCAGCCCTCTTTTTAAAGATATTAATACTGTGGCTACAAAAGGGATCCAAGAAGAAGAGAAAGACTAGAATTTCAAGAAATATAAAGACAACTAGAGGGCTGCTGAGTAGAAAACCTTTATCCCCCCCCCCCCCCCCCCCCCCTCCATCTTTATGAGCTTGACTGCCTAACAAACCCAGAGAATGAGAGAAGGTAGAGAAGAGAGGCAAGGATTACAGCAATTAACTTTCTTCCTAATCTTAGAGTTACCATTACAAATTGCCCGAGAAGAGAAGATAAGAAGTATTTTTCAGTTACTTACAATGTAGTACTGCGGAAGACGAGTGAGTTTGATAAACAATTTGTGTTTGGAAAGGTTTCCCACTGGATGGCTAGCATGATTAGCTAGCTGAAGCGTTTCACTGCTCACTGTAGGCAGATGCTTTATTGACTGTTTGCAACGTTGCTGTCCAAGCCAGAACCTTGCATTGAAATAAAAGCATTAGTACTTTGAGACTGTTTTAAATTATTTTAGTGACAAATTAAGAGCCAGCCATGATCTAAAACAACATCTAATACTGCTGCACAAGCTACATACAGTTAAACAGATTTTTTTTTCCTGCTGAGTTTGTATTTCCTTATTGCTATATTTACATATTGCTTTCAGCTTGGGTAACAGATAGCTGCTAGTTTATGAAGAAAAACCTTGAAATTATTTGTTGAATGAATATACATATATATTTATATTATATAAAAATACAATATAAAATTACAATATAAAAGGAATGAACAAGACACAAAACAAGCACATTCCATGATTTAGAATCTCCCAATAGTTTGGGTATAGAAAAAAGGAATCTTTGTTCCTGTGTGCTGATGAACAAGACAGTAAGAAAGTCACCTAAAATGGATTAATATCCCCCTTGATTACACTATAAACAAATTCATTCCCCTGAATAAGTTTGGAAGTGAAGAACCACAGCAAGACAAACAAATTTACTCTGACGTTTGGAATTAAACTTGATTCTACTCAGATTGGTTTCAGCTATGGTGGCAAGACCAGAAAGACAACCTAGGCTTCGAAGGGGGAAGCAAAGCATGGTGTGATTTCTCAGTCAAACTTCTAAGGAGAGCAGCAGCGAAAAGCGCGGCTGTTCAACAAATTCCAACAGGATGCACCGTCTTTATTCTCACAGAAACATCTGAGACTAACTGTCTGAAAAGACACTTCATAGGACTGCCTAGCTTACTCAGAAACAGCAGCACTACCCTAGCCATTATCTTGAGCACATTATTTATGACAAAGGGAGGTTGATTAGTTTCTCCAGGGTGCCAGTGCTTCATGCGTCATCATGCCTCTTTTAGAAACAAAACGCCTCAAATAGAGGCTTCACTCTGCAATTAGCTCAAAGTACTGGGAATTTCCAAAAAGAAAGAGCAGGTGGAATTTGCTTTTCCTGCAGATGTAAGTTGTATATGTATTATTTGCTACAACCTCTTGTGGGGGAGCCAAACGTATCTTGTGCCTAAATCTCAGGGCTCTATAGAGCAAAGATATAAAGTTCAGTATAGCCAGGGCAGAAATATTAGAAGATAAACATATTATTTAAATCATCCCAGACCACTTCCTGGCTTTCCCTTTGTATCGCGAAAAAGGAAACTGGTCTTCCTGAGAAACAAGAAGAACACAGCCATAGAAACAGAGTGGAATAAAGGAGATGGAAAATGAGTATGGTCACAAAATGAGATCCTTGGGAAGCAAGTGGTCTGCTACTGATTAAGTGAGAAGACTTCATGCAGAGCGTGCATGCAGCAACGCCTGAGGCTATGTGCAAGAAGGCAAACTAAAGGAGGACTGTGCAATCATCACCCAGCAAAAATTTCCTCCACCCGTTTAAAGGAGGCAACAAGTACTCAGAGTTGCTTAGGACACAGAAAAAGTACGCAAAGTGTAGCAAGTACAAACATCCAACATGCAAACATGGTAACCCGTTCTATCCAAACTAGATGAATTATTCAAGTCACTCACTTAAGCTGCTGGAGCCAAGGAATGATCCGCTTCATATCATCATTAACACACTTCTCTATGTCATCCAGTGTCACTTGATCTGTAAGAATATCAAGTGAATAAATACTCTTAACATCTGTTCTTAAAACAGCAAACTTTTGACCTTTTAATGAAAGTGTTTTGTTTAATTTAACAAGTACAATTAAGATACAAAACAAATGATCCATAATGCTTGTGGAACCAAAGCAGTACGTCCTTAGGCAAAAAGGACAAAAGAATTAACTTCATCTAAAAACAGCAACAAAACAAACACAGAAAGAGAGAAATCTGAAACATTAAGTTAGACTCGAAAAATACCCCAAAACATTAAAGGTCAATCATGTCCACATGCAATGACTGCCAATCATTACCAGCACTGCCCAGGGAACACAAGCCCTAAAGAAAATGAATTCCAAATGATGTCTAACAATATTTAGTCATTTCTTCTCCTAAGATACACTGAACTGTGTATCATAAACACAATGATCCACTTATCCATTTATTCAATTAAAATATCTAGGTCACCCAACACACAGCTTTATTAGCTTAACCCTCACTTCTGGAAGATTTGACAGAACTGTTGACACAAAATAAGCTCATAATATTGGCTGTATTTGATGTCTTGCAACCCTATTTTTTTTTACCTACTTACCAACACCATAGAGCATCAGTTGAAACATTCCAGAATGGAGATCAACAAAAACATGCAGACACTCCGATCGACCACACGGTTCCAAAATCGGAATTACAAGAGTTGGAAGAGCTGTCTCAATGAATGCTACATTAAAAAAAAAAAGTTAATAATTAGCCACAGAATTCAAGTTCATCATATTTAAGTTCAGCCTGTTACAATCTCCAAACGTGTTTGTTTTTAATAGGAAAAAATTTTTTACTTGCAGTAGTTCTGAATTCAGTATAAGCATTTGCACATTATTACACTCAAGATGAAGAGGGAACTGAATACAGTAATTTATGGGTGAAAACAGTGCTAATAATACACCAATCAGAAAAGGCAGACTATATTAAAAAAAAAACCAACAGGAACACCGTTTAACTCACTGCTTCAAGACTGTAAGCTCAATTTGAATCTCAAAGTTTCAACAGCAGCTGAAGCCTCACCCAAAGTCAGCTCAATACAGTGGAAGATTTGCTTTCAACTCCAAACTAGTTTTACAGTAGACAACTTTTAACTCTTCCACAGCAGATATAATACTCGAGCAGCTTCAGCTATTACATTACATTTACAGGCAGATATCACCGAGTATTTTAATTAGCAATGCAGAATAATTTACAGCTGGATCTTTTTAATACTGTACACACTGTCCTACGTTTTTATTCTTTTTTTGTTGTTGTTCAAATTAATGAGAACAAGAAACAAGAAAAACAGAAAACATTCCTAAGGATAAAAGCAGATAGATTTGAAACACAGTTTGGTAGAAAACACGCACAATTGTCATTAACATTGTAGTTCTTCAGAATGGCTTTTAGCTCCTGGAGTTTTTGATGAGATCTCGCATGGACACTGTCTATTAGGAGTTTTTCTATTGATAGATGGTCAATCTGAAAAAAAAAGAAGTTTCCAAGCAACTTCAAAATCGACACACGGGCTTTATGCACTAGCACACAAAAACAAAGCTTAATAAGATGATTACTTTGGAATTAATTTGCTGAGAACTTTGGCAAACCAAAAGCATTATTAACCTGAGTATTTGGCTCACTACAAAATGCAACAAGCACAGAGTCATCAGTCCCTGTACAGATCTACTTGTTCTAGATCAAGGTTGGAATACTTTCCAGCTCAACATGCACCTGTTCATAACAAGCTGAAGATATGGAAAAATAAACAAAACTATTATAGTATGGATACTTCTAGACAAACCATAGAATGGTCTGGGTTTAAAGAACGTTAATGACCATCTAGTTACAGCCACTCTGCTGTGGGCAGGGACAATTTTCTCTAGATCAGGCTGCCCAGGGCCCCATCCAACCTGGTCTTGAATGCCTTCAGGGAAGGGTCATCCACAGCTTCTCCGGGTAAGCTGGTCCAGTGCCTCACCACCCTCACTGTGAGGAATTTCTTCCTAATACTTAATCTAAATCTACCCTCCTTACATTTAAAATCATTAGCCCTTGTCCTGTTACTATACTTCCTGGTAAAAAGTCCCTCTCCATCTTTCCTTTAGGTTCTCTTTAGGTACTGGAAGGCTGCTCTAAGGTCTCCCTGAAGCCTTCTCTTCTCCAGGCTGAACAATCCCAGAACTCTTAGCCTCTCTTTACAGGAGAGGTGCTCCAGCGCTTTGACCATATTTCATGGCCCAAATACACACGTAGCTGTAGAATGAAACACAACATACTCATTTTAGTCTTGCTAAAAGGGGTAACAATACAGTGAGATGAAGAGGCAGATTGTGAACATGAGCAATCCCGCTGAACCCAAGAGTATAGGCTTGTTATACTTACAGTGCTGAAGTTTACATCTCCAGCTCATATTTGCTATAACTGACTTACGCAACCTAATTTGAAGCATTTACATTTATATCTATTCACTTTACAGTTGTATTACCTACATATTTTGCCTAAGCAAAGTCACAGCTTACTCCAAAACCTTCTTCTTCATATTATGTTGCTCTGAAAACTGTTCAAGGTAAACTGAACCCAAATTCTATTCTTGCACAAGAGATAAATGCAGAATAGATTTATACCAGCACAGAAGTATATAAAATTTCAGTACCTACCTTCATGTATACCAGAACAACTTTCTCCTGTAAGTTTTTTTAGACAAGGCCTTAAAATCAAGCATTTAAACATTCACAGGAGTATTTCAGTTCAGCAGCTGCTATCAGTTACGTAGACTTCACAAGCAATTTACTCTAACTTCTACAACTACATCAAATTTTCAGTACACTAATGCATTACAACCCACTTAGACAAATCTATTTGTTTGTGCCAGTACTGTATAGTATCTTAAATACAAAAAGACAGACAGAGTAACGATCTTAGCTGTAACTATACAACAGCACAACAGCAAACCCAGTAAAATCTCTAAACATAGAGAATTGAAGGGGGCCAGCATTAACTTTGATAAATCTCAAATTTACAATGGCTTCATTGGTCATAATGGAAAATCAAGTTTTGAATAACCCTTGTAACAAGCAAACTACATTGATTCTTTTGTACAACATTTTCCAATCATAATGCAATATTTTCCAAACTGAATAGCACTGCTGGGTAGTTAGCTCAAGTCACGTGTGGAAGCTGATTTTCATAGGAACGTTGCACAACAACTCCAAAACAGAAAAGGGAAGGTCCTTATAAGAGCTCTTCCTAAAATATTTCAAGCCAAGCACTAAGTACAACTGAAGCTTCACTGCTGCTTCCCATAGCCCCAACATTCTGTCATCATAAGTGGTATATAAAGCACTGAAAAGTAGGTGTAATGTTAGAGACAAAAGTCAAGACCACTACTTTCTAACAACAATTTATGGTCTCAACATAAACACCCGTCATCTACAGTGAGAGGTTAGTGTAAGTCATAGTACTGCTCTTTGAACAGAATCAAAGCAGAACAAGTATTTTTAACTTGCTGATTTATAAAAGTAGATGCTTCTTGCAAAGCAAACTTTTACCTTCATGGCTCTTTCCATCAGTTTGGAATCACAGGCTGGTAGTGGAGGTTCATGAGATATTTGCAAGGGTTTCGAGACATCAGTCTCGTCAATCTTAATAGTGACCTTATGAACAGAAGCAGTCCCTGTTTTCCTGCCAAGCACCTGTTGGCTTAAAATAAAGGGAAAAATTAAAACATGTAATTACAATAGCACAAAAAATGCTTTTCAGTAGCTAATTCTTAATTCTGAGAGTTCTGCAGAAAAGTAATATATGGAAGCTGAACTGAATAAAACATTTAGTTTAACCTTTTAATGAAGAAACATTAGTAAACTAGAATGAGAAGAGCATTTGGATCACTTTTTTTTTATTTATTCTATCTAGTTTAAGTCAAGCAATAGGCATGGTGAAAGACTGACAAATTGTCCATTTATTTAGATATCCACAAATGTGAGCTGATTTTATGATTACATCCACTGCTTTTACATACATGAATGTACATTGCTCGCTACTTCACAAGTAAAGAGATATGTTCAGGAATCTTGGAATTCCACATCAAAAAGAAAATACAGTTCTGAAAATTCTGGCTCAAACTTAGCAAATGAAAATGCTCCTGCTGTTTCATTTATTAAGTTTGTTAACAGCTCTTTTAAAATTAACTTACTTCCAAACAGAGAGTGAAAGGCACTTCCCTGCGTGATATCGCTCCACTTGCACTAGGTCACCCCAGCGCTCTCGAATCAGCATTAGTGTTTGTGAATGCAGGACTTCCAGCTGAAGTGCTAGGCAGAAGGAGTCTAAGGAAGAGCGTTAAGGAAAGAGAAGACATCCACAGCCTGCGTTCACTATGCAAGTCCACTGCCATAAAAGTAAGACATGATGCTGCCTGAGAACATGCTAATGTGCTAACCTAGAGATAAATGTATGTAATCAGCACCAAATATTTCTAAAAGTTTGTTTGCTTGTTTTAATCTAGGACAGGTTGTTAGGCAAGAGTGTCACAGTAGCTGTAGTTTAGAGATTTCAACTCCAATCATACTTTTTTGAAGAAGAAAATTAGTAAAAGAAATTCAGTTCACCCTATGATTACCATTAAGCCCATCTTTCACAATCACCCATCAGTAGCATGTGTTTGCTTCTGCAGAAACTATTTCATTGAAAACTATTTCAACTATTGTCAAGTAATTTGTTCTTTGCGCATACAAAGTCACTGCACTGCTTTTCTGTACAAGCTATATCCTATTTCATTATTGACACAGGTGCAATACAGTTAACACACAGTACAGTTAACATCATCATATTACTATGGTTCTACAGTAAGAATTGTAAGCTCACATACCTTTTAAGTCAGCATCCTATTCTATTTCCAGAATCAGTATCTACAAACAGCTGCTGCTTCACTGCCTCACCATATAGCCTGCTGTCTCAAGTACTTCATCTTTACCATTGTTGATCAAGTATGTAAAATGAAATTTTACATGCTAGCAAATGAGCTTAACTGTCTCCAAGGCCATCGCTTTCACTCTTCTTCCAGGTATTTTGCCTTAGCTTAACAGGGAGCCACATTTTTTGGCCTCCATCTACTAAATAGAGTAAGATTACATTACACAGCTTATTCAGAAGGAACTTTCAGAAGGATACGCAGACAGTTGTACATGTCCTGAAGTGGCTTTTCATCCGCAAACAGCCGCGACTGGACTAACTGATGGATGAAGTTGATCTGCATGCTGTGAACCAAGGCTCGACCATCTTTCATAAATTAAAAATAATTCACATTAGATATCATGAAAACAGGCGTTTGAATAAATAAGAAAATAAATACATATTAAAAGATAACTGTACCAAGAAACTTCCATACTTGAATTTCTAACAACATAACACAATCCTTGGATTACCATGGAAATTTCAGTAAGTCTATTATACTGTCATTGACTACCACTGATAAGGTATCTGAAGTATACAGAGTAAGGTGAAAATTGGATGTGTATATGCAGCTGTGTTAAGTTGTGATATGCAAAAGATTCTGCATCAACAAGACTTATGCACCACAGAAAAACAACATTAAAATGAATGTGTAAACTTTGTTTTCTGTATTTATTACCTCCAGTTTCCTTGTCTTCAACCAAAATTTCCAGTTTGAGAAGGCGCCAGGGGATGTCAGGGTCATCACCCATCACTGTCAAGGTGGCCTCAAACTCCCCCTCAACTCGGAACTTCACACGACCATTGGCTAAGGAAGAAAAAATATTTTATTTCACTCAGTCTCATAAGGTGCCTCAGATTACCAGTGCAGTAGTTTTTGGCAGTCTCAATAAATTACCTCCCTACAGATTCTGTTCTGCTGCATATGTTTATGTTCAACTCTGAAGTTCTGAGAGCTGCTTATGTAATCATACCAGTGCCAATAAGCAGCACGGACAGAAGTCCCCAGCTGACTTGCACAGCAGTAATTTTGTCACAATAATTTGTCAGCACTTGTACTGCTTTAACACAAAGTTACACTGAGCTGATTACTAATATCTGACGTTACACAAACAATATGTCTAGCTTAAATTTTCTAATTCGTTGCTACATTCAAGAAATATCCAGAAGAGGTTCACAGACAGGAAACCTAGGCTAAAATCTAGCACTGGAAACACATTTGACAGCAAACCATTTATTTAACATTAAAATATTTTAACTCCATTTTCATGTGGAAATGACGCACTTCCACATACTTCATATATATGCTCACAAACAAAGATTATGTACGTCATTTATGTAACTGACATATACATCCTTACACTTTTGTGAGCGTAGCTATCATTGGAACAGAGGCGGCCAAAACTATATAAGAAAGGTCATAAATGAAATGAGAAGCAAAGCAGACAATAAAGTACAAGTTCTTACTACGAAGTGTGGGTCAATCTTCTTCTCAATCAACTACCAAGTATGCCACATATACATCTTTACAATTCTTGACATTTAGCGATATTCCTATAGAAATTCTAACGATTTTAACTCAAACTTGCACATTAAAAAGCATCCCAGATACGCTCTTAAAAGAAATCAAATTCAAACCAGAAATTAATATTGAAATGTTTAGTTAACTGAAAAACCTCATGACTCAGATGTAGATCCATTTACACCTCATTAAGATAAAAAATGGGTCTAATATTGATATTAAAGCATTTGCAAAGGGATCAGCGAAAACTACTATTACCAATTTTCAGAAATATCTTCATTCTAGATCTACAGGATGTAATTTATACAAGGCTAACTTTGTCTGCCAGAAGTACAGACTAGGTCCATTTCTGCAATTCTGCCATAATCTAGTTTATAACCACCCTTTCTGTAGCAACAACAACAAAAAAAGTCACCATAACATCAACCTATACTTGGACTAACTGCAAACAGATTTCTATAATTTAGAGATCTGGTACTGCAATGGGCCACAGAATAAAATGTGTGCACAAACATCAACAGATTGAATTAATGAAGATGAACATTAATGCAGACAAAAAAAAAAAAAAAAAAGCAACATTAGTGTGCTTAAGTTAAAATCCAGAGTTTCTAGGAGAAATACCCAATAGTTTCATTTTTTAAATTTTTAAATAATTTTTTAAATTAACTTCAGAAAAAGCAGTTGAATTGCATGGCCTAACATGGACCAGGCACTGAGCACTTCTATCTTGAAAGAAGGGGAGAACCTTTCATAATACACCTGCTGAAGATCAAGGTAGTCTCTGCACCACTTTACCACTACCTGCACAGGATTTCTTGTTGAAAATAACTATTATTCCAGCAAGATTATTGGTGTCTTCATTTTTCAAAAGGGAAAAAGATAATTTGATGTCTTAAAGAGACAGAATTTCAATCTTACTAGATTAAGCCTATCTAATGATCTCACTTAAGTTATCTTTCGGCTTTTTTTTTTTTAAGCACTAAAGTAACGACTAAGTCAGCCTCCAATAAACTGTCCTTCAAAAACTGACTGAAGTTCTTACCAACTGTAAGATTTGCCAGCTGGGGAGGGAGATCTGTAGTCACTAAACGATGTCGAAGAATCTGGTTCAGCTGATGAAGGGTGGTTTGCTTTTCACTCTTTGTAATTGGGTCAGGAGGGATTATTTTATCCTGTTAAAATAAATATAAAAAAATATCTATACATCTCAAACATGTCTCGTACATTACCAGTAACAGTGACAAAAATGAACTAGACCAGAAGTCTGCAAATGCAATTACAAATTAAAACAATCTTGGGCCATACATTAGGCTAAACTTGCTTTCAAATACTAACATTTGAAAGTCAATCCTTATCTGTAGCTGTAGATCTAAGTCACAGGTATTATTGTTTGTATTATTCCACAAATCTGTTATTCTGCATTTCATCAGTAAGAAAACAGCATTAATAAGAGCCATAAGTAGTTCATTACATTTCAAAATACAGTATGCTATAGCCAAAATCTCTGAGAAAACAGGAGTTTGTATCTCATTTTTTCACTGTATTTTTCTAGCGTGATGGCTTACCATGTACAAACACAAAGTATCAAACAAAGAGTTGCTATTATATTCACTCCAGAGATGAGCTAGTTCAAATCCAGAGAATGTTTCACTTGGAAAGGATAACTTGCTCAAATAGGAAGTGCCACCTGTCAGAAACTGACACTACTTCCTATATTCCTATTCCTGTGGCAAACTACACTTCCATTTGCACACATCAGACAGTTTCTTTAACGTGCATTTGACGGGGGTCCCCCTCACACCAAGTAATACTGTAATATTATTTACCCTAATGCAGGTAGGTAGGCGTGGGTATGATCCGGTTGTCAGAACATCAATTGCATACGGGATAGCAAAACTAGGCAGACGAGCATGAACCAAAGCATCTCTAGCTAGAGATGCCAGACGATCAGCAGTGTCCACAAAGAGAATGGCTTGCTGATCTAAAAAACTTGATATCATCTGCAGAGGACAATGAGAGATGGAGAGAGGAAAAAAGAAAAAAAATGTGTCAAAAATGCACAAATCAGTGTTTCTTTATATTCAGCTCATCTAATATATGACAAATGATTCTGTCCCTTCCCTCCAATTCTAGGAGTCACATCTATAAAACAAAGAATGAGTGCTCTGCCTTAACGTTCACAAGCAAGGACCCTTTCAATCTACACACTTCTGGTGCAGTGGGGGATCTGTGAAGCCTCACAGCTCTTTATCTGATGACTGCTACTGGAATCCAACCTGACTTGTTTGTAATCACTCAAAGCTTGGTGTTTGCAACACTGCGCTTTACTCTTACTTAACTAAGACAAGAACTAAAATTACAGCAAGAGCTAACACACTGAGATCACCATCTTCTCTGTCCTGTTCAAGAACTGTTGAAAGGATGCACAATTTTTTATTTTTTTAATTACTGAGAAGTTCTGGGGAACTGTTAAGAACTGTTTAACTTCTTAATAGGAAGAAATTGATTATCATTTACTGTTGATTTGTTGTGAAATACAGATCTGTTTTTTTTAAACTTCTATATTAATGAAAAACCAGTTGGTACCAAAATCCCGTGCTACTAAAAGATTGTTTCGTACCCAACTCTGTTGCCAACTTACCGCGCATTTTTCCACCTTTCCAGCATTATTAGCCCATTTGACCAAGGCTAATAAACGAACAAACAGTTGACGAGTACGGCTTGCAAACTGCACTATTTCTATTTTTCTGTAAAAACAAAAAACAATCAAACATGCATTAAGTTGATGCTCAGACACGTAATTTACCTGCAATTCAACTGTGTGCCATTAAAGAAAAAAAGTAGTTACCATAACTTCTAATTGTGCCAATGTAGGCAATCACTAATAGAGTGCTTGTTTAAACAGAACACGGGAAAAAAAGATTGCGCTCACTATTTTAAGCACTTAAATGCCAACAACACACAGGGATTTTAACCAACTAAGAATGTCTGGGGAAAGAAAAAAGCACACTCACATGAATTAACTACTAACTTTAAGAGAAACGATTCACTAGTGAACTCAACTAAATTACCAAGATTTCCCCAGGGTTTAAGATGAAAGCAACAAGTGTAGCTGAACAAAACACATATTCATTACCACAACAGACATTAGCTCCTACCAAATAGAATTTGCACCTCCTTCTGATCCTAATCTGTAACATACATACTCACAATACAGATAGAACTTGTTTCTGCTGAAAATGTTGGTGTAATGAGGTAAACCCTCCTGCGCAATCCATAAAGCATAATCTGATTGTACCAGGTGAGTATTTGGGCCAGAAGCACCACTAACACCATCTGGCTCAGTCTCCTGCATTACATACTACAAACCTCATCCAAGAGCTTGGGCATCAAGTCAATAATTTCCCTGCATTACACAGCATATATTCTAGAATAATCTATAGCCTGATGTTAGGACTTCAAGTGGCAGACAAGCTGCTACGGGTACATACTGCTCTACTAGGATAGTTACTACGCTACCAAAGTAAGATGTGGAAATTTTTGTGAAGGTTCACAAAAACATAATGGAATTTGGAAGATGTTTCTAGTGAGACTTGAGAACGTCAGTAATCTTTCAAACAAATTCCCTATAGAAATTGCTAAAATATAGAAGTAATTAGAGCAACCAAAATTTTGTGGTGACAAAAAGCACGATAGCAAGAAAAATTCAGAGTGCTTTTCCATAGCTGGAAATGAAAGAGACAAAAAATAGAAAAAAACACAGCAATTTAATAATGAAAATTACTGAAAAGAGTATTCCAGGAATTGCTTCATTAATACTACTTTATGAAGTTACAGGCAGACCGTCAGTTCTAATTGACAGAATCCTGCTCCCATAACCACGGCTGTCACCTTCAAATCACAATTGCACTGGGAATTCACATCCATCTACCCCTCTCTAAAGAACCCAAGAGTTTCAGTGCTGCTGTGTTCCTTTATTCTTCATTATACATACTGAACTTAATGTTGGGCCGCACAAAAAAAATGACTTCAATGAAGATTAAACTTACAGAAATAGTACAGTTACAAGGCCTATAAAAGCAAAGCAGAGCACATTAAAAAGCTTTTGAATGACCACACTTAAGAAACAACCCTTCAAAATAATTCAGCTTTAATATAAATAAGAATCACTAAAGCTTTGTTTCTAATAAAGTCTGTTCCAATGAGCAGAAAGGTTGACTGAACAGGAAACCCCTGAACAAACTGAATGCAAATAGGAAGTATAAAGAAGGCAGGAGAGGGCAATACATAGAAACTGCTCAAGCATGCAGAGACAAGCATAGAAAATGAGAACTCGGAAGAAAAACTAGCAAAGGATGAAGGTCAACCAGAACTTCTATACTACAGGTCTATAAACAGCAAAAGACCAAGGAAACACAAGTCCAGTACTCTGCGGCACAAGAGAAAAATGGCACAGACAAAGCTGTGGGACTGAGTATATTCTCTACCGTTAAGTTCTGATCTCAGTTATTTCAGATCCTTCAGCTTAGTGATGGAGCCTAGGGGAGTGAACTACTAGCTACAGTAGAAGAATATCAAGTTAAGAACTACTTCAGTAAACCTGATATACAAAAAGCCATCAGAGCAGATGGGATGCATCCAAGGGTGCTGAGGGAGTTGACCCCTGAAAGCGCAAAGAAACTCTATCATTTCCAGAAGACCACAGCAATAAGAGGTCTTAATGACTGGAAACAAGGCAAACAACATGCCCATCCTCAAGAAGGACCTACATGCCAGAGAGCCAAAGCTCAGTTAACAAGTAGGCAGAAAATCTTTACAGAAGCTATGTCCAGTTAGACAAAAAACATGAAAGTGGCCTGGGAACACCCTGAACAGATCTACCAAGAACAAATCATCCCTAATCAACACAACTGCCTTCTATAGGCTACCCAGCTCCATAACCAGGGTGAGAACAGAAGATGCATTTACACTGCCTTTTGAACACCTTTTGACAAGATATCCCACTGTATCTTTGCAGCAAAGCTGGTAACACAAGGAAGGCATCAGTGGACTACAGACTAGATGAAAAATTGGCTGCAGTGTCAAACATGAAAGGCTGACCAGCTACCAGTTGAAATTCCTTAAAGGTGATTACTACTCATGTCCCCTAGTGGTCAGTACTGGAGCCAATACCTCCATAAACAACCGACATGAGGTGAAGGAAACAAGTCTTTGGAAGCTTGCAGGTGATGTCAAACTGGACAAAACAAAGGGACCTCAGCTGGCTAGACAGACTAGTTGACAGAAACCTGATGAAGCAAAACCACATGCAAAGTCCTGCACCTGGACCCAAACAGTCTTACATAAAAGCACAGTCTGAGAACTAAGTAGCGGCCAGGCAGGCATGCATAAATGGATTTGAGGGTCCTGGCGGACAAGTGAACAGATATTAGCAATGTGCCATTACAGCAAGCCATATTAGCATGAGCATTGCCTACGTCAAGGAAAGCACTTCTTCACCTGGAGTCAGCATCTGTCTGAATGCAACTGAAGCACTATGTCCAGTTTTTAACTTTCTATCCAAGAAAGACATTTGCCACATAGAAGTTAGGGGCTGGAACATGTGAGATAAAAAGAACAACTGGAGCAGTTGTTTGCTTACACCACACCTAAGAAGAGAAAGCAATGGGTGAGATGCTACTGCTGTCTCGAAACATTTAAAGGAGTATTACAGAGAAGACAGGAACAGACTCTTATGAGAATGGCAAAAGGATGAAGGGCAACAGCCACAAACTAAACCAATGAAACACACTAGTTTGACACCAGAAAAGCAAATAAAAGAAATACATGAGTTGTTTGAAGACTGAAGTAGGTTGCCCAGAAAGAGTGCAAGAGATCTACCTTGAAGATATGTTTAAAACTCAACAGCGTATGACCTTGCACAACCAACAGCTTTCATTTAAGTCTATGCCTTTTATTTCAGGCAGAGGTTTGGACCAGGTATCTCCAAAGAGCTCTGCAAACCAAAATTATGCACATCTATGAAATTCATGAACTAGCAGCCATTTTGTCATTAACAAGAAATGGAAATGAATATTTCACAAGAAAGATGTGTAATAACTGCACTGCTGTTGAAGTTATGAATAACCTGTTTTCACAGCAGTTCTGAATTTTTGTTTAGATGGCAGTCTTTGCTGCAGATTTAAGAAGTAACAGACTGCTTCACAAACCTCCGCAAAAACAGGAGAAACTGCTTTCCTTTAGAAAAACAATGTATTCATGTAGTTGTTGGAAGAGTAAGAACAAGGATTGTCTGTGAAGGAACACAGCTATAAAGTTTCACCGTCCATTCCCCCACAACAGAAGATACAGCCTTGCAAAGCCACTGTAATCCAAGTTCCAGTTAAAATCCCATACAGCTGCAACTGTATTTGGAAAAATAATTCACACACACTACACTTTATTGGAGGATAAAGAAAAAGATGATAACAAATACCAAACGCTATCAGTGAGAAAGCCCCTGGACTTCCCACAACATTCAGCTTTATTTTCACACCACAGAACTAACTCTACATTTTTTAATCCAACCGCTTATCTTTCTCATTGCAAGAATACATTGGAAGTGATTTATACTGATCAGTGACAACGATGTGAATAAATAAAATAATGCTTTGCAAAGAAAAGTCATACCATATTAAAATTCATCATTTCCTATCAGTTTTTTTTTTTTTCCATAGCATCTTTTAGCTTGTCACCATAAAAAAAAAAAATGTAGATGTTATATGAACTTTATTAGAAGATAACACCATCACATCTTCATCCCAAATATGTATACCATGTCACTGGGCTAACGTCAGGAAATAGGGCTTAAAGCACAACTACTGCTGCCACAGCAGCTCTTGAACGTAGTAACAAAAACAAACCAAAACATAAAAACCCAACACGACAGAATAATCTGGATAAACTACGCCCCTTAACAGATGTCCTTGGGAGCTATAAAGCCACTTCATTAAGAAGAACTAAAGTCAAACTTAACATGGATGCGAGCATTTAACATCAAGATGCTTTCAGTTACAGCACACGGTGATGCACTGGAACAGGTTGCGGATGCCCCATCCCTGGAGGGATTCAAGGCTAGGCTGGATGTGGCTCTGGGCAGCCTGGTCTGGTGGTTGGCAACCCTGCATATAGCAGGGGGGTTGAAACTAGATGAGTATTGTGGTCCTTTTCAACCTAGGCCATTCTATGATTCAAGGTAAGCACTGAAGACTGTGTTATTTTCCTTTACCTGTATTCCATTAAGATTTAACACATTGCTTCAAACAGGTGTGCCCTGCAAAGCAGGTTTCAGCTTGACCACAAGATGCTCAATGTGTAGATGGGTGAAGCCCTCACACCAGCAAGAGGGAGCTTTGGATCCAAGCTGAATGTCATTGTTTCAGCAAATATGGTGACAATTTAAAATGCAAATAGACTGTTCTTCTTTATAAAATATTACACCAAAGAAAAAGGACATGCAAGGAATCATTCCAGATTACAAATTCCTGAAGTTCTGATTAATTTCACAGCAGGTTATGAGAATTTTAGAAGATGTGAGATGACTGAATTGACGACCGTCCTGTTGCACAGAATTATTCATTAACATTCTTTGCATCCTTAGGAATAAGAGAGCCGTTATACGTCTCCAGAGAAAATTAGGTCAATAAGGGTGTTTACACAAATAGCAAAAGAAATGAAGATTATTCAAAATAATGAAGAATAACATCTCAGAGTTCACTCAAAGAAACAACAAAAAAAAACAACACAAAACAAAACCCAAACAAATCAAGTTATTTCATCCGGGGGAGAAGGAGAGGGGATTAAACAAATGAACACAAAAGCCTGTTCTGGCTACTTACATTTGTTTACAATTAATCTTTACACTTCAAAACCACACCAAGCAGGTAAAAAATACAGGTATCAAATGGTACTGTATAAGAAAGACAGGTAACACAAGAAGTATTTACCTTGTTGAACCACCACTTTTGAATGAGATTCAACACGTTATCTAGAATGTAGGTTCTCTAGCTCCCTTTCCTATTAGACGAACTGTCATTTCACTGCTTCAAGTTTCATTGTAATTAAGAGAAAAATGCCCTTAACAGATTTCACCTGATATAACAGCAGTAGCATGTTAATGAACTGTGCAAAAAAAAAAAAAAAAAAAAAAAAAAAGCCCAAACTAAATAAAACAACAAAAAAAGATATTGCTGCCTATGCTGAGGAAAATCCTGAAACTACATACTGACAGCAAGACAAATAAGGCTTATTTTCTTGTAGAAAATGTAAAATTGGGAGAAAAATACTCCTTTGAGACAGTTTAATGTTAATCTTAACATCCTAAACAAGGTTTTGTATTTAACACGTACCACAGACGGTCTTATTTTAACTCACCTTTCCATATCAGTCTTTCTTGGTAATCTGTAATAAAAAGGAAAAAGACAGTATGTTATCCATTGTTCCAGCATGCTTCATACCACTATGAAAAAAGTTTTATTAGTAATCTTCAGACCAGTGCAAGAATTTCTACATACCTATGAAAAGCATTCCAAAAATCTTGATTGTAAATGTCTCCTAAATACACGTTTGATAAAGGAAGTAGCTTGACACTCTACAGTGCAGCCCAGTTAAAGCAGCAAGGATGGTGGAGTGTATGGGAAGTGGGAAGAATCAGGTGTATAACAGGACCACGGGACAACAGCCAGAACCTGACAGTTAAGCTGGAATTGGTCAAGTTAATTGAAAAACTTGGTGAATGAAAGACCGGGCATGAGCCAGCGCTTGCAGCCCTGAATGCATTCAGTATCCTGACGGGTTGGATGAGGCCCTGAGCAGCCCGATCCAGTGGGAAAAAATCCCTGTCTGCAGCAGGGGTTGGAACTGGATGGGCTTTAAGGGCCATTCAAACCTAAGGCATTTTATCATTCTGTGAAGAACGTTCAAATCTCAAGATCTCTGCTAAGCCAGCTGTGCTGTATAATATCACTACCTGTGCTTTGTAATTCATCATTCACATTGAATATCTATGAAAAGGGTTAGTTAGTATATAATAGCAATCATAGAACACCTACAGCAAGATTAACTTCGGCTGTCTCTGACTTGCCTGAAATGAGTTTATCTTTCAATAGTCTAGAAGTGAAGAACTGTCATACTCCAGAACTTTATCAACTACCTGCACAACAGATACTATTGCAGAAAAAAAGGGGGCTGTAATCTCTTCAACCCTAACGTCCTAGAGTTATTACTGGCACTTCATTTCAAAGTTATTTTTCATTCACGATGCTGGTAAAAGAGTGAGAGCTCTTTGCTGAAGGGAAAGAAGAGAATACTTTCCAGTTGGACTTTTTAATAGCCAAATCCACCCTTTATGGAGAAATACAGTGGAAAAATCTAGCCTGCTCCACTTCTAGAGGAGACACCACAGAGCTTAAAATCTTACTTGGTGAATCAGAGTACCTAAAGCATCCTCCATTTCTTCTTCACACCACTTGTCTTAGTTTGTACCTCAACTATACACTCAAGCCTAAAGAACCAGTTCTACACCTAAAACAAACATAGAAGACATCACAGCCAAATGTTCCTAAAAGAACATGTACAAAATCAATTACTGTCTACAGATATCATAAACATACAGTAAAGACTCCTCACTGGCATTTTGGAAGTTTTCTCAAGACAAAGTAAAATTCCTTGTCCTTCCAAGAGTTTGAGTGCTCTTAAGTCAAGCAAAACTCTGCTTGCATACTTACCAGATATGGTGTTTTACAAGAAAATATGCATGCCTTCTCCCCCCACCGTTTGCTAAATATGTGATTTCATAAAAAATTCACAATCTCCCCAAGAATCTTTGTTTAAACAAACAAAAAGGTACACACTTATTCAGAGACAGAATGTTTTCAGGAAAGCTTTTCTTGGCCTTTCCCCCCCCCCCCCCCCCCTTGCAATTTCAAGCAAAACCTTAGCATAACAGATTGTGAATATAGCGTTCTTTTATTTTTCCCTCAAAAGCACTCAAGTGGTAATTTAAGGACCATGCAGGCAACTTCAGGAGTTGCAGCCCTTGAAAACAACTGAGTTTTTCACTTTTCATTGACGTGTATTTTAACACCAGTACAAGCGCAGGTGGGCTTTCTGCCAGGTACTGAACTAGAGCACTGACTAGAACAACTTACTTCCATCTGCTCTCTACTCCCCAGCCTTTTCCCATTTTTATGACAGGAGGCTCGTTAGCTTTCACCAGACCCCAGAACACAACCTGAGGAGACGCAAAGCCACATAAATGAGGCCTTTTGTCAGGGCAGGAGCCAAGGAAGGTGCAACCACCTCCCCACGCTCCAACTCGGCTCTAGGTCAGGCCTCAGCGAGGCCTCCTCACCGCTGGGCTGCGGCACAAGCGGGGAAAAGAGGCGCGAGAGCAGGCCAAGGTGGGCAGGGGGCCGGGGGCACTCACAGGTCTGCCAGTACGGTCAGCTCGGCGTAGGTCCGGTGCAGTAGAAAGTCGATCAGAGTGCTGAGCCGGTAGCCGGGGCTGGCGGCGGCTGTCACTGCGCCGGGTGCCGGCGGGGCTGGGGCTGACGCGGGGCCCCCGCCGGCCGGCACCAGCTGGTTGCTCTCCAGCTGCACTGGCGCCATGGCGGCGGCGGCGCCTCAACCCCAGGCAGGAGCGGCTCAGCGGCCCGGGGCTGCCGGCACTCTGCCGGCGGCGCCGGGACACAGCCCGGCTCGGCCCGCAGGGAGGACGCCGGGCAGCGGCGAGCGGCGGCAGGAAACGGGCCGAGCAGCGCTCAGAACTCACTGGGTGCAGGGGCTGCCGCCATGTTGGGGGCACGGGACCGGAAGCGAACAGCTCCGGCGGACCGGAAAGAGAACCTTTCCGGCAGAGCCGAAGGCAGAGCGCATTGGGGGGCGGAGCCGAGCGTGGGGGACGGGGATGTGTGGTGGTCGAGGCCGTTTTGGGGATGCGGTTGCAGGGGTGGGAGGTTGCGAGGTCTGAGATGTATGTGGGGAGAAATGGCACTGCGCAGGGAACGTGCAAGAGAAAAGGGCTGGAGCCGGCTGCCCTCCCGCGAGAAGCGGGTATCGCTCAGCCGTTGTGTCTGGGTCGTGCTGGTGAGGCTTGGCGCCTGACAGCCGTGCTGTCAGGGCGGTGAGAAGCAGCAGTCTGCGTTAGCGTCGGGGTTAGCTCATCCCTGGCTAATAACTAGGGAAATGCGAGGCATTCCTAAAGAGCAAAGGGAAAGGGAAGTTGGAGGTGAACTTCTGTGTGTTTCTCTCATCCGAAGTAACTGACGTTCCTGGAAGGGGACGGGGAGCGTCTGTAAACAACCGAGGTGGGGTTTTTGTGTACTGGTTACCAAAGGACACAGCATAAGGAAGGGAACAGTGTAAATCCCCTGTGTTCTGTGCTACAGCTTACACCAGTATTAGATCATACATTCCTGCCGTGTGGCTACAAGCAAATCCCCAAAACAGATACAGTACAAGTTCACTAAGTTTAAAAAAATAAGTTATGCTGGTTTTGTAAAACTTAAAAATCTCTTACTGATCTCATTCCAGGAGGAAAGAAAGCAATAAAAGGAAACGTTTTTTCAGTGTGAGAAATGTGTACTCAACCATCAAAAAATAAACAGGCATCTATGCTGGTGGCAGGAAGAGTCCATCCTATTCCTACAGGGAGTGTTAATTGTGCTGGGTTGTGAGCCAGCTGACAGAGCAGCTTCACTCCCTGTGACCTCTGTGGAGCTCAGAGCAATGTACGGACTGCTGCTGCTGGAGCCTGCACCGGCTGTGGCACTGCAGCAACAGAAGGCTGGTTGCGAGGTGACTGCATTGCTCCAGAGGGGAGTTGTGCCAGCTAGCTTGGTGCTGTGCTCTGCCAAAGAGAAGTTTGCCAGCTGCTTGAGTGGCAGTGAGATGAAACCTGCAGGTAGACACTACTGGTTGGATGGGAATTTTTTACTGATAAAATCTGAATAATGTGTTTAGAACTAAGTTTTACTCTCTCCTTCCTCCTCCTGTACATGTGAGAGAAATGTCTACTCTGTGGTGTTAAAAAAGTAACTAAATTATGAAGAATGGATTAATTAATACCATCTGTACTGTACTGTGAACCTACTGTAGGGAACCTGCTTTAGTAGGGGTTTGGACTAGATGATCTCCAGAGATCTCTTCCAACTCCTACAGTTCTGTGATGCAGATAATTGTTGCTCACTCAATTTAAGGTTTTGCATATATGCATTTTTCTAAATGTGTGAAAGCCTTTTTCTTTTTTCCTCCTATATGCACGAATAAATGTGTACCCATTTTATGGCCATCTAGTTGCACTGCTGAAGATACTTCCAATGTACATGAACTGGAATGCGATTTGGCTATGTATTATGAGAACCACATCTTAGAAATACAAGCTTTTTGTTGTTGCTTTTTTTTTTTTTTTTTTTCCCCCCTCTTCACATCTTTTCTCTTGCAGTTTAGTCCAGAATAAATTTCCTGTTGATTTTGAGACTTTGCTTTTGAAAAGGCAGGTGGAAATTGCTGGGATGCAATTTTGTTGTGGTACGATTTGACTTTGCTCCTTTGAGGGCCATTCCTGCAGTACTCTGCTCTAGTCTTGGTGAATTCTTCAGCCTGGGGAAGGGCTGAAGGAAGCTGCCTTTGCCTATTTTGCTTGGAGAAGTTAATCAGAACCGCTGCAGGGATCATGCTGAGCTGTCCTCACATGGCTGCTTAAGAAACAAGGAAGCTCTTGATACTGCTTTCAAGGAAAGGAAGAGCAGCCACAGAGAATGTTCAAAAGGTCAAGTCTTACACATTGTGTGCAGACAATTCTGATATTGGGAGGCTGCAAGATTTGTTGTTTCAACAGTAAGCTGGAGATGAGTCTAAGGTGTTTGATAAACAAGAGAGTGGCCTAAATATTACTCATGAAAAAAAGAAATACATGTATATGTGTTTTTGCTTCTTGTTGCCTTTCTGAGGCTGGCAGCGCTGCCTCTTTTTGTATAAGCGCTTCTAAGACGGATAAGCATTGTATCTAAATTCAAAAGCCTGGCTTAAAGAAATTGGAAACAGGTTTCAGAAGCTTATTGTGGTGGCAAAGGCACACCACCTGGGAGGAAGAAAGCAAAGCCTGTGGAGATTACTGGGAAGTGTACCAGGACATTTGAGTGAGAGAACACTGCACAGTGCTCTGATATAGACCTAGCAAATTATATAGCTGTTAGGGAGACAATAGGTAAACTCTGTATAATTTACAGTTCTCCATAAGCTTGACAGACTGAGTTTGGATTTATCGAGTTGAAAAAAAAGACAACAAAGCTTCAGTTCGGAGTGGGGCTATTAGTTCCTGCAATCTTACGGGTACTCAGTTTTTTAACATTTAAGAGCATGAGTGAAAAATGGTATATTGAGTTGTGGGCTGTGGCTGTGGACTCTGAGTTGGACCTGCAGTCATTATATAGGTGAGTTTGTTGCATGTAGATAAGAAAATGTTTTAAATTAATGTTTCAAGATAAGCAGCACTCTAGATACAATTCTCCAAATAACAAAATGGACTCCTGATACAAGATAATGGTATGTTTAAGCAGAACAGTAAAGCAGAAGCAATGAAAATGGCTAAAAATTAATCCAAATTGTATTCTTTGGTACAGTTCCATGTGTTTTGGGAGACACTGATTGGGAATTACAGAATTTTGCACTTTGCTACAGTAAGAGAATAATTCAGCATAAAATATAACCTGATTTTATCTGTCAGGTGTAGCTTATTTTTCTGTTTGTAGTCAATCGAGAGTAGTTGATCTCTTTCTATAGAGCCTTGTTACTGTGATTATAGTTGTTTACTGAAGCTTCTAAATCTGCTGTTGAACACTTTTTAAAATCAGTGAAATTTTAACAATCCCAGACTACTGTTGCACTTTCCTGCTGGCTCTTTGCTAAGAAAGTATCCGTGCCCATTTATGGGGAGGAAAAGGTTGGCTGTGTTCGTGTGGGTTTTTCAATTAAAGACAGATATCTGTATTGTCGTTTGTATTCATTCTCATAATTGAGCAGTTTTCAGTCTTTCTCTATGTAAAGCCAACAGCACATTTTCTAGTAGTAATGGTACAAAACCAGACCTGCTAGGTCATATGTATGCAGTTGTCTCTCACCTTCCTTGCAGACCAGACAAACCTCACACACTCAGCTGTGCACCATTGAGACCTGTGTCCAGCACTGCCACCTGATGTGCAGGGCACAGCCAGCTGCTGCACTTAGCTTGTTGCTCAGCTTTGTTTGGCTCTCCTGGCTGTGGAACACAGGAAAGGTCTTAGCGGTGCAAGGCAACCAAGGGGAGTGCCTGGCAGGAAAGCCCGCTGGGCACACAGGGAAAGTGAAGCTACGCTCTTGCAGTGCGTTGCAGCCTGTCCCTTCGTGCAGCAGAACAGGCCAGAAGCAACTGCTGTGATCCCATAGCCCACAGAGAAAGTACGTGAAAGACATGAGGAAGCATCTCCCAGTGGAGGGAAAGTTTAGTTCTTCTCAGCTAGGCACGTTTGTCCTCCTACTGCCCCCAGAATAGCTGTTGTAACTCACTGATTAGTCTGACTTAAAGGAGGTTTGTGCTTCTGGGACAGAAATACCCAATCCCCCCTTAAGTATTGCCACTTTTTTTCCAGTGCAGACAACACCAAGGAATCAGAACATCACATTCTGTTTCCAACATTATTATTAATATTCTTTG
This sequence comes from Alectoris magna, assembly GCA_030625065.1. Taxonomy (NCBI): domain Eukaryota; kingdom Metazoa; phylum Chordata; class Aves; order Galliformes; family Phasianidae; genus Alectoris; species Alectoris magna. The sequence continues at coordinate 84,287,063 of CM060560.1, forward strand.
TGACTCCAGGCAAATGATTTCCTCCCTGTGCCTGAACTTTCTCATTTATGAAACAATGACAGTAATGATTGCAAATAATATTTATTCAAGCGTATAGTTAAACATTCTGTATTGGCTCATTGTTGCCATCATGATGAGCCTAGAAGCCCAGTTTTGGATGGGGATTTGTTGGTCACACATAGCTTGTTGCTATTTAGTCAAGGAGCTAACTGTGATAGAGCTGGAGGGAAGGACTGCTGGTGACTTCATCCTTGTTAATTTATAAAATACTGTCTGACACTTAGCAATATTATATCAAAGTGCCTATATAAATTATGAAGGCTGGATGGGGCTTTGAGCAACCTGGTCTAGTGAGAGGTGTCCCTGCCTATTGCAGGGGGTTGGAATTAGATGATCTTATAGGTCCTTTCCAACCCAAACCGTTCTATGAATAATAAAGTTTTCATCACTTCTATCCTTTTCAGAAGACTTTTCAGAAAACGTTCTTTACAGAAGACATCAATGAACCAGATACGGTGTAGATGAGTTTCCAAATACAACACCAGTTGTTGTAGTGCTGCATATTGTGAACTTACAGTGCTTCTGCTTTGTGTTCAATAAACGTTTAAGTACATATTTAAATTCAAAGAAGATAACATGCATCCCTATACATTAAGCACATTCCAGTAGCCAAAAAAAAGTTTAGTCTTTTCTGTTACAGTATTTGCATGAACATATGATTTTTTTCAGCTACAGGAAGAGGTTTATGGCTGGTTACTGCACAAGTGCTTTTTTCACTTTATTAAAACAAGTACAGAGGGAACAAATCCTTGGAAAAAAAAGAGTTTTTAGGTAAGTTATTTCTCTTTTCTGATGTATTTTGCTCACACAATTTAGTTTTCAACTCTTTTTGGAACGGTAGAAAGTATATAGTAGCAGATTGAAAGTTTTCTGGCAGTTGCTTATGCTTTGTGAAACAGCATGCCTCTGTGAGATAGAGCATCTCTTGTACAGGGTGTAGTGAAGTACCCTACAGTTCTAATTATATGTTGTGAACAACACAAGAAAAGAAACATTATCCAAGTCATAAAATAGCATCATTTAATTTGATTTGAATTTACAAAAGTCCCCTTTCTTATAATAACCCAAACATAGGTTATTTTTTAAATGCTGAACATAGCCGTATTAGTTTGAGATTTCTGGGCTTCTTTATTAACAGTATTGATATTCACTGTAAATTTTAAATTGGTTTGTCTCTGTCAGACTGGAACTAAATGTAGCTAAAGATCTCATTTTCTCCAAAAGAGTGTATTTTCATTATTGTTATTCAGTTAATTAGAACACAATTTACTACTTCAGCCACACAAACTGCATTTTTTCTGTGGGTAAAAAATGCTTTGTTCAAGCATAACTCTGAAATAGGAGTGAAACTGTAACATCCATTCTAGACCCCACGTCTCTGAAAAGCTAACGAAGGAGAAAGAACCCTTGATCTAGCTCATGGCAGTGAGGTGATGAATTGCACTGCTCAGTCATTGCCTTGAAAAAGTTGACAACGTCATCCATAACCTGTGATTTCTCCCTGTTTAACACTTCCTGAGTGTTACTCACAGATTCTGAAAAACTACACAGATGCAGGAAAAATGCAAAGTGAGCACTTATTTCAACCAGAAGGTACTTTGGGCAAAAAGGATTTGTTTGCATGAACACCTAAGGAGATGGAGACACTAGCAGGGAAGTTGATCTGATTAGTCATACGCAGTGGGAGAAGGACTGCAGCTGTGAGGTATTCTGTCCTAAACTTAGAAATCGCTCGATTGTATTTAACTGCTGCTGGCTACTGCATTCAGACAGTGCAAACACTTGTGCTCTTCTAAGACAAGGGTGAGTATCAGAACATGCTTAATTGCTATGTAGATCTGCAGCTGCGGTCAGATAGTGTTTAAATGCTGGCCCTTACACTCACTCAAAAGTAAAGATGTACATAGAGAATATGCCCAAGCCATTCCCTACTCAGAATTTGGGATGTGAGTGAATGGGCTGCCAGAGAGGTTGTAGAGTCTCCTTCTCTGGAGACGTTCAAGAACCACCTGGACGTGTATCTGGGCAGCCCGCTGTAGGGAGCCTGCTTTGGCAGGGGGGTTACACTACAGGATCTCTAGAGGTCCCTTCCAGCCCCTACAGTTCTGTGGTTCTGTGATTTCTAGGGTAGGACGGTGTACAAGAATTCATAAAATCATAGAATGTCCTGGGTTGAAAATGACCGCAATGCTCATCCAGTTTCAACCCCAATGCTATGTGCAGGGTCACCAACCACCAGACCAGGCTGCCCAGAGCCACATCCAGCCTGGCCTTGAATGCCTCCAGGGATGGGGCATCCACAACCTCATTGGGCAACCTGTTCCAGTGCATCACCACCCTCTGAGTGAAAAACTTTCTCCTAATATCTAACCTAAACCTTCCCTGCCTCAGTTTAAAACCATTCCCTTCCATCACTCAGACTCCAGCTCAGTGCTTTGTGAGAGATGTTAAAGACAACCCCAGGCCCTCTCTGCAGGGAGGATGCTGTAGCGCAGGGTCCAAACTTCAAGGCAGCACAGCTTCTAGAATTGGCTCTTTTTATTTTTTCCTTCTTCCTGAAAGCATAAATTAGCACTTTTATAGAAGTTAGCAGAAAGTTATCTGAACTTCTGAACTCTTATCTCTGTCCAAGATGTCAGCTTTGACGAAAGGAATGTGAGAATGTGTTTGACTCCAGAATCCGAAGAGCTGATTACATGTTTAGTTGCAAACTTGGTGGACTGCCAGTGAATTCTGGGTACTCTTCAATGAGAGATCTGTTAAAATTGAAAGAAAAGTGCAGTGAAAAGTGAAAATGTAGAATATTGCATTTGGAGCACTGAAGAAATACTTATTATATCAGGCTTATTATATCAAACTAATGATTGCCTGTTCTGCCGGAGGGGTATGCATCATATTATGTGACATCGGGCAGCACCTATCTTGGTAGTTGTTTAGGGATTCTCAAAAGAAAATAGAAGCACTTGTACAGTGGTGCTGAACTACACACTGAATAAATAGTTTGGGGAAATGGCTGAGCTGCACCTCTATATGTCACATATTGGAATTGTTTCCTTCAGGCTTGAGAGTGTGACTGGAAAGATGAGCAACAGCAAAGCTGTCTCCCTCCCTAGTGCCTCCAGAGCCAGACTTCTCAGTGCAACAGCTCGAAGTAAGACTAAAAGAGGTGAAAAAACGATGTCTTTGTGCAATGTATTTAGGACAAGCAAAGGAACATTCACAGCTAATTTTAAGCAGCCTTCAGAATGCAGTGTAACACCTTATTAACTCACTTGTACTTAATCCATTGCATTCTGGTATTTTTAGAAGTCATCATGCAATTCAGCAGTACTTTCAGCCCATATCTTCCCTGCAGTGGAAGGCAACACTCTATTTCTTGTTTTAATTTAGAATTGGCTTAGACAATTGATTTAACTAGATTAATTTAGAAATGGCATTGAAAATGCCTACTTTTCCTCCCTCTCCCCTTAATGTGGCATTTTTAAGTTGGCTGAATGTCTTTGTTGCAATCTAGGCTGAAGAGATCAAGGCCTACCTTCCCCACTTGCCTATGATCTACTCCTCTGCAGCGCGATGAGAGTTTTGTCTACTTGAACCTCTTGCAATCTGAAACTATGGGAGGCTGAAGTCACCTTCACAGATCCAGGGCTCACTGCCAGAGGGTTACCTCCCTTCATCGGACTGGCAGTGCAAGTACCCGATCACAGTAATTTGAAAAGATCGGCTTTGAGCCTTTTGAAGATAGTGCTTCTTCCTTTGATACAGAGTAGCTTATCATTTTTGACCACATGAAAACTTGAGGCATGCTCATATCGAATATAAACAGTCCTATTTTGTCTGCACATATTTTTATCTTGATCCATTATTTCCCAGCCAGTAGACTTATTTAGTGCTGGGCTGCCTCTAATGAGCGACAAAGGAAAACAAAGTCCTCTAAGCCGTGGTTTCTCCTTGTTGTTACGTATTATCTAATCAGCGTTCTCTGGAACGGGCCTTTGGAAACTTATTCTCTGCACAAGCGTGTTAACTAAACTTATCAGACACTTTATTTAAAGTCTGCTCAGGAGCAGAAAAAAACCTACAGGAATCCTTTTTGATGACTTTTCTTTCTGAATCTACGCTTAAAAATGTGTATTAAAAAAACCTCTCTCTAATACTACCTAGATAACAGATAAGCAGTATGTAAAAAAACACTGTATGTGAGGTAGGTATTTAAAACAAGGTACAAGAATGTCCCACTGAATGGTTTCTGTAGGAAAATGATTATTGTTATTTTCAGTTGTAAATATTTGACATGGCTGCTTGACTACGGGACAGCTTAGATTCTTTGCATGCTCTGAATTCTGTCTGATTTTGGTGCCCAAATGAGCTGATGTGTACATCTGCACAGATAAAGGTGGTGGAGGGGTGTATGTACACAGTATGTAGCAGCAGAAAGTGCTGAACTTGACCAGGGCCGTTATACTCTCTTATGATAGGAGTTATCACTGTATGCAGGAAGTTGAGAAGTAGCAAAGAGCAATGTAGAAGGGAGTTGTCATGTCCCTTCTTCCCAAGAAAAGGAGAAAGGCCTATCTTCTAGTCCAGAGCACTCTCATTCGATAGTCTACTTAGTCCTTCTTTTCAGGGTGCAGTTTCTTTTTCAAACACAGAGCTCACAAACTATCTCAAAGCAACTGATTTTCCAAAGCAGAGCAGCTGCCACTTGGACTTTCTGACACCTGACTCCAAAGTCTCAGTGTGTCAGAAGACTGTCCCTGCACTCCTCATTTTTTGAGGAGTCATCTGAGCCCTTTCTGTTGAAGACTGATAATCTGCTACACAGAAAAAAAGGCAAATTAACACAATGCTGCATGCATGATGCTGCAACAGGAAACCAACTTGCTACAGTACTGGGCTCTATTTATGATTGCAGTGAACCGTGGGCAGAAACTCCTGACAAAGAAATTTTGGCTCAGAAAAAAAAAAAGTGGTTTGTCATAGAAAAAAGGGAGAAAGTTGGAGAAACTAAGAAACGGTAGGAAGCCAGATGAAGGTGGACTGATTTTAAATTGAGGTGGCAGAAATGTGTTCTGTAACTCGTCGTGATTGATGGGAATGAGAACTAACTAGGGTACTAATGAGGCCACTGGAGAACTATGGTTTAAGGACTCTCACAAAAAGGTGCTTTGTACTGAACCTATTGTTAGGACAAATGCCACTTTACAGTTCAGACTGTATGTCTGCATGCATTCTGAATGTAAAAAGCTATAGTGAAAATGGGAAATAAATGTACTTCTGCTTAACCCATGGAGAGATGTACGTCCTCTGGATGTGTGCATGCCACGTGTGCTTCCATCACAACCTAACCATGCGGGGCTGGGGCAGAGCACATAATATCTCCACAGAATATGTGAGGCAGAAATGACAAAAGCATTTTCAGTACGTTGCTAGGAGAATGCGTGTACATTCAGAAATTATTCTGATCAAAGGGAGAGCCTGTAGTTTCTGTGATTGCTGGCTCTATGTCTTTATCCATTGATCAAAAGAAAGGGAGGTGTCCTCGTGTTAGGTAAGGGAGGATGGTGCATCCGGTAGGGACAAACTACTTATCTGAGATGGAGTAGGGAGAAGTCCTCTTTTGTTTTGAAAGAACAATGGGAATTGTGCTCATTGCTAAAAAGATCTTGCTTTATTTTCTTTTTATCTTTTTGTGTAGTCTGTTCTTTACATATTCAGAGAGTGTGTCTGTTCTGACCTCCTGTGTATCACAGCCCCTTTAGTTTCACTGAACCATACCTGTTACTGAGCATAACACATTCAATGGAGTATACCTCATCTTTGACATGATGTGTCTTGAAGAAAGTGTTTTGCCTTGGTCTGAAGATATCAAAAGATGGAGCAGCCAAGATTTTACCTACAGTTTTATTTCAGAAGGGAATTATGTTTTAAATACTGTGCTCCTGCTAGCTCTGCTTTTGTACTCTTCCAATAGATGCCACAACAGGGCAAATCATATTTGATAATTACTGCTTTTCTGTGCTTCGCATAATTGCCCTAGCACTCCTAGAGACAGATGATCTAAGAGGTCTAGTGGTGTTGTGCTTTGAAGGAGGTCCCTATAACACTTTCTTGCCCTGAACTGTGGTAGAACATACCAGCTGAGTATAAAAGGGAAAGAAAATAAAATCTAAATGCATTACTGTGTAGCTAAAACACTGAGGATAAATTTCCTCTATCCCTAGGAGTCTAGATTTTACTCTCAACTAAGGACACCATTAGTGGTGGCAAACTGAGCTATCAGGAGCACTTTCTACTGTGAAACGGGGTCCATCTTCCTTGCTCTTCACACTGATTCCTATGTGATCCTGACACCCTTGTGCTGATGTTCATATTCACTGGGCTGATTACTAACCTGGCTGAAAACTGTCCCTTTTTCACTTCTCTATATTTATTTTCTGCCAGTTCAGTGAGCTGAATTATCTCAGTGATGGGTTAGGTGGGTGTCAAATGTGCCACAAGGAAGCATGCTCAAGGAATTAGGGGAGGGATGGAGGAAAAGAACAGGAAAAATGAAAGAAGATGAAAGAATAGGATTGCTTCTTTCTATGACAGGAAGCCATATTAGATCAGCTAAACTCACCTTGTCTAATTGCATCTTTAGGAAGCTTATTTCCCTAGATTTCCTGTGGTATCAATTCAGAAAAGGGATCTCCTTTAGGGAGTGATGAAAAAGTAAGTGAAGGGGAGTAGCTTAGTTTATACATATTGGTTAGGCAATGTAAATGTGCCTGTTCTTTAAAGATCACTGTGGCTGAAAGATTTAAAATGCAATTAATGACTAAATGACTCCATGCCCAGAAAACCAAAATAATGGTCTGTAGATGAAGAGGCAGTCTTTTGAGATCTCTAAAAAGCAGTCCCTAATGCCCTTACAACTACTGTTAGAAAGACCATGTAAATCCAGACAGTAGAGCATGAGCAACTACAGAAACACCATGTAAATCAGCCAGCCTTCTTGTCTCAAGCAAGAAAGTTTTTCAAGCTGATATTCCTTGGAATTTGTTTAGTTTCTGACAGAGGAGAAAACTGAGAACAACCTTCTGGTGTACAGCTTGTTTTCAGCAGCAGAGCTTCCCCTGCCATTCCCTTCATAACACCATCTCTCCCTCTAACTCTGTTTCTCTCTTGCTCTTTCCACTTCCACAATTATTTATAAAAATCACTATTGAAAGTGACCTACATAAATAAATAAATTGGATGAATAAGTTATGAGGGAGAGAATGAATGTGTGAGTGTGTGTAGGTGGATGACACAGAGCACCAGGCTGGTGGGAGCAGCAGGAGCTATCAGTTCATTTGCTGTCAGCAGCCTGGGAAGAGTAAGGTCATTAAGTTCCTGATCGTGCAAGGTGCTGAGTGCCTTCTTCTTCTGTCATTTCTGGTAGTAATTGAAAGCTTTCCCGTACCTTGTCAGTAGAGGCTTCAAGGAAGGAAGAAGAGGGCAGCAGCCTAAACCTCTGGTTTTCAGCTTTTTTTTTTTCAGTTTGCAGATCCCTAAGGATTTTCCTCCTGTAATGAATCTCAACTGACTGACATAGGCTCGCTTCTTATAATTACTTTTCATGGAGCCTCTTAAAATTATCCATGGACCCTCAGAGGCCTGGGCAACTTAATTGATGCCTTTCAGATACAGCAGCTAAACAACTCAGGAAAAACTTTCTTGCAAGAGCAAGGCTGAAGTGTCATTTCAGAAATGGTATCATTCAATACCAGTTGTACCCTCAGGTACAGTCTCTTCTCTGTGTGAGACACTAGCCATTATTTTCATCAGATGGCTAAGCTACTGACCACTTGCCACACCACCCACCATGAGGACATGTTCAATCACAAAGTGAAGTCTGCAGTGCAGAGGGGTATATTTCTCCCTTGATAAGTGCCACTTCTTGCCCCACAGATGAAATGTGTCCATTCTGCTGTGCTGTGGAGCAACACATGCCGGCCTCTTGGGAAGGAGCTGTTATGGGGGAACCCAATGATAGAGTATGCAGATTATCCACTCCCCTGGGAAGTACTGGAAAGGAAAACAGGCTTTTTCAATTTCTTAAAGGAATCAGAGTAGCAGCAGAGAAGAGAATAGAATGTAAAGGATAAGGAATTATTTGTTGCAGGCTGTGCTTTTGAAAAGATGTGATGTTCTGAATCCACTTTCGCTTGAAACTTCACAATTCTATGTGCAGGAGCAGAGAATTAGAATAATAAAGCCTGGAATTCATAAATATGCTTATAACTCTGGTCAAATCAAAATCCCTCCAATGGTAAGAAAGGGGCACGGTCTGCCTTTCAGTCATAGGTAGCACAGTCTCTACAGATTGCTCTACAGCAATAGTTCTTAATCAACCCTTTATTCAGCCGTGAGACACTGTTAACATATCGAGTAGGCCTGGCTCTCATCTGTCTGCTGTTGACAGCAGTCTAGTAGTGACTGAGTCTTGAGTTTGTTGCAGATCTGTTTGTAAGCTCAAGGTTATCTGTATTACTGCAGGAAAAAGATGGAGAGAATTAAAATTTTGGCAGTGGCACCAGAAATCTCATTAATGTGAATCTGGGAGTCCCCAGAATAATGAATGAACACTACTGCCAGGTGAGAGGCCATCGCCCTGCAGAAAATATTGCTTTATGCTGTCTGTTGACCGGTTGTGTAACACCACTTACAGACTGCCATATATCCTTCCATGTCTTCGGCATTTTCTGTTTGTCTTCACAGCATAATGTCTGGAAACAGTGGAAGAGGAAGGGAGCCTTGGCCATAGGCTGAAATGGACAGCAGTAAAAATGCTGCTTTCTAAAAGGACTGTGTGTGTTATCTTCTATTCAAACTCTCTTTCAGGTGGCTAACAGTAGAACTAATAAAATATCTATGCGACACAGAACCCCACATCACATTTCGGAAAGAACCGGGCCACGCAAGTACTTAAGGCCTCACTGACAGTCAGTGGGCCAGCTCTTACAGAATATTTAGGTGGAAGACCAAACACCATGAGTATCAGAATTTTTAGAAGGATGTATTCATAATTACTTAAGGTTCACGGTGTTTTAAGAGTAGGTGCCTAAGCACATATGCACTTTTACAAACCTACCAAGTATGCATTTGTGTGTGTAGAGGTCTCTCTCTGTTTCTGCCTAGTATGGCACTTAGTCTGAAAACAAGGCTTGCCATCCAGCTCCAGTCTAGAAGCATGTACAGTCGTGCTAGCATGGCATGGCCTGTCAGCAGCGGGTGGCACAACTCAGATACACAATTCCTCAACCAGAGCTGCAATTAGGTGACTGCACTTGGATATTTTAAAAATGCTACCTTTTCCAGCTAGAACAAAACAAATTATCAACCCACTCTGTCAGTGCTCTCTTCTCCTTTGGGTAAGGATTATCTTTATTTCATTGCGCTGAATACAGCATCAATGGGAAATAACAGATCCACTACTCAGCATTCTTTTTCAGATATATCATTGTTAGCTTCCTTGCATGTTTCTTAGTTCTTGAATCTCAAAAAATAAAGCAAAAACAAACAAACAAACAAACAAAATGAGAAGCAGAGATAACGTTTTCTTTCACACTTATTTGACTTTAAATAGTTCACACTGCCTCAGCCACCTTGCCTGATAATCAGAACAGCAGTACTGAGTAGTATGTGCTTCCCCTTTCACTCCGCTCTTTCCATCAGTGCTGCAATCCATTACCGAGAGTAATATCCTGCATACAGATTTTTTTTTCCTGCTATGTTTATTTCCTTTAAAGCAATTCTTTCTCCTTTTGTGAATTGAAAGACTTATAAACACCAGCTAAGATTCGGTTAATATGCACAATGGAGGCCAAACAGTATCCTGTACTCTACTCCAAAGTCTTGTCTCTGAAAGAACTGGTTTTAGCTGCAATTATATGCATTATCTGCATACATATTTAGAAAATGCAATAGTTTGGTAGTTGGGCATTGCTGTAATCTATTTAGAATTTTAACTTGATAAACTAGTTCTTCAGCCTCCTGTTTGGGTTTTTGGTTTGTTTCTCTCTCTGGCTATCCAGAGGTAATATCTCCAGGAAGCAAGAGCACAACAGCACCTGGGGCTGGATGCTGCACTCCCTCTGCCTGCAGGTTGTGCAAAGGAGTCAAGGGCAATCTGTATCTGCCAGGCCTACAGAGTCAATCCCAAGTGCCAAGTGCTGAGGTCAGTACCATACAGCAAGTCTTTGAAGTTTCATTTTTCATTCCTGAAAGAAACTCCATTCTCAAGTACTTGAGGCCTGTCACACTTCCCTGTATACTCATACACACAGCTGCCTTTATAATGAATACCCTGGGATGTAGCAGCAGAGTAATCATAGAACCATACCAAATTTACCTGGATTATAGGTATATTTTCATGGATCCTGCTGCGGAGGGTCTTTTGTATTCTCTTTAGTTTTTAGTATCTTGCAAAACTATTTGTTCTTCTTTCACTGTCCATTTTGAAATCTCCTCTGGCAGTAAGCACAATGTATTAATTCCTGTGGGTATAGGCCTGGTTTGCAGCAGGTTTGCTGCCAGGTGTCCCAACTTTTCCCTAGATCATCACAATCACTTATTTGGACCATACCTATCTACCTGCAGGAGAATGGCCTTAAGCTACCATTACCTTCCCATGGGCAAGACTCAGTGCAGCAGCTAGCTGTCATCTGTCTAATTTGAGGCTACAGACCACTCTCAAGTGCTAGTGGACAGAGTGCAGGCAAGATTGTCAAAGTTCACCAGGGGTGAATGCGAAGCAGTCACATGGATATCATTTCTTGGATGCATAAACTAATAATAGCGAAGGAAAAAATACCTTTACTCACTGTAGAGACTGTGGTACGGTATGCCCAATTCACCCACAATCCTGAAATCAAGTGAAGAAGAGGAAGGACTTGCATTTCTTTCTTTGCTCTTCTTAAACCCTCTTTAACACACTATAGTGCTCCAATACTGCATTTCTGATAAATACACAGAAGCCTGGAAAGCCTAGCTTTGTCCAGCTCCCGTGATAATGCAAGAGCTCATCCAGGACATCCTGTGTTGGTAGGCCCATGATATCGACATATCAGAGTGTGTGACTCTGGAGAACATGCCATCTGTTGCTAAAAAGTTGCTTAAAATTGCTAGAAAAACTCCAACTCTCTCGGTATTTTTGTTATTCAACAAGTGTATGATTTTTAAATTGTATTGTGTTCAGTGTTGGGCCCCTCACTGCAAGAAGGATATTGAAGCCCTGGAGTGTGTCCAGAGAAGGGCAGTGAAGCTGGTGAGGGATCTGTATCACAAGTATTATGGGAGTTGCTCCCCAGGGAGCAACTGGGAGAACTGAGATTGTTCAGTCTGGAGAAAAGGAGGCTCGGGGGAGACCCTATTGCTCTCTACACCCACCTGAAAGGAAGATGTGACAAGGTGGGGGTCAGCCTCTTCTCTCACGTAACAGCAATAGAATGAGAGGGAATGGCCTTAAGTTGCACCAGGGGAAGTTCAGGTTGGACATTCCTCCAGGAAACATTCCTCCTCAGAAGAAGTGGTGAGTTATTGGAACAGGCTGCCCAGGGAGGTGGTAGAGTCACCGTCCCTGGAGATGTTTAATGAAAGGGTAGATGTTGTACTTAAGGATGTGGTCTAATGGGCAATATTGGTGGTAGGTGGATAGTTGGACCAAATGATATCAAAAGTCTTTTCTAATTTTAATGATTCTATGATTCTATGATTTTAGATTTTTTTTTTTCCATGTCTTTGGTTTCCCAGTTTGTGAACAAAGTGTGTTTTGTTCTGGTGGGTTATGCCGAAATTTAATGAGATGTGAACTGCTAAAGACAGGGAAATGTTGGTAACATGCTTGTCTACTTTTCATAAACTTTCCTAGGCACCCAGTTTTAACCATTATTGGCAAAAGAGGTACTGGGCTGGGTGGAGTAGAGGTCTAACTCTGTGAAATACCTGTCATTAGATATGCAGTGGTTAATGCCTGAAGGAACCAGGATTAGGAAGCCATTTTTTAAAATGTATTTTTGTATCTCCATTGGCTTTATCTGAGATGGTCCATCTCAAATCCAAATCAAACTGGCAGCTGAGAAATGTTTCGTCAGCACAAGCATTTTCTGTTCTTTTTCCAAGATGTTGACCCCACTGAATACCTTCCATAATCTATTCCACAGTTAAGACGTGAGTTTAAGCCACATACCGTAGATTATGTCCTCTGTTGTGGTTAAAGGACAGCAGATGGAAGTGAAAGTTGTTTTAGCTACCAATTATGAGAAGGTAGTTGTCATACAGCAAACGGAGGTGACTAATGCAATGTCCTCTTCCCTCTCCTGTCACTGTATGAATCACCTTTCTTTCAAATAGAGCACTCTGTCCAAGGAAAGCTCACTTCAGTTTCTTAGTTCTCGGATGAGCTTTCAGTTAAAAAGTATTGCAGGATCAGAACATTACCAAGTGTGAAGAGTACAAGCTGCTGCTGAGTTTTAGCATGTGGCTACAGTACAGTTCTGCTAGAACTGTATTTCAAATGTGCTCAGTATGACGAACATACATCTCACTGCACACACAGATTTTCATCTTTTACGGGCTCATGTGGTTCTCTCTCTTGCACTACCTTGTCACTTTTAATTGTTTGACTTTGAAATGAGGAATGGTGAGATAGAGGAAACTTTTTTTTTTTTTGCCAGAGGAAAAAGTTCAGAATCCTTTTAATTGGGCCAAGAAACCGGAATTAATAAAAGATTACTCTTCGTGATATCAGCTGCAAACTCATCCCAATTAGGCTAGGGAGGGCAATTGTTTTTTTTGCCCTTTGGTAACATTTGGGCTGTACTGAGCTCTTCCTCTATTGTTTACAAGTTCAGGAAAAATTTCGACTTGTCAGATGCAATGCTGCGTTAGTACCAGGATGGGATTTTTATTGTATTGCCTGGGTTTTCCATGACTCTACCACTGCTCCCAGCCCCTTCCATTTCCATATTACACTCCTGTTACCAGAGTCTGGAATAGCCCTGGAAGAAATTCATCTTAGTATATATTTATTTCAAGGCACATTTCTCAAATGCCCATTTTGTCTTCATCTTCTGTTAACTATTGTAAGATAAAATCAGGCAGCTTGATAATTTTATCATTTTTTCCCTACAACGGGTTGGGCCAACCTATGTGGGATCTCCACGTGTGATTTACCTACTTACTCACGTGGACAAAAAATAACAAATCTGTTGTCCTCTTTTGGATTGTAGTTTGAATTAGCTATCTCAAGTGTGAGAGCAAACCTCGTTTCAATGTGCTTTTTCCTGCATCTGAAATAGTATGTCTTTCTGCACAGGCGTAATGAAAGGGAACATAAATATTGTTCTGTTGTGTCATTTTCCTCTTTTCAGTTCTACACTCAAAACCCAAGAAAATAGTAGAAATGAGATGTCCCGATAAAGTCTGATTACTGCTGATACTATACCTGCCACAAGAATATGGAAGGAGGCAGTGAGCCTTCCTAAATAAGGTATTTAGTTCCAAAAAACTGGATCATGTTTGATGCTTAAAAAAAAAAAATCACGAATTTTTGTCTGCATCGTGCAAGAACGCATACCTCATGGAGAAATCAGTCAGAGGGTTTTTGTGTTATAAAACACAGATGCTCTTAAAAGCGATTGTACTTAGCTTAAGGCCATTCTTCTCCGTGACTAGTTAACCTGAATCTGTTAAAATTCCTTTGCCACTCAGAATTCAGCAGCATTAGCAGTTCTGATTGCACTGAATTGCAATTGGAAATGCCTAGGCTGAGTCTGACTTCACACAAAGCTAAAGCCACTAGCATGCGGCTCTTCCTAGTGATTGTTTAGCCAGAATACAAATTAATAAGGATGTCATTCTCCATCTTTATGCTTAAAAAAAATAAAAATAAAATCAGCTGGTTGTTTGAAGGGGCAGAAAGTAAGTCACGTGGGATGGAGTGTAAAAAGCACTTTTGCCCACTGCGCTATCGGTTTGCTATTGAACAAAACCCTTGGCAGTTTTATTCAGGGGGGTTGAACAAGCCCATCAGAATGCCTGCATGCAGGCCGGCCTTGCAGCACACTGCCACAGGGGAGATGTGTCGAGGTATTTATACCATGCTCATCGCTATGGTAACAGAAAGCATTATGAAATGTAGATATTCCATACAGAAAGCTTGTGCTTTTCTGCCTCTCTCATGCTCACTCGCTCCTTCCTCCCCACCATAGGGGCTTCTACTGATGCTCGTGCAGTGAGGAGGCACAGGGCCAGAGCTTGACTTCAGGATTCCCAGCTATGTCTTTCGCTCCCTCAGCCATTGCTGCCAGCTGTCCTGAGACCCTCAAGTGCAGCCAGGGATTTCTCCGTCCCTCAGCAGTATCTGGAGGGCAGAGCTGAGAAGAAAGACAACTGAGGCCTAACTCACAGCAGGTCTCTGGCCTCCCTGGGGCCACAGCAGCCATGAGCAGGTACCACTCAGATGGCTGTGATGGACAGCCTGGCAGGTATATTGTGTGGTTATGAGTAAGGAGCCATATCCTCACTCCTGCCCTCTGAGGAAACACTGCTGTAACACTGTTACTCTGTGTCTTACAAGGGTGCAAAGGGAGGAGTGCATGTGTCTGCACTGTTATGAATTTCCCGCTTCTTTATAGAAGACATTTTCTCACTAAGTAGATGCAGCCCAGAATCATTCACATTTATGTCTTCATGTCTGACACTGGCTGTATAAATTTTAGAAAGGGAATAATCATGCTTTTTTACTTCCAGTCCTCACAGGCATGTCATGATACCTCATCCATTGATACCTCTGTAAAGTACCTGCAAAGTTGTTGAATAAACCCAATATCAGTAAATGTATCCCAGTTACTTCACAAGAAAATTAGTGTATTTCTGTTTGGGCAAAATGGAGCTGGTGAACGATATGTAACACAAGTCTACAGAGAACAGCTGAAGGAGCTGGGGTTGTTCAGTGTGGGGAAGAGGAGGCTCAGGGGAGACCTTATCACTCTCTACAACCACCCAAAAGGAGGTTGTGGTGAGGTGGGGGTCGGCCTCTACTCTCAGGTAACAGCAATAGAATGAAAGGGAATGGCCTCAAGTTGTGCCAGGGGAGGTTCAGGTTGGATATTGGGAAACATATCTTCTCCAAAAGAGTGGTGAGGCAGTGGCACAGGCTGCCCAGGAAGGTGGTGGAGTCACTGTCCATTGAGGTGTTCAAGAGCTGTGTGGATGTTGCACTGAGGGATGTGGTTAGTGGGCATGGTGGGGATGGGCTGGTGGCTGGACTGGATGATCTTAGAGGTCTTTTGCAACATTAATGATTCTATGATTCTGCCTATAAAAAGGGTCTACCCTAAGAGCTGGATAATTGTTAAGCTTTGGCTTTCTTAAACCCTGTCTACATAATTTGCAAAGCTGGGTTTAACTCAATACTTCAAATTAATATGTTGATACCAGTTAATTTCTAAAGAAAAAGGTTGACTACCAGTCTGCAGAATGAAATATGTAGAAACACTATGCTTAGCTTTATGGTAGCCTGTTGCACTAGCCATGAAAAATCCAGGACCGGGTTTTGGGCATTTTGAAACAGCTAGAGTCTCTGCACAAGCAAAGCAAAGTGCATTTTACCTCTTGCTTCCTGGGGACTTCTCCATGTATATTGCTGTGATGGATTTCAAAGAAAACACCCCACTGTCCTTGAACTTAGAATGTCTATGAATAATGGAGACATTAGGGCAGAACATTCTGAATAGGGGAACTGAGGTTATTAAAGCCAATGAAGAGGTGCACTGTGGTCACAATATATTGTTTTTACAAGTATATTAGTCTATTGGTTTAAAAACAGTTGTATTGTTAGTGAAGTACTTCTTTTGCTGTAGCTACACACTCAAGTAGGCATAATACAACACCAGAAATTGCTACCTAGAGATCTGGTATTTGGTACACAGTGTGATTTCTAATTGCTTGAATAATACTGCACGATGGAATAACTTCTTGCTCAGTGAGAGTTGTTTCTCAGTGCCTGAGAGATAATAACCACCTGGGAAGTTAAGGAGCTGCAAACTATAACGGTCTATACAGAACATTTTTGCTCAATCTGTATTTTTAAACTGCTCTGCATTTACGGGAAAAAAAAAAATGAATCAGGAGAAACTGGTAAAGTTGCAACAGCTGAATGAGATGGCTCTTCAAGAATTATATATAGAACCTTTTTTAGACGCCCACAGTCCCTATATTAACAACAGTGATTCAGAAAAACAGCTAGCAGATTCTTGAGCTGAACTATCATGTGTAATTTTTGCTGTCTACATTTAAGGCAGTGAATTGTTTATGAGAACGAACTGAGCATTACAAGACACATTTTCATTAAAACCATTTTGTAGTGTAGTCTCTTTATGTGGATAAGAGCTCTCCTAATGTTGCTATTTTTAATATACCAGTTTAATTTACTATATGCATCCGTGTATATAACAAATTTCACAGAAAAACA
Organism: Alectoris magna; assembly: GCA_030625065.1. Taxonomy (NCBI): domain Eukaryota; kingdom Metazoa; phylum Chordata; class Aves; order Galliformes; family Phasianidae; genus Alectoris; species Alectoris magna. Next base: position 84,303,624 of record CM060560.1, read on the forward strand.
TGGAAAAATTCGCCCATAATTGTATGTGATAACACTAAAAAAAGGCATAACAGAGTGAGCCTGAAGGTAGCAGCAAAGGCAAATCCAACACCTACAGGAAAAACTGGAGGTTACTGTGCTTAAGCCTACCAGTAATTAGGCAAGTCAAGTACTTGGCATCCGAACCCAGATAAACGATACATTTGAAAAGAGTGCGGAACAGCCGCACTCACTGAGTAGGTCTTAAGGGTCGGAATGTCGCCCAAACTCTCCCAACCCTCCTTACAGGTGAAGGTCTGCTTGAAACATTTTGGATTGTCAGTCAAACTGCAATAGGCGGTTAGCTAAACTCCCTGGAGGTACAAGGCTATTTGCATTATTCATTTTGCTGAGTTGAGCTAAAGAGGAGGTCTCTGAAATGATGCCATCTACTCCCAATTCATGGAGCTACTGGAGATGGGAAAGCATCTGAAGACCTCCACGCCAAGGCATCAGAACCTGGTATGGGTAGTATTTAGGATGCAGTCCAGAATAGGAACTGTGACATAATTTAGAAAGCTGCAACTTTTCCATGTTAAAGCATTCTTGCCTAAAGCAGTAAGACAGGTCAACAGAGTAAGGAGTCTCCTGTTGTAACATGCAGAAAATCCCAATGGATAGGAGTCCAGTCGGGGCAGACCCGTAGACCCAGTCCTTAGTACCAAGAGAAAGATGCAACTCTTCTACATGGAAGCCAAGAGCTTCCCTTTCTTTCTTCCTTATTCATGACAGGGTTAGAAGTTGCTGGTTTAGAACAGGTGACACTGAAGGTGGCTATGCACCTTATGCAGGCACTTAAGCACACTGGAAGATAGGGCAGTCCCAAGCACAAGAAAAGTACATTTTAAATTGTGCCCTGTAACAGTTTTATGTTGGTGAACCTAGGGCTATTTCTTAATAAAATTCTTGGTGCTATTGACTTACCTGTGCAGGAGAGTGAGCCCAGGTTGTAAAGATCCCAGCAGGGCAATTGCTCAACCACTGCGGGCCGAGGTCACCGTGCTGTTGTGCGAGAGTTGCCAGCCAGAGCTGCAGAAGCCCAGAGTGGGATGTAAATTCCCCACAGCCATGGTCTCTAATGTCATGGTGTGTCATATAGGCATGTAATCAGACAGAAAGCTGAATAACAAATAAAAAATAATGTGCATTCTAAGGACTTTTCAGGCAGTTGGGGCTATCTGGTTGGACTGAAGAACTGTGGCTATTTATTCCTTTCCTGGCTCCGCTGCTCTTACAGCAGCAGAGGAATTTTCCAAAATGTTAGTCAATGTTTCATCCACTGCTATCTGTGATCTTTCTCTGGACTGGATAAACAGTGGGAAGGGCTTTTCTAGATGGAAACTAGCAAGAACTATGGTATTTCACAGAAACAGGAAGCCTTTGTTTTCCTTCTAATGCTATCAAGGAAGAGAGGTCTGTTGTATGGGATGAAATTAACTAGTCAAGAGTAATGTACGTATTCACAATAACTACTTGCTCTTTCAGATCAGAAATCAGTGCTGTACTATCTCATGGGTTAATGTGGAAATAGGCTTTGCTAGACACTAACATAAAAGGAGAGACTGTAGTGCATGGGCAGTTTCTGAGTCCCTGTGGATTATAAGGAAGGCCAGAATTCATGTACTTTACTCTCTACTAGTTACTAAATCCCCACTGGTGACAAAGGTGGGAGGTGGCTCATTTTATCCTGTCACCATCACTTGAGGAATTAATGCCCTTGAAAGTGGCACCAGGGAGAAAGCCAAGCAAATAAACAGTACTTCTACAACAGGCAGGAGGTCCTGGCAAGCGAGACTTGCTTTATTCATCCCATAGAGCACACACTGGAGTTGTCCTGCATGTGTGCTGATTTGCAGGATGGGTTGTGTCTAAGATAATGCTCCATCAAAATTAGCAGACGAGTGTGGGGCATTGTGCAGGGTTGTATAATCACAATGAAAGACCTTATTGTAATGTGCTCCTCTTATAGCATAGAAAATTATTGTGAGATCTGCAGGCTGAAGCCTCCTGTTAGCACTATCCCAGCACTGTGCTGTTTGTGCATAGATTGTGCTATGTCCCATTAAGGAGCTGTTGGAAGACAACCCAAATGAAAGACTAGTATGTTGGAGAGGAAAAAAGAAAAGAAACGCTGTGCATGAATTGCAAAAGTGGAGGTATACCTGAGATCTCACACCACCTTTTAGCCTTTTCATAATACAGCGTTACATCCCCTGAGCACAGCGTTTTTATTTCTTCTGTCATGCATTCTTAGCCAGCAATACTGTATTTATTGGTACTGGCTTGAAGAATACTGGGGCATAAACAAATCAGGACAAAAACCCAAAGTTGATAAAGCCTGATATAGACAGTCTGGAGCACTACAAAGGAAACAGAGGATAAACATAAAAGATCAACACCTGAGTTGGACTAAAAGTGGTTTAAACCTACGTCTGGACTACCAAAATATATATAGTTACATCAGATCACATTTCAGATATTTGGAAGCAATACAAAGTTTCCCCTGTTGGTCAATTATTCCCTCAACTGTTCACTACAGAGTTTCTTTCATTTCCCCCTCTGAAACATCTGGCAGTAGATGCTGCAGAAACCCACAGTCAGCAAGATATGCAAGCGGGGACCTAACTTTAGTTCATGAGTCATTGCAGTGGATCCTGTGGGACAGTTCAGGTGGTTAATGTTAAACATGTGCTTAAGTACTTTGCTGAAATGAAGCCAGAGGGAGGCTACTGGCTAGGTGGAGAACTGCCGTCTATCAGCATGTCCTGAACCGTTTATAAAAGGGATTCATTTAAATCCTTGTTAGAGGACGCACCTCTGCTGTGAGAGCAGTGATTCGTCGACTCTTTAAATGAGTGTACCGCTGTCAGCCCTCACAGCTGCCCCATTATCATCACTCTGTTCACCGAGAACACTTTAACAGGATTCTGCACAACAGGGAGTGATGGCTTCTGACCCCAGCTCCAACCATGGGGTACCCGTTTTGTACCAAAATTTCTGTCTTTCTGTTAATAGCAACGCAGCGACTGATCTACAACTGTGCTTCCAGGCAAAAAAATTCAAACTACATGTCATCGTTCCAGAATAATCATTGCCACAGCAGAAGAATAGAAGCAGAGCATTTCCACTCCCATCCAAACATTCACTCATCTTAAAAATCCTTGTTTTTTAAACTTCCAGCTTATTCATTGCAAGCATGCTCTATGAAGCCTGGGTCACCACAACTCCTGTGATTTATTCTACTCACATCCCAGTCTTGTGTCTGCAGCCTCAAGAGTGTTCGCTTTTACTCCGACTTCAGTGGTACAAACCCAAGCACAGGTAACAAGGTTACAGGTGAGATGGGCTTTGTGCTTCACAGTAAGCATATCCAAGCAGTGCTCACATTGAGCAGATTTGTATTATCATGCCTATGCGGGATCTGTATGATGTTTCCAAATAACCCTTTTAATAAAATCAGGTAATTATTTGTAACTGAAGGAGTCATTTCAAAACTCTATATAAGAGCATCTGTGTTGTCAGTAATTCCCTTTTATTTTTATTTTTATTTTTATTTTTATTTTTATTTTTTTTTCCAAATAAAGAACCTGAAATGAAATTTTTGCTAAATACGAGGCAATTTTCTTCAGTCCTATTATCGACGTAGTATTTCTCCTTCCGTATTTTCCCCAACTTGCTAAAATCATAAGACTGGAAATTATAGCACCAGCAGCTTTGCTAGAAAATGTCATAGGATTGTAGAATCACAGAATCACAGAGTCACTCAGGTTGGAAAAGACCTTAAAGACCATCGAGTCCAACCATGACCTAACGATACTATACATATATACATATATGTATGTACACACACACATATATATACTACCATACATATCAGGAAGGCGCACATTTTTTTGGAAGAACAGCAGAGTCTATTTTGTGCTGGGCAGCACTGTTTAAAATGGAGTCTCTGAAGTCCCCAGTTTTTCACTTCCAAGTCAAGGTCAACAGAGAAATGTCACTGCCAAAGGTAAGATGTAGATTTAGAAGAGAACTGCCATCTCAGCAATCATTTTGAATGTTAGTATCTTTTGACATCTGAATACTGGTAGCAATGATTCACCTAGAAGAGAGACTTAACTAGGATTTGTTTGTATGTCTTTTGAGCACTGAGTGTCAATCATCACTCTTTCATGCTTCCATTTTCCTTTGAATCATCATGAGGTACAGACATTATTTACTCCCCATTCAGCATTAGACAAGCTCTTCTTTCCTTTGGCAGCTTGGTTCTGCACCAGCTGAGCAAGGTCTGAGCTGGAGAAATGCTCGTGGGCTTTAGGAACCATGCTTCTGCCCAAGGATGAGGCTCCATGTCCACCTGCACCACTCAGAGGCTGAGGTCATGCATGTGAAGGCAGATGGTAGCACAAATGGTTTGGGAAACATCTGTGAGTAAGGGGTAAACAACAGCACCAGTGGATGCTACAGGAGAAAGCTTTGAGTCATCTTTAAGAGAAGTTAACCTGATGGATCTTTCATCCTACAGTGTATGGAAATGTTACTTTAGTCAGATTTTAGGGATGGATGCAAGAAGGCCATTGGCACATACAAGTGCTCTCCTGCTAAGCAAATGTCATGGCTTAGCATGACACCTATATCAACATCTATATTCCCTTTGGAAACTTTTCACTGCAATCCCTCCATTCTATCCACGGAGCTTTCTGCAGTCCTGCCGCACAGTGAATTGCCAGTCTTCCTCTGAAATCGCTGCTTGCCAAACCCAGTAGGCATCTTGCACTCCTGGGCTGGGAAGGTGCCTGCCTTCATTGCAGGGCTGGCAGGAGGAAGACAACTTACACTGACCAGCACTGAAATAATAACATGGAAATGCTCTACTGCAGTGCAGATGCAGAGCAATGGAGTCACAAAGTGAGGCTCTTCTCTCCACTGGCTCATCACCTGCACCATATAAATACATACAGACAGACACACAGACCTTGCAGGCATGTTTCCTGTTTGTTTCAGCTAGAGGAAATTAGGTAGCAGAGAATACAAAGGGGTCAGGGAAAGGACCTGCCTCAAGATATGGCTTGTGCAGCTGTTCTCGGAGCAAGGCAAAGCTGCACAAATACCATGGAGGAGAGGGAGTTTAGGCAAATAGTAATTCTTCTTTCTGCTCTCTTTCCCCAGTGTCTGTTTTCCCTTCCCTATTTTCCCCTATTTCCCCCCAGACTACTCTGTCCTGCTTCCACTCCAATGACTTCAAAATAGCCCTTGTAGCACATCACCAACCTTGCCACTATTTCCTGTACAACTGAGTAGAGAGCACAGCCTGGGCAGAAACACTGAGCATCTTGCAGCATGATTGAATGTTGTAGTAGGCGACAGCGAGGATTCGGGATGTGACGTGGTAGGACTCTCCCCTTGCTCGGTGCCGAAGGGTTAATGTATGCATAAGGGGCGTAGACGAAGTAGGATAGGTATATAGGTAAATCGCACAACGCAATAAACGCCATTTTTCACTGCTCACCACATTGGTATCAACGTGCAGTTCTTTGGCCCAGGTAGGTTTTACCCAATAGTCCGGCACAGGCACAGAGCTAAAAGAACATGGGTTGCCAGGTGCACAGCAACAATCAAAGACTGTCTGGAATGAGACTTTCACAGCCCTGATTCCCCCTTTTCTCCTTACCCTGCCCCCAGCCAGGTTCAGTTCAGCACAGACCAAACATTCCCATGATATGCTCCCATTTAGAATCATAGAATCATTACTGTTGGAAAAGACCACTTAGACCATCTACTCCAACCGTGAACCCACCACCACCACCACGCCCACTGACCACGTCCTTCAGTGCCACATCTCCACGTTGATTAAAAGAACTGTCGGTGAGTTTTTCGCCCGGCAACTGTCCGACAGGCATATGTACTTAATAAAACTTCTTCTATAAAATCATTTTCCTTTATGTTATTCAAACTGATTATTTAACAGTTGCCTAAATTTTCTCCCATAAAGTGTATACCCAAACTTAAGCATCTGTCTTGTTTGTCCCAGAAAGACTCAGAGAAATCTGCTAAATTGCTGGTCTCCAGGAACATGGAATATCACTCCAAACACTTGAAAATGCTTCTAGAGGACAGAGGCTTGTATCCAGGCCAATTACTTCTCTAATGCAAAATTTTCAGAGGATTCCTTCCGTTTAAAGTAAAACAACAACAACAACAACAACAACAAAACCCTCTCAAAAAATTAATTTTCAATTGCACTTTACTAAAGGAATGTGAGAGTGCTTGACAGCCATGTTAATGTGCACTGTAAGTCCGTGTGGAATGGGAAAGGAGTATAAACAGATTATTTCATACAGTGTAGTTCTGTCTCTGACAGAGAGGAAATGAATCTGTTCAGTGACAGTATTTAACCCATGGAGGATCAAGTATTAGCAGCCCAACTTAAATGACAGCATTGTTTTGCGCGCTTTCTCTTCCTAAGTAGAAGCTGAGGCAAGGGAATACACACTCTTCTCAAGGAGAAACAAGCTCTCTGAGTGAATACTTTTTCAAAAGTATTCCAGAACGAGTGCATGTTTTTGCCTGAAACTAGCTAAGCATCACTGTGCTGTGGCCAGTTGTGGCCCTCATTTAAACTAAATTCCAGCTTAATCCCAAAGCTAAGGAGGAATGTTTAAGAATAATAACATATTCTCAAGCACGTTTTACACATTTGTAATAATCTTGGATGCATTAATTCTATTTCATAAAAAAACGCAAGGGAAGTTTAGCAGGCTGCGATAAGTGTGGCTCTTTAAATGAGCAGTCAAAACTTCTGCTAGAAGAAACAAAATGTGCAGACATCAAGGTCAAGTACAATAGGTGCCATTTCTTGTACCGGATGTACAAGAGATGCAGAACTGGTGCTCTCTGTTGACAAAACATCCCTCCTGTGGTATGGCTAAACTGATAAACCTTCCTGTACTACTGCTGTAGCAGAACCACCACCTCTTGAAGGAGATAAGTGCTGTCGATGGAAGTGCTATATTGCAACTATTACTGTGTTTGTGCAGGGAGTTTCTTCTGGCAGCAGTGAGGGTTTTGCTTCTTCATACCCCCAGGAGACGTAGGTGTGTTGGCAGTTTCCCATCACTAGCAAAACATTGTGACCCGGGAGGTCTCTGTCAGAGACCTGAACAGAGCAGGACTATTGCTGAGCAATTACCGCCTTGAGTGTTTACACAGCCATAAGAGTAGATTAGTCTTCAGAATGAAAATTGAGTAACCTCTGTCTGTGGCATTGAAGTGAGCCAAATAACACTTCTCTAAACAATAACTACCAAAAAAAAGAAAAAAAAAAAAAAGGAGAAAATTGTAAGACTCTAATGTCAAAACAAACCAAAACAAACTGCAGTACAGGTGTCAAGGCTAAGCCCTAAAGAAGCAGCTGTGCAGTCAGCATCATGCTGCGTAGAAAAATCTGCATTGGTCCAGAACAAAGCTGAACTTGTGGCAGTTCTTCTTCTTTCAAAAGCTTTTTGTTCTCTGTCCGTCAGAGAACGGAATGCAATTCCTTCTTTCATTACTACCTTTCCCTCCAAGTCTGATGCAATTTTTAGCTGCTGCTTTGTGACAAGAATGTGTTTATGATTCTGCAAACATGCAGAAATATTTCCTCACATTTCCTCAACCCTCATGTCCCAGGAGAGAAATGATGGGATTCATCTGGCCAAGTGTGTGCACCCATTAGCCATCGAAGGCTCTCTAGAGTGTCAGCTGGAAAGAAACAGGCACCACTCTCTCATTTAAAAATAGATGCCTGTGGGGATAAATCCCCTTCAAAATTTCAGGGTATTTATGACCTTTACTTGTGTGTATCTACATCAGGATGAGATGAATTGTATCCTGAAAAAGCCTGTTTCCCTCCACTTGAATTCAAAGGGAGCCTTGCCAGCTTCATCAGGTGTGGCTCTCTACACCTGTCTGTAGCAGTGTGGGGGTTGGCCTCAGTGATAGGATGAGAGGGAATGGCCTCAAGTTGCACCAGGGAGGTTTCACTTCAGATATTAGGAACAATTTCTTCTTTGAAAGAGTGATGAAGCACTGGCACAGGCTGCCCAGGGAGGTGGTGCAGTCACCGTCCCTGGAGGTGTTCAGGAGCCGTGTGGATGTGGCACTGAGGGACATGGGCAGTGGGCGTGGTGTGATGGGCTGCTGGTTGGATGAGATGGTCTTAGAGGTCTTTCTCAATCTTAATTATTTTGTAATTCTGTGATTCTATCTAAAGTTAGAAGAGACCAGTCTCCCTCCAATATGTCCTCCTACCTCAGCTCCTTCTGTAACATTGCTGCACAGGTTAATTAATAATTAGTATATATTAATATAATTTATTAATAATTAGTATAATGCTGCACATTTAGCTCATGGTTTTATGCTTCTGTCATTCCAGTTGAGCATCCCTAACTGCACCTGACAGGAACATCCCTGCAGGTTGGCCTATATGCAGAAGTTCAAGCCCTTCAGGCCCGCCTCTGAAGCTGATGGGACTCTCTCTATAGTGGACACTTCCTTTAAGGCTGCAGGTAATCCTGCCCTTGGATGAGAAGACAACTGCATGAGAAGGCCATGTTGCCACCCACATGTCAGATAACTGCTGGTAACCAACCCTCCCTGCACAGCCAGCTGTAGTCGTGGCATGATGTAACTCAAGGCGTGTCTGACATGACGGTGGATCCTGTCAAACAGCTGCAGAGACAGCCCTGTTCCCGTCCACCATGCCCCACTCCCAGTCCTATCTCTCTGCCTTGTACTCCCTGTCACTGGGGCTCCTCCAGCACTGCTGGCAGCTATCTGAAACTCACCCATCAGGAGGAAAGATGCATTTTCTGGCACTTTGGCTTCCTGGTCTGGCTCACCTCAGTGTCACAGGAGCATTGATGGGAGTGAGCGAAGGCACTGCTGAGACCAGAGGGAAGGGAAGGGGCTGAACCTCCAGGGAGAATTTTTTTTATTACGTCATAACCAGCTGTGGTCACAAGGCAGTTCTACCAAATGGGGTCATGGTTTTCTGAGTGCCTTTAATACGAATTTACTGTTAGTCCATCATCTTCTTGCTGACTGTTGCTTCATCACCATTGCAAAAACATGAGCCTAGCTAAGTAAGGCCTGAATCCCATCCCAGGGACCTCAAATCAGGCTTCAACAAAAGGGCAGCTATGGGACCAAAGCCCAGGCTGAGTCATGGAGGTCACTGCTGCTGTTCTCATCATTTTCATGACCAACACAACTTCTCTGTCCTGGTCAGAAGAGCATTGGCACAAAGCCAACAACTGGGATTCTTTAATTTTTTTTTTTTAATTACTTGGATAGCCCGATTTCTCTTGTAGCTATGTAGTAAAACCAGACCGAAACTTCTAACCGAAGTTGCCGTAGAAGTCATTTGCCAACACTTGGTTCTCTGGCAGTCCTGAAGAAAAGAACACATGCCCCCATGCTGCTTCCTGGGGGCTTTCTCTGTCTGTGCTCAGAACAGAGGATGGTGGTCCCTCAGCAGAGGGCAGAGCCTCACAAGGCTACCTTCCCTCTGGAAGGAAAAGGGATGAGGTGGATCCTACCCCTCACCCCAGAAGCAGCCACCATCCCTAAATCCTCCAGGCTGCTCTGATTTTCCTGTGCCACTTATTAATGTTTACAATCGCAAATGAAGTTGACCTGCTGAGTTTTTAACGAAGGCACATTTTTAAACACTGTAATCAAAGAACTTTCAATTGGATTAAGACTACATTGTGCTACCAGTTTGATTACAGGAACAGGTAATCATAAATAAGCTTTTGCTTTACTCCTGCCTTTCAGACAGGCCACAGCAAGGTCTTCTCATTCGTTATCACTGAGTATTTGATCCTAACTTTGGGTCAAACTCCAGCGGTCAGGATTCCTACGTGGCATCCCAGGCAGTGTGAGTCAGCCTCGGACACACACAGCTCCAGGGTGAGATGTCACCAGCCACACTCAGTCCATGTGACACATATCAGCAATGCAAAGAATTCTTGAGGAGGTGGTGTTACTTGAAATAAATGATTGAGCTGAAGGGGGTACTGTTTGACAAACACTCTAAGTCAGCACAGACACTGGCAAGAGGTTGTCCTGCCCCCCCCCTCCCCCCTCCCCCCTTATCTTCAACCATCATACCCAGCCTTGCTGTCTTTGCCAGCACAGTCACTACTGGGTTAACATGGCAAAACAGCATCAAGAGCCCGACCTGGTTGAAAGCAGCCTTCCCCTTCATGTTCCCCTTCCCTCTCCCCTACCCTTTCTCTTTCCCCTTCTCCTTCCCCTTCCCCTTCTCCTTCCCCTTCCCCTTCTCCTTCTCCTTCCCTTTCCCCTTCGCCTTCCCTTTCCCCTTCCCCTTCCCTCCACTCTATGTGATAGCAATGACACATTTATCTGCTTAAATGCTGAGCAAGTTGCATCCTAAGGAGAAAGGTGAGAACGACTACCAGCAGAAGTTGAGAGGTCATTATTAAGTGTGTGACCTACAAAGAAAAAAAATGGTAAATGTTAATTATTTCTGCACTGTAGCTCTACAAAAGGGCAATGCATTCAAACAGCATTTGAGAATATGGTCTATCTACCAGCTTCAAACCGTCCCAGTTGGCAAGCCTCCTAATTTGGGGCAGGTCGAGATGTCATACAGCAAAGGAGGTCTGAGCAATAAGTGAAACACATTGGGACCTTAGTTTCAGTTCTGCTTTGTCTTGCAGCCCAGTCATTTTCTAGACTTTGAACTTGCCACAAGCACACACAGTGCTCAATTTAAGAACTAGTTGGTAGGCAGGATGTGCTGCAACTGCCAGAAGAGATTAATTGAAAGAGAAGTGTAAATGAACACCAATAGCTGTGTGCACACACACACTGTTAACAATTTAACTACTTCAGTTTAGAAAAGGTTGAAATAAATTGGCACAATCTTCTTTTTGGACAGATTAGAATCCACATGCCTTGGGCTTGTCAGGTACAAAGAGAGTGCTTGATCTGCGCTACCTCCAAGAAAAGGAAACTGTGGCTGTGACCATACAAGTTATAAGACATAGTTACAACAAAATAGGCATAAAAATAGCCATCAGCTGCCCATCTTTTTTGCAGAAATTACCTCCACACACATTGTACTAAATTTAGTTGTGGTTGATGGCAATTTTCTAGTAGCAAAGTAATTATTTTGTTTTACGATCAGTAGTGTCAAGAGCTCACATTAAATGAATTACCACAATGCAAAAAGAATTTAACAAGTGCAACTCCATAGCCATTGATTTTCGACTATTACATAATTCCTAAGATTTCATGGACATCTGTATGATGTGCACTCAGCATTCAGATAAGAGATAAAAGCAGAAATTCGTTACTGTTTCAAAGAGAAGAACAAGCAAATAACCTGGTGTAGATTGAAGCACAGAATCATGGAGTTATGGTTTGGGCTGGAAGGGACCTCACAGCCCACCCAGCCCAATCCCTGCCACGGGCAGGGCTGCCCCCCACCAGCTCAGGCTGCCCAGGGCCCCATCCAACCTGGCCTTGAGCGCCTCCAGAGATGGGGCACCACAGCTTCTCTGGGCAGCTGTGCCAGGGCCTCACCGCCCTCTGGGGAAAGGATTTCTGCCTAACGTTCAAAAGTGTATGATAATACTAAAACTATTAATGTGATACATATTGTATAATATATACTAATCACACCTTTTTCTGTCTTTGAAGGAGCCAGAGCAAGAGGCATGCATCCACATGCTGGTGGAAGCATCCATCCTGCTGTAGAGCCAGGCCCTTTGGCTGAAGCAGTATAGAGATGGGTGTCATGGGAGTCATCTGGGAGACCAGATGAACTTACTTCTCCACGTTTTTTACTCCCAGATGTCCAAAAGGACATCACCCAGTGTTTTATTTGCTTAGTTAATTTGAGCAGAGATCAAACATCGATCTTTCCAAGAAGATAGAAAACCACGGCTTTGTCAAGTGTGACTAAATAGGAAGTTATGATGGCAACAGCTGCTCGGTCTGACCTCTCATATAAGTGATGCCACAGGCATTCATGAACACATTTAGTAAAAAAGGGAAAAATGGTGCTTGTTAAATTGATCTATCTGTGTTAGCTATTCCATATGAAAGTGCTAGCTAGATTAGCTCTCTTAATGCCACAGTGAGAGCCTCCATCCCCTGCAGCACTGAACCCAAATCACAGACTTAATCTGGGAGTCCCCGAGGAAGAGTGGGGAAGTTCCAACCACACAGACAGCTGGTGGAGAGCAAGTGTCCACAAGCTGTGTGCTTCCCCAGCACTTAGTCCCAGTGCTTGGGAAATGCTTGCAGACAAACAGAGAAGCAGATTTTTCATGGGTTTAGTTTATGTCACTTGGAGGATTCATGTGAATGTCACTGCTGACTTTTGCTTTCATTTTCAGGATTGCTGAATTTTATGGCTTCAAACCCTTCATTTTAGATTCAATTTCAAATCTTGCGACAGAAGATTGTTTCTGTCGCTGTCTTTAAAGTCAGTAAGAGGCAAGGTTACCCCTGAGCTGCATAACAAACTGATACAACATCCTATACGCCCTGGTTTCCTTCTCACAAGACTTAGTTCCTCAGACAACAAGCAAATCACTTGCTTGAAGAGGGCTTTCACTTCCTTCTGATGTACACTACCTCAAGAATGATTAAACTTTGGGCTTACTTTGCAAAGTGCATTTCTGCTTCACCCGGCAGCTCCCGGTGGCTGCTGATGGGGCTGTACGCTGTGGCACCAGTGCTGGCTGAGCTGCAGGGCTGCAAGGATGCCCACACACATCCCAGAGTGTGCAAGTGAGACACTTCTGTCTCCTCGCTGCTCAGAAGGACGTGGCATGGGGCTCAGCACTACACTCTTGGAGAAGCAAGCACAACCTCTGTCTCTCCCTGCCATCTCCCCAGGAACATTGCAGCTTTGGGCATCGCTGCTCCTCTTCTTGCCTAAAAATAGAGCTGGAATGGGACTGTTCGAGACACGGCCCTGTGGTAAACAAGGAAATTGAGCACACAGCCGCAAAAAGCTTTGTTTATTTTTCTGTCAGGATATGTAAACTGTTAAAATGTATTGACTGTAGTTTATTATTTTGGAGCCAATTCCCAACAAGTTTAAGAAAACCGTCTGCTGCTGCACTGCTCCAGCACACTGCAGATCCCAAAGGCTACTTGCACAATTACAGGCTTTACTGCAGGGAGGCATTTTGATTCATTTAGCACACAAGGTAAAAGTTGTGTAGCTCTATGCCAACTAGAATAAACATTTATATTACGATTGCCTAAAATTGTCTGTTATATCCTAATTTTCGGTTGTCTATGTGTTGGGCAAACATCTGCCGGTTTTTATATCAGATTGAAAGTAGAAATCCATTTTCAAGGCCAAAAAAACCCACCCAAACAGCCCAGCCTTTTAAAAATACAGAAACAGTGCCAGAATAGCTAATGTTAAGCAGGTTCTTCTTTAAATTTATGTTGCTCAAGTGTTTCTGTGTACAAATGGGCATCACCAACTGCGGTGAAAATCTTCTGCTTTCTCTAAGCAAGCCCTTCTGTGGGACAGACGTGTAAGTCTTCGATAACTCCTTTCTAGGCACACGGTGACTCAGAGCCACACTGAACATAGCGTGCTTGACCTGTCACAAAGAGCTGAGACTCAGGTCGGATGGACGCTCAGCCTCACCGGGAGCTCTGGTTGCAGGTTTGAGCACCACAACCTAACAAGGACATAAAGCTATTTGAGAATGTCCAAAGGAAGGCAACAGAAATGGGGAGGGATCTAGAAGGGAAGAGGTATGAGGAGCGGGTGAGGCCCCTCGGTGTGCTCAGAGCAGAGGAGAGGAGCTGAGGGGAGGCCTGATGGCGGCTGCGGCTCCTCACAGGGAGCAGAGGAGCAGCGCTGAGCTCTGCTCTGTGTGACAGTGACTGGGGCCGAGGGAACGGCACGGAGCTGTGTCAGGGGAGGGGCAGCTGGGGGTCAGGGAAAGGGTCTGCACCAGAGGGCAGTGGACATGGTCCTAAGCGCCAGAGTTCAGGGAGCATCTGAACAATGCTCTCAGACATATAATCTGAGTTTTGGATGGTCCTATGTGGAGCCTGGAGTTAGACTTAATCCTTATGGGTTCCTTCCAAGGTGGGATACGATATTTATGACACTTTTCCAGGCTTGCATGGGCAAGTGCAGCCATTCTGACATTTCCAGGCCCTTGAGTATCTGAATTTGCAACCCAAACGTTGCTGAAGCTCAGCTTGCAGTGTAGACATGCTTCCCCTGAGCCTATACCTCTTGGGAGCTGGGATACTTTATTTTACCATCTGTGTTCTGTTGGTGGCTCTTCTGCTGTCCCCCTTGGCTCACCTGTGCTCTGTCAAGCTGCACAAGCTTCTCTAGAGTGTATGGAAGAAATACTCCAGGAAACTCTTTTTTGTCACAAAATCATAACTCTTCACCACTACTGTGCCATTTCTTGCATCCCTGGCTATTGATAGGACCAGCTGTCGGTGCTGGGAGCAGACCAAACACCTTAACCAGCAAATCTGTAAGGTGGAAGCCATTAACTGGGCTGCCTTCCTTCTCTAACACCAAAGCATCACAGACAGCCCAGAAAAGGCATAAAAAGAACAAAACTAGGACTAGAGGGAATGGCAGCAGGGGAGATTCAGGCTGGACATTAGGAAATATTACTTCTCAGAAAGGGTGGTCAGGCACTGGAATGGGCTGCCCAGGGAGGTGGTGGAGTCACCGACCCTGGGGGTGTTCAAGGAGCAACTGGATGCTGTGTTGAGGGATGTGGTTTAGTGGGAGCTATTGGTGATAGGTGAACGGTTGGACTGGATGATCTTGTAGGTCTTTTCCAACCTTGGTGGTTCTATGATTCTATGATTCTATGTTCTATGAAAACCAAGATTGTGGAGATGTAATCAATGAGGATTCAACAGTGTTTACGTGGAAAGTTTGTAAAAGGTCACATGAACTTTTAGATAGAAGCATTGTCTCTCTCACACAAGTATTTTTTATGGACCCTGGATCCTATGTCTTGCTGCCCTGCCTTTTCTCAGTAAGACTGACATCCCTGGCATGTCTTCCTCGCCTCATATAAAATCCTTGACATCCTTGCCACCACTTCCCTTATGGATGCCTCCTGGTAGCCAAGACTCTTCCATTAAGGAGGGATTTATCCCCTGTGCCCCTCCACTGTCCTCTTGACTTCATCTTATTTCTCCAGCATTCCTGCTCCTCCCCCTCCCAGTCTGGGAAGATGACGCATGCATGTTTGTCATGCAGCAAGAATGTCAGTCAGTCTGTGAAGGTAGCCAGGAGGGCAAACTCGGCATTTTCTCCCCTGCAACTGGCTGACCCTTCCCCTCACTGATTTGTCATGCTTTCTTCTGGCTCTGAAAACTACCATTGGGGTATCAGAGTGGCACTGCACACCAGTCTGTGATGCTTCTTCCTGTTCTTGCAGAGCCTTCTCAGAATTTTTTCTTTAGTGCCACATCTGGAAAATGATCCAGGAAATGATCCATTGCTTAAAATTAAAGCCTTTCTGAGTACCATCCAAACTGTGATATGGGCAGCTAACTTCACTGTACACTTTAAAAGAAATCATGGTACAGAGTGCATAATGGTTACAGATGTCTTCTTACTAAATTTACTCCCATAGTTTTTGCACCGCTGATCTCAGAAACAAGAATGGGTATACTGAAAGTAAGCTGGAAACTGCACAAGGATGGAGAGAGTTTTGTTGTTGTGTTAAGAACTGCATGAAAGAGGAAGCAATTAATACACTGCCTTGGTAGGACAAGAGCTGTGAAGGGACCTATACGTGCTCAGTGCAACAGAAGAGAAAGTGAGACTGCTGCAGATGACATGCTCCTTGGCACGCAAAAGAGGAACAGAGACTTTGAGGAGACACAACAGGGCAGGGAGAAGGAAACAAGGAGACAGCCAGACAGTCCCTGGAGCAGAGAAGCGGAGAGGAGCTAGGCTGGGAACCCAGAGAATGTCCCAAGCAGTCACCCTGGTTACAGCTTTGCCTTTCTTCTCCCTAGGGTGGACAGCAGGAAGCTGGGTTATGCTTCCACAACTTCTTGCTATACATGTGTATGCCCAGGGGAGACTGCAGCTAGACCAGGCAGAGTACACACAGGAGCACAAAGCATGGATAAATGGGGATTTCGCTCAGTTCAAACTGTTGGGACAGAAAACAAGATATGGGCAGATAATGTGGTTACATGCACTCCTGACTGTATACCATAAATGCGTTTTAAATGCTTCACTCCTAAGAACGTAGCATTCCTAAAGCATGCTCTAACGCCGGAGGCAGAGCAGCCATTATCCTTTGTCCATTCAAACAGGCAGATCTTTTCAGCAGAGTCCCTCTCTCAGCAACAGGGGCCAAGAGGACAAGAAAAACTAAAGGTGCAGAGCAGCTGGAGTGAAGACAGGGAAACTGGAGAGAAAAGAGATCCTCCTGCCCAGTGAACCACATGTGGTGGACGCACAAGGGATAGGGCAGAGGAGAGAAAGGGAGATAAAGTTATGATGAATGGCATGGGAGATGCAATTGTGTCATTAAAGGTCAGAGAATAAAAGCACAAGAGCGAAAAGAAGCCAGCAGAACTGGAGAACTGGTGCAGGAGAACATGCAAGGAGAACTGTGTGATGGAAAACCTTACAATAGGAAATGATGCTGGGGTTCACAGCACTACATGTGGGCAAGGCTGATTTCCAGCTCCATGGCTTGCACCTGAATCCAGTGTTTGAAACATGTTTAGAAGTACAAACCCCATCTTCCAAGTTCTCCCAGGTAGTGATTACTTCTTGTGGGTAATAATGAAGTTCAGAAGTTGTTACTGCTCATGCTGAAGAATTTGGCACCGGCCATAATTGTTATCATGTGCCTTTACAATGGTCCCCATCACCAGCAGTACCTGAGCACACAAGGAAGTTGACAGAGTCAGGGCAGCCAGGTGCACAGCTGCCTGCAGCATGTCATGGGCATGGCTAGCAGTCTGTAGCTCACTTCAGACAGCCTCTACCCATACTCTGTATTACAGATTGAAAAGAAAGCTTCCAGCACACTCATTTAATTCCTGTTTACAAGAGTTTATAATTTTAAAATATTTGTGAAGCGTTATCCAGAGCTACGCCAGGTTTTTTTGATATACGAAAAGCCTTCATAAAGTGCAGGGGGCTGCCTGGGAAAGCTGGGTTTTAGATTGCAAACACTGCGGTATCCGTGCAGCTTTTCACTGAGAGCTGTAGCATGCGTTCACATTTCTATTACAAATCCTCATTCAGCTGCTGAAGGAGCTAAACCAATTCTGAGGTTCTTTTTATTTCTCCACCCTCCCCATGGGAGACCAGAGGGCAGCTATTCTTCCCACTTGAAGAGCAGTTACCTAGAATTTTTGACAAGTCCTTTGTAAGCAGACAAAAGAAGAGTAAAAACAAATACACTTGTTGGAGTTTACTTCACTAAATACGGGAATTAAGAATAGTTGGTTCTAAATTTGTCACCCAATTTCTCACCTATGTTAAAGGCTGTTATTCTAGAAGGAAAGAGCCTCTTCATCAGCAAAAAATATCATATTTGTATTGCTGATTATAGAGAATGTAAAATATCACCGATAAAATTCTTGCAACAAAACCAAATAGTGTATTTAAGTGCTCATCTACCAAAATTTAAAATACTCACTCATTTTATTTATCAGTGGATGAAAAGTAATTCCTCTAAAACTAAATCTACAGAGATCTTTTCCTGCTTTTGTGCAGTGTTCCCAGCTGTGCTCTGGTTTTGGATAGTAAATGTAATGGGCAGTGTGATTCTAAGAATCCAAACCTTCCTCCACAAGATTTTAGCCAAAGAGAAGGCACACCCACAGGCGATGACAGAACAGAAGGATTGGAAAGGCCACCTGAGGAGCC
The DNA here is from genome assembly GCA_030625065.1 of Alectoris magna. NCBI lineage: Eukaryota > Metazoa > Chordata > Aves > Galliformes > Phasianidae > Alectoris > Alectoris magna. The sequence goes on from CM060560.1 coordinate 84,321,577, forward strand.
TGTGGTTTAACTCGGTCAACGCGTCAGCGTTCAGCTTCCTAAAGACTTCCAAACATCCAACCTACTCGCAGAATTACAAAATGTATACATTAGTAAAGCACTAGGAAGCAGTCATTCTTAACCATTAATACAAGCACTGTTAAGCTTTTAAATTTCTCTTTTAGATACGACTGATGTTGTTTTTTTGTAGCCAGAATGTGTTTCCTAATTTTATCTCAGGACACAGTCACATAAATCAATATTTACTGCAATGGTTCAGTACAACCTCTAAATAAGACGTATTTCTAGATCTTCATGTTCATATTTTATTTTAAAAGATGTAAATTCTAAGAATTGGGATGCAAGAAATAGAACCCTGAAGTTGTCCACCCTCATTTATGCACACTGGACAAAGGTCATTACCATAAATGAGTTTCTGCAAAGCAATGCCATCACTTTATTTTGATCACTCCCTTAAATCACATTAGATTAAAACAGTGTAGAAATCATTCAACACTTGTCATGTAATAATAAAATAGAAGAAAAATACCACCAACAGTATCCACATGATATACTCCTTACACCATCAGCAATCCATTATATAGGACAACCCGGGCCTGAGATACACAATGGATGTACACAATGTACAATGAGAACCCAGTAGCAGTGCTGCTGCAGACCAAAGAGTCACTCTGGCATCTCTGTACTGCATTCCAGTTTCTGCAAGAGCTTGTTAGCCAAGCCAGCTCCTCACAGATAAGATAGAGAAATATGACCATACCAGTGACACGATGTGTTCACAGCCTGAGTAATCTTCCCACAGGCTATACAGAGTGGATGGTCTTAGCTGTGAGACTCTTAGAAACTTAAATCTGACTTCTTAGTTCATGAGAAGGTATCTTTCTTGTCAACACATGAACCCCTTATTATTCCTTTTCCTTTTCCTTTTTTCCTTTTTTCCTTTCCTTTCCTTTACTTCCCAGTGTTACATTTGAAGCTAAGGATGAGAAACAGCAGCGCACACAGCAGCCAATCTGGGGGGCAATTAATGAATCCGGGGTGCTATTTTCCTTATTTTAACTATTGCTTGATTTTTATTTTCACAGTCTGTGCTCACATTCATTCTTTTAGGATAGTATAGATTATTGTTTATGTTGAAAGGTATTCCTAATGTGGCATAAAACATCAACAATGTTTATATTTTCCTAAATACTATGAGTCTCCTTTCCAAACCAGATCCCATCTGGTAAGACAGTGCCTTAGATCTTTCCAAGGCAAATCCAGTTCCCAATCATCACCATCAGGGTTTGTCTGTCCTACCTCAGCACACAGAGGCAATGAGCATTTGTCTCCATGCTTTAGTGAGCAGTTTGTGCCATAAAGCAGGGGACCTCATGGAATTTGTTGGTCTGTGTCCTTCATCTTGAGATCCTTGCTCCTGCTAAGATGACCTTGGACACCTAGCTCTCTTAGTTATTTGTCCCTTTCTGTGGGCACTCCCAGGGAGTGCCTGCAGGGAAGAACGCCTGGAGGTGGCATGTGCCACTGGCCTGCCCTAAGGGAAGATCCTCTCCAGCATGGCCACCTCCTCACCGCACCTCAATCAGCCATCACATCTGTAGACACACACTGTCTGCCCACATTTTGGTTCAAAATGCACAGAATTGGAAGAGCTTGCCTTGAAAACCCAGAGGAACATTTTGTTTGAGCTGCATGGTGAATACATGCTGGGTGAGTTTGGCTTGGATGGAGCTGGAGGGCTATGTAGGGCTATGGGGATGCAGATGTAAGAACCTGCTCTTGAAACAAGCTACGCCTGGGCCACTCACAGGTTTTGGCTTGGAAGGAGCTTATTGGTTCAATCCAGAAAGAGAATCAATCGTAGAATCACAGAATATCCCGAGTTGGAAGGGACCCATAAGAATCATCAAGTCCAGCTTCAGAGAGAACTAGCCATGAACAACAGAAAGCCCAGCTGTGTGGAAGTGCCACTTCTCACAAAATAAAACATCTAAATGATAATTCTAATGACTCAGGATTTCCTTAATTTCAACTTTTCCTATGTTAGTGAGAGTTGAAGACCATTTTCCCAACTTTCAGACAAGTTATTCCTTTTTTGTGTGATTGTTTATTGTTCAGTTCCTTTCCAATACCCTTTATTTTGGGGTTTTACATTTTAAAACCTTAGAATGTAGTTTTGTCATCTGTAAATTCATCGCATTATGCTTCCATTAATAAAAAGGCAAACCCTGATGCATTTCCTTTTATATTTTTGGAGTGAATCCTCAAGGATAGAAAACCTTCTTGCCGGTTGCATTAGCAATATTTACCCTTTGCATTTGTCATTTATTACAAATATTATTTGCTCCTTTGTCATCTCATTTCTTATTAGAAATGCACACTTTAAATGTTAGATACTGGCAAAATTACAGCAGGAGTGCAGCTGGTAGAATTCTATTACCTTGGAGCCACGTTGAGGATTTTTAAATCAAACACTTTTTTTCTTTCACCCTTAAACGGAAAAAAAACATTTTAAAATAATGGGCACTATTTTGAAAAGACTCTCAAGGACTACGTGAGGATTTCCTTTTGATTATACATGTATGACTGTCATGTACAATTCTGCCTTGGAATCTATGGAGAAAAAAAATAATCAGTAAGGACTCCTGTACAGGAGAAGATTTTACTATGAAGGAAGCCTTCACAGAGACATCCGTCCCAGTCTTCAAACCAGTCCCACCAAGTATGGGATGGAAGCTCCTTACAGCCTACAGTATACCAATTAGATCTAGGCAGCATCTGATCAAAGAAAGAATGTAAAACTCCACAGCTCTCATCCATCACAACTGCAGAGGAAATACCATCTCAAAAGGAATCGCTGGTGTCCCTGGATCCCATCCCTACACATCCAGGAATGTAACATACTTCACCTAGTGTGTGATAGCAATTAAAGAAAACAAAACAACCCTTGGGTCCCAGAAAGAATTCACACAAAATAGCACAGAGGGAGAAACACCTGTGTGCCAGTCATTCCATCTTAATCCTTCTGTCCCAATCCTCAGAAGAAATCTAAAGATGAGCCTGGAAATTACGGGCTCCCCATTCTCCACAGCTCCAGAAAACAGAGACTTAGCAGGGAGATATTTGTAATGTTTTATAAACTCTCTTCATCACAGTTAATGCCCCTCCCTCTCCCCCCCCCCCAACTTTTTATGCTAGATAAAATATGAGAGTGAATATTAGCAATCAAAAATTCGGATGGCCTTTCATGAACATATGTAAAAAGGATGAAAAAGTCAACAACATATCTCCTCTTCTCTGCTACGGTTGTTTCTCTGTATAATATAACCTGCAGACTCTAAATGTGTTCCAAGCTAACTTTAGAGAGTTACAGCAGTAATCATCAATTTCTGAACTACATTTTTTGTCATTAAATTGGAGACTATATGGTTATAAAACAATATTCCTTCGAGAAATAGAGTTTAAGAGAACTCCTCCCCCCCACCCCCCAACTAATTTGCAATGGATTTGAGTTCATTAGGTACTTCTCCCAGATAATAAGAATTGCTAATGTGTTAATGTGACTTAAAATACTTGATCCTGAGTTTTACCGATGAGAACAAATAGTTTTGAAGGATGGCCTTTGACCCACCATTAAAAATAAGTGAAAGTATCAGCCACATGTTGGGGGTGGGGAGGGAAGTAAAACCTTGATGATTTCTTCACAAGTATGAGATTGAGCTGCGTCTTAGATTCTAATTCTTCTAATCACTATTGGCATCCAAATTTAGCAAACTTAAGGCAACTCCAAGATGTTACACCTGAAAATGTTTGCATCGTGATGAGACCCACGTCTCTGTCTCATCCCATGAGACCCTGGGTCCAGTCTACATATTGTTCATTTATTTAAAAAAAAAAAAAAATATATATATATACTAAAGAATAAATTTATACATAGCTCCAACCACAACTTGGACCCCAACTGTTCAAAGAGCACATAAACAAGAGTCATTTTGTAATTTCTACTCCCTGATGCAATGAATTAAGCCTTTGAAGCAGTAAAACAAGGAATAATGCTTGACTGAAGTCAAAGAGTGGCCATCTTCATGTGCAGGACAGGTACTCAGCGTGAAGATCAGCCATTTCCAGAACAGCAGACCAAGCTTCAAATCACAGAAATGCCCACTAGCACTAAATGAAGGGCACAAACCTGAATGTATCAAACAGCTGTTTGCAATTAGGATGAGTGTTCTCAAGTACTGCATAGGTAATATTTGGACAGTGTGTCCCATCGTTTAGGATAAGCTAAAGAAACTGTACTCTGGAAATAATTGTTTCTGCTCAGAGTCCCAGTATCACATCTATTTTCTCACCCTATCTTTCTCTCCCAATAGCTGCGGTGGCACCTCATCCATGCCTGGTACCACAGATAAGTGGTTGTCATCAACCCCACAATATGAATTACTCATATCTGCTGAACACTTCAGAAGTTCAGGACAGTGCATTTCTCTTTTTCTGGACTGAGCAGTTTGTAATACACTTGCTGTCTGCTTGCTGACTAAGGGAAATGTGAATTCCTCGCTTCCTCCAGCTTGACCACAGGCGCTGGCTTGCTAGCTCACTCCTTGGTCATCTTGCTCACTACTACAAAACTCAATTCTGTCCACACATCCTACTTTCTGAGGACCCAAATTTCATACCACCAAATGATCGCATCCTGAAAACTATGTTTACACTCTTGCCACAGTAGTGGAGGGTAATGGAGTGAGGTGGGTCATGCTAAGGGAGTGTCCACCTTTCCCATGTGTAAACTATTGGTCAACAAGTTAAGAGCCTAATTTTCCTTTGAAATAGAGAGAGACTTATGAATAGTTTTGAATATTATGTAGGGGTTAGATCTGTACTAACCAGCAATCAGCTGCAGTCTTTCAGCCACGTGTTTTTGATACTACTAACATTCCTTGAAGTAATGTTCAAGAAAAACTTTGAAGTCTGCCATTGCTTGGTGAAATTAATACTACTGATGGCATAAACCTATGCACGTCAGTCAGGCTTTTCACCTGAGAAGAGCAAGGAGTTGGCCTTTTGCAATGTTGTATAGTCACAAATTAAGATCCCTAAGAGCCAAGGGCTTTTCATGGTTCATCAACTAGGAATGTTTGTTAGCACGGGAAAAAAAACAAACACAAAAACCTGAATGATTTAAGATTTTTCTGTCATTTCAGAAAACAAGTAACTAACTACTTTGTCTCCAGGAAGCTAAAAATACTTTGTTGTTTTTGTTGCTCATTTTTTGTTTGGTTTTGCTTATTCTATTAATGACGGACCATAAAGAGCCTTCAGTTCTTAGGGATTTTAATCTGTGACCCTTAAAGGTGCAGTATTACACCTGCATGTAACCATGCAAACACAGGAAAAGGCAAACAAGTAGAAAGAGCCAGAAATCTGACCCTCATTTTAACTTATGGAGTAAACAGTAGTAAGTTTAAAGTAGAACTCTAGTAAAGATTTCCAATGGAATAGTAACTTGTTGGGATCAGATTTGTCCATTTGGTCTCAATTTGAAATTGATGGCAGTGCAAAAGACAGAAGTAGTGATAAACCAATTGGACTTTCACGGTGTTATGCTTGATATTCAAAAAGGCAACATACAGAAATAAATTCTTGTTTACAGCATAAACTTTGGGTCTCTTCTTGAGGTTATTTCAATATATAGAGATCTTGTATTATATTCACTTTCTCAAACTAAAACGTTAAAAAATAAATGGAAAAGGCTTAGTGCCCTGAGAAAAAGCAGACTGCCTATGGATGACAAAGGATCTACTTACTTTTTGTTTCAACAGACCAAGTGATATCTCCAGTAAAAACAGACGATCTTTGATGCATACAAGACCATTTTCAGATCTAATAAAAGATACTACCTCTCCTTACAAGTTTTGGCTTGCTTACAGCCTTATACTGTTCTGGCTACAAGGACAGTGATATTGCTCAAACAACACTGTTGTTGCCATTCACCTCCTGGGTTAAAAACACTTGTTAGTACAGAAGTTCTAGGAGGAGCCACTTCATATTTATCACACATTTGAAAGGCATGTAATCTCTCAGAAATGCTATAGAGCTACTCAAAATACAATCTGGCATAAAGCTAATCTGTGTTATGAAATGACCGGCACAGTGAAATAATGGAATATCCAAACAGTTGCAGTCTTTACAAATCATCAGCGTGAACTGAAATTTCCTTACTACTACTACTACTACTGTTTGTGAAAAGACAAATCCTGATGTTTTAGGGATTTAAAAAAAAATTTTTTTTTGCAATGGCAATTATTTTTGTAAATAACTGACAATAAGATGCAGATAGCCTAGAGAAACTTCTGACAAAGAAGAAAAGAGTGGAGGAACAAACATGTAAGTGAATGTTCTAAACTCCTACTGCTCTGCATGCTGCACTGTTAAATTCCTCTTCGAACTGAAAAACAGCCAAAAACAAAAACAAAAAACCCTTGAATTCCAAGAAAGGAAAAGATAACTGACTTTATAATATTACAGACTTCCTGCATGTATATATTTTCAGATGTAAGCTTTGCTGACACGCTGTTTTATAAAGCTTGGCTAAAGCTATTGATATAAGATGTGAAATGGAGCTGTATTTTGGTTCAAATAGCGTTTGTGTGTTTATTTCAAATGTTGTGGATTACTCTTTAATAATCTTTTTCAATTGTCTCTTATATAGATTGCACCTCTGCCTTGTTGTTGTTTTTCCCTTTCCAAACCTGGGGTAGTAGCCTTCCTCCTATCAGACAGGCCTGTTTTGAAACTTTTAATGATTTCTTACTGACATTGGTTTCACATGTTCCTATTGTCTCTCTGTCCTCCTGCCTATCAGTTTCCCTTGAGCCTTTCAGACAATTTCAATAAACTCTGAAAGTGGGACAAGATCTTTCAAAGAGAAGTTAATTCCTACAATTTTTTGAAGACTGTTAGCAAGGGAAGAGAGAAACACAATAGAAGGCAAGTAGGATTTGGCTATTATATACCCTGCTTGCTATGAGACAATGAAGGTCTTCTCCAGCCCAGCATATTTAACCTAAAGCAGGCACTTTCGCATGATAAGAATGTAACTAAAAGCTGGAAGGAGCTCAGGGCGGGAGTGCTGTACGATGCTAATATAGGAAAACAAGCTTCTTTAATTCTGCTGCTAGCGTGGCAACCCCTGTTCTCAGAAACCCTACATAACAGAAAATGAACGTGATATAATATGCCTGGGATGTCATTCCGTGAACAGCAGCCCCCCCGAAGTTCATACTGATGCAATGACAAACACTCAGTGTGCAGAGACGCATTCCAAAAAAGTGAGGAAATTGCAGTACTTTGTGAATCTACAAAATTTTTGGCAGTTTGTTGACAGTGTTCTCATCCAGCAAATGTAGGAATAACATTGGCAAGTTTAAAGAACGGTTCCCATCTTCCCTTACTCTACTCAACAGGCTGGAAGGAAGTCAGACTTCTTCAAGGTTCATGTGGACAAAGAGGACCATATGGTTGTCAAATCAGTTTGCTGAACTCTGTCCAAATCCTATGAGACTGATACTTTTCACATGGACACCACATGGTTTATCCGAGGTCAGTTCGGCTAGGAACCAACTCAGCAGGAAAAATGAAGCATGCTGAATTGCTGCTCCCTTTCCAAAAGATGGACAAGACACATTTTGGGATCCGCAAACAGAAATTTTCACAACTCGTCTCTGTGATATCTTCTCAGCATTTCATAGACACGCAGAGTTTCTGTCTACACTGTTCATTTAACCCCCATTTTAACAACTAAATGGATAGCAGAAAAACAGAAAATGATAAACCATGGAATCATTGAGGTTGGAAAATATCTTTAAGATCACCTAGTCCAGCAGCCTGTCACACCATGCCCACATCCCTCAGTGCCACATCCACATGGCTCTTGAACACCTCCAGGGACAGTGACTCCACCACTTCCCTGGGCAGCCTGTGCCAGTGCTTGGCCACTCTTTCAAAGAAGAAATTATCAAATCATATTTTTCTTATTGTAAGGACCATTCATAATGAGCACAATCCTTACTTCAGCTTAAGAGACCAAGGCTCTTTACCACATCTTTTTCTTACCAAATATCTATGACTTTTTACCTGTGTGCATTCTTTTATAATCATAAGTACGGAGCAGAAACTGGGTTTAACTCCCTAGAATGTGACATAAATCTCACTGCAACATGGCTGCTAACATTTCATGCAACCAGACATCAAAAGTAGAAAGATGAAAAGTTATGAACATGAAGTTGTATATTGATGTTAGGAACAGTAATTGCAGCAGTTGTCTCCGTAGAAACTAAGAGGAAATATCCAACTTTGACCTTTATCTGTAAAAGAAGAGAGAGACAGTGTAACTCCAGAACACTTTTTACAGCCCCTTGATACATTACTTCTACAAGAATTTTCCTTTTTTCCTAATTTTGAATGTTAATTTGTATGTGCAAGGCATATACCTCCACATCATTATTTCCACAACTCTGTACAATATACACACTGCCTAAAGCAAAGACTTGGGCAAGAGTGAGTCATTATTTTCCTTACCTGCACTTGCATGCAGGCTTAAATAAGTCAATGAAAAATTACGTAACCAACAGTGCTACTCCTCTGCTTAAGTGACTTGTTGGGTTGGGACAAAAAAAAAATACTGAAAATATTGCAAGATTGATCCTTGATGCGATCCTTTAAACAAAACTTAACATCCAAGAAGTAGTTCTTTGGTTTTCAAGCAGCATATTATTTCCTTGTATGCTGCACTGCCTATGTTGTTTTCTGAAGTTCAGTAGATATTACACAGTGCAGCGCTTAGGGGGGCTGAAAAGGAAGAAATAAAAGAACTTTCATTGTTCTGTGGTCAAAATCTGCTTTCCCTTACACGTTATTGTTCATTTATGCTCCTAGCATAAGATGTGCTTGAGCAATTCTGTGTGTTTTGTCTGTAAAGCAACACAGCTTTAATTAGAGTTTAAGAACTGGGAACAAATGCAACTATTAGCACAGAGATTTTCTAAATTCTGACTCAGTCATTCTCTGCTTTCTTTTTAATTTCTTTGGCTTAGCTAATGATTAACACCATCAGCTTGCTTGTGACTAGTTTCACTTTTTATTTGATAAGGCTGGCTGCAATGACAGAGCTGGAAAGCCTGCAGGGAAACATTTCAGTTCCCCACATTTTCCCTAAGAATGTTGTGAAAGCATTTCCAGTCATAGCAGAGGTTGTGCACAGAGGGAAAGCAAGCAGAATGACTACCAAAGAATACATTTTTCTGTCATAGTTCTCTGCGTGGACACCTATCTGAGAACAATTGGGGAGTTTAGCGCGTGCCTACTGACTTCTGCCTTCGTGCCATGGATACTCTTTAATCAGCAGTTTCCTCTCGCGCATATCTTTTTGTTTCCATAGTTGCTCCACAGCGATAAAGTGCTAACATACATTTGCAGCACCAGGAGGAAAAAAAAAAAAAGAAAAAGAGAATACTTTCCAGAGACCAAACAGTGTCACACAAGCTGAGCCTAGGTGATCCCTTCGGAGTGGTGTGAACAGTGCTGGGTGGGCATTTTGGTTTGCAAGCCAGAGGCCAGGAGCACTGTGTGCTCATTTAGCAGCCGCAAAGTGCCATTGCCATCCCAATATCTTCTTTTATTTGGCGCCATAAATAGCTGCCTACTTCAGCCTATCCGTGACCTTTGATTAGCACGGCTACAAGCAAATACTGCTCTGTCAACATACTTTAGAATATAATTTTACAACAGAATGGAGGTCAAATATAAAAGTAAGAGAATAAATATGAAGTAATAGTCATGCATAGTTTTGTTCCCCCCACCAAACACAACATTTCTATCTCATTATATGAAGTGTGACAGTTTCTGCAAATTGTACAAAAAGTAGAATCTAAAAGAAGAAAAATACCACCAAGGTCCCGGGAAGCTGAGGAGCAATTAGTTCTCTGTTTGGTCCAAACCTAAGGTTTCAATTAAACAAAGCTTTCACTCCTTCTCTTGGCTGAAAGAACCTTTCGAGAGGGAGTACTTGCTACAAGTTGCACCAGTATTGCTTCTGTTCTTTTTTGTTGAGTTTTATGTGAACCGACAGTCAATTTCTTGGTGGACAATTGCCCACGTTATAAAACTCCACTGATGTGTCATTATTTGGCTCTGCCAAAAAAGCCGCAGCAGTGAGAAGGCACATAGTATTTGATGTGTCACTAAAAGGGAGCTACTTAACACAGTAAAAAGAAAGGAGCATCTATAACCACAGCAACTTATTTTTTTTAAGGATTGAGACTTGTTAGACAACATACAACTGAAACTGCTGGGGGTGCAGCCATGCCTCTGTCAGTCATCACTCAGGAGCTCCAGGGACAGCACTGAGGCAAGGAACGCCACATGTATTACGGGTGCAATAATTTTAAGCATTTCCCAGGAGAGCACAATGGATAAATTGGAAATAGGGAAGAAAGCCCAAAGTAATTAGCAAGGAGCAAAGAAAAGGAGCAAGGAGGCCACAGTAATACACTCGTAGGCATGAAAATCACCGAGATGAAAAGACTGCTATTTCTGTGATTACACATATTACTAAACTGAACACAATAGGCTTACACTGACACAGATTTTTGCCAGTTGTGGTTTGTCTTTATTATTGGTGAGTAAAATGCACACACAACCCCTCTTTCAGCATGCAAACAGTTGCATTTGGACAGCAGTGAAGGAGCTGCATCCTTTTGTCTGAGGGGTTAATGCAAAGACGTATTTCAGATTCCCTTCCCAAATAATCCCAGTGATTAGCAAAACCCAGCTAACCCTAACTTTGTTAAAAGAGGAAATAACAGGACATATCAATGCTAGCTTCGAGCTCTGGCTTTTTACAGCAGACACTCCCTCCCCATCTCCAGAGGCATTCAAGGCCAGTCTGGATGTGGCTCTGGGCAGCCTGGTCTAGTGGTTGGCAACCCTGCCTGTGGCAGGGGGGTTGAAACTAGATGATCATTATGGTCCTTTTCAACCCAGGCCATTCTATGATTCTATGATATGATTCTATGACCATGACCAGCCGTATTTTGGTCTTTATCACGGTGAGGTCCAACAGATAAACACTGCGCACAGAGCAAAGGCTGTTACCAAGCCTCTGAGCAAATTCCAACCCGGCGACCTAAATTCCTCCTGCGTTTTCAGCTGGAGACTGGATCCTCCACTTCCTGCTCTGAAATTCTTGAATGACGTTGTTAAAATGAGACTTTGACCTTTCAATACGGATGATAAAAAATGTCAGATAAAACCAAGCATGGCTCCAGGTACTCTGAGAGCAAGTTCCCCGTGCCTGCCGAACTTCTGACCTGTCACAAGGCGTCATTCTTTACGTTTAAAGTTTTTTTTTTCTCCCTAAAGGCTACATAAAGCACCGTGCTTCTAACGGCCTGCCGCTCTGACGGAGCCGTGCACGCACAGCTCGGCCTTCTCACAGCTCTCGCATCCCCTCTCCAGATGCCGGCCCTGCGGCCTACCGAGGCCTACACACACCCCGCTCCCGCCGGGTAGCCGGGAGCCCCCCGCGCTTTGTGCCCGCGTCCCTTCGCCGCTCCGCCGGGTCCGAGGGAGGCACCGCCCCCGCCGAGCGGCAGCAACAGCGGGGAAGGGAACTGAGAGCGAGCGAGAGGCCGCGTGACGTCATCATCCGGGTCTCGCGCGGTCCGCCCGCCGGTCACAATGGAGACCGCTCGAGCCCAACGGACGTGAAACCGCCAGCGCGCAACTCCCCCCGCGCGCGCAGGGCTGGGGGCGGGCGGTGTGACTGACAGGCGCGGGGCGCGGGGGCGGTACGGCGGAGCCCTCGGCGCCGCGCTAGGCCGGGCCCAGCTCCGCCATCTTGATCAGGGCCCCGCGAGACTCGGGCGCCGCCGCCGCGTCTCGCCTCGCGCCCTCCCCCTCTCATCCCCTCCCCCGTGTACGGAGCCGTCAGCGCGCAGCGCTCCGCCGCCCGGCCCGGCCCCTCCGCCGCCGCCTTCCTTCCTCCTGCCTTCCTCCCTCCCTGCCCCCGCGCGCAGCCCAGCCCCGCAGGCCGCAGGCCCCGGCTGCGTGTGCACCCCCTCCCCCTCGAGCGCCCGCTGCCCGGACGGGGCGGAGCGCGCAGGCCCCAGCCAAGCCCCAGCCGGAGCCGGAGCGCAGGGCCGCCGCCGGGCAGGAGCTGGTGACGCAGGAAAAACGCCTCGGCGGTGCGGAGAGCGGAGCGGCCGAGTGCCGGGATCCGAAGCGCGGGCGGCGGCGGAGGCTTCGCTCTTCGTCCTTCCTCCTTCCCTTCCGCCCGTTTCAGCGCCCGGGGAGCAGGGAAGCGGAGCCGCCCCCTCAGCCGGCCGGCCGCACGCCCGGAGCGCAGGGCCTGCCATGAGGCCGTGCCGGGCATGAGGCAGCCCCCGGCCGCGCTCCTTCGGCAGCAGCCGGCAGCGCTCCGGGCCGCGGGACGAGGGGACGCCGTACGGGGGTGAGTGGTGGAGCGCCGGGCCCGGGCGGGGCTGAGGAGGCCGAGGCTGCGAGGCCGAGGCGGAGGGCTGCGGGCGCGGACGGGGCGCTCTCCCCCCTTCCCGGGGACGGGGCTCGGCGGGGGCGAGCGGCGCGGGGGGGGAGATAACGGGCGGCGGGCGGTGTTTTGGAGGGCGAGGGAAAATGGCTGACGGCTCCTCATCCTCTCTCTCGCCGGCTGCCGGCGGGGGGAAGCGCTCCCCGCCCCGCCGCCCTCGGGGGCCCCTCCCGGCCTCCCCCGGGCGAGCTGGGCCCGGCGGCTCCCCGCGGCGCTGCACCCCTGCCGCTCGCTTCCCTCCGCACCGAACGCCATTACTGAGGTGGAGTGATTGGAGCCGCGTAGGCCCGGGCGACGCCTGGCAGTCAGGCCCCGGCGAGGCGCTTTTCCGACAGCCTCAATGAAAAACGCCAGCCCCGGCTCATTCACGCCCGCTGTAAACACGATTAACGCGTAGGCCACTCCTCTAGGCCCGGCTTCCAGCGAGCCGATTTGGATGCGTGAAAACCGGTGGTGGCTTTTTGTGTCTTCTTCCTCCAGTTTGCTCCGCTGCTCCTCCTCGAACTTACGGCTCAGGGCTGAATGCTGCGTTTTATTTTAGGATATACCACCCTCTCCCCTGTCCGAGGTGCAGGTCGGCTGCAGTCTCTCTTATTGTCTTCAAGACAAACCCTGTGTTTTGCCAGGAAGATGAGTTCTTGGGGTTTTTTTTTGCGTTGGCCGTGGCCCCGTTAACGTGTGCTGGCCCACTTGGTGTGGGGCATTGTTTGTATACTGTATGTATGGCCCTGAGAAATGATTCCTTTCATCCGTAAGCGAGTCTCTTCTCATGGAGACAGGCAGAAGCATTGAGGTGGGCTTTAACATGCCATATTTAATTTTCAGGTTGCTCCTTCGGAGGTCAAGTGTTTTGCTCGTGTATAGCAACTATACAGAAAGGGAGTCGTGAAGGAAGAAAAAAGGAAATATTCTAATTAAAATATTCAAGGAATTCCTAGGCATAACTATTGGTGTGCTTTCTGTATGACTGGATTTATGCTCACAGCTCCACAGTTATATTCGTATTGGTGGACATTGCTATCAGCATGGAGACTCTCTGAAGTCTCAGGCTCAGGGCCAGCACAAGGCCCACTTTTGCTGACCTACTTGCAGAACAGGGGCCTGTATTTTTTGGAAAGCTGTTGAATTGGATATTAAGTACACTGTTGCAACACTTGTTATGATAGACAGACCAGGTAATGTGTGTTTTCCAGCAGGCTTCTCAAATGCCCAGCAGATGAATGTTAAAACTGTTATGGGGCTCAGTGATGGGTTTCTAGAGAATTGGCCTGTACTGATTGTAGAATTCAAACGTTGTCTCTAGTAAGGAATATTAGGGGTGGCTGAAATCTCTAGGCAGCTAAATTTGTTCTTGTTCTCTTAAGTTTCTGCTTTGAGACATTGGCTAGGCTTCCCACCATAAATGTTCCTGGGCAAGTAATCCTTTTGTTTCAATAAAATCTCAGTCATGTGAATTTGGTTGTTTTGGTTTGTTTTGTTTTTTAATGTAATGATTTTGGTTCTGAGTTGAAGTAACGTTTACTCCCTGAACCAACAGAATACAACAGTGAATTTCAAGAATTTGGGGGAAGAATGTAGAGTACATACATTGATTGCACTGTTGCAATCCCCTGGGCTACACTGATGCTTAATAATAGATTTGAACAACAACAACAAAAAACCCCATAAACATAATCATAAAGCTGCAGTGTAAGAAACTCATGCATCAGCATGATTATTTTTTTTTTTTGGAGGGGGAAATACAGCTAAAAATAAACGAGCAAGACTGTTATTTCATAGTAACTTTTCCTCTCTTCAGTATCTTCTGTACTTTTCTGCTGTTTTGTGTAGATTTTCTTAATGATGCTGCTTCTGGGTAGCCTCTGTCTTAATCTTTTTAGGGTGCTATTTCATGTCATGCAGAATTTGCCCTTGTGATGATACTTCTGCCCATTGAATTAATTGACAGGAAGACTACATCTGGAAGTGGTAATCAATAAGGACAGTGGTAGCAAAGCTGTTTACCGTTTTTCTGTTTGTAGAACACAATCACTTTAACATGAATGTTTTCTTTCTCACATTATGATGCATTTATATTCAGAGTAGTTGCATTGGTCTACTTCTCTATTCTAAATGCACGCCTCTAGCTTCATCTGTTTTACTTCGTACGTTGAAATTACTGCAAATGAGGTTCTGAACAAAAAAAAAATAGTGAATTAGTGCCTAGGCATGTAAGAAAATAAAGATACCTGTAGTGCCTTTGTTCCAAAGCATCTTAAATTTAAAATAGAAATTAGTGTAGGACTTTCCAATTTGAATGAAGTTATGTAAGGAGGAATTCAGTTACTTGTTTGTGTGAAGAATTTATTTTTAAATGGCAATGAAGTTGTTTCTTTCAGCTATGTATTGATAATATTGATTTACTTCCTTAAGTTCCATTGGAAATATTTCTGCCCTTCCTTCTCCGGCTTAGAAATTTGTTCTGAACTTATTTCAGGTATTTGAAATAAGTACTGTTGTGTTAGGCAGTGCTTTGTCAATTGCTAGTGGTATTATTCCTTTTCAGAGATGCTGTACTATGTATCCTAATAGGTACGGCAGCTATGGGTATATTTTGATAGCATGCTGAGCAGGTCAGTCATTTACAGGTGAGGCTAAAGTTGTGCGTATTTTTTTTTCCTTAAAGCACCATTAAAACAAAACATAATAAACTCCCACCATCCCCTAACACACACTACTATCTGCATTTATTTCCTTGTAAGCATGAACATTGCTTATCGAACCAGTAGTCTTGCTGGCCCAGAGTTTGCCAGAGACCTGTGTTCCATGTTCATCTCAGGATGCAAAGAAACTTTGCTGTGCTTGGGAAGCTGTGCGTGGAGGCTTTTGAGTACTTTAGGAAATTATTTCCTAGATGCTCGCGCTGGTATTAATTGGGACATGTGGACGTGGTTTGTCTTGTTGAGAAAAGCATGGATTCCTGAATGCTGTGGGTGTGCCTCTTGAAACTCTGTCAGTGCATCCAGTTTCATTATCCAGATCAGCCTCATTTAGAAACAGTTCAAAATGTGAAGCTTTACATCAGGATATATACCTGTCTTTTGTTGTAGCTCCTTGCCTTTGCAAAACTAGCAGTGCTGTATATGTTGCTATTGACTTCCCTTATTTTCTACGTATTTGTAATAAGAACCATTTCCCCCCCTTTTTAACTAACTAACCTTTGTTATGTACACTTTCATTCCAACAGAAACTAGTGAAAAAAGGTACAAAAATTGAATTATACTGTTGTGCCTGCCATCTGTCACCAGTGTGGAACATTCATCACAGTCTTCATTCTGCTCTTCTTTTGAACACTTAACAGGTGGTTCTTCTGCAACATTCAGTAGTGGCCAATGTCTTTTAGTTAGTGGGATAGCCAGGTAGTTGGTTATGTTGAGAGCAGTTCAGTAAACCTTGGTGTTGTGGAATGATAGTTAAAAGAAATGTTCTGGGTTTTTTGTTCTTTGTTGGTTTGTTGTTTTTTTTTTTTCCCAGAGTGTCAAGAGATGAAAACATCTTTGTAAGTGTATGCTTGCCTGCAACAAGACTCACATTTTTGTACAAATGACCTGGAAAGTTTGAGCACTTTGAATTCACTCTTTATAAAAATGCAGCAGCTTCTTTCATGTATTAAATCTAGTTTTTGTTCTCTTGTTACTGGAGAGCCATCTGAAAGTTCTTACACTGTTATAATGATTTACAGTTTCATAATAAGTTGAGCTATTTTCTTGAAAGCAGTTTGGTTGTGTTGACTGTCTTGTAACAAAGTTCTGCTGTGCTCAGGGCTGTAGCATGACTTGGGAACGTGGTTAGCAAAGATTCCTTCTGCTCTTCCTGACAAAACCATGTTCTGACTTGGATCTTCTTGTTCAGTCTTGAATACGGGTAGTGGCTGGAACCCTACAGCAGTGATGGTGACTTTGCGCCCTTAGAGTATCAGTTGTTGCATTTCCTAGGCATTTCAGTGTTGCTTCAGACCCCTTGTGAATTGAACGCTTTCTGTGCAGGGCATCTGCTTTGGGAAAATTGATAAAAACATAAGTACTGGTGAGGTTGCGGGCGAGCCCTTAATAGCTTTGCCTGCAATAGGTGAGAGGAGAAATGTGAATATAATCTTAAAGTGGACATTTGTGACTTGGTGTAAAATATTTTCCTTCTTTCCTTCCTGTTTTGTTTTTTGTTTTTTGTTTGTTTTTTTTTCTTCTTTTCTCTTTGGGAAGCGTACCAGCACAGACAGTTCCTTTTCCATTTTCTGTTCTGAACTTTCTGGTATTTTCTTTCTATATGAACACATTCATCTCATCTTATTTGAGAGTTGAAGTCAGCCTGCTAGTTATCAAAGCTTTTTGTTTGCCAGCTGTGAATGTGTTTCCAAATAAAAATTAGAATGCCAGGAATAATGATTTAAAAACATATAACAATGCACGTATCTTGCTGCTCTGTGGTTTCCTTAAGACATAAGTTGCTATTAATTGTGAGACTTATTAATGTCTTCCGCTTAACTTTGTTACTACGCCTCTAAAAGAGATTCCTAAAATCCCTTTTGATTTAAAATGCTGTCATGTTTTGAATGCTGGTATTTTCAACTTTTTTTTTTTTTCCAAGAAGTTAAAATGTAGACTGCTCTAGCAGTGATACATAGATACCGGGAATGTTACTGTGGGATACTTTTATTTGTAGCATCCTTGATCTGTTTACAAAACAGTATGTAAACCCATTTTCTGATTTAATTTTCCTAACGCATGAAAGTGCCAACACAGAAATGTCACTTCCTTACATGTTTATTTAATATATATATTTTTTTCTGTTCAGCTTCACTGGACATTTAGCAAATAATACTGCCTGGCAGTTAACATTTAGCCATGAATTTACTCATAGTAGGGGAATTCCACATTGCATCATTTCTTAAAGATGTACATCTGTGAGTAGTGAGTTCTCAAAGAACTCTTTTTCCAGACTTTTTTAAAGCTGAGACCCATGAAGGCTAGGCACAAACATGCAGCTCCTTAGTGCTGACTCATATCTTCTCCTCCTCTGCTGCAAACTATAGTACGAAATCTGCTATGAATGATAAAAGTTCTGTGTTGTTTGTTTTTCTTTTTAAACAGAAGCATTGTTCAGATGAATGCTTCAAGATAATGAAAAAGTCCTAGAGGTTATTTCAGGGCTTTTTATTGAGCTTGCATATAAAATAACTAAAACCTAAATAGTAGAAAATTTTCTCGGGACGAGGCTTTCTGTTAGTCAAGAAACAGCTAAATGGCAACATGAACTGATACAGAAATGTATATTATGGATTCTGTAGGCCTCAATCCTTGAGACACTTAAATGCTACTTGACTTTTTGCCTTGCTTCAGCGGGAGTAGATATGGGAAGAGACAAAGGTGTTACTGTGGGATAGGGCGGTCTTAGTTCTAGCACTCTGAAATGTGTCTCACAATGAGCAGGCCAGGGGTGCAAACCAAGTAGGATCCCTCTTTTACCATACTGGCTGTTTTAGTTGGAGGGGATTGTCTTTGCTAGCATTGTGCTGTAGGAGGGTGACAACAGGTTTGTGTTGGTTGTGGGTGTAACTCCACGTTTTGGTCGTCTTTTGCCGGAAATGGACATTGACAGTGAGGGGAGTAAGTCTTTGTTTTCCTAACTTAATGTGAGAATGAACATCCTTATTGAAGTACGCTGGCATCTCAGTGACTGAGCCTTTGATGTTTTGGTGTTCAATTTTTTCTTCTGTGAAGCAACAGAGTACTTCAGTGTGTTTTATAATAAGGTTCAACACAAATCCGTGAATTTGAATCTTCAGTAAGGAAAGGGGATCTTCATACTCTATTTTAAGGAGAATGGGGGATGAAAGACCACGACTGCAATCAGTGAAGAGCTTAAACTGTAGTTTTCTTTGCTAGAAGACATTGTACATGTCTTATTTTTGAAATAGAATGTTATTTGGTTATTGATTTCAGACCTTTCATTTTTTGTGCATTTTCCTGAATCCTTTAGCAATGATTATTTCCAGTTGTTTTTGTTTTGGTTTGGGTTTTTTGTTGTTTTTTTTTTTTAAATGGTGACATGAAGTCTCAGGAGCTTGGAGGTGAAAATTCCAGTGTCGTGTTCTACTACTTCAGGCTCCAGTTTCAGACAGCTCTCCATATATGCCTTGGCCTGTCTTCCAGTCAGTGCTTTATTAATCACAATGAGACCTCAAAATCCCAAGTGTTTTTTCTAGCTACTTTTGTGCACGTGCACGTATACAATGAGATGTTTTCAAGAAGATGCACAGACTTTTTTTTTCCTCTCCAAGTAAGGTAGCAGTGTCAGATTGCTTTGGTGTTTTGGAGCTCCCTTGGAGTTGTGGTTGAGTTTGTAACGTGTCTAGTGAAGATGTAACTTGAAACATGAATTCCCCTTATGGCATTTGAGAAATCATGAATTCCTTTTCATTTCTTATCTTAAGATTGGGAAAATGATTCAGATTTTAAAAATAAGATTAGAAGATTAGAAGTAAAGTGAAAAGCTCCGTTTTCTTCAGTGGCAATGGATGCAGCAAGGTCAGTAAAAAGTGGTAGTGAATCCTTGCTGTAAGCTTGTGGTGTGTTTTCAGCCATGGGGACAATAAAAGGTACTCAGTATCAGGCTCTGCTTAGCAGGAATATAACTGAATTTTTACCTACTCCATCTGAGGATTTTTGACCAAATGAATGCAGCATCCTGTCATGAATTTTCCATTTCCTCACATCAGTTTCCTGATAATGTAACAAGTATTTAGAACCAGCAGCTACTTCTGGACATGGTGTCTGGAGGCAGCTGAGTAATAACAGTAATTGACCAATGTGTTAGTTTTGTGTTGTTGTTGGCCACAGGTAGTAGTCAAAATCAGTCTGGCATAGAGATATATTTTTTTTGTACTTCTGGAAGTTGTCCTTGAAACTGCTACTGTAGGAAGTTCTGTATTTACAAAGCCAATGGCTTCAGGTCTCTGAAGGCTTTCTGAGGGTAGCTGGACACAAATGAAGGTGGTAGAAGGTGAGATAAAACATCTTTAGAGTTGAAATTGTGCTCAGAACCTGATGTACTGTTTGTTTAAATGCAATGTGTTTGCTTAGATGTATGTATCATGCATGAAGACTGGGGAGTTGTGGAAGTTGCGTACGTAATGTAGTGCAGCAGTGGGTAACTGACAGTTGAGAGCAGAGAAGCAAAGCCTCTGCTGTGAAAGCTGCATTGTGCTTCTAAGCACATAGAATATCCTCACACTATACTACACCCAAAACACAGCTTCTGGGTTTTGATGTTGATGAGCCCACATGGTTCCCTGTGAATCTGAAAATGATACAAGATAGTCATTTACACCAACAGTTAAGTAAAACTCTTTAGTTCTGCTTTCCATTATTCTATGGTCAAGATTTTGCTTCAAATGCGTTTTTATCTTTGTACAGTATTTAGCTACTAAATTAACTATTGAATTACAAGGAATTTTTCTTATCTTTAACTCTTCTTATGAGTTCTTCACCAAGAACAAGAAGAAAAAAACCTTAGCAAGCATATTGCAACTGAACTGTTCAAGCCTCAAGTTTTTCCATCTGTAGAAATGATGAAGAAATTATTTTTGAGGGTGTATTTCTGGAGGGTGGTACAGTGGGAGAAAAAGACTCCTATGCTTCTTTTATAAGCCTTGGAAATGTTTGTGTTCTATTTAGAGATTTTAAATGCAATGAGTGTTTTCTCTTACAAAGATAGAAGATTTTTTGTACTTCGATCTTATTTGCCTGCATGGTGTAGCGTTACCTTCTTCATGGTAAGATTTTATCTTCTGTTCGTTCTGTGTTTCTCATGCCCCTTTTCCTTGGCAGTGTTACTTCTATGAATTCATAGTGCCTGAGTGTTTTCAAGTGCATCTTTCTTAGGGCTTTTTTCTCCTCCTTTCCCTCTGTCACACTGCTGGGTAGCTGATGCTTGGTTTCCCAAAACTGCTGAGGTTCAGTGTGTAGTTTGGACAGACGTCCTTGCTTGGAAGTGTCTTATTTACAGACAGCAACTTGTCACAGGGTGTCTGTAATTTGTGGTTGGTTTTTCCGTTGCTGAACTTGTAAATATAAGGTTCCTTATTCTTGCTCAGCTGCTTAATAAATGCAAGTGAGAAGGTTAATTTCTCCTGCTGCCTGCCCCCAAATTAAGACATAAATAGGATTTGAATAGTAGTATTACCACTTCCCTCCTACCCTCCCCCCCCATCTGTAGTATGTATTATTTCATCCGAGCTTGTGGTTTGTAGTACTTCAGTAAAACTTGAAGCTTGATTCTTAAAAATGCTTGTTGATTTTTCATTTGTATTATCAGGCAGCTCAGGGAGGCTGCTTGAAAATGTGGTGGTGTGAAAAGCAAATGATGCAGTGAGACTTGAAGAAGTGTAAAGGTTGTGAATGATTTAAGCATTTTACACTGTAATGGGGAAGTTCTCATTGGAACTGATTTTAGAAGATTCCTCTATGTGAAGATGGAAAATTTGGAAATGTGTGCATTATGTTTACCATTAACCACTGCTTCTTCCACTTAGTTATGAACTTTCCTTCCCTGACTCCACCCTTGACTCTGTCAATTGGGAAGGCTGATTGAATTGGATTGCCATTTAGTATTTTATCTTTAGGCTTAATTCTGCAAATGCATCGGTGTAACTCCCATACTGATTAGATTTATTAATCCATTAATAACATTTATAGATGCTTTTTGCTCTCTACCTGTGCATTTCCCAAGCATTAGTGTATTACTTCTTACTTAAAATTAAAAGGCTTTTGTTTTCTGTTTTAATGATGAAAAATTAAGACACATACAGTTCTTTCAGAAGGAACGTCTCTGGTAGCATTTCTACAGCATTTCTACTGTGTTAGATGTTCAGTTGTTATAGACACAGCTCAAGTCAACATATGTTGCTCTTGTGCTTCTTCAGTCTGTGTTTTACTCACGTATCTCAGTAGCCAGAGAAATGGGAAGAAGATGAAGAGGTTAATGTGGGGAAAAAAACCCAAACAGATGTCTTCAGCAACATGTGTGAACGAGACACAGACAGAATTCAGTTCTCAGTGCTTCTGTTTATCTGCTTTCAAGACTTCCTTTTGACTTCTTTCCTTGTGAAACATAATAGTACTCCTACAACAAATAGGTAAAGGAAATTTTTCTTCCTGGTGCCTCAGTTGACTGCTGTCCATGCAGATGACTTAGTTTGATGGAAGCAAACTTTAGTTTGATGCAAGTTAAATTAGAGTGGAATCTAGTTTCCTCTGAAAGTCCCTAATTATGAAGGAGCAAAATGACAAATGGAGCCTTTGAGCACTTTAGAGAGCACGTGTCTGTCTTTTTCTCTCAAAATTGTTATGTGAAAATTTCTTTTGCTCACAGATAGTGAGACTTTGTTATGGTGGACACAGCTCTGTCAAGTCTGTTTTTTTAATATATATCTGCAGGTAATGTTTGAATTGTGCAGAGTTGTTTACAATTTCTTAACTGCCCATTTTCTTGGTCAACAGAAGTAAGTTTTGCTTGCTTCTGTGTGTTGCGTACATCTTCCACCTTACCTGCTGCTGCAGCTCTCTCACTGTTGTATGTAGTTGCCATCCGATTCTTCCAAGCTTTACCGCTAAATCAATTTTCCTGACTCACTGTGATCTGAGTGCCATTTTCTGTTGCTCCTTGCAGTGGTTTTATCATAATGTCTGGGATAAATGCAGTTTTTTGCCTTTACCTTCTTAAACTTCTCGCACCGAGCCCATATTTGCTCTGGCTAGTTAATATTTCTTTCGTGACTGAACTTGTACTGTTTATGAGTTGACATTCCTGGCATTTATTGTATACTAATCAGCTTTCTCTGTGTGCTATTTCCTGTTAGACATTATACTTAAGAAGCGCTTCAGTCTTCATGATGTTTTTGCGTTGTCAAGACTCGTCTCTGGTTTTATATGTGTGAATCTTCATTGCTCTCATAGATAAATGCATGCTAGCTGTAATTATCCATACACTGTTCTTTCTTCCTCCTTCTATCTCAGCTCTATTTCATTATAGATTTGCTGTAATGCCTTGAGTTGATTCTGTCTAAAGGTATATGTATTCTACCTGCCTCATGTGCCATTGTTAGTGTTCGTATGGCATGTAATCCAGATAAAAATGAAAATAATTTTCATTCCTTTCCCCTAGTTATTTTCAGCCAGAATGATTTCTTGATGTGGCTCACTGTGTGATGATGTGGTGAGGAGCTGGTTAGGATGAAAGCAAGCTAGATCATCTTCCTTTGCTTGTGACAGCATAGGCTTACCTGATTTCAAACAGACTGAAACTGTACCTTCAGTTAAGGCTTGTGCATGTGCAGAAGTGCAGTGAAAGTCTGTTCTAAAACGTACCGGGGTATAATGCTATTATGGGAGAAATAAGATCGCCTTTTCTCACTGAGATTCCAGCAATACCAGGGGAGCAGAAGAACTTAAGCAGTCTGATGGTAAAGCTGCGTTATGGGAGTTCTGTCACTTCTGCATTGTGCCAGTATAGGCACTGGCTGTTAAATGAATGGTTGAACAGTCTTGTTCTCTCCTGGCCCATTTATGGGTTCAGCTGAAAACCGGTGTCTTAATTAGTCTGTTTTGTGCACTGGAGGGAGATGGTGCCTTGATGGTTCAAGGTGACTTGCATGATTTAATGTTTAACCATTTTTAGTGCGATTTTTGTTGTTGTTTTGTTGTTTGTTGGCTTGTTTGTTTGTTTTTGTGTTTTTTTTCTTCTGATGGTTTTTTAAATGATTATTTTTTTGTTTTGTTTTTTAATCGTAACTTCATTAGAATTTTACAACCCATCCTCAATCTGTAGAATGTGGTAGTGTAGTAGGTCGTTATCACCTGCATTTCCCAGAAAGGAAGGTTGTGACAAACTTTCTGATAGGTTTTACAGCTACATGAGAGTATTATGTTTCTGGAACACTGGAGACACTTTTTGGTTTTGTGGGGAAGTGGGTATGCAAATGACTCTCCTGTTTCCAGCCCTGCTTGTTTCTTTGTATGTTTTCTTGGGGCTTCCTTACTTGTTCCTACCCAGCTTCCTCTGCTACTACCTTTTTGCTTTTAAATCAAGCTACCACTTTCGCTATGTTGGCAGAAGGAGCATTAAGACAGAAGATGTTCCTGTTGCCGCTTATTTTCCGTCAAAGAGGCCAGGATTTTTAAAGGGATTTGTTGAACAAGCCCTCTGGAGCAGATAGGTAATTCTTGGTGATTGTTTGAACGTGCAGATGGCTTGTGTGAGTTGAATTGGAATGGTCTCTTTGAAAGGGTAGATAACAGCAGGACAAGGGGAAATAGTTTTAAGTTGAGGGAGGAAAGATTTAGGTTGGATGTCAGGGCGAAGTTCTTTACTCTGAGAGTGGTGAGGTGCTGGCACAGCCGCCCAGAGACCTTGTGGATGCCCCGTCCCTGGAGGTGTTCAAGGCCAGGTTGGATGGGGCCCTGGGCAGCCTGGTCTAGTATTAAATGGGGAGGTTGGTGGCCCTGCCTGTGGTGGGGGGGTTTGGAGCTTCGTGATCCTTGAGGTCCATTCCAACCCGAGCCATTCTGTGATTATGTTTAAGGCTGGCAGTCTTTGTGAAGGTTCTCTCTCTCTACAAAACCTCCTGGTTGCAATAGGCAGTTGGTACATTGAAAACTAGTTGTAAGTTTGGCTAAGCTTCTTAAGCAATTATGAAGGAACAGCTTATAATTGAAAGGTAAATTTAGATACTGCTAAGACTTTTGTCTGTGTTTGAGGTATTTTAAGTTATGCTTGATGGTAGTGTTAGTGTCTGAATTCATGTGCTTAGTTTGTGCTTTTTAATGGAGTAATACATGAGGTTCCCCTCATTTTTGTGATTTTTGTATGTGACGCCATATGGTGTGGAATATCCCTCTTGTCGGTTTGGGTCCTGGTTCTGTGCACTTCAGCCCCCTCACTGGCAGGGCAATGTGAGAAGCTGAAACATCTTTGACTCTTTGCAGCACTGCTCAAGAACAACTAAAACACTGGTGTGTTATCAACACTGCTTTTCTCCTAAAGCCAAAACATAGCATCATACCTGACTTGATGGAGAAAAGCAACTCTATCCCAGCTGAAACCAGGACAAAAATGTTTTCAGCTTAATATCTCAGCTTAGATGCTGTACCACGCTTTAACTTGCATTAAATCAAGCAGTAAATTTTCTGAGTTTTATTCTTTGTGGGAGAACTTCTATAAGGTATTGATAAAGTCATGGGGTGTTAGGAATACAGACTTCAAATATTCTCTTTTGCATTCTATGTAGAACATAAAAGCATAAAGGAGTCAAAGGGGCTAGCTAGTACTTTTCTAACAGAAGTCTTACAGTATTACACTCTTGAGTTGCTTGAAGTCTGAAGTGTGCTGTACTATAAATACTTTCATATTTTAAAGTCATAGGTGAAATGAATGCGGAAGATGCCATTTTGCTTCCCTTTGAGCACCTACAAAAGAGTGAAGGTAGCAGAGCCTATTTGGCATCAGCCGATAGCCTGGTGGAAAGTATGAACCTTGTAAATGACAGAAGCCAGAGGTATTCGTATGTCTCTGGCAGAAAACAAGCGTAGAAATGACACAGAGAATGAGAAATCATAATTTGAACATTTGTACAGTTCTGTGTTAAGCAGGATGTTCCAAGTGTTACTGCCTTTTTCATTTTATCCCCCAGCAAGAGCTGAAGTTGTGAAATGTATTAAATTACTCTAGTGTAGCAGATCAAAGGGAGCACTTTGTTTAAACTTTTTTTCATTAAGTTTTTCAACTTTTGTCTGCGGTTGTAGATATGTGAATTGTTATCTCTAACTCTTCTGTTGGAGGAGAGATAGGCTTCTTGGTTTCAGCTTCATCCCCTCTGCCTACTAAAATGTGCTAAAAATCCTAGAGATTTTGGTGAGCCCTGCAGTAATGGAAGAGCGCAGTTTTCGAGGAAGTTCCAAAGGTCATTGGAGTTAAAGGGTAAAGGTTCTTTGTAGTCCTTAGAGGTTTGAGCCCAAATTAAAAAAAAAAAAAAAAAAAAAAGGAAAGAAAGAAGAAAAATATGTTATAGGAGCTCTTTGGAGTTTGCAAACCTCGTGTTCTTCTCTGGTTAACTGTAGATGTAGAAGGAAACCACAGAGCCTAATGCAACCTAAAACAACAATTAAAACTGCTTATGTAAGTTGTAGGTAATATGTTTCATTGGTTTCCCTGCTACTCTGTCATTAGACATTTTTCTGTCATTAGAGACAGAAAAGAAATGTAGAAGTGCAAGGGTTTGATCATGAAAGAAGAAAGCGATATCGCTTTGTAAAGGCAGAGTTGGAGGAGATTCCAAAATTACCTAAGAAAGTAGACTTTGCATTTTGGAGGAAGGCTGTGTAGATGAATCAACATTTGTTTATTTGAATGATTTAAATTAAAGCAACCTGAATAGGAGATGAGCTGTATTTACTGTTCTTTCTCTGGCATGATTTGAATCTTAAAACAGTTCTTTGCTGTAGTACTTATTTTGGCTTTGTTTCTCAATGGTGAGGGCCTGCCAGTGTTCTTTTCTGTACATAGCTGGTAGTAGGTGTTTTTACCCTGTTATTTCTCATTTTATTTCAAGCATATTGAATCTAAAATTTCATTTCCATTTAACTTTGAAGTTTGTCTGTATTTTTGTCTGCTCTCTGCTTGAATTTCCAGTGCACAACTGAAACAGTGCCCTAATTTAGTTTCTTGCGTGTTGAAAGATAAAATCCCCAACCCCTTCAGTGGGTTGTTCCTGGGACTATTGCAGCAGATGGAAATACCACCTGGTGCTTTGGGTATGCATTTGATATCCTCCTTTCTCACCTGGTATGAAGAAAAATGTTACTGAACTTGCTCTTTTCCACCTGCATTTTCAAAGTTATGTTTGAAGATGGTTTCTGTGTCTGGGCATTGGTTTTTCATTGAAAATGTAGCTCTGTATTGTTGGGAGGGACATCAGCTAGTCTTCTTAGCTTTGTGTGTTATTTCAAACAGCCAAGAAGCGTTTTTGTTCATACTAGCCAAAATTTAGCAAAACACGCGTTTCTGATGTATTGATTCTGTTCTTGAGGTCTGCAGCTTAAAATCTCTCAGCATGAAATGAAATCTTAGTGTATTTATAACTTCGTGCTTCAAAACTGAGAAGGGTGTATTATGTCATGTTTGGAAAGCAACACCTCTCCTCAAAAGTTGCAGGGCGATGGCAGGTCCTGTCTGCTTTCTATGAGTTTGTTTGTGTGCCTCATTGACAGTGATTGCTTCTTTGAGAATGTCAGTGATAAATACAGTTTGTACAGTACTTGCCTGTTGACTTCTCGGGGTTTTTTTCTCTTCTGACAGGCTCAAAAACTGAAGAATAGAGTAGAAATAGAATAGCAGTCTGAAAAGGATATCTTTATTCCTTTATTGTAAGGATGTAAGATAAGTAGCAGCTGAAGACCCTGGAACAAGTAGACTATCCAAGAAGTGCATGGTCTCTGGTGCCCTACCCCGTGGCTGGTCTTATAATTGGTTCAGATATTTAATACAGCATGTAGCACTCTCTAGGAGACTAATTCGTATGGGTGGTATTTTTGTTTCTGCTTAATTGTTTTTCCTAGATGTAAAAGGCTGTAATTCATGAATTTCTTACCAGTTCTGCAAATAACATCATAGAATGGCTTGGGTTGGAAAATGATATACTTCTTCTAAGAAGACGATGATCCTGAGATTTGTTCTTGCTAAAAGCATGCAGTTGTGGTGTTTGTGTTTGGGTGCTTTGCCAGAATAAGCATTCTTCCAGTTCTGTTTCCAAATACACAGACAATTTTCTGTGCACCCTTTTTTTGTAGTTGAATGACCTGATACTTGGCTATGTTAGCGCACGTTCTGTTGTGCCAGGTTTATCAGATGATAGAAATTACTTTATTATGGTCTCGCTGTTTATAATTCCATTTACTTGTATGCCATTTGCAAAAATGTATTAGGGATTTTATAGTTCTGTTTAAGTCATCAGCAATATTAAGTAATATGGGATGAAGAATTGATACCTGTGGGGTTTAGGTAGAAGTGTTGGCCTGTTTTCATTAAAATGCTGTTAGTAGTTTATTCTGTGATCTGGTGACCCTCCTGGTGGATGAGGGAAAGGTTGTTGATGTGGTCTACCTTGACTTCAGCAAAGCCATTGTCTCTCACAGTGTTCTCCTGGGGAAGCTGGCAGCCCATGGCTTGGAAAGGAGTACTCTTTGCTTGGTAAAGAACTGAATGGATGGCCGGGCCCAGAGAATGGTGGTGAATGGAGTTAAATCCAGCTGACAACTGGTTAAGAGTGGTGTTCCCCAGGGTTCGGTACTGGGGCCTGTCCTGTTCTGTATCTTTATTGATGACCTGCATGAGGGCATTGAGTGCACCCTCAGTAAATTTGCAGATGACACCAAGTTGGCTGGAAGTGTTGATCTGCCTTGGGGTAGCGAGGCCCTACAGAGGGATCCGGACAGGCTGGATCGCAGGATGGGATGAGGTTCAACAAGGCCGAGTGCTGGGTCCTGCACTTTGGCTACAACAACCCCAGGCAACGCTATAGGCGTGGGGAGGAGTGGCTGGAAGACTGTGTAAAAGAAACAGACCTGGGGGTATTGGTTGATGTTTGGCTGAACATGAGCCGGCATTGTACCCATACAGGTGGCCAAGAAAACCAGTGGCATCCTGGCTTGTATCAGAAATAGTGTTGCTAGCAGGAGCAGGGAAGTAATTGTCCCTCTGTACTCAGCACTGATGAGGCTATGCCTCAAGTACCGTGTTTGGTTTTGGGCCCCTCAATGGAGGAAAGATATTAAAGCCGTGGAGTGTGTCCTGAGAAGGGCAACTAAGCTGGTGAGAGGTCTGGAGCATGAGTCTTATGAGGAACGGCTGAGGGAGGTGTGATTGTTCAGTCTGGAGGAGGCTCAGGGGTTGGTCTCAGCTCACTGGTGACAGGACGAGGGAAAGTGGCTTCAGGTTGCACCAGGGTAAGTTTAGGTTGGATATCAGGAAAAACTTCTTTATAGAAAGGGTTGTTAAGCACTGGAATAGGCTCCCCAGGGAGGTGGTTGAGTCAGCGTCCCTGGATGTGTTTAAAAGCCATTTGGATGTGGTGCTCAGGGACATGACTTAGCGGAGGGCTGTTAGTTAGGGTAGTACGGTTAGGTTGTGGTTGGACTCTGATGATCTTTAAGGTCTTTTCCAACCTGAGTAATTCTATTGATTCTAAGATTCTGTGACCTTATTGTGCTCTGTAACTATCTGAAGGGAGGTTGTGGTGAGCTCGGGGTCAGCCTCTTCTCTCATGTACCAGTGATAGGGTGAGAGGGAGTGGTCTGAAGTTATGCCAGGGGAGATTCAGGCTGGACATTAGGAAGTACTGCTTTTCCGACAGGCACTGGAATGGGCTGCTCAGGATTGTGATGGAGTCACTGTGCCTGGAGGTGTTCAAGGAACATTGTGTTGGGGGGCATGGTTTAGTGGGAATATTGGCGATCGGTGAACAGTTGAACTGGTTGATCTTGTAGGTCTTTTCCAGCCTTTGTGACTGTATGATTTTATGATTCATACATTTAAATATTTTTTTAAAATTATTTGACATTGCCTGTTTCGTTTACTGTGAGCTTAATCAGAAAAGCATGTAAAAATGTGAAAATTCAGGTGATCTCCAGCACCTTTCATATTAAGTATTAAATTGCTCTGATGTACAAGACTGCAGAAGTCTTGTATTCTACATTAGAGACTGCATGTTTTGTGAGACAGGTCCATGTGCAGAAGTGGTAGTTTGATTTCCTCTCTCTGTTCCCCCCACTTCTCCCCCTTTTCCTTTCTGTGCTATTGTGGACTATATCCTGTTTTCAAAGGTCTAGTAGAAAATGTATCTATAGATTTATTTGGATGGTTCAACTCATAAAGCAATTTTATGCAGCTTACCTTAGTTTTCAGATTTTAAAGTATTTAGTATGAGTTGTTATAATGTGGTAAGTGATATATATTGGATACGGGTTTTGTTATGGCATTGAACACTTGACAAGCAGTGCATCAGATTCAAAGCAGGAATATTAATTTCACGGCAGAAAAAGTAGAGAAGTTTAATATTTATCTAATGATTCATATGATTGCTAGGATGTTTTTAATGTCTAAATTGCAGATGGTGATCACATGTCTGTGCTGGGAAATACATACTAGATAAGAATAATCAGAATAGTTTTTTAGACTGTATATTAAATGAGCTACGTGAAGAAAAAAGTTATTTAAAAACACATTATTGTTTTGTTAGTATATTGCAATATGTTTACTTAAAAATCAGTTTTGTTTAGAAGTGCAGGAAATATGAGGTGTTTTCTACCGGCGTTGGTATACAAAGCCATATGTTCTGCTGAAAGTTTTAAAGACCCCCCCAAAAATTTCTATGGTTGTCCAGTTACCATTTCCTGAACCACTGCTACATACTGTATGCCAGTACAGAGAGTTTGTCTGCTCTTAGGAAGAATAATAATTGGCTAGAATGGGAGACTGTATTGTTCACATGTTCATGCAGAGAGAACGTGGAGATGAGTGCTGTTGTGCAAACGTAAGCATCTGGTCTGCTGTCTCTTTCAGACTTTTATTACATCCTACTTCATACATTCCGAAAACTCTTCGTTTTCCATTTGTGGTGTGCTTGGGCAATTCGTAGGAGGTCAGTGATAAGTCAGTGCTCAGAAATATTTACATTTCCTCTGTTCCCCTAGTGCTTTGCTGCAGGAATTCATATCTTACTGAGAAAGCTTTTATTTCTTAAATGGAGTTAAGCCTATATTTTTTGCTACTGATAATTATGGGAATGTATTTTGATTTTTCCCATTGACTTTTGAGCATCCAACAGTAATGCTTTTTTTTTTTTTTTTGTAGGAAAAAGGCAAAGCAGTCAAGTTGAATATGAAATAATATTGAAAGTTAATTATACCTTTTTTTAAAATCAAGTGAGATTAAATCTTTCCCAAAGCCTAATAGTGTAACATCATGTAATTATTAGCATTTGAATTAATGCTTAAGGAACAGACAACATTCTTGAAGTATTGCAGGCTGTAAACGTAGCTATGTAGCTTTGAGAGGTGTAATTATTATGAGGACTGCTCTGAAAGTAATGCCTCCTATTTTGTTTGTTGGCCCACAATACCAGAGGCTGATGTTGGTGGTATGGAGTAGAGGCTGAGCCGTCTCACCAGTATCCCGTTCCATTTTGCTGCTGTGTGATGGATGGCAGCAGAGGGGCACTCTGACATGGTGGCATCTGGCATGGAAGTGCAGATGAAGCAAAGGTGTGGAACTGAAATCCTCTGTGCAGATAACATGGCACGCACTGGCATTCATTGACACCTGCTGAACATTTCTGGAGACCAAGCAGTGGATGTGAGCGGGTAGTGCATTTCAGTGATGGTGACAGTAGCTCATCTCTGCTGGTTCAGATTACTACAAGTGCAGTGTGCAGACTCTGTGTTCATTGCTGATGAAAATACATAGTTCATGGTGGTGGCTATGCTGAAAAACAGTATTATGTGCTGAGATGTTGCCTTATCTGTCATATTGTGCTCTTCGTATCTGTTGTAGTTGCCATGGATACAAATAGGAGGCATTACTTTCAGAGCAACCTATGTACATCCATTTTAGAACTGCATAAACACTGTGAATTATGTAATATGGCCTTGAGTGAACTACAGGTGTAAGAGAAATAAGGAACCAGGAGTGTTCCATCAGTCTTTGTTGTTAGACATACTCATTTTCCTGCACTAGCAATCAGTAGACATAATATTTCCATAGATAGTAGAGTATCAATTGCAGATATGAGTACTGTAGGTTTATTGAAAGGAACACAGTATAAATATAAGCATGAAGCCATGATTTGTCCTTGCTCGTAGTGTTCTAGTGCTGCCTGAGAAGTACCAAGATTGCACTCAGACCCACAATACCAACTGGATCCTTATTGGTTGTGTTGCCAGGAATACGCTTTTGGAATGCAGAAGTGTAGCCTCCTGAGTAAATAAACTGTAGCATAATTGGAAGAAGTATAGCATTGCATTGCTTAGCTGCGTGAGATTTAATCTAACTCTGAAACAAATGCACATCATAAAATTCTTTGATCTGATTTTTTTTCTAGTCTCGAACCTGTTGTAACTTGTTATTTCAATGTAAAGTGGAAGGAAGTCTTACCCGCTATTTTGCATATTCATTGTGAATTCAGGAGAAGATTTGCATAGCCATATGCAATGGCATGGAAGGAATACCTCAGGACATTTAAACACTTTTGAAATAGATGTTAGCATTTTTCATATAGAAGTAGCTCTAAGTTACTAAGTTTCCTCTTAGGTTACAGTGTGTGTGTTTACCAGAGTTTTGTTTATTTACCTGTCCCCATGATGTTGCAAAGTCTGACTTGTTTTACAGCAGTGATCAAAATTGACCTCTCCCAGCATAAAAGATGCTTTGCATACTTGCTTACCAGTGTGTTCAATGTAGTTTCTTGATTGCCTGGAAATGTTTAAGAATTGAAGTGATATTGCAGGATCTGTAAATCCCACATTCCCCCTTCATCCAAATGTATTAAATCTGGGACACAGTTTCATTCCAGTTGAACCAAGTTAGCTCTGTCCAAGAGCTCTTGAGAATGAAAGAAGGATCATACTCATTCTGCCCATGTTTTGTCTAGGGTAGCAGCCTGAATTTATGCCTATGGAGAAAGATAGCAAGGCTGTGGCTTGCCGGAGGGAGCACAGTTAATTGCCTTAATGTTTGCTGGTTTGGTCTGTAAGGCATTGACTGTTTTCTTTCTTGGTGCTGTATATTTAGCATTCTGCTCCACACAGTCATGTGAGCAAAGCACTTTTTCTTCCTCAGAATAGGAACTGAAATTGATTTTTCAGTTTGGTATCCAGAGGAACGGTGTGTATGATCTGAAAACTTGACCTCTTGCTGTTACATTATCTGGGGAACAGGTATCCTGTACGTTGGGTATCCGCTGGTATGCTGTTTAACTGTTGAGAGTTCTTGGCAAGTGTGTGCATTGTAAGCTCAGATGGTTGCACTGCTGTCCAGTTCCCTTTTGAAAGATTGAACTTCATTGATTCTTGACTTCAAGCGAGACAATCCCTCCTATGTTCTAAAGGATATCCTTGTTAGTTTTGTTTGTTTTGGTGTTGTGTTTTTTCTTTCTTTGTTTTAAGTCTTTTGGGAAGTTATTTCA
Organism: Alectoris magna; assembly: GCA_030625065.1. Taxonomy (NCBI): domain Eukaryota; kingdom Metazoa; phylum Chordata; class Aves; order Galliformes; family Phasianidae; genus Alectoris; species Alectoris magna. Next base: position 84,354,453 of record CM060560.1, read on the forward strand.
GGTGGAAGCAAGAAGATAATGTTTTGATTATGCCAGTTTGGCTGTCTGATGTGCAGGATCGAACTTATGTTTCTCAACATTAGCTTGAATATAGCTTGCTTTGTTTAAGATTTCTTAGATGAGATCAGGACTGAAAAAATTGAGTGGAAATTGGACAGCATTAGCTATGGAAGCCTGAGAAGAGGCTTTACTTCTGATGACCTGATAAGGTTTCTATTTGAGCCATAAGCTTAGGCTGGCTGACTGTTGGATCTGGAACAGCTAAATGTAGCCAGATTCTGCTCTTCACCATTATGCCTCAAGTCTCATTTACGTGTGAATAGCCTGTCTGACTTCTGATTCGAAAAACTTCTCAAAAGGTGAAATAATACATTGTTTTTGCAGTAACAGAGCTATCAGAAAAAAAAAAATAATAATAATAAATTGTTCTTTCCATCATCGATACTTCTAGCCCTAGTTGGTTTTTGATAGTAACTGGAAGAATATGGAGTTCTCTGTCTGTGTTTTTGAGTTGTGCTGCATGTATCGGTATTACTGTTCTCCTAATGCAGCGTGTAAATGTGACAGTTTCATTGCTTTGGTGTTGTTGAACTTTGTTTTCCGTGTACCTGGATTCACATTAAGGCTTCAGTTTTTGAATGTCTTCTGAATTTTAGTTTTTCCACCAGACTGCTGCATTCCACAGTTCTCCAAAATACGGGCAGTAGACAACAGGTCAGGCTGTCCCTTCTCTAAATCTATAATACAGATTGTATTCATGTTTATTCATGTTTGTTACTCAAGCAGGATGAAACAATTTTGCTTAAAACTAGCATTGTTTGTTTTGGGTTGTTTTTTTGTTTGTTTGTTTTTTTTGCAGCTTTCTTATGCTGCTTCTTCAGCACAGAACACTACATAGTTGGTGCAGGATGATTTGAATGTGTTCAGGCGAATCCTTCTTTGAGACTGTCCTGAAGCATTTGAGAGTTGTAGTCTTTTTACTTTGCCCTTGAGGTGGTAGTAACAGGTGATACTTTGTTGTAGTAGTTTACTCTCTTGTGCTTTTGCAGCTAGCTGAATTCATGTGAATGGTGGGAGTAGAAGCTTCTGGGTAGAAGTTGTGTGCCATTAAGTAAGTGTTGTTTAACCTTAACCTGTCTTAACATTATTCTGAGATTTTAAAATATTACGATGATCTGTAAATCATTTCCTTCTTCCTGAAAGACGCAGTACACAAAGAAGGCTAATGAGGAACCTACTGGGGTGTATGTAGGATGTAACTGCTGAATCAGGTCAGTGTTAACTTTGGGAAAGGTGTTTCTAGCTTAGAAGGCGTTTTGATGGCAAGAAAGGAATAGGGCAGATAGTCAGTTCTAAGTCTAGAACTTTTAAAATGAGAATCACATCCCTTGTGATGAGTTAGTGTTTTATTAGCCCTTTAAGAAGGCAGTTCCCAGAATCTGATATGAAGTGAAGCTGCAATACCTTTGAACCCTATATTTGTATTGCTGCAGTTATGGGTTTTGCAGTACAGTGCTTAGGAATAAAAAGCTTATCTTCCTTGAGATGCTGGTAAGGTAGGAATGTATCTACATATAATCTTGGGAAAAGTTCGTGTTGTTTCTTAGCATACTTGTATGATTTTAGGGAGCTCCATTCTTGACATGTTAAGTATGTTAGAATCCTGGAGCATGTTGTTAACACCGCAGCATAGGTTTGGTTTTGTGGCGCATGTAACCAGAATCCTTTCTGTAAAAGAAAAATAGGTTTGTGTTTCTAGATAGGGCTCTAGGTAATGCATGTGAATGGTGAGTTGTATTTTGAGGTCTGCTATGATCCTCTGTCACCTTGTATTTGCTTTTTTCTGAGATATGGTATTACAGGTAGCTCACTTGGAAGACTGCATGTAATGAGATATTTCAGTTATTTCAGAAGTGGCTTTGAGAAACTCAGATGAAAGATGTTCTAGAATTGAACCGTATTAGGAAATTGCATGTATTTCTTCATCGTTCCGTGCTGGAAGTCAAAGCTGAGGTGCAGTTCAAACATGCTGTTGTCCCAGTGGAACCCTACCAGCAGCTTGTGTATTCCGTAGTCGTCTTTTCCCAGTGTGGAAAATTAAAATTAAAATTAAAATGGCAGGGAGACAGGTGAAGCAAAACCTGGAATTTACCTGTCTTTTATCAGTGTTGACACGATGTAAGGAAATGGAAGAAGGCATGGCAAATCTAGATTTGCTCAGTTGGCAATCAAAACTGAATGTCAATGGGATGCATCTGACTCAGTTTTCTTAGCCTCATGCATTGCTTGATGAACAGTGGAGTAGTTAGTATGACAGTTAACAGGTGTTTGTCTCCATTCTGATGCTGTATCAAAACATCCATTGAAAACCTTTTGATAAGGATGGTGATATTTTTTTAAACGCTGTTTAGTATGTTGAAACCAAATTTGAATATAGTAGGAATTAGATATAGGTTTAGTAATAATAATACAAAGGCTCTGTATGCTTCAGCTGAATACAGGCAGTTAGAGTTGTTGGGCTGTCTACAGGTGCAAAATGAGGTGGCACTGCATCAGTTTACGTTTGCTTATAGACAGGTTAATTATAAGTAGGTGCAAAGGTTAATTTGGAGCTGAGCCGTACTACGTGCCTTAGGGAACTCTAACTCTTAAAATTTGAGATTGTGTAGTCTGAGTTGAGTGACTGGAATTCATATTTTCCTGGTTAATGATTCCTACAAAAGTTAAAACAGGGTATTGTATGAGTGTGTACCATTTGATATTTTCTGTACAATGAACGGTTAAATTGGGGCTGGGAAGTGACTCCCTTGTAATACTCTTTAAAATATATAAATTGACCATGATTTGTGCTTACACAAATGTGTTTCCTTCTCTAATTAGAAGGAAAACCTCAATAAGAATATATTTGCAATTTAGCGTACGTTGGTACTATAAGAAGCAGTCAGGCCATTTCTTGGAAGTGGAGTGTTCTTAGTTAGCTGCGGCATAACTTGATGTTACTTCTGTGTCTCTGAAGATACATAAGCACCCTCCCCCTGCCCCTCCCAAATATTGGGGTGGAGGGGAAGAGGATAGGAAAGAGCATCTCGCTCACATGGTTGCTCTCGTCTTAAACAGTCACAGAGTTGTAGGGGTTGGAAGAGACCTCTAGAGATCAAGTCCCACCCCAGCATGGGCAAAGCAATGAGATGAACTTCTCTGGAAGTCCTGACATGCACTTTAATGAAGACTGGGAAGGTAGCACGCAGAGACTGTCACAGTTAGACATGATCTGAAAGCTGCTTTTGTAAACGTTCTGTTTACTAATATCTACAGAATTCTGGATGTTTTTCCTACACAGACCTTGTTTTAATCTGTGAATCTGCAAGATCCTGAATAACGTGATCATTTCAGTAGTAGTTTTCTTGTATCTCTTAGCTAGGTTGTCACTCACCTTGAGCAGAAAGGAATTTATGAAAATATTTTGCCCAGACTCTTGAGCTAAGCACAGAGGCAAAATCTGAGTGTAAATTCAAGCTAGTATAAGGCCAGTGTGACGGGAGATCTGCAGGGTTGTCCTGGTTCCGTGGCTTGCACTAGGATGAGTATGCTGTGGCTTTGTAGTATGCCAGTTTAGGTAATTACAGAAACTTGAGAAACAATCACTGTCTCTTTAAGGTTTTTGTTGTGGGGTGTTTGGGTTGGGGTTCTTTTGGGGGGAGAGGGGAGGGGGGAGGGGAGGACACATGCGGTTGGCATAGTTTTCTTGTTTTTCATAGACTGAACTGGCTCACTCAAGGATGAGTTAAGCAAAAGAATGAAAGGGGGTGGGACTGAAGCAGCTCACCTTCATTGCGAATTGCTGGGGGAATCACAGCTGTCAGAGGTTGCAGTTTGCAGTTTGAACTGCACTTGCAGTTCAGGGAACCTGGACCAGGACTGAAACTGGCTGTTACACCCTTTCCCTGTCTGTTTGCTACCTCACTCAGTATGGTTAAATTATAGACCAGACCTACTGAGAAAGGAGGGAGATGTTTACTGTGGTCATAGGGTTGGCTTAGGGCTGTTGAAAAGTACAATATAGGTCGGGAAAAGTTTGATTTCATTGGTAAAAGCAAATACCTAGAAGCTTCACCCAGGCAATGCAGTATGCATTCTTGTGGCTGGAAATTTAATTTTATTAATATTTTCTACCTAACAGTCTCTAAACTTAATAGAAAACAAATACTTAAAGGAGAGCATTTAAAAAAAAAAAAAAAAAAAAAGTAGAGCACCAATGCAAGTAAGTTGCTTTGTAATATTGCATTTTTAAAAGTAGATAGGAAGTCTAAAATAAAATAATTAGTCTAAAATAAAGTAATGAAGATAAATATAATCATCATAGAATGGTCCAGGTTGAAAAGGACCACAGTGATCACCTAGTTTCAACCCCCCTGCCATGTGCAGGGTTGCCAACCACCAGACCAGGCTGCCCAGAGCCACATCCAGCCTGGCCTTGAATGCCTCCAGGGATGGGGCATCCACAGCCTCCTTGGGCAACCTGTTCCAGTGTGCCACCACCCTCTGTGTGAAAGTCTTTCTCCTAATATCTAATATTAGATAAGTATGTAAAATAAATAGAAAAATATTTAGATAAGTATTAAAATATGTAATAGTTATGGAACTGTTTCTTTGTCATGATTACAACATCAGAAGGTAAATTGATATCTTCATCTTATTGGCTAAAGTACTTGGTGGGGGTGAGATGGGTTTTTGTACTGGGCTTGAAAATGCAACAGATCCAGGTTTCCATAGGCAAGTGCTGAAAGAAAAAGGAATGCAGGTCAGACATCAGGGATGAATACTGGTGTGCTAATAGAAGTTTGGCTGCAGGCTCTGTTAGTCTTAGCTGAAGTAGAAACAGTCTTCCTCAACTCCCACTCATACATTCGCAGTTTGGACAGTCAGGAGTAGAATACTGGACAATGTGATAGTTGTGATTTTTTTTTTGTACTCTTAATCAGGTCATATTAAGCAGTTGCATTTGGACTTGTCTGTTTCTCAGCGGTATAAAGGTGTAATTCTTGGAGCATTAAAACTGTGTTAAGTATTTCAAATGCTACCTTCTTTTGATGTCAGATGTACTCAGTAAATATAAATAGTAAATCTAAAATAAAAGATTTTTTAATGGTAGTACAGTAGTACATTTGTTTTTGAAGTGCTCTTTTCCAGGTTCAAATGACTTTTCTTTTATGTGCATATATCACTAACGTATATTGTCTTTTTTTTCTCCCCAGGTTATGCAATGGTCTCTGCAGGATGGCATGTTCTTGAGTTGGAGCTTTTTAAAGCAAGCATATGCTGGTACTTCAACTTTACTAAGTGGACTATAATTTCTTCTCTTACAACAACTACTTAAGCAGACAAAATTGCAAAGATCTGCCCTGTGTCGAGTATGACAGCCACGACTCGTGGCTCTCCGGTAGGAGGCAATGATAGCCAGGGCCAGGCTCCTGATGGACAGTCCCAGCCTCCCCTCCAGCAGAATCAGGTATGATACTAACAATCAAGTTACCTAGAAGTACAGAGCTTAGTTCTTTAGAACAGTGTTTCTGATTTATCTGAACTGTGAGTTTGTGTAGTGCTAGAGATGTCTAATTAAGTTATCTCACTCTTTGTTTTTGGGAGTGCAAAAGGAATTTAAGGGATGAAGACAGTGCTGTTGGCGAAGTAGATAATGTTTGGGAACACTGTGTTGCAAAAAATGCTCCCTTTTCAGGCAGTGATGTAGTTCTTTGAAGTATATTTGTTTGGAATATGAAGTCTTGGAATGATATCTGAAGCTTCCCCACAACTGTGGTGTTGAGTCTGCCACATGTTGGTAAAAGTACTCTGATTTCAGTTTATGCTCAGTTCTGTAAAAGCACTTTGTGGATAAAGGAGCTTATGGGGGGTGGTTAATCTTCTCTTTTACATCATCTTCTGCTGTGTCCCTGTTCATTGTACTAGACTGCCTGAATGACATAGCGTGTTTCTTTTGAACACAGTATCCAGCTTTCAAAGAAGAGTAAAAACCTTCAAACATACAGTATTGTAATGCAGTGGTTCTTCTTTATCTAGAAAATAGAGAAGATGTATTTAGACACCGCAGCCCAAACCAGTTTTATTTTATACTGTATTTAGCTGATGTTTATTAAATATAATAGATTTTAATATTTATTATTCTTGAGAATCAATTGTACTTTGGTACATGTATGATGGGTAACCTTGGCTGGCAGGTAATCAACCCTGTCACTTGTTCTCTCCCCCTCTGTGGAATGGGCTTAAGTAATTGTGTGCTTGTAGTTGGCTAGTAGTCAAGTATAGTACTGTTCTACTTGTTGTAAACTTTCAGAAAGTCTTTTTTTGTGATCTTTTTTTCTCAGAAAACTGAGGTTATTCTACATGTAATATTCATCTTCAGAAGATAGGTAAAAACACAACATCCATGTGGTTTTTATTTTCATCTTCTAGATAGGCGGTCTGCTGAAAATCAATGTCTTAAAAAAAACAAAACAAAAAAGCAACAATTTCCTCTCCAGGAATGTATCTTAATGCTTAAACTGTACAGATAGAAAGCATACAGCACATTTAATGTCTTTTTTTTTTTTTTTAATCTAAAATAATTTTATTACATATTATTTGTGGTGACAGATGTGTGGTTAAAGTGATTATTTGAAATATAATCTGAATGAAAAAAAGCCGAAATAAGTGGCACACAAGCGTGGACAGTATTTGAAGTATTTTCCATACCAATTTTAGACATCTTCACCTGATTCTTCAAATGAGAACTCTCCAGCTACCCCGCCTGATGAGCAGGGCCAAGGAGATGCTCCACCTCAGCTTGAAGATGAGGAGCCTGCATTTCCACACACAGACCTGGCAAAGTTGGATGACATGATCAACAGGTACTTTCACATTTAATGCATTTTTTTTCCAGTGTGTGTAGATTATTTGTGAAAATATCTTGATAGTGGAAGCAGGATTTGTGCTTCTCTGATTCACTGGTTTTCTTGAAATACTTCTTATTGAGTTAGAGTTTGAAAGAAATGCTCGTATCAGGTTTTGTGGGTTTGTTTTTTTTGAAAGTGGAGCCTTCATCAGGGCCTTTAAATTTTTTTTTTTTTTTTTTTTTTTTTTTTTTACCTTTCATTAAAGAGTAACAAAGATTCCTCATTTTTAATAAGCACAATTGAGGGTACATGGTTTTGTTTTGTTTTTGAATATAGGCCTCGATGGGTTGTTCCTGTGTTGCCGAAGGGGGAATTAGAAGTTCTTCTAGAAGCTGCTATTGACCTGAGTAAAAAAGGTAAGCTGAAAAGGGGATGAATGATCATTGAACTAGCTGACAAGTGATAGGACATGAGGAAATGTTCTCTATTGGACCAGGTGACAAATGGTCTTAGGTTGTGCTATAGGAGGTTTTGACTAGATATAAAGAAGAATTTCTTCACAGATTGGGAAGGGGCTACCCAGGGAAGTGGTTGAGTCTCTGTCTCTGGAGGTGTTTAAGGCATGCTTGTGTGGCACTGAGGGATGTGGTTCAGTGATAGAACTTGATGGGTCAGGTGTATGGTTGGACTTGATCTTGAAGGTCTTTCCCATTCTAGATGATTCTGCAATTTGCTGTGTAAGCTTTTTGGTTGTGAGAATGTTTTGAGTCCCCAGTAGAGGCTTAAAAGTTCTTATTTATTTCTACTACAGCCCTGATCCTAAAGATTCTGTATCACTGAGCAGTGTGCAAAACCTTTGTAAATCAATAACTTGAAGAAATTATCAATGTATGTAGAAATTAGATGCCTTATATGGTATAAGTAGAAAGGTTGAAGAAGCAATAAAAAATCTTGTCATTCCTGTCCTACCTGTTTACTGTATTTGCTTTTATATCAGACCTAGGGGGTTTGGTCTTGATAGCAGATACTAAAACTGAAAGAATTTTAGTTTTTATGTGAGTTTTTTGCTTGTTTGTGTTAACTGTGTTGCTAATCTAGATTTCCAGTTGTCTTGCCATACATTTTCAAATTCATCTTTGGCATATGCATGCTTTTGAGTATATTAGAGGAAAGTTAGAATAGTAAGCTGCATAATAATAGTTCTACCATATTTTTTGCTGTCTGACTTGCTTAGAACTAGGACAGTTCCCTGTCAAGATTGTGTATGTGTTCACTAAATTGACAGATTTGTCATATATTTGTAATCTTGTTCTTGCCTCAGTATGTGAGTGATGCCTAAAGTTAGATACTTTTCTAGTGTACCTACTTACTATACTTACCAGTTGTGTTTTAAATATAGTGACATACAGAATGCGTGTTCCTTCTGTGATATAGCTAGACCAAGATGACTTTGCTTCTATGATGTTAAAGGTTATACTTAGGCAGTTTCAAGAATAAAAAGCTGGCTGTGGTCAGGAAATTTGGAGTTACCCCAATTTGTTTTCTGTTTCTCCAGAGAAAGAAGAAACAAAGGTTGGATTGCACCAACATGGTCCGAAATAGGATAATGATGCACTGTTGCTAACACTGATTTATCAGCTGGAGTTGCATTTTAAATTGGCTTTCTTTGCATGTATCTAGATCAGGCAGGAATTTTAAGGAGACTGTAGACTTTAAGAGATCGCACCTGTTCAGGAACTAAAGAAGTTCACCCTTCTATGTGTGTAGGCTGTTGAAGCAGTGCAGTGAAATTTTCTGCTTATGATTCACGAGAGACGAGATGTATGTACTGCCAGCTGTTAAGTCATATTAAAAAATAAAACACAAAAAAACAAAAACATGTCAGTGCAATGCAATGAAGTAATATGAGTAGGGTGAGATTTTTGGCTGCCCTTAATATCACTGTTCTTCTCAGAAGCATCAGACGTAGCTGAAAGTTCTCATACAAAGAGTCTTTTTTTTTCTTTTTTCCCACTTAAAGTGTTGAAAAACAGTGGGAATCTATGCATACTCTTATGTGAAGAGTGCTTCTGCATTGCTATTTAATTTTTCCTCTTGCCCTTTATTTGTGTTAATGTATAAAAGGATTACTGGCTAAGGATAAAACCAGGAGGGCTGTTAGAAATAGTTGCTCTTTAACCATTATATCTTCATAGTTAAATCCTAGATTCTGTTTTTACCTGCTATTTGAAGTCACGCAGTGACTAACGTAGTCCTTTTCTGTTTGTTTCTTTAATATCCTTTCCAGTGTTCAATGTATGTGATAGGGTGCTCACCTGCTCTAAGGGGCAGTGCTTTTCTAGTTCACAACTAGACTCACACTTTTTCAATAAGTAATAAAAATAATTACGAAAGTTTTTTCTTAAGAACTTGAAAATGTATTCTGTTACTTCGGTATGATCTGAAATGGCTACCTATTTGTGAGCATTCTTCTTAACCTGAGTTCTGTTTCAAGAGAAAGTTGACAGGAGAAATTGAAAAGTAACAGGCTGTTTGAACTACATACATTTTTAATTGCAATCTATAACTTGTTAGATGTCACTACTTCATTTATTGTTTTGATTTTTTGTTTTTTTTATTAAGCATCTTTTTCTAGCGGTTGGAGCTCTTAAGTGGCTTTTATTCCTCATGTTGCCAGTAGCCATTGGCATTGGCTTTCTGGAGGGACTTTGGGGTAATTTCTTTGTGACCCTGTCTTTAAAAGAAAATGCATGCATTCTCTTCAAACTGCTTCGCGAACTGAAATTAAAAGGAACTTAACAGAATTGAAAGTATTCATAGAAACACAATTTCATCATTGCCACATTCAAGTGCAGTGAACACATTTGATGGAGTAGTACGAATCCTGCCTGGATGGTGACTTACATTATTCCTGACAGATGTTCGTTTGTGGAAAATTATCTTTTTGTGTATTGGCATCAGTGGATTATTCTTCATTAAGTGAGCCATAAGACTATCAAGTGATAGTCTGGAGTAACTTTTTGAAAAATAGCATTGAACAGGAATGATGTTTATCTTCACATAATTCTGGAACACTTCTGAACTGTTTCAGATAAAATTTGCTCCATAAATAAATGTCATGGTTATTCAGATGCTAGAAATTTATAAGGGAAAAAAATTGTTCTTAGTTCTGTTGTTTTTTTAAAGGCTGAAATATCTCTACTCTTTCTTCTAAAATTCCCTCAGCAGCTCTGTATTGCTTTGTTCTTTATAATGTTTGCATTCAGTTTTTAACGTGCTGCCGAAACTTTGCTGTGCAACACACAGAAATAAGATACAAGGCAACTTTACAACTCAGAGCTTATTCAAACTGAAATAAAATTTCACCACATGGCTTAAACCTTCAACTTTGATCCCAAATATTTTTATCTGATGGATCACAAAGGCTTATAGAGAGGGAAATAGTGGAGAGGCAGGTCCTCTAGCCTCAAAAGTATGTTAAAAAATAAACTTTTTTTTTAAATCTGGATAAACATCTGCATTTCTGTGGGGCCACCCTTGAGTTCATTACTGAAACTATCTTTTGCATTTTCTTAGAGTACCCTCATGTTCCAAAACGTAGCCAGTTTTGTTGGGCTAGAACCAATTGAGCAAAATGCTCAGCAGATTCAGTGTGATGCTCTGGTGTAGAAGGACTCGAGTATTCCTGCTGATTAAGAGCTCTTGAGAGCCTGCAAGAATCTGAGTGTGATGTGGATCCACTGCATCTGTGAGCAAGTGTGTGTTCCTCAGAGCTCGCTAGCTCCAGGTCACTGTTCTGCAAGGTCTGACTATGTCCTTGTCAAGCCACTGAAAGGTTTCTGTGCTGCACTGCCTGAGGCTCCTTGTCTAGTGGGAGCTTCAGGTTGCCATAGCAATGCATGGAGCCAGCTTAGGTCTGAGGTTCCAGCTACGATGTTGTTTAATCCAAAGTCTTGGAGAGGAGCTGGGTGTCGTTGTGTGGGGTTTTGATGCTCCAGCTTTTCCTCCTCCAATCCCCGTAATTACAGCTTCCTTATACTGTATGTTGAATACCACATTATTTCATACTCGCTTTTTTCTTGCTGTGTAGTAGATTTCCACCACCTTTCTCTAAATACTTAGCTTGGCGCTGCATGCATGCACTTCTCAGTCATTTTCTTCCTTATCATTCTCTGCCCCCAGAATTTGGAGAATGGGCAAAAAAAAGGCTGCTTGTGGTCTTACCTCAGAGTTACTGATAATACTGAATCTGATTCAAGCAGTCGATGCCAAGTAACTGATGTAATTAGTGGCTCTTTTCTCGATATCTTTGAATTGCTGAATTCTGCCTCTTCCGGTCTACTCTGCCTTCTAGGACTCCTGTTACTCTGATACTCCTGTCCTTATAGATACCTTCCATGAGTACCATATGTTATTTCAAGAGTTTGGAGCACTGTAAGAGGAGGTAGAAGGTGACTACATATCTAGGAGTCATACAAGTTCTGAGATTCTCCATATTCCCTCTTTTTCCAAGTTCATTGAAGCACATAAAGGACAATACGTTTTTGAAACATAATCTATTTTAATGTTTTTGAATCTGGTTTGAAAAGTCTTGCCCACCGCTGTGGGAGGAGATGGTGCTTGAAAGATTTAGGGAGATGTTATTGCTGTACTGGTACTCAAGGGAGCATTAAAGTGACTTGAAGTGGCATGCTTTTAATTTGTGTTCAAGAATTAAGTTCATTGTTAAATTTGAAAGGAGCATTTCCTCTAGGACACACTGAATGAGTTGGATGGCTTCTCTTGTCCTCTTCTTTGTGTAGGGTGAATTTGTAGTTTTTACACCCTTGAGTTTGTCAAGTTCTTTGTTAACTGCAAATGCCAAAGTTTTAGGCAGCATCCATCTCGTGTTCTCTTTTTGTCATTTTGTTGTTGTGGTTTATGACCTCTTATTGCTGGTCTTAATACTTCATAGTGTAGGGATATCAGCCATCCAGACTACAAGCTACATAGAAAGTTAATGTGGAATTTTTGACGCTTGGCTGCATGGTGTGTGTCATGTACCTCTGGTAGTGATAAAAGAGAGTGCTGGCATAGGTCTCAACATGGCTCTCTGAAGATTCTTGCTTTACTCAAGCTGCTTGAGAGCTGCACCCACCATAAACGTGTAGGCTGACAAGCACTGTTAGAAGAGTTTGGAAAGTCTTTGTGGGATGTAATAACATGCAGGACAGGAGTTCCTCTCAAAAACATCTGTCATACAGTTATTTGTGACTATGAAGAACTTTCTGATAAGCCTAATCAGTCCTTTGAAACCAGTGGAACTTTACTGTCAGGAAGTATCATTGATAAGTTAAGGGTGGAGGAGGAGAAAAAGAAGACAGTAATTCTTGTGGATCTGGGTGCTGTGGGTTTATTACCTGATTTAACATTAAACTTATTCTGTAGAGAAACTGTGTGCAGATCACAGTTTTCTTTAATGTGCCCAGAGGCTTTTCTTGTTTGCAGTGTGTACTCATGCATATTGGATATATTTTCCTGTTGACTCTTAGTCCTATTTTGGTCTTTGTAATTGATCTTTTAGAAGGGAGAGACAGTTTTATACTGGGTTCGAAACAACTTGAGCATTTTAAATAAGTAAAAGAAAGGTATGGAGGACTTGTACTTAATTTTAAATTTCGTGCATGTTGGATTGAAAAGGTTTATGGCAGTGTCGGCATCTAGTTATATCAGGTTCTGGCAGTAGAACTACAAGAAACCGTACTTCAAGTGACAGTGGCAGAAGAAAGGATTCATGTTTAATTCTGCAAGTCAGTTGCATCTGAAAAGTTGAACAGGTCTTACCCTTTCTCCTATTTGCTCACATAATTTTACTGGTACATAAAGAACACAGAGGCCACACCTGGAGTACTGGGTCCCTCAGTACAAGAAAGACCTAGACATACTGGAAAGACCTCAGCGAATGGCTGCCAAGATGATAAAGGGACTGGAGCACCTCTCCTGCAAGGAGAGACTTGGAGAGTTTGGACTGTTTAGGCTGAAGGGAAGAAGGCTTACAGAAGTCTTTTCGATGTGTATTTGTAGCTGAAGGGAAGATACAAAGAAGCTTGAGACAGCTGCTTTTCCATGGTGTGTAGTGCCTGGGCAAGAGGCACCGCAAACTGAAACACAGGACATTACATCTGAACACCAGGCAGCACGTGCACACTGTGCAGATGACAGAGCACTGGCACAGGCTGCCTGGAAAAACTCCTCATTGGAGGTCTTCAAAAGCTGCCTGAACATGGTCCTGGACGCTCTTCTCTGGGTGTCCCCACTGGAGCAGGGGTTGGGCCCTGTGACCTCCAGAACTCCCTTCCAACCCCAGCTGTGCTGTGATTCTGTGACGTGCATGTATTATGAAGCTGTAAAAAGTAAAGACTGCTCTTACTTTTGCTATTATACCTCTGGTGTTATAAGCACAACAAAAACTATTGTTTTTAAAATAACTGAAAAACTAACCAGAGGAGTGCAGTTGTTAAAATGTCTTTACTAGAATATTAGTTTATCATATATTTTGTGTGTTTAAGTTTATGTAAGTTTGGCTTCCTACAACGCGTCCCTTTTAAAAAAAATAATTCTGAAACTTTGATCACCAAACCTTTGTCTAAATCACTGCTTTCAGTATTTGTAAGCGCATGCAACAACTAATGAAAGTACGTATACCATAATTGTGTATTTCTTTTTTGTTTTAAAATAGGCCTTGATGTCAAAAGCGAAGCATGCCAGCGATTTTTTCGAGATGGGTTGACAATATCTTTCACAAAAATCCTTACTGATGAGGCAGTGAGCGGCTGGAAGTTTGAAATCCATGTGAGTGGTTTTTGTTGCTTTTGTTTTTTAAAGCAAGTGATTTTAAAAGAAGAATGGAGGCTGCATTTGTGACATTGAGGAGACTGCGGAGACTGAAAGTCATTTTCAGAAATGAGCGTGTCAGAGAAATGGGAGAGTTGTCACGTATGTGGCTTTTGGGAGGAAAAAATAATCTTTCCGTCATCATATTTTCATCTTATTGCCTCTGGTGTTTTTGGAAGGAAATAAAACATCAGAGATGATGCTGGCAGAAATTGGACTTTGTATGTTCAGTAGGGCAACTCCTGTTCAGTGGGCTGTCTTTGGATAGATGTCTAGATACCTACTTATTTTTGTGTCCATTCTAGGACAAGAAGGCTTGCTTTTTTTAATAAAAGCTTTTAGCTGTCTACTAAATTCTGAATGTTTCTGGCAGCTATTTTACTATTCAGAGCTATCTCTTGGACAGCTGGTCATGTGCTATATGAGAAACTGCTAAGATCTTGATAAGCAAGTTAAAATCTGTGAGAAAAATGGCTGAAAGAAGGGAAAGTTGATAGTTTATTGGTGATTCTGAAGTGTCTTAAATAACAAAAAATATTTTGGCCTTTTTTCTAAATTTTTAGCTGAATGCAGGCTAAGTTTGTTCAAAGCCTTTATTGGAAGAGGTACAAAGTTTTAAGTACAGTGTTGTAAAACTCTTATGCAACTCTGTAAGCTAGTTGCGCATGGTTCAGAGTTTGTAGGTTGTATTGGAATAGTCACCTGTCATATTATTGTGTTGTTTTTTCTTAATAGAGATGTATTATTAACAACACTCATCGACTAGTAGAACTCTGTGTGGCCAAGCTGTCCCAAGATTGGTTTCCCCTTCTTGAACTTCTTGCCATGGCCTTAAATCCTCACTGCAAATTCCATTTATACAATGGTACACGTCCCTCTGAAACAGTTCCTGCAGGAGTCCAGCTCGCTGAAGATGAACTTTATGCACGTCCTCCTGACCCACGCTCACCAAAGGTATGACAGCTTTTTTAGAACTATAAAACTGAATGTATTTATTTACCTGGTGTTACCCCTAACTATCCAGTAGCCATAGAGAAGTGTTTTTGGGGGAAGTGTGGTGGGAAATACTTACTGTGGGGGTTGTTTTTTTGTTGTTTTTTTTATACCTCACCAAAAAACTTTTGCTGGTTTTGACCCCTAGTCAATCATTATTTAATGTACACTTGCCCCTATAACTCTTTCAGTCTTTGGTCCACCAGTGAACTGTATTGTGTTTTTGTGATTAAATGGGCATAACTATTGCGGTGTCATTCCTACTGTGTTGTTAAGCTTGTTTCTGTTTGCCAGGTGATGGATGTAACTTCTCATTCCCTGTGATTTTTTTTTTAGGTGCCATATTTTAAGAAGGGGGTTATGTAATAATGTAGGATTCTTCTTTTTTTCTTAATAGATCCCAAGTATAGTTTTGTTGTGTTTTTGTTGTTGTTTTGTTTGTTTTTCTCAACAAACGATTCAGATTACTAATCTGTTTCAGGCCCTGGGTTTGGATTTTTCAGAATTGTGTTCCAAGTGGCACTGGTACAAATTCAGGAGCTAACTGAATTAGATTTTGTTTCTTTCTTTCTTTTTTCCCTCTTTTTTTTTTTTTTTTTTTTTTTTTTGGTAGTACTGCTAGCTATTGATACGTGAGAACAGAAGATAGAAGAACTCTGTGTCCTTGGACTTACTTGCATTGCTAGTCTAATTTATAAGAATGTTATTTTGTGTTCTTGCTGTGTTTTTCTGCTGCATTATCACATCTAGGACCAGAAAAGAATACAAAAGTTGAGGTAGAAATTTAGCAGCCTGACCTGAAATACAGACGCTTTTATTCTTGGATATTTGATAAATTACTGTGAGTAACTAGTATACAGCAGTTGTTCTTTCCTGTGATAATGGGAAAGGTAGTATATCTAAGTATTTCCTTAAAACTGAATATTTAAACTATATTGACTAGTTCCTTGTCAATTCTGTTACCTTCTAACAACTTTCTGTGAAAATACATTTTTTAAAGTAACTTGATTACCAATAGATACTTGAAAGTAATCCTAGATAGTTATTTATAAATGTCAGGTAATCATTGGTTGTTATATTGCAGGGTTGGCTAGTAGATCTTATCAACAAGTTTGGCACATTAAATGGATTTCAGATCTTGCATGATCGCTTCATGAGTGGATCAGCATTGAATGTTCAGATAATTGCAGCTCTCATCAAGTAAGTTTTTAAAGAATGTTTTACATATTTGGAGAAGTTGAGCTATGTTAAATAAATAAAAATATGAAACTTAGTCTTTTCTTGAAGCACTCCCCTTGCCACGTGTTTTTTTTTTTTTTAAATGGATCCCTTTCATTTCATGTGCTTGGAAGTAGACTTGAATTTCTAGAATTTATTGCTCCTTATCTCAATATTACACAACTATTAATTATGGCGCTTTGATCACTTTTTTCTTTCTTTCTAGGCCATTTGGACAATGTTACGAATTTCTAACATTGCATACAGTGAAGAAATATTTCCTTCCTATTATAGAAATGGTTCCACAATTTTTAGAAAATCTAACAGATGATGAACTGAAAAAAGAAGCAAAGAATGAAGCCAAAAATGATGCTCTATCAATGATAATCAAATCTCTAAAGAACTTAGCTTCAAGAGTTCCAGGACAAGAAGAAACTGTAAAAAACTTAGAAATATTTAGGTTAAAAATGATTCTTAGGTAAGATGGTACTTCTAATATGATATGCTACTATTAATATTTGTTTCACGCTAACTACATTTAATTTCTCTTACAGGTTGTTACAAATTTCTTCTTTCAATGGTAAAATGAATGCACTAAATGAAGTTAACAAAGTAATATCCAGTGTATCATATTATACCCACCGGCATGGTAATCCTGAAGAGGAAGAATGGCTTACAGCTGAAAGAATGGCAGTAAGTTCTCTTCACCATAAATTATTGAAGAGATTTTTGTCCTCCTTATCGCTTTGCCTGTAGAAGTATCTATATATGATGGATCCTGCACACTGCTTATTTTGCTATGTAATATTCTAAACTATACATATCACATCATGGTAATAAGTCACTTTAAACAGTAGTCTTTCTGTTAAAAATTGCTGCATTTGTTCCAAAGCTTGTGTTAAATATTTTTTGTGCTACTAAAAACTTACTTTAAAAAGAGATCCTTGAATAGCATGGTTTCTATGTAGTGTTTAAAAAAGAAAATAAAAAAAATTGAATCACACTGGTTTCATCTTTTGAAACTTTAGTGATGCCAAACCTAAAAATGAATGTTCATTTAAATGAGAATCATGTCCTCCTTTTGTGCATCAAATAAATTTTCTAGTCAGAATTCTGAGTAATCATTGTGCATTTCATTTTTCAGAAGTGGAAAGGTGTAGAAAGTAAATACATTTTTTATCTATATTCTTTGGTAAAGGAAACTCTAGGCATCCCATTTTGTGATTGTATTTAATATTCATATACTTTAGATATCGTTCTGTGCTTGAGTGTGTATGTGGCTAACTAATAAAATGAGCATGTGTAAAGTTAAGAATTTAACTCTTAAACTTTGTGGAACTTGAAGTTATTTTTGCGCCATTGGTCAACATTGTAGCTAGTTTCTGGTCTATAATCTGCAGAACTGCTGGCAGAAAGAAATTATTGCAAGATTTGACCTTTTCAATAAATAGGAGGAAATGCTTTTTTCATACATTCCTTGTTGTTAGTCATCTCAGACAAGGCCTCTGTTTTTAAGTAAAAGCATCTAGATTTAAGTATTTCATGAGACTAGATCGAATGCTTTTCTTCTGTAATCAAGGATACTGTGTTTGAAACAACACTTGTTTTCTTTTTTGGTGTTCAGAATGCTGCTTTGCTTCAGTTGGTGTATAAAGCTATTTTCAGGCAATTACACAACTGGGAAAAATGCATCTACTTAAACACTGCTTGAATATTTGCCTCTAATTCAATTAGAAACATTAAAAATACCTGTAAGTGGAAATATGGAAATAATCCAACATTTTTACACTTCAGTTTTTTTCCTATGCCTTTTTATGTGGTATGCTGTAGGACATACCAGTGGAGCTAGAAATGTCTTAAACGATGTGTTTTCTGTCAGTGGTTGTGAAGTGGAAAAGTTTTGTTCCTTGAGTGGAAGATTTAACTGTACTTCCCACTGACTGTCTGTTTGAAGTTGCTTGAACGTTTTTTTTATGCATTGAGTTCATGATTTTAATAGGCCGGAAAAATGTTTTAAGATATCACAATGACTGGCGTATTAAATTATTTTGAACATGGATTCTTTTTTTAAAAATGAAATTGTATTTAAACACCTTCTTGTACTACAACATACTAGATTCTCCCAATTAGAATATTGTGTATAAAAACATTAATCTGTAACAGATTGAACTTTTTAGCTTAAATATTATTAACAGCACTTCAGTAATTTGGGATGACACTTTTTTTCTTTTTATAATCAGGAATGGATTCAGCAGAATAATATTTTATCAATTGTGTTGAGAGATAGTCTTCATCAACCTCAATATGTAGAGAAGTTAGAGAAGATTCTTCGTTTTGTCATCAAAGAAAAAGCCCTCACTTTGCAGGATCTTGACAACATTTGGGCTGCACAGGTAAAGTATTAAGCTGTTAGTCTGCTCCTGAGCGGGGAGAAACTTGTTCTGTGTTGTGAACTGAGATGACCTGTGCTTCTTATGATTTAGACAAAACTTACGAAAAATCTGCTATCAAGTAGCGTTCGTTTTAGGGATTTTCTGTCTCAGAGTTATCTTCTCAAGTGTGTTCAGTAAAGGAGGTCAACTGTGCATGTACGTAATGTCTTCAAGGAGCTGTGTCCTCTAGGAATCAGCTTTTATGGCTCAGGTCCGCAAGTGATGGTGACTTCCTAAGAGCTACCTTTTAGAAGCGCAGGATCAGGTAGTCCCACATGCCGTAAGCCAAGTAAGTGGGATAGAAGACCATCTTGGCAAACAGGACTCTACTTGAAATTCAAGCAGTTGAAGAAAATGTATGATCTCTCCAATCAAGGTCAGGCCACACAGGAAGATTACAGAGCTGCAGTTTGTATTTGCAGGAAGAAAACACAAAGGCCAAAGCTCAACCAAAGTGAAGTGTGGCTGGTGATGTTTTAGATAGCAAGGAAAGCATTTTGAAGTGTGTTAATAGCAGGAGGAGGTTTAAGGAAAATGCTGGTTCAGTACTGGATGATGCTGGTCTCCCTGCAATGGTGCAGCTACGCTTGGAGTCCTTTTTGCAATTTTGAGCTCAACAATTAAAAAAAAAAAGTTGAGATACTTAACTATGTCCAGAGGAGGGCAACAAAGCTGATAAAACAGCTGGAATTCATGTGTTATGAGGAGAAGCTGAGGGCACTGGGCTTGTAAAGGCTGAGGGGTAACCTCACTGTTCTCTCCTTCTTTCTGAGCAGGGCAAGTAGGGAGAGAGGTGCTCATCTTTCCCTCCTGTTATCTTGTGACAAGATGCTTGAGAGTGGCTCAAAGCTGCATCAGACTGGACGTTAGGAGCAATTTCTTTTCTGCTGGGGTGGTCAAACACTGGAACAGGCTTGCTAGAGATGTAGCTGATGCCCTGTGCCTCTCATTGTTTGAGGCATTTGGATAATGCCCTAAATGATGTTTTAATGTTTTGGGTTTGGTTTTTTTTGTTTGTTTTTTGTTTGTTTGTTTAAGTTACTAAGTATTTAGAAACCCTCAAGGTTGAGCCAAGTCTGAGTTATGGAAAAAAATTTATATATAAATGAGGATTTAATATTTTAAAATACATCAAGAATATGTATTGTTATCCTCTAAATTCACCACAGTTGTATAGTTTTTTCCTGAGGAAAGAACTATTGAATAAGGCTTATAATAACGACTGTTCTAGATCTTGTTTAACAGCAAATTCTTTGATATGTGTTCTAATGATTGGGTTGTTTTGTGGGTTTTTTTCCAGAACTTGTAAATTTTTGAATATTCTCGTTTGCTTAAATGATCATTGAAGCTGGGCTTCCTAGTTGTGTGTGTTGCATGAACTTAGTTTACATGAAGGGCAGTTAAAAGGGCAAAATGATTATTAAATGTTGAGTAGTCAGAAAATAAAGGGTCTTAGGGTAGAAAGAAATAAGCATGACTGCATATATACTTGTTCATGAATGAATTCATAGTAAAGTTCTTAACATAATTGTCTAAGACCTTATATCAATTCTAGTATAGGAAGGCGACATCCTGGTTTGAAGACAGAGGGCTAATACAGGAACTGAGTAATAGTATATCCCTTCTTTCCTTGTGTTCACACTCTTCTGAAACTCTTTGACTTAAATGAATTTATCCAGGTGTCCCTGTTTTCAGGCATGTCATTTACAGGTTACTTGAAAACTATCTTAGCAGTAGAAAAGATTTAGAAAAGCCATTATACTACTAATAGGCTTGTATTAGCTTTATTAGAGCCTCACCTGCTGTTTAAAAAAAAAAAAAAAAAGCTGAAATTTGGAAAAAATATTCCAAGCGGTTAAATATTATTGTTCAGAGCCCCTGAAAACTGGGATGTATGGGTAAGTTAGTTTAAGCCATGCTTATGGTGTTTCAGAAAAGTGTGAACATGTTGTGCAACCCTTGAAAGATAAAGTCCACTCCAGCAGTTGCTGGAATAAATTCAGGAATAAATTTTTCGTGCTCTCAAATACTTGGCTTGCTCTGCTCATTTCTTTTTTGCTTTCTGTTAGATAGTTGCCACAGTGCCCTTGCAGGCTTGTCTAGCTTTTTTTTTTTTTCTCCATTGAAATTTGGATTCAGTAGGTCTTATTCAAGTAGATGTTGTTTTCACAGCGGCTTTGCCCATGGAATTAAATCAGATAAAAGGGTAATAATAAGTCTGCTAATATGGAATAATTTTTTTTTTCCATCTTCATTACTGTACATGTTTATAAGTTCTTAAATGAGTGCTTCTCTAAGAGCAGGTGGAACATGAAAGTCAGTAGTGAGGAGCTGATTTACTTGGTAGCTTTATATAACAGGCAGGCTATTTTAACACTGACTCAGTGCAGTGCTGACGTTTTGCTTTCAGACTGGAGCCGTTATGTTTTTGCCTAGGTTTAGAGGTTGAGCATGCACAAATACGCAGTTAATGATACAGAAGTGCTCCGAGAATCTCAGCATACAATGAGAATTTTAAAAAATTACTTCCTGAGAAGTAATAAAAGCATGCTACTTTTGGCTTTAGAAGGCAGTGTAAGTTTTACTGATGTTTTCATTTTCTTACAAAATCGGCACTCAAAGTATATTTGATTTGAGGAATAATGTTGACATATCTAAAGGCAAGCATGAAGTTACAGCCTGTTGAGCTGCAAGAATCCGTCCAGTTGGACAAGGAATAAAAGTTTCATTACTGGTAACTCTGAAATATTTAACTAGAACTTTAAATAGGCTTCCCTGTTTCCATACAGCAACTTCACAGGTCACACTCTGGATTCCTTATCTCCTCCTGTGTTATACAGCTCACTGCATACTTCTTTCATATGGCATACTAGAGAATGCTCTTCCAGTTTTGTATGCTGCTCGTTTTTCTTTCTATCCACAAAGCAGCCTGATGGGGGGGGGGGGGGGGGGGAAGGTAGATGTTTGCAAAACTGAGTGCTGCAACTGGTTTAGTATTTCCCCATCTCCTAATCTGACACAGAAATAAATGTTACAACTTTTTTTTGTAAATTTAAGGCACACGATTAACATTTCTAAGATATGGAGTATTAGTTTATTTTCTGCTGTTTTAAAGTGAGCTACTGATGCAAGCTTTAAATGATTTCAAAACTGCTTATGTGTGCATTTTTAATATTGTACAGGATTAATTACATCAAAGGGTTGGTTTTCTTTTTTTATGTATGTTTTTTTATTCTCCACTTAGAGAAAATTTTTCTGCCATAAATCAGCTGTTGATTCATGTAATCTGAAGTTGTTTTTTTATGAGTGCAGGTTTAAAGTATGGAATGCATTATCCTACTGGGAATTGTAGGAAAGCAGTGTTAAGTCAGCCTTTTTTTTTCTTCCTCCTTAAATGTCAAAATGATGATATATGCCAGACTCTAATTAAAAATGCTACCTAGTATATAACTCAACACCTTGACAGTAATACTTCAGTTGCTATATTTTATAAGCTTATAAGCTTCTACTTGATTTCAAAATGCTATCTGCTTATAAGTTGTTAATGAAACTGCTAGCACAAAGGAAATATTTCAGAAATACAAAAAACTGTTATACAGCTTAAATTTGGTGAAGTTCATTAAAGTAGATTTTGAATACTTAACAAAAAATGGTGTTAAAATGTCCATTTTTAAATTAAAATAAATTCTTACAAATTTTGTTTTACTATCCTGTCATGATTTAAAAATATTGTGGTGATGCAGCATTCCTGTTACAAATACTCATGCATGTGCAGTGAATGCACTTGAATGCTTACACATATAAGATAAATCCAAATACTGTGATTTCCAGTGATGTCAATGCCAGTTTGTTTCCACGACATTGGATGTTCTTGCTTGCCACTTCAGATGGCCTTCTTTTAAAAACAGTAGGGGGTATCTTAGTACTTAATACTAATCGTTACAAATGTGGTCAATTTTGTCATCTTAACAGGCAGGAAAACATGAAGCCATTGTAAAGAATGTACATGACCTCCTTGCAAAATTAGCTTGGGATTTCTCTCCTGAACAGCTTGATCACTTGTTCGATTGTTTTAAGGTAACTATGCATGCTTTGGCTATATTCAGGAAATGGATTACACTTCCAAGAAATAGCTAAGTCCAGCCTGTTTTGACTACTAGTGAACTAGTCACTGGTGTATTAAGTTTTACAGGCATATGTGTGATGTTTATTTAAAGAGACTTAAGATGTACTCAACTTTAAGACTTTATCTGTAAATTCTAGAACTGCTCAGTTTTTATTTATACGTCGCAAGTATTTTTAAAGAAATACGAAAGCTATTTATATAGTTGCATCTTTATATTTTCTGTGTCATATTTACAGTTCAGATTGTGATGTGTGAAATTAAAAAGTGTAGTTTTCATACTGAATAAAATCTATCTTTAGGCAAGTTGGACAAACGCAAGCAAAAAACAGCGTGAGAAGCTACTTGAGTTAATCCGTCGTCTTGCAGAAGATGACAAGGATGGTGTGATGGCACACAAAGTGCTGAACCTTTTGTGGAATTTGGCTCACAGTGATGATGTACCAGTTGATATCATGGACCAGGCTCTTAGTGCCCATATTAAAATCTTAGATTACAGCTGTTCACAGGTGGGTAATCTGGTATGATTTTGTTGTGAAATTTGTCACTAGCAGTTTCATTTCATAATGAAATGGAAGAATGAGTATTTGGGCATTTATTAAAATGTGACAGTGTATTTTAAATAACACAGTTGGGGCTTTAATTGGAGAGTGAAATAGAGATTTTCCTATCCTGTGTGCAACTACTAAAGCAATTGGCAATATACTATAATAACCATGTGTGAATTGCCAAGAACCCAATCAAATTAAGTAGGTGAAGCATCTCTCCACCCACCTTTTTAATTAGAGAGGTAGGTGTCCTCTATCTTTGCTATTCCCTAAACTCTTTTATGCTAACTTGTCTTTTCAGTAAGTCCTTACATGCCTTTGCTAGGTCTTTTCTGGTATTACCAACAGACTCTGAAAACTACTGCTGTCTTTTTTGGTTGTTTTTTTTTTTTCTTGGTATTTTGTAGCAAGTTAGTCTGACCAATGAGTAGAAACAAGTGAAAGAAGAATAAAAATGCAAATTAATTTAAAACTATTGGTTGTATCTGGCTATAGTTTTTCTTAAATATAAGTGCTTGAGTGGATACGGGAGGCAAAGATATTGTATCACATTAGTACCTTACTAGCATGCAGTCCTGATGATGAATGTGTGCTTCAGAACTCAGTTGAATGTTGTATTTGCTTTGTATATACTATGTTAGAAGCAGACAAGTAGGGGAATGATTATGGTGTTTGAAAAGCACTTAATTGCAAACACTTCTTCTTTAAGGATCGAGATACACAAAAGATCCAGTGGATAGATCGTTTTATAGAAGAGCTTCGCACAAATGACAAATGGGTCATTCCTGCACTGAAACAAATTAGAGAAATTTGCAGTTTGTTTGGTGAAGCACCACAAAACTTGAGGTAAGAATGGAATGCAAATACGGTATTGTCTCTTCAGTGGTGCATGGCGATAGGACAAGGGGAAACATCCACAAACTGAAGCATAGGAAGTTCCACCCAAATGTGCATAAGAACTTCTACACAGTGAGAATGATGGAGCACTGGAACAGGCTGCCCAAAGAGGTTGTGGAGTCTCCTTCTCTGGAGATGTTCAGAACCCACCTGGACACCTACCTGTGCAGCCTGGTCTAGGGAACCTGCATTGTAGGCGGGTTGGACTCGATGATCTCTAGAGGTCTATTCTAGCCCCTACAATTCAATGATTCTGTGTCTATTATAAGTTGAAAGGGTAGGAATGATAAATTTTTTGTGCTTTTTTCCTTTATGGAGGCAGGGAGAACTTGAATTAAATCATTTGAATTTGAAGATGCTCTTGGATTTATTTTAATGTTTATGGACAGCCTTCAGATACATGGTTTTTAGTAAGAAAGCTAACTCTTTTTTTTCTCAAACATGCTTTTACTCGTTTTTGGAATGGTGGACTGATTTATAGATATTTGGATTTGTTGTCTGTTATTTAAGGACTTCTGTGCCTTACAGTGAAATTAGCACACAATGTATAAAGGATAAACATTATTTTGTGTGTAAGTTTAAAAAAAAAAAAAAAGTATATTTGGACTTGGTAATATCTAGGAGCTGGGTTTCATTACACTGTATTTTCTCACTACTGAAATTGAGTGTCTGCAGAAGTTCTTTTATAGCCACCTGAGCCAAGAATATTACATAAATCCTTTGTTTTAATTTTTTGTAAACAGGTAAACTATTCAAGTCAATGTTATTGTCTGCTTTACAAGAAAAATCAAGGAACTAAAAAAACAAACCTTCAGTTTAGCCAGCACTACTTTTTACTGATACCAATTTAAAGGAGCTGTGATAATGTTGCTTTTCTGGCTATTGAAGGCTTCCTTATTAATTTAGTTCACAAGATTTTTTTGTTTTCATGACATTTTAATCCTTTACAGCTTTTCATTAATGATCATTTGATTTTTTTTCTAACAAGGTCATAAAGTTACCCACTTATTAGCACGTAAGTCTGTTTTTTGTGTCTTAGAGTCCTTAAGCTGTTTTGTGCTTGAAGATCTAGGGGAACTGTTTCTATCTTGTTATCAGCTATCTGGTTCCTTGTGGTACCTGTTCAAGTTAGACAGTTCTTTGTACGATACTGTAACAAAGAAGCTTTGCTCTAATTTAGTGAAGTGGAACTCATTCAAAGCACCAATGGAGTTTCTGCTCTGAATTAATCTTGAGAAGAACCTAACTTCTCTTTTTATTGTAGAAATTCAGGTTCCTTGTAAGGCAAGCAGTTAGATGACTTGAATCTGTCTTTTTCTGGTCAGATCATCTATCCATTTGCCACATTTCAAAGAAGCCTTCACAGCAGTAAAGCATCAATCTTATGCAGAATTTGAAAATATGTGGTAGGAAAGCAAACTTTGAATTAAAGGTTTTAATCAAGGGACTTCTCTCTTCTTGTGAAGAAGCCCTTATTAGCAAGATAGGTTTGAGGGAATTCTTTAGTCAGATGTTACTGCACAGGTGACTGAGACAACATAGTGAGTGAAAACATCTTTTTGAAGTAATTAATGACTTTCCACTCCCTCGAACTTTCTGATAACTCTTAACATTGATACCATTTGGAAATTTTAATGTATGCAATCTAATTCAGCAGCTTAGAAGTTTAATTTCTATCATCGTTTTAGAATTTGGGTTGAAAATAATTGTCACAAACATGTTTCATTCTGTATCGGAATCATTTTGCAGAGCTTTTTGCGTGTGACGTTCATTCTGTTATCCACGTACTACTCTTCAATTTATTGACTATTAGAAGTTCACTCCAAAGCAACAAAGGCTGCTGATGGTTTGCGTACATAAGTGTAGATTATCCTATGCCGTTGGTATTATAGAGATTCTTTTAGGGATCACTTAAGTGTTGCTAGTAAATTTTGAAGTTGAGCAAAGTGACAAATTGGTTATACAGTTGCTTTGGCAACATTTAAATTCTGAAAACACTGGCATTTCTTCGTGTAGTTTAGCTTAAGGAGAATTGCCGTAACATTAGAAAGTAATTATTGCGTTGGTGGTAGGATACCTCTTTAATATTAAGGAATAGTCAACTTCATTACTCAGCAGGCTGATTTTTATTGTTTAAACAATTGGTTGTCATATTTTTCTGTGTTGAAGAAGGGGAGAGTCTCCTGTAGGCCAGTCTTAGTTTGACCTGGATCTATCGTAGCAATATGAGATTAGTCTCCAAAATTACTTGTTGAGAAGAATAAACTGAATATTGGTAGGACCTTCTGCAGGAGTTAAGGAGTTTTGTGGCTGCAATGGGGCAACAGTTAATTTGGTCTCAAGTTTTATTTCTTTAAACCTACATGTAGAATTTGCTGGTTTCAGCCTGTTATTTATACTTATAATATCTGTTTTTAATGTTTGATAGCATGTTTTGGTCTAATAGAAGATCCCTCAACTTTGAAAGCTGAGTTATGTGCAGTATTAGGCAAGTTATGTGTGCAGATAAGTGATCTTATTGTTTTGAAATAAATCCATTTAAATTAAGTAGTTGGGACTTCGTCACTCTGAATCGTTTTCTAGCAAATAAAGATGCAGTTTAGTTATTGTATGTTTTTATTAGCATTTCCAAACTATTTTGGCATCTATCTCAAAATGATAATTTTTCTTGCTATACATTCTCTTTTGATATCCACTTAAGAGAACAGCAGTGAGAAGACAGTTTTGCTGTTAACATCAATTTTTCACACTCATCAGCTTAATAGTAAAGCAGTATGTCACAACAAAAGCATCATCAATTAGCCCAACCTTAGATGCTTAAGGAATAATTCTGTGGCTCCATGTGAAGTTTGTTTTAATTGTAGAAAGCAAGCTTGAAAAGTCTTGTCAGATCAGCTTTTTTTCCTGTGCATAGAGACAGTCACATTGCCTCGGACTCCATCCTAGCAGATGGCTAAAATAGCAGTTTATGTGTTCCTCTCAAATACTTTGCAACAACTTGTAGCTCATAACTCAAGTTATTATAATTAAACTTCTTGAACTGGTTGCTAAGCAAAGTGAATCCATGTGTCCAGATTTACTATTTGTGCATGTGATTGAGGGGAGCGGGGAGAAGTGAAAAATACCTCTTGGAAGCTCTACTTAGCTTTTGCAGATAATGCTTTCCTATAGCTGTTTAAGAAGATTGGTACAAATGCATATTATTTTGAGTATATGAGTATATATGCCAGCAGCTTGATTCAGCAAAAAAATATTCACTCTTGTTTGTGCTTGTTCCTTTAGTTGTTAGTTGTTTCATCATATGTATTTCCTGAAGTATCAAAGTTCTTTTTTAATGTTGCCCTTTGTAAATGCATCTTTCCATCTAGAGCTGACCTCCCAGGTAGCCACAAAATAGGCATCCAGTTTTCTGCTTGTTTTACTGCTAGTTTATGCTGAGCGAAGGGATTTGACCAAGCTGGAATGAAGTATAATTGGAAGCTTCTCACAGTGAAAACAAAGGATATTCTTTCTGTATATAAGAAGTTCTTTATGTTTTCTGCCTTTGTGCTTTCGTTTCACTTAAGCTTTTTAACACAATTTCTATTTTAAGTGTTGCCTTTTTGGAAGTATTCTGGAAAACTCTGCATGTTATGCAACTTAATCTTTTGATGATTTCTCTGCTTCGCGTGCCAAATTCTCTTGGTAGCAGATAATATGGCTGGATATCTGTTAATGGCTTCTGTCTTCTAAACCCAGATTGACAGTGCTCTTTGGTCTGATGAATCAATTTAGCTGTTGTTGCATCTACAGTGAAATGTGGTTGTCAGATGCATAATCAGTAACAGCTGGGGCTGAAATCTCTTGCCTTCCCTACTGTTTACCACAAAAAGATGTGGTAACTGTAGAGTGTTGTAGGTCATGTGGTATGTAGACGTAAGTTTCCAAGGAAGGATGAGAGTTCCTACTAGTAGTCTAGTTGGCTAATTCTGGAATCTACTCTAAGTGCTGAAGGAGAGGAGAACAGATCTGAGACCTTGTTCAATTTTTTCTTGGTCAGTCTATGCGATCAGCAGAGAAGCAGTACAACAGATAGCTGCTTTTTTCCCCTCTCTCTCGGGAGAACTGTGCAAATTGGTGTTAGTCATGCAGATGAGACTGAGTGCCCTGATCTGGAGGATTTGAGGCCTTCTGAGGTTATTCTGCAGGGGTGATTAGTCCCACATTCTAGAATTTGATAGTGTTCATGGCATGTAGTTTTGAACTCTAAAACTGCAGCATATTTAGCTGCTCAGATGCTTTGATATTTTTCGTATGTACTGCAGCTGTGCCATCCTTGTTAAGTAACTACTGTTAATAACTGGTAAAACTGGTATTGTTTTCAGAAGAGAAAAAAGAATACTGTCAGAGAATTAATACTCCATATGTTGTAGATAGTTTATCAAAACTTGGAACTTGTGTTTAAGCTGTGGATTTCCTAAATAGACTTATGAACTGTTACATCCAAATCTTCTCTGCTTTTCTGACAATGTTTGTATTTTAATTTCAGTCAAACACAGCGAAGTCCCCATGTGTTTTACCGACATGACTTAATCAATCAACTTCAGCACAATCATGCCCTAGTGACATTGGTTGCGGAAAATCTATCTGCCTATATGGAAAGCATGAGGCAGTATGCTAAAGGTAAGTTTTAAATAAAAATTAGCCTCATAAAATAGTGTGTGAGAGCTCCAGTTGAAAATGGAGCTGAAAGCAGATTCTCATCATGAAGTAACTGTTCATATGTTTATTTTAGAACATTTGTGAGTTTGATAGCCTTTGGAGTGTTGTCAGACTGGTCAAGAAAAACTTAAAATACAACTGTTTTTATTCATGATTTCAATAATGGGGAAGTGACTGTTCTTGTTTATCCGTGGACTGATAATCTTGCCCTACTTAGGCTGGAGTGGTTGTTTTTGTGGAAGGTCCTAATATTAATCTTGGATTTTTTCCACGTCTATTTTGCATTTTTTAGTATCCTTTGAGAAGTTCTTTAATCACTTCTGCTGTTTGTTTTTTTTTAACCATGCGGTACAATTTCTGTTTAGCTGCTTTCTCGCTGTATTTGTTAACAGTAATACTTTGACGGTGCATTGTGCTAGTATTGATATATTTCAGTGTAAACTCAACCCTGCACTTATTATTTTACCTTCTTATCCTTGAAGGAAGCTAGCTTTCTAGATAGTGAAGTAGGGAAATAAGAATGTTGGACAAGGACCTTTCCTGTGATTCTGCACTGCAGTACTGTATGTACTAAACAAAGCCAATGGAATAGAAAAGGAAATTCACCCTGATACATCTCTTTCACTGGCTGAAACTAGGGACCATTCTACTCTGGAATAGCGTGCTACCAGGCTTTCACTTGCATCTCAAAAGAGTTACTTTGTCAGTATATTCTGTAGGAATTTAGTGCTGATTGTTCAGAGAAGACGGAATGTGTTCGTACTGCAAAATGTATTTGTGTGCGGGTATCTTTTCCTATGCCTACACACCTTTAGTTCTGGAATTGATTTAGTTTTGGTGTACTCTAAATATAAATACCTAAGATAAGCCTTTGAAGACTTGTTTTACTAGTGGTGCAATGTGAAGATGATAGCTTCAGCCTGGTACAGGTCAGTGAAAACAACATTTAAGCTAAATCTGTATACCACTGCTATATTTTGCTGTTCAGCGATACATGTGAGAGTTTACCTTAACCAGAGTTGCTTCGTTAATGATAACGTTGTTCTAATTAGTATTAAAATGTTACTAAATGCTTCATTCTCTTCTCAAGCAACAGTGTCTTAAGCTTAATCTTGTCTGAGAAGGTGGAATAGAATGTATATTTTTCTGTGTAACTACTGTAAACTGTTAAGCTATGCAGAAGTGATGTAAAAATAATTCCATTTATAACGAGCTTTTGTGTCTTAACTATATGGATAACTCCATTTTTTTTTTTATTTGTCAGCAACGAAAATCTAGGGCTCAACCTTAGCGTTATGAAGGAAACGTAATCAGCAACTATTTTCCAGTGCTATTTTGTGTTTGTCCAAAAATAGCCTTCACATGCTATTCATATATGAACTGTCATCTATTAGTTTTAATTTTTAACTCTGAAATGAAAAGGTCATTTTTGACAGTATTTACCTATCAAGTGGTCAATGGCTTTGGCAGAAAAATTAAGCTAGTATCTTGCAGACTTTTTTTCTTTGGCCAAAAAGCACATCCCATTTTCCTGTTCCACCCACCTCACCCTTCACACACACTGTAACTCTTAATAAGGTAGTAATTTAATTATCTTTGGCACAGTAGGAATTAAAAATGTGTGGAGTATAACTGGTATGTACTCACAAAGCACATTGAATTGTGGTTTCTTGAGATGAAGCTGCTGCAGAACTTCTTCCCATTTACAACAAAGTGCAAAAACAGAGGAACAGTATTTTTTTGGTTTTTTCCAGTAAGCTACGAATGCTTCATCCTCAGAGAGAGGTGTTCAAGGCCAGACTGGATAGGCTTGCCTGATCTAGGGAGATCTGTACCTGCCTGTGACAGGGTGGTTGGAATTGCATGATCTTTAAGGTCTCTTCCAGCTCAATCTGTTCTGTGATTCTGTGATTTTTATTTTTTTTTTCCTGTTGCCTCTCTCTCTCTACTGAACTTGCTCCTGCCCCTAACTCTTGAGAGTTGGGGAGAAGTCGACAGAGTTCTCTGTGAGATAAGGTGACTGGTATTGTATCATCATCCTAAAAAAGGGCATTGTGTTGCGTGGTTGTTGTTTTTTCTTTTAAATAACCATATGTTGTATCATTAATTTTATATCTCTACTTATTCTATCTCTTCTTAATGTAGAGATTTTCAGTACTTCTTTTGCACTGGTTAATCAAGTCTTGGTGACAAACAGTGCTGTTCAGATGCTGAGTTGATATATGAAAGGTAGATCTTAATTCTAAATACTTGCAATTTGTTTGTAAACTTTGCAAACACCAGACTTGACATAGTTTATCTCAGTAGGTTCGATTTTCTTCATTTACAGTTCTCTTGAGTTTCTTGATTGTCCTCCTTTTGCTGCTCGCTTTTTCCCTAGGTCATGTTTCTGTCTGTTGAGCTGTAAACATTGTACAGAAGCCTAAGGTGTGAAACACCTCATTTTTTTTTTCTCAATTTCTTCTGCTTTTTGCTCAGTGATCAGTTACATCTTAGCTCACAGTTCCATCTTCTTGACTATTTATTAAAGACCTCCTCAAAACTTGAATGAATTGCTAGCCAATTCTTCGTCTTCTCTTTTCTAAAAAAATTTAAAAAAAAAAAATCTAACTGTACGAATGAAATGTAATTATTTATATAAATTTTGTCATGTGATCATCCATATGTGTTTGTGCTTTATTATACTTACATTTTCAACCATGTTTTGATCTGTAGTTTCACTGGTTGTTCCATTGCTCTTCTCTGTAGAGAGAATTTATGAGGAGATTGTGATTGGACTCCCTGTGAGGTGCGTGGTGTAGAAAGCAAATTAAAAGAGAAGCTGAGAATGGAGGATAGTTGTAGAGACTGATTTTTATTTTTTTTTATTTTTTTTTTTTAATTCAGCATTTTTCAGTATTCTTAAGCAATTGCACATCGGCTTTGGGCAATCTTTTATACTTGAGTTCTTCGGTCACTGCCACTCTTGGCTCTTTTCTGTGAATTAATCTACATCCATCAGAAAAAAAAAAAGCCCAGACATTCACTCTCCCCTCCAATAAGAATAACATGAAAAACATGCACTTTAGTTAGTTTTCATTTCTCTGCAACTTCCTTAGTTGTTCCTTAATTTCTTAATTGCCTTAATTGCTTCTTTCTTCTAATACTTAAATATTTTTTATTTGCTAGTTTTATATGCTTTATTTTGCATTTTTCTCACTGTTTCTGTAGTTGCTCATTTATGCTCACTTCATTAGGATTTTGAGGGTGGCCAGAATATTTCCACTTTTCTAGTCATTATGATTTAAGTACTGGTCTTCTGATTTCCCTTTTATTTCATTTTTAAGCTAATGTACCTTTTGTATATTGTGTATGTAGTGTTGTATTTGTGGCAGTTATGTTCCGTTTATTTTGAAACATATATGATGCACTTCAAGTGTTAGACTTAGTGGTTTTTTCCTTCCTTGATTACAGTAGAAAGTGGTGATTTCAGTTCTGAAGATCAGTTTTACCATGAGTGAATGTTACCATGATAAGTCTCCCACAGCTGGGTTGTCTTAGTTAAATGTAGTCTGTATAACTTTCCACATAAGGAGTAGAGTAATTATTTTATAATGGAACTGTCATGCTGAACATGTAGCGTGATGAAATATTTCATAGTAGAACTGGTCAACTGTCAGCCCTGCTTATAGTAAAAGCGTATAACAAAGAAGTGCTTCCTGTTCTGGAGGATTCAAAAATGTACAAATGTCCACTGATTTCCAATTTTTGACTAGGAATTATTATCTTAGCTGCTGAACAAAAAGGATATATATATTTTTTTAATTTCAATTGATTGTAATGTTTTTAAGTTCTGCTTCTGAAGGTGACATCGGTATGCAGTAGTATTTCAACAGTAAGTCTCAGGGTATTCTTCTCTGGAAATATAACTGGCTCTTGATGTAGCTGTTCTTTTCAGTTTGCACGAGGAATTAAAGATGGTAATTGCATTAACAAGTTGAGAGATACCTAGCCTTTATCTCTTATGGAAGAAAAATTCAAAACACAAACTTGTTTGTATGAAGCAAACAGCTGTTTGTTAAACATTACTCTGAGATTTGACAAATTGCAGATAAAAAGTTTTATGTATTATTTTCACATTGTGCTACTTTTGCTTTCAAGCTTGTCAGTATCACAGGGGTTTGTTTTTATCCTTGCAATCTTTACAGTAAGTAAACTTGTCACACAGTTACTTCTTCCATGTGTTCTCATGCTACTTAGAAAAGTAGCTGCATAGCTACTTAGAAAAGAATTAAAGAGCTGGAGTTGTGGTTTTCTCTGGGGAGGAAAACCCCTAACAATGTAAAACAAGCTATGGAGAAGATGTTCAATAGTGAAACTAGAGCATCTTTAGGAAAAAGCCCTGGATAATATGAATGGTGTGCTTTTACTGTGACTGACTTATTTCCCAAAGAAAATGAGTTTAAGGAAAAGTTTGAGTAGAATGCAGATTCTTAATTATTCTGTAATACTTTAATTATACTGAATGATATGCACATGCATCCGCTCCTAGGTATTTGTTGATAAACCTCAGCAGTCTTTTCCTATACTCATTTTCATTTAGAATGTGTATTAACTGTTATCAGGTTTCTGAAAATGATTTTCTTACTACTTCCTGAAAATATATTAGGTTTTGATTGTGTTCAGGCCATGAAGTCTTCAAATAGGTTCTGTCCTTCAGAGTCCGCATGTCTTCTTGGCATGTGTTGTCTGATAAAACTTTTTATATTTGCAGAGCATGGTGAATATGATCCGCAAACTGTAAGATCAGGAAGCAGATACAGTCATGTGCAAGAAGTACAGGAGCGACTTAATTTCTTACGGTTAGTAAGAATGATTAACTTAATCATTCTCTTGACTTCTCTAGGAATATTTCAAATACTTGAAAGAAAGTCGTGGTAGCTGTTTCTCTCATCTTTCAAAACTCAGATGCAGTAATGTACTAAGTGTGGTTTTTTGTTTTTTTTTTCCCAGAGGTCTTCTGTGCTAGTGTAAGAATGAAAATTTATTAGCATCTATGTAATTCAGGACTTTATTTCTGCTGTAAGATCTCTATGGGATATTTCTGTGTCCAGAACCGTACTGACTCAAGTATGGTGTGCATATGTATACAGTTACGTACATATTAAGATAATGTACCTGAAAATTTTAAGTACTCCAAAGGAGATGTGTCCGTATTTGTTGTACCACACCAAATCTAAGTCCATGGTCATAAACTGACATACAACTAAGGTTGTTAGTCTTAGGAGAAATAGGCAAAAATTACTTGAATGACTTTTTAATAGCAGATGTTTGAATGAAATAAAAAAGTAAAGGATCTCTGCTCATGACAGAACTGCAGTCTGTTGATTC
Organism: Alectoris magna; assembly: GCA_030625065.1. Lineage (NCBI taxonomy): Eukaryota > Metazoa > Chordata > Aves > Galliformes > Phasianidae > Alectoris > Alectoris magna. The sequence continues at coordinate 84,388,498 of CM060560.1, forward strand.
TTTGCAGGCTTTCTCGCTGCTTTTTTTTTTTTCTTACTCTGTTCTAGTGTTTGGACAAGTAGAATTAAATGAACTGTTGAGCTGTAAAATCTTCTAAACTTATTTTGAGAACATTTTAAAAATTATTTAAAAACTTCACAGAGCAATTTTTTGTGAATTAAAACAAAGTGTTAAACAGCCACTTAAGTTATAAAGTAGGATATGCATAGCAAACTTGATTTATCACTTTTACTTGGTAAAAATTATATCTTCTTTTTAAGTTCACTAGTTCTTGATGTAAAGGTATTAATAATGCCCCATGACATTTCAAATGCAAAATATGTACGTAGAAGTTTCTGAAGTGGTATCGTAATGTAGTCCCTGTTTTCTTTTACATAAAAAGGATCTTGAATTAAAAAAAAAAGATTCTGAAGAACATTGATTATCCTGTGCTTTTCCTGAAACATTCTTAGTATTAACCTTCCTAATTAGTTTTTAATAGTTCTTTAATAATAATTTAACACAAAAGAAAAACTTAGTTCTAAGTTCTTTCATTTTTGACTTCTGTTCCTAGTTCTGTACCATGTTATTGATGCATCCTTTTGTGATTTTGCTAATGACCGTAGAAATAATTTCTTATGATGTGACCTGACTTTTAAACTGAATTGTTTACCTTAGGAGATGCACATTTTTATATAGTATGTATAAAACACCTGATTTTTTTTTTGTAAAATATTTGTCTAATTTTATTTCTTAATTGGAATGTAATGTTTTGATGCCTGCAGACTTGTGCTAAGAATTCATGGGACTGTGAGAGGGCTGATGACATTAAAATACAGATTTTTAGGATCATACTTTCATGACTGATCGATGTTGTGTGTATATAAAATACATATTCAACTTTTTGCTTGTATTTCTTGTTGAATTGTAACTCCAGATGTCAATTAGACAGTGCTGTTAATTGTCTCTTTGTTTTGCTCAAGATTTTTATTGAAGGATGGTCAGCTGTGGCTCTGTGCCCCTCAGGCGAAGCAAATATGGAAGTGTTTAGCTGAAAATGCTGTTTATCTTTGTGATCGTGAAGCCTGTTTTAAATGGTATTCCAAACTAATGGGGGATGAACCAGACTTAGACCCTGACATTAATAAGGACTTCTTTGAAAATAATGTGCTTCAGCTGGATCCTTCCCTATTAACAGAAAATGGAATGAAATGTTTTGAACGTTTCTTCAAAGCTGTGAACTGTCGAGAAGGAAAGCTAGTAGCAAAGAGACGAGCCTATATGATGGATGATCTGGAATTAATAGGATTAGACTACCTTTGGAGGGTAAGTTAATTAGAGGAAACATCTGGAAGATTAACAGTTGAAGTCTTTTTCAGTCTTGTTTTTTTTAATATATATTTTCAAGAATGTGTAATTTATTAGTTACAGATTTAAATTACAGAAAGCTTATTTTTCAAATTAAATACATGGGCATTGGTTCTGCTGTATTTCTAACAGGTAAGTAAATCGGAGGCTGTGCAGGCTGCTCGGTGAACTTGAGAGCTTGTACATGCACATGAGATGAAAAACTTGGCTATGCTGTTTAGCAAGGAAGGATCATTCCTGGTGAATTTTCTGTAGGTCTCTCTCTCCCCTCCATAATCCACCTTTAGTTTACGTGCTTCATCGTTCCTTCTAATATGGTAAACTGGGATGATTCCAGATTAGTCTGAGTGATGACTGGTTTGATTCTCTCTTGTATCCACAACGTTTTACCTAAACACGGTTATAGCTTTCAATAGAAGCATTGTAGTTTTTGTGTAAAAGCTTTCTGAAACTTGCCAAATCTAGCAGTGAAAAACAGAAATTTGGTGCTTAGTTGTTTTCGGACTTCGTAGTGTTGAAGAGCTACATAGAACCTGCACTAGCACGTGGTATGATTATTGTGGCTGTTTTTTGGACAACATGCTGTTTATAAAGCAAGAGTCTTCAGTAATTTTGGCTGTGCTTGTTGAATGTTTAGGTTTTTTAGTAATCATAATCATTGTTATAATGGTCAAAACTAAAGTAGATAAAGATTTTCTTGCAAATAAGTTTGCATGCAGTGGTTGAGTACATAGTGCCCATGTAAAGCTAGACACAATTATAGCGTATATTAGTTGTGGAAATCAACTTATTTGGCTCTGCCCAACTGTTTGGCAGCATGAGAACTCACGATGCTTTAGACCAATATATGCAGAGGCCCCTGTCCGGTCTGCTTTCAGTATCCATTCTGACCTGATGAATAGTAATGAAAACTTAGATTATCAGGTAAAAAGAATTCAAGTCCTTACATCCCAGCCACCCAGCCCCAGCCATCTAAAATACTTCAAAACTCTGTTTTTTTTTTTATCTTTAATGTAATTTGTTTAAGCTTTTGTTTTATAATGCTGTTCCTATTATTGTAGTTTAAATGCCTAGGTATCCTAAAGGAATGCTAACAGAGCTTACAAATCTAGCTCATTTAAATAGAGCCAAATGTATGTTACTTGAAGACAGACTTGAATGCTGTTATTTTAACAAGTTGTTTTATTCTCTGAAACAAGTGAAAATGAAAGTGTGTGAACATGACTATTTGAAGTCTACTTTCATTCTATTTATAGAAACATCAGCTTTTGTTGTGAACTCCCTTAAAGTACTAATTTCTTAATTTTGACTCTGGCACAGTTAACTTGTGTAATTTGTATTGGTTGTATATAACTAAGAATTTTATCCATATGTAAGTCTTATATGTTCAACTACTGTTGTGTTAAAATTCTTGTGCGTAGTCATTTTGCTTTTAAATTTTATACCAGAAAGTTGTAGCATGTTCTAATACTTGTTGGTTGATTTGTTTGTTTTTTACTATGATAGGTTGTGATTCAGGGAAACGATGACATCGCAAATAGAGCAATTGATCTTCTTAAAGAGATCTATACTAACCTTGGTCCAAGATTACAAGTTAATCAGGTAAGATTATAATGTACGTTATAATATGATAGGGAAAAAAAAAAACAGAAGTAAAATTCAGTGCAGTATTTTTATACTTGAAAGTTTGAAATCAGGGAATTTTTTCCCTGTTTTAAAAAGTATACTCAGAAGTCCCGCCGTCAGATATGGAATTAAGAGCACCAGCATGTTTGTTAGCTAGATATGTTGTGTGTTGTCACAAGCTAGTCTAATATTTTTATGTTTTGGATCACAGTGTCCCATATAATTGTCAAGCTGAACTCTAGCAAATCTGATGTTTTCTCCCTCCATTAGTATTTGCTGGGAGAGAGATTTCAGTTGGGGGGGGGGGAGGAGGTAATCAGGGGAAGTACAGTGTTGGGATTTAACAAATTTGTGGTTGGAATATTGTCTAGACAATCTCCAGTTGGTAGCCTGCCAGTTATATTTCTTAAAAATCTCATTATTTGTGCTCAAAAAAACTCCTATATAGTCTTCAGTGCTGTAGTGGCTGAAAACTTGGTAGATATGCATAGATCTGTCCATCTGCAAGTGATTACATCAGACATTTCTAGGAAATGTTGGTTTTACATAATGTACATGCACGTATTGTGCTTCAGTGTGCTGGTAATTCCTCTGCTCCTGAATTGCTGCCAAGAAAAGTGAATACTGGATTGGGTTTACTGCCGTGACTGTGATGTAATGTAGTCTCCAATAGAAATCCTTTTCTCATGCCTGGAAATTTTTGCAGACCTTCTACAGTGATACGGCAGGTTGCGTGTCAGTCTAGGGTAGATGCAAGGTGATGCTGTGTTAGGAATCAAGCAGAAGGAAAAGTGTCCAGTTTAGTTATCTGTGTACATACTTCCACTTTTTCTGTTGAAGGGCAGATTTGCACTCTGCGGTAAGAACTACCAGCGACCTGTGCAAGATTTTGAAGTGCGTATGAAGTTAGAGCTCATCATCAATGGGAGCTTATTCTAAAGTGGAATAAAACAACTTTATAGAGTTATTTACCTTTGCTTTACCTTATATGATTTGATTATCCAGGCGAAAGAGATTTTTTTAGCATTTCTTGTAATTACGAACATTTTTATGTCATTAGGTAGTGATTCATGAAGACTTCATTCAGTCCTGTTTTGATCGTCTCAAAGCCTCCTATGATACGTTATGTGTGTTGGATGGAGATAAAGATAGTATTAATTGTGCAAGACAAGAAGCAATACGAATGGTGAGAGTGTTGACTGTTTTAAGAGAATACATAAACGAATGTGACAGTGACTACCATGAAGAAAGAACAATTCTACCTATGTCAAGGTAAGTGTGAAAACGGACTAAAATGTTATGAACATCTTTGTGACTTTATTTTCTAAAGGGTTTCTGTTCATGGGGTGTATTTAGAGAATTTCAAAATTCTGTTATCTTTGTACTAAATTTTGATCTGTAGTTTAAAAAAAAAAATACTTGACGGATCTTGCAAATACGGGCATTCTGCTATGTGCATTAAGGGAATAAGAGACCTGAGAATAACGTCGTTTCTGGTGTTTTGTTCTATAACTGGCACAGTATATTTTGTGGCTCAATTGTTTACAATGTATTTATTTTTCAAATCGTTAACGCAAAAGCAGTACCTTTCTTTAAATTAGCGTGGCTGAAACCTCATTGTTTTTCGTACAGTCTTGTCATACAAAAATACATTGTGAACATGTATCTTCCACAGTTGTTTAGAGATGCTGATCTTGCTTTGCAAGCTTAAATTTAGACACTAAATGAAATATTCCCAGAAAATGGGAGATAGTAGAATGGCACTTGTAAAGTATATACATTTTCTGTGTATTTTCACTCTTCTGTTTGTAAAGTAAGTCCTTGAATGAGAACCGAAATCCTAGCTATTCCTTCCCTAACTCTGTCCTTTGTACAAAGAAGAGATAAGTGATTTAGTCTGATGTTGTGTGGATGTTTTCACAAACAATTCATTTCATTGGACAGGAAAGCAGAAGAGAGGACTGCTTCATATGCTGCACGTGGGAAGAAATTCTCAAAGTTATGACACTGAGATTGACTCTGATTTATGATGTGGTTAATGTAATTCTAGTAATGGTGGGGGTTTGTTGTCACCCTTCTTACATTTCAAATTTCTTTCAGGGAAATTGAGATCCCATTTCTTCCTGCTGTGACAGAAATTATGTTTCTCTTACAGTATTTTTGTTGTATACGTTGATAAGTCCTGTGTTCTGTTGTTCATTGCAGATCATCTTGTTTATATGGACTGCTTATGTGATTAGACTAATTTTTTTTCATATGTGTTGCTAACAAGAAGCTCTTATGAGAGATTTTGCCTTTTTTTTGTTGTGTGGGATTAGTTGGGGGTTATCTGGGCACACATTTAAAAGCAGATACCCTATCATACTAAGTGTGGTTACTAGTATTGTGAAAATATTTATTCCTTTTCTGACATTTATTTTTTTAAAGCATTGCGATTTTATAAGCAGACTTCTAATATAGAACTTTTAAAAGCTTTTGATAGAAGGTGTATTCAGACTTGGTGACTGGATGGCTTTGTCTGATCTTGGTATTTTTTAAAACTTTACTGTTAACTGCACTGCTACTAAAAGAACAAAGCATAGTTTCCAGTTTCTATTTCCTTTTGATTAGGAAATTACAAACAAGAAAGGGAATGTAAAGCTTTATAAAGGACTGGATATGCTCCAATTAGTGTTTCTAACCTGACTGTAAAATTGACCATATTTTAATGTGCTTTTGCAGCTTCTTGAAGGTTACTGTGTGTGTTAAGTTTGCACAATTACTGATGCCTTCACAAAATTTTCTGGAGTATACCATCGTATGTACAGATTTGATGTCATAATATCTGAAGCACAAAATACAGAAGGAAAAAATTAACTTACTTTATGAGTTCAAAGGAACTTTATCTGGTTTGTTTATTTTTAGAGCTTTCCGTGGGAAACATATCACACTGGTAGTTCGTTTTCCAAACCAAGGCCGTCAGGTGGAAGATTTGGATATTTGGTCTCACACAAATGACACAATTGGCCAAGTGCGGCGTTGTATACTCAATCGCATTAAAGCCAACAGTGCTCACACAAAAGTAGAACTGTTCATTGGTGGTGAGCTGGTGGATCCTGCAGATGATAGAAAATTAATCGGACAATTGAATCTCAAAGATAAAACGGTAAGTGTTGCAAGTTGATATTTATGTAAATTAAGATATCGCTTGTCTTTTCTAAATACTTAAAAAGTGCCATGGACAGAATCGCTTATTCTTGTGAAATAGTTCTGTTCATTCTTATAGCATGCCATTAATGTTATACTAGATGATTATTTAATAAAGAATTTTCATTTTTGCATAGAATTAAAACTGTGATTATGTTTTGCAGCTAATTACAGCTAAGCTTACACAGATAAATTCTAATATGCCCTCAAGTCCTGATAGTTCTTCTGACTCTTCAACTGGTTCTCCGGGCAACCATGGCAATCACTACAGCGATGGTCCAAACCCAGAAGTTGAAAGCTGTTTGCCCGGAGTGGTAAGCGTGCACTGAAATAATGGTTTTTAAATGTTTTTTCCTCTCTGCTTTGTCTTTAACTAATGAATTTTATGTGTTGTGTTTTTATTTGTTTTTTAATTTATTTATTTGCTTGTTTTAAGATCATGTCACTGCATCCTCGATACATTTCTTTTCTTTGGCAAGTTGCAGACTTGGGCAGTAGCCTAAATATGCCACCTCTTAGAGATGGAGCACGTGTTCTTATGAAGCTCATGCCACCAGGTAAAACTTAATTTCCTTCTGTTTTACTTTAATGACTGCATTTCTTGCCTGTTACATAAAAATTAAGGCTGAAATATTTTATATTTTCTGCTAATTTATTGGATTTTTTTAAAATTCATTACTTTTATGCTAAATGGGGTTGTAGATTTATGTCCTAAATTTGTTATTTCATGTCTTAAAAATGTACACAGTTTGCAGTTGACAGTGAGATTTGATGCCACAGAGCAATGAAAAGGGAGAGAAGCATTGTATGTGGAGAGATTTTGTGCTACTAATTTAGCTTGATCACTTTTTTTAGTGACAGAAATAAACATTGCACAACCTTTCGTAGTCTGATCTTGTCTGTCATTCACATTTTTTTGCAACTTTTCTGACATTCTGAATTTTTTTCATATTGTTGTGAACAGTACTGGCTTGTTCTGAAGTAGCTACAGTACATGACGTTTATAAGTTGTCTTTGTATTGCAGATAACACTACGGTTGAGAAACTAAGAGCTATTTGTTTAGATCACGCAAAACTTGGGGAAAGCAGCCTTAGTCCATCCCTTGACTCTCTATTTTTTGGTCCCTCTGCCTCACAAGTGCTGTATCTAACAGAGGTTTGTGATATTTTACTTTTCTTTTAAAAATAAAAATCTTCAACTTTTTTTTAACTATCTTTTCAATAAGACTGTGAAAGCCTGGAGTAAACTGGTGTACAGTCAATGCTATCAAAGCATTGCTTAAAATGTATTCCAGCATAGTCTGTGTTTAACCACTTACATTCAAGCAAGTGTATCTATGTTAATTAACTCTCCCTCTTGTTCTACAGGTAGTTTATGCCTTGTTAATGCCTGCCAGTGCACCTCTGGGAGAAGATGCCAGTGACTTCCAGTACAACTTCTTAAAAAGTGGTGGTTTGCCTCTTGTATTGAGCATGCTGACTCGAAATAACTTCCTGCCAAATGCAGATATGGAAACTCGAAGGGGTGCCTACCTTAATGCTCTAAAAATAGCCAAGTTATTGCTAACAGCAATTGGATATGGCCATGTTCGAGCTGTGGCAGAAGCTTGTCAACCAGTTGTGGAAGGCACAAGTACAATTTCACCGGTAATATAAATCTTCCTTGATGCACATAACAATGTCTTGTGACCTTATATTGTCTGCAGCAGTATATATTTACACTCCATTGATAGTCTCTTTGAATGGCGTGTGTACAAAAAACTTCTGGTACTTTTAGATAGTGTTGTCTGATGAGTCTTAAAAAGAGAGACAAAGCCCTGTTTCATTCAATCTGTGAAAAGTTAGGTATGAAATTTGCTGGCCTTTTATATGCTTTTCAACAGTTTACATTTACCAGTACAGGTGTCTTCCAGTTTTCAAATATGTCTATCCCATAAACATCAACTCAGATTCTTTTGGGCTGTTAGAGTATGTTGCAAAGTTAAGTGATTATAGTAGAAAGGTGTCCTACACTAAGGTGTCTCAGAATTGGAAAGGGCGAGTGAAATAACAGTTCAGATCACCTCAATGATATGTTTAAATTAGTGGAATTTGTGCCTGTTCAGTATGGTCCATTAATTTTTCTACATCTGAACAAATATGTTGTAGGCCAAGATTTTGTTTCTGCGCTCTTAGAATTAGCCTCTGGCAAAAAGCTCAAAGCTTCAGAGCAGTTTATATCAGAATATTTAGCAAGTTTCTTCTTTGAAGCAGAGAATTAATTTCCCCTTATATCTGAAAAATAAGTACCTTTTCTGCTTATGTGCGTCTGTTGGAGGATACCAAATTCATTCATTTTCAAAGAAATCAAGAGCCTTGATGACTATTAAGAGGTAAAGAAGTTTTAATGTCTCATGTGAATATATTAGAAACATCTTGAAGAAACTTGTTTGCCACGCTAGTCTTCATGATAAAATGAATAAAATGTACTGCCACATTTTCTTGTGCTGATTAAAAAGGCAGTTTGGAACACAGCATCAGTTTGGTGTCTTAATACACGTTTGCAAGTGATTTATGCTCACCATTTATGTGATTGAAACCTTTGTCTGTGACAGCTGATGTTCACTATATAGAGCTACAAACATCTAACTTTATTATTAACTGATTTGTTGTAAAAAGCAATTCTTCCAGCTGTTATCATTGTCCTCTTTGAAGGACTTGGGTCTCGGTACTTCTAACTGCTGCAGAACCAGTAAGCTTATTCCTTGAGATGGAAGTGGGATTTCTAAATATTTATCACCTATTGTATCTAAATCAGAAGAAGCATAGCTTAACTTTCTGCTTTGGCTTTCCAGCAGTACTTAAGAGAGTGAAGAAACAAAGACTTTGCCTACAGTCTTCTTGTTATCAGTCCGCTGCTATCACTAGGGCCTGTTAAAGGCAATTGCAGTATTTTCTGTCTTTCATTGAATGTTGTTGAATCAATAAGGTAGTTAAACATAACATTCTGGTACCTAGATCAGTGAGTTGTCCCATGTATGCATGACTCTTATAACCTGCTTCTGACAGCTAATTGTCAACTCTGTTACTGTCTTCAGTGGGAGTTCTGTGATTTTGTTCCCTGAGTTGAGTATCTTAGTGAAGCTGATACAGCAAAGGGATGTGACCAGTGCCAGGCGTTACAGAACAACTTTGTAGTGTCTTCTGAGCAGCATCTGAGAAAGGTTTTTTTGAATGGAGTTGTACTAAAAAATGGGTAACCCTTTTGTACGAGAAATATTAACTTCTAGCCACAGCACAGTCTTTTCAAACAAATTTGTATAAAAGGAGTCCTTTCAGGTTTGAATGGTCAAGGCTGTGAAGTCAGACTAAGCTTCATGCTCAAACCAATACTGAAGGAATAAAAGCTTTTCTTGCTGCTGTTTATCCAGTGAAACTATGGTAAAAAGAGGACAGCAAATTAAGAGCACTGTTGAGAATTCTGTTTTAACTTAAAAGCTTATAATGGTACTTAATTATAGTGAGCACTGCAGCTATGTTCTCTCTAGATGCTATTAGATAATCTGGAGGTAGACACGTTTTGTTTTTTTTAACAAACCTTTTCTTTCCATACATTAACAGAAAGAGAAGGAGGCATTGTAATTAAACATGTTCCGTTAACTTGAAATAATTGGGCCAGTGACGAGTCCCTAAATGTAAATAGTTTCAAGTCCTCCTGGCTTCGTGATTTTGCACCGTAGCATACATACAGTGAATCTTGCTATGTGATTATATCCATTAAAAAATGGTTTTTTTCTTAGTTTATAATTTCTGTAAGAAGTTTTCCATGATCTTGCCTACTATTAATAAATTATTTTAAGTTTATATTTTCATATCACATTACTTTCTTTTTTTTTCCCATGTAAGAAATAAGAAATCCTTTCTTACAGATAAACCAGGCTACACACGACCAGGCAGTGGTGCTACAAAATGCCCTACAAAACATTCCTAATCCAACTTCAGAATGCATGCTAAGAAATGTAGCAATACGTCTTGCACAGCAAATATCTGATGAGGTTAGTGAATTCCTTTGTGTATATTTCCTCCGCCTCCTCACCCCCAATCGGTTTTTTTAATGCTTAAATTTATAACTTTGTAATAAATGGATTTTCCTCCTACAGTGTCATAGAAACTTATAAGTACCATTCACATGGTTAATAAGCTGTAAACTGTTTAAAAATAATTCATGAGCAGGTTCCATATGGAATTATGAGATCCAGTCTAATGGCATGATAGATGCTTAAGTGAGATAGGTTCTGCACAAGCCTTTTAATGGATTGTGAATATTGTTGCATTAGAACTTCAGAAACATATTGCAGTGGTTTTAAACAAGTTAATTATGTTGCAGGTGTTTTGTTTGTTTCCAAGAGCATTTTTGTGATATTTACTTCTTGTTTTGGTCTTTTACGCTTTGGTTTCTAAGTAATTTACTTCTCTTGAGGAGAAACACAGAGAACAGGAGGAAATTTTAAATACGAGTTGAAATGCTGGAAGATAAGTGTGAAATGTCTACCAGCGTATCTTTAAATACTGAAAGTCCTTTAACGACGCAAGTGAGAAATTTGATTGTGGAGCTGTGTAAGGTTAAACAATGTTCTTTTAAAATAGAATCACAGAATCACGGAATTGTAGGGGTTGGAAGGGACCTCCAGAGATCATGGAGTCCAACCCCCCTGCCAAAGCAGGTTCCCTACAGCAGGTCGCACAGGCAGGTGTCCAGGCGGGTCTTGAACATCTTCAGAGAAGGAGACTCCACAACCCCCCTGGGCAGCCTGTTCCAGTGCTCCATCACCCTCACCATAAAGAAGTTCTTGCACACATTCGTGTGGAATTTCCTATGCTCCAGTTTCTGGCCGTTTCCCCTTGTCCTGTCTCCACACACTGCTGAAAAGAGTCTGGCCTCGCCACTTTGTCCCCCGCACCTTAGATATTTATAGACCTGGATCAGGTCCGCTCTCAGTCTTCTTTTCTCAAGGCTAAACAGACCCAGTTTTGTTCATTGAGCTCCTGTATGATACTATATGGTATGACCAACTCATTTGGAGTTGAGTCATGTTAGTGAATACATCAGTAAATTTTGCTGAATTGAGTAGAAACTAAAATCAGATCCGCTACAACTGTTTTCAAGGTAAATTGACAAGCTTCTTTTTCCCGTATGGAAGCAGCAAATATTGTTTTTCAGTATGGTACAGAATCTCTGCAAAGCTATCTTCAGAACGTTTCTAAGACACCTAAATAAAAGCGATCTTAAATTACCATCTTTATGCTGAAAAGCATACGGCAACTCTTATGAAGAAAGAATACTGTCTAAAGAAAGCACACTGTACTAGACTGTCTGAGCCATCTGTCTTCCATTAGTGGTGGTTTTACATCCATAGTTGATTTTATGTGTAAAAATCAGCCAGCTGAACTCCAATTTCATTCCACAGAAGTCTCCTTTGAGGTGAAGTATGGATGAGGCACATCAGAGCAAACAAAAACTGAATATCTTTTGCAAGTGGATACACAATGTTACTGTTACTCTCTCTAATGTTCTGAAATAATTAAAACTGGTATAGATCTTGATATTGTATATGCTCTGTTTTCATGGTCAGAGACTTCCCTCTTGACCTCCCAATTAAAAATAAAAATAGAAAAATCTGGCATTGTTTCTATATCTGCCAGACAGTGCTATTTAAAAAAAAAAAAAAATAGTTTGTGACAAGGGTGGAATACCTGTCTTCTAGCAACTGCTAATGTTTGATAGCAAGAATGCATGTTCAAGTCTCTTAATGAGATTAGCTTATTTGTTAAGCTTTTAGAGTTTCATTTTATTATTAACTCAGACTGTTAGAAAAGTAAAATTTGAAACTGAGAGTTGTCTGTCTGTTATTAAAGATTGCTAAGTGTTCAGACAATTTGAGTTTGAATGTAGACTCAAGTTGATGCAAACTTTATGTAATGACAATAATCATGACGCAAACAACACCATTTCTGCCCAAGTGTTTATGTAAATCAGTAGGAACTGCAGTATATGAACTCAGACTATGCCCTAAAGACTGAGGAGTGATTCTGCATCCATAAGATATGTAATCTGCATTGTTACTCTTTTAAAACCCTGTGTAACTTGAAAACTAGGGAATCCATTTATGTATTAATCAGGTACTTGATAAGCTTTAGTTTGTCTAGCTATTAACTGGAATAGGGAGTAATAAGTCAGGGGGCGAGCTGTCAAATAACTTAAACTTGTTATGTTACTTCCTATGATGTATGTCTTCCAGGTGTGTGCTTGTTTTTGTTGTTCTCAACTCAAGGAATTTAAGTATAAGCAAAAGATGAAACATTTGTTTCAGTCATCCCTGAAGTAGCCAATGGCTTGTTCTCAAAACTTAAAACTTCATTTGGTTGTTGTAACCTCATGATTTAAGATTCTGTGATACATCTAAAATACATGCTTATTTTTTTCTCTCTTCCCCATCTCCCCCCACTCCCCTTCCAGGCTTCAAAATATATACCTGATATCTGTGTTATTAGAGCAGTGCAAAAAATTGTCTGGGCGTCTGGTTGTGGGTCAGTCCAACTTGTGTTCAGCTCTAATGAGGAAATCAGTAAAATCTATGAAAAGGTAAGAATTTCTTTTTCTAAATGAAGGGATAGTCATAAAAAAAGAGTAGGGCCCAGCCAGTTCAGGGTTAGGAGTATTATGAGGTTTTAGGTAGTTGTCTTGATTATGTATTTTGTAGTCTAGTATTGTGTGTCAGGTGTCCTGCAGCTCTTTAATTTCCTATTCTGAATTCCTTTTCTCTGTAACTGTTGCATTGTAGCTCCAATCTAGTGTCAGTTCAAAAAAAACGCATCTGTTCTGTAAGCCGCTATAACTTGTTTCCAGCAAACTTAGGTTCCACACCCAAACAAGAAATAAGTGCTTCTTGCAATGCTCATTTCTCCTTATCTTCAAATTTAAAGGTCTATTCTACAAAAATTGATTTAAAACATATGCAGTCTGCAACAAGAAACAGGAGCTAATTTGTCTGAAAATGATGCTGAAGCACTGGTGAAACTCTGTAAATGATAATCATGTTGGGTTGCTTTGGTTGTTTTTTTTTTTTTTTGCTATTTTTATTTCGTTATACAGATAGGTAAACCCTTTTCATGGTTTCACACATTGTGTACAGTTTGGAGTTGGGTGTATTTCATGATGATACCACACTGTATTTAACAAATGTTTACGGTCACGTGAAACAGTAAACCCTGCTTTGACTGTAATTTATGTTTTTTGTTGCTGGTCTCTGAACTTGTCTTAAAACATTAAATTTATTACTTTCTTGAAAGTAAAAGTGAAAGCAATATGTAGGTAGATTTTATTCTGGATGTATTATTAGCTGTTGTCTTTAAATGATCTGTTAGAGTATTTACTTGAGCAAAATGTAATACCTTTCTGTTTAGCTTATGTAGGGAATATGATATCATCTGTTCGTATGGCTGCTAGAATGACTTCATGAAACAAGTAATTTCCCTTCCCCCTTCCCCCCCTTTTATTTTTGAGGAGATAACTTGCATTTAAATGCACACAAAGATGTGTTCTTACATCTGTACATTTGATGTACATATTGAGAGTGGTAGCGTAGAAAAGAAAATACACTTGACCGGAACTTAATAAAATCATGGGCACGTTTCTCATTTTCTTAACATGCTGACTAATGTAACTTCTTTTGGTAGAGTTGAGAGCATGCCCTGTACTGTGGGTTTAACCATAGCAATGTTTATTTCCTATTTGGCTCAGCAATAAGGTTGCTCAAGGGTAATGCAGGAAGACTTTATCTTTTATTGCAGCTTAAAAATACTCTGTTAAGTCATGACTGCTCTTCCTCTTTGACTAACATTGTTACAGCATTAACTTCAGTTGTTTATCACATATAAAGCATTCTTTTGCCACCAGGTGTGTCTTATTTACTGCATTTGTGATTTTAGGATTAAGTAAAGAGGCATACAAACAGCATTTTTGATTTGATTTCAATATCTTGCTTTGTTTCTGACATTATTCTGGGTGAGAATTTTACAGTTGAATTCTGTAAAAAATATTTTCAAGTGATCATGGTCTTAAAATATATGAAATATAAACTGTGCGTAGATCTCAAGAAGAGCTTTTCAGTATTTCATAATAACACTGTTACTGGTTATTCTTCAGAGGTTTTTTGTTTGGTTTTTTAAATTTTTTGTCTGCTTTTATACGGACATTTGTAATAAATGACAGCTGCATTTGGTTTATTTCCTTTTTCCTTGACATAAAATTCAAAGGGAAAAACTGGTTAAAAGAACTAATAGGAAGTGAGAGTGAAATACAATTAAATAACATTGGTAGAAAAACTTATCACAGAAATAGATTAGTATGATGCAAGAAAAGATGCATTGTTTATCTAAGACATTGCATTTAGTGTCTGGGCGGGAGAAATAACTCCTACACTAGTTTTTTTAAAGATTGAATGTACAGGTGACTAGAAAATGCTGGCGTACACTGAGAGGAAAAAATGATTTAAGAAAAGCTTTGTTTCCTAAGTTGACGAGTAAACTCTGTTTTATTTTTTTATCCTTAAATTGTAAGAACATTTTGCTAAGTCAGTGAGGCAGAGATTTAACATTAAATGTCAATTCAAGGAAAAAAAAAAAAGTGGGCTAAATTTTGTGAAATTAGGATTAAACAACTCTTCAGAATAGTCATGTCAACTGTGACTTCTGAAATAAGGTTTGTGAGCACTTCAGGAAGATTCTGAACTACACTGAATTCAATTAAACTAAAAAATCAGGGTAAATTATTTTGAGAGCATAGATTTTTACAGAAATTCTTCTGCCTACTGCTTCAGAAAATGTATGGCTGTCTTCTGACTGGTGGATTTAGAAGACTAAACTCTGCTTTTTGTAGTATTAAACATCTTGTTATTACCTCAGAGAAGGCCCATAATATTGAAGTACTGAAAGTATTGTGTTTATACAGACCAGTCAGTTCCTGTTGATTGAGTGTAGACAAATACTTCAAATATGAAAGGTACCTTACATTTCTTCTAGATCCCTGCCTGCTTGCAGAAATAATTTTTTTTCTAAATGAGGTTTCAGTGCCAAGCAGACATAGTCTGGAACTTGTTAAGTCTTCTGCTTTTAATTTCATATTTAGAGACAGCTCAGAATTTCCACATCCTTCCACTTCAGTAGTAGTGACCTTACCTACTTTGTCTTTACACAACTAAAATCAGTGTTTTTAGTTATCTATTCAGTACTGTAATCCATTCTTTCTGCCTGTTTAGTCTTTCATTGTATAAAACAAATACATATTTAATTCATAGAACCATGGACTTTTTTAGGTTGGAAGAGACCTTAAAGATATCTGTTTCCAACCCCCAGTTCTTGTGGTTAACATTGCTAACCTGCAGCCAAGATTACCAATGATTTAAGATTGAAGCCTGCTCACATTCCGTTTCTTCAGAACTTCAAGCTAATTAATTTTGGCTTAGATGGAGAAGAGGGCTTGCTTTTATTCTTAAATCAGTTATTTTGTATAACTGCACTAAAATCAACTCGCTACGTGTTTAATGGAGAGAATAATCTATGTACTAATTAGAAATATCCTTTCGTACTTCAAAAATCACCACAGCAGCTGAAAATTAGTAAGTAAGCAATAGTACTAAGTGATGAAACTTCTACCTACAGACTTTCTATTTAACTTTGGGCACCTTAAGTTTGTGATTTGGATCCTTCTTTGAAAATCAGAGTGCTGGAAGTTCAAGGCACCTGGCATGGTGCTTTGAATAGCACCTGAGTGCATAAAAAATGTGGTGTTAATAATCACTGTTGTCAACAAATCCATGGTTTGAGTATGTAGTTAGAATATATACCTGGAAGCTGCTGGGGTTTCTCTGGATTTTTTTTCCATGCCTACTTTGTGTTCTTTTTGTTTATTTTCACAGACAAATGCAGGAAATGAGCCAGACATGGAAGATGAACAAGTTTGCTGTGAAGCATTGGAGGTGATGACCCTATGTTTTGCTTTGATTCCAACAGCACTGGATGCGCTAAGTAAAGAAAAAGCATGGCAGACGTTTATCATTGATTTGCTATTGCACTGTCACAGCAAGTAAGTTTTGTTGTTTTTTTTACTTGTGTATTATTTTCGAGTATCGCATGTATATATATCCTACACATAGAGAAGTGGCTTATTTTAATAATTTTTCATCAATCATCCTGATTTACTGTTTAGCAGTGTATAAATCTGTAATTTGAATACTTAACATAAGGTGATAGTGTCCAGAGAAGCATAACTAAGCTGGTAAGCTGGAAGTTGTGTCCTGTGAGAAGACTGTGAGGACCCTTGAGATAGGCAGTCTGGAGGAGGCTAGGAGGCAGCTTCCAGAGGAGGGGACAACAGCAAGGAAGGTTCCAGTTGCTGCACCCTGATCATCAGTGACTTGTTGCATGGGAATGGCACAAAGCTATGTCAAGGAGTGAAGACTGGACGTTAGGAACAATTTATTTACTGTAAGTGGTTAAACTCAGGAGCAGGCTTACTAGAGGGGCATCAGTGTTCAAGAAGCAATTGGTCAATGCCTTCGTTAGTATGCTTTATCTTTTGGTTAGCCTTGAAGTGCTCAGGTAGTTGGGCTTGATGATCTTTGCAGATCCCCTCAAACTGAACTATTCTATTCCATTAGTCTTATCTAATGTGTACTCTTAAGAAGGATATTGGCAAGCTAAGTGATTGCTTGATAATAGGTAGCTTTAGAATTCTTAATTTATTTAGAGTAAGATACGAGGTGATTTATATTGTTCACGATTTCTGAAAACTACAGTAGGAAGTTTAAATTAAATACAGGAAAACTTTCAAATAAATGCTTTCTTTCTGGTAAGTAAGGACAAAATACAGTCCTTTGAGGAGAGGGGAAGAAGATTTAGTCCTTTGGTTTTCTTGCATGAGAGTGGAAACACTTGTGACTCTTTGTGTTTTATATACATTTGTATAAACCTGTCACATTGGAGTTGTCACGTGGTACAGTGCTTGCATCTTGGTTGAACCCTCAGCACTGAGGGGACGTGTTGCATGTCTTGTGACTTTTAGCATGTGAACTACAATTAATTTCTTGTGTCTCTGGTGAGACTGGATTGTTACAGTGAAGATCCACAAGCTTTATTATTGGTTTATAACCTGTTATACAGAATGTTGCATTGAATAGCTTCACTGAAGCTTGTTATTATTGCTTAAGTTAGAAAACAAACTTTAGTTACTTTACAGCACAACGTAAAGTATTAAAATAGATACTGACAAAATAGCAATGTTTTGTTTTTACAAATAAAATAGTGCCGAAGATGACTTGTTACCATTCTTAATCTTTGAAAATAGTGGATGTTCTTTTCAGCTATTTCTGTTCTGGTTCTATTTCCTTAAGTAAGTGAACTGTTAGTTCAAATGGGGACCCTCTAAATCTGTACATGTCAAGTAGTTTAGTCTTCACGTTTTTTGTGCAGATTCCTTTTAACAGAGTACATGACTGAGGTAGAATGTACTTCTGGTAGAACTTAGTCTTGATTTACAGATTCACAAAACCGTGACAGTTCTTCCTGTCTCTTCAAGTGGTTAATATCCTTGCTGATTTGAACTTTGTCTGAAATTTGAATCCCAAATATTTCATATTGTTATGCCTTGTGAATAGTTCATTGTACTTTCCTTCCTAAAATACTGGAATAAACCAGATTGTTCTTCAAGCTGGGACTTCTCTTTGCACATGTTTTGTTGGGATATGAGCCAGTCTGAACAGCAGTGGCTTAATTCTGCTAGTAGAAAGCTAGTGGCTTTTCACCCTTCAGAAACATAGTCGCATTAAGGAATAGCTTCTGCTGTTGTGGTGTTCTTGTGTTCTTGTTGTTTGTTTTTTGTTGTCAGGGAAGATGAAATTCTGTAAGGACTCCCCTTTTCAAAATGAACTGCTGTTCAGTTCCTTCTCTCTGCTTTGTTTTTCCACCAGCCTGGGAAATGAGCCGAGTTTGTTGTATTAGTAGTATGAATCATTTTCCCATACAAGAAATTGTGCTTCATTTATTTTCTCTCGTATGTTTGTGAAACTTCTGATATATACCTAATGATCTCACTTGGAATGCAACGGTACTATTCAGTATTCTATAATGGTTAGAGTAGCATAAATGGTGGTGGAAACAGAAAACAATTTGAAAATGAAGACAGTGAAATTGAACTAAAGTAATGTTTCTGTTTTAAACTGATGAGCAAACAAATTAGTGTTCATAGTGCAGCAAATGTCAGACTTTGAGAATTCTTCACCTCTCGGTTTTGACTGTCATTCTCTCATCTCCTAACCTCTATCAGAACAATATGAGCAAAATTATGCGAGAAAACATTTTTTTTTTTTGCTGTACCGTAAAGGACAGGGAAGATGGTCAGGTTCATGTCTCAGATACTGTTTTCCTGGAGCTAATGAGATGGATTGTTAGGTCTTAATCGTTGGCTCTTCATTTGTTGAGATTGTATGGGACTTTTGTGGTTTCATCATAATATAACCTCACCATATTTAAGTTGAGAAATAAAATGTGAAATGTTTAATACTAAATACCAGAGCAGTTGTTCTCTCCTGTGCAACTGATTTTGTACTGGTAAGCCATGAGTGCAAAACTGACTTAGTAAATGGTAGTTGAATAGTAGTCCTAAATGGTCCTGGAACCCAGAAGTATGCCACTGATGGCTGTAAAATTTTTAATGGTCATACATGTAGACCCTTCCCCAGATTCTTACTGCCCGTGATAAGCCATAAGGTACTTAAGATCCATTGAAGAAGCTAACTTCTTATAACAAAGTAGAGATATGCATCCTGGGGCTATCAACAAGATAGGATATAGGTTGCCAGTTTTAACTGAGGCATTTGGTCTCCAGCTGTTTCACCAGGTGAACGAGAGTTCATTGTGCAACTTGTATGATATCTGCCAGCTCTACATCATCTTAATGTTGTCTGTTGTGGCACTAGATATCTCCTGAGGGAGCTGAATCCCTCTCTTGGTTCCTTAAGAATGTAGGAATGTTCCTGTAAAGTAAGTTTATTGTAGTCTCACAAAAATATGGTACTTGTGTTCAAATACTGCATACTACTCAGAGGCATAACAGTGGGAGACAGTGTGTTTCATCAGTCACACTTCTCACTGTAGGAAAATACCATATTTACCTATTTCATTTTGCCTTAAGTGTATGAACCTGAGGAGTGTCTGTGGGATGTATTGTAGGCAATTGAAGGTATGCATCTTAAAGGACACGTCTGTGAGAAGTTTTAGGAAAACAGCAACTCTGCAGTCGGTTCCATAAATGTCACAAGTCATTACAAACAAAATAGACCTTCTCTGTCCCATGGTCCTTCTACAACTCAGAGCATTGCCATAAAACTTGCAAAGATCAGAGAAGGGTGACAAGGAAGATCAAAGCTCTGAAATTACTTCCATCTGAGGAACAGCTGAATAGCTTGAGGCATTTTTTTATTGGAGAAGATATAAGTGGTGGGAGGAGAATACCACAGAGACCCTTAAATCAGAAGTAGCAAAGGGAGGATTAATAGGGAACAGCGTTTCTTTCTCTTTCATAGTTGTAAAAACTTTTTGAGCATAATATTTAAGTAATGCAAACCATCAGTTGAGAAATGTTTTGAGGGGATTCTTTCATGAGTTTGGCCGGTGGGGGCTATAATATACTGCTTTTGGTAGTTTTGCTGAACCACAAATGGCTAGAAGTTGAGAAGACATTCTGGAGGAGTATCACTGCATGCTTCTCTCTTCTTGTGTGCTCTCCTAGGTGTACACCAGAGGCAGGGTGCTGGGTTAGGTGCTTCTTTGCTTTGAGTTCATGGCCATTCCTACATGTCTTAGAAGCACAGTAAACTGCACTTAGATCTCTGGAGAAAATAGGATTCTTCTGTGTGCTTTCTCCAGTGATCTCATGAGCAGAGAACAATTACAGCCACACCAAAAAGACACTGCAAAATTCGGTTTCTTACATGTTGAGACACTCCATAGAGTGCAATGTTGTTTTTTCTTTTTTTTTTTTTCCCCCCTCTCCACACAAGCAGAGTCCTTTCGCTAACAGTTGTTTCAGGACTTGGTACTAAGACAACCCTAAGACTTGAGGGTTTTTAAAACTTAAAATAGTTTTCTTTCTTTCCTAGTTCAATTTGACTGGTTAGATTAAATTCTTAGATAGAAAGCTTCATTTAATTCCAGCCATGTTAATTTTCAGGGAGCCCTCTTTTATCTTTCTGATGATAAATTTTAATTGCACTGTAATTGAATAGCAAATTACTACATTGATATGTATGAGTATTTTTACTAGGATCGTTCTATTTTGTCTCTTAGGCACAGCTTATCCATAATTAGAAAAAAAAGAGTCAGATGACTTCTTAGGCCTGCAAATTGCTTGTTTAGCTCTCCAGTATGTGCTGATATTGTGCAGGGTTAGGGGTTAGTTGCTGCTAAGTTTCTTGTACTTTTGATATACTTGATTTGTGGATCTGGTTTCATAATAGTAACTCCTGTCTAAAATTTCACTAGGAGAAACTTAGTCAGTAGCCAGTGAATAATTGAAGTATTGCTGTTTCTTGTACTACATGCAGTTTTAAGAAAATGACATTAAGGAGTGTGACAGATAAGTACAGATTTCATTGTTCTGTTTAGATAGGAAGATTGTATTTAATGTTTTTTATTAAATGTTGTTTTAGAATTGTTCGTCAGATGGCACAAGAGCAGTTCTTTTTAATGGCTACCAGGTGTTGCATGGGACAGAGACCTCTCCTTTTCTTCATTACTCTGCTGTTTACAGTTCTGGGGGTAAGTTGCCAGATTGAAGGCTTCAGTACAATGTGAATCTTTGTAAAAGTACTGAGACAAAATATTTGCAGATGAACACACGTTTTGGTTAACAAATCAGTAGGGTGTAAATTCCTTTTGACCTACAGGTAAGCAGCACAATCAATTTTAGTTTGTGTTGGAGAGGGGTGCTGCTAAGTAAATAGAAGCATGTATGAATTACAAATCATTCTCTTTTTGTTTGCACAGAGTACTGCCAGAGAGAGAGCTAAGCATTCTGGAGACTACTTCACTCTCTTAAGACATCTTCTTAACTATGCTTACAACAGTAATATTAATGTACCCAATGCTGAAGTTCTTCTCAATAACGAAATTGACTGGCTGAAAAGGATCAGGGTAAGTGTATAAGAATCAATTTATTTTTAATAATGAGATTTTTGGTGCATTGCTGTTAAGTACGGTTTTAAGTTTCCTAGATGGTGATGCATGTTATTTGGTAGAGTATCCTAACTTTCTCTTCCATGGTAGGATGAAGTAAAAAGGACAGGGGAAACAGGTGTTGAAGAAACCATCTTAGAGGGTCACCTTGGAGTAACAAAAGAGTTGTTAGCATTCCAGACACCTGAGAAGAAATACCATATTGGTTGTGAAAAAGGAGGTGCTAATCTCATTAAAGTAAGTTTTTTTTGCATTGTGGGGTTTCGAGTGCCATTTATAAATAAGTAAAAAGATTTTTTTCTTGTAGTTTGTAGCCACAAAGGTCCCAATTCAACTGCTGGATGAGAATTTCTTATTGGAGTTAAAAAGAGGGGAAAAAAAAAAAAACACATTTAATTCATGAGGGTATTTGGCATTCTCATTCTTCATGAACCGCTGTGTGTAGAGTTTCTGTGAACTAGTAAGCTTCTTCCAAGACTCAGCAAACATCACACATGGATAGTGAGCTAGACACAGGATAGACCTGTTTAGAATCGTAGAATCACCAATGTTGGAAAAGACCTCCAAGTTCATCTAGTCCAACCGTACACCTGTCATGAATATTTCCCAGACTAAACCATATCCCTCAGTATTTTCTACTCAGAAAAAAGAAAATACTTAGTATTTTCTTTCCTCTGTGTTTCTAACTATTACTGTTAATGTTTATGGCAAGTTTGAATAAGTGTAAGACATCTGAGCATCTAATTAGACATGGTTTCTGTAGCAGTAACTGATATAGGGCTTTGTAGATAATACTGATTGGGCAAAAGTAAAATTACTGATCAAGAACAATATAGATTTATTTTTAACTTGGAGGAAAGAGTTTGCGGTGAACTGCTTTAAAGTTATTCTTTCCTAAATGTGAAAGCTTATTAGGATATTGGTCTAAATTTTAACTCCTATTTTTAAGTATGCCTCCAGTTCTTAGACACTCATTTGTGTAATAATTCATAACTTGCTATAAAATGTTTATTTTTACGATAACAAGTGATTTATTTTCTTTTATCTTTTTTTTCAGGAATTGATAGACGATTTCATCTTTCCGGCATCCAATGTTTATTTACAATACATGAGAAATGGAGAATTGCCTGCTGAGCAGGCCATACCAGTCTGTAGTTCACCAGCTACTATTAATGCTGGCTTTGAGCTACTAGTTGCACTAGCAGTTGGATGTGTCCGAAATCTCAAACAGATAGTTGACACCTTGACTGAGATGTATTACATAGGTACAGCCATCACTAGTATGTAATTTTTTTTAACTTTCCTATTTTTTAAATATATATATTATGTATAGGTTTTGTTTGTGTTATCAACTGAGCTAAATTTTTTTTTACACTGTTGTTTAAATGTGAAATGTGCTTTATTGTAAAATTAGGCCTTTGGATGTTAGAAAAGTTAGTTTAGCCTTCATTTGTTCTTCATGCATTTAGTGAATTGATTGCATTACATGATTGCATCCAAGTTCCACTCTCTCACACAGGCAGACTCCATACTCTAATCTGTGCCTGCTCCACTCTGCTTGCTTTTAGTGCCAGTTTCCTGGTTGCTCATTTGATCTGTTATTCTTACTCATACACAGACACAGCTCCGCTGTCCTGTTTTTAACACCATACTAGTGCTCTGCTTGTGTCACAGCCTTTTCTTTATAGTTTTTCTCTCCATTTTGGCCTTGTCTCTGCATTGCTCTACACTTAAAGAACTTCATTCTCATTGAAGAAAGATAATAGCAATTGCAGTACGTTTAAAAAAAAAAAAACAGACAAGTTAGCATTCAAAACTTAGTCAAATGAAATCTAAGCTCATTTTCACAGGGATGGCAAAAATCTTACATAGCAGATATTTTTTTCATCAATAGAAAAGTATTTAAGAGGTTTTATTAAAAATGAACAAACCAGATTGTATTTTGTGCAGTCCTGCATGGGGTAGCTAAACTTTTCAACTGTAATATTAACAGGGGAACAAATAGGCTGGTACTGGAAACTTCATTGCTTAAACGTGTAGAGTTTAGCAAAATTATAAGCAACTAGAAATAGTGTTCCGTAGTGGGAATAGCCGTACTGCTTGCCTGGTTTGTGATATCAGTAAGTCATTTTGAGTAGTTACCTATGAGGTTTTTCAGTCTTTTGCTGTTCAGTTCCATCTCAAATGAGCAAATGAAACGGGCAGATTTATGGTTTTACCCCTTGTCCCTTCTGTTCGTCTTCACCTTTTTCTGTGTGAAGTAGTGTATTCATTGTCTGCTCCAACTAGAAGGATATTATGGCATTGCCTTCTGTTTAAATATTTGGTAAGGATGCTAGATCACTGTAGAATGCTACACGGAATAGTATACATGTGTATGAACTGTACATATACCAAGGAAGGTTTGTGTACTTTGATGTCATTTGTTTATGTTAAAAACCACAGGACAGCAGATTAGTGTAGGAAATCTGTGATTGTAAGCATATTCTGAAGAGTTGTTAGAAGTGTAAAGGAGAAGGCTGAGGAAAAATCTTTCACAGGGTGTATAGGTAGCACTATTAAAAAATGTTTTCCTGGCACAGGAAAGTGAGGCGTAAGATAAATATTGTAATGTTAAAAATACTACATCTTTATGAAAGTCTTATTACTTGGTTATATATTCCAGTTTCGTTACTTACTATTGACACAGATCTGGAATCCTTAAACTAGAAAATTGCTAGTACTGGTGGGAAGAGTTATGTTTTGTCCATAAATAAACTATTTTTTTTGTTTGTTTGTTTAGTCACTGTTTTAATTACAGAATAGAAGAATGTGGTATAATCTTAAGGCTATAGGTAATATTATGGTTTCTGAAAATGTGTTAAAATTAACAATTGATGTTCTGGTGAAGCATTTTTGTTAAACTGTAACATGATACAGACTAATGCTAATTTTATACATCTGTCCTCTATACTACAACTGAAAATCTAATACTTTATAGCAAAGTAATTTTTCTAATTGCATTCTACTTTTTTTTTTTTCCTAGCTTGTGAAGCGCTTACAGAATGGGAATATCTACCACCTGTTGGGCCTCGACCGCCAAAGGGATTTGTAGGATTAAAAAATGCTGGTGCCACTTGTTACATGAATTCTGTTATTCAGCAACTGTACATGATTCCAGCCATCAGGAATGGGATTCTTGCAATTGAAGGCACAGGCAGTGATGTAGATGATGATATGTCTGGGGATGAAAAGCAGGACAATGAGGTAAATTCAATTAGGTAGAGCTTCTTTATCATCATTGTCAAAGTTCTTTTTGATCCAGAGATTATAGTAAATGTAAGTGACTAATCGTTTTGCTTTCCACTGCTAACAGGGGGGGCAGTAGCATAGTATTCTTGTGTGAATAGGCCCCTTGGCAGAGAAACAGCAGAAAAGGTACAAGTAGCAGAGTTTGCAGAATTCCTCCTCATGTATATATGCCTGAATGCACCATGCATTGCTTCTGTCACCAGAACTCGATCAATGCATGCAAAGAAAATGTTTACTTCTTTAGATTGTTAAAATCTAGGAATGGATCTGTAAGGGATACGATCAGTTATTAGATAACTACATACCAAATCTAGTTGCACAAATTCTCTTCTGCTTTTCAGAGCAATGTTGACCCACGAGATGATGTGTTTGGCTACCCGCATCAGTATGAGGACAAACCAGCACTGAGTAAAACAGAAGACAGAAAAGAGTACAATATTGGAGTCCTGAGGCATCTCCAAGTAATTTTTGGTCATTTAGCGGCTTCCAGGTTACAATACTATGTACCAAGAGGGTTTTGGAAACAATTTAGGTAAATAGAAAATTTATTACTGATATCTATTTGCTGAAACACTGAAATTCAACAAATTGTAGTAGAAGAAATGATATTAAGAACTGTAAATTAGCAAAACTTGTGTAGATTTGTATTTGTTATCCTGCCTTTTCACCCTTCTGTGAAATTCTGTAAATAAGCCAAAATTCACAGAAAGATGGTAATTTGGAATACCAGCAGTTTTTGAGCTTGGTATTTAATCTCTGAACTAAGATTGAAGTTACACGCAAAAGGCACTTTCCTACTTATCAATAAGTAAATGTCACAAATAGAGTGGCAGTTGATAGATTATATCACGAACCAGTAGTTTTACCCAGTAAGAAGGGATTAATAACTTCAATAAATCTTTATTAAGGAATTATTGAGGAACAGGACAAAATGTATTTGACAAGAATGTGCTTTTGTTTTCAGACTTTGGGGTGAACCTGTAAATCTGCGTGAACAACATGATGCTTTAGAATTCTTTAATTCCTTGGTGGATAGTTTAGATGAAGCTTTGAAAGCTTTGGGCCATCCAGCCATGTTAAGTAAAGTTTTAGGAGGGTCCTTTGCTGATCAGAAGATTTGTCAAGGATGCCCTCATAGGTAAGTGTTCAAGTCTACTTATAGAAAAAAATAACCTGTATTAGTATGGGAAGGATACAATTAAGATGCTCTGAAGCAGACAACCTTATAAAAGTGAGTGGAGAATCAAGATTGTTGTGTCAGTTTCTTTTTGAAGCTCATAAAATTTGCTACCTTGTTTTTCTACAGCATTCATATAATTGTCTTGAAGTGTCTTTAAATATTTAATTATTATTGCTTCTACTATTGAGTTAAGTTATGTGTTGTAAGCAGTTGGTCTTCTTACTGTTGACGTCTGTCCTATCATAGAATCATAGAATGGCTCAGGTTGGAAGGGACCTTAAAGCCCACTCAGCCCAAAACCCCTGCTGGGTTGCCAGCCACCAGCTCAGGCTGCCCAGGGCTTCATGCAACCTGGCCTTGAATGCCTCCAGGGGTGGGTGTTCATTTGTGAGTCATAAGACAGGTCTCTCTACACATTACCATTGCAAATACTCTGTGGAAAGTGACTGTTCTGCCTTACCCTTAAGTCAACAAATAAAAGCCAGAGAAGACTGATAGAAACCGGTTTTGTTGTGATGATCTTTTAATTTCAGTTGCATTTACATGAGAATTAAAAGAACTTCTCTAGTTTCATTAGTTAAAACGTGTGACCAGAAAAACTGTTGGAGTATGGCAAATTAACAGACTTCGTAAGTTAGCAGATAAATTGAATATTACTGTTTTAAGCGTTTCTAAATACGAATATATTCACTGTTACAAAAGCTTTTGTATGTTTCATTGTGTATCAGAGAATCAGGCCCTGTAGGGTAACGCTGGAATAGATGCAACCTTTTTAATTTTTCATCGTTTCTTTATTTGTTGAAAAATGTATCCGAGGTGTCTTAACCAGTTGTCTCTTAGGCATTTCTGGTTCATTTCTAGGAGCTCCTTTGCATGTTTTATCACAACAGAGCAAAAATCTACACAGATAAGCAAGGTGATTTTTATGAAGACAGCTACTTAGTTCTATTCAGTTAGGAAAATTAGAAGGCTTTTCTAAAATGTTTTGAACTATTGTGTGTAGGCATGAAACAGTGTACAGTATCGGTCTAATTGCTGATGGTAAAGCTCATTAACAGACACCAATTTGTGCAGTGCAGATATTGTGTAACGTAGCTGTAGGAACACTGCAATTTAAAAAGAAGAACTCATCAATGTAAGTTGAACATGTTTTACCTTTCTCTTACATGTATCTGTTCATTTTTATTCGTTCATAGGTACGAATGTGAGGAATCCTTCACAACTCTGAATGTAGATATAAGAAATCACCAAAACCTTCTTGATTCTTTGGAACAGTATGTCAAGGGAGATTTATTGGAAGGTGCAAATGCATATCATTGTGAAAAATGCAACAAAAAGGTAATGATTTTTTTATATATAAAATTTGTGTACCACTGTATTAATACAGCTGTACCAAGTTCAGTCTTAGTTTGTGTTCAGGAAAAAGTTATAATTACTGAATTTGGCTGTTGGTAAGAGTGTTATGAATAGGGACTTCAAAGCTCATAACTGCTCATGTCCTTTTCTTTCCTTAGGTTGATACAGTGAAACGCTTGTTGATTAAGAAGTTGCCTCCGGTTCTTGCCATCCAGTTGAAGCGATTTGATTATGACTGGGAACGGGAATGTGCAATCAAGTTCAACGACTATTTTGAATTTCCAAGAGAGCTGGACATGGAGCCTTACACAGTAGCAGGTGTAGCTAAATTGGAAGGAGATGATGTAAATCCTGAAAATCAAATAATACAAAATGAACAGTCAGAAAATGAACATTCTGGGAGCACAAAATACAGGCTTGTTGGTGTGCTTGTACATAGTGGCCAGGCCAGTGGCGGACATTATTACTCTTATATTATCCAGAGAAATGGTGGAGACGGTGAGAAAAATCGATGGTATAAATTTGATGATGGAGATGTGACAGAGTGTAAAATGGATGACGATGAAGAAATGAAAAATCAGTGTTTTGGTGGAGAGTACATGGGAGAAGTATTTGATCATATGATGAAGCGTATGTCCTACAGACGCCAGAAGAGGTGGTGGAACGCTTATATTCTTTTTTATGAACGTATGGACACAATAGACAAAGACAGTGAACTAACAAAATACATTTCGGAACTTGCTATCACCACTAAACCGCATCAAATTAAAATGCCGTCAGCCATTGAACGAAGTGTACGGAAACAGAATGTGCAGTTCATGCATAATCGTATGCAGTACAGCCTGGAATATTTCCAGTTTATAAAGAAGTTGCTTACTTGTAATAGTGTCTACTTAAATCCTCCTCCAGGTTAGTATGACAGTGTGGTAATTATCGATTAATTTCTTGTGAGAATAATTTTGATTGTGTTGTCTAAAATTTGTTTAGCCAAGGAGAATTTGCTCATTCTGCTTTGGCTGTTTTTGGACCGCTGCCATTAGACATCTGTTGTTGAGTTGGTCATCAGTGATAACATGCCAGAGTATTTAGTAACTTCTGTTTAGTTTATGTACTAAGTTACAGTAAAATACTTATGCCTGTGGGGGTTTCTGCTGAAGATAATTCTCACAAGTGAGATGCTGAATGGTTGGTATGAATGGCCTGTAACCTGTAATGGAAGGTTAACGTATGCTGATCTAAAAGCTTACGTTTTCAAAAAAACAGAAATTTTGATGTTTCCTTATAAAATTTGGACATGATGTCAGACAAAATACCAATTCTGAATCAGTTGAAGTATTAAAACTAAATTACCTTTACTTTGTTTATATGTGAGTATTCTGGTTTTTCTTTAGGACAAGATCATCTGTTGCCAGAAGCAGAAGAAATAACTATGATTAGCATTCAACTTGCTGCTAGATTTCTCTTCACCACAGGATTTCATACAAAGAAAATAGTCCGTGGCCCAGCTAGTGATTGGTATCTTATCTTTTAACAACTTCTGTTCTGGAAGTTCAGTGTCTTTTGAAAGATCCTAGTTTGTGTGCATATGACAATTAAGTGTCAATGGTCTGTTGTGTCTTGTGCCCTTCCCGCAAATATGAGGGGAAAAAAAAGAGATAATACTGTGAGGGAACTGAGCTTTAAAATAAGCTACTGAACTGAGCAGCTTTAAAATTCACTTTTAAAAAGAGTTTAAATCTGCCCTTTTGTCTGCCTTTGTCATTAAATTCTGCATTTTCAGAGCAAAACTAAGTTATGTATTCCAATATAAATTCAGAATTTTGTTCATCGTTCAGTTAATTTTAAACAAAGCTATTTTCAATCCAGTCATGAAGCTTATATTTGTTTTCTGTTTCTAAAACTGTTCCTTTCTGATTCTTTAAACTATAGATTCCATTAGCAGAGTGCTTATATACATCGCTATGAGGCCTGTAATTCGAATCTGTCTGTAGTATAACTAATCGCACAGTCTTACCACAGCATTTTAGTCATCTTTAAACTGTTAGTTTGTTCCGGGGAGAGGAATGTGGGTTACTGTTAGCAAGAACAAGGAAGAAAATCTCATATTTGTGAGTAGTTTACCAACAGCTGCAGAGTAGTTCCGTAATACATGGCAAAAATGTGCCTCACTTTTTTCTCTAACGGCAACTTTCAAAACTAAGCTACCCCTGTTTTAAGAGATGAAGAGACGTTGAAATATTGCTGCTGTGAGGACGGAAGTCACATGAGTCCTCTCCAAAACAGACATTTTACTGGTTTTTTTTGTAATTATCTGTAAATGAGAATGTGAATTCCTAATATGTTATCTATTTAGTCTGTAGTCTTATACATAGCTTATGTATGTTTTGCTGCTCGCCCTCTCCCCCAGTCTGAATACAGAGGAAATGAGAGCTACCTATTTAGGATTGCATTTAGTAGTAGACTGGAGGTCAAGGAATGTAATTCTTCTGTTGTGGTTGTACTTCTACCATCCATAACAACAGCTTAATACTGGAGGCTTTCTTTAATTCAGAGGTTTTTTTGGTTTTGAAGAATTATCTGTGATTGTAACTAGTTCATCTGACTGTAAACACTTTGTGAGCAAAAAATATGTGGGGATCGCCTTTATTGTATAATTTCAAGTTCTGTAAAAAGAATATGGCTATCAATTAATTGGTGTCATGGTCTCTAAGCTGTATCATCTTCTGTTTCAGGTATGATGCATTATGCATCCTTCTCCGTCACAGCAAGAATGTACGCTTTTGGTTTGCACACAATGTCCTTTTTAATGTTTCAAACCGCTTCTCTGAGTACCTTTTGGAATGCCCTAGTGCTGAAGTGAGGGGTGCATTTGCGAAACTTATTGTATTTATTGCACATTTTTCGTTGCAAGATGGACCATGTCCTTCACCTTTTGCTTCTCCTGGACCTTCCAGTCAGGTATTTAATTTTCTAATGAAAATCTTTGGAAATGTATTCTTATTTCTTCATTAATAGCACTTTACTACAAAGCTAATTCCGGAGTAGGTATTTACAAAAAAAACTGTAAACCTTGTACAAAAGCCTGTTTTACATTACTTGACATTACTTGACCAATTTGTGTGAGAGTTGCTGTCAGAGAGGTTCAGTTTCCTCATTTTTAAATCTCTGTCAAGACTAAATAGTGAGAACTTTGAATTTAGTTAGAAGTATGATACTACAAATTAGAAGTAGGTAGTCAGATGGTGTGAAAGGAAGTGAACCTTTGTTTTCCATTTAGAATTAAAAAGGACACGTAGGAGTTAAAGTACTTTGTCCTGTATTCTGTAACACTGAAATAATCAAAAATCGTAACTTTGCATGGGAGCAGAAAGCGAATTGCCCAGTTCTATACACCTACAACTACCAAGCAGCACACAATAAAAAAGTCAAAATCTTAATGTAATAGTTGTTGTTTTACCTGTCTTAAAATCTAAAAAAGTAAACCTTTTCCTAGATGTGTTTTTGAGGTTGTTGATGCCTACAGTGGGACATTCATTTGTATTGTTCCACTTTTTCAGAATGTTTTCATTACCAAATGCAGTGAAAAATTTAAAATAAATAAATAAATTATATTAAGGCTACATAGACTTTTAGCAGTGGTTTTGTTTGTTTTGATTTCGTATGTTTATTTTTTCAGGAGTCTTTTTCAGTCTATAAAGTTCACTGTAGAACTCCATGAGGTTTTCTGAGTGTTCAAACCTAGCTGCCATGGGAGAAAAAATTCAGTTAAAAACTTCTGTATGTGCGTAATTTCTCTGGCATGTGTGATATTCAGTGTAGCAAGTATTATTCTCTGTGTAATACTAAGATACTGGTGGATTCACGTTTTCTGTTGTTATAGAAAGAATAAACTAAATAATTTACAGGTTCAACCATTAATGGTACAACTTTCTTTTATAGGCTTATGATAACTTAAGTTTAAGCGATCACTTACTGAGAGCGGTACTAAATCTTCTCCGAAGGGAAGTATCTGAACATGGGCGTCATTTGCAGCAGTATTTCAATCTGTTTGTGATGTATGCCAATCTAGGTAAGCCTATTACATGCACTATACTGATGCAATGTGATCTTCTTTATTAATGTTTTAGTTTTCCAAGTAATTGTATGAGGATCCAGTTTTTCAGTTGCAGGCAGATTGTTAGGATTAAGTAAGTCACATGAATGCTCTCTAGAGGATCTTCACTCCTCCTGTTTGGGTTTTGAAGCTTCTGTCTTCCTGCAGTCTTCGGAAGGATAACACAAGAAGCTTAGAGCTGTGAAACTCCTGAATTCTTGTGGGGGTGAAAATATAGGAAAATAAATTATTCTTCATGCAGACCTCTTTTGCAGGGAGGTCGTGAGATCCAGGAAGTATGTGGGAGTTTTTTAACTGTTTTGATCTGAAGAAGTTCAGAAAGATGCAGATTCAGAAGAGATGATTTTTTTTTTTTCCCTTAAAGTAGAGTAATGCAGCTGGTCACGTTTTGTCTGTGTGCTCCTGTTGTACCCTTTCAGTAGTAATTTCGGTTTAGTTCGGGTAGGAACTAAACAGCTACGAACAGAAAACACTAGCTCTACAGCACTCTCCCTTTAAAGCCTCTTTGGGAGACTGAGGAAATAGCACTGTGTCTGTTCTTAAGGCATCATCGCTTGCCAGAATGCTTTCACCAAAGCATCATATGACTGAAAAGAATGCAAAAATCAGGAAATTCCACTCTAAATTTATCAAATATAGTCATTCATCCTAGATAAACGTAGGCAAGAAAATGTTTTTGCAATATAGGAAGGCTTAAGTGAAATTCTCCCAAGCTTGGAAAAGTGATTCTTTTCCTAAACACTAGTGTCCTAAATTTACTGATGAAGGTTTAAATTAGAAATTGTGTGTGATCTCCCATTAAGTTTAGCTTCTTTGAATGCAAGGCTGGTAGGACTTACCTATATTTGCAGATGCTATATTTAGGACTCAACCATCATATACATTCTGTAATACAACTGACATGAAGTGATAATCAGTTTTGGAGCAGTAGATGTGAAATACTGGCTATGGCCTCTGCAGCATCACCCATTTTTGCTATGGGTCTTGATTATATCCAGGACTACAAAAATAGTAATAGGTATAATTTTAAAAGTATGAAAACAAACAAAAAAAAAAAAGCCGCTTAAATTCTGGATTGTGTGCGTTCTTTGCCCAGAAGAAATTTGCTAGCCTGTATGCTAATAACTTTATAAAATAATATCCAAAGTAATAATTATAACTGCAGGTAATTTTTGCTGTTAAACCGAATGAGCCCCATTCACATAAATGTGAACAGCTGTATTGTGCTTTCACATAGCATTACCCACACACTGAAATTCAATGATAAACTGTTTCTCAAGTGGGTTAAAGCATTGTGCTCTATACTTTTACACTCAGGAAGAGCAATTAAGAGGAGTAAAATGCAAATCAAATGAATAAAAGATTGCTTCTGCACTCCCAGGTTGATGAGGGTAGTCAGTTTCTGATTGAGTAAATTTCTCGCTAAACTCTTGTTTTTACTTTTCCCAGATTCTCTGTCAGGGGCCATTTCTCTCTCATGTGGTAGCCTGTGCAACAAAGCATCTTTCTATACAGTGTTTTCTACAAAAGAAACAGTACTCTTCCATAGCAATAATCTGTTGGATTCTCCCTCATTCTAATATAAAATATTATTCTTTGTGAAGTAGTATGAAGTGAGAAGATCTGTTCCCTTGGGAATTCTACAGCGCTTTAAAATATATATATTGAGGAGCTCAGCCACTGCTGGTTATCACCTCATGCAGACTATAAGTCTGAATTTTTGTTGGATTCCTTTGTGCCTAAAATGTTAAACAAGTGTATCAATCCAAACTGAATTATTTCAGTGTTCCCACATAGGAATGACGCGCATACAGAGGAAGTTCTTTAAAACTGTCTAACTTCACAAAAGGAATTAAATTCTATATCTGTGAAGTAACACTAGGTAATCACTTCAATTTCATCTGTACTGTATGTTATTTTGATAAATTGTTCTGTTAGGCAGATACTCCACCATGACTGGACTTAATGTCATTGTAGAAAATAGATGGAATTCTTCTGCTTTGACTTATTTTTCTGAATTTTTTACATCATTCAGTGCATTTGAAACCCCACAAAGATAAACATGGAAATATTAAGCAATTTGAGGCAGCCAGTTGTGCTTGTACATACTGTGGTTAACTGATGGCATCTGTATGGATGTAGAGTGTGCACTCACCCAAAGCCACAGTACATCCTTCCTGCTACGCTCTAAGTACTGCTATTGCCTGTTTTGAGAGATTAACTGATTCATGTCAAAGCAAGAGAGGCGTGTTCTATAAAGAATAATGTAACTACAAAGCAGTCTAACGTAACTAAAAAAGTACTATAAGAGAGCTCTGATAAGGTGCTCTCTGGATTCCTTCCTCTTATTACAGAGATGGTAGGTAAGATTCAGTTGTGTTTTAGAATAAGAAAAAATTTTTCAAATGTGTGAGAAATCATGACTTTTAACCAAACTGAGAAACAGTATACAAGATCAGAAGGGACGTATACCAGGTGTAGTGGTAGGTACCTGCAATGATGTATCTATGGCGTAATGGAAAAATCACAAAATATACTGTGGGGGTCTTCATCCACTCCTGGGCCACATAGTGGTCGCTTCTGGAAGGAAAAAAAAAACATTTTTTGTCCCAAAGGAAACATGGATGCTAGTTACTCAAGTGCTAATGAGTCCTGTTAAGAAATAGTTGTTGTTTACAACTCTTGTTCAGCTGAAGAAAAAAAAAATCACACTGAAGATAATTTCACGTGCATCTTACTGATTTCCAGAATATGTAATGATAACTACAATAAAACCCAATAACTGAGAAGTAGTGGTTTTTTTCTGAAAAATGTATTGTCAGTGCTGGAAATAAGAAAAATGTTTTCACTCTGTAGGCGTAGCAGAGAAGACACAACTTCTGAAACTAAATGTTCCTGCAACCTTCATGCTTGTGGCTCTGGATGA
Source organism: Alectoris magna (assembly GCA_030625065.1). Lineage (NCBI taxonomy): Eukaryota > Metazoa > Chordata > Aves > Galliformes > Phasianidae > Alectoris > Alectoris magna. The sequence continues at coordinate 84,422,794 of CM060560.1, forward strand.
AGGTCCAGGCCCTCCAATTAAGTACCAGTATGCTGAACTGGGGAAGCTGTACACTGTTGTGTCACAACTGATCCGTTGCTGCAATGTGTCATCGCGGATGCAGTCTTCTATCAATGGTATAGTGAATTTTACATTTTCCTCAGATTAATTGGATATATCAAGAAATGTATTTTGTGCACCTTTTGTTACCATGTATAAAATGAATTAGCTGAAAAAATGCTTACCTTCTGTGTTTAGCAGCTCCTTTTGTTTGAAGACAGAAATCTTTTTTTTTTTTTGTACACAAAATTGATTTGATACTGACAAACTTCAGAACACATTTTTGTTTTACATGTTTTTGAGTTTGTATTTTGTGGCTTATTAAATAAAGATAGAAGAAAACAGTTAGTGAAGTGGTTACTGGTGGATACAAAATATTACAGATTTTAGAATAGTTTAAACTGATTGCAAAGACTTGCATAAAGATTTTCTGGTTCTGAGTAGGAAATAAAATGACTTTCATGTTACCAGGGCAGAGTAATCTGTGCAAGGAAGAAACTGTGCTGGGCTCTGAAGTAGCTAAGTGTTAACTGGAGAAGAGACGTTGCTTTGAATAGCTCTTGAAAGTTCACTTGATGCTCATTTGCAGTCAGAAAGACAAATAGAATCCAACACTTTGATTTACGAATAAATCAGCTATAAATTATCATAGAATAAATCATTAATATCCTCACTGGTTGAAGACAGTGCACAGTTACTTTTGAGAAATGGTGACAGAATATTGGGCTAGGTGAATTTTATAGCTTGTTTTATAACCTGTATATGTATGTGTTCTATATTAAGTATATTTTAGAAAACCTAATTAGGAATCTCTAGAGAAGCTATTTGGTGATAAACTCATTACAGCTCAATATGTCAGGCAGTAAAGTCAATAGGCTAGAATGTGCTATAGTAAGAATTAATGAACTGAACATTTTACTGTGCTATAATAAGCTGCAGAACCATTTGGCAACTTTGATTTGGTTTTATTTCCAGTATATTATTTGTTGATAACAGTAAGAAGACACTCTGCTTTTGAAAATGAATCATATATTCACTGTATTCATAATATAATAAAAATGTGTTTTGTGTGAACATTATTATGACTATTAATTATGATTACTATTTGCAGAGTTAGTCTATTTTTTTATTTAGCATAATAAGCTAGGAAAGTTCTCCTTCAAACTTTTCATCATCTTCAGAAACTAAAAATGCAACACTGCTACATCAAGAAACATCAGGAGCAAATCAACAGTCTTTCCTTGTATGAAATCAAACACTACTAAAGAAGCTGTGTTAATTCTGATTTGTTCAAGAATGCTATTCTATCTACGCTCTAGAGATTCAGACTGGAGTTTTCTACCAGCTGTTCCTATAGTAGACTTAACGTGTCCTAAAATGTGATAGATTTGGACTGTATTATACAAGCCTGGAAGCAGATTGAGTAAGAGGTTTTCTCTGAGGATACTTCCAGCAATTCCTGCTTTTGTGTGTGAATCTATCTTCAGCTATTCTGCTTTGGCTGCCGCAGTGTAACTTTATCAGAGAGTAGTAGCTTTATCTTGGTCAGCAAGAGTCCAGCTTCGCAATCAAAAAATTATTTCACGCCATTACATGTTTCAAAGCAAATTGACTTATGTTTTTTGTTGTTGTTATTGTTTTAACTTTGTTATTTATTGATTAGTTACAGCGACTTAGATTTTGTTGTTTACACTCTGAGTGTGTTCTGGTACCTTTTCATCTAGAATAACTGCTTGTTGCAGGTAATCCTCCACTTGCCAACCCCTATGGTGATCCTAATTTATCTCAACCTATAATGGCACTTCAGCAGAACGTAGCAGACATTTTGTTTGTGAGAACCAGTTATGTGAAGAAAATTATTGAAGATTGCAGCAATTCTGAAGAGACCATCAAATTGCTTCGCTTCTGCTGTTGGGAGAATCCACAGTTCTCTTCCACTGTCCTAAGTGAACTTCTCTGGCAGGTAAAAACAAATGTTAGGATAAGGATGAGCATATGAGTGTGTATGATGCAAAATTCTTTATGTATAGGACTGTTGTCTTATTGAATACTGAACAGGTGCTTGGTAAGGTGGTGTTCCTTAAGGTAGTATCTTTTGTCAGTGTTCTTATTCTTGGTTGTATGCATCATAACGTAGTATTGTGAGAAGTCCTTTTATAAATTTAGGAAAGCATTAAACATTTTTGAATTAGGAGCACAAGGTCAAGGATGAACATCGAGGCTCTGCGTTTGCCCCTTGAGGGCCTATGTTAGGACTGGTACTACTTAATGTTGCCATTGGTGACGTGGACAGAATGGGGTTGAGTACACACTCAGCAAACATGTGGATGACGGCAGGCTGAATGGTGCATGTTGACACTCCATAGGGAATGGATGCCATCCAGAAGAACCTAGACAGATTTGAGAAATGCGCCCACAGGAACCTAATATGGTTCAATAAGGCCAAGTGCAATATGCTGCACCTGGATCAGGGCAATCTCAGATGTAAGTAGACTAGAGGATGAATGGACTGAGGGCAGCCCTGTGGGAGAAGGGCTTGGGAGTACTGGTGGATGAGAAGCTCAGCATGAGCCAGCAATTTGTGCTTGCAGCCCAGGTGATGAAACATATCTTGGGTTCAATCAAAAGAGAGGTGGCCAGCAGGGTGAATGGTATGGACCCATTGGATTGGGTCCGGAGGAGAGCCACAGAGATGATCAAAGTGTTGTATCACCTCTTTTGTGAAGGCAGGCTAAGAGAGTTGGGGTTATTCCACCTAAAGAAGAGAAGGCTCTGGGAAGACCTTAAAGCAACCTTCCAGTAGCTAAAGGGGGCCGCAAGAGCAGTGGGGAGGAATTGCTTATCTGTGAGTGTAGTGATAGACGAGATCTATTGGTTTTAAGCTAAAAGAGGGTAGATTAAGATTACATGTTAAGAGGAAATTCTTCGCTGTGAGGGTGTGGCACTAGAACAAGTTGCCCAGAGTAGATGTGAATGACTCACCCAGGAATTGTTCAGCCACTCTGTGGATAGAGCTTTGGGCAACCTGTTCTGCCCATGACAGGGAGGTTGGAACTGAATGGGCTTTAGGACGCCTCCTAACCCAAGCCATTCTATGAAAAAAGTAGACGGGGATGATCTGTACGTGCATTTTATTCCTTTTTTAATAATCCATATAACAGCTTATTTCATTAGAATCAAATTTTGGGATATTTTCTAAAATCTTCCTTTTATTTATTTTGTCTCTGTATATAAGGTTCATTTTATAAGTCTGCAAGACATACGTGGCTTCAGGCTCAGGAAATAATCATTGTTTGGAACTGTTTTGCTTTTCCTTTGTAGTCTCCGTAAGGTTAATCACACTCTTCCACTCCAAATAAAGTTTGTCATAATTTTAGCTAGTCTTTTTCTATGTAAACATGAAGTTTTTCTGCATCCTTCTGTTTGGCACTTGAAAAAAAACAAAGTGAAAGTCGATTTACTGATGTTTTACTTAGCCACGCATTTTGCATTTCATTATAACCTTGAACATACTGACTAGAAGTAACAATATCAGTGAAAAATACTATTTTGCAGTTTTACTTTTCTAAAGGTACTTTTCAAGATAACTTCTCTGCATATCATGCCTGACACTTCAGTTGTGTTAGAAACTCATGAAACACTTCTCCTTTACAAAACCTACCATGTATTTAGAAAAAAAAGTCTGATGCTACCAGCATTTAAAGTAATAATAGTATGCATTGCATCTTGAAATATCCCTTATGTTACAGTAAAATTCACTTCAAATTGATTGTATTCTTGTATTGTGCTATGTAATCTACGTACTTTGAAGAATGCTTTTTTGTTTTCTCTGCATTTTCTACTTTTTAAGGTTGCGTATTCGTACACATATGAGCTTCGACCTTACTTGGATCTGCTTCTGCAAATCCTATTAATTGAGGATTCTTGGCAAACTCACAGGTTTGTAGTTACCTATCTTTTTACAGTTTGTTACCACTGTGTTTGGTACAGCCTGTTCTCCCAGTGATTCTGCTGCTAATCCTTTCAAGAGGTTAGTTTTAGAACAAAATAAAGGGAATAAAGCATTTTTTCCCTTTCATCACACGGATTCAAGACAACTTGAATCTGTTTTTTTTAACCTCTGTCTTCCTTACTGTTGAGAAATTTGCTACTCAGCCCTATAAATTCAAGATTTTTCATATGTAGGAGAATTTTACTGATGTGCCAGTTAGGCTAAATGTACTGGCATTTACTATTTGTTGCTTAGACTGATTCCTGCAAGCATCTCATTTTAAGAGGGTTCAGTGATATCCTGGCCTCACTAAAACACGTAGCAATCATAGGAACGATACTAAGGCATGGATGAAGCGTGAACCTGGGAGAAAAGCAGATTTCATAGATGTGAATATTTTGTATGATATCATTTCAATGGAACTTTATCTTTTAAAATAATAAATATTCACCCAGTTTCAAACCAAATTTTTACGTCTAGGGAATGAGGCTTATGAAAGGCGAGATTAGGAAAATGTGATTATTGCAAATACTGACTGTCTGAGAGAATACATAGAGGTTAATTCCTCAGATGTTTTACACAGTAATAGGTGAGGTAGCACAAAATAAATGTAATCAGCGTTCTACTCATCTGTTTCAAAACATCACTGTTACATAATTGATGAATATTGGCAATACTGGATTTACAAATAATTTGCAACCATGTCCCATGTGTATTTTAAATATTTTGAGTAAGAACACGCTTGATTTTTAAAACTATCTGCCACAGTGAAGTTGTTGGAGTGAACTCATAAATACTTCAGTGTAGACGTAGACTACACTCAGGATTTCAACAGTTGCCTAGCCTTACTCTAGAATATATTCAGAGAGGAGGTGGTAATCTGATTTACCACCCTCCAAAACCTGAAGGCTAGAGTGGATGGGTTTCTTCATTTACTTTACAGGAATTACCCCTAAGGTAAGGGATGAGGGTACCTATCGTATGTGGGCTTTTTCATGTTTGCATATATATATGTAATGCAAATATAAAGCAGTTTGTTTAGATGTACTTCCTTCTAAGCAGATGTCCTGTCTGAAGTCCACAGAGCAATGGAGGACGGGCATATTTTAGGAAGTGTGAAGTAAAATGAAACATACTATGGTGAAAATGTAGGTGACAGGAAGGCTTGTTTAGAATAGTGCAATGTTTGAAATAATGGAGATACGAAGGAGGTTAAATGTGTTGTGGCTTTCACTATACTTGAAGATATACGTCACTTTGTATTCAAGACTGCAGTCTCAAGAATAACAGCATTCATTGGAATCGTGCTAGGCTTCAGCTGAGGAATGTAAAGTGTCCAACTGCAGTCATCCTCTGATTTCTTGCTGCCATTAAAAGAAAAAAGTAGTGTAACTGTCCACAGTAAATAGTAATCTCATATAACTTGCAGAAAATTAGAATCATATGGTCTTTAACAGCGTGCATCCTTCGGTGCTTCTTGTATTCTCTTATTGGGATGGCTGCTGCCATTGTTCGGCATCATGATTTGATAAGTTAATGCCCCAGTTTGGGGATAATAGTTTCACTGCATGTCATTATGTTAAATCAACTGAAGCTCATTTTTCTTTCTTGATGAGTCATAGAACTGAATAGAGAAGAGTTATCTAGGTTGGAAAAGACCTTCAAGATCACTCGTCACCTCAGAAAAGAAGCCCATACTCCCCCTTGCTGTGGTCTGGTTGAGGAGCAGTGAAGTCTCCCCTCAGCTTCCTCCTGCAGTCGCAGTTCCCTCAGCCTCTCTACGTAGAACTTGTTTTCTAGTCCCATCATTGGCTTTGTTGCCCATCACCACACATGCTAGAGCAATGCAGTGCACTTCATGGAGTGAGGCCTAGGTTGTCAGCTGCCTGGAGACTATTTGCTGATTGTTGTCAGAGATGAACGGGAAAGAGGTCAATAGCTTTTCCTACAGTGAATGGTAGCTCTTAGAGATTTTGACTGTAAGTTCTGTGTTCTCCTCCAGTGTTTTTTCAAAACCAAAAGTGGATTGGGAATTAGCGCAAGAACTGAGTGTCAGTTAATTCCTTTCTCTGCCTCTGCTCTTTAGGGAGCAGATAATGTGTGTTTGGTTTCATTGAATGTCTAAGTCTCTTATGCACATGCATGTACCATTCATTTCTCTTCAGAGGAACTGCATCTAAAAGGCTTTATCTGTAAGGTCTGTAACTATAACATATTCCTTCTGTCAAGAATTTAACTGTTCCAACTCTGTAAGAACGTAGTGAGTAAAAAATACTGTTTCGTAAATGCAGTTTATATTTAAAAAAATAACACAACAATACAAAGAAAATTCACTGCTATGATTGGTTTTATTTTGTTCAAGGAGCTTAAACTTTTGACTGGCTTAAACATTACCGAATACTTGCTGACGCTATACGTGTATGCAACCTGTCAAGTTGGTCTCCTAATTTCAAAAATTAGAATATTCAAAATATGATTTACCCCTTTTGTAATTACACTGTAAGTGAAGACTGATTTCTAACACTGGAATATTTTTGTAGGATTCACAATGCACTTAAGGGGATCCCAGATGACAGGGATGGACTATTTGACACCATTCAGCGCTCCAAGAATCATTATCAGAAAAGAGCTTACCAGTGTATAAAATGCATGGTAGCCCTCTTCAGCAACTGCCCTGTAGCCTACCAGATCCTTCAGGTGATAAATTTTGTTGTCTCTTGCTGCTGCTTTTCTCCTGTTGTGTGTTTAAAAAAAAAACAACAACAAAACCTATTTTCACTAACTTGACAAAATTATGGCCTTCAAGTAAAACTCACATAAACCTTCTGATATCAGATGGTCAGTATATTGAATTCAGAGTGATTTGATTATACTTGTGTTCATTTGATGCAAATACGGATCCTCATATACTTCATTTCAGTTTTGAAGCTTATATTGTGTGGAAGAAAAAATGAGTCTTTTATACAACAGCACATGAGCTGGTAGTCTGCTTTCTTGAAAGAAAAAAGTATTCCTCTCTTGAAGAACAGAGAAAATAATTTCTAAATGCTAACTTTGTGTCTGCAGAGTAATGGAGATTTGAAGAGAAAATGGACCTGGGCAGTAGAATGGCTTGGAGATGAGCTTGAGCGTAGACCATACACTGGCAATCCCCAGTACACCTACAATAATTGGTCTCCACCAATACAGAGCAATGAAACATCAAATGGCTACTTCCTAGAGAGATCACATAGTGCTAGAATGACTCTTGCAAAAGCTTGTGAACTCTGCCCAGAGGAGGTACAGTGTTATTTCTACAATGGGTTAAAAACTTGGAGTAAATATATCTATAAATAGGTGATTGATAAGGAGTTATACTTTTGTTAGTTTTAGTTACGTACTCATGTTTTTATCCATTTCTATTACTGGTTTTATAGACATCTGTCATTTAAAGAATTTGTCTAGAATTGAAATTGACCATTTGAAGTAGATGATGCATGATTAAAAAGTCTATTTTTCCAGTACTGTGTTGATGGTGGGGATTTTTAATACAAATATATAATAACCCTAACACAAATTGTTATTATATATATGTATTATATCATTTGTATAATTTTTTTTTTAATCCAGTGCAAGCTACAGGTGACACTGGGGGTGGGAGAATGTTTTTTCTTAGAGCATGCCTGAAAGTATCACTTGCACAAAGCATTGGTTCTGAATACAGTAATCTTAATATGTTTTACCTGAGTAAATTAATGGTTTTTTTTTAAAACTTCAGGAACCGGATGATCCTGATGCTCCAGATGAACATGAATCTTCTCCACCTGAAGATGCACCACTGTATCCTCATTCACCTGGTTCCCAGTATCAACAGGTAAAAGCTTAAGAATTACTCAGAGCCCTGTGTTAGCTTTTAATGTTAGCATTCATGGTAACTCTCATTACAGGGATTTAGCCAGAAGTATGTTACTGTCAAATATCACCACTGGAGAAACAAGGATTCAGATCCGTCTTGCCAGGAACAGTGTCCCCATCACTTTCATGAGAGAATTTTAATGTTACCAGATCAGAGATTAATCATCTGTAGAAACAGCAGGGGGACAGATGTCATCGTCACAGACTTTTGCACGTGAAATTAGATTCTGTCATTTGTTTGTGTTGATGTTTTGTGAGTTGCTTTCTCATTTTTTAAATTTAAAATCAAGCCCAAGGTTAGAGTTGATTGTAAGGCTTTCATCAGAGTGGGTGCCTTTGCTGCGTGCAACCTGTGCTATGAACACTGATCTCCAAATTTTAAGTACGTACAAAATGTAAATTGTTTCAGGCTAAATGGCTGCTTAGTTAAATTTTCAGTGGAGAGACAGATCTGAAAGAAATCATTACCAGATATTTTAACTGACTAAATTAGCAGTTCCCCTACTTAATTTCTATTTTTTCTTGTTCCGATTAATTTTATTTATTCTGAATCTGCTAATTTAATTTCCTCTCCCGCCCAAACCCATTTTCCCTCCATCTTGCTTTCCTTACTTGGTGTTCTCAGCAGAGCAGTTGGTAAGTTGTGCAGATTTTCCCACTCCCTTCTGAGCTCCTGAGTTCAGACACATACTGTAACCCCACCATTACCCGTGTGATGTGTTCACTTCCTTGCAGTAGGTGGCATTTTTCACTAACGCACACAGTTCCTAATTCATGTTTCTAATTTCTCCACAGTTGGTTAAACTGTGCAAAACAATAGGTAGATGAGGTATTTTCATTTGCCAGGTGTGTGTGTAGCTTTTAAATTGGGACAGAGCATCTGGAGAAAATGACTGGTCAAGATTTCATTCAGTCCTGTAACGTTAAAGGTTACCCATACGTCAGTGTGTGTTACATAAATACAGGTCTGCTTTTTCCATTGTCATAGGGAAAACATGCACACCAATTGAATCCATTTCTAAAATACGTGCACAGTTCAGTATCGAGAGCGCACAGGCAGCCTTTTTTTCTTGCTTTTGCTTTGCATGTCAATGTTCTTTAGTCAAAAGCTAAAATGACTGTTTAATTCATCATTGCATCTGTACAAGTTGAAAATCTAACTGTGCTGTGTTAGTTAAAAAAGGTAAGTGAAGGGCGTGATTCAGAGGAATGACGGCGCTGTTGTGTATGCTCCAGCAAACACCGTCACACCAGATGTTGGGTGTGCCCAGTGATGCTTTTTGGTGGTTTGAAGCTAGAGGTGAAAGCCCAGTAACCGGTTAGGAAACAGTCCACAGATTTAATGTCCTTTTAAAATGTTTATGCTTTGTTCCAGAATAACCATGTGCATGGACAGCCATATACAGGCCCGGCAGCACATCATATGAACAACCCTCAGCGAACTGGCCAACGAGCACAAGAAAATTATGAAGGCAGTGAAGAAGTTTCCCCGCCTCAGACAAAAGATTAGTGAAATGCACATAATCAATTAACTTGCTCCATCAAGACTGTGCACCCAGGCCTTACAGTCCAACCTTTCTCTGTGTCTGGCTAATATTTAAAACTAGAAAAACTATTCCTAATCAACATGGAGTGGAGAGTCTATTCACTGTCTTATCTGCAGAAAATTGCTGTCAATATATAACCCGCCTGCAGTGGAAAGTGTATAGTGTTTTGTAATAAATGGCCTGATGCTAATGTGTAAATGGCAAAGGTGTATATAGTATATTAATGTTTGACTGTTAATTCTTAAGCAAGAAACATTTTTTTTGTCTTGATGAGACTCACAGATCTACAAAAAACAAAAAATAATTTCTTGATATATCTGCTGCGCTCTGCGACCAGTGTTGCCTGCCTCACGGCAGTTGGATCAACTCCTTTATGAAAAAGCCTATCCATGTCAACCACAAAAATAGTTTCATGTTAATTCTTTGCCACTGGAGTCGATTTTACTATGAGCAACGTAATGGCTGGTAACCTTTTAATTATTTGGTTGATGTGGAAAATTGGTGATGTAACATTGTTTCTAGATCTTTTTTCATTGCCTTTTTCATTCTGGTATTAGGTTAATCACTTTGAAGCTATAGTTATGCTGTAACATTTAGCATGGCTTCACACCAAGTTAGTGTAGCCAACGAGGGGGGAAAAAAGTGACAGCAGTTGTCCCAATGTGACAACTGTATCGCTCAGAACTTTTTCTTCTTACACCTAGACTATAAAACGGGGAGGGAAAATGTGACAAACAAACAAGTGGTTTTCAGTTTCACATATGTTCCTCACATCTGATGTTTGACAGTTCTGTCTCTGGGTGGGATAAAGAACACTTAGTTTTCAGTAATAGGAATTTAAAAGATTTAAAACAAATATGCAAAAATTTGCTATGCCAGGATGCCTGGAGCATAATAGACTGTATTTGGTGTGCTTGTTTTGTTTCTTTGGTAGAGCTTATTAGATAAACTTCTAACACTTTCCTTCTACTGCATCCCAGTGAAGTGGAAGTCTACAAAAATCACACAGTACTTGTGAGTGCCACTGCACCAAGTTAACTTGCTGGTTTTCTGCTCGTTCACAGTTCTACTTGAAAGCGAGAATTGTCTTAGCTCTTTATCCGTATGCAGGAGATCGTAACATTAGAAGCAGGGTTTAATGAGAAGAGAAACTACTGGTTAGTCAAATACAATTCTGAGGTATCTCTATTCCAGAATAAACATTTGTTTAAAGACTTTGAGAAACGCATCAGTAAATACTGTATTTAAATGAAAATTGGTAACTTGAATGTGTGTAATTTTTTGGAACCTGTCTAAAAACCAAATACCCCTGCAAAACAGATACAGCCCACCCTATACTATTTAAATATTTTGCTGTTTTATTTTATAGAAATTATTTTGCTGAATTCACAAATAGAATTTGATTTAAGAAGAATGTTTTGTCCTGTGGTGTGTGTTGGGGTTTTTTTTTTGTTTGTTTGTTTTGGTTTTTTGTTGTTCTTTTTTTTAGTGGTCTGCACAGAAAGGCGAATGCTGTGCAGTGGCACTGTGCTGAGTTCTGGAACAACAGTCACGATGAGATTTCTGTGCGCACACACACACACACACACACACATACACACACACATAAAAAAGAGAATAAAAAATTGGCCCATCAGAATAAAACATAATCAGGACAACTACACTGTAAAAGTTTCTTAATGTGATTTATCTTGTACTTTTTGTATGTTTTTATATATACATATATATTTAATGAGCACAAGCTTGATGGTGTTTTTTACAAATGAGTTGATAGAAACAAAGCTGCTTATCTAATTAAAGGTCTGTAGTTTTGAAGCGAACCAAGGAAAATTCAGTCGCAGGCGCATTCTTAGGCATTTTTAGGGACACGGAAGATTTTAGAGTATGCTTATGTAGCAACGATCACTTTTATGCTTCCATGTTTTCTCAGTGCGCAAGTTAATTCAGATTTTTTCCACAGTTTTTTAGTAATGCCATTTTACCTGGACTTAGTAAATTTGGGTAAAGTTTTTTCCCATTTATGTGTGGGAACGCTTCTGGAAAGTTTTAACTCAAAAAAATTGCTGGCCTGACTACTCGTGTGGAAATAGTTCCTATTTATTTGGACCAGTAATTGTTAAACGAGCTATCTCAGAGGTGATTATTATTACGTATTTTTTACTACATAGCTAAAATATTTAATATTCTAGTTCAGCCTTGCCAAACTTGTTCACTTTTAATAGTGCAATGATTGTAGAGACGTGTAAAACCTGTGACATTTTAAGGCTGTGACTTTATCAGTCATCTACACCCCTGCCCCTGAACAGAAGGTGACTGCAGCAGCAGTCATTTTTCAGGTGGCAAACTGAGGACTTGCTGCGTCTTTGTGACTTGGAAGAAGGATAGCCTATATTGTCTGTTGCAGCTGCTGCTTTTAAACAGCTACAGTAAAAGGTGCAATGTTTTTTGTTTTTTGTTTTTTTTTCCCCTCTGGGCAAAACAATTTTAAATTGCATTTAACCAATATTGTACAAGCAAAAAGTTTCATATGCATGTGACTGTCGCAGCATTTTGGCAGTGGTCATTTTCTGGCGACACACGGTACCTCATTGTCAGTGGCACACTTGAAAGCAGCAGTCCTCAAAGTGCCTACAGATTGAATTCCCCCGTCACCAATTTCAGTTTCCTGTTTGTTTAGGACAGCTGATAGGGAATCTTTGGTCTTCCGCAAATAAGCCAATAAATAGTAAAGCAAATGCTCATGTTCCTGACAGTGTAACATCCAATGTGTAGAAACTGAACGTTCGTAAGTGATGTTATATGACGGTGAATGCGTAGCTTGATGTAGTGGGAAATCTGTAACCTTTCGAAGCAGAATTTCTCCCTCTGTACAATTGGACTGTGGTTGTTTAGTAACTTTTTAACACTTCTTACTTTGAGTGTTGAGAAAGCAGTACTGCCGTATACGAAGGGAACTTTGCTGCTGCTGTGTATCAGTAAATGTACTAAGCTTTGGTTGGAGAGATCGGTCACCTGCACCCATGTTAGCCCATTGACAAATGAGATTGCACGGGGTTCAGCGAGAGCTCACTTGATGCACAGAGCCTTGCTGTATGGCAACGTGCAAGCAGGAAAGGACATAGCTTGGTTTGGAATTCTGCAGAACTGGAATTTTGCCTAACTACCAGCTCTGGAGAGTCAAGTCCTCCCTTCTTAAAACTGGTGTATCTTGCTGAAATTGAGCCAGAAAGAAATGAAATTCCACAGCACCATTTCAAGTTTTCAGAGTGGAACTTTATTTTGAGAGAACGTGAGAAAATTGTGTCAAGATTATTATTATTATTATGCTTCCTCAGCCATTTTGTTGTGCCTAGCCTTGTGTGTTTTGGCGTACGTTCCATGAAAAGTCATCCAAGGTTCCAAAACTTCCTATATATTTTTCAAGAATTCCAGGAGAGAACAAGGTCAGCCGTTCTGCTAAAGCTGAACAGGCAGAAATTGGCTGCTGTAGCAGTTCACTTCACTTTGGGTTTCAGTAAATTTCTGTCTACCTCCGAGTCTTTTGCTGGGAATGAATAGGCTGATAAACTGTGTGACGGCAGAATGGCTCAGCGCATTTGTTGGCGTGTGGTTTCAGTTAGTAGCCATTGCAGTGAGGCTCACAGCGGTGGTTTGCGTGGAGACAAAGGGAAATTAAAGATTAGTTCTGTCAATTACAGGGAAAAGCAGCACGTTAGGAAATTTGCAGAGAAGTTGCAGGTGTTAAAATGTATTTAGTTAAACTTCCTTTGTCCACACTATAAGCCAAGCCGCTCCTGTGGTAAAAAGGCTCGTACCTTAATTTTCGGGAGGGTGAGACACTGGTGCCAACCTCACTCACAACAGTGTGGCAGTTCCTGTCACTTGTGGCCCTGCTCTGGAACGGTGCTATTCTGTGGATCAGGACGGCAGTAACGTTGGCTCCCTCTCTTCTCACCTCCTGTGCTCTCCATCGTATTCATGTCATGCTCTTCTAGCAGCCATGAAGTCTTGGGGATGAGGTCTAAACCTGTCATCTCTCCAGAGCAAAACAAAAGAGGTTTTCTGGGCGACAAGTAGTAAACATCTTGTAAGCGCTGCATGCTGCAGAACAGTACCGTAATAAACAATAAGTTGAAAGAAATCCAGCTGTATCCTCGTGCGTGATTGCTGTTCCTCTTGCAAGTAATCTCTCGAGCAAGGCAACAGCAAGCGTTTCCTTTGACTTGCAGCTAGAATCGGGACACCGGTGCAGTAAAGATCCTTGCAGCACAAGCACACACCCTGCGTATGCCCTCAAAACTGCTCAAGGGTGTTCTTTGCCTCTTCCTTCTCTTGGTCTTTAGGAATTGCTGCATTAATGCGTTCACGTGCAGACTGGGAAGTCCTGCTGCACCGGGAGGGCTTTAAGCCAGTCTGAGCACTGTCACTTTTTACTCTGTGTACCTTTTTAAGGCTTGTACTGTAACTGTCCTTTTGTTTCTAAGGTATAAAAGGTTCACTTGGACTTGCTATTTTTAAATGCCAAATATCCTTTTTTATTTTATTTATTGTTAAACAGTAGAAAGTGTCCAGTCCTGCCCTTGTAGCTTCTAGCACAGTAGGCTGTTCTCAGAAGCGCACTGACATAGATTCCAACGCTCCAGTTCAGAGATCCTTGTCCTATAGTCCGATTTTCCAATGCAGGCTGCAGTGGCTTCAGGATCCAAGGATTTCAGTGATATTGGTGTGAGTCCTGCTGATGTTGGCACTTGATCGTTGATGTGCTGTGAGAATCAGCGCACCCCATATAATCTGGTGTGAGATGGCAGTGTGCTATCTTACTTGCTGCACAGGAGAACCACCAGTTTCTGGAGGAGGAAAACACTCCTGCACAAGGGCTAACTTTTCATTAAATACCCAGTTCTGGATTTTTTAGCCTTAGAATTCTTTAAAGCCACTCCTTGAGAGTAGAATCAGAGTTACAGGCTGTTTCCTTTGGTGAATTTAATATAGCCTTATATTGAGCAGCACAATTCTGAAGTGACAGGTGACATTCTTTAATGTTGGAAATAACGTGCAAATGTCTTCTAGTTTTAATAACAAGCTAACCTTGAATATGGAAAATGGGATGAAGTTAACAGGTTTGATGAAGTCCTACAAAATCCAACCGTGGGTGAGCATTCGCTGCAGGAAAACGAGATCGTTCCCTCCCTATGTATACAAGCGCTAATGTTGGACAACATTACTTTTTATTCTTAACTTGCCCCCTTGCTATTTCAGTAGCTGTTTGTATTGCCCTAAGCTGTGTCACATGCATAGTTTGCAGCTTCCTGATGCATGCACAGCCCTTATCAAAGCAAAGTCTTCAAATGATTGGTTTTCTTCCAGTGTAAGTCGATTCCCTACACCTCATTCCTGTTCCCATTGCTACGACGTGCTGTTTCTGACTTCATAAAATGACCAGGACTGAATGAATGCTTTACGAGTCTGGTTTCACCTAAGCCACTAAGAGCAGTTAATGTTCCTTTTCCATCATGATACCTATGTGGATGGAGCTTTTAAAAGTGTTAGCCTTTTTTTTGTAGCTTTAATCATTGAAAGGCTGCTCCATTCTCATCCATAACTTCAAATTCCCATCGATAACTTCTCACAATGTTTTCACACCGAGTTTGTCATTCTGGATTGCTGGGATCACTTCCTACTTAATACTTCCTTATTTCCTATGAGCCAACCTGGCTCCCCAAGTTTGGAGCCTTTCTGAGTGCTGTGGCAGCAGCCCCGGTCTGGCCCACGTGGGGTTTTGTCATCTCCTAAATCTCCTCAAGACTCACTGAGATATGAAAACTTTGTGGTGCTGATGGTGGTCTTAAATCGAAATAGCTTCTAGCTCATTGTGTATTTTTGTTCTGCTCCATTTTCTGTCTGGAGCAACTAGATCCTACAGGTGAAAAGCAGAGCTAGAGGGGGCTGGCTGGAGTTTGTACTGGAAAAAGAGGGCTGGCTTGAAAACTTGGGCACTTCATAGTATACTCAATGATATTTAAATGTCTGATGGGTGCTTTAGAGTCCTTCAAAGTCTGGAAGTAAATCCAAAAACTTAGACACTGAGTCTTCAAAGCAAGATTTAACGTGAGCATCGCAAATTCTATCTCACCTTCATACTGAGTGATGAGGAGGAGGTGGAAGAGCAGAAATGGGAATGTTTTGTTTTGGGGGAGGCTGTGTCACTTCCAGCTTGTGGGGAGCTGGAACACTGGTGCACTTGGCCTGGGTCCCCCCAGTAGCAGAGCCCGAGCCCCCCATAAGCCACAGCTTCCCCAGTGCTGAGACAGGAGTGTGCAGGAAGGAGACGAAGTGGTATGTAAAGCATTTCCTACTGTTTTTCTCCTCTGACATCTGATGAGCGGAATCCCCTCCGCAAATACAGGCTGAGTGAGAGACCCCCCGAGCTTTTTCTGTCCATACTTTCTACCTCTTGACGTTCATTGTAGAGCCCTGTGAGCTGCTTGAAGTAGTTCGGACAGCACAATGGGTTCCTCAGTGTCAGGCTGGCAGGAGCACAGAAATACCCAGTTGGGCAGAGGGTGATACCTGCCTCCTGCAGCGAGGAGCCTGTCGGGGATCGTTTGAACCTGATTCCAAGAGTGCTCACATGAAAACCAAGGAACACACCTTTCCAAGGGGTACCCTGCAATGGGCTCAGTAACACTTTCACCCAGTCTCTCATGCTACCTCCGTACCCATCCTGTGTGTCAACGTAAAGTACTTTGCAACAGATGTTGGTTAAGTAGTGCAATTACAGGGAGGTGAGCTGGTTTCCAGCTATTCTGACATCTTGAGGGGGCCAGAAAGGGAGGGTTTCATAACGAGAAATTCTACTATTCTGTGCATTGGCCTGATTGTTCATTTAGAAAGGAATGTTACTAATTGCTACCCCGGTTGTGTGTAAGACTGAAATGCTGCAAGAAAACTGTGTAACCCTTCCACTTGGAGTCTGTGAAGCACCCGGCGCTGGCTTTCTTCTGCAATCTGAACCGAAAAGCTGCTATTGGAATGTAGTCTTATCATAGAGATGCAGAAGGAAACTTCAGTTGTGTCACTTCTCTCGGTCTTCAGAGCAGTCAAAATTATTTTGATGTAGGTTTTAGACTATGTATATAAATCTGATTGAAGTACCAACAGCAAACCATAAATAAAATGTGGACTTAACTGAAGAATGGGCTAGTGGAGAAGTTTTGTGTTGAATTCATTAAAATATAATATGGTGAACTCGCCAGTGGAAGAGACTGTAATGAAGACAGGAGAACGAAGCTTGGGTCTCCTGATCTCAGAAAAGCAGCCAGGTTCCCTGTGGCCTTAGAATCTGTTCAGGAACCTTAAGACTGCTGTGGTTGCTTGGTGCTCATTGGAGATGTTTGCTGCGTGGAAACACTCCCAGGAGTTGGTAGATCTTCATGGCTGCTGAAAGCTAAAGGTTTCTGCTGGTGACACTTGACCTTCCCTGGTAAAAGTGTTCATTCAGGACAGGTGCTCTCCACATTCGTGATTCTCGAGCAGACGAAGGCACTGAGCGCCTCCCTAAGGTGCCAATTACTTGCTTGCTTCGTGCTATCGAAGCAAAGGTCTTAACATAAAATGGATTAGAAATGGGTATAATGAAAAACCAATGGAAACCCCTGCCATTGGCACTCACTTTGAAGACATGGAAGTGCAAAACAATGAGAAACTACTGAGAATTTGTAGTACTGATGTTAAATAATAATGATTTTGGAAAAGTTAATACATCCACATTAGCAGGTCAAACACCCAAGCTGATCGTGGCTCTCCATTCCTTCAGTGTGACCCACCCTGTGGGTGCACACACGAACCCTCTGGCTGTTGGCACGTTGGTAGCAGTACGAATTTGGGATGAATCTTGTACGGATCTCAACAGCTCACTGCCAACCTGGGGGCTCATGCTCAACTGGGAGAAGAAAGCGTGTTAACAAGGCAGCACAAGAAGGGATTCTTCTTTTTCCCAAAACTATCGGTTTTTCTGGCGTTTTTCTGCCTTGCGCAGTTTTTCTTGCATTTCCTTGTTTTCCCTCTCTGCCTTGTGTGGCAGGTTGTGGAGCCTTCCTTCCTTTCAGGTTGGATTCCTTCTCAGTACGAGCGGTGAGGCAGTGGCGCAGGCTGCCCAGGGAGGTGGTAGAGTCACCGTCCCTGGAGGTGTTCGAGAGCCGTGTGGATGTGGCACTGAGGGACGTGGGCAGCGGGCATGGTGTGATGGGCTGCTGGTTGGACTGGGGGATCTTAGGGGTCTTTTCCAACCTTAATGGTTCTTTGACTTTATGAAATGCTTCAAGATGAATCAGAGGCAGGTGGTGACTGCAGGCACCCCAGTGGAACAGTATAGGAAGCCCCAAGGCTGAGCCCTGCCTGTCTGCGTGTGGATGGAGCCTTGCTTTTGCTATCTGCATCCCAGTGCAGTTGGAGCTGTGTGCTGTCTGTACGTTGGGCATCAGGTGGCCAATTGTCGGTGAAGCGGTGCATCAGAAAGGGTTAATAACGTTAATGAGGGTGTTACATTGTGATGAAAGGGTTTGTGGTACCTGCTAATGTATAAAACTTAGTGTTTCATTTCACTGGGTGCAAATGGGAAGCATTCCTAAATGAAAACTGCCAGAGCTTCACTGCTGTGTGGCTGGTTTTTTGTTTTGTTTTCCTTCCAGCAAACCCACGTGATGGAAATAATCAGTGAACACCTAAAATATTTCCAACAGTTTGTTTCACTTCAAGATTTCAGATCCTGCTGCTCATTACTGGAGATTTCAGCTGCCTCCTTCATTTTCATTCTAATGAGCACGGCTGTAGTGTTTGATGTTTGACAGTGTGTTGTAGTTATGTGAGCAAATAACTGTGTGATCCATCACACTGATGGTAACAGCTGGCGCAAGCATGGAGGCTGCTCTGTTTGATGTACATTTAAAACACGATTACTAGGAGCCCATATGAAAGCACGTGGTGAGTTGCTATGGGGATTGAAGAAGAAGCACAAGACAGTGCAAGGGGCGCTGTGTTTTTTTTTTCCACTGAGCAAAGCACTTGCTTATTTTGCTGAGAGAGTTTTATATTAGAGCTTCCTCAGTGCAGGCAGGAGCACAGAGGGTGCCCATTTCAGCAGCACGCAGGCAGCCCTCCACTGCTGGCTGCGGCCAGGGAAGCCTCAGCACTGGGGCCATTGGTGCTGGGGCTGCAGGGACCCCCGGCTGTGGAATGAGAGCAGGAGAAAGGTGTGCTGCCCTCAGTAGCTGTGTTGCTGCCCCACCGGTTATGTGCGGAGTAAACCTTTCATGAGTAGATGTGTCTAATGATGCTTTGCTCACCTGGCATGAACTCCGTTTGACACCATCATGGGGTAATGTCTGAAATCAATACTCAGGGATGTTTCACAACCCTGGCTTTTGTTTCCAGGCATCCTGCCAAAGCAGCAGTTAGTTAGAATGTGTTGTGTACATGCTGAGGCCTCTATGTTAGTTTGTTACAAATTGCAGACATAAATAAGAAGTCCAACCTCCTTGCATGCAGTAAGGGCAATTGTTCCTCAGCTTAGAAGAATGGAATCAAGTCTACAGACTCCTCATATGTGTGAATTCAAAGTAAAATTTAGCATTGCATCCTGTGTGCCAACATAAACGTAGTTGTATCTATCTGCCTTCAGCAACAGTATTTATTTGTGCAGTTTTCTTGCACCTCTTTTTATTGCCCCATTTTTCCAGCTGTTGGCTGTGAACACCTGACAGCAGCCACAAAGCGAGAATCCAACCTTCCCCAGAAGACGCGAGGCCAAGAAATCCAAGCGTGGCTGGAAACCATGGATTCTGAACTGCATTTGGGTGCATTTCATGCAAATGGTACCACCGGTTCTTTGAACCAACAGCTTTGTAAGAATCACGTTCACACCAGCAAGCTTTCAATGTACTTGAAGTTTTCTGAAACCTTTCTTAACTTGGATCTTGCCATGTTAGTCACTGGAATGCTGAAAACTGTTTTTTTTTTCTTATGATTGTTTGGGAGACTGCATTCGTTGGCGGAAATCAAAAATACTCCTCATTTTACATTCTTTTAGGTTGAGGTCACATTTGTATATGGAGGTATTTCAGGATCAGTGGAATGACTGACTGCTGTATGAGAAGCGCTCTACACCTCCAAGGGAAAGAATCTTGCTTTGAAGAAATGTTTTTTTTTATTCTATCTATCTCACTATGTCTTTCAAAGGATCATCGCCTTATTCTAGAAGCACCTGGCCTAGAGGAACCGGAACCTATTCTGGGACCACGTCCAGCTATACAAGAGCTGAACTCGACAGCGGAGAGAAAAATGTGAAAGTCTGCAAGCCTGTATGAGATTACCTGGATATGATGCCAAGGTAGGAAAATAGGACTGGAAATTTGTTGGAGCTTCAGCAGGTAGGCAACATCCTAACCTTTGCATGTAATTTTTGCTGCAGTAGGTACGTATGTTGGCAAATCACAGCCAGGTCACCCTGAGGCCTGCGCGCCAGCCCACACAGCTACATGAAGAGTGTGCTGTGGGCTGCCCATCTCCACTGAGAAAATAGGCAAGGAATAGGAACAAGGAAAACAGGAACAAGGAATGCAACTCTGTTTTAGGAGTGCTCAGGAGAAAACTTCAGTTTTAGGTACGTTGACAGCTTTACTTTTCCAAAGGCCAAATGAGTAGAACTGTGAGATTCAACTATTTTGCAGTAACAACTTCTGTCTACATCAGTTCTTGCTGCTGAACCTCTCCCCCACTCCCCAATAAAAAAGCAAAGCTGCCTTTTCCTAAGACAACTGCTTTTTTTATGAGGCAGAAAACAATGTTGGAGTCCACCAAACTCAGAAAAATCAGTGCCTTTTAATGATTTCGGCAAGATGGACAAATTGATCTGGGTACTCAAGGGATTTGATTGGTTAGAAAAGCTTTGTCAGACATATATAGCCAGGTAACTTGGCCAGCATCAACATGACAGTCCCCTTGACCATCTGGACAGGAGAGCATCTACACAGAGTATTATTCCAGGCTCTCACTCTGCTTACAGAGTGAAAGCAGTGGCTGAAAGAATCCCTGACCTGCTTTTTTAGGGGTTAGGGAAGCTGGTGGTGCAGAGAAAGGTACCTTATCTCCACTCAAACCTTCCTCTGTTGAACATTACCCCCATTTTCAGCAGCCCTTTAACAACAGACAATTTGAACTTCACACAAGCTAAGTTTTAAAAATTTATTCTTTAAGCTCCATACTGGATCTTTAGTTCTCCTTTTCCTGCACAGTCTTTGTCCCACGCAGTCTACCTGTACGACGAGCAGCGATGAGACCAACTTTGCGCCCAGCAGGAGCATCTCTCCTGATGGTTGAGGGCTTGCCAATGTGCTGATGGTTACCACCACCAAAGGGATGTTCTACAGGCTGTGGAAAAGGAAACAGAAGTCAAGTAATCCGTATAACAAAAGCATCGTTTAGCAGCAATAAACCGATCTGAGGGAACGAGAAGTGCTAACTACCCCAATTAAAAACATATCTGGCAGCCTGCCCTGTGATATGCCAACCCCCCACCATGCCAAGCAATTCCTTTTGAAGCCATAAAAAGGCAAAGTGAAGACTCACGTTCATGGCCACACCACGGACACGCGGCCAGCAGTTTCTCTTTGCCTTGTATTTATGGTAGGCACGGCCAGCCTTTAGGATGGGCTTGTCGATACGACCTCCACCGGCAACAATTCCTGAAATATATCACAGCAGTAGCGATGTGCATGTACAACAGGCAAGATGAGGGAGAAAACGCTTGAGAACAAAACCAATTCCTAGAACGTATTCAATCTTACGAACAAGCTTATGAAGACCACCCTCAAATAATTCAAACTGCCTGCCTGAGCCGCTGTTTTCCAGCCGCCACACACAGGACGGAGTTATCCACCTAATGCACAGTAAGAGGTGTTAAGCGAAGAGGCCACAGGCTGAATTTTGCTCTTGATAACAGTATTGCCATTCACTGTCAAGCTTTCCACGGTACTTCCCTAAGGGTTCAGTTGGTTGTTTTTTTTTCCCTCCCCCCTAACTTTTCCCCTAAAGATCTGCACATTTTACATCCCAGCAATTCCTTATTCACTTGAGGGCCAACAGCACTTAACTCCTCTGCTCTCCCACTAGCTCAAAGCAGCCCCAAATGTAAGAAGTTCCCATTACCAAAACTAAAGCAGGTATGACATACAAGTTAGGCATCTGTCCAAAGACCGTACCTGTGCATAATCCTGGGTCTAGTCAAATACACCTCTAAATTACGCTACTCTTTAGCTAGTGTTGGGAACAGGGCCCCTATTTTGACAGCTTGCTGAGCCCCATGCCAGCTCAGCTGAAAGACAAGTTCCTAGTTGTCCCTGCTTACCAACAACAGCTCTGTTTGCAGAAGAGATCACTTTCTTGGAGCCAGAGGGCAGCTTCACTCTGGTTTTCTTGGTTTCAGGGTTGTGAGAGATAACGGTAGCGTAGTTGCCAGAAGCACGGGCCAGCTTTCCACGATCACCAGGTTTCTCCTCGAGGCAGCACACGATGGTGCCTTCCGGCATGGTGCCAACAGGCAGGACATTGCCAATGTTCAGCTGAGCT
Organism: Alectoris magna; assembly: GCA_030625065.1. Lineage (NCBI taxonomy): Eukaryota > Metazoa > Chordata > Aves > Galliformes > Phasianidae > Alectoris > Alectoris magna. Next base: position 84,444,889 of record CM060560.1, read on the forward strand.
GCAAAGAGCAATCACAGAACACCAGCTGCTTCAGTCAGGCTCCCAAACACTACTCCAACCACAACTCAATTTAACGTGGCTCCCTGTGCGCAGAAGGGTACTGCATACATGCGTGCACACCAACAGACAGGGGCCCTTATTTGAGTTGCAACCCAACTTTCGACTGCCACTGTAAACCAAAGTCAGGCAAGAGCTGCCTGTGTAGATAAAACAATCCAAACACTTGAGAGCACCACAGTTAGGCTTACTGAAACAGGCTGTGTGAGGAGACTTCCATCTCCAAGAAGGAAATATGTCTGCTTACGGTAACTGAAGCTATGGCCTTTGTAAAGGCTCCTAACAGCACTTCAGCATCCCACCCTGTATTCAGACGACAGCTGCTTTAAGCGTCCTGAAACCTCTCAGACAGATCATGTTTGGTCTTCACTCACCTTTTTTGCCACAGTAAACAAACTGACCGGTATGGATGCCCTCAGCAGCAATGAACAGCTCGGTCCTTTTCTTAAACCTGTACGGGTCACGGAATGCTATCTTGGCAAGGGGAGCACCTCGGCCAGGATCGTGAATGATGTCCTGTGGGAACAAAGACAGAACAAGATACAGAATTTGTCACAGATTCGGCACAAATCCAAGGATTATAAAAACTGAAGATGATTACTATTAAGATAATTCTCACTCAGAACCCCCTTTCTTAGGGAAATCTTGACTTTTCTAGAAGTAAGTTGAAAATAAATTCACATGTAAGAATACCACCTCCCCTATCTCTATCGCAGAACAGTGACTCGGTTTTTAAGTGTTTCTAAACTTCCAATTTCTTCTCATCAAACTCAACTACTTAAGTGTCAAAGCATCTCTTTCTGCGCCCTGAAGATGACCTTGCTCTGAAGACGTGCGGAGGTGGCTGCATTTTTGGGGCACCCAACTGGGCATGGGCACTGTGTCACTGCTCAGAGCTTCTGTCACTGACAACTGACGAGTGCCTGCAGTACTCTGCCTGAAACGTTATCAGGGCCCGAACAAAAGGTACCACCTTGCCCCAGTGGGCTGTACTTATGAAGGTTCTTTCTTTTAAGCGCATTCTACTACCAGCACAACTCCCCTCCCTCACGTTTCTCGCATTACAGAAAGCTCCTACGTGACAACAGATTCCACAAGACACCAGCAGCCTACGGGAGTCAACTCCGAGAACAACTGACAGCACTTCAGACAGGCAAGGTTTAGGGGACGCAGGTTTCGGGGCCCAGCGCTCACTGCGGGCACCCGCAGACCCCCGCGCAGCCTCCCCCCTTACCTTCACAATACCCTTGATGTAGCCGTGCCTCTCAGCGAAGTCAATGGCGCGGAGCTTGGCCGGGCCCTTCCTGTGCTTCACGTGGGCGCGGAAGACGGAGCCCGCGCCCTTCCTCTGGCCCCGGATGACGCGGCCCATGGCGCTCTGCGGGAAGAGGCAGCGGGGCCACACCGGCCGTTACCGCCGGCGACAGCGAGGCGGCCCTTTCCCCCGCCCATTCCCGGGACAGAGAGATGATAGGTGGGGAATAGCGGGGACAAGCAGAAACGGCGGCTCCGCCGCGGCCAAAGTGCGGATGGCGGCGGATGGAGGAACGCGGCGAAATAGCACCCACCTGCGCTGCGGCCTCGCTGGGAAAGAAGGAAGCGCAGACGTCACCGCGGCGCCAAGGCCCTTCCGGCGCACCGAAGGCAGCTGCTGGTCGCGCTGTGTGACGTCACTTCCTGGCAACCGAGGGCGCGGAGCTGCTCACGCGCTACGCCCCCCCCCCCCCCTTTCCCGCCCCTCCGGCTGTGATGTTATCCGGGCCGTGGCGCAGGCGGGGCGTTGGGTACACGGCTCCGCGCTCCGCTCCGTGATAGCGGGGTTTAGGAGACTGTTTTGCTTCAGGTTGGGTCGTTGTGAATTAGCAAAAAGCTCATAGCTGTAGGCCCATGTAAGCGATTGCTCCCCGGGTTCTGAACTGACTCTTAAGTGCTAGCAGCTGAGCTTTCCCACCAGGATGGCCGTCCCTCGTAATGGGCAGAACGTGTGAGTGCTGCGGGCTCTGAGCCATGGTCCCCGTGCAAGTAGGTTGGGTGTTAGGGAACATTTCTCAGGAAGAGCAGTGAGGCAGTGGCACAGGCTGCACAGGGGGGTGGTGGAGTCACTGACCCTGGAGGTGTTCAAGGGCCGTGTGGATGTGGCACTGAGGGATGTGGGCAGTGGGCGTGGTGTGATGGGTTGGACAAGATGGCTTAGAGGTCATTCCAACCTTAATGATTCTATGGTTGTGTCGTTCTGTGTCTATGACTTAGCTGCAGTGGCTGTGGATACTCTGCCGTTGCAGGAGGTGGTCACCCCCACAAGCAGTCAGTATGCTTGCTCCCTGAAGCCCTGTATGACGTATCACAACTTGCCCCAAACTTACTGACACATATGGTGTGAACAACTTGAGACTTTGATTTATGGTTCCCGTTGGCTTTAGATGTGTTGTTAGCTTTTTGCTACTGAATTGGTCAAGAATCAGGGCCCTAAGGAACAACCTGAATTTCCAAATAATGCCCATATCACGAGCAGGTTACCTTGATCACTCCTCTTTCATGTTCTGTGCAGCAAATTAAGGAGTTGGTCATCCATTACACAAGAAGGTAACATGGCTATGTAATTATTTACTACACTCATTCCTTTTATTGTCTGGCATTAACTATACTTGGTATTAATTATGTTATTATCTAATTCACAGTGTAGTCTTGTAGTGCTATCACCAGGAAATTGCAACCTTCAATTATATCATGGGCTTGGTTGGACACCTTGCTGCTCAGGCAGTGCTGTAACATGGAGGGTGAGTCCGAAACCAGACCGGTCCCTTGTTCCTCCCCACCAGCTATTTGGCTATATTCTGAACATGGTCAGAAATGTCAGAGTGTGCTGCATGCCGAAAGTTGCCATCCTCTCTCATCCAAACCATTCTCCTGCTGTAAAAGACATCTTAGGTAAACATTTTATCATCAAGGAATGACAGGATTGTGTTCCCTGACCCAGCCACGTATGGGCTGAACTCACAATAAGGTTAAATATGTTGTTTAACTTGTATTAACTTCAAATGCTCACTGATCTGAAGAAGCGTGAGGAAGTAGTTTACACCAAATTGCAAGCAAAGGAACTGTCCAGGGTTTGTCTCAAGAATGTTGCTCTGTGATGCCATCTGAATCTTGGTGCTGAAGAAATAAAAGTGCCAGGCACTACCAGCAATTACTGTTCTGCTAAAGTTTTAGAACACATAGGAGGTGAAGGTGATGTGGTTTGAAGAGAAGCTGTTTTCCAAAATCCCTATTCCCCAGGCTGAAATTGTCTCGGTGATTTTGCTGCATGAGGAGGAGGCGGCAGAGGTAAAGTGGGACAGTCCTCTGTCAGAAGGATAGCATAAGACACAAAGCTGCTAATCACATGAACAAAACGTTATCTGCCAGTCTGAGTGCCACTGTGCTGTGATCATTCCCTGCTGCAGCTTTGAGTCCTGAGGTTTTGGACTTTGGGACATTAACTCTGGCAGTTGTAGCTTCATTGGCTGAAGACATTACTGTCTTTACTATTTTTGCCCTGCCTCTCTGCCAGGAGTTACAGCTGTGTGGGAAGAGGAGCAGAGGCAGGATTCCCCTGGAGAAGGCTTCTTTTTCTATTAGAGCTCCGTGCTGGAATTTGAGGAATTGCTCATTTGCCTGATTGCTCCCAGAAACCACGCAGCAAGCAGGAAGCTGTCCAGATAACCCGGGCATGTCCACTGCATCTGCACAGATCCAACTTGGCTACGCAAGGGCCAGAGGTCTAAGGCTTTCCAGAAGATTTGGCCTCCTTGCACATGCATTATTCCTCCTGGATGCGCACACAGAAATCTGGGTCTGATCTGACAGCACTAGGCAAAATAGGCTGTATGTCCTGACCACTGCTGCTGTGCATCACAGCCTGATATTTTGGCAGCCGCTTTCTTCTTTGGCTGTATAAGCTACAAGATGAAGCTGAGGTGGCTGGGGCATGGCCCCACATTCTTGCTACCATTCTTTACCACTCAGAAGGAGGGAAGCACAAACACACTGAGGAAGGCCAGGGCTGCCTCCGTTGGATCATGTCTCTCAGAGTCTCTCAATGTGTATCTCCCTGTTGCTGGCCAGTTTGCCAGTATAGATAACAAAAAAAATACAGCCCTGATCCTGCAAATGCAGTGCACCACTTGCACGGTGGGAACAAGTCAAAGGTGTGTTGCCTTAATCCTTTCATGATGGTCACAGGCTAATTTGCTAAAGGTTAATTGTACTGTAAATAGCAAAAGGGGTGGTGTTCTGTTTATTATAGATGGCAGCCAGGGAGAAATTCTGATGAGACTGCTGTTTGGAGAGGAGGAAGGAGAAGCAAATGTTCTGTGGGACCCCACTTTGAAAAGAGAACTGAGGAGAAGCCCCTAATTAATTTGTGCATCTTTCTCAAGTGAACAGCAGGAACATAAGGGATGGCTGTGAGAATCTTACAAACATTTCCTCTCTGAGATTGATGTGCCCCAATGAAAATAACCCTGATCCCTTTCAGGTGGGCACATTTCTCTGTTTGTGGCTTTGCTGGCCTGTGTAGGGCTTTGCCTGGGATTAGGAACCGACACATGGACTCCAAGCAGGCTGCAGCATCACAGTTCCAGCTTGCAAAAATAACGTGTGCTAATCTCAGTGAGCATGTTCAGGGCGATCCTATTACTGCACTGCTCCCAGAGCAGGACGCAAGGGGTGCAAAGTACCTGCTGCCACTGAAGCCAAGGCAGGACCATGGAGGAACGTGGAAGTGGCTGAACAGTCTGTTGAAGGGGCAGCTTCTTGCTTCCTGCTGCATATTCAGAAAATCTTCCCTGTCCTGGGCCAGCAGTACCCTGTATCTGACAGCAGAGGAGCTCTTTACCCCTACACTGCCCTTAGTGACCCCAAAAGGTACAGGTTACTTGGGTATGTTCAACTCTTCTGGCTTTTCAGAGGAGAAAAAAAAGCTTGTGCAAGAAACACAACAGGCCTCCCTTCCAGTGGCTGCCCCAAAACAAATACCTTTGCTCTTTCCAGAGGAGCTTCTCCAGAAAGGACCAGGTTCTGTTTGCTGTCTTGTAATAAATCTTCCCTCAGTTGTACCCAGCTCCCTCCTCCGCAGCCTGCTTCATTCCTAAACCCTGGAGAGAGCTCAGGAAAATTACTTGAGCTTTTCCTTCTGTTCTTACATGAAGCATATGAGGCCTTTGGCCTCACGGCAACCTTTTAATCATAATTAAATTGTAGCTCCTCTCTAAACCTTCTCTGTAGAGATAAGTGACCTGGAAGGCAACTTTACTCTTTACGGAGATTCCTGTCTCTTCAGATAATAACAGGGTAAAAAGAAAAGTAGAAAAGTCTTTACCAATTATTTAATATGCACATGCAGCCTGTGCTCTGTTTTGAGTTACTGCTTTCCTACACCAGTGCTAGAGAAAGAACTGGCATCCTTCATGGTTTGGTGGCACTCACAGCATTTACTGGGCTTATGGATACGGGGCATGAGAGAGCCCTAACTCCAGCTGTGCCAGGGCAGGTTTTGTTACAGAAGCGTGCAGGTGAGAGTCTGACAAGAGATACCAATGTAGCGACTGCTTTCTTACACAAAAGGGACCTGACTTCTGTACAGCAAAGTTTGTCCAGAAGGTTATGGTATTTCTGGCATCTGATATTACTTGCTATTTAATGATGTCTGGATTGCTTGTGAGAGGGGACACAGAGAGGTATGAAGTCTCCATCGAAACAAAGCAATTTATACTCCCTATCTGGGCTTAGCTCTGCCTTATTAATTATGTTCTGGTGACCTCTAGAGGCCTCTACCCAAAAGCAACTGGTTTTTTGGGATCAGAAAGCCTCAGAATTCACTGTTCTGGAACAACAGGCAGGACGAGACTTCTGCATTATTTCAGTTTTAGTCTTTCTTTTAGTCTTAACGCTGAAGGTATTGCAGAGTTAATAACTTATGGTTATTCTTTTCACAGAATCACGGAACCACTGAATATCCCAAGTTGAAAGGGTCCCACAATGATCACTGAGTCCAATTCCTGGCTCCACACAGCACTACCCAAAGTCCAAACCCTGTATCTGAGAGTGGTGTCCAAATGCTCCTTGAATTCCAGCAGGCTTGGTTCTAATTCCACATCTGGATATGCTTTTTTCTTAATGAGGTAAATAATAGGGGCAGCCAATGGAAGAGCGGAGGAATCCTCTAAGCTAATTTTCTTTCCTCTTGAGCAGCTGAGATATGGGATTGAAACAGTACCAAGAAACCAAGAGAATTGGAAGGAGAGACAGAGGAGCACCGAGACATTGCCCAGAGAGCCATTGGGGAGTTAACTGGCAGAGGCTTACAGCCACAGAGAGGCTTAGCATGAAGCAGACAGAAAAGCTGGAGGACCTGGAGCATATCTAGAGCAATGCATGGGTGAAAAAACTCTAGCAAGCTTGCAGTTTTACAGCGACGTGTGGGAGACCTCCTAAAGACTCCTAATTTACGAGCGCCCAGCTGTTCTTCCAGATTCATGCATTAGTTGCTTTTCCTAAAAAGACCCTCCGGCCTCCAGCTGTTTTTCTCCTGGAGCTTCCTAATGGACCTCCTACCAACCCTTTAGTGACAGCATTTGTGTGGTGACAACATCCCCGGAGGCTACATACAGAGCAGTTTGTGCATCTAGTTTAGAGAACAAATACAATAGCACGAGATTTTATCTCGATTGATTGATATGGCACATAAGAAAGGGAAAAATACATACATTCTGGATTTTGTTGTTGTTGTTGTGGCATAATGCTGGATGATTCATTTTTCTTAACCAAATTTTTATTGTTCTCTCTTGTTTTTTTTTGTTTTTTTTTAAACACAGCCTCCTGCCTTGTTCATGCTCCTTTTGCTGTGTAGGCAGTGGGGCTGGGGGGATTTCACGCCTCAAAAAAGAGTGAGACTCTGAGCTAGTGAGGAGAATTTAAAACACTGCGTAAAGGGGAAAGATTTAAAGACAAGACTTTAAAAGAATTTTTACCCAGACTGCATGAAAACTTGTCTGAGATTGAGTCAAAACTCCTGAGGATGATAAGGAGAAGAGCTCCTACCTTTCAGAGATATAATGGGTAAAAGGGTAGGTGGGAGAAAGCGGAGAAGGAAAGGAAAGACGAGAGGAAAAAAATAATGGGAAAACAGAGGAGTGAAACTCCTCTTTCCTCCAAATCTTCTTTGTTGGTTAATACTCCATTAGATTTAAGATTTCCATTTGCAGATGGAAAAAAGTGTGACCGGCTCCAAATATAAGAACAATGCTTGCGGGCAGGCCTAAAGAGAACAATAAATCAGAGCAGAAAATAGTTCGCACAGGGAACACACAGTTATTAGAACATAAATAATCTTGTTTTCTCCTATATACAGCACAAAACAAACACAGCTGTGTGTGCACGGGCGCACGCACACGCACGTGCTCGCACACACACAAGCACACGTCTCAGCCCAGGCTCCCCAGGGCGGTTCTCTGATGGCACTGATGAGAGGCACAGGGTACACAGAGGGGTCTGTGGCACGGTGTCTGCTGCATGCCTCCATGGAGTGGGGCAGCAGAGCAGAATGCACAGGGAGCACTCAGAGATGAAGCAAGCTCCTGGCCGCTGGCCAGCAGGAAGCTCTGGTCCCCACAGTAAAACGTGACTTCTTTCTTAGCCATTGCCACAGTTCCCAAATGCTTTTAAATTCTCTGTGATGGGATTACAAAGTGGATGGTGGCCTTAAATTGGGGCTGTCCTTGGGACCAGGTGGCCTGGGCACCACTATCCACTCCAAGTGCTACTCCAGAGTATCTGACCGCTGCAGAAATCACACAGAAGTTGCCCACGTAAGTCAGATACTCTGATGGGGTGAATCACTGAAGATTTCGTTGTGGAAGCTTGCTTGCCTCAGTGTCTTCAGGGATGCTTCCAAAATCCAGCAAATGTAGACGCAGAGTGAGCCATACAAGTGGGAGCAACGATGGGACAACTGATTTCCAGGATGAAGATAATTCATAGAATTGTGGAATCATTACAGTTGGAAGAGACCACTAAGATCCCCTGGTCCAACCAGCAACCCATCATGTCATGCCCACTGCCCACATCCCTCAGTGCCACATCCACACGGCTCTCGAACACCTCCAGGGAGGGTGACTCTTCCACCTCCCTGGGCAGCCTGTGCCACTGCCTCACCGCTCTTGCTGAGGAGAAATTGTTCCTAATATTCAACCTGAACCTCCCCTGGCGCAACTTAAGGCCATTCCCTCTCATCTTAAAATTAAATTCAAAGTGAGTCTGAGGCATCCAGACGAATCCTGGGTAGGACTAAGCTCTTTTGCAGAGAGGAGCAAACCCACATACCTTTCAGCAGACCTTGCTGGGATCTGGGTGGCCATTTCTTCCCTCTGAGTGAAATTTTTCATGACGTGGATAATTCAGCATAATCACGTCAGCTTAACCCAGTTTAATCACCACTTTTCTGAAATTGACTTATTATGTGCTTAATAGTAACCAACAAACAAAGAGGATACTTCATAAAGGATCCTGGAAAATCTCTCCACATTTCCTAATGCACTCAATTTTTTTCTCTTAGTTCCCTCACAGTAGAGTTAGTAACTTCTGGGACCTAAACCACAATATGTCTTGGGCTTGCTAAGGTAAAAATACTGACTAGCCAGTGACATGACAGTAATCACTGGAAACTGAACCTCCCCATGGAAACACATACAAGTGGTTAAATGGCTGAAGATCTTGTGCACCCTCTCTGCCTGGAGCTTTACGGTGTACTGAGGTATTGATCCAGGTATCGTGGACACTTATTTTCCAAGATTTTCAAGACTTGTTTTTGGCTTGTAATTGGGCATCTGACAACCTACAAGAGAATGAACTTTTGTTTAGAATTAACATTTGATCTGGGATTGTCAAGATACAGCCACTTCTTCCCCCATCTCCTTTCTCCGTGGTCATGTTATGAATATTTCCTTGTTCTTCTTGGAGTGACAACAGTTCTGTTACACTGTAGTGACACCTGCATGCATGGTATGTGAGCCTGGCTACCTTTCAGTGTCTATATGGTGCTATGCACAAAGGGGAGTATACACTAAGTGCATTTTATATTTTTCATGTTTTGGCTGGGATAGAGCTAATTTTCTTTGCAGAGGCTTATATGATGCTGTGTTTTGGATTTTCGATGAGGTTGTGGATGCCCCATCCCTGGAGGCATTCAAGGCCAGGCTGGATGTGGCTCTGGGCAGCCTGGTCTGGTGGTTCGTGACCCTGCACATAGCAGGGAGTTGAAGCTAGGTGATCTTTGAGGTCCTTTCCAACCCGGGCCATTCTATGATTCTATGATTCTATGAACAGCAGTGATAACACACCAACATTTTAGTTGTTGCTGAGCTGTGCTACACACAGCCAAGGACATCTCCACTTCTTACTGCCCTGCAGTGAGGAGCTGGGGAAACACAAGGAGTTGGGAGGCGACATAGTCAGGACAGCTGTCATCATGCTTATCAATAAAACAGCAGGGGAAAGGAGGATGGGGGGAACATTCAAAGTGATGGAATTTATCTTCTCAAGAAACTGTTAAAAGTGATCAGCCCTGCTCTCCTGATGTGTCTGAACACCCACCTGCCAATGGGAAACTGTAAATGAAATCCTTGTTTTGCTTACCTTTCTAGTTCTCTCCCCCATCCTACCTGGGGAGAGTGAGTGAGCAGCTGTGTGGTGCTGAGCTGCCCAACAGGGTTAAACCACATCAATATTCCATCTCATTATTGCTTTTATTTATATTTTTATATTTTCATTATTTGTTTAGTTAGATTTCAAACCTAAATCTCTGAAACATGCAGCACACTGACTGTCTTCACTGCTTGGAAAAATCTCGCAACCCATGTCTGGGACGCAACAGCAATTTCAATTGCCTGATTTATCTCTTCATATCTCACAACCAATTATATCACACTGCCTTCAACGCCAAGCTCACCTGATCTTCTTCTAAGATGCCCAGCATTTAACATTGTCCATGGGTAGAGTGCTTTGCTTAGATCAAACTTGTTGTGAACATCAGAGGTGAGTGGGATTTGGTGTTTGCACAGATATTGTACCAGGGTGACTTCTTCTTGTGATCCAACCACAGGTGAGCGTCCGAGAGCTGGCAGTCTTCCTATCTATCTATCTGCTACAGTTCCTGACTCTTAGCACTGGAAACTTATTTATGGCAATGTGGTTGTTTAAGGCAGGGTCTCGAATAGCAGATGCTTCTCTTACCAGCCCAAGACCCCCAAACCAGTGAGACTGCAGATGAGGACAGCTGGAGGGCAGCTGGAGGACTCTTGCCACCCATGCATTTCTGCTGCGGGAATGGCTGCCAAGGAATGGAAGGCAGTGGAGGTGGATGGCTGGCTCTGGTAGGTGTCGATCCTGGAAAATGACTATTTATAAATAACCGAACAAGGCATTATATCCCCAAACACATTGTTGGCAGAGAAGCAGGTTGCTTGTGGTGCCTGACTGCTGTCTAGAATGCAAGGACAGTCTGCATTTAATCCTTTTGAAACTTCACAAATAAGAATTCTTTCAGCATGAACTGAAACCTTGGACCACCACAAAACACATGGTAAGGTTACATGTCCTTACTTCCTCCCTGTTGCCACAGTATGGCCTTCATACTTGAGTGACTGAATCATCAGATTGCCAATGCTAACACCCAGCCTCCAGCACTGTTACTACACAGCAGGGAAACAGAACACACGTCGGACAAAACCTGACAAAGCAAAACTTGGATTTAGGTCAAGCAGAGCAAACAAGAGTTACTTGTACACTATACCTGGCTCCCATTCAAACACAAAGCCTGATGAATTCACACTAGCCCAGACATGCAGAATGGCATCTCCCTTTTTTCTTTCTGTAGAGATTTCTTTCGAGATACTATGTTCAGCTCCTCTTTTCGGTGCCCCCACGACATCCATTTTTGCAGGCTGCCTGGCTGCCACTCACCCTACGGCAAGCAGACAACTTGCATGCTCCACTTATTAACACAAACTGCAGAATTCACGGCTGACACGGGGCATGCCTGAACCACTGAGATATGTATGTGTCTCTTACTGCAGCCTCAGCTCTGCCAGCTTGCTGTTACTCATTTACCACTCAGTACTGCTACAGCTACTATCACCGAGCAAGCAGCAGGGTGCTCAAACTCAAACTACACGCTGTAAAGAGTTCAGACCCAGATTGTCTAGCGTGGCCTCCTCCATAACTCTGACCAAGAAACCCTCTGCTCAACACAGTAACTTCTGTTGGGCTCCGCAGGGCATGCAGCCTTCATGTGATGATGCCTAAGGTGGTGAATACCTCTCATCCTGGTGGTCTTTGAGACTTTGCCTCCCACCCCACTCTTCCTTGATCCCTTCCCAATTCCCTCTGGCTGCTATTGCTTCTGGGATAGCAGACTTTAATTTGAGTTCCAGAGCTGGCAAAGGCTTTCAACTGCATTTTAGTCTGGTTTTGTAGAGGCTTCGGTGAGTGGTACCTTAATTCCTCTTTCACTGGTTGCTGGAGTTTTGAACATTGTCCTTTCCTGTCCTCTGGGCCACCTCAGGGCTCCTCAGTGTTAACTCCTGCAGTAAAGAAGACGTATAGTACTAATCTTTTGATTCCTGTAAGTATTATTATTCCATAATAAATGCATAACGGGGATTATTTTTTTATTAGTTATACGTTGAAAATAGAAAAGTACAGATATCACAAACATATAAAATACGCTGAAGTTAGCCACAAAGTATTTCTCAGCTTTGCCAATTCCTGAAGGAAAAGTGATTAAATCAGACTGAGAGTTTAGCAACCTCACCTGAAAGTTTAAGATTGATTTGGTGGTTGGAGAGTACAAGGATACCCAGGCTTTTATGGGAGCACTTGGGATTAGGTTGCATCCTGAGTGTTTTGTCAGCCTGTACAAGAAACCAATTTAGTACGGTTCTATGTGTTCTTCAGCTCATACTCAACATTCAGCATGTACATGCCTCAATCTTGAAACAATTTTCAACGTTTCTATTAAAAACATATGCTATTACATTCTACTAAACATTCTATTAAAAACATATATCTAGGCAGTCAGCTGCGGTATGATTTCCCTGGGACATATCTTAAGCGCTGGGGTTACTAAAATGCTCTCAGGCTGTTCTAAGGGAAGCTCACAGCTCCTCTTTACAGCACGTCCGCCCTCCGCTTCTGCACCTGCAGGTGCGTCTGGAAGGCCAACATTGTAGAGTGCAGTTAACACTTATCCTTCCAATTTCTCTCCACTCTGTACTTTAAAACAGTTAACTAACATGAGTTTTCTTCACACCACCAATTATATGTTGGCTCTCATGTGCTTGGGTACCCCACCCATCACTGGTAGAATAACTGCATTTTCAGAATATATCTCAAAGTCCGGAGCAGGGCAGTGAGTTCAAACACAATGGCCCTGTGTGCTGTAATTGTTGCTTTGGATGCATTCCTCACTTTCCTTTTCTACCTTACTCATCTACCTGCACACAAATTAGGAGTCCTTGTGGATATTAGACATAGGAAAAACTTTTTCTCTCAAAGAGTGGTCAGGCACTGGAATGGCCTGCCCAGGGAGGTGGTGGAGTCGCCATCCCTGGCAGTGTGCAAGAGGAGTCTGGATGAGGAGCTGCGAGAGATGGTTTAGTAGCTCGTGGTAGCAGTGGTAATGGGAAGACGGTTGGACTAGATGATCTTGTAGGTCCTTTCCAACCCTGTGATTCTAGGATTCTATATTCTTAGTGTAGGCTCAAGGACTTGGGATTTTATTGTTTTGTGGTGGGATAATGTTGGCAGGTCAGTAGGTTCCCACCAAGCTGCTCTCTCACTTCCCTTCAGAAAGAGAAAATACAATGGAAGAGCTCGTGGGTTGAGAGAAAGACAGGGAGACCACTCAGTGATTACTGTCACAAGCAAAATAGGCTACTTTGGGAAGATTAACTATATTTATGGCCTATTAGTAATGGGGCACTGAGAAGTAAAAACAGACTGAAAATGCCTCTCCTCCACCCACCTTTTCTCAGGCTCAACTTCTACCTCCTTCCTTCAACAGGTGCAGGGGAATAGGGAAAGGGGGCTGCGGTCAGTCCATAAAGCTTCATCTCTTCTGCTCCTCCACGGTCACTCTCTGCTCTCTATGTGAGTCTCTCCTGGGATGCCGTCCTTCCTGGTCTGATCCCACATGGGCTTTCCACATGCTGCAGTTCACACAGCTCCATATCACAGAGCCCACACTTCAGGCGCTGTTCCACATGGGTCCCATGGGCGGCAGCTCCCTCAGCCCTCCTGCCCTTCTGCAGGCTACTCTCCATGGGTTGCAGCTCAGACCTGGGCTGCTCCTACAAGGGCTGTGAGTGATCTGACATGGGGCAGCTGCTGGGCTTCTTGCAGGCCACCCCACTGCCAAAACCTTGCCACATAAATCCAGAGGAGGACTATGAGTTGATGCATTGTCTGTATTGTTGCCATACATTAATGGAGCTGGAATAAAATTGGCACAATATCCAGTTTCACCCAAATGAGGCAGTTGAGCAGGATCCAGAAGACTGGTATCCACAGAGGGCAAGCACAGTGTTTAAACAGAAACAAAGCCCATGATTTATTTCATTATTTACTAAGTGCCGTCAGGGTGCTTGGTACCATATAAACACTGTCTGCCCCAGGTTATTAATACTATTGGACAAAAGCAGGTTCAAGATTCAAATACCTTACACGAATCACTTTCAGAACAAATCTTTTAAGAGCAAGCTAAAAGTTTCCTCATGGCAGAAATCTATTTGTAGAGGAATAGTGCTGATTAAACATTAGACATCAAAACAGGTAAGTATTCCAGTGCAAAGAAATTCCTGTTCGAGGAGCTAACTTTCTACCTGTCCTCTATGATTACTCTTCACTGAGTACTGCTGTAATGCATGGTCTGCCCTGTTGAATATACAAGGGATGCCAGACTGGTCTTTTTATTGCATGATAAGGAACATCCATTCATCCAACAAAGTGTGAAGAACTAGTGAGAGATATCAGATTGAAATAACCCTAAGGGTGTATAATTCCTCAGTGAAGACATCAGTAAGTGTAAAAAATGTGTCTGCATGCTTAGGTCAGTGAAGATTATATATTAGATAAGGCTGCTTAAAAGAGCTCACACAAGAATTACAGATTATTCTAGTCCCATGAAAATCATCCTGTTTTTAATTATAGCATTAAAGACAAAACCACAATGGTTTGAGTTCTTCTGGCACAGCAAGTGATTATTATAAATCTGGACAAGGGATCACACAGAAATTGTAAATAATGACTGTGAGATATTTCAGTACTATCCATTTTTGTCTGTGGAAACGTTTTTCATTTCAAAAAACTTATTAACACTTGCGCTTGGCCAAAACTTGGTCATAGGACCTTTCAACATCAACTGTTCTCAAAAGGACACTGTCAACTCACAACTGGTCTGTTTTTCAGAAGACTTTTCAAGATGTTTTAGTATATGAGTCCCTGTGGCAATGCCTGTTCTTTTCTCACAGTTCTTTACTTATTTTTCAGTGTTTTACCTCGCCCTGCTGCAGCATCAGTCTCTACACAGGAAACAAGGAGGATAAGGGGAAGTTAACAGCCTGAAAAGCACTATCAAAAGATGAAAATAAGTCAGTGGAGCTACACACAGAACTAAAAAGGTATATTTTCTTTTAATTCTCAGTGCCAGGAATTTCTCAGTTTGGAAAAAGAGAGAACCGTGTGATGATGTTCTTACAATTTAACACTTAATTACAGCAAATGCTGTAATAAAAAGAGGAAGGATGGACAGAATGGAAAATTCTGAGATTAAAGTAAGAAAATGACTTTTAATAAAGAAAAACATTTTTAAAAATACAAAAAATCAGCCGAAATAAGAGCGTAGCGTGTTGTGGAACAGTTGTACAACACAGTTTCTCTGTCTTCTTGGCACTCAGAAACAAACGTTTGCTATGAATACCATGATCCAAAGCCAGGATAAACTGCTGGAGTTCATTACCCTGCCTTCAGTGGGTATTGCAGTCCAAACGGGGAAAGCAGTGCTTCAGGCCACCAGACAAGTGTTGTAGTGCACTTTATTATGTTGCATTTTCTTCAGCAGGACTACCCTCCTGATAGGATTGGTGTAGCTGGGCCTTTCTTTCTGCAGGAGCCCCAAGTGATACCAACACAAATCTTTCAGCACTCTTTCAGACACCACAAAGCTGTGGCCTGAGACAGTAGAACAGGATGGAAAGCCCTCCAAACTGAAGTTTCCTAGAGTTTAGGCCTCACTGCTTCCACCAGGTTTATCTCAACACTAGTCACATGACCAGCATCACATCAGAAAAAAAGCTCAGGCTTTCTAATTCTGGCTGTGCTGTCAGTTTGCCTGGAGTTTTACAAGTTTCACCGTGTGTTTATCCAACTGTTTCTGATGACTTTCTTGGAAAGTTATATGCAAGGATGGAAAATCCCTAACTCTTCCTGATTGTTGCAACAGAGTCTAGATGCCTGGAAATTTGTGACTGACAAGTCAATACTTGTACAGCTGGACCACTGTAAATAAGGAACATGAGCTATTATCGTGTTTTGATAAGTGAGGATTCACTCCATGAAAATACCAGCCAGGAATCATTCCCTATGCAAATGCACAGAGGTGGGTGAAGAGGTAGAATTGCTGACAGAAGGGCGGATACATCTGCTGTGAAACCCTTTCCCTCATCTCAGCTCCTTTTTAGCAACCAACTTTAGATGTCTAACTTTAGATGACAAGTAGGCAGAAGCACCCTTTGGAGGTGCTGGTGTCTCCTGTTGACTCAGCAGGATGACTAACCTCCACGCTGGTCCCTGCAGGCAGGCTGCATGTCCTTCCCCTCCCACCGTGCCAGACCCACACAGGGCAGTTCTCTGCACACAGCAAGAGACTCGCATGCTGCACGTACATCACCCCTAATGTCTGCTGTGATCTTAAAAAACAATTACAAAATTGTTATTTGGAAAAGGGTGCACTTCTTAAAATGGCAGCCAAAGTAAAAGCTTGGGACACAGCTCTTTTCCTCCACTTTCTTTTTTTTCTGATTTGTCTTCCCAGCTGTTCAAATTGTTGCACGGTATTTGGCAGTGCAGTAAAAGCTGCTGTTGCTGGAGTGTTTGAAAAAATGAGATAACCTGCTGTACTTTATACTGGGTCCATTCATAAAGATCGGAACTTTCTGTCCCACAATGGCAATGAGCCGATATTCCTGAGGTACTCCACTGTTCCATCACGTGAAAAAGAAGCCAAATCAAACCTAAAGGATTTTTTTTTTTTTTTTAATGGAAAACATATTCCAGCTTTAATGACCCACTACTATTTTGTTTTGGTTTCTTTATTGCAATGATTTATGATATGCAAACTTCACAGGCGTTTGCTGAAGTCATGTGTCTGCCTTATTTTAGCTTTGAAAATAACAGCGATGCCAATATTCTTTACTGTCATACTGGGCAACTTGAGAAGTTCTGAAAGACAACAACTTTATGGTACCCAAAAAACCAAATAGTTGCTTTTCTACCCTTTGGCTGAGGAATAAAATAGTAGCTTCTCCAGAAGGGCTCTCTACACATCAAGACTTTCTGTAAACACTTTGACACTGCTAATGCTGGCATACTTCCACTGTTGTCAGTAAAGGTGGGTTTCCCATTTGGGGTCATCTGACAAAAGATTTTCTCATTCTGTCTCTGCCTGGCCTGCTTTAAACCCAACTGAGCTACACACAGGTAAAAACACCAGAGTTCTGTTAGTACTGGTAGCTCCAATGCTATGTACATTACTACAGTTGTACTGATGATTAAATCCTTCAAAATAAAGGCAAATAGAATCCAAAAACAGCTCCCCACCCCTCTCCTTACCTTTCAGCTAGGCCCTACAGAGGACTTAAATTAAACAGAAAGTCTTCCACTGCTGTCATTTAAGTCAGTTTCCTGTAAAGTACCTCTGCAGTTCTGCAAACAGCCGCAGAGAGAGAGGGGTGGAAAGGCAGGCGGTAAACTTCCCTGTTTCAGTAAGTGCAATGCTCATTCTTGCAGGTATAAAAGGGCAGCATGCAGTCATCTATATAAAGAATGTTCTTCAGATGGGTTATGCATAACTCCGTGATGGCAAGGGTATCAAATGAAGGTCGAACATCAGAGACCTTTAGGCACTTACGAAATATGACTCATGGATTAGTTAACTGCCTGTCAGATTTTCCATTATAAAACTTTAACCACATTCCATATCTGCACAGAACCAACCAACACCTGTAGAAGTACAAACAAACAAGTGGTTATGTATGCATTTGCGCAGCAGTGGGTCAGGAGATGTGCTTTGGTATCACAGTAAGTTTTTTTCTTAATTATAAACTATTAACTAAGGAATAAAAATGAGAGGAAGAAAATGACGACAATTCAATAGAAGTAAAAACAATATTTTGAAGTGTATATTTTCCAAAGAATCTGCAAGATAAATCTTTAGAGCTCAACTGTATCAGATGAATACAACCCCAAAATTCCTCTCTGCAGAGTGTCATTATTTTAGCCATGGTGAACGTGTTTCCTAATCCAAGTGTTTGCTTTTTCAATTCCAAATGCTGGCATGAACAAAAGTGAAAAAGCAACTACTCCTGTTTCGGAAAATGTTTATTATTAAGTATTAAAATACTCAATTAAAAATGAAGACATTACTTTTCATTTTGAAAATCAGTGAGAAGTCTCAGCCGTCAGACCTTGGTACGTCTCTCGGAAGCCATTAAATCTTACTGTTTCAAGGTGTCTGTAAATTCAAAAAGGCAAAAGGTGTGCTCTGAGGATTCCTAACAGGAAGTGGTGCTTTTGACCTATGCGTCATCAATATAATGAACTCAACATGTGACTTTCAGCTCGCCTAATTTTAGATGTCTATCTCGATATCTGCTGCCCCACTGTCACTTGACCAAGGTATGTCTTATCTGATCTGGTTTAGATATCTACCTTAGGATGAGATGATTCATCACCTCAGAGTGTGATTTTTCTTTCCAGTGGCTGTAACCCTGTCCCGGGCTCTAGCTAGGCTAGAGAGCCTTTATCCATAGCCATCTACAGCTGATAAAATGAGCCTTGCCTGAAAGAACATTCTGCCCCCACAGAGTTGGTAATTTGGGTAAAATGAGTTGGTTACCACTGTTGCAACTGGGATGTTTTGTCTGTATCACGAAAACACTACCACATCTGGCACAAACAAATCATAATAATCTGAAACAGCCTAGAGGCTAACGACTTTAGAGGAAATCCCAAACACTTAGGTAAATTTCAACACCACATAATATTTGTGCCTCTAGAGCTATTCCAGATCGGAAATTAGGTATGGAGTTCTCGCTACACCTACCACTGTGGCATCTAATTGTGGAATCTTTGTGAAGACAAAAGTCTCAGTATCCATGCCTGTTAGTCAGGTCATTTCATAAACACAATTTCCAGGCAAGTGTAAAGCTACTGCTCTGCTGAAAGTTCAGAAGCTGTGGACTATAGAGACCTACGAAGAATAATTTAGTCTGAGAAAGGCAAGATGCCATTACACAAATATATAAAGCAAAGCTGCAAAGAGGAAGGAAATAAAACTCTTCCTGTTTACTATGAGTAGTCTAAAAAGCAATGAGTTTATAGTACAAGGAAAATTAAGTTAGCGTAAAGAGAAGTGCCACACAACAAGAAGCCATGTAGCCACTCCTCTGAGCTGAACAGAAGCACCACGCCATCTCTTAGACAAAGGGCTGCGTGGCCAGGAAGTCGATCTAAGAAAAGAGGCAGCAGCTCCTGCTTGCCTGCCTCTTAGGAGAGAGCAGTTCCTGCTGGGGTTGGGAGCCCTCCCCCAGCTTAGGAATGCAGTTGTTCTGGAGATCCAGTTTGAGAGCATCCATGCGGTGTAAAGGGACATTCCTAGTCTTAAGGCAGCGTGATGGACTAGGTTTCTCACTTCCCCTCTAACTTACATGATGTGTTAGCTGCAAAGGGTGCGATGTGCAAACTGAAGCCTAAGCGTTGTAACCTCTTGTAACGGAGTGGACCGGAACTCCAGCTACATCAGCTGCACAGCTGGCCAAAGTGAGTAAAAGGGAGGGAGGGTGGTCTTTGAAGAACTCATCTGGAAAAAAAAAAAAAAAAAAAAAAAAAAGGCAGTTTTCTCCTAACATAAAAAGAATTACTACTTTTTCCTCTGCTTCCATCACACGAAAGATGACTGGAATAAAGATTATGCAGCTGAGTACCCCTGTTTTATGCACCTTTTGTAGGAAATACATGCAACACATGTAGAAGATATCAGGGATGCAAGGAAACTTAAAGAGGCAAAAGTGACTTTATTTAAAATAAGAACTGAAACAAAACAGGCAGCCTTGTGCTAAGTGTGTGGTGCCCAAGAAGTCCAGCCATAAGCGGGTGTACTCAAGCCAGCCACCCAAACCCCACCACCATTAAGATCGTGTCCAGATCTGTTGTGAAGGAGGAGAAAGGACGCCATCTATCAAAGTCCTCATGTCTCCTGGGTGAATTCTTAGGTTGGTTGCCGTGAACAGGGTTTGGACATCCTTTTGTGTCTTTTCAGAGCTGACGGTATCTCCGTGCAGCCACAGCTCCGGGAGCCATCGGGACTAATCACTCTTCTTTGTCTCCAAATCTGTCTTTGTGAAGCAGCGGGCAGATGTCCCGGGGTCTCGACGAGCTGCTAATCAGGCGTCATTAACATAGGCATTCAGAGCCCTTCCTGCTGGGCGCTCCTCCTGGGACCTCCACCCCCAGGCCTCCCCACTCCTCACACCAATATGAACTTTTCCAGTTATCTTTATAAACCTCTGTACCGCTTTCACTCCCTCGCGGTTGTTGTAAACCCCTCAGTGGCCAAGGGACACACGTGGGATGGGAAAGTTGAGGGAACTAGGAAGGGAGCCTTTGCCCTTTCTCTTGAAGACCAGCACTGTGTTTGGCTCATGAGCCCTCGAGGCATTTAGAAATGGTAATTGGAAGAGAAAGAAGTTTACAGAAACCATATGAAGAAGCACTAGTGCCTTCTTCAAAGTCTAATATTAATGCTGCTCCATATAGGAGCCGTCTTGACTAGGTGCCTATTTGGATTTAGATAATTGCTAGCTTACAGTTCAAACCAGTTCAAAATGAGAATGCACAGCATCCAAGATTCACTCATGTGCCTCTCATTTTTGTCTTTTTCTTTTTCCTTTTTTTTTTTTTTTTTTTTTTTTTCCTGCTGCTGAAGTCTGCCTCGTTTCATCTTCCTTCATCTTCTGTTACTTTGACCCTGCCTACAGGAGAAAGATACACTTGTAAAACTGCAGGCTGCTCATAAGCCAGTACAGCCTGGGCATTCACGTAGCGATTGAAGAGGGGCAATAAGTGGATATGTGTGACTTTTTTCATATTGGGCAAGACTATAATCTTATTTATTGGTTTTGTAAAGGGCTGTGTTTTTAAGTATTTAACCTCTGTCCCATAGATTGTGTCTTCTGCTGAGGTGAAGACCCTGTCCTGCCATTTCGTCCCATTTGGAGGGCACAATCCACAGAAGAAAGTGCTGGACTCTCTTTGTTCTGGTGTAGGGAAACACACTGCTTTGCAAGTTCTTCCTGATCAACCTGATCTAACTTGAAATAAGCCATTTATATTCCTGCAAAGGAATACCAGGTTATCCACATGGCCTTTTGCCCAGACTTAACATAATTCCTTTAAGACAAACTGCAAATGAATAGTCGTGCAGTTTTCCTGTGCAGGCAAGCCCTTAATCTAATTGGAGCATGGAAAACAGCATTTGAGAAGGCAAAACAGTGTGTAGACTTGGGGAATGAGAGCGGGAGGTAATGTAATGTGGTGTCCATGGGGGCTGATGGAGAGATCTGAATGCAGAAAGCTAAAAGTGATTAAGGTTTTTAAAATCCAAACTAGCAAGGATTGCAGGAATATGAAAAATAGAACCTAAGCCTGCACTTTTCCATGTTCTGAGAACTTCCATCTTCTTCCCTTTTGTTTTGAAACGGACAGGGTTCTGACAATGCTAAATCTGCAGCATATAAGGTAGTGCCGCCTCTCAGTATTAACTATTTCAAAACATAGCTCTCCCTTAATAAGGAGTGCTAGTAACACTGGGCATTCCTCAGATAGCTGAGGCCATGGCTGTTTAACATGAACGCTTTTGGCAGCTGCATTATGTAGCACAACCACCACCTTCAACGGTCAAAGCTTGTCAGGTGTTCACACCTGTCTGCAACAGAGGGGAGAACACTGGCAAGATACCTCCTTAAAACGCCAGGAAAAATCTGACCCATCCCATACACACAGTGTGACCAGGGCAAATCCTCCACAGCCACAAGAGGCACGTGGCAGACTGAGAGACTCGCTGGTACAGTGGAGACATTTAGTGGAGGCATAGGCCTGAGGCTGGAAGTGAGAGACTGGATGTTTCACCAGGCTCTGGTCTGGGTACTAGCCAGCAGAAGCAGCAATTGCTGCGAGGCTGGGCTGAGCACAGCTTTTCTGAGGCTAGCCAACAGACGTGTCAGGAGCCTACAGAGCTAAAACTAACTAGTGCTTTTGTTCTTTCCACTCTTTGCCCATACTTTCATTCCCCTTTCCTGCCCTTTCAGTGGCAACCTTGTGCAGCACTCAGGTCACCAGTTCCTAGGCCCAGACCTCAGCTCAAGAAGTATCTGCTGTGGGCCTGATCTGCAAGCAGCTCTTAGAGCGATGCCCTACGGAAGCACTCAGCATGGGGATGGAGATAAAAGCTGTGTGAAGTTCATGGGATCATTCCTCTGCATGTCTGATCTGAGCGTTAACAGAGGAAATAAGGACAAAACTGCACTTCTTCAATTCCCAGACACCAATGACTACTTCCTTGATTGTGTCTCTAAACTATTACATAAAAGAAAAAAGAAGACTCCACCACAGACAAACAGAAAAGCATCACAAGCTGCTTCAGACAAGGACTAGCATATGCTTGAACTGGTGAAGTCCTCTCTTTATGTCCCTGTATCTATGGTCATAGCTCGTAAAACTTAACTGATTCTGTGTATTCTTTCTGTAAAGAGTCTCTGCTTTCTGTAAACAGTCTTTTGTGGCTTTTCAGGGCAAGATGTGAACCCCTTTGAAGTTTTCAGATGTGCTTCAGGCATCTTTGGTGGGATCACTCTGAATTTGCTCTTCATCAAGGTTTCCCCAAGTCATTATGTACGTTCTATTGGCCTCGACATTCTATCAGCCTCTACCCATCTGGGGGAGGAGGGAGAAAAGGGGAGACTGCAAGGCTTAGACGGCAATACACTAACTAAAGAACAGAGAAGCTCTTCATCAGATTGCCTTTTAATTCTTCATGTAAGTTAACCACATGATATTCTTCCTAAGAATAAGGGTAGAGGTGTACTCAGCATAGGTAGCAGCAGAACAAAGTGCTGCAGCATGATGTGGAAGATATGGTAAATATGCTGCCGAATGCTGTCCAGTTTAGTAATCATATTTTTTATTATTAGCAACTTCCTTTATTTGTTGAAGTAAGATTTTGTGTCAAAATCTTGATGCAAGAACACATGATGCATTTCTGCAGGCAACAGAAGACTTCACAGATTTTCTTGAAATTTCCCAATTTCTCCTCTAGGTTTGTGTAACATGTACTTCAGGGCATACCTACCCTGAGAAAATGTGGGTAAGCATCCTTCACTCTCCTGTCATCCTTCACTCCCTGCCCCTGCCTACCCAGGGAACCGGGCTGTGGCTCTGCACAGGCTCCTTTAGCAGCAGTGCCAGCTGCAGCAGCTCCAGGTCCCTAACTTGCTTGGGGCTAGTTGCCCCTGCTCAGGTCAGACTGGCATGGGTGTTTGTACAGCCACTTCAAACAGGTGGTTTATTTCAGAGACTCAACTGAGCCGGGGGTGCAGAATGAGGTAGGGACTACCTAAACTGATAATGTCAGTGAATGAAATGCTTGGATTAAGTGTACCAGCTTTGCCCTGTGCACTGGGTTATGGCATGCATGGCAGGAAATACACACTCCAAACTGAGGAAAGTCACCGACTATGAAACAATATCCCACGGGCATTTCTTTGGGCAGCAGAGTTGACTTTATTTTTTTTTTCCCCTGCTCCTACAAACGAAGTTATTTTAAGCTCCTTCATTCACTGCACTGGCTGGCATCACTAGCAGCTACACGGGGACCGTCTAGGGGACACCTTGAGGGCAGGAACAAATGGCAAGGCAAGTGCTGGGAACTGCCTCCACCAGTACTGCTCTGCATGAAATACGTGAAGAACAAACCCCCAAAATGCGAAGAACCAGGGAAGGCCCCCTTATCCAGTAGATCTGGGCTTGTTTTGGAAGTTAGAGGAAAGTGGTACCACCTTAAAAAATGCTTTTAAATTTCATTCTGCCCAAGAATTGCTTTTGCCTGCATTATTTAGCACTTCTCCATTGGTACAAGGAGTTTTCTGGCTGCTGCTGTAGGTAAATTGAGAGTTTGTAGTGAAGGCTTCGTTAATACCATATCAACACTTGCAGGTGCTTCTTCTTTTCATGGTATTGCTCTAAATTTCTAAGACTAACTTTTGTTCCCTAAAAATGTCCCTAGAAATTTGAGAAGTGATCAGCAGCATTAAAAAATGATGCTATTGAAGACAGATATGTTATATTTCTGGGAGAGATACACCACTGAGTGAAGACTGTTTCTTAGTCACTTTGTTAAAAATGGTCCTGGTTTTGGCTGGAATAGAGTTAATTTTCTTCCTCGCTGCTGGAATGGTGCTGTGTTCTGAACTTGGGATGAGAACAACATCGATAGCACAGCAATGGATTGGTTGCTGCTGAGCGGTGCTTACACAGAGCCGGGGATGTTTCAGCTTCTGTCGCTGCCCTGCGGTGAGGAGCTGGGGTATGGAAGGAGCCGGGAGGGAACGCAGCCAGGACAGCTGACCCAGACCGCCCAAAGGGATGTCCTGTACCAGGTGGTGTCGTGCCGAACTGTAAAACTCGGGGAGCTGGCAGGGGGGGCCGACACTGTTCAGGGACTGGCTGGGCATCACTTAGTGCGTGGTGAGCAACTGCGTTGTCTGTCACTCATTTGGTGTATTATTTTCCCTCCATTTTCTGTCCTTTCAAATTGTCTTTAGCTCAACTCACAAGCATTATATATATATTTTTTCAGATTCTCTTCCCTATTCCACTAGGGGTGAGAGAAGCTGGATGCTGCTGAGCTACCTGCTGGGTTAAACCATAACAACATTAAGTTTCTGTTTTTGTTGGTTTTTGTTGAAAACTCCACCAGTTTTCAAACGTCACTCCAGCTGGCCAAGGTTGTTCAAAATCTTTTGAAGCAAAAAAAAAACAAAAAAACAAAAAAGCACTGCAGCAGAATCTATATTAGATCAGCTAAAGTCACAGAAAGTATTCTACCTATTCTCTATTGAAGAAGTGAAGAATTCTCATTACCAGTCCCTTTCTCTTGTCTTCAAGACACTGCTGCGTCTGTGGACTTCAGGTTTGGGATACCTCTGGCCAAACACTAGTCCTGAACACTGGGAAGAAGAAATAGAAGAAAAAAGAAAGGAGCATGTTCTGCCGTGGATGTGGAGGGGGTGGTGGTCATGCTCTTAAAATGTGGGATGGAAAGAGGACACTGCAGAGTTCAGAGGAATCTTGGCAAGGTGAACGTAACATCCATAGCACGGCAATGGACTGCCCAGTGAAACAGATAAACATGTTTTTACTCTCTAGCAAAGAGAGAGATGGAAGTTCATGGCAGCGTCAATAGCTCTGCTGGAAAAATCAATAGAAAACAATAGCACCTATCTGGAGCACCCTGCCCCATCACATCTTTCACTAGGAAAAGGATGGGTGAGATACCTCATGCATCTCATCATCCCAATCAAAATGAAACATATACGATGACACACAGCAGGTAGCAGATACTTCTGGCTGACACAGAAGTAGAAGCAGAAGTGGGATGCAGTGCAGAGAATATCTACATGTGACCTGTTCGTAAGTTTCAAAACAGATAAGGAAACTCATGTATGCAAAGTCAGTGTCCATCAGCTTTGAGGAAGAATATTCTAAAATGCAGCTGCAACTTCATAAGCATTGCTCAATTTATATCCCAAACTGATCGGTGGTGATCATGGATACCACTTAACTAATGCATGGCAACTATCTCCTGTGTGCTCAGAAAGTTGGATCTCTACTGTTCTGAGGACAACGGCATTGCCTTTGAGAATGAATAACAGAGAAGGCTCTGTAGGTGAGGATATGGCAAATCTAGGAGTCCTGCTGGGACTTAAAATCTGAGTGTCCAAGCACTCAGTACTGTCTGGAGCAGCTTTGTCTGAATCCACCAGCAAAAACTCAGTCAGCTTAACAGACACTGAACAGGATTTGTGAGTACTCCAATGTTAGCTAAGTGCTTGACTCAGGTACTTGTTAGCTTCCTCTAGCAAACTGTCTGAGTCAGCTGCAAGAGAATAAAAAGTGAAACAGAGAATACATAGTCCTGTCTAATGAGGATTGTAAAACTTACAGACAAAGGGAAAACTAACTTCCCCAAGCAATGGGAGCACTTACGTGCCTGCAGCACAAGACTCCAAGGTTGTAATTTGCTCTGCCTTGGGTAGACTACATCAAAACATACCTCCAGCACAATACAGTATAACACACACACACAGGTCCCCCTGCTATCCTATCACTCCCTCACATTTTGTGGATGATGGAGGCATGTGGGCCCACTTGCTTTCCAGACTGCAGGGCCAAGATTGTTATTATTATGATGCTTCTAAAACTTGTACAGTAAACAAGAATTAATTAATGCCATTTTCTAGGGCATATGAATTATATCAAACAATGCTGTTGTTTACAAAAGCTTTGCAAACATTGTAGGGATGTGAACATTACCAAATTGTTAAGAATTTAGAACTGCCTGTAAAGTTATAAGAAAGAAAAAAAACCCCAAGACTTACTTGAAATTTGCTTTGGAAAAACAAAACAAAACAAAACAAAACAAATTTGGGCCTAAGGCCAGTAGCTTTCTTCATACTGTAGTGGTTGTTTTTGCTTTTTTTTTTTTTTTTTTAAACTGGTCTCAGGCAGCCCTGCTGACCACACCTGCAAGAATTTAAATTATATAAATAGGTACATCTGGAGACAAATACAGGCTTAAACCTTTAAGTCTGGAGCTGTAGCTGACCACGGAAGCATTAGGGAAGACCTAAGCAGGAAAATGGTAATTGTTTTGTCTAAAGATAGAGTTTGTCTTGTATAGTACTGGCTGTGCTTTTTTTTTTTTTTTTTTTTTTAAATGAGTATGCATGTTCATTTAAGGGTTTGTTTGTGGATGTTTAAGCCTTGTAGGGTTTAACTGGAACAGATGACTTTGACTTTAAAGCCTAAACTTCACGGGCAGCTATGTGGATGAACTTTGTAAGCAGGAAAAACTACGTAAAGACAGGTGACTATTTTATTTTTCAGTTTTTGTGCGTGAGTGCTGTGAAAAGGTTTCATTTTGCTTTTAAATCCTATGGTGAAACTAGCTGAGATTTTCAGAACAGATATCTTCCTTCTACTTTTTTTGTTGTTGTTGTTGTTGAAAGAGGCAGACTGCCAAAGAGAGAAATAGAGGAGTAATTGCTATGTTTGTATAAAGGACAAACAAAGCCTATTTCCTTTGCCCTGTGACCTTATAGCCTGAGGTATCCTGATAACGTAACGCGCTTGTCAGTAGTTTACTGACCCAAATTCAAAGGAACAGCTTGAGTGTTATTCTGTGTCACCACACTGTAATGTGGTGGATAGAGAACTGGAGGTGTTTTTTCTTCTTAAGCAGTGAAACGGAGTCTGGATGGTTATTATTTGACTGGCATTTTACAGGCTAACAGTAGGCTTCTGCCTTGATGAGGGCAAGGTGGGGCCTTTTGTGGTTATAATGGGGTAACTTGATAAAAGTTATTGCATACTGATGACCTTAGCGTATCACTGAATCTGATACCTCAACAAGGCTTATGAAGAAAAAAGGTGGTATCAGCAGTAACTAATGCTGACCCCCAATCTCAGCATGTCGGGGTGAGTAACTCAGTTACGTGTTACCAGGCAGTCAGCGTGATAAAACACTGTACAGACCAGCAGGTGCAGTCGCAAATTCATCTGTGGCCACACCAAGGAGTTTAGCGTTGGAGAGACAAGAGGCCAGTGTATTGAGTGAAGCAGCCCCTCCCCCGCCGACCGTCGTCCCCCTTCCCGGTCCAGGTGACACTCAAGCCGAGAAAACACCACAGCGTGCCAATACTGGAGTCCTCCTCCTTCCCACGCCGCGCTCAGGCCCGGCAAGCCGACCCTGCGGCGCTTCCATTAGGATCTGCGCCACTGCACAGAGGCAAGCGCACAAGATGGCGGCGGGCGCCGGCAGGGACGGCCACGTGACCCAGAATCCGACTCCTTCTAGAGACATCTCAGAGCGCGCGCAGCGGGCGCTCTCGCGAGCGTGCCGAACAAAAGGAGGGGGCTAGAGGCACGGGGGCACCGCAATCTCGCGAGAACTAGCAGACGACCCTCCAGGGAGAGCAAGGCGTGGGGAAAGAGCGGGCCGCCAGCAGGAAACCTCGCGGTGTCACCGGCGGAATCCGAGAGAGTCTGTCGGCCCAGTGCGCGAAATCTCGCGACACCTCCGGAGCTCCCTTCATCCAGACCGAAGCTATAGAGACGCACACAGATCTCGCGATAGCTCCCCCTCCTTTCGCCGCCGGCGCAGCGCGGTCGGTTTCTCTCACAACAGCGCCGCGCAGGAGTAGGGAAAGAGGGGGCGGGGCTTAGCGTGCGCGCTGAGGTCAGCGCGCGCCGCCGGGCGGGCGGGGACTATATAAAGGCCGGGGCCGAGGCGGGGGGTGTTCAGTCAGGAAAGCGATTCGTGGGGAACGAGTGGCAGCGGCGGCGAGTTCCCGGCCCGGCGAATCTGAATTTCTTGAGGCGGAGCGGGACACCCCGAGACGATCTCTCGTTATGAGTCATGTGGCGGTGGAAAATGCCCTCAGTCTAGACCAGCAGGTGAGGGGCAGGCCCCGAGAACGGGCCGGTGGGTGGGTGGGGGAGGGGCGCTCCGTTAATCGGGATATAAGGGGGTGGGGGGGGGGGGCAGCAGCGGTGTGGTGGCGGCAGCGTGCGTGCGTTGTGAGGGGGCGGCCCACACGGCCAGCACAGAGCTGGCTGCGCGATCTGCGGCGGCTGCGTCGTGATTTTATTTTATCGCTCTTTACCTTCCTTCTCCCCTCCCCCCCCACCCCCCCTCCGCGATTTCTTTGGTTCCTTCTCCCCCCGCAGCGCGGAGGGTTTGTGGCGTGTTCGGTTGTTGCGCAGTTCCCGTCGTACGGCCCTTTTTCCCCGCGGAGAGTCGGGGGGAGGGGGGGTGGGGGGGGGCGGCCGCCAGCAGTACCACCAGCACCGGGCGGGAGGAGCCACATCCCCGCGTGCCCCTGTGGCCTCCTCCTGGCCACGCTCCGCGCCCGGCTTTTGTGTGCCGGGGAAGAGACGATGGTAACGCGGCGGGACCCCTGGCGGCGGCGGCGAGGAGCGGCTGCGAGGGGGGAGAGGAGGGGGAGGAGGGGGTAGGGAGGAGGCTGGCTCAATGGCGGCCATTGTGCTTGTGACGGAGCCGAGCGGGGGTGGGGGCGCTTTGTGCTGGCGCCCCCGCGGAGGGGGCGGGGAAGGGGGCGCTCGCGGCCGCCTTTGTTCGGGCTGCTGCAGCGCGGCCCCGCGGCGGGCGCCTCGCCCGCTCCTCCCGGTGGGCCCCGGTGACGCAGTTGTGCTCGGAGCGGCGGCGCTGCGCGGGCGGCTCTCGACCCCGCGGTGTTGTTGTTTTTTTTTTTTTTCTTCTCCTTACGTCTTCCATCCTCCCTTCCCCCCCCCCCACCTGCGGGGCGGAGTCAGGCCGCTGCCTGGAGCGGGGGGACGGCTGGTTACCTAACCCTGAGGGAAGGGGGTGGGGAGGAGACCGCGGCTCTGTTGTGGGGCTCCGAGCGGGCACGAAGCGGCAGAAATAACCTTCGGAGCCCTTAGGTTTCGGGCAGCCACGGTTCTGGGGCGAAGTAGGTCAGGGAACCGGTTCACACCCCCCCCCCCCCCCCCCCCCTTCCCCTCCTTGGATATACAGCACGTGACGGGTGCCGGCAGCCGGATTAGCTGGGCGGGCTGCGGCTGCTCCCTGCTGCGCCGAAAATCCCAGCCCGCAGTGCCGGCTGCACCGCCGCACTGAGATGGCGGCCCCGGCCCTGCGCCATCTCCCAGAGCCGCCGCGCTGCGGGGGGTGTCCGCCGGCGCTTCCCTTCTCTGCCCGCTTCTTCCTCCGCTTACACCCAGCGTTTGCTTCTTAGGGAATACCCGAGTAATATTTTTACCTCGTTTTGATGCTTGGATCCTCTAAGGAGTTTGGATTTTAAGTAGCTTTAGAGTGAGCAGTCCGAGGCTCACCATCAGAGGGTTTATTTCAAGAAGCTGAATGGCAGCACACGTAATAGAATCATACAATCGTTGAGGTGGGAAAAGACCTCTAAGATTATCTAGTCCAACCATCAGCCCATCACCACCATGCCAGACATCTTGAAGGATGATCTTTGATTTGGATTGACTCCCGTTGCATTGGAAGATGTGCAGTGCAATTGGCCTCGCATAAAGTTTAGTTGTCTTCAGACTTATTTCAGCTCTGCTGATAAGTTCTGCGTTGTGCTATGTAGGTAAACAACTTCAGTAAGTTTCCTCTTTGTTATGTGTGTGGATTGTCTTCTGCTTACAGAAGTTGGCATCGTGCTTGACCTGAATGCGTTTAAACTGAAACACATTTTGGTAGGCTGAAGGTTGCAAACAAAGCTTGCAGAAAGCAAACAAAGAGTTGTATTTGCCAAGAGTGAGGGTAGGAGGAAATGGCCTAATGTTCTGGGAGCAGAAGCTGCTTCTGACATGAAGATGCTGATGTCTCAGTGATGTTAATGCAATCTAAAAATGGATTGTACAAATGAAACATTACCAGTTGGTCACATGAACGATTGTATTCATGTTTCAGAAAAAAAAAAAAAACCACAAAAAACCTGACCTCAGTCAGAATGCATTTTGATAGACAGGGAGACCATGTTAGGCTGCTGCTCAGCCCTCATTTAGTGCATTAAGCGAGTCAGCAGTACTTGATTTGTTGGGAATGCAGTAGTCTTTGGGCCTTGCTGCCTTTTTGGTGTGTGTTTATTGGTGGCTTTGAGGACACCTGAAGATGATAGTCAGTTCTATGGTTATTGTGGTATTGAGCATTATAGTATTGGCTTTTCTCCATTACAGGAAATGTAGCAAAAATAAGTTTCTTTGCAGCACTCATTTAATCTGCTCTTGATCTGCAAATGAGCGATTTGCATCTTAGCATAAATTCATGATATAACATGTTGATATTTACTTAGTTGTTTTGTTCTTTCCAGTTTTCTGGTCTAGACTTGAATTCCTCAGACTCCCAGAGTGAAGGAAGCACTACAAACAGTAAGTACATGCAAGTACTTAAAGTTTTCTGGTGCACGGGAAGTTTTCAAAACAAGGCAGGCTTTTGTACCTTTAGAAGTAATTTCTGAAGGAAGATGTACTGTCTTTGGGGAAATGCAACGAGGTTACTAGTTAAATGCCTGCTTTAAAATTACTTGCTTTGGACAGGCATACTTAATTGCAGTGATTGTGTAAGTTGAGTGTTTTGGTAATGCTTTTAAGTATTGAACCAACTTGAGAGAATCCAGATGCCCAAATTTTCTGTGGCCTCTAGTCAAACAGCTGGGGCCAGTAATTGTAGTAATTTGGTGACCTGGCTTACCAAAACATTCCGCTAGTGCTACAGTGTCAGCGGTAGAAGTTTTTAGTGGTTATCTGCTCTAATTGAGATTTGTTAGTATCAGCGTTATCTGGCATGCCAAACAGACTGGTATTTTAAGAGGAGAGAGAATCTTCAGGGAACTCCCATTAAGCCTGTGCTTGCTACATTCTGCTTTATGCTGTTTAACAATCCAGATGCTTCTGGATTGTAAGTGAAGAATGCTATTCAGAGGCAATTGCACGTGGCTTCTGGTTAGATCTAAACTGAACTGAGTGGGGTTGGTTAGATTCAATGGGAAGGAAAAATACTGGCAGTAATACTTTAAGCACCAGTGTAGGAATGGCATAGTGAACATCATAAGCTGCTCAAATAACCTGGAACTATGTGAAGCCTTAATCAGTTCAGGGAAGACAAACATTCATAACGGGTACTGTATGTCCAGAAAAGACATGTCTGTATTATCTTTTGAAAGCGAAGCTAATTAAATGTGTGAGAATTTTACATTCGCTGCTTTGAGTTCTCTGTGAGAAATGTAAGTATTCAAAAACTCTGGTTTAAAAATGCCCTTAGAGGCCTAAAAGCTTGTGAGGCAAACTGTGTTTCTTCCTTTGCAAAGGGCGTCAATAAAGTTATGAACAATATATAACATTATCCTTAACATTGTCTTTCTTTTGTCTTCCAGAAGGCAGATACATTCCTCCTCACTTAAGGAACAGAGAAGCTTCCAAACAGGGTATGTATGAGAAATAGAGGCAACACTTGTAACTGATTCTTTGAGGCAGTTAAAGGTTTTGGTACTATTGTTAAAAGTGACTCTGCAGGCTACTTGGCAGTTCTGCATAAAACACTGCAACTTCACTTCCTATTCTTAGTGTGGTCCTGTTGGTTCAGTCTCCAGGTGATGTTCTAAGATTGAGTTTGGTGTTTGATAGGCAAAATGTCTTCAATATCTTATCAAGTAAGTAACAGGATCAAGTTGAAGACTCGTACTTGTCTACCAGTGTAACCACAAGTATAAACTCCTACATTACTTTGGAAGTACCAGGTTTTCTTCTAATGACTGTGATGTGAAACGTAGAGTAACTAGTTACTATGAGCAAATAGCACAGTTTTGCATTGTAAATGGATGCTCTACACACACACGCGTGCAAGCAGGGAGTGTGAGGAAACAAAACGATTACAGATGTTGCCTTCGAATGGAAGTCTACAAAAGTGATTGCAGAAAGCAAGATGGGATGCTGGAGTATGAAACGTGAAATGCTTGAATAGTGTTTTTGTACAGAAGGACTGCACTGAAAAAATCAAGCTTACCATTTACTTCTAGGATAAAAGGATTAAGTGTTTTGTGGAGTGCTTCAGTGAAATAAATAATGACCTCTATTTCAGAGAAAGATTTCAGAGCTTGGTAGTGGTCATTAGATACAATGATGATGCACTGTATAAATAACAGTTGCTAGAGGAAGTGTTCTTTTAAATAGACCAGAGAAACTGAAGTGTTGTACTATGCTACGAATTGAAGAAATAATAGGAACTTCTCATAGCTTGAATTTTAAACCTCATGCTTCTAAAACAGTGGGACTTTGAGAGGTTGTCTTTATGGTGCAGGAGGTCTCTTTCTTGAAGGAGTAGGTAGGAGAGTACTGAAATACATGCTGATATCTCTGAAGTTCTTCTGGCGATGCTTAACGACTAAAACAAATATTCTGCCACTTGAAGAAACAGATCAGAAATGTGAAAATGAAAAAGTTTTTTTTTTTTTTTTTTTTAACATTGAACAGGCATTAAATTGCCTGAAGGCACCAATTGATGTGAACAGGCTGTAATGGGAGCTGATTTAGGTGGGGAGAGCACAGGGACTCAGAGCACAGGGACTGACTTGGCAGCTCAGTTCTCTTGAAGTTCCCAGTAACTTAAGTCTCAAATGTGAGCAGCCTTGGAGGAAATTTCATAGATAAACCCAGGAGGAACTTTGGTGCTGGAAATGAGAAATAAAAACAATGGGGAGCACTGGATACAGAGGTATTTCATCTTGCTTTGTGCAGCATGATGTGTAAAAGTGTCCATATTAAGAGCTGCTCTCAAAAAAACCTACTTTGTAACAGAACCCATCTTGTTTCACTAGTTATTTGAACTCTACAGTGTAGTTTTCTCCTTTGAAGTAAGAGAAGCGTGAATGTTGCCCTTTGTATTTGACTAAATAGAAGATGATAGGATGTATTCATGATGTAACTGGATTTTCCCATTCATGCCATTCATTGTAGGCACTAAAATGTCACCCTGCAGAACGATAAAGAAGTCGTGAAACTTAACTTGAACAAGCAGTGTGATAGACCTAGTTATTACAAGATGTCAACTTCCATTGGTACCCCTGTTGCTTAGAAACTTCCTTGAAGCTGTTCAGAGCTCTATATTGCTAGATCCCTCCTGACTCCTTGTTGATAGGAGGTTCATAATAGTTAAGCAGAGAAAACCAGTTCAGGGCTCATGCATTGGAGCAAAGCATGTGTCATCCTCACCATGAGGTGACAGTAGAGCTATTGCATGGCTAGAGGTCTGTAATGCGGTATTCAGTTGTATGCAACAAATGCAAGTTAACTACTTTAAAAAAAAAAAAAACAAAAAACAAAAAACCAAAAACCTTTTCTGTATATTGGGTGTTGATTAAAAGTCCTTTGCAGCTTCTGAAAGGTGCGTGTACATGTTAACAAGCAACAGGCAAAGCAATCTTTGGATAGCAGTGGTGTTTGACCATATAAGGAAAGTCTTGAATGCAGCCTTGGAAGCGTGTTCAGCTGTATTTTGATGTCCCAGTAGAATTCTCACAAGCCATGCCCTCTTTAACTTTCATGAAGCATTAAGTAATGCTGCATTCAGATGGAAAAGGAATTATTGGTTTATCCCATGCTGTTCCCTTAGATGTGTTTTGGGAACGACTGGTACGTAGTTTCTAGCTCGGGGTTCTCGGTTTCCTCTGCAGCTGATTATGGTGCAGTAATACAGAGAGGCTATTAAAGTTGCACAATATACTTGTGGCTAAGTAAGAAATTGCTTAAGGCACTGGACTCAGTGATTTAAACATAACAGTTTTTTTTTCTTTTATGTGAAGAGCTGGGTGTCCTCTGGATTTAAATAGGTATTGGCTGGGGAAGAAGGCTAAAAGGTTTAGAGTATTTCTGTTCCAAAACGTTTTGGGTGCGTTCCTTGTCTGTTAGGTAAGCTACAGTGTGATTTTTTTTCCACGGACCTGAGGATGTGCCCCTGTTGTGGTACAGATAATGCCAGTTTTGTACCTGAGAGCAGGATGGCACAGAACTGCAGGAGATTATGTAATGCATTTAAAATTCTTTAGGCTAATTAGCGGCAATTCTGCTTTTCAGCAGTTTAAGCTACTGTATGTAGAGCTCAGAATAAGCAGCCGTGTTTACTGACACATTTGGCTTTGATGAGTTTGGCTTGATGATAATAGTGATCTGTCATATGGCGTTCTTGTTGAACATCCTTAAAGCTACTCTTGGGTATTTGAAGTCTGAGTTTGTCTATGGTAGATCAAATGAAAAAATACAGCTTTTCAAGCGATGTAACCATGACTGCTGTTAAAACATAACAAGTGTAACCTAAAATGCTGATTGAAAAGTGTAGCAACTACTGCTTTTCATAGGTGTGGAAGCCACAGAATTTCCTTAGATGTTATCATCTCCTTGGGGAAAAATATGTGCTGGATAGAATCTGTACAGAATTTTTTTCTTGTAGTAATTTTGCTGTCCCGGTTGCTTCCAATTGTGCGTGACATACAGGTCTTCATTGCTTTTCTGCTACAGAACACGGAAAAGGTTTTTTTTACTGGTAGGATTACTTATTCTTTCTGAATCCAGTATTTGAGGCTCTGCTTGGATCTTATTTTCTTCTGAACTTCAGAAGGTTAAGCTCTACATGAGTATTGTAGAAATAAACTTCTCAGTTTAGTACCAGTGCTTCTGTCCATCTCCTGTCCCCTGAGTAAACGTCACCAGAGACCTAGTTAAATTCACAGAAATGAAACGCACTGTGAAGAACTCGTGATGAAGCTGTGGGAAAAATGCAAAATTAGGGTTGTCAACACTCGGATGTTTCTGAATCTTTTTTATTCTGGTATAGTTGAGCTCCCTGCTTTCTGTTACTGAAACTATTGTCATCCCAAAAGCTGTCATTAATGTAATGGGTTCAGTTTGTACCTAATTAATAAGGCATCTAACTGTGTATATCCTCAGGCAGTTCAGAATCCTCCAGCCATATTGGATTTCTCAGTTTTACTTTGAAGTTACTCAAATGCACCATGACCTCTGGTGCATTCATGACCCTCTTTCCAGAGGAATACATACTAGCAGTGATTGTAGGTGCATTTTTAAATGTACTGTTTCTGCATTCATTGAGGTGTTTCAGCAAGTTGGATTTGCAGTGAGAGGTACTTGGTGCCTGTTTGAGCAAGTGTTGTCTGTTTTTCTTGTTTCTTTTTTTTTTTTTTTTTAAAGACTACCAGTATTTAAACCATGCAGATCTTCCAGTGAAGACTTACTGGACAGACATTTTTCTTACAAAAGGCTGGACTGTGTAATATATGGCTAAAAATACTTTCTTTCTTACTAGGTTTTGATAGTGGTGGTTGGAGTTCTAGCAGAGACAAGGATGCATACAGCAGCTTTGGTGCACGGTCCGACCGTGGAGCAAAATCAAGCTTCTTTGACCGTGGAAATGGATCGAGAGGAGGAAGGCAAGTGCTTATGTGTATAGGTGCTGAATTCCAAGTCTGTTGCGGTTTAGTGACACATATATAATGCTGCTATTGAAAACGGAGTTCTAGGTGTGAAGATTCCCCCTCCCATCTTTTTACTTCATAGTCGTAGGAGTTAAATGGTGGGAAGCTTGCATGTTGTAGATGTGTCTTACAGCCCATCACCAGCCAGTACTGCAATTCTTATGACTTCCTGACTTGCCATGTCATCAATGAAGTTCTAGATGGGTGGCTACTACCAGAAAATTCATTAAGAGCTGTTAGGAGCACTTATAATACATCAGAACTGACTTCTTTTTTCCAGTTTTTTCCTTGTTGAAAAAGTGTAGTTAATAAACCTGGGTGAGACTCTTGCAGGTTCTCTACCTTACTTGATCAGTCTTACACACATCATGCGTTGTATGCACAAGTGTGGTGAGAGTGACCTTTGTCAACTAGTAAGGCTGACGGTGGTAGTCCTGTATCCAGACTTTTCTCAAACATGATTTACCAGGCCAAAATCTAAACAGTTGAGGTAAGGACTTCTTCCACCTTCTTTCTAAGTTGATAACACAGGTGAACTCACTCTTGGTAAAATTGGAAATCTCACATTTTCATTGAGGGATTTAGTTTTATCGTGGTGGGGGGGGAAGTAGGGGAATAAAACCAAGTTCTTTGGGGAACTGTTTGGGCTTGGAAGATGACTATAACGTGAGGCATGTACCAAGTGCTGGTTTATTTTAAGTTTCAATGTATTAAGCTAAAACTAAGCTGTTAAGTTAATAGTTGGAACAAACTTTTCCTGTCTGTAATGCAGAATAACATGACCTAGTCTTATGAGTAGGGCTAAAATCATTTTACTTTATAGGTCAGTTTGAGTAACTGATTATTGTCCTGTGGTCATGTATCTAACATACAGACCATATTCAGCTAGACTGCAATGGCTTTGGTGTTTTGTTCCCGTGTTGGTGGCCTAACACTCATGCTGTATTTAGGTACGAAGAGCGTGGAAGAGGTAGCGACTATGATAGGAGTGGCTTCGGTAGATTTGACCGTGGTGGAAATAGCCGTTGGTGTGACAAGTCTGACGAAGATGACTGGTCAAAGCCTCTTCCCCCAAGTGAACGCCTGGAACAGTAAGTAATGGATCTACACAACACAATGCGATAGTGCTAATTGATTCACCTAATAAATGAAACACTTTTTTTTTTCTACTTTCAGAGAGCTGTTTTCAGGAAGCAATACTGGCATTAACTTTGAGAAATATGATGATATTCCTGTTGAAGCAACAGGCAGCAATTGTCCTCCACATATTGAAAGCGTAAGTCTCTTTCAGTCTGATTTGTCTAATCTTGACAGTTTTACATGTGAAACTTGATGTTTTGTTGTGTTAATTTTAGGAAGCAAAGGAAGCACTGTCTTGCTTCCCTACAGCAAAGATGTTTTTTTTAGCAGGGGAGCTATATATGATGAACTTCAAGACATAGGAGAGGTTGTATAAAGTTAACACTTCTGGTTTACTTAACTACATGATGTATCTTTAAATAGTGCGTAAGTAAGTAGTAGAAATGCTTGGAGGTGGTAGTTTGCAGGAGCTGTTTAAACATTGCCTCTAAGTGAGGTGTTAAGCATTGTATGGCTAATGTAGTTTGCATCTGAGGCTTAGCTGGCTTTTTAGGAATCACTTATGTGGCTGGACTAAGTTGGTACCATATTCCCAGTTAACTGATTCTTTAGTATCTGACCTTATCTTCCATAAGAAGAAATAAAACCAAAAGCATTTTATGAGAAAATCTGCTTGGACTGAGTGGCTTGTTCAGGGAGGGATGGAGGATCTCAAATTTAATCTTTTATATTTAAATATTTTATTTTTAAATATTTTACAGTTCAGTGATGTTGATATGGGAGAAATTATTATGGGAAACATTGAGCTCACACGTTACACTCGTCCTACTCCAGTCCAGAAACATGCAATACCTATTATTAAAGAGAAGAGAGACTTGATGGCCTGTGCTCAGACAGGTAAGTTTGTAACAATTGCTTATTATTTAGTCTCTGTCAGTGATAATAATAGATTCTTGTATTCTTGAAGCTTTGGGGAAGGTTTCCCTAAGGCTGTAGAGTTATTGTTCAGAATGTATTGGAATACCTCTTGGAAATTAAGAGCTTAGTCTTGCCATTGATTTGCATGTGCCTTGTCTGGCACACTTGTTACTGCGTCCTTAGAGAGCTGTTAATGCCCTGAATTGCTTCAGAATGTTGCAGTGCTCATTGACTGACAGTCTTCTGTAGACAGCTTTTCTGGCTGAAAAATGCGCTCAAATGGCTTGTGCAGTGTCTGTGTATGTAGCATGGATAATACTAGGAATGTTTATGGTACAGGACTATGTTCAGTAGATAACAGTATGATAGCTTTAAAAATAACTAATAATACTAAATTGTATCTATTAGGGTCTGGGAAAACTGCTGCGTTTCTTCTACCAATATTGAGCCAGATCTATGCAGATGGACCTGGTGATGCCTTGAGAGCTATGAAGGCAAGTATTTTATTACCTAGTCCTGAAGAAGCTGAGTCCAATGTGTGCATTTGCTTCATATGCTGATGTCTGCTACTGGATGCAGTAGTTGAGCTCAAGCATATCGTCATTATTTTGGGTAGATGAGGGGGAGTTGTCTCACCTTCCTGAAGCCTTTTCTTGGGCATGGAGCAGCTTGTTACTTTTTCCTTAACCTGAAGGAGAGAAACAGGATTTTGTTGAATGACCTTTTTGAGTAGTTCCTTGCTACTGAAAAAATTTTTGGTCAGACATTACATGTTTATATTATAGATTTTAAGATGAGGCAGTTGTGTCTTGTTTTCCATGGGTAGGCTTACTCTTAGTTGTAGGTGTTGATACAGGTTTTAAGAGGACAAGCTTGTGCTGCAGTTATGCAGTTGTTAACATATTAACCAAAAATTTAATCTTGGGCACTGCAGCAGGGCAGTCAGGTGCAGTATCTAAAACAAGTTGATGCTCAGCTGTTTGCTTTCTTGTGAAGAGAAGCTCAGTGACAGTGTTTTGATTCCCCTTGAATCTGGGGATTTTTCTTCCTGTTCTAGGAGAATGGAAGGTATGGACGCCGTAAGCAATATCCAATCTCACTGGTCTTGGCTCCAACTAGAGAACTGGCTGTGCAGATCTATGAGGAGGCCAGGAAGGTATGTCTAGGAGTCTGTTAGAATATAATAGTGCTAAGAAGAACTACACACAAACTAACTTGTTTGTTTTGTAGTTTGCATACCGTTCCCGAGTTCGTCCTTGTGTTGTGTATGGTGGTGCAGACATTGGGCAACAAATACGTGACCTAGAACGTGGATGTCACTTGCTTGTAGCAACTCCAGGTCGACTGGTTGATATGATGGAGAGGGGAAAGATTGGACTGGATTTTTGCAAGTAAGTGAAGTGATTCTGTCCATAATCTAAAGAGTTGCTGATGTGAAACTGAGTCCCTTTTGAGATCTAGAGGTAACTCTTGAGATAGAGCATTCAAACTATAAATGTCTGGTTGAGAAATGTAGTCAAGTGTCTTTAGTGAGCTGTATCTCTAAAACCATCTGAAAAAACCTCTTTATTATTACTTCAGATACCTAGTCCTTGATGAAGCTGATAGAATGCTTGACATGGGTTTCGAACCTCAGATTAGACGAATTGTTGAGCAAGATACAATGCCGCCAAAGGGGGTTCGTCATACCATGATGTTCAGTGCTACTTTCCCCAAGGAAATCCAGGTACTTCATGAAAGTTCAAGTACCTTAACGCTTAGTCTAATCCTATCTCTGGAAGGGGGGGAAAATGCTGATCTTTTGTCTTTCCTTCTTTAGATGCTCGCTCGTGACTTCCTTGATGAATATATCTTCCTGGCTGTTGGTAGAGTAGGTTCTACGTCTGAGAATATCACGCAGAAAGTAGTCTGGGTGGAAGAGTTGGACAAACGATCGTTTCTGCTCGACCTACTAAATGCCACAGGTAAATTATCAGTTTCAGATAAGTGAATAATGCAGTTTAAGATGAGGTAAATCAAACAGCTCAAAATGGTGAGAACTTGGATTGGGTAGGTAGTTGGAAGAAAGTAATACCTCCTTGTATTTCTTCAGTATGCGGTGAAGGTTTTGCATTGGCTGAATGGTGGTTTTATGTTGGTGAAAACTCTTCCAGTAATACAAAATAAGAAAGCAGATCTTCAGTTTAGAGTAATTGAGAGCAGAGAACTAAAGCTTGTCTTTTTCCAGACTGTGATGTATTAATCTGTACAGCTTTTCTCTTGTAAACTTGTGGTTGATTTATTCTTAGGCAAGGATTCCTTGACTCTGGTGTTTGTGGAAACTAAAAAAGGAGCAGATGCTCTTGAGGACTTCCTCTACCATGAAGGATATGCCTGTACA
Source organism: Alectoris magna (assembly GCA_030625065.1). NCBI lineage: Eukaryota > Metazoa > Chordata > Aves > Galliformes > Phasianidae > Alectoris > Alectoris magna. Next base: position 84,485,005 of record CM060560.1, read on the forward strand.
AGTATACATGGAGATCGTTCTCAAAGAGACAGAGAGGAAGCACTCCATCAGTTCCGTTCTGGCAAGAGCCCAATTCTTGTTGCCACAGCTGTAAGTTGAGTTTCTGAAGTTTGAGTGGGGGCACATCATCTCACTGAACTCAGCTCAGAGATGGATTTGGTTTTTTGTTTTTTTTACTCTAACTGCTAGGTAGCAGCAAGAGGACTGGATATATCAAATGTAAAGCACGTCATAAACTTTGACTTGCCAAGTGACATTGAAGAATACGTGCACCGTATTGGTCGTACAGGCCGTGTAGGAAACCTTGGTAAGTATAGATATGTAGTAACTGATTTTTGTGGGTGTAGTGATACTGAATAAATAGCAAATTGAAGCTGTGCAGGACTTGAAAGGAGCCCTTGTGCTTTCTGTGCCCAGACACTATTGCTAGGAAACTGCAGTATGGAGCCCAGCTTTTTTTTGCATCGGAATTCTGGAGGCTATTTACAACTAGAAGAATGAGTAAAGAGGTCTTAAGCTGAAACTGAAGCTTAAGCTGTATACTAGTACTCTGTTTTTAGCTTGGTTCCAGAGGGTTCTATTTTTGTGCCTGCAGATTTTTACCAAGTTTGAAAAATCCCTACAGAAGGGAATATTAAGATGTGGGATACTTAACCTTGTGGTAGGAAAAGCTTATCTGAAGCCTGTTCTAGCTTCCTGCTCTGTAAGAATGTTTCTAGAAGATCACATGTATTATGCTTTCCTGAGGAAGGATGGGGGTGTATGGTCTCTGAGCAGTTTTCTTGCAGTACTCTTTTTTTGTGCTTATGTAACTACATGAGATCTCAGCACATTTAGAATTCTAGTGTTCTTCACTTGTATTACTGTTAAAATGCAGACAAAGTAAGTGCCACTGAAAACTAATGCTTGTGAAGTCAGGTGGCATTAAGTAGTGATTCTTCAGCAATATATAGTCTTTAACTGTGGTTTAGCCAGTGTAGAAAGCAACCATTTCTTTTCGGCCAGCGTGGGTTTTTTTTGGCTATTAAATGAAGATTTAATACCGTATGTAAGATAGATATCTGTTTTCAGAGTCTGCAGGAGACTTGTGTGAGCGGCTAGGTTGGAAAAATGAACAGTTTCTGTTCAGAAAACTCTTAATGCTCTTCATAGCAGAGTTTCAGAATATGATGTGCTTGTCATAACCATAAGCGGAATATGGAATGGAATTAAGTGCTGTAGTTTATCTACTTCGTGTGGGGCTAAAATTTGATGTGTACCTCAGGTCTTGCCACCTCATTCTTCAATGAGAGAAATATAAACATCACCAAGGATTTACTCGATCTTCTTGTTGAGGCTAAGCAAGAAGTTCCGTCTTGGCTGGAAAACATGGCTTACGAACAGCATCACAAAGGAGGTGGCAGCCGTGGGCGATCCAAGAGGTAATGATATGAGAGCTTTGGCTAAAGGTGTATTTCAATGATTTGTGAGGGGCAGTTCTATCTATAAGCAGTTAATTTTTGAGGAGTACAAGCCAGTGCACACTGGTGTTCTCTTCACCCATAGGTTAGTTTAATGCCCGTTCTGTACAGTAATTTTTTCCATTTAAGGTAACAACTAGGTACTGCTAACATTTGCTAGCAGAAGTAGCTTTACATGAACGCATTTAAACACTTCAGAGAAGTTCTTAACTGTGTGAGCCACGGTTGTGCTTGAGCACCTGTTGAGAGGCTAAGGAGACAGTAATGCTTGTCTGTTAACATTAAGAAAGTATAAGGTAATGTGCAGATGTGAGAATACTTGCGAAATAGTTTTGCTACAGAAAGCTGAAACGTCTCCCATAAATTGGAGCCAACTATGTTAATGGCTTTGTAGTAATAGGGACAGGGGACTGTCACCCTGTCTTTCAATTTAGCCAGTGTGAGTAGACCTCATGAATTTTAGTTGTTTTTCATCAGAAACATGCTTAGAAAGTGGTTGTCCTCTTCTACAACGAAAAAATGGGTGTAAACGAGTCACTGAAACTATCACTTAAAAACCCTATGGAACAGGTTGTACTGAATCAAATCTTAGCAGGTCCTGATACTACAGTTCATAGTGTAGCATGACAAGTTGACCGTGGACGGTAAATATTCCTTTGCTATGTTGAATGTCCTTTTTAGATAGCATTGGGTACTTGTTAAAAAGAGTGCGGAAATCATATTTGCACTGATTGTTGGGCAGCTATTACCTTTGTTGAAGAAACTTTGTGCTTGAGCTTATAGTGCATAAAATATCAGTGACTAAAGCGTTTTTATTCCTTTATAAAGCAGTAGGTTTAGTGGAGGATTTGGTGCCAGAGACTACCGAACAAGTAGCGGTGCTGGCAGCAGCAGCTTCAGCAGCAGTCGATCAGCCGGCAGCCGTAGTGGAGGAAGTGGCAGCAGAGGATTTGGAGGTAAGGAAAAGAGGGCAGGTGTGACTGGCAGCTACAAAACAAGACTTAAAATACTTGGTATGGTAGTACTGCTGGATGTCACGCAGGTAATTGCAGAAAATATTAGAGGTCATCTGGTACGTTGTGTGTAAAGTTCAGCATCTTTATTGGGCCTGCGTTAGCACGAGTTACGTGTATCTGTTTGTTTGATGCAACCTGTCTCTTTGGTTTTGTTTACGTGTAGCAGAGCTTTCGGGGTGGGTTTCTTTAACGGACCGTAGATGTCTTGTTCGTGCCCTGAGCTGTTTTCTGTTGTGAAGGTGCGAGTTACCTTTAGCAGGTTAATTAAGCATCGCTTTCTCTTGCCTTTCATAGGTGGTGGTTATGGAGGCTTCTACAACAGTGATGGATATGGAGGAAACTATAACTCCCAGGGGGTTGACTGGTGGGGCAACTGAATCTGCTTGCAGCAGATAACCTACCAAACAAGCTAATATGGAAACCACATGTAACTTAGCCAGACTATACCTTGTGTAGCTTCAAGAACTCGCAGTACATTACCAGCTGTGATTCTCCACTGAAATTTTTTTTAAGGGAGCTCAAGGTCACAAGACGGAAACAAAGGAACAAGTAGCCCTATCTTGAAGGTGGTTTTGAAGACTCTATTGCTGTAGTCAGGATTAACTCCCCTCCCACCCATCCCCACCCAGAAACTGCATTTATAATTTTGTGACTGAGGATCATTTGTTTGTTAATGTACTGTGCCTTTAACTTTAGACAACTTTTATTTTGATGTCCTGTTGGCTCAGTAATGCTCAAGATATCAATTGTTTAGACAAAATAAAAATTACTGAACTTGGGCTAAAATCAAACCTTGGCACACAGGTGTGATACAACTTAAACAGGAATCACTGATTCATCCATAATATTACAAAGAAAAACTTATGCGGTAGCCTGCATTAGGGCTTTTGGTATCTGCAGATTTGAAAAATAAAAACATCTTGAAGCATATCAATGCAATTAGTTTCTAATGTGGCAAAACTGTACTAAGTTAAAGTTCTGATTTGCTCACTCTATCCTGGATAGGTACTTAGAACCTGATAGCCTTTAATAAGCCATTCCAGTCATGACGAGATGATGTATGGATACATGCATACATTAAAAGCACTGTTTTTGAAGTTAATGCAAGTAAATACAGCAATTCCTTTTTCAATATTTAGGCAGATCATTAACGTGAGCTAGCCAAACGTGGGCAGAATATTACAGGGAACGTTTAAAGGTCTGATAACTTGAAATAGTTTTTAGGAGAATTCATCTATTTAGACTTTTTAAAAATGCCTGCCATATGAAATTGAAATGGTAGAATGGCTGACCATGGCAGTGATGGGTCCTCCTTAAGGGCCTGACTGAATTTTTGGTCTAATAACGCATGCTAGTGTTGATGTTTTTTGGTCAAGAGGGTATGAACAGGAAGAATTATGCAGCAGGCTTTATTTTAATGCAGATTCACATTACTCTGTTCAAGCTGCGTGGAGATGTTAAACTGGCTTACTGTCGACTTTGTAAAATGGCTCCAGAAGAGTAACAAACAAACCTGAGATCACAGAGGTTGGAAATGTACATAAACTGCACAAGGTTTCAATTCTGCTATTAAAGTGCAGTTTTAGTCAGTTTTAGTTGCATAGGTTTCCATTGTATTTATAGTCTGTTTATGCTAAATCTGGCCAAAGATAAGTATCGTCCACCGGAAAAATGCCTAAGCCACTTGGAATTTCTGTGCTGACTTTGTGGCCAGAGCAGTTAACAACTCTCATCTACAGTGGCGTAGGAAAAAGGCAAAAATCTCCTAAAGTGCAATAGATTTTTTCAAGTGTATTGTGCCTTGTTCTAAAACTTTTATTAAGTAGGTGCACTTGACAGTATTGAGGTCATTTGTTATGGTGCTATTTCAAGTCTAGGTTTAGGCCCTTGTACATTTTGCCCATAACTTTTTACAAAATACTTCTTTTATTGCACATTCAGAGAATTTTATATATGTCTTGTGTGCGTGTCTTTAACTTCCAATCTTATTTTGTCTCTTGGAGATTGAACGCAGCTTGTTTAAGGAGAAGGAAATAGATTCTAAAACTTATTTGGGACCATGGGAATGATAGCTGGGAAGAAAACTATTTGCACACGACAGATTTCTAGATACTTTTTGCTGCTAGTTTTGTGTAATATTTATTGAACATTTTTGACAAATATTTATTTTTGTAAGCCTAAAAGTGATTCTTTGAAAGTTTAAAGAAACTTGACCAAAAGACAGTACAAAAACACTGGCACTTGAATGTTGAATGTCACCGTATGCGTGAAATTATATATTTCGGGGTAGTGTGAGCTTTTAATGTTTAAGTCATATTAAACTCTTAAGTCAAATTAAGCAGACCCGGCATTGGCAGTATAGCCATAACTTTCTGATAGTAAAACAAAAATTGGCAACTTAAAATTAAACATGCCAAGGTTTTGATACACTTGTCTTAAGATATTAATGAAACACTTCGAAACACTGATGTGAAGTGTCCAGATTCTCAGATGTTTGTTGCGTGAGTTTTGTTTAGTTGTGTGTTTTTTTTTTTTTTCAGTGAATGTCTGGCACATTGCAATCCTCAAACATGTGGTTATCTTTGTTGTATTGGCGTAATCAGTGACTTGTGCATTTTAGCAAGTTTTATCAGCCAGCAATACTTTCAGTTCAGTTACAAGGATTCAAAACAATATGCAAGAGTGGATTTAAACTTGCTGAATGTGAAAATTGAATTTCAAGTCACTGTAGGTTTAGAATTGCTTATTGTATTAGTTTAGATGCTAGCACTGCATGTGCTGTGCATATTCTTGATTTTATTAAAATAAAAAAGTTGAACTGCATAGTCTATTCATTTGTGAAGCGTCACTCTTATGGTTTATGAGATGTAGCTCGAGCAGCCTCATCCACATGCAAATCTGGAAGCAGGTGAATATAGTGTGGTACACATCGGCGTGCTTATCAAATGGGAGCTGAACCCAGGGTTGCTGCTGCGGTAGCAAGCGTAGGATTAGCTGTACCTAGCAGTCTTGGGTACTTGCTCAAGTCTTCTAAAGTAGGAGTCAAAGTGCGGGCAGGACAGATCAGATTTCCTTCCCCTCCCTTAGGGGTAACAAGTTTCAACTGTAATGAATGAAATTGGAGTTTATGTATAGCCTTCAGTTGTTCAGCCATAGGTAGTCAGACCCTATCTTGTGGTTGCGCTGCGTCTTAGTGGAGACAGCTTGTAAAGGGTGTCACCTGTTGGTAGTTGCTTGGTAGCCTTGTTGAGAATAAGTGCAGTCGTGTGGGAAAGCTGCAGTCCGTAGTGGGTCACAATTGGAGAGTGGTAACTTGTCCATCTTCCCTCCAGAGTCGCTGCCCGCATAAGGTAGCAGAGCCAGACCTGTGCTTGTAGTTCTGCCTTAGCTTTAGAAAATTGAAGTGAATAGCTTCACGTTTGAGTCTGTATTAATCTGTTGCAGAAACAATTCTGAATACTATACTGAAGCGACTTAAGTGGATTCCTGCTGAGAAAGAAGAGAGAGTGAAAGTAAATCTGCTACAGATCCATGGTGCGGGTTGAGGACCGGTCCCTCAGTTAGTAAAGGTGTGATGTGTACCCGTAGTCCTGTATCCACAAATGCCCATCTGCAAGTCTTCCTTGCCTTGTGAAACACCGCTCAGTAGAGCATGCGTGCTTTGAAGTCATGAAGTACCATGGAGGAAATAGCCATGTTTACCTGCATTGCTTCCTTGTGGCTCACTGTTTTGGACACACTGAGCGTGGACCACACTAAATTTACCTGCTTTAGACTTGCACTAATTCCCAACCTCATCCTGCAGGGCTTTATGTTGTCATGCTATGTCCCTGGATGTGCAGCATGCACTTGCCTTCCAAAAGCTCTAACCTGGCGGTTATTCCTCCCCTTGTTTATTATTAGAGTTGTAGGAATTCCATACCATAGTTGGGACATAACTGATGGAAGCGTAGCGTAATTGGAGGTGGTGCATAGGGCGTGCCTCAGGCATAGCGGTTTGTGTTCACTGAGGTTGAGGCTTGTTCAAAGTGAAGGTTACTGCAGGCATGACAGAATTCACTTGGGTGACTGAAGAGCACAGTGGAGCAGCCTTTAGGCCAGACATGCATAAACAATGCTTTGGATCAGGGAACATACTAATTAGTGGTAATGGTTACTGTAGAGTAGGGGGAAGTCTGATACATGAGAACTGAAGTTTCCTATGTTTTGACAGAAATATTCAGAAGTTCAATACAGGACTGGAAGTGGAGAAAGAATTTCTCTCTAGTGGTATAAGGCTGAAATCAGGTATTTGGGAAATGGCAGGTAGGAGTGTCAGGATGCTGATAAGCTTAGAGCGTCTTCCCACAGAGGTGGGGAAACGTGCCTTATTAGTTCTCGGTGTAGTGGGCCCTGTAGTTCTGATGCTTTTGTGTGGTAACTGGAAAAGAGGATTGATGGAGAAGTTTAAGTGGAGTGGAGTTGTGAAATTAAATGGTAAGAGTTACTCACTTGAGTATTCTTGTTTCCTTCAGAAACAAGAAACAATTCTTGTTTCTGTGGCTGCAGTGGTGGATAGAGGGTGGGGTTATGGAGTAGTGTCATAGCGTGGGAGAGCAGAGGGGTTAGTAGAGGACTTCTTGAGGACTAGAAAGTTAGTTTCATTAGGTGCTAGCATAAGATCTGGGCAACAACTGTACAGGAAAGGCTTGAACAAGCAGTACGTAGCTGAGGATCTCCCCGTGGCCAGGAGAAGTTGCGCTGTATACCTCATTAAAATTGTGTGTCTGTAGCCTGCTGAGTTTGTGAATCCTCCCATCAAGTGCAGTGTTCACTGTTGCTCATATTGGTCAGTGTGTTCATAAAAATAACCTGTGGCTATTTACTGCAGTCTTGAATTACAAAGCTTGAGTGTTAGCTCACCCTTTGGTGGAGGAGAACAAATGAGAGGTCTGTAGTTTTGCTATTCTGTTGTGAGCTTGTCCACTTGAGTGACCCTGTTGTGTGATCAAGCAAGTCAACTCACAGGACAATTGTAACTGAATTATTTCCGAGGGGAAGATTGCCAAGGCTATAGGGACGACAAAGTAATGCATGAAATGCCTGCCTGGAAACAGATCTCTGTGGTTCTGCCAGCTTCCCAGTTGTTTGCTCGCTTTTGTTGAAGTGAGCCTTGTACACAGCACCGCTCACATGTAGGTACTCATGTAAGTAGTCCCTAGAAAGTCATTGGTGTAAAAATCCTTACTCTGCAGAAGGGTTATGAAATAAGGTAATAAGTGACTTTGTGGGAGTGGAGGGGCAGGGCGCTGATCTCTGGTGACCGATGATAAGACCAAAGGAATAGCATGGAGCTACATCAGGAGGGTCAGAGTGGTGGGTGTTAGGGAAAGGTTCCTCACCAGAGGGTGGCAGGCATGGCCCCAAATACCGGAGTTCAACAAGTGTTTGGACGGTGCTCTCTAATGTGGGCTTTGAATTTTGAGTGGTCCTTTGTGGAGCCTGGAGTTGGCTTTGATCGTGGAATCTCTTCTAACTAACTGTTCAGTGATTCTAACTGGAGTAATTTGCTGACTGTTAACAAGGCAGGCCTGGAGCAGAGCCGAGGCTAGGAAAAGTCTGAGCGATGGCAGTCTTTGTCCGCTTTGTTCACTTCATCTACCAGAATCTGGTGGTTCTGAAGAGAGAACGTTGCTTCTTGGCGTTATTTAGGGAAGGTGCGGAAAGACTGTCAGCGCTATGGATCTCCTTAAGTCTTGGCAATCTGTTCAGGATAAGGTTGGAAGGAAATTCTGTTGTGTATTTAATTGTAAGAGGCACTGTTCCTCTGCAAATAAGCAATTGGAATCCTGCTCTAAACTAAGCATTTTGCCAAGAACAGATCTGCTATTAATCCTGCCGTTTCAGTGGAGATTTACCATGTGTGTCATCTGAATTTGTTAGGGGAGAAATATTGCTGTTAAATGAATTACACAGCTCATATCAATGTTCAAACAGCGTGTTCGGAGCACAGAGTACACCGTGCTGAATCTGATTAATAACTCGTACAGGTTTCGGTACAGTGACAGTGGCAACGCGTGCGGTATGAATGAAAACTTTGTTCTCATTGCTGCTTTGTACAAGCTAGATGTTTCAGAGGAAATGTTTATTGTTCTTCCAAGGGCAAACTCTGGTAGGCCAGGGATACTGATTGCACAGGGAAGGCTTAAGTACAATCCGAAGCAAACTGGTAGAAATCTGTTGGCATTATGTAATTCAATGTATTCACTATAGAAACTGCCAGTGTGATTTCTGAGTATTAGAGCTTTTTCAGGAGTGAGGAGGCTTATCTAATTTCCTTGAGTAGGTGTCTCAGTGGGGAAGAAGCGGCGATAAACTTGAGGAGGGAGCAGGTAAGAATAAGGGTTAGACAAAGCCCCAAGACAGCTGACAGCCTTTCTGCGCTGCACAGCTGATCTTGGTTGCTTGGGGTCAATCACATCATCGTGCTGCAACTGTTCTTGGCGCATCCCATCTCATCTGCCCTCTTAGCTGGGACTTCTAATTACAACTTAGTGAGAGCGTGGGTCTCTTCAGTGTATTCCTTGTGATGCTGTAATAAGAAAATTTGATTTCTGACAGCGTTTCTTAGTTACTTTTTATTTCTAGTTCAGCTCCTATTGCTTACTTTCTTTTCTATCTCTCTTTTTTTTTTTTTATTGTAAGTTCTTGTTCTCTATACAGTGCTTCGCATGGTACTTGACATCTCAGTTGTTCTCCTGATTGAAAGCATTTCTTATGAAGTAAGGGAACCAGATGTTTAGAAAGGGCTATTTACAAAGAAGGAATGGCCAGAATCTACGTGGACAAACAGTTGTGATCGAAGTACCACCTGTGTGCTAAGCTTAGTCAGAGATGAGATTCAAGTCTCAGGAAATGTTCTCTGAGGGAGCGCAAAATGCTTCTAAGGAGAGAACTAGCTCATGGAAAGAGAGTACTTCGTTATTGATCTTTTCCAACTGCTCTCATTTTTGTGTACGAAGAAAGCGAGGATTCTCTGGTAGAAATGACCGTATATCATTAGGCTTTCACGTGCACAAGTCTAAGAATATAATGGGAACGTGTAGTTGAAAGCTTGCTCGAGTCTTCCTTTCCAAAGAAGAACACATCCTTTCCTCCCCATCCCTTTAACAGCTGAGAAATCTGCTCATTAGACTGCTGTGGAATTGCAGCATACTTTATGGATGAAATGGAGTAATTCCCAAAGGGAACTCCAGTACATGCCCACTTCATAGAGATAAATGATGGCCCCACCCAGCTGCTACTGTTCTTTGCTACTTCTCACAAGTCTCGGCACGCTTTGAGAAAAGGAGGTCATTGTTACCAGGAAACAGACCCAAAGGAGCCAAGCAAAAGGCCAGTGCTGCAGTCAGAAATAGAACCCAGAAGCCCCAGGTGTCAGTGCTCTCTTCTGACGATGACCCCACGGTGCTCTTGTGCAAACAGCAACTTCCCTTCATAGTAACCTGGCGAACAGGGAGCAGCATGGGGCACTCTGCCTTAGCATGGGAACTAACAGGCTGCAGCTATAGCTCTTCCCTTCAAAGTGCAGTCATTCCTTTAGTAGCAGCTCCCTGGGGATCAAAGTTCCCCACGCAAGACATGTTTTATGTGATCTTTAAGGTTTTAGGAGGTGCTTGCTGCTGCTCTGGTCTTCAGTTTAGCACCAGGGTGGTGCAGCCTTGCTTGAGACGATAGGTCCCTTGCTGTAAAACTCTGAATGGTTCTGAAAGGAGATAATCATGAATTTGAGATGTGCTTGGCAGGAACCACTTGTGAAATGGAGGCTGATTTCCCAGTAAATACTGCAGTACAAGACAGCATTGCCATGACTTGTAGCACTTAAGGAGTTGTTCTCTGCAGCACTGCTAAATTTTCTGGCATGGGCCATGCTATAGGATTGTGACCGCTTGTGGACAAGGCTGTGGATACCATATGCAGGTTCACCCCCAAGCTCACGTTCAGTTCCTTCAGCTACTGGCACTGGACTGAAGGTGAAACACATCAGAGGAACCCTCTAAGAGGAGAGTAGATGAAAATGCATTAATAATTACATAGATACCATAGAATGTGCTTAGAGATAAGGAGCGAGTTTCCATGTGGACAGTTTAATTGGAGATCCGTATTTCTGTGTGGCATAGAGTCTTCTGGCTACCTTGGTTGTGGAGTGTTTTTTCCTGATATCAGATGCTTTGTGATGAAGGATTAATTCTGTGCCAGTTCTTACCTCCACCAGCTTTAGATGGGCTGTTACATTGCTAACTGTGAAGTCAGGGACCAGGAGCCACTTATTGCTGCATATTTGTGCCATTTGTCCCGCTGTCTTAAATCCATTGTTTTCCTTCAGTCTTCCTACTAAGCTCAGAAACCTATAACCTCCCTCTGAGACCCAAAGATGTGCCCTCATCCTTCTGAACCAGGAAAAGCCTTTTTTTTATCTTGAACTCTTAGCAAGTTTGCAACCTCTGTGTGGTTTGAATATTTTCAGACCTACCTCCTCATAAGTCAGAAACTTTATACCACTGTTTCCCATCAAGTTCCTGCTCCCAGAGGCGTATTTCTTCTGTACATCATACTGCCACAAGTAGGCTCTTCGACAGTTGTGAAGGGCTCCTTTTGGGTAGAGACTGTAGCTGCTCTGCTCTTCAGGGTAGCTAATCCATGCCTCCAAATGAGGAGTTGGCAGGGCTGCTTGGGCAGGACCTTGTAAGTAATAGGTTCTGAGTTACAAGACGATTGCTGCTCAAGGTTTTTCTCTGCAAAATTATTACTTCAGATTATTTAAACAGCTCCTGAAGGCCCCAGAGCTCTTTTAGCCCAGAGCAGTAGCTGATAGAACTGTAATGGATAAGGCTATAAAATTTGTACACAGTCCTCAGAAGCAGCTTTATGAACTACTCAGCGTATGACTTCTTAGCAGTTCAGGAGAAGATGTAATATCTTTAGTATTATAAAAATACCAGAACGCAATAACTGAATAACCTCCAAAACGAGGAGGTACATAAAGGTACTTTATGTATGCCTGATAGGTTTAATTTTCTTGATCAGAGCATGCTGTATTTTTTTTAAATTAGACCTGGGTTGGATGTATTTTTCCTTTTCTTGTGGGATCTTTCAACTTTAACATTTTTCTTCCGTACCGGTACAAAGCACATGATCTAAATAAGTGGCATCTTTGGGTTGTTTGTTAATTTCGGGCTCTTTCATACTTCTCATTTTATTAAAGATCACATTAAAATGGTTTTCCTTTCTAAATCCAATCCTCAAAATACACTGTTTTTAAAGACTGCCATTGGTTGACATTTTGGCAGTTCTGAGCCTCTTTTCACAATGGCTTACAAATGTTGGTTTTTGTTTTTCCAAGAACCGTTGCTTTTTGACAGCCCCAAAACAGTTTGGCTGAAGACTTTCTGACCAGCTCTATAACCATTTCGTTTGGTTTTGTATGTTCATTTTGCAAAGCTGCCACCAGTATATGAAAGCAAGGCCTCAGCAGCCGACGTGTTCACTGTATGGGTTATAAAGGACAGCCAGGTCACAGCCCCGAGCTGCTGTCAGAAAACTTCTGTTGGGTTTTTTGAGAACAAAAGAAGACTTTTAAACTGGAAGTTCATGTTGTGTTTTCGTCTACTATACAGAGCTGATTCTGGTCGGGCCTTTGCTAGTGTTATACTATCTTGGTTAATCCTCTAGCAAATGACTTTCTATGCATGGAGGGGACAGGCCAGGCACCATTTCCAAAGCATCCTAGCTCTTGGCGTACCTTCGCTGCTGTTTTCTTGAAAGGAGATTTTCATACCGATGCCACCTGTGAAGAAAGCTGAGCTGAGCACCTCTGGAAACACCGCTTCTGCTTTCGTGTTGCCATGGGGCAGCTGAGACCAGTCCTTCCACCGTTGCTCATAGCGCTGAGTTAAGCAAGGGGCAGCTTTCTTTTAAGCCTTGAAGGCAGCAGATGGTTGGTAGTACCATTGTCATTTACTACTGTAGGTGAAGCTTCTACCGAGTCTGCCACAGATGGGAGAACTTGTGCCCTGAAAAGCAGGGCAGCTCAACCTTGCTGCAGCAAGGCCTTGTTCCCTGGTGTCAGTAGCAAAGCAGGAATAGGATTAAAGCTTTGGCTCTTCCTGCTTTAAGGATGGGGGAGGAACATGACACTTTCTCACTTCAGAAACATCTGGGTTTCCTTCCTGGCGCAGGGGTGATTTAGCCATTTAACTTGTGGTGCCTGTTGTTACCCACCACTCCTGTTGTCCCTCCCAAAGGTCAGATTGGTGTTCCCTCATGTTTGGAGAAGAGAAGGCTTCTGGATATGGGATGACACCTACCGTCCTGCTTGATCCTCCTTTGTTGCTGCCCTCAGAGGTCTTGAGCAGATTGTCCTTTTTTTTGCCCCTTTTTTCTCCCACTGGAAAGCTGCCATCTCACTGTTCTGCTGAGATCACAGAGAGGTCTTTGAAGTGCTGACCTGGACTAACACTGAGTATGGAAAACAACAGTATCTGAAATGAAGATGTCAGTGGGATTATTTCAGTTCTTGTACAATGTGTCACCAGGGACTTTGGGAGCACACGCTCAAGTATATCAGGTAGCTTGCCTTTTTTACGTATCAAACTGGAAGAGAAGCAGATAGGGAATAAGGGAACAGTGAGATTGTTAATTTAACTCAATACCTCTTCACCCAGTTCAAAAAGCCAGGTGCTCTGTGACTGTGCTGTTTTGATAGAAGACGCTGTTCTTCAGGAGCCAGAAACCCCCACCCTGTACAACTCAGTGTAAGTCCAGTGTAAGATACAGACCTGTGCTTACCTGTATGGACAGGCCTGTTGGTAAAGGTATTTGCAGAAACCTAAAGGCAAGCCATGTGTGCAGGAGGACTGGGAAGCATTTTCCTTCTGGGCACTTGGCTTGGGCAGCACCTGCTCCTTTGCAGAGAACCCCCACCGCACCCAGGGCTACAGGCAGCCCTGCAGTGTTTTGTTCGACTGCTGTTCTGTGAGCTGAGTCTCCCACAGTTTGCACATGGGAGAGGGTTTGTACAGCACACGTGCTGTTGGTTTTGGAACAGGGCACTTGAAAAGTGTCAGGGAGTTTCCCTGTCTCTGTACTGGGGATAATTCGGTTTGCCTTGGACAAGGCTTTAGTATGTTCAAATATAACCTTTCATCCGTTCCAGCGTTTGTGTTTTTGTGTATGATCATGTGTCATGTGTATTATGGGCTGCTCGTGTTCCTGTGTATTTGATGGAATGAAGTAAGGTCGCAGGAAACTTGAGGCTTCAGCATGCACAAATCCCAGCCTTCAAGCTTCTTTTATCTGCTTCATTCTCTCTTACCTTGTTCCCAGTTTTAACAACCAGAGGGCTCCTGCCTAAACTCTTCCAGGCCATCTTTCCCCCTGTCCCATCTTACCACGGGTATGCCTAGTTTCCATCATTTACTTCCTCTCCCCGATTGGGACAGTCCTGGCAGCATTACAGTGTCTCTAGCAAGGAGTTGTGAGACATCAGGAAATCTGCATGGCATGCAGGAAAACGCTGGTGCTCTGCAGCCTCTTGTTCCTTGTTTGTATAGCATCCGGTGGAGCAGTGTCTTATTGGAAGTGTTGTACAAATACATAGGATTGTTCACGAGAGTATGGGGATTAACTCCGTAATTCACACAAATTGATGCTAGTGAGAGAGCTGCTTAGGGAGGACTTTGCATAGCACTCTGTTAGCTTTTGACTTTCCTCTGATCTTCCGGAAGGTATCGCCTGTAGGCTTTGAGAGAGCAATTGGCAAACCATAGTCAGGGATGCTCCAGACCTCAGCTGGTAAAATTAATGGTTGGGGGAAATAAATATAAGCAAGTGGTGTTGCATGCTTTGCTGTAGGAAATTCCAGGATTATCTGTGTTTTAAACCTCCTCCACCCACAGAATCCAGCTGTGAGAACCCTGCAATCTCAACCCTCTCCCTCCGAGCTGCTGTGCCAAAATAGAAACAGGCTTTTTCCTGGTCAAACTTTGTCCTGAGATGATCTCTCTGTTTGTGAATGTGCTCTGACTTGGCAAAAAAACAGCCATTTAAAATATGCAGCCTGACAGCTGTGACACTGTGCACACTACAGTCTGGTGACCGACCGGAGGAGTAACAAGTGCCCTCTGCAGAGAAATGCTGTCAGCACTGGAGTCAGTCCCCACGGTGCCAGCCCTGCCTGTTTGCAAACCCAGCACCCCTCTTCTCCTGCAGCTGAGACACAAAACTGTGGCTTTGGCAGAGAGTTAGGGAGGGCGGGAGATGTGAGGTCATAAAATCCATTGGTGACCTGGAATGCACTGGTGTTTGCATTGCAGCCTTTGATGTGCATGGCTAAAATAGGCTACCAGAGGCAAAGTGCTCCAGTGACCTTCCAGGGCCGTAAACTTCAGATTTGATTGTCTTTTCTATTTACAGGTAAAGAACCAAATATTTGGGCTGTAAAGGTGTGTAAGCAGTTTGACAAAAAACAAACAAACAAAAAAACCCCAAATATTTGTATAAGTCTCCATTCGGTTGTTTTCTTAGTGGAAAACAGAGGCCAGCCCTTCCACAAACCCCATGGCAGTGCATTCATGACAGTCTAAGTTAGATGAATAAAGGTATTTGGAGGATTGATTCCTGCGAGTTGAAGTCACTGCAACTGTGCTGCCAGTTTAAGTTCGCATCCAGCACTACAGCGAGTATGCTGGGATGGTTGGAACGATGCCCCTTCCCTTGTTTAGGGATGTTTACTTATCCTCTCGCAAGGACTCTTGCGTCCCAGGCGACAGCATTGAGTTTTCCAGACTTAGCAGTGGATGCAAGCTGATAGGAAAGCAGAAAACCCAGTCATTTCTTCTGGTTAGCTTATGATATATAAGGGAGCACTGAAGTGTTTCTTTTTCTTCCCAAATGAGGAACATCAGCTAGGCCTTTCTCAGCTCTCCTAAGAATATGGCGTGGGAGGTCTCAGAAGTACAAAATTGCTTTTCCTTAATCAAAAAGACAGGAGCCCTGGAGCTTTAATAGAGACATATTTTCTTCCCAGCAGTTCTCAAACATTTGTGCTACGTTTAATTCGATGATGGAGGAGTTTTAAAGGGGCTGAATAAATCGTTCTTGTGCGTTAACTGAGTGACACGCAGGTGATGTATCCTGTGCCAGGGATCTGGTAGGTCTTTCAGGAAAAAAGAAACTACTATTAAAAGCAGACTCAATTTACTGTGTTTAAACAACAGAAGTGGGAAACATGTCTCACGTACGTAAATGTTGCTGTCAGAGAGAAAAAAGTAAAATGGGCATGAGGGCTCTTCAGCTAGATTGGGCCAATGCATTCAGTTACCCAGGGGTAACTTGGAAGATGTTGAAGTGTGGGGAAGAGGAGGAGGGCTGGTCCAACACAAGGCTGTGATGTAGGTGCAGCAGGGCTGAAGCTGCTGCCTGGCAGGGCAGGGATGGCTTAAAGCTGGGGTGGGTCATGGCACAGCTTGCTCTTTATGAATTATGGATGCCATGCTCAGGGTATGCTTTTGCTTTGCTGTGTTAATGGCTTCAGTGCTCAGTAGCGTGTGTGCGTCTTAACCAGGCACTTGTATGTCCTACATACATCAGTCAGCAGGCAGTGACAATGCACAGATGGATTGCAACCCTCACACTCACTTGAAGCAGCTTCACAGCATTTAAAGCCAGAGGTACATCACTGCGTATTCCAAACTCAACCCTAAAGAGATGCAGTTAGTACTCAGAAAGGACACAAGTAGCTCATATTTGCTCTGTGTTTAAATCAAGCTTATGGTGCATTACCATGCAAATATTACAACCTGTGTTTCCAGTAGAGTCACTCAGCTCTCATGCATAGATGCTGTCAAGTCAGGGAGAAGGAAAACGAAGTATACCAAAAATAAATAAAACAATATGCTCGCACATGCTGCAGCTGCATCACATCTTGTTTATTACATGCAGCTCTTCTTCTGCAGCTCCTCCCACCCCGGTAATGACATGCTCTGAAGGTTTCAGTGTGGAAAGCTCAGCAGCCACCGATGCAAAATGACAGCAGTAAAGCCATTATGATTTATACCGCCTCCACATCAAGTCTGCAGCCTTTGTTTACGAACGGCAGGGCTGTTTGTGCAAGGCTGTGCCCCATTTGGTGTATGGGAAATCTGGTGGTGCAATGATGTATTCAGTTGTATTGGGAAATAAAGAGGCATTCTAAAGACTTAAGGCACTAAGTGCTCCTTGTGTGCTGCTGCATTTCATTTATGACATATCCAGGCCTGGCTCTGATTGGCTATAAACAAGCTCTCAGTGAAAAATAAAAGCACAGACTGCCTGGGAGAATGTCTTCCAGATTTCTCATACAGACTTCATTAGCAAAGCTAGTCCTAATGAATGCACAGCAGGCTTTACATTACACCCTGCAGATACTGGGGCAGGACTTTGATATTTACAATATCAGTACCAATATTTACACATAGGCTATAGCCTGGAATGATAGGAAGTGCAAGACTTGCCATGAGGGCTAGGGTGGGGTATCAGTTAGAAAGGGAAGATGATAAACAAAGTTATTCCTACCAAAAAAGTGGGAATTCAGAGCTGTGTGGGCTGAGTTTTGTCCTCGCTTGGCTTGGGGGAATTATATGATTTTATTCTATGACTCACAGTTGTTTCTACAGCATTTGCGTCACCCGAAGAAGTTGAATCTGCATAAGACCCAGTGTGTTCCAGGAGGGAATATTTTGTTCTGCAACGTGAACTCGCGAGCACAGACTGGCAGCTTTCTTGTTTTGCTTCTTTCTTGTTATTATCACTCGGGCACAAACAGCAGAATTTCTCAGAGCCGACAGATTGTGTTATCACAGGAAAGCAAATGCGGCATCAGGGAAAATCCTAGCACTGGGAGATTCATCTGCAATTCAGCGAGAGTGAATTTCTCTTACCGGGAGCCATAAGCCTCTGGTGTGCCTCCCTTGGACTCTGTTCACATGTGGAAAAACACAGCGCTGCGTTAGTTAGGTAACTGAACTGCTTTCCTCAGTTCCACTCGGATTCGGCCTTATTTCACTTTCAGAGCCTCTCCCATTATAAGTCATCCCATCATAAGGTGCCACAATTTAGTCACTGCCCTGGAGTGGTTGGGGTTTTTCCACCCAGGAGAGTTGCCGTGGAGTTTGGCACACAGAAGAAAGGGATGTCAGAACTGAAAGGTGAGCTCAGGCATTGGTTTGGAGGTACAGCAAATCCAAATTTAGGGCTCTTCGGGCTGGATCGCAAGGACTACAGCCCTGTGGTGCAAAGTGCTGACCCAGCCCTGGCTCCCTCTGCTTGTTCAGACGTGTTCGAGTGTTTCTGAGAAGTTATATTTGTGCTGGCAGGCTGCATGGCAGTCAGGTGGTGTCTATCCACGTGGCTCTGCTTTTCTGCAAGGCTGGATTGCGTTTCTTTTCCTGCAGCTGGCACAGAGCTGTCAGACAAGTATGATGTTGACATAAACACTGCGCCAGCTAATTTGACAGAAATGAGCTGGCGTGACCTGGAACCTTGCAGATGGGGTTACATTAAGGGCCGTGGGAGTGCCTCAACCCCCCACATATGGCTCAGGAGCAAGCGGTGGCTCAGATGTAGCTGAAATCCCAAGCAAAATGAGGCTTTTCTTGTACCGAGCACCTCGTACAAGATGGAGAGTGTGGGTGACACTCACCTCTCACCCCACCACTTTGCTGGAGAGCGTGTGGGCTGGCACTGGACTTTGCCTCTTGTTCATCATTTGTTGCTGCTTGGCACCGATTGAGGGCGTCATCACCCTGTGTGGCTCTCAAGGCAAAGGAAACTTCCTTCTCTCCCACTATTTTGGCTTTTGTTTTCCACTCGGTCAGGACTTGCCACGGCCAGGTCCTGAGGCCCAGCGTGAGGCGCAGGCATCTGAGAGTGCATCCTGGCAGGAGCTGCATTAATCCCCTGCTCTCCCTCTCCTGTGTCCAAAGGAGAAGGAAATGCAGCTGATGCAATTACCAGCTCATTAACCAAATCCCATCACAACCGGTCACTCTGCACATTCTTGGTGATTTAATTCCCCCATTTAATTAATTCCTCCCCTAGACGTGATTAGCTCACATTAGAGACTAATTACCTGTTAATTTTCAATTTGATAGTAAGTGCTCTTCCAGGCTCTAGCTAAGCTTCCTTGGTCATGCTGGATTTGCTCAGAAGCAGCCACTTACGCCTCTCGATCCGGGTTCCTGCTGACCTTGCTGTCTCCCACACCACATGCAGGCTGACTGCAGCCCCACCATGATGGCAGTGCCTGCTGATGCCGGGGAATGCTGAGGGCACTGACCCTTCCCATCACCGCTGGGCTCTTCCCACCTGCCCAGGAGCAGCCCAAGGGATGTGAGAGCCCAAACTGGAAAATATTTACAGTGCACAGCTTTGACCCTCTGCCCCACTGGTGCCCAAAGCCTGTGGGCTTTGATTTTTTTTATCTGCTTGTGTGTCCCCGGGGATGTGCATGAAGCCAAGGGCTGGCTGCAAGGGTTCTTAATGCATGGGGAGCTTTCCTCGTGATCTGCTCTCTGCTCCCAAGACTTGTGCGTTTTATCCACAGGGTGGTTCACTACAAAATGCAGAAGCTGAACAGGAAGCAGAAGGCAGTGCTTCCTCCCCACCTCTCCCCCCGGATGTGTCTGCAAAACTGCTTTCTCAGTGTGTCTGCCACGTGGAGGCCTCCTGGCCTCATTTGTGAACTGTGCAGCACAGTGTCATGCTTTGGACAGGAGGGGGTGACAGTCCTCTTCTGATCCACGCCAGCATGCAGCATCTGCTGTCAGGGCACTCCTTCATGGGCTGTGTGTGGGTTTGCCTCCCCCCACACAGCAGAAAGCAAAACCTCACTCTCACAAAGCCTTACAGCTGTTCCCAGGAAAGCAACCCGAGCTCTGATGGGCAGCCTGGCCCTGCAGTTTGCTTTGGAACACAGAGCCCTGGGCAGCTTGGGGTGTAATGCCCAGATGGCACTTGGGTTGAACGAGGCCCCAGAAGCTGAAAGCCGTCAGCTGGGGCCTCAGGCAAGGCTTTGCAGGCATGGGCTGGCCCTGCTGTGCCTCGGGCACCAGGCAGGAACTAGGGGACGCCTCAGCTCTGCAGGTGGAGGCCTGCAGGCAACACAGATAGATAGATTTCCTCCCCCGCTTTCCTATCCCACTCTCGTGAGCCCATTGCTCTGACAGCACCGTGTGCAGAATGCTGTTCCCAAATGCACCTGGGCAGCTGCTGGCAGTGCTCATTGGGTAGCAAGGAGGGTGAGGATGTGTTTTGGGTGCCCTGCAGGGTGGAGGGATGTGTGGCTGGAGCTGTGCGCTGGGGACATGCCAGAGGTGAGCAGGAAAGGCGTGCTGCCACCTGCCTAGTGGGCAAGGGGACAAATCATGGGTTTGGGAGATGTGTGGGAACATGAGAAATTGATAAAATGGCTTCCTAGATGTATGATGTGAGGTGGTCCGAGGTGACAAGCCAGGACAAGGGGCATGTTCCCCCCTAGAATCATAGAATCATTTGAGTTGGAAGGTGCCCTTAAAGGCCATCTCATCCAGCTCCCCTGCAATGAACAGGGACACCTACAGCTCCATCAGGTTGCTCAGAGCCCCATCCAGCCTGACCTTGGGTGTGTCCACGGATGGGGCATCCACCACCTCTCTGGGCAATCTGTGCCAGTGCCTCGTCTGGAAAAAATGTTCTTCCTTATTTCCAATCTAAATTTCCCCTCTTTTAGTTTGAAACCACTTCCCCTTGTCCTGTCACAGCGGATCCTGCAAAACGTGTCTGTCCCCTACTGTTTCCTCCACCCATCTGTGCCATAGAAGCTGAGACAAGAAGACAATGGCTTTTGGTGGCCTTTGGTGGTCCTTCAATCTGCCATTCTTCTTTATGGGCACTGTGGGGCATCAGGATGAAGTTAGGCACAGCCCTGTGTAGTTAGAAACAGTGCCACTTCCCCGTCCCACACCTGAACATGCTGAATGTGCATCCCCAACACAGCTTGGAGGAGAAGTGTGAAAGCTTTGCTGAAATCAAAAGGAACTAAGAGCCATAGCAAGAAATTCGTGGTAGAACCTTTATTTATTTGTTTGTTTGTTTGTTTGTTTGCTTGTTTTTGAGAGCTGATGTGTCTTGCAGAGCTGCAGTGTGATTTATTTTTAATGCCGCATGTTTAGCCCTCCTTCACCTTTCCTACAGCTCAGCTTGAGCACTGTTGAGTTGCTGAGGTTGCAGAGCAACCTCAACCTTCTCCTGCCTTGTATGTGTGGTGTTTACCTCATTTGTTTTCTGCTTCCCACCATACACACCATATGTTCTTATTTATAACTCAAAGCAGGCATGGTAGCTCAAGCAACTTGTTGCAACACACTTGTTGCTAAAGTGCAGCTATTGCTATCACAGCTTCTCCCCACTCTTATCAGGATCAAGCAAACTCGATGCAACATGCACAGCCTCAGTGGGTAGCTCAGTACAACCTAGAAGGGTGAAGTGATTGACAAGCTGCAGCTTTGCTGCTTTTGAGTTTGTGGGAGTTCAGCTTTTTGCCGGTTGCTAGGCTGGAGACCTGGCACTGATCTCATCCAAGAGTGCAGCGCTCGTTGTGTGGGCATTGCTTCCTTTGTCACCGTTGGCTTGGTGTCTCAGACAAAGCTGTTATGCTTCTTACATTTGGGCACATTTGGGTTGCCCGAGTTTGTTTTTCCCTTGCACAAGGCCCATGCTTCCTCTGTACAGGCTTCCTCCTGCCTGGCCCCTTTGCTAGGAGGGGTGGAAGGCATGTGCATGGCTGCTTGTGTTGAAACCCGTTAGCTGGAGGGAGGGCTCGGCCACAACAAACAGCCTTTAATAGGCTCTCCTGCTGTGTTTACAGCCACGTTGTTGATGTGGGCTTGATTATTCAGTGAATGAATGCATTTCCATTTTGATTATGTGCTTGGGAAAGTACAAGAAGTTCATTTAACGAATCTTCCAGATCATCTGTAAGAAAAAAACTGCTCTAAACCTTCTGATCATTATGTTATTGAAGTATCTATTCTGTGCAAGATGGAGAAGGTGGCACTGTTCCTGTCCCCCAGGTGGGGGGTGTGAACCACCAGAAGGCAAATAACCTGTCTGGCGAGGCCTGGCAGGGCTGTTGGCTTGAACAACCTATGACGTGCCAAGGGTTTGCTGTAGAGAGGCTATTTCAAAAGGCATTTGCATGGCTGTGGAAGCGACTCTATTTACTGACTCATCAGCTGTGAGGGAACTGTGCCGCATTTCCATCAGATAACAAGGAACTGAAAGCAGCCATTGCTAGCAGCCCATGGAAGGCACAGTGCGAGGAGGTGAGCAGGACAAGGCAGCTCTGGGTTTGTTACACTGGACAGAAGTGACCCCATGTCTGCTGGTGGGACACGCAAACAGCAGCTGCTCGAAGGCAGAAGTGAGAGAAGGGGGAAGATGAGGTGGCTCAGCCCCAGTTCAGGTTTCACCAGCAGCCATTTGTCCCCAAAGTTAAACCTAGAGTGTGTTGTTCCCTTTCGGATGACACTTGTGCTGCTGGCTCTGCACTTTCAGGTCTCTGCTCCTGCTGCAAGGTTTGGCCATGGTGCAGGACCAGGCTCTTAGACCCAGGTCTGAGAGCTGGTGCCCACCCTGACCCTCTCCTCCTGCTGTTTCACAGGCTTTGCTTCTCGGCTCTCCTGGTGCAGCAGGAAAATAGGAAAATCTGCTCTTCTGGCAGCATCCAGGATTTTCTGGGACCTGCTGGCACACAGCTAGGCTGATGTTTCTCAGAGCTTGTGTAACTTCAATGGGAGGCAGCCTCATATGCAGATGGGGAAATCGTCCCTGTTAAGACCAGCCCAGAAGTGAAGAACACTTATTTTTCACCTAGATCAGTTTTGCTATGACAGCCCATGCCTGGGCAGCATGCACTGCTGATGTGGGAATGCAAGCAGGGGTGCAAGGACCTGCACTGGGGAAGCCCAGGCCAGCGTGGTGAATGCGAGGCCTCGTAATGGGCAGTGCTTTGGTCTGTAATGCTCTGCCAGGGAGATTCCAGGGCTTGGAGGGTGCTGTGTGCACCCAGCAGTGAAGCGTGGACATCGACAGAGGCTGCTGGAGGGAATGAGGGGCCAGAAAGCCCACCCAATGCTAAGCATCTGCAGCACTCCCAGCCTCGAGCACTCAGCCCTGAGTCACACTGACAAATGTCAAGGTGTGGTTTAAAGCTCGTGCTGTTTGTTTTCTTCTTCTTCTTTTTCTTTTTTTTTTTTTTTTTAATAAAACCAAACAAGTTTCTTTTATCTGCCACTCAGAATTTCAGCTTTTCTACGTAAGAGGACTGAAACCTCTCCCCACTGAACCGCTTTCTCACGTTGCCATCTCATTTCGGCCCCGGGGGCAATCAGAACATGAAGCTGGAGTTGCGGGGGCTGGCAGAAGAGCTCAGTGTTCCCGCAGCCTTCTCCCCGGGGTGCCTGCAGAGCGAAGCTCCCCAGCCAGCTGGCAGCCCACAGATGGGTATTTCCCAGAAAAGGTGATCTCAGTGCCCCCTGACAGCCTCCCCACTGTGCCTGTGCCGAGGCATCTTCTCAGCGCTGTGGTTTTAGAGGGGACCACAGGTGGGCTCGTGCGGGTGGATAGCACAGAGCTGAGCCCTGCTGGAGGCAGCTTCTGCAGCACCGCCGTCAGGGTTGAGGCTGCTGACATTGCAACAGGCACGTCCTGCCTCCATCGCCCCCAAACGTGGCTTCTGGAGTGAAGCTTTCCTG
The DNA here is from genome assembly GCA_030625065.1 of Alectoris magna. Classification (NCBI taxonomy): domain Eukaryota; kingdom Metazoa; phylum Chordata; class Aves; order Galliformes; family Phasianidae; genus Alectoris; species Alectoris magna. Next base: position 84,508,291 of record CM060560.1, read on the forward strand.
CTGCGTCGAGCATAAATTCATCAGGTATTCCTTTTCCTAAGGGGGAAAAAAAAAAAAGAAGCTTTTCACTTAGACATAAAGCGTAGAGCCATTTTCCCTCTGACACGGTGAGTGCAATTACCTGAGGCATGGAGGGCTGAGATAACTCGCTCAATCAGCTCCCTTTCTCCACAGAGACCATCATCATTCTGTCAGAAAAGGCTTTAAGAAGCAATTCGCATCCCGAATGCAGAGTCTCCGCATACTGGACTGTGATTTCCATGCAGCAGCTGTGGGATCACGAGCAAAACTGTCTTTTAGACAGTGCAGTGCTCATTATTTTGAGGGCCATACCCACCACACAAGTTCCCTGTGTTTGCAGTCCCTTTTCCGAGAGCTGCTGTCGTCTCCTCGTCCTTTAGGGTCAAAGCTTATTGGCATCCTATTTGGAAAGCTCAATTAACCGCAGCCATAAGCTTGTGCTTGTTCCCAAATATAATCATGTTTAGGCTGCACCCTCTGCCCCCACCTCCTCAGCCATTATCTAATGGGCAGCGGAGTAGTGGCTTTCGGTAATGCTGTTTGAATGGCAGCAGTTCAGTTCTGGGCTTAATTTTTTTTATGGTGGGTTGGCAGGGGGAGAAAGCGCCGGTTTGGATTGCCTGCAATCCTTGTTTTGCTTTTGGAGCTTTAGGGGACGGACATGTTCTTCCATCTCCACTAATCTCCCTCCGATATCGAGGATTTTCCTGCCATTAAATGATAGCTTGTGAGAAAAAAAAATGCCAGCTTCCCAGAGGCAGAGTGCAGCTAATGGCATCCCTGTGAGCAGGAGGGAGAGCACAGCCACTGCCCAGCCAGGTAAGCCATGTCTCTAGGTGCTTTCTGTTGGGAATCGAAGCTTTGGCTGCTCGGTGTGATGCCAGCACCTGTTGCCTGGGGAGGTGGCCAGTCCCTGACCATTGGTGTGATCTCTTCCCACCTCAGCCAGGAGCACAGCACCGTCAGCGCAGCTGGAGGGAAGGAAAACCTGCAGGGTTGGCTGAGAAGGTGGATGGTGGAAGGAAGGCACCCGGCAGGGATGTGTGGAGTGCTGGGGACCGTCAGAAACCGCGTGCAAGAGGATCCTCTTCCTCAGTTTTCTTTGTAAATATAGACCTGGCAATGGGAAAATGATGCAGGCAAACAAGAGGGTGAAACCTGTCTCTGCTCTTCCCATGTGCTTTTAGATCCCCCAAGTTTGCTTGCCAGACCTGAAATGCCACTAGTGAATAATCAAGGTAATGTTTGTCATCATTTTAAATGGTGAGTAGCACTCTTATTCTGCATTACCCAGTAGTGGGTTGAATGGATTGTTCTGTAGGTTAGAAATGGAACTATTGCAAGCATTGCCTCTTCACCCTTCTAAAATCTCTGGTGAACACTTTTTCCGTCTCTCATTCTTTCAAATTATAGTAAAGCAAAAGAGATCATCCCTTTCTATTCCTTAATCTCGCTAATATTTGTTACCTTAATGCTGAATTAAGGTAACCATCCTTTTTTTTTTTTAAAAAAACACACATCTTATCCTCATGCTGTGTCAATGAGTTGGAGGTATCATCAGCTGCCGCTCTGTCTGACAGTGTTAAAAGCAAAGAGCATCCATTGTGGGGAGAGGGAAGGACTAAGGATGGCAAGGTGGGATTTTTCATGCTGTGATAGTCAGAGGAGATCTGACTGTCAGGTAAGACTGCTTTCCTGTGATTGAAGGAGGGGGGATTTGGAACACCTCCTTTGCATGAGAAAAAAGGAGAATGCAACAAAGGTGCTGAGGGGGTCCTCTGAACTCCTGTTGCCTCGGAGATGTTTTCCAGTTAGTTGCTCCTCAAGCATTTGCTTTCCAGGTACTGCACAGTGCAGAGTTACACCTGTAGATCTTAGACGTGTGCTGTGAAATGTCACTAGCAGAAGACACAAATTTGGCTCTAAAAAACTTTGTGCCTAAGGAGAACATACTGGAAAATTGCTTGGGTGCAGACATCTCCTTTATCAAGAGATTAGAGAGCAGGCAGGGAGGGGAAGGAGGGGATTTTGCTCATTTCTACACAGTGCACAGTGCACACAGCTGCTGGGGGAGGTTTGCTCCAAAGGCCATAGATGGGACCAAGGTTGGATTAGACGTAGCTGAATGCTGAGCTTGCTTGGGACAGTCTCACATATGGGGCAACCTATGCACATATGTCCCCCTGGATGTCATCCTGAGCCCATGCGAGGCTCTTGTTCCAGCAACAGTACTTCCATCAGCTGTTTCCAGACAGCCACCTGCAGCCAGACATTTGGGAACAGGCAAATCCTTAATCTGTCTGAACCTCAGTTTATGTAACAGCATCAAAAAAATAACATATGCCCCCGTTTGCACACAGTGATGAGGAACAGTGAAGAGGGGAGCAGAAGACACAGCCCCTGTGCAAAGACAGAGCCAACTGAGGCCAGTGCCTTGTCCCCCCTCTTGTCCCTAGTGCCCTTCTAAAGAGTCAGTAGAAGGGTTTAAGACAAAAAGGAGAAGAGAATATGAAGAAATGTCAGATCGCATAAAGCCCTTCCTACTTCTCCACGTCCTTCCCTGTTTCTTCTTGAGTGTCTCTGTTTTGCTAATTCTCCAGTCAGCATAGCATGGCCAGGCTTGGTGGGACCTCATTCCAACAGAAGCCAGAGCTGAAGTCCTTCTAAGATGTGCCCTCCATCTGCTTCAATCTGCCTTCCAGCCCAGTAACCAAGGGACAGTTGGGCTGACCTGGGTGGGGAGGCTGCTGGGTTGGTGCCAATGGGCACCTGCTCCTAGTTGAAGAAACTTCAGGCACTGCAAACTACCAGATACCATACCATGTGTATTGCTTTCCAAAAGGATGAAGGGCAGAGCAATTGTTGCTCACACTGCCATTTGGTCTGTGCAGTGAAACCTTGGGGTATTGTGAAAATAACAAATGGATGCTTGCTGAAAGTGATCCTTCCTTGCACATCACCTCAAGAGTCTCTCTTAATCAGGAACAGAGCTTAATAAGGAACAAAGAATACAGCTGTAGTGGGCCATCACTGTACTGCATGGTAGCAGGGATAAGTGGTCCAGCTGCTGGGAGCCTCCCTCAGACAGTGAGACAGAGCATGGAGAGAAGCCCCTTTCTTGCCCTTTGGTCCTTGGGACTAACCAGGCATGCAGCAGTGCTCATGTGGTCCCTACAATGCTGCTAATAAAGGTGGTTGATGGAAAAGATGATATTATTTCCTGTGGAAAAATATATGAAAGGATTTTACTTCTGTGAGGGGCAATGAACAGCAGCAGAAAAAAACACCATTTGGGTGAGAAGCAGGTAAGATGTGTCTTTGAGAGAGGTTACAAAGCCAGATCTGTAGTATTCAGTTCCTGCTCTCTAACGAGTTCGTTGCTTAGTCATTTTGTTGCTAAGAGTTTCTTTCCACAAGAAGTTCCAGCCTATGCTGGCTGATGTCTCTCGTTCCCTTCGTTCTTCTCTGATTTGTCCCCAACAGATTTTACCTTCCATCCGCTTGGAACTAACTTGACAAGAAACCACACATCACTCAGGTGGCAGACTAATAAGATGACTGCAAGTGCTTCCTCCCATCAAACCCATGACACTATGGTGACTGTCTTGAGAATTGGCAAAACCGTAATGTCACACTGAGTGACATGGTCTAGAGCTGTCACAGGCATGGGCTGGTGGTTGGACTAGATGATCTTAGTGGTCTTTCCGACATTAATGGTTCTATGAGTCTGTGATCCTATGAATAGTACCTCATTTATACTATGAATAGTATCTCATTTGTGGGGAGAGCACTAAGAAAGCATCTGAACAATATTCCTGAGTTTGTCCTTCCTCATGTCTGTCTCATGGAACACAGCAGCACCCTTAGCAGATGACAGCTCCTCTTGCAGTGCTGCAGCAGCTCACAGCTTTGGTGGAGAAATGTAAGATTGAATAAAAATAAAAGAAAGATGCAAAAAGCATGAACACTGACATGCAGCAGACCACTAACTGATCTCCCCTGACTACTTCTGGAACAGAATCACAGAATCACCAAAGTTGGAAAAGACCTCCAAGATCATCCAATACAACCGTTCGCCCATCACCAATATTCCCCACTAAACCATGTCCCTCAGTACAACATCTAAATGTTTCTTGAACACCTCCAGGGCTGGCAAATCCATCACCACCCTGGGCAGCCTGTTCCAGCACCTGACCACTCTTTGAGAGAAGAAGTATTTCCTAATGTCCAACCCAAATCTCCCCTGGTGCAATTCGAGGCCATTCCCTCTCGTCCTATCTCTAGTTACATGGGAGAAGTGGTCGACCTTCATCTCACCACAACCTCCTTTCAGGTGGCTGTAGAGAGCGATAAGGTCTCTCTCTTGAGCCTCCTCCAATGGAACATGGAACAATCCCAGTTCCCTCAGCCGCTCCCCTTAAGACTTGTTCTCCAGATCCCTCACAGCTTTGTTGCCAGAGCTTCAGTGTCTTTCCTGCAGTGAGGGGTCCAAAACTGAACACAGTATTCAAGGTGTGGCCTCAACAGAGCTGCGTGCAGAGGGATGATCACTTCCTTGCACCTGCTGGCAGCACTATTTCTGATACAAGCCAGGACGCCATTGGCCTTCTTGGCCACCTGGGCACACTGCTGGCTCAGCTGAATGCTGAACAATACCCCCAGGTCTGTTTCCCCTACACAGTCTTCCATCCACTCTGTCTCAGAGCTGTAGAGTTGCCTGAGGTTGTTGTGGCCAAAGTGCAGCACCCAGCACTTGGCCGTGTTGAACTTCATCCCACTGGCTTCAGTCCAGTGATCCAGCCTGTTCAGATCAATAGCATACACTGCCCTCCTCTGTTCTCCACCCAGAAATACTGCAGCCCCACAGTTGCTGTCTCCTTCAAAGCATCTCTGCAGGCCCCTGCGGCCAAGTCCTATCCCCACCAGCTTGCAAAGACCAATCATGGGAATTCTGAGAAATCAGTGAGGTTGAAGGGAACTCTGAGTCCTTCTGGCCCAACCCTCAACCCAGCAGTGACATCCAGATCAGGGTGGCCAGGACCATGTCCATGTGCTTCTGAAGATCTCTATGGAGGAGACTCCACAGCCTCTTTGGGCAACCTGCTCCAATCAGGCTGGATGATTTCCCCTCTTAGGGAAAGAAATTCCACAGAAAGGATGCAGTAGGAAACTAACGCTTTCCCAGAGGGTCTGTAAACACCAGCAGATTTCTAGGAACTGGTCACAAGGGCTTCGTAGCACAGGCATACAAATACTGTGTGACTATTAGCCTGCCTAGAAGGGAGGCAGATGCAGCATAATATTTCTTCTTGTGTCATAACTAATATGTTTGCTAATGTCTCCTGTTTTTCTCTTCTCACACCTTCATGGGGTCGGCACATTCCTTGCTGTCAGTGATCCTTTGGGTGCCCCATGTCCACGGGGTGTGGGCCTGCGTGCGGTCCTGCCCTGCCAACTGCGTGTGCACCCAGGAGCGGAGCTGCTCTGTTCTCTGTGACCGTGCCGGCCTGGGGCAGATCCCCAGTGAATTCCCCTGCGAAGCCTCCTCTATTAACCTGGACAAAAACAGCATCAAGTTCCTCTCTGAGAGGGCCTTCGGTACTTTGCCTTCCCTTAAATCCCTGTCCCTCAACCACAACAATATCTCCTTCATTACTCCGGGGGCTTTCAAAGGGCTACCCAGCCTGACAGAGCTGAAGATGGCCCACAACGAGTACATCCGCTACCTGCACACACGGACATTCACTGCTCTCAGGCGGCTGGTCAAGTTGGACCTGGCGGACTGCAACCTCTTCAACATCCCAGACAGGATCTTCATTGAGCTGCCCTCTCTGCAGGAGCTTTTCTGCTTCCAGAACAACTTCCGAAGGATCCCGGGTGCCATTAGGGGCATGGAGAATCTGACCCATGTCTACCTGGAGAGAAACAGGATCGAAGCGGTAGCCTACAACTCCCTGCAGGGCCTGACCAAGCTGAAATACCTGAATCTGCAAGACAACAGGATAAATGTTGTTCATGAGCGAGCTTTTCAGGGCTGCCGAAAGATGGAGTACCTGTACCTGAATGACAATTTGATCAGCGAGCTTCCAGAAAATTCCTTTGATGGCCTGAGGTGCCTGAAAATGCTCAACCTAGGGGGGAATTTCCTCAGGAACGTTTCCAACACTTGGTTCAGGGACCTGGTGGAGCTGGAGGTCCTCTATCTGGACCGCAACAGGATCAACTACATTGAGGAGGGGGCTTTTGAGAACCTTACCAGCCTGGTCTCCTTGCACTTGAACAGCAACAACCTGACGACCTTGCCCTTCTCTGTCTTCCAGCCTGTGTACTTCCTGGGGCGGCTTTACCTCTTCCGCAACCCCTGGGAGTGCGACTGCCGCATTGAATGGCTGAAGGAGTGGATGGAGAACTACAGACTCGTCAGGGACATTCCCTGTGCCTCCCCATCCTCTGTAGCTGGGATTGACCTAATGGACGTGCTGTACGATAGATCACCAGAAGGTTACTGTCTTGACCCCGTGGAGCTAAATGTCACATCTGACAGCCCAACCCCAAGTGGCGAGCCTTTCTCTACCACAGAGAGCAAGTTCAACAGCCTTATTTCTAAACTCTTGCTTCAGATGGGCCTTCCTGAAGAGGTGGCGAACACTACCGAAGTCTTCAGTAATGCTACGCAACTGGATGGACTCGCCGATGGGGTTACTTCTGGCACAAAGGAAGACAGCAGCAAAGCCATCTCCTTCTCTTTCCACCTCCCAGCGCTTCTTACAGTGGCTATTTTCCAGAGCAAGTAGTGCAAAGGCTGCCTGAAGCATGCATCCTGCTGGAGCATTTAGTCTTTGTCCCTTCCTTGCCCTGGGCACTGCCCAGGGTTGCTACAAAACTTTGCTGGCCCTTTTAAATAGGAGGATGGTACCTGCGGAGGGTCTGGGGTGAGCATGGCGTTTTGGGTGTGATGTCAGACAGGGATTTTTTTCTTTTTCTCCCTGCTATCCTGACACATCTGCAGGAAAACCAGAGATACCCATTTTTGTCAAAACAGTCTTCTCCGAGGAAAAGCTTTCAATACAAGAGTTCACTCCTCAATGTCTATTTCAAATGTTCGGTTCGTTTTTCAATGAATATATTGTTTCAAGGAATATGCTGTTTTTATTTATAGGTTATTTCATGTCCTGATTGCAGGAGCAGAATATGGCAATGACAAATGTAGACAGGCCGTACTGTACTGATATTTCTACCAGTCGTTAATATTTATCACACAATACTTATCATATGTGACTTATCATATTGTGGTATACATGTTTATATGAAATGATAGGACATATATAATCCCTTATTACTACTAAAATGTCACAAAATCAGAATAAAAATGGAAATGCATTTAAACTACCCTTTCTAACATTTCCCTAAACCTTTGTTTTCTCCACCCTTGGTTTTTCACAAACAATTCAGTGCGAACATGAACTCCAGAGATCATAGAATGACAGAATGGTTTGGGCTGGAAGGGATCTCAAAGCTCACCCACCACAACCCCTGCCGTGGGCAGGGCTGCCCCCCACCAGCTCAGGCTGCCCAGGGCCCCATCCAACCTGGCCTTGAGATGTTGAAGATATCCATGGTCTGGTAGCCCTGGGCACGGCCATTTCTGACACACAACTGGTTTTGTTCACCTGCAGAAAGCGAGAAGGGTCAGTGTTACTGTATGGTTGGACAGAGATCCTGTGGATATCATGGAACCCAAGATCTGTAGGTGAGAGCCTGGTGTGAGGTGGCACATCCATTAGCTCCCCATCCCCTGCCACTTCCCCATATCACACTCCAGTGGCCACTCAAAAACAGAAGCTAAGGATGGGACAACTGGAGGTAGGCTTTGGCCTTTGAACAGTACTGGGTGACATGGAAGTTTCATGCAAGAAACTTCTTACAAAGGAGCTCGATGCTTAGAATCATAGCATCATAGAATATCCCGAGTTGGAAGGGACATGTAAGGATCACTGAATCCATAAGGAGCATCTGCAAAGATACACTGGGCCAGGTCTTTGCCACTGGCCAGCCCAGAGCAGCTGTGACCAGGAGCTGATCCCTTGGCCTCAAACAGTGCCAGCACCTGAGCACCTCAGGGGAACAACCCACAAAAAGTGTCCCACAGACCTTGTAGCAAACTGCTGTGGTGAACGCTGACATGAACTCACACAAAATAACTGTGCATTCCTAATCTGCCACAGCAGCTGCTTCCTGAAATGGAAGCTCCTTTTTTTCCCCCTGTCCGAATATGCCCATACATTTTGTCACCAAAAAGGCTTCAGGGCTTGCTCCTCAGGGCTGCCTGGTTTCGTGTGCAGAGCTCTGTAGAAAAAGTTCTGCTGCTTTGTAATGAGCACCAGCAATTTCGAAGAGCAGTCAACACCAGGCGGTCCCTGTCAGGATGGCCCCTCAGCTATCTGTAGTTAGACCACAGCTTTTTCCCTCAGCGAAGAAAGATGGCAGATGGTTTGATAAATGCCTGTTTGACCTGTTCCATGAACTAAATGCAATGAGTTTGGATTTCCAGGCTATTTATGAATCCATTAATCTTCTTAAATGCTAAATTCATCTCTGTATTATGAAAGACTGTTTTTCAAACCCAGTGCAGTCAAATGCTGTAGAGGCGCATTATGTTAAGGATGCTTCTACAGGAGCAGTGCTTCATCCTGTCAGGAAAGGTTTGTCAATAGGTTTGACACAGATGGTGGCACACTGGGAACAAAAGGTCATGTTTCACTTCCTATAGGATGGATGTTCGATGAGTGAATTGTTTTATGACCCATGCTTTCATTTTCTGTGCTGAAATGCATTAGAGCTGAGGATTGTCTTACTGTGTAATTGAAAGAGTATGGCTTTCAAGTTAATTATTGCTTCAGATACACTTCTTTATCTGCAAGAATGGCAGATAGATAGATTAGAGCTGAATGTGAAATGCCTGAAAATGGCAGAGATTCCTCTGTGAAGTAAAGGACAAGGAGAGTGTGATACACTGCAGAATGACCATCGAATTATAGAACCAGAGGATCACAGAATCATAGAATCATCAAGGTTGGAAAAGACCTCCAAGATCCAGCCCAACCGTCCATCAATCACCAATATTCTCCACTCACCATGTCCCTCAGTACAACATCTACACAGCTCTTGAACACTTACAGGGACTGTGACGCAACCACCTCTGCTCCAACGTCTCACCACTCTTTAAGAGAAAAATTTGTTCCTAATATCCAACTTGAACCTCCCTTGGTGAAACTTGATGCCATTCCTTCTCATCCTATTTCTGTTACCTGGAAGAAGAGGCTGACCCTCACCTTGTCACAGACTCCCTTCAGGTGGCTGTAGAGAACGATAAGGTCTCCCCTGAGCCCCCTCTTCTCCAGACTGAACAATCCCAGCTCCCTCAGCTGCTCCTCATAAGACTTGTGCTCCAGAACCCTCACCACCTTTGTTGCCCTTCTCTGGACACGCTCCAGGGCCTCCATGTCTTTCTGTACCGAGGGGCCCAAAATTGAACACAGCACTCAAAATGCGGCCTCACAGAGCTGAAAACAGGGGCGATCATCTCCCTGCTCCTGCTGGCTGTACTATTTCTGATACAAGCCAGGATGCTGTTGGCTTTCTTGGTTCATGTTCAGCTGAGAGTCGACCAACACCCCCAGGTCTTTTTCCTCCACACAGCCTTGCAGTCACTCTGCCCTAAGCCCGTAGCGCTGCCTGGGGTTGTTGTGGCCAAAGTGCAGGACCCGGCACTTGGTCTTGCTGAACTTCATCCCATTGGCCTCAGCCCAGCTATCCAGCCTGTCCAGGTCCAGGCTCTGTAGGGCCTTCCTTTCCCCAGGCAGATTGACATTCTGCCAACTTTGTGCCATCTGCAAACTTACTGAGGGTGCACCTCTTGCAGGTGATCAGTAAAGATATTGAACAGGACAGGCCCCAGTATCAACCCTTGGAGTACACCACACATAATAACCAGTTGCCAGCTGGATTTAACTCCATTCACCACCACTCTCTGGGCCTGGCCATCCAGCCAGTTCTTTACCCAGCAAAAAGTGTACTTGTCCAGGCCATGGGCTGCAAGCTTCTCCAGGAGAACACTGTGAGAGACACCAGGTCTGGAGCTGTACAGTTGTGGGCCAGTGACTCTAGGCATGAATAATTTAGACATATTGTATATCCCGGAGTGCTTGCCCCAGGTAGCATCTCCCTATGGGTCTGCAATTCAACTACAGCTGCTGAGAAAATGCAAGCCACACATAATGGTTTTCAGCTTCCCCGCAGTAATGGAAACAGCCCTTGCTCCCTCCAGCTCTGAAATCCTGCTTGTGCCTCAGAGCCCTTGAGAGATCAGCAGTGTGCATTGCTAGCTGTATGGAGTAGCTGGCAAGTGAGACCTTTGGCTCCACCAGCAGAAGCCTTTAAGTCTGTGCATGACACTTCCTCTTTCTTCCCTCTCCTTCATCTTGCTCCATCCCCATAGCTCTCTGTGCTCAGCTTGAGCATCACCTTTGGCCTGCACTTACCTGGAGAAGAAGCCACTCAAATCCTGAGAGGACTTCCAGCATCATGAAAGCTTGAATTGGACTCCAAGTGCCCAGTTCATTGTGCCCTGAGCCTTGTTTCTGAGGTCATAGCAAAGAGCTGGTTTCACTGATGGAGTGGGTAGATGTCAACCCATAACTGATTTTAAGTTGCTTTCAAATTCTCAATTAGAAAACAAGATGAAATAGGGATCTGCCTTTTGACTGAATACTTTGTCTTTTCTACTTCTTGTTGGAAGGTTACTCAGAATGTTGTATTCTCTATTCTGCTTATCTCGTGGAGTCTTACTGCGTCTTTCTGCTTTGGCAAGAGACGTGAAGCTCAGGGCAAGAAGAATCACTGTAATGATAACTATTGCTAGAATGGCAGAAAATGTCCTCCAGCTGACACTGGAGCCTCACTGCCAGTTTTGAAGTGGGTGTTAAGTATTCAGCTAATTCTTGGCTTGATGACATCTTGCTATTAGCTCTTTAAAAAATTAGATCTTGAAATTGGTGTTTTCCCTTGATAATTGTTGTGATCATAAATTCAAGAGGAGCCAGATCAAGTGAGATAAAATGGCTTACTCTAGAGAACTGCTATTCCTCCACTGCAGTATACAAAGCCTTGCAAGAAAGTAGCCTGCTGTGGTCACTGCTGCCCTAGTGAGAACTTCATAGGACAGGTCTGGCTTGGGTAAGAAAAGAACATTTTCTAGTTACATTAAACACAGCTTTTAAAATGCCCACTTTATTAGAGTCAATATATGAGTTTGTTGCACTAACACTAATAATATAAATAAATCCCTCCTCTCTTCTTGCCTGCTGCCCAAATCTGATAGAGACCCATGGAGTCTGACAAACTGAGACCTAGTGAGCATAAATGCCAAAACCTCCAGCAGCGTTTTAAAAGGGCTTTACAGAAAATATCATCCATGGAACAAAGACAATGAATTAAGAAAAAAGAAAAAGTATCACAAGTAGTTTTTTAAAGGAAAGCATGTTGTTAATGTTCATAAGAACAAAAGCATAACAAAATAATCTCAATACGTAAAAGTCAGGTCTGAAAGAAACCGTATCAAGGGACACTGTGGAGCTGCCAACTGTTGGGCAAAGCCTTGTATAAGTTTTAGATTTACATTGTGAAGAATCACCTGTGGGTGAGAACCTCAGCATACACATAAACTGCCTCAATGGGTCCTTCTTCTGGAACAAAACAGATCTTCTAAACTGCAGTCCCTAAAATAAAACGAGTACAAATATGGCAAATACCAGATACTTCTCAACAGACTAGATCTTAACCAAAGCCTGATTTTGTTGACCCCGCGGTTAGCCTGTCTGATCTTGTACTCTGTGGTTAGTCTCAGCCTTGAATGTGAAAAGTTCATTACTTCTGCAGTTTTTCTCACTTTGACCTTCACCACATCCTTTGATTTTTATTATACTTCCCTCTAAACTCTCTCTTAAAGACTGATTTAGAGCTTTAATATAAAGCATAAAGCTTATATCCCCTACAAAGGATCCCAAAGCATTTAAAAAAGACCTAAAAACTTCCATTCATTTTACTAGACTTCCTCAACCCACACTTTACTTTGTGTGGACACCCCACTTATTTGATTTTTTGGATTAAGAGAGAATTTCATTTAGCACTCATTCAGTTTCTAAGAGCAGGACAGGGAGGGGTGAGATGACCTGTGACCGAGACCAGCTTAAACTGTCCTTCTGAACCCCACAAACCATCTCTTAGCCTCCTGCAACTGCTTGCTCCTCTTCCAAGCCGCTTTTGCTGGCACCTCTGCTAAGCTGCTGCAACAGAGCTGTGCTTGAAACTGAATTTCTGATTTGTACTGAGTGACTTACTCATGCCCCCATGGGCCTGGTGAAAAGGTTCTTTAATCTGTGGCACCCAAATAAATAAACAGTTGCATTTATGAAGCACTTAAGTGTTTCTGTTAATAGGCCCCACGCTATAGTTAAAGACACTGTAAAAGGACTTCTATCATTAGTTCTACTTACTGCAGACAGGTTGTTTTGAAGATTATGTTTCTGAATGCAATTCTACCTCGTCCCACAATTTCCTGGCACCAGGACATGAGCAGCCTCTGAGTTGGTTAAAGCACTCAGCTGCCCTAATTGAAAAGATGAGCAAGAAATGAGCATCCAGCAAATGCTAAGATCTGACTGTGTACTATGAAAATGACTATGGGGAATATCTGGCTTCAGCTGGAATAAGGTCGAGTTTTTAAGCCATAATTGGCCTAGTAAAAACTAGGAGGGCTCTCCTTCCCCAGCACACTGTGCTATGGTTGTGTGAGACCACGACATGAAGCAGTGCTTGTGTGGGGTCCCCTGGGATATTCATCCTGACACAGCCCTGACCTGCCCCGCAGCCCAGAGGCGGCAGAGGTCTCAGGAGGGCTAGATGCATGAACAAGAGGTTCATGCATCTCTTGGGTTAGCATAGACAGTGAAGGCTGTGTGACAGCTGGGCAGGAACTGCTGCTTCTCACAACCTAATGCCTAATGCCCCTCCTGGGTGCTCACTGCAGGAGCTGGGTGGCTCAAAGGACAGCGGAGGCCAGGAGGTGAGGTAGAGGAGGTGAGATACTAGAAGTCCAGCTGCATCCTGGGCTGCATCGAAGGAGGGGTGGCCGGCAGGGAGAGGGCAGGGATTGTCTGCCTCTGGTCTGCTCTCATGAGGCCCCACTTGTAGTACTGCATTGGGTCTGAGGCCCCCAGCATAAGGAAGACTTACAGCTGTTGGAACAGGTCCAGAGGAGGCCGTGAAGATGATCAGAGGGCTGGAGCACTTCTATGAAGAAAGGCTGAGGGAGCTGAAGTTGTTCAGCCTGGAAAAGGATCTGGGGAGACCTCAGTGCTGCCTTCTGGTCCTTAAAAGGAGCTTATAAGCAGCAGGGAGACTGACTTCTTACACAGTCTGACAGTGATAGGACAAGGGGGAATGGTTTTAACTAAAAGAGGGGAGATTTAGGTTAGATGTTAGGGGGGAATTATTTCCCCAGAGGGAAATTATTTCCCCAGAGGTGCTGGCACAGCTGCCCAGAGAAGCTGTGGTGCCCTGTCCCTGGAGGCGCTCAAGGCCAGGTTGGATGGGGCCCTGGGCAGCCTGAGCTGGTCAGGGGCAGCCCTGCCCATGACAGGGGTTGGGGTGGGTGGGCTGTGAGGTCCCTTCCAGTCCAAACCACTCCGTGATTCTATAATCTGCCAAGTACTTGCTCCAGATCTGGGTGGGCACTGGGAACTTTGCAGAACATGCCTGTAGCTGAAAGGATGTGGACTGTGGGCAGGCAAAACTTCTCCATACTTGCAGGCACAGAAATACTGCGGAGGCAGAAGGGGAGGCTGAGGGAGGCTCTGGCAGGCACTGAGGGGCACCATCCTGTATCATGTTGTATAATTATAAAAATATAAAAACATATAGAAAATTAAACTGTTGAAAGATAACTTTATCATATATTCTTATTACAGTACTGCAGTATAGACATATTGTACTGGTGGTGATGGTACAGCTTGAGCAAGCAGAATTCAACAGGTATGCATAGAGAGGGGGATGAGGATTTCCCAGGCTGGCCTTTAAAACAAATTGTATTGGCCAAATGCTCTGGACTAGATACATTTCCAAAACAACATCAGGTTATGTTACATTCGTAAAGTCTTATAGCAGTAAAACCATTTATCCGTGTGTGACTTCACATGATTTTACGCTAAAGCATACGAAGCTTTACAAATGCAACGAATATTTTAAACACTGAACTTAAGATTTCAGTATAAAGTTTCAACAGGCTGGTGTTTATGGCAAAATCAACCAGTGAAAACCAGCAGGGTCACAAGGGGACTCTGTGCTCAGACTCATGGATGTTCCCAAAGCATTCCCCATGGAATGCAAACTTCCCTGTGCAGCAGCTACTGAGATTTGTCCACCCTGGAGAAGGCCAGGCCCTCCTTCAGGAGACAACAGACACCAGTCACTGAGCTCTGATGCCTGAGCCCATTGGATTTAGCCCTATTTAGTCCATTCTGAGCAGCAACACGAACCTTTCCACATTTCTGGTTTCCATACGCAGCCAAGAGCAGAGTTTGTGTAACTCCAGGTGGACAGACTCTGATTGCCGTCTGGATCACGCTCAGTGATCTCCCTCTTCTAAACTAATTGTTTTAATGATGAAAACGTGGTAATGATGAAGACGTGGAAAACATTCTAATGAAAACACAAGACTGGAATGAAAGTTAAAGCTTCTTGGAATTACTGGGAGTCCTTCCATTGCCTTTGATGGTAAACATCCCACTGATGGAACATTGTGAATTGCAGATGGGAAAAACACCGAGCTGAGTAACACACAGAAGAAGTCAAAAGCTTTTTCCACTCTTCCTCTGGTCTTCCAGATTTAAAATCACAGATTATGAGCTGATAATATGAGCAAAGCAGAACCCTTTGACTCCAGCAATGATACCATTTGGAGGCAGATGTGGGCAGAAGCAGTTGTTCAAGCTACTCCGAAAAAACAAGGTGTTTTCCTGGGATCTTTCTCCTTTTCCTCTTGCAACATTCAGGAAAATACTGCAGTGGCTTTACTGAAACACTTGTTTTAATAAGTGAAAAATGCTTTAGGACAGTCATGATGACTAGCTAACTTGTGAGGTTTTGAGACAAACGTTTTTTACGAATTACAGCGCTCATGTGTATGCATCTTTTTTTCTAATGTCAAATGAAAAGAATTAGTTTTGGAAATTTTCAGTCAACAAAAAACAACACGGTGGAATTTATCTTCTTTTGCTTATTGGACAACTTCATAAACCTTTTGACAGAGCTGTTGTTTTTGTTACATCTACCCCAGTAAACACAACTGGGTGTAAGGCACAGTGAGGAGATGCTTGGACATTTAAGACATTAAATTTAGTGAAAAGGGAGTGAGTTTAAAAAGGAGTGAGAAGAAAAAAATCCACAACCCCTTAATTTCCACCTATCTAGGATGGATTGTTTAGGATTCAGTATTACGTGCTGCAACACTACTGCAAACTGTAACTTCTCCATTTTTGATATAAAGTTTTCTACAAAATTACTAATCAAACTCTCCCCAGCTCCTTCTGATTAATATGGAGATTAATCATCAAATGCCTTTTGTAATAAGGATAGTAAATATTACAGAGGTGAAAGATGTTAGGAAAATGCATTAAGTTTGTGAATGCGAAGCCGCCCACTCCCTCCTCTCACTTACCCAGAGATGAACTCCAGAATAACCTAGTTCTGCTCTCCTGCATCTACATGAACTTCCTCCACACATTCAGCGGGTTAGTGCAATAGCAGATCCGGGCATGGGTTGTGTTGCCCCTGCTCTGCTGTGGCTCTTTTAAAAGTTGGCTCATTCCTTGTTTCTTTGACTGTGACATTCAGCACAATCCGCATACTGCCTCTGCTTTTCTCAAGGCTTGCCCCACTACCACAGCCATTTTGAGAAGAAGTGGAAGAGAAGTCTCCATCTGGATGGCTGGACATGGGGGAAAACAGACTCATGTTTCAGCTTCAAGATGAATTATACTTCAAAGCAAACTGCTGCCAGCTCAGTTAACTTCCACAGCACAGGTACAGCTTCAAGTCATGTATTAATCATAAGAACATAGAGATGTGGCCCAATTTATTTTGCTTGTTTCTAATATTCCCATGCTACAGAATGCATGGCTGTACATATACATGCACCGTTTTATTTTTTCTTAGAAAGAAAAGGGTAAAACTACATGAGAAGTGATCAATTTCCTCACTGTCTAGAATATTAACTGAGGTCTCAGTTAAAGGAAAGACATCTATCATCTCCCAGATAAGAACTAATTATTTATGTACTTTTCCAAATATTCATTTCAATGATGACATTATGAAATAATTTCCTTAGAGCTAAGAACAAGAATGGAAGGAATACTGAATTCAGTTTGTACGTTAGACTACTGGCTCCAGTATCTGGTTGCAAAACATCCACCCCCCTTCAATGCTGCTTAGTCTCTTAACGTCTCACCTTCTGATTGTCCTTTCAGAATCAACCGGGTAACCTTGTTAGTGATGTCTCTGAAGTAAGTGGAGATCTTTTCACTCAGAACCTGGTAGTGCTGCATCTTTCTCGACCAAAATTAAATAAAAAGATGGAAGAATAAAGTTTTACTGGTAAGATCAAAAACGTCCCTCTGATTTTCAACAGCTGCACGACAATAGCCAGGATCATCTAAATTAAGTTACCTTTTCAATACAGTAATCTTACCCCTCTGAGACATCGAATAACCTAGTGTACTTTTATTATGTTGAGGGAAGCAGAGGTTGATGAACATTTATTGGGCCAACTTAACACCTGAAATCATAGGCATCAGTCAGACTGAGGAAGCATAGTGGTAAGATCAAGTTTTCGTTACAAATCTATGAGCTCCTGTACAACAATAAAGTATAGAAAGGGCAAACAGAAATACTTGTTTCTTCGCAATCCCAGGGCTGCTTCTGAGGTCACACACAGCATAAATTTAGAGAAGTCCAAGAGGCACTCTAAATTATGCAGCGATACTTACAACACTAGGAGGCCCTTCTCCAGTTGGAAGACGGAAAAGAGAGATTCTAACATTAGCTCTGCACCTTCATGAGCCTTCCCTAGGCGAGCAAAACTTCCTGCTGATTTTATAGCAGCTTTCTGTCTTCTATTTACCACACAAATAACCCAGATGTACCAACAGGGTTTGAGCAGGAGGCTGGGAGGTGTGGGTGGGGCAAACTGAGGCACTGTGCGCTTGCTCTATGCTGTCTGTGACTGTGCTGAAACTGCTTCAAGGAGCTCAGCGGCTGTATGTCTCTTGCCCGAGTGCATTCCAAGTGCATTCTCTTGCTGCCTAGGGTTCCTACTAGGAAAACAGTCTCTGGTGAAGCAGTAATGGTAACTGATGTGCCTTACTGCATCCAGGTCTGGGGCCTCCAATACAGGAAAGACAGGGAACCGTTAGAGAGGGTCCAGAGGAGGGCCACAAAGATGATCAGAGGGCTGGAGCACCTCCCCTATGAAGACAGGCTGAGGGAGCTGGGTTTGTTCAGCCTGGAGAAGAGAAGGCTGCGGGGTGACCTCATTGCAGCCTGTCAGCACTTAAAGGGAGCCTGTAAACAGGAGGGGAGTCAGCTCTTTACAAGGGTAGATAATGTCAGGACAAGGGGAAATGGTTTTTAGTTGAAGGAGGGAAGATTTAGGTTGGATGTCAGGGGGAAGTTCTTTACTATGAGAGTGGTGAGGTGCTGGCACAAGCTGCCTAGAGAGGCTGTGGATGCCCCATCCCTGGAGGGATGTACAAGGCCAGGTTGGATGGGGCCCTGGGCAGCCTGGTCTAGTACTGGATATGGAGGTTAGATGTGGTCGCCCCACATGCAGCAGGGGGTTGGAGCTTCATGATCCTTGAGGTCCCTTTCAACCCAAACCATTCTATGATTCTATGATTCCAGTTTTTGTCTCTTGATAAAAGGCTATACAGTGGGAATTGAAGACAAAAGATTTCCAAGGTACAAGTTTACAGTGTGATATTAACTGAATAGTAGCTCCAGTTAGGAGAAGAAAAGTATATTAATTCTATTCAATCACTACTCATATCATCTACATAAGGCAGAAGCACCCTCATGGGCTTTATGAGTTTTCTTTCCTTACAGGCTGGATATACAGAATCTTCACAAAATTCACATGAACAGAGCCAAAGTTTGCAGTCAAAACATTTATGGTGAACTGAATCCCAATTATCACATTTACCTTACTTGTTCAGTGTCGTAAACAGCTGAGATGAAGAATGTGTCACTGAAGTCAAATACCAGTGCTTACCAGGTAAGTCTGTATTTCTAGCATCAGAAACACTCCACCGCATGGCTCTCAGTAGGTCTTCTTGTCTTTGTACTTTATTGGGATAAGAAGTGGTTGAGAATGAATGAAGCCATCACCTGGGTGAGCCGAGTTAGTTAGTGTGCAGTGCTACCACTGCAACAGTCGATCTACAAGAACACCTGCTAGGATGCATCCAGAACTAAAATGACACAAGACTACTTGAAACATCATTATTTTTTATGCTCAACATAGTACACAGCTTGTACCCATCCCCCTTTTAGAGGTGCTAAATTCAGACCGGGTGAGCAGCTGCTATCAGTCCAATCGGTTCCCTCTTGTTGGCTGGCTTCCTTATGCCTGGCCTACATAGACCATTTCTCATCGTTTTGCTTCCAGTCCTCCACACACTGTACACTAAAGGGATGTGGTTGTGGTACTCGTCTTGGGACTAGGGCATGCCTATGAATGTGAATCCAGTCATGGCATAAATGAGCTCTGCATCAGAGTAAAGCTATGGATGGAGTTCCCTGCTGTCTTGCACACTGCCAGCTGTGCTGTGAGGGCTGCACAAAGGAAACACACTGTTTGGTTCGGCTGGAGCCTTACAAGAGGAATAGATTTGGCCACCTGACCTGCAGGAGTAGGCAGGAGAAAATGAGCAGCTTTTGCACTTGATGATTATTGCCCTGATGATAAAGTGAGAATATTTTCTGATGCCAGAAAAATTCTGATTACAGGAAATGTGGTCCCACACAACTGAAACAGCCTACGGATAATTACGGCTCACAGTTCAACTTAAGGACAAATCCTTCGAGAACACTGTAATTTCAACATAAATGCTGAACTTCATACTATAAAACAGCGCAGCCAACAGAGCTTTTAACACAAACCGTGCTAAGGAACATTTCCGACACCTAGAAAGAAGCTGTACCACTTGCTTCTGTTAAGCATTTTCAGGAAAAACGTAAACCATCTGGGCCACTGAGGGCATGAAGAATGGAAACAAAACACAGGGTCAGCACATTTCATTACTTTTTCTTCCTTGGCTCTGCTCTGATTCTAAGCTGTGCTCGGAAAGGCTCAGCAGAGCCCCTGTGCTCCTCCGCCAGGGCCTTCACTGAACAGACTTCAAGGAACCTCTTCTCGCTGCAAGAGGCACCGATTTGTTCTCGGAACTCCCTGCGATGAAATGAAGGACCCAAAAGCATTCGGTTGTTGAACACATAAAAGGAAGTATATTTAAAATAAAAAAACTTGGTCAGACTGTAGCGTCGATTACCATTTTGAAGGAATTTACAGGGCTGTTTTAGATGAGTCTTTTGGAATAGTCAAGTTTATCGCAATGCCTAAACTGGTTTCTTCATTGCACAGTATTTTCTTTTAAAATGTGTGCATTTTTAAACAATTACATACATATTAAAAATCAGCATTTCTTTGCTTAAACTTAATTAAAACGTTAATACTCTCAGACAACACAGATCTGAAATGGTGAAACCAGTAATTGCCCCCTCCCACCTTACAACAAATTAAATTGAGACAAAATTACAAACACATTTCACTACATGATTATTATTAATAAAAATCAGTTTTCTTTTTTTTTCTGTTTTTTTTTATAAAGTTGCCCAAAATGCAAGGGATGTGCATAGGTTTACAACTTAGTCAGAATAATATTTCACTTTATTCCCTTGGGTACGTTTTCCCATGAACGGAATGTACTTTGCTGTAGATTACAGGTTTTTTTTTTCAACACAGATACACCAACGGCATGAACGCTTGCGACTGTCCACATGCATTAAGAGTCAAGACCCAATTTCAGATTTCTAAAAGAAGTTTTACAGAGTTCTTCAAAGAGACAGTATCACATTATCTGGATGTTACACAAAAGTATTTAAAAACACTACCCTAAAAAAAAAAAAAAAAAAGAAAAAAAAAGCGAAGAAAGGCCTTTAAAATTTATGAATTTGTTTCGTAACCACTAGACTGATTATTTCAAATAAATAAAGGAAAGTATTCCGATCCATAAAATCAGACTCTAAAAAGAATGTAGTGTTCCACCCCCAAGTTAAGGTAACAGAATCATATTATTATTACTATTAAAATAGATTATAGAAAGCAGCATCTATTTTGTGCAGTTTTTAGGGGCCCTTGAAATAAAAAGCTATGATTTCCAAAAATATAACATTCCAAAGGACTGAATAATACATACATTTAAAGATACGCTTTATTAAATTTTAGGAGAAATGATTAAAAAAAAAAAGATACTGTCTCTTTAAATTAGTGTTTAATTTTTTTTTTCCCCCTCCTCCTATCTATTAGGACATGACAATAATTATAAATTTAGGTCACACTACATCTAGGTAGTCTCTAGGGGCCAAGACCTGCTGACACAAGGTCAATAACGAAGAGGTTTTCCATGTATGAGGTGGTTCCCAGTAACTCCAGGCTTTTTCAGTGATCTCGCGGGCGGCCTAATAGACCCAGGAGACCGGCACCCACTGCGACGCTGTACAAACGAGCTCAATGGCTTCCTCCAGGTGCCTGATTGTTTCATCGATTTCATTGTTGATAATTGTTAGGTCAAAGTAGTGTGCATATGTTCTCTGTAAGATTTCAGACTCCTTTTGCAGGCGCTGAAGAGATTCATCCTAGTCAATGATGAGAAAAGGAAACGGGAGAGGTAAGTTGGATCGTTTACTTCTACGGCAGCTTTCTAGCTGTTGCTTACAAAGAAGAAAGCAGGCAAAAAAGTGTAAGCGGTCTAGAGACCCTGCCTAATTCCCTGGAAATTACAAGGAAGAAATTACACAGTTTCTGTCTTGAAGCTGACATTCAAACACAAGTCATTTACCGACGTTACTTGAGACAAAAGACAAGTCTAGAACTAAAAAGGCAAGGATGAAAGCTAATAAAAGCAGCACAGACATGGAGCTAAAGAGACCATACATGAGTTAAACAAACAAGTGCACAAATTCAAGCTATGTGGCTTATGTCCAGGTAAGAGCACAAGAAACAGGATAGGATATTTTGTCAAATATCAGCTGTTCCCAGTTTTGGTAACAATTCACTGTTCAACATCAGTCTTCTGGGTTTACTTTCTTTAACCACCATTTGCCGACGAGGAAGTTCTCACTCCACGTTGCCCAGCAGTTCCTATTTCAGTATTTCCTATATCACTTCTGGCATCTCTTAGCATCTTGTACTGAAGACCCAACCTCACAGTTCACGCTTGAGAAGGGTCAGCACTTCCCTTCTCTTTGTGCCCATTCCTTATGGGATTAGCTGCTGCCTGTTTGGTAGGTGTGATGCCTAATTCTCTGTAGCTGGCAATGCTATCATAGTGGGCTTGCTTGCTGGGCCTGCATTTCTGAGAGACTGCAAAAGGTTTTCCTCTAGGTTCCTGCAGTGATCGTGTTATACACCCAAATTCCCTTCCTGCAAATTCCCTACAAAATTAAAAGAATCATTTCCAGTTTTTAGGAACTTCGAAATGGCCACATGAATTCCTTCCTTCCCCACATGTTTGGAGTGGAAATGGAACTAAACCATGTATGTGCAGTACAGATTCCTGCTGTACAAGTATCTATATTGTCACCTTACTTGCTCAGTCAACTGGGATGCACTTTACTGAAACAGTTCTAGGCTATAAGAAGCACAGAAAGGGTGTCTATAGCTGGCTTCACAAGAAACTATTCTGGGTATGGAACTCTATCCACTAATATGAGATACTCCTTCCACACCTTGCCCTTTTTTGTGTGTGTTTGTGTTTCGTTTGAACTTCCCAAGCATTTGTAGCTACAGTGACACATAGCTGTGAAATGGTGGCTTTCAGATCCTCTGGGAATAACCAGTGCTGAGACAGTTCTCCTTCTCCGACACCATGAAACCAACCGCTTCCGGAGGGTGCCTTCTGAACCAAGTTACAGTTCTGCTTCTTTCTGAAGCTGCAGCCCCAGATGGGGTGCGAATGTGGCCTCCATCTGATAATCACTTAAGACCTCATTCAAGGTCAGCCAAATACTTCTCCCACACACTTTTGTATAGGGTATGCTCCTTTTATGGAGCACATGCACCTATAGCAAAGCTTGGCACTTCTGTAGAAAAAAGCAGTGTGTGCTGTTCTTGTCAATTATTTCCTTAAAACTGCTTAATTAAGTCTTGACAGTGAAGATCCCAGAATATTCTCAAGAAGAATCATCTCCATCAGCTGTGCTCTCAATAGTGCCAAGGAATAAGATATTTACCAAAATGTTCAGATAGCTGAAGGCAGATGAATGAATGGCTACAACTTCATCAATTTCATAGAAGGGAGCAGAATGTCTGCCTCTTCTTCTACCATCAGTTCTCATGTAACAGGTACTACACATGGGACCAGTTGCACTGTGTTCATTATCTGGAAGAGACTTTTATTCCCTATCACTAGCATTCAGTCTGCTTTCCTAATCCTATTTCAATCTCCAGCAAACCTGGGACAGAAGGGAGTGAAACATGACTATCATCCATGACATCCCTCGCACATGCATAATGGCTGCCAGTGATGTTTTCAGTCTCCTCTACCTCTGAGGGCTTTTTTCTTTTTTTTTGCCCTAAAAGTACATAGAACAATAGCTGCCACTTTATGAATCAAAGCTCACGTAACAAATTACTTGTATTTCCTCGTTAGGCTGTGAACAACTTAGAAAGAATTTGCCAATCTTGTTCAAAGAGAAGACAATTCCTCAGTTTCAATAGAAACTGAGACAAAATTCTTCAGAAACATTTATGTTTTAGATATTGGAAAGGAGAAAGAAGTTACACATTGCTCAATGAATATTTGAATAAAAAGACTGGAGCCTGCTAATTCCTCTTTGCTGCTGAATGGGAAGATAGAAAACAACTGCAGGAGAGAAGAACTACTCAGCTGTTCTGTGATATACTCTTTCCTCTCTGTTTTACCATACTAATGACATGATTTACATTTTCTTTGTGATGAGATAGGTGGGTACACTGAGATTTCCTATATGATTCAAATAGGTTTTGTGCTTTGAAGAATTATTTATAATGTAATCCCACATTCAGTAATTAAGCATAATATTTTGCTTCCTAATTAATTCCTACTGCGTGATCCTTGTTTACTGAAGTATTTTATGTGTTCTATAGTAGGCTAAAGTATCTCAAGATAATTACCTTTAAGACCGGGTCCTTGCTTTGATTTTTACCATGATGTTCAGATGTACAGCTCTAATAGTAAACACTTTCTTGTTTCTTCTTAGCAAATAACTCTTATTACAGCTATTGCAGCACAGATATCTAAAGTTGTGTTAAATTTTTATCCCAATGGCAAAAAGTAATGTTGAACGTGAACGAGCAAATCTACATTCTAAAACTACTAAAATAACCGGAACTGTCTTGTCAGCCCCTAGCTGGTACTTACAGGCAATTTTCTGCACCATTTTGGCAGCTATGTACAATTAGTGCGAGTGCAGGAAAATGAAAAAAAAAAAGCAAAGATGAAATTCAAGAAAGCATAAGGGGAAAAAAAGGACAGTCATTTACAGAAGTGTTCTCAAAAGGTGTATGTAAAATAAACAAAGCAGGATAAGAGGATAAGCAGAAAGGGATACTCAATATGCACATGAAGCTTTCCAAAAGTAAGAATGAATGGGAAATATGAAACACACTCTGGAATCTTGTTTGCTGCCACACAGGCTGCTAATAATAATAACACAGACATAACTTGCATCTCTCTCTTCGCTCAGCAGAGAAAATCGTAGAAAACAGAATGCTGTATTTTGGTAAATTTCTGTTGCTACTACCATTTCACGTCCCCCTCCCTTTCCTTAAGTTTAACTGATTCACAAATTAGGATGCTATTTCAATGTGGCCCCAGCCGAGCAGTTCATATGCCTGAGGATCTCTGTGTGCACAGTGACTTCAGTCACAAGAACTTAAAAAAAAAGACACAATCTTAGGGCATGAATGCAAATATTTAGAATGCAGTATCTTATTTCTATTAATGTGTCTGAGGCAAATAAATATATTTCCTTACCACAACTATAAAAGGTATATTTCTATCCTCTTCCCAGTATGCCATGGAGAACATTTTCTCTGACACACATTAGCTGCCTTGAATCTCTCTGCATTGTATCCTACAGCTAGAAGACTAAAAGGTAAATAGCGCTGGCAAGTGAGCGAGGCAGCAAAAGACCATTTGGGAGCTAAAATGCAGAGTAATAAAATGAGGTAATTACATAATCCTACAGCATACCTGGTCTAGCACTACAAGTGCAATGATTTACACATCCTAAGAATAATTTTTTTTTAAAGTGATGCTATGCCATTTGCTTGCACAAAGGCATTCAGCATGGAATACAAATCTGTAGTGTTCTTGAAAAATCACACCGATTTATAGCATATGCCAGCATCAGCAGTTAGACAAACTGTCATTTCACTAGTATTGTTAATGTTCATGTCGTGAGACGGTTTATACAGTGGTGACATTCATCAGGTAATGTCACAAGACACACTGAAATGATATATTTCACTGCTGTGGAAGTGAAAAGATCCTTCTTTCCCCTCTCATCTCTTTTCTTGGCTACATGCTTTCACCATTTGTTCTCGCATTGGTGATTGTCAGAGCCTTTTTGAGCTGCTTGCAAACTGACAAAACCCCAATTTAGAGCAGTGAACAGTGAACAGTAGCTCACTAAAGGATCTGGTATGTGCTGTAGCCAATGCAGATGGGCAGTACCAGTCCAGAAGCAAACTAGAGAGAACCACTCCCTTCAGCAACAATGAACTAGGAGAACACCTCAGCTTCCAGTAAAACTGCAGCTTAAGGCCAGTGTTATTGCTCCCCACTCACCCTGAAGGATGATTATTTGCATTTAAATATGTTTGTCCTGTTCCTTATTTCTAGCAAGCCTCTAGAGTGATGCTGTATCTGTGATGCTGTAATTACATTTCTATGGAAACAGCTGTAGAAACAGAGCTTCTGACTTTATTTTTGTGTGAAAAAGGAACATCTAGGAGGTTTGGAACAGATTCATGCTTAAATCCAATTAATTAAATACCTTAGTAATGGAGTTTAAAAAGGCTGAGTAGATCAAGTATTTGTACAAATATTGTCTGTCCTGTTGTGAGCTAAAAGCAGAATTGCTTGATGACCTCTTTGAAAGCAGTAGAAGCTGTGATACTCCGCATAAACTAAGTAGGAAGTTCAGGATGTGTACTTGCACAAATACTTAACATTATTCCACAAGCAAGTAACCCTTTGGTAAAAGCTTATGTCCAATTCTTAAGAGAATGATTTTTGAAATTAAGAAGCTCATTTCTGATATATATTTCTGATATATATTTGCTGGTCAGAAAAAAATACTACAAGATAAAGGTGGGATGACACTGCACATCCATTCTGCAGTTTATGCCAGCTGTAGTCCAGTGCTAGCACTGCAACTCAAAATTGAGTAACTTTTGTTAACTGAGTAATCTGTGCTAATGATTTGTCGCAGATTTGGAAATGAACCTTTGGGTTGGGGCAGGGAATAAAGAAAAGAATATATATATATTTAAAATACATCATGTGGGTCTTTTAACTTGAAATTCATATTCTGAATTAGAAATATCAGTTATTAAAGAATGAATACATCTCAACTGACTTAATAATGCTGCCCTTCAACTGTCCTTCTACCTCTCCAGGTACAGACAAAGAAACTCCTATCTGCACCTTTGAATTCCATCCTTAATTTTGCCTCTGATAAGACATTCATTTGTAAGATGCCATACCTCATTAATGCCTGGGGTAATCGTAGGTGCAGCAATAAAAACAACAAAAGGAGCAAACTCTGCAGTTCTCAGGACCTTCAACGCCTAGGGTAAAAGAAAAAATAATCTTGAGAAGAATCCCCCAACAGTCAATGTCAAAATAGACACATAAGCAGAAGCCAGAAAATCATGACTTATATCAACAATTATTTGGTTTTCACTGATCTGGAGTCACAACCTTAGTAACGCAAACACTTTTTGTGTTATTTTACTTTTTTTGGTACTCAAGCAATACATTTATAATTAAAGCATGTATAAATTTCAAGACAATGAAAGCTTCTGCATGTTCAGAGAGGCTTTTCCCATAGCCTGAAAGAGTGCAGAATTCTGTTTACATTTAAAAGGAATGGTTAACACCATGTTTAAAAAAAAATATGAAAAAAGAAAAGAAAGTGATGCCATGAATAAGGCAAATGAAAAGCAAGCTGTATTAAATATTATTTATTTATCTTATTTTCTGAAGCAAATGAAAATGAGAGGTCTTTAAAAAGTTAAGAGCAGTAGTGAGCATAGCATTAATGCATTAAACACTGCGCTGGGCACCTGAACTACGCAAAAGATGAGTGTTCTTATCAAAACCTTGGCTTAGTTGTAACTTAGCTGCCATAGGTGCAACTTTGCTTCAAGCTACAGACTGAAGTGTAGAATAGCAACTAAACACACCTTAGCTCAACTGAAATACATGGACAAGAAAGCGAGAAACTAAAGGTCATCAGCTTTCTTTTTAAGAAGCAATCCTTCCTTTTTCCCAGCCTAATGAGGTTTTAATCGCATGTGCTGAACCAGCAGTGTGCCCAGGTGGCCAAGAAGGCCAATGACATCCTGGCTTGTATCAGGAATGGTGTGGTGAGCAGGACCAGGGAAGTCATCCTGCCCCTGTACTCGGCACTCGTGAGGTCTCACCTCGAGTACTGTGTTCAGTTTTGGCACCTCAGTACAGAAAGGACATTGAGGTGCTGGAGCAGGTCCAAAGAAGGGCAACGAGGCTTGTGAAGGGCTTGGAGAATATGCCCTGTGAGGAGAGGCTGAGGAACTGGGCTGTTTAGTCTGGGGAAAAGGAGGCTGAGGGGAGACCTTATTGCTCTCTTCCAGTATCTGAAAGGTACTTACAGCAAGAGCGGGGTTGGTCTCTTCTCACTGGTGACAGGAGACAGGACAAGGGAAAATGGCCTCAAGTTGCGCCAGGGTAAGTTTAGGTTGGATATCAGGAAGAAATTCTTTACAGAAAGGGTTGTTAAGCACTGGAATAGGCTCCCCAGGGACGTGGTTGAGTCACCATCCCTGGATGTGTTTAGAAGCCATTTGGATATGGTGCTCAGGGACATGATTTAGCAGAGGGTTGTTAGTTAGGGTAGTATCGTTAGGTTGTGGTGATCTTTAAGGTCTTTTCCAACCTGAGTGATTCTATGATTCTGTGTGATTCTGTGATTCTGTGCTTGAAACCCATATATGAGGGCTACTCTGAAAGCAATATCTCCTATGCTGACACACAACATCAGAGGCAGATTTTGGTGGGATGGCAGTAGAGGTTGAACATTCTCAGCAACATTCTGTTACATTTTGTTGCTGTGAGACAGATGGCAGCAGAGGGGTGGCCTAACAAATCCCAGTGGCACTCACTGATGCTTGCTGGACATTTATGGATATCAAATGGTGGCTCTGAGCACAGTGAAGTGGTGGGTCATGCATTTCAGCAGTGGTGACAGTGATGAAAAAGACAAGCCATGTTCCAGACAGCTGTGCATATTTTTATAAGCATGGCATGGAGGCTCTTGTTCATCAGTGGTGAAAATGCAGAGCTAGTGCTGGTGACTATGTTGAAAAAAAAAAAAGTGGTTTGTAGCTGAGAATTTGCTCTATCAAATAGTGTTATTGTGCTCTTTGTATCTGCTAGAATTTCCAAGGAAATAAATAGGAGGCATTACTTTCAGAGCGACCCATGTCCATTAAGCTCCTCAAAACAAAAGAGATGAACCCCATATATGAATGTCATGGAGACTCACATAACTAGGAGTACCAAAGGAAAACAGGCAAGTGGTGTTAGGATAGCTAGTAATAGATCAATGGGCATGTTGGCATAAAGGAGCTGAAACAGATGCATGAGGAAGCTGGTAAAGAAAGAGGTTTGTCCTTTGATGGCAGAAGTGCAGGAAAAGCAGCTGTTACCAAATGTAAATACATTCTAATCAAGATTAAGATTAAGTTTCTGAGGTTTGTACTGCTTCTGAACAATCCAAGTTGAAAAGCTTTATCAAGAGATCTCACTTTTAACAGCTGATCCATTTAAACTAGTGATAAATGCTTTCTCCAAAAACTGTTCAATGCAGGATTCTATTTTTCAGAACAGTACCACATCAGCACTCTATGTGAACTGTGCTAAATAATTTAGCTGTTTCTGTTCTTAAATGAATTTTGGAATCAAAGAAGAAAGTTGCAAACAAAAATAAATAGTTAACACTGGTCAGTTTTAACTTCTTTCCTCCCATTTCTTTTGATCTGCACATATGATATAAACATCACTTTTGTCCATATTCATGTAGTTCCACTTAACAAAACATACAAGTACATCACTGTGAGCTAAAAGTCACAATTACACAGATGCTTCAAAGGAAATATACCAGAATTTTTCATTGAAGATTTTATATAATGAATGAAGAAATTTTTGTTTCTTGAGAGCCTAATTTTCTGTCCTTCCCTCTTCTGCAAAGTATAATACTCTAACACAG
This sequence comes from Alectoris magna, assembly GCA_030625065.1. Taxonomy (NCBI): domain Eukaryota; kingdom Metazoa; phylum Chordata; class Aves; order Galliformes; family Phasianidae; genus Alectoris; species Alectoris magna. The sequence continues at coordinate 84,537,220 of CM060560.1, forward strand.
AAAGGAGTTTCTAAAATAATGACACTGATCTGGTCATATCTAGTATACAATCATTGCTGAAAATAAATGTATCCCAATAAAATAATGTTGCAGGATTTGCGATAAGTCCCATTTTCATCTACTTCTAATAAGTTACCTGAGGTTCTACATCAAGTATTGCAATTAGTCCCTGCTCATGGATCTTCCGTATTGTTTCCAGTTTTGTCCCATACATCGCATCCTCATGGCTGCCATATTCCAAATATTCATTGTTTGATATATCCTGCATCATTTGGTCATGCGATACAAAGTAGTAATTTTTTCCATTTTCTTCATCTTTCTTTGGAGGTCGGGTTGTGTCTGAAAATAAAATGTATTTTTAATACAAAAGCAGTACTAGGCTTACACATGGCATACTGACTGGTTTATCAATATTTATTCACTGAATGATTTTAATAATAATTCATATGTAGAACAATGAAGTGTGAGCTGAGGGGAGTCAGAGTAACAAGGTCTAGGAAAAGTGGAAGGCTGAGGGATGTGCTGGGGAAAGCAGGAGACTAAGGGATTAAAAAAAAAAAAAAAGGAAGAACAGAAGGTTATAATTAGCCTTTATTTGGTTACTTTTATTCTACAGTTAACTTTTATTCTACAGTTTGTTCTTCATCTTTGATTGATAGGCCTGATCTCACTGCTCTTATAGTTTCTAAACCATTCCCTTAAAATCCCCTAGGCTGTAGGGCCCCTTTTTACCCCAGAGACCAATACTAGGCCCAATCCTGCTTCTTTAATGATCTGGATGATGGGGAAGAGTGCACCCTCACCAAGTGGGAGATGACACAAAATTAGGAGGAGTGGGTGATAGGACATTCAGTCATGCTGCCATCCAGAGGGATCTCAACAGGCTGGAGAAAGTTGAACATGAACCACTGATGTGCCCCTGCTGCTAAAAGGTCTATCAAGTATCCTGGATTGCATTAGGCAAAATATTGACAGCAAGTGCAGGGAGGTGAACCCTCTCCTATAACTGAGCATTGGTGGGGCCACACGAGTGCTGAGTGCAGCCCTGGGCTTCCCCAGGACAAAAGAGGCACGGACATGGAAGGAGTCCAGTGAAGGGTCACCAGAGGACTGCAGCATCTCTCCTAGGAGGGAAGGCTTAGAGAGTTGGAATGAGAAGAGAAGGCTCAGGGGGTTCTCATCAATGAGTACAAATATCCAAGGGAAGGTGTAAAGAACACACAGGCATTTTTCTTTCCACTGGTGCCCAGTGCCAGTACAAGAGGAACAAATTGGAACACAGGAGGCTCCATCTGGACCTTGGGAAGCACTTGATTATTGTGTAGGTGATGGAGCACTGGCACGGCTTGCCCAGAAAGTTTGTGGAGCCTCCTCCTTGGAGATCTGTCTGGATGTGGGCCTGGGCACCCTGCTCTGGGTGTCCCTGCTGGAGCAGGGGTTGTAATACATGCCCTCCACATATAGGGACCTCAACCATTCTGTGATTCTGTAGGCCATCTGCTTCTCTTTTCCCCACGGGCACACTTACATTCACTTATCTCTACTTCTAATATTCTCTGACAAACAGATTTACTTTCAGTTTTCCACTCATGTTTATGTTGATAATACTTCATATGATCCAACCTTATCATAATTTCCAAGTATTTAAAAGATTGAACTCATTTTCCATTTTAAAATATGTCTATTACTATTCTGAGGATTACTTAGCAATGTATTTTGCTAGTAGTACTGGTAGTTTTTTCTGAAGTTGAAAATTAGTATTATAGATCAGATTTATTTTAAGGAATTCAAGAAAAATGGACTATACAAAACCTATAATATTGCTATTCTACTCATTGCTGTCACAGGTCTCCTAGAACTTACATGCTCTCCTACTTTCCTCTTCAGTTGTCTACATTTGTTAAAACATTTTTTTTAAACACACGTATTTTTTTGTGGTTTTCTTCAGAGTGTGAAAGTATAAAAAGTGTGTGAAGGCCTAGCTACTTGTGGTCAAGACAGACAAAAGCTAGCTAACAATGACTTACTTTTCAAATATACTGCTTCTTCAAACCTATGTGGTAAGAGACGTACGGCCTACTAATCCTTAAACCACCAGCGTGTGACATGACTTTTTGCCCTTTAAGATTAAGTAAGTTCTCAGTAGCTAGAAAATTTTTCCATAGTGCATGCTGATAAATACAACATACAACTCACAGCCCTCCTCAGGAGTTACCTACTCTTACCATGATTTTTCAAAAGAATGAAGAAAACGCAGTAAAAATCTGTCCCTGAGAGCTGAAGAGAATGAATTCAATTACCCACAGTCAGCTGAAATACAGGTGAGGTCCCCATAATACTTAAAGTGAGTGACGTTTTTTACATGATTTATTTCAGATAGCTAAAATAAGGGATTAATTTAGGTCCCTAAAAACAAGCACAAAGTACTATATTAAATATCCTAAATGTGCCTAAACCTGATGCATCCATTCAGTCCCATCAAGTATGACACAGGAGCTAATACAGATGACTGCTCTTCCGAAGTGGGGCTGAAGGTTAAATGATGTCTAAAACAGTTATCTAAACAATAGAATGATGCTTAAGCACCTGGACTGCACCCCGATTTGCAGCTAGTCTCTTCAGTTTTCTTATATAATCAGTGAAACAATTTCAATGCATCCACAGAACAGGAACCTAATGCAAGCAATCCAAAGTATGGCCTTCATAGCATATGCGAGTCCATTTTATAAATGATTTTGAAGACCAAGTAAATACTTCAGCTTCTGCCTCCACAGAACAATTCACATAGTACTTGAGAGAGCCTGGGTGAAAGGTACATTGTAAAACATTTATTACTCTTTACTTTAGATCTTTGTAATAGAATACACATTTCCTGATTTCCCATAGTTTCTGAAGTCAGCCTGGGCAGATTTAGCTGCTGGATGGGCTTGTTTTAGAATACCAATGCTTGAGGAAAAACACTGCATCTCCAACAAATAATGTAGAATATGCAGTTCCTGCCATGGGACTGGCTGAGACTGCTGTGAAGGAAAAATGCCCCTGTGCTGTTGGTAACAACCCATTCGGTGAGCTGTGAAGTTAACTGCATTTTCTTGTTGTCATCTCTGGGAACCTGGGAGATATTTTAACATAATAACAGTACTCAATGCTAGGCTGTGAAAATTAATTACAGACACTTAGATAAGGTACACCTAAGGTTTTCCTCTAAATCTAGTTTATTTTTCTTCTCATGGGAATTATACAGTTTTTAGCCTCATGGCCGTTTCAGTCTTAAATCAATTGTAAATGTTAAATTAACACAGGAAAATGAACAATGTTTTTGTCTTCCTTCTTAATAACAGAACAGTAAGAAACATTCAGTGTAGAAACTGTGCTACTTACTACACTCTCCTCTGAAAAAACAAAACAAGAAATATTCCCAGTCCTTTCACAATTCACTCTTCCTTAACAGAAGATTCTTCTCAGTAAAACTGAAGATGTGTAGTACTACAATGGGCCTGCTGTCAAGGATGCTACATACAATTTTGCACTACATTGAACACTGCTACTTACGAGGAATGGGGTATGCAAATCTGTCCGGGTGTTTTGTGATGAGTGTGTTTTTTATGTGTCGTCTTCCAACACCATGTGCACCTAATCCACAACACAAAAATAATTTATTAGTTCTCCACCACAAGGGGTTAAAAATTCTGCTGTTACGTTCAGAATAATAACTCAAAATTACCTAGTAAGACTAGTGTTTTCCTTTTGAATGCTGGCAGTTTTACTACTTCTTCATATGTGACGAGATCTAATTGATCAAACACTAAAACACAAAAGAAACCCCCAGAGGGATAAGAAAAAAAGGCATATTAAGGATGATAATTAACTGTGCTACAAATTGTCATTTTAGCAAGTGTTAGATTCACAATACAAAGCAATATGTTATGGAAAATAAAACCATCTCCTTAGGTAATTTTAAGAAAAGTGTCCATTAAGAAAACTGTTAAAAAAGCAATAACACAGCTACTGAAATGCTCAGGAAAATTTGCATGTCCTTTCATGCAGTATTCAGCAGACCACAAAAATCAGCTAAAATGGCATGCTATTCACATTTGCATTCCTAAGAAGTAGCAATACTAAAGAAAATCTGTAGACAGTGACCAACATGAATACAGTATGAGAACATCTATTTACACTGAAGATAGGGATACTTTCATATTCATGTTTAACAAGATCTTTGAGTAATCATGATTTTTAAGGGTTAATTCTTTGTGATATTTCTTCTTCAAAACAACTACCACATTATTTGTAATTAGAGTTCTCTCTGAACAAACGTGCTAGTTAAATTGACATGCTTTTAATACTTTTGATAGAACAAAAAAGTTTAACAAAAAGTGATGACATTACATAAAAGAACCTCCACCATATTTAGGGAAAAATTGTAAAAGTATTATTTCAGAAATGATTTCAACTGCAGTGAATGAATTCCATCATGCCTATCAATCTACTGTGAATTGCCAAGATACGTAATGATTGACAAATCAAGTTTTGTTCATAAAAACAACTTCTTTCTTTGCCCAACAAGATGTATTATCAAAGATTAGAGCAATCAGAAGTTAGGAATAGAATAACTTGCAAGAGTTTACAGTTCTGTATTTAAATGCACTGTAAACAGAAGGGAGAGACTGCATCTTAAGTATGACATTTTTGAGTGTTTCCAAGTCCCAAGGTGTTGTATTCACTTGAACTACATCCTGTCGATTTTTTTTTTTTTTTAATAATTTAATTTTTTAAGCAAAAATTTGGATATATTCCTCTCCTCCTCATGGTCCAAAACCCCTATGGTAAGTAGGCAGGGGTAGCAGACTGTGTTTGCTTGCTCCAGTTGTCACCAACCTCCAAGGTCTGGAGACATTCTGACTGAGCCCACCAGAAAGCACATGTTTTGTATTACAGTCAAAGCAACACAGGGTTTTCTTAATATATTTCTTTTTATGGGGCAGATGTTAAACCCAATGGCACTGTTTCTACCTCAGAAAAATGTACAATTACTTTAATTTAGTCGAACTACAAATTAGTCAGTTGACACACTTGATTTTTTAAAGACTTGAAAAGACACGCATTTGAAAACTTCCTAAGCTCCTTTGCAGCATTTTGCACTTCATGATGAAGAAAAACCTCTTTCAACCTTTCCCCAAATATTACAAGATAAAACAAGCAAGAAGTTAGTCGTATTTTTCTTCTTTTCCACAAACTACAAAAATGGAATTCTTTGTTTTTTGCAACTTTGCACTAAATTAACTAAATTCATTTCATATCAGAAAGATATAAAGATCTACAACATGTTGAGCAGTTTTACCATTCTAACCATTCTAGTTTTACCATTCTAACTATCTACCGGGAAAGGTGCCTTCTCCCATTAAAAAAAAGTCAATCCTTTATTTTCTTCTTGAACAAAACCATGTTATGTTAGATACAAACAACAGGAGCAAACAACAGAAATGGTACATATTAATGCCTTCATCACAAATTAGTAGCGTGAAGATATGTCTCAGTCTACATGGAGTTACCTAATGATTGTAGGGTTTTCAAGCACAAAAGAAAATGAATATTTTAAAATATACACAAGATATGAGGAATACGGGATACATATAAAGACTGAACTTTTAATGCTCCTGTGTTACTAGCTAATAAAGAAAAGGAGTTCTTGAAAGGAAACAGTAAGAAGCAAATAAAGAGGCATTGTCACTTGACAGGTTACTTACATGCACAGAGGCCATTGGGAGTAAGACAGCATGAAAAATGTACAGGGGTCATTGAGATATGGCTTGTAATATATTAGTAAAATAAAAAGTATATGCACAAAATAAACTTTACCATGCAGTAGTCTAAACACGAGGCAAATAAATCACATTAAGAAATGATAAACATATTTTATAAAAGCTTGGCAATTTTCTACATTATGCATAATATGACGCATAGGTCTAAGCGTTCTTTTATGAAGTCCTGCAATAACACTTTTAAAAACGTAAATATCACTGCAGTATATCTCTAATCTCTGGAGTGTTTATAAAAATGCTAATGAATCTTAAAATGATTTGTGTTTTTTCTGTATATTTTGGTTCCAAACAGATTTTACAATGATAAGAGGTATGATCATGAAGGACACGCTATTCTATTATCAAGTATGGAGGAAAGAAAAATTGGATGAGTTATTTTTCTTATAAAGGAGAATACACTTGCTGAAGACACATTTTTAATTCTGAAACACACACACTGAAAATCTGCAAAAAGTAATGTTGCAATATTTCTGACTAACAATATCATGTGATATTTCAGAGATGGTAAATTCAGTACTAAGTTCATTAAACTTAATAAATTCACAAAAGCATCACATCAGTTCAGTGATCCTCTTAATATCTACATACTTCTTAATTCTTTGGAATGTTATCGGCATCAACTTTAGCACCTGAAGGATACAATGACCAATAAACTTTGCTAAGTGAAATATTAATCCCAGTTTGTCCTTTGATTAACTTTCTGACTTCTTAGGGGGAAGGGCAAGTGCCATGTTGTTATTTTGAAAAGAATGTGATTTAATGATTATGACCACTTCAAATGTTCATGTTTCTAATTTTTGGCAAACTCTGACGAAAAGTTTCCAAAAGCACTACCATGGGCAAGCACTAAGGCCATCAAATCATGCAATCAAACGTCTGTCAACCTCCTCCAAAATGACTCCCTCTCATCAAGATAGTGGTGTTTATATTACCTTCCTTTGATGCGGATTTAATTGATACAAAGTCTTCTGGAACAAAATTAGCTCAATGTATTGTCTGCTCCTACCCTGGACATACTCATTCCTTTGCAGCACGCCATGTGTAGTCACATCGACATTATTAACTACACAGCTGTAGTTGTGAACTGTACTATGAAACTTGTCTGTTCTAAAGAAAAAGTGTTTTTTGTTAGGTTGTTCTTCAGCTAGTCCAGTTAACAGTATGACCATGCAAAGTTACACTGGCACTACTGAAGGGAGTAGCATGCTGTGGAAATGTACGATGGGAGCAACTGGTAACAATTTAACGTATTATCCAAGAGCGTAGGTGATAAAATCCAGTTCATTCACAATAGTTTCTAAAAATGTCATAATTAGTAAAACATGGTTTAGTGTTACTGCAGTGAAGCGGAAACATTAAAACAACCATAATGGGAAGCCAGCAAAACAAAGTAAACCAGTTAAGCTTTCAATCTCTACTTCCCTCATTAATTAAATATTTAGAGACAATGCAAAACAGGTTTCAGAATAACAGGTAATTTTATATTTGACTGTGAGTATCTTAAATGTGACTGTGAATTAGGAGTATGTATGATAATTATTGTTCTTTGACTTTCTTAGATTTTATTTTCAAGTAATTCTTAATGAAAGTTCCACAGTACAGAAATATTACAAGCTCTGATTCTACACACAGATTGTACAAAGAGAAATGCGAAAAATACAGATTTGTATCTCTTTCACAACAACTTCATTTTTGAGCAATTTAGGTAAAAATTCAAAAATCAGGATTCAGACAGAAATCACTGCAAGACTGCCAGTTTGTCAGATTTGTTAGCTGTAAAGTAACAGTCTGACTGCACAATGTCTCTTATGTTTGCAGCTATAGCAGTTCAAGAAAAGTGTCCTTTTAATGATGTTTTCACATACATAATCTATAACTATAAACACACACCAACAAGAATGCTAGTGAAAAGTGTTCTGTAGTGCACAGTACAGTATCTGATTGTAAAATTCATATCCTGTTGGTTTCTAGTTCTTGTTTAAACATGAAGACAAACAAACAAAAAGATGTAAAGTCATTGTAGGATATATGATGATGCATTTGTTTTCTTGCAACACGCTTCTAACTGCTTCAGCATGCTTTTAACTGCCTCAGCTATACAGTTTAAACAGCAAAGAACAAGCAGAGTGTTGTTGGCGTAATTAGAATTTAATTTCCATTTTTGCAAGTCACTGATTAGGCTAACAGTGGCAGCTGAACACTTAACAGCAAGGTTTAGATGGTAAAAGATTTTAACCTCTTTATAAATGTACTTGCTTTTTTTTTCCTACCTGCATTGTGCTTTGCCAAATATTTATCTTTGTACTGCTTTTTTTTCTTTCCAAACCAAGTACAGCTGGCCTGTTGTTCCTGTTTGGTCTTCTCCATGGCAATACAAGCAACCCGCCTGGCATATGGAGTAGGAAAAAAAAATTGTAATAACTGTACTTTAAAAATATCATGCACGATGAATTAGAAAAATAAGGCTGTTTAACAGCATAAGAGCACAGTAAAACTTTTCCAAACTTTTTTTTTTTGATGACTTAAATGCAGTTACATACTGACATATTTTGATATAAATAATATTCTTAATGGTTGATCGTAAAAGGTCACATATCACTGGAACATGGGAGGAAGGGTAGCTACTAAAATGACTGTAAACCAACACAGTAGACTAGACTGGAAGAGCAAAATCTGGAAGGGCTGCTGTGTTCTAAAGCTCAAGGCAAATGTGCTGTGTTGAGGAAATGCCTTGAGGTTGACCTTCAGGATGAAGTATTGCATATATTCCTATTCCAGTGTATACCAGTCTCTCCCATATGTTAGGGCTTGCAAGAGATCCAATGAAATGGCTACCTGCCTCTGTTTTTATTGTAGTAGAATTTCCCCTAGACAGCAGAGGTGGTACAGGTGCTGTTAAACCCTTCGCAGTACACTAATCCTTTACGTAGCAAATCTTGTGTGAAACATGTCGGGCTAGATTTTCCACACCAATAAATTTTCCTGAGTTGTGGTCCTAACATTCTTGCTCCAGGACTTACTTTCCAGAGCTTGTGTTGATATACTTAAAACATTTGCTAGATAGGTTCTGCAAGGGGTTGTTGAAATGCTCTGCATTGATTTTGTGGAGGTGGGTGCACTGCCGTTCTTCGTAAGTTTCCGCACTGTGGTTTCTTTCTACTATTTGGCTTTCACGTGAAAAAGGAAAGGGGGAGAAAAACCTCAAACTCCTTGAATGCTTGACAGTTAGCTACCACCTTATTGCAGTACCACTTGCACTTAATTAAGTGGTACCAATGACAAGTGTTTAGAACCTGAAGGGGAAACAGATTTCACCGGCTTATATAAATGATCTGTATGTAGCCTTCAGTTCTAGTTTCCCAAAGTGTATCAGAAAGCACAAATAATGTTTATAAAACAGGTGTACACATACAATATAACATGCAACTCTTACTGTTATGCAGATGTGTGAGGAAAAAAAAATCAACTCCACAGGAACTGAGGCAATATAGACTTTTTGTTTTTTAAAGGAAAGATTACACCAAAATTAGCTATATAACAATGACAAGCATGAAGGACAAAAATACAAGCAAAGCTAAATTCTTTTTAATAGAAAACATAAGCCATACCATTCTTGAAGTTCAGGAGAAGGAATAAGACCTGCAGTACCATTTTTGGAGTTCTCCAGTTTACCCTGCCACCAGTTGTGATCGTCTTTGCTAATGATTTGGATAATATCACCAACTCGGAATCTGATGCCAGCTTCTTTGCAAGGAATGAGGTCATCCTTTGCTGGATCATATTCAAATTGTGCTCTTACATAGATCTACAAAGGAGAGTTTATAAAAGACGCTGCCATATTATTACTAGTACAGTATTAAGAGAAGTAGGTGAAAATTGGTAAATGTAGCTATGTACACTGTTTGCAACAAGCAAAGGAAGAAACAGAAGGGCAAAAGCATAAGTGATAGTTGAAAATGAAGCCAACAATGGAGACATATGATGTTATTCTGCAAGCTCATGTCTTCTATGTACTGTAAAATTCGAACAGAAAAAATGAAAGTATGCTTTTGAAGACTTTATGCAGATCTGTAATAAATGGACAGGGTCCCCCAACTCAATATTAATTATTGTAAATCATTATAGACTGAAAGCCAGCAGCTTATAACTTGAACTGTGCTGCAATTTCCAACTGAAGTTCTAAGATATGTTTTAAAATGTGTACGATGAGAAATATTATTGGATAGTACAAAGGATTTAGGCTACATTATCGATCATTAGTATCTACATTGAAAAATTAATACCACATTTTTTTTAGACTAAATAGAAATCTAGTGTTGGGCCTATCACATTTAGTCACCTGGGTGGAATCTGGGAATTCTCTATACAGGGATTTCAGTAAAAGTCTAGTCCCATATAAATCACAGAATCATAGAATCTTTTGAGTTTGAAGAGATCCTTAAAGGTCATCTAGTCTAACTCCCCTGCAATGAACAAGGACACCTACAGCTCCATCAGGTTGTTCAGAGCCCCATCCAGCCTGACCTCCGAAGTCTCCAGGGACGGAGCATCAGCACATATCTGGGCAACCTGTGCCAGTGCCTCACCACCCTTACTGTAAACAAACTTCTTCCTTACGTCCAATCTAAATCCCCCTTCTTTATTTTGAAACCATTTCCCCTTGTCCTATCACCACAGACCCTGCTAAAGAGTCTGTGCCCTCCTTTCTTACAGCCCCCCTTTAGATACTGATAGGCTGCTCTCAGGTCTCCCAGAAGCCTTCTCTTCCCCAGGCTGAACAGCCCCAGCTCTCTCAGCCTGTCCTTGGAGCAGAGGTGTTCCATCCCTTGGGTCATTTTTGTGGTTCCAACAGATCCACACCTCTCCTGTACTGTCACACTAATAATGACTGGAATGAGTTATTCTCCAAGGAATACTAACAGAAGAAATTTGGACTTTAACTTCACAGTTTAAAATAATATACAAATCCCTGCTTTGTGTGTTAATGAGGTCTCAACCACTGAAAAATTATAGCCCTAATGCATCTGAAGATCTTAGAATTAATATCATGCCCGAAACAGATAATTGGGTAATTTCTACAGTTCATGAACAAACATCACCCTAAAGGGACTCTGGCAGTCATGTTCCCTACTGCTGATTTTCTTACTAAATTAAAAGAAGACAGTTTTAAATTGCAACATAACATCCTTCATTAAAACTGCAACACTTTTAAACCTTTGTTCAGAAATCTGCGGCTATGGAACGACTTGCAGCTCTCAAAATTTAATTTCTATAGTAATCTAGTCTGCTACCCAACATATATTGACTTACGATGACCAGTTGCTACTACAGTGCACCTGAATTTTTATATGTTTAGAGTGGAACTGATGGTAACATTAGTATACAACTCCACTTCTAACGTTTCCAATCTGACCTTTATTACACTGTGTATTGAGTGTGTGACTTTACATCAGCAACCCAAGCTCTTATTTTCCACAAGAAAAAAACAGATATTTTGAAATAAAGTTCTCTTTGTTACTCGCTTTCTATGAAGTCATCAGAACTGAACTACTAGCTTCTTTTACCTCAACCTAATCTAATCTAGGTCTACAAAAGTGACCAGCATTCTTACAGTGTAGAAACTTTTCCCTGCTTTTCAATTTCCTGCTGCAGTTTGAGCAATTATCTACTAAATCTCCATTCAAAGACAATACTGGTTGCTCACGAAACATCACACACTTCCTTATTTATATCAGTGTATCTGTTATCCTAGCCCTTGCTATATCAAGAATGACAAGCTTCCAGAGAAATGGTAGCATTCCCTCTGGAGCAGAGGGAAAAGAAACTTGAAGGAAAGGGTAACTATGAATGGTAGAAGTACAAGGGACAACATTATTCTGATAGTTTTGAACAAACTCTCCTCTCCTGGGAAAACTACCTAATGAGAGGAAAAACAAAAATTGGCATTACAGCTCGAAGGTCCTCCAAGGAGCTTTCTCGATATTCTGGCAGCCTGAAATTTCAGAAAACAACTGAAAGCTGAAAGAACCATATAACTTAAAGCTGAAAGAACCATACAGCTGTAAACTTTTAAAAATGGGAAATGGAGTGTGAAAAATATATTCTTGCAATAAGTATTCCAGACAACATAACTAGAAAATCACACAAAAAGATTCTCAAAGACAAGAGCTTAAGGCGTCCATTGACTCTTCTGAATCAAACTGCAATTAAAAATATTACATAAATAAGAGGTTGAATTCTTTGGGTGGAAGTTTTTTCTTTTGGTCTGTGAATCTGCGCCTTGGAACTGAAAATATACTATCTTCAGACATACCAGCTCTTAATACAAGCTGTCCTTTATGTATTTCTTTGAAAAGCTTTGTTAGTGTTAGTAACTAATAAAAAATCAACTCAAGATACAGAAGCTTTGTGTTTTAGAGCATTATGCACTTGCCCTTCATTCCAGCTAAAACACAACACTGAGCTTTTTCTAAGATGAAAATCTGCATAAGTCACATCTTGCCTACACAACGTATCATATTAAATTTAAAATGACTTTATAACTCTTGCATATACAGACACACGAAAAAAATGCTATTCTGAATTAGCCACAAACAAATGAGTTAAAAAGAAAAATGAAACAAACAAACAAAAAAATCAACACAGATTTTCAAAGCTTAAATGGTTTAGTCCAGCACATACAGAATGTCAGGGGAAACAGATAAGCAGGGATGTTCACTAGCAACTAAATTGATACATTCCCATGGAGGATAGCTATTCACCTGTCGTCCTTTCGGTTGTGTTGTCGATGGCAAGTCCTGCAGAATAAAGCCAACCCAGGAAAAGAAATTTTCATTTTACTTGTTAAGAGCATACAACACCATTTGTTAGTGATTCAGACTACATTACGGTACAGTGGTAAGTCAGACAAAAGTATAAAGCATTGACCCGTTTTTAGAAAAACCTTTTTCTTAAAGAAAAATCAAACTCAGGCTGTTTAGCAGCAAGCTGAAGAAAGCAGATAAATAGTTTAAGCAGATAGAGAATGTGCTTTTTAATATACAGTTCAGCATCTTCAACACAAAAGCACTGTCAAGTGAAAGAGGCTCTTTATATGAATGCCTTTCCCACTTAATATTTCATCTTGTTTTTAAAAGACAAGAATGACTATAATAAATATTAAAAATTTTATGGTTAAGAATAAGTTGCACCAAGGAGTAGGATTATAACTAGTAGTCATCTTTTTATTTAATTCACAAAAATTTCTCAATCTTTTTTATCCACACAATTATTTCTCATTATATTAATTAATAAGTACTTTACCTTGTGGCAAATCATTTCTCAGGTGTAATGCTGTAATTTTTTTAATAATTAAAGGACTAGTTACTCTTTTTTTTTTTTTTTTTTTTAGCTAGTTCCATGACTCATGATATTGACAGCACTCTTACTAAGGGAACTTGCAAGTACAGTTACTACATTGGTCTGAACAACGACAAATGGTAAACAACACAAATTTTAACACTACAATACATTAGAAAAACAGGAGATAACAGCACCTTTCTACCTGAATACGTATGAAACAGGAAGTACTTTGTGTTAAAGATGTGATGATAATAGCTTGGTTCGTAGTGCAATTTAAAGCCTTTTGCTTTTCATATCCAGCCAAGGCTTGTATTTCACAAAGTATGTGCACGTACCACAACAGCAGAGGGCACACCAATTCGTTAACTCAGATAGCGGAAACCAGTACACGTTCCAGAGGTCGCTCAAAACACAAAGCTTATGGAGTCTAACAGGTCTTGATGTATCAACTGCACAGTTACTTTTTCTTCAAACACTGCTTCCGAAGTTTAGGATGGAAATAAGACTTCTACTTGAAACCTTTTCTTAGCTTTGAGGAAATGGCTAACTATGATTTAAGACTAACCAGAGTGTCACATTACAGTTATTAACATTTAACTCACTGTATGGCCTTTAATGAGAAGAATACGTTGGAAAAAACTCTCAGAAAACGAAAATGGGGAGTTACATATGTAATAACGTTGGTTCTATCAGAAGGACAAAATTTTCCACTGACCACACGATAAGTATAACAGTAATGGCAGATGAGCACCAACAAAACTTTCACACTCTCTCTGTGTGGAACTGGAAATCTTACCGAAACAGAATTGTTAGTGCTGCTATGGCCATTAGCTGGGGACTGTCTGGATGTAGAGGGGGAATCTCTCTGAAATAAGACACAAGGTTCATTAACAACACAACACTATCACAGGAACACAGATAAATTTTTAAAAGAACAGTTACATCCACAGCCTTATAACCATTTGTTTTGCTGCTTTGTCTGTGAAAGTTTCCACACTACTGTGTAAATCTGAAGTTTGTTCATAGTTTGAGATTCACGTTTGACATTTTGATGTGTCTTATGTAATATTTATTTTTATGCTGCCTCAGCAGCTTTTTAATATCAGGGGACTGGGACTCTTACATGTTCTGTAGCTGACAACACCGAAGGCCATTGATCAAATTGTTGCTTTTGCTAAAGGCAATTACCTAAAGTTATGTGCTGCATCTTTGAACTACAACAAGGCACATATTTCATTTTAAAGAAGCTTCTAAATCTTTTTTTCAGCTATGTGGAGGTCAGTGTTGATCATCTTCTACTCCTTTAGAAAGAACTCTCTATAGTGTCTTAAAGACACTGCTGCTAACACAGGAGCAGGAAGTTGGACGCTCTCTTGTCTTCTCATCCATTTTACAGCATATTAAGTTTTTTTTTTCTTTTTTTTTGCCCTCCAACATTCTTACGAGCTTAAAAACATTAAACTTTGCAAAAATATGTCATTTAAAAAAGCCACCTTTCTTGATTCACACTACCACTGTGATCCTATATTTAAATGAGGAGAAAGCAGATGCAGAAATTCTCCAGAAGGAATGATAGAACTTTCTGACTGGGTCTTGCAGAGACAAGAGAGTCACCTGCTGAGCAATCTTCTTCACATGTCCTTTTGATCACTAAGTCCTCAATTCCACAGTATGAGACAATTGAGTTTAACTAGCTACATCTTCAGAAAATCAAATAATTCACTAAAACATTGTGACAAAAATTCTAATCTCCTTTAGCCCCAAAGGAACTTTGGAGTATAATATTCCATATCAAGGGTCAACTGAGGAATGACTGGTAACTTCGTGCAACATAAAGGATAGTCGATAAAAGAGGTAAAACAGTTTTTGAAGAACACAAAGTTACCCTGCCACATTTTATCAATATGAGTGCCTTTGGTGAACAGATTAAAAAACAGAATTGGAGCTGAACTGCTTATGCAACAGCATTAATTAGGTGAAGGTCCACTAATATATATATATATATATATATATATATATATATATATATATATATATCCTCCAACTTCTATTAATTGTGTGATAGCACTCAGCTATTTTAAAGCACACACACAAAAAAATTAAAATGGCAAGCAATACTCTACTTTTGCTGCCTGTATTCTTGATGTACAACAAATTCATCTAGAACTTGCACTTTTTTTGGACTCACTGCATATGATTTCACAAAGTTCATATACAGCTTCCTGAAAGTAATATAAATGTAAAATCACTTAGGTCTGTGTGTGTCTGCTAAACATGTAAGAACAAAAAACTCATTTGCTGCTAAAAGTTGTTTGCAACATATAATAAACTGGAGGGAATTGGTTCTAATTATACTTAGAAAAATCACTCCAGCACAAATTCCAAATGAACTACTAATTACTGCAATAACCAATTACATTTGCTCAAAAGAACCATTATTCCTTTTTTAGGGAATTGCATATTGGTATCACCTTTATTATCAAACAGCAGCTAAGAGATACTTTGCAAAAAAGCAGCAAGTTCCTTCTTTCATAAATAGATCATCTGCTTACTCAGCAATTCAAGCTCTACCAATTTCTCTCATCTTCAAAAAGAGATGGAAGGATGAAATTTACTTCTGCTATTGTTTGTTGTTGTTGCTGCTGATTTATTTTTAGAACTAGTTTGCTATCATCTACTAGTCCAGTAATGGTTTGGCTGGGAAAGGTTTGGAAAGTGACGTAAGCACCCAAGTCTTTTGGAGAAAAACATGTTTAGAGTAACGATGCTATTTCTGGACACTCTTGAAGGCTTTTCCCTTTATAGGAAATTTCTTGGTTTGAGAATATTTTGATTTTATTCCTCCAACAATTCTCAACGGAAGACAGAACACTATTCAAAGAAAATACTTGTCATATTGAGGAAAATCAACATTTTCAGAGCTATTGGTGATTTCAGTACTAATCATAAGAAACTGCAATTATATCAAGCTAGTCAAGAAGCATATGTATATTTTAAATATTTAGCTAATTCAGACGCATTTTCAAATACATTTGGGTTCCTAGTTTCCTAGGGACCTAATTTTCTCCCCAAAAGACTCAAAATTTAAGAGGAAATCTGTAAAAGCAATGAGTAGGGAGATCCTTGTAAAAAGTCAGGACTGCTTAGACCTGGATTCGAATACTTCATCTCTGATTCTGGATTTGCTCCTCCACTGAACTAGACAAGTCACTAGTTCTCCTAGTCAGAATCTTTTCTGACTAGACCCTCCAGTCAGAAAAGCACTCAGAGGATTAAATGATTCTGAATAGTGTGGAAATGATATAATATTTCAGTACTACTTGAACATCTAGAATTCCCAATCTTATCTAGCCACAAGCTAAATAATAAAATGGTAGACTTCAAGATCATCACTATTTAGTTCACGTGTTGCAGCTGAAGTCTTAGAAAAAACAACTGCAGTCATTACAAATGATGGCAAAATTACTTTCACATTGGCTCCTTGTTCTAGTGGATGGATTCTGAATGACAAATCAATGCGTCTGAGACACAGTCCTACAGAAGAAATCAGTTACATCTTCTAGATGTGGCCCAATCAAATTAGACACACAGACTCACAAAACCATCAGGATTGGACGGAAAGTCTTGAGGTCCCCTAGACCTACCTTCCTGCTAAAGCAGGTTCCCTACAATAGGTTCCACAGGAAATCGTGGGTTTTGAGTTATCTCCAGTAAAGGTGACTCATCACCTTTCTGGGCAGCCTGTTCCATGAACATGTACAAGAACAGCATCACTAATAACACCATTGCCAGATCCACAAAAAAAAGATTTTCAAAAAATCTCCAAATGCATTTCAACTCCAGTTTTGCTCAAGCACTTTTTCTGTAAGTTTGAGATTATAAAAAGGTTTAAGACCACAAAAAGTCTTATGATCTTAGCCCTAATGGCAGCATTCCAAGGCTAAGTACATAAATCTACGATTACCAGTGGATTTTATATAAAGGCTTTTTTTCCTAATGAAACAGCTTAAGTGTTTCACAAGATAATCTGAAGCAAAGGGTGTTGCTTGCAAGTAAAGCTTTTTCTTAAAAAAAAAAAAAAAAAAAGAAAAAAAAAAGAAGTACTTCCCTTACCATTCTTGCACATCCAACAATATGCAACAATATCCAACATCCAAATATCCAACAATATAAGAAGTTAGGACATTTTGTCAGTACAAAGTGAGAATTCAAATGTAGCTAGAGCTAAACGGCTTCTCAGTTGGATAAAGTACTAGCCGAAATGTATACTCAGCATATACAACTGTTCTAAATCATTACTGAAGTTTGTTCTTATGTAAAAATAAGTTTGTAGTGGAAGCAGACAAAACAACATCCTGGCCACTGTGTTATCTAGACATCTGAGTTACGTGTACCATGTACCACATCAATGACTAGGCAGGTGTTCTTACAGTAGAATGACTGTATCAAGATTTTTTGAAGGTGGAACTCACAAATGCTATGTTTTCAAGAGAAGTTTACTCCTAAACAACTTGAAATTAGTTAGTTGAAATTTTGAAAAGTGCCGAGGGACACTGAAATACTTTACAAACTAGAGGGACAAGACTTCCCTAAATATGGAAAATTGTATAATATTTAGAAAATACCACTACAACACTTCTCTTAAATGGTCACAAAAGAAGAAAAACATGGCAACTGGGATTGTAAAAAACATTTAAAAAATAGGTTCCCTCAAAACTAACACCTGTATACCTCTGTATTATAAAGGGATACAAACAGCTTTTATATAAGAGCAAATAGGCAGATGATGTCTGATTGTACTAATATTTGATTCTGTCTATTCAAGATTATCGAGGTGCTTTTTACCCCAATGATGTTATTATCATAAAAGTTACCTTAAAAAACCAAGACCAATTACTGATTCTGTTTTACATTCCTCTTCTAGAAAAACTACATTACATCAGCAACCATCCATGTGTGAAGGTGGGCAGGAAAAGAAAACCACATAATTTTCTAGAAATACTTGAAGTACAGACAAAAATAGCTTAGTTAGTTTTACTAGTATAGAATTTATCTGGATTTATCTTGCTAGAGTGCATAGAAGCTAGGGTGCTAGAAGCAAGTTTTCCATGTCCTAAGAATATAACTGAGCATCCATTTTAAGCCTGTATCAGTGGCAAATAATTTGATTCCTCATTTGAATCACAATTCTGAAAAATTCTCTGAAAGAAATTCTCTCTGTACCAAAGAACTAAAGATGATTTAATAGCATAATTTGAAATGTTGTCTTTTTATGAATACTTGTAAACAGCTGGAACACCAAAGTCATAGATATGACCAAACAAGTGGAATAGACTTAGGCATCTGATTAATTGAATGCAAAATGCCATGAAGTGTGATAAATATACATTGTGGGTTGTTTTGTTTGTTTTTCTTCCGTCTTTGATCACGCATTTCCAGTTCCAGTGTTTTGTTCAAAGAAAGCAAAGAAAGGTAAGAGTCTTCTGTGAAAAACAGCCATGAAGAACCTAAGAACAGAAAACTAAGAAAAGAAATGACCTACTGCTACTAAAATGTCACCTAATGGTATTAAAGTTGTATGCTGCATTTAATTTTCTCCAAATGATCATATTTCCAAGGAGATACATAGTCTCAATTTTTGTGTTAAAATAAGAGGAAGACGGTTATATTTTATTATAACTACTACTTACAGTACCGAACGCAATACACAAATGTATCAACACACTCTAGAATTTCTATTTGAGTTTTTTTTTTTAAAGCCTTTGTGTTTCATGAAAAACTGTTGTTTTCATATTTACACCTGACAGGTGAAAATCTGTTGAACCTTCTGTCTCTAAAAGCTTCTAGTTTTTGTTGGCTTCCATTAAAAGCACAGAAGGCAACCCAAAAGCAGTATATATTTTTTTCCAAACAGACCTGACAATCACAATAGCTTCTGTGTGTTCTAGCATCTTCTGAGACTCAAAACAATAAGTGTGAAACCACAGATCCAATTAGGTTAAGGTGCCTGACTTCAACAAGGTTTGTGTTTTCACTGTTGGAATTCTAATTTGGGAATTTTGTGCAGTGAAGCACGTGGCACAGAAAGACTGGCATCATCTACACAGTGCATAAGCCATCCATATTCTTAAATTGGAACAGTACCGCTCAAGTAGTCATTTTCTAGAATTTAATTCCCTACATTTGCAAACTGGAACATAACTTTGTGAGCAAGAAAGAGGGAATTCGACAATGCTACTGTGCAAGAACCATAACACCAAGTTTCTAGTTCAATGGGAACTGAACTCCAAATCTGTTTTTCTTCTGTAATGACAAATACCATTTTTGCATGGAAACATATTATTTAGCCACATGTAACTGTTACAGACAACCATCACAAATTTACCTCAACAGGGTAATACAGAAACAGATTATTCAATTAACCCTTAACAGCCCAAAGTAGCAAAATAATGTTTCATGCTCAAAAAGGGAGGATAGCTCCTCAGATTAGGAACTTTAATACACTTCCTGGAAAATGTGTTTAAAATATAATTTTTAAAGGGGCTTCCTAAATGCACCAGTTGAGGATGCCCTCTCTCTCTCTCTTTTTTTTTTTTTTTTAAATTTAAGTAGGCTGTAAAGAGTTATTTAAGGTGTTGATGAGATGAATATGAAGGCAAGGCTGAGTAGGTAGGTGAGACCTACTCATGTTCCGTTATCTTTGTTGTAAAATTGGTGTGCGTGATCTAACAGGACAGGCAGAAACAATTTCCCAGAAAGCAGTAACATTCAGCCATCAGCAGGCAGTTAGTTACAGGACTGAGGAAGAAATAGGATGGTTCATTAAATTCATTACCTCACAGGATGAAGATTGCGTGCGATAACTTGGCACTATCTTAAAGGTGATACTTCCACGCATTTCCCTCTGCAAAAAGAAAAGCACTTCATTAAAGACTAAAGATGCCTAATATAGAATCTCCAAATCACTAATATTTGATAGGAAAGCATTATAGTTAGTCTAAGAGCAGTTGTATGCTTTCCTAAAAGAAATATGCAGGGAAGCTGAAATGCTATGGCAAATTTGTAATTTGTTTGTTTTGAATGTTTAGATAATCTCTCACTGATGTAAAGGATGAACATGTATTATCAGTTTGTTCACCTGACCAGTTTTTCAATCTCTACATACAGCCATATTTTGAGAATTCACAGATGTGTAGGCTTCTTCCATATCAGTCCTTCCTTTGTAGATACATGCTTGTGATCTACACAATACTTGCTACAAAAGTGATGCTTTCTTCTCTTTAATTACTCATGTTAAATGGTGAAAACATATTCACTGTTTCTGGAAAAGCTTCATGTCACTTCAATAAAGGCAGAAACACAAACAGTCTTATGTCAAAAAAGAAGATGGGGTCTGTTGGTTTGCATTTACTACAGTTATATTTGCTACATATTCATAATAAGCAGTAACTGTAGAACAGCAGTACACTGTGGGAACACATTTGCACAGGTGTAATTTCTTAAAGAACAGTTGAAATATAAGTAAGTGCCACCATATGGCTGACAACCGCAGGACTTGATCTGAGCAGAAAGGTAAGGAGATCACTTCAAATGTTCCTGAAGTTTTTCCTTTCCTCTCTGGCTGGCTTATTGTGAGTCTACAACATACTATTTGCCTGGACTTGCTTAAGCTTGTCTGTCAGGTCCTGAGAACAACAAAAGGAATAGTAATTACCATTCAAGACCCCAAGATTAGGGTTGCAAGCAAAAAATCAGAATACCAGACTGACTAAGACAAGATGCCATTCTCCTTCAAAAATCCAGACTGTTTGAGCTTGGTATATACATATATATATTTTTTTTGGTAACACCAGTAACTATGGATTACAAGAGTTGTAAGTTGAAACTTAAAACTTATTAACAGCTGAATGCAGAAAGATGTTGCATTACACGTACAAGTAGACTATCAAGAATAGAAGAAAAAGGGGATGTCACAATATGATTTTGCAAAGTTTTGTAAAAAATATGTCAAATGCTTTTATAAAGAACAGGGGAAAGTTATCAGGTACTTACAAGCATTTTTTGAAGTTGTTCTACTGTTTGATTTGCCACACTGATGCCGTTAATTTCTCGGATTTCATCCCCTACATGTAACGTACCTGATGAATTAGCAAAACACACAATCAACACAATTACTCACACAAACTAAGAATTGTAAGCCAGTACTAATATTCATACAAAGGCATAAATATGTAACAATGTTATTAATATTCTTATTCTTTTTCCTAGATTCATAAAAGTATGATGGTAATGATGCATTAGAATCTGTCCTTGAGACTGCAGTCAATACACCAGCCTGAGGTACCCAGGCTCCTTATACAGGGTGTAGAAAGAAAACATCAGTTTCCTTACAGGTACACTGAAAAAACTCACACATTAAATAGAAATTCCCCTGCAAATAGTTGGATGGCAAAGGTCAGCAGAGATATTCAACCAGTATTTTATCAGACTACTGCTTAATGTAGTCTGGCTTCTGGACACTGTCTTAATTTTATCAGTCAGGCCGTTTTCATGTCTCTGATTTGCATTTGCCACAGTTACAGAATGCATTTTCTTGACCATAACTTGAATGTGAATGACTGGTATAACTACCTACAAACTCAGATGATGAAACAAATATCCACTCAGCTAAGGCAAATCACAAACTGACCTCCCGAAGATGAGATGGGAATGGCATGCCACAAGGCTCTGAGACACTACAAAAGACAAATCAGGGAGGCAGAACCAGATTATCTTCAGGATTAGAAGCAATGTAGGAGGCTCTTTTGGATGACAATTTTAGATTTGAGTAGCTCAAGCTTACATGATTTTCTAGCAGGTCTCCTTGAAAACTTCCACGGTATTTGCGGAAACGTTTTAGTTTTAAAATATATTCTTGTTAGAAAGGAGTATACTTGACATTTTAAAATAATCCCATATCATTAGTAGTTCCCATGGTAGCTATACTTATCCATCTAATTTCGGTACCTTTTCTACTGGCTGTGCTATGTTTACTCAGGAACTAGGCTATCCAAATGTAAAATGCATTTGTGGTAACATAGAATGGACATATTTCTAGATTAAATGTCTTTGTCTTTGTAAGTCAAAATGAAGACAGCTTTAGGAAGCATGTACTTTTCCTCTGCAGAGAAGTATAAGAAATCCTATCTTATTAGGGAGAAGACAGAACAAATTCTGGGAGTCCCTAATCAGAAACACATTTTGTAGTCAAAAGGAGACTCTGTAGCTTGGAAAGTTAAGGGCTGTGAACAAATCATTGTGTTTTCACCAAGCCATCACCTGCATTTTGTTGGAATTCAATAAGCCTTGCCAGGAATGTCAGCGTAACTCTGCTTGGGTGAATTTCACATTAAGTCACTTCAAGAATGCAGCACAGACAGTGTACAACTGCTATTTTTCCAATGGGATTAAACTGGCAGCCAATAAAATCCTCTCTCTTCTTTGGAAATACCACATTTTTAATGCAATATTAAGACCTTTTCTTAAATGTATTTTAAAAATGAATTTGCTTTTTAGCATGTATGAGCCCAAACTAGTCAGCAGTAAAAAAACTTAGGAGTGAAGATACTGCCCCTAAAAACAGTATTCAGAGCATGAGGGGTCTTATGAGAAACCAGATAAATTGAATGGACAACTGAGATAAGTCAAAGCACAGATACAAAGGAGAAAATCAAGACATAGTCAAAAGCCTGAGATCTGAGATACAATTCACGTACTTATCCTAAAAATACAGACAAGTAAATTAAAAGACAATTTTTAATAACTGAAATTGGTGTTTCACTTTCATAAAATTGGAATTCCCTGGGAGGTGAAAGTCGATAGTGTTTTTACAAGCTTATCTTCCTAATTCAACTTTCCCATCTTCTGAATAAGGACAGCTGTAACTGAGAGGGCTAGATACATTTGACACAGAGCTGGAGGCAGACTTCACTGCAGTTCCTATTTTACGACTGGAAATCTTGTGGTTTGTGCTTAATAGTGCTAGACCTGGAATAATATAGCTCCTGTAATACTCTCCATAGATCTGTTATTTAGTAATGATCTGTTATTTAGTAATT
This sequence comes from Alectoris magna, assembly GCA_030625065.1. NCBI lineage: Eukaryota > Metazoa > Chordata > Aves > Galliformes > Phasianidae > Alectoris > Alectoris magna. The sequence goes on from CM060560.1 coordinate 84,560,480, forward strand.
GTTACTGCTGCCTAGCACTTCTCCATCTAGCAAGTGGAGATAGAAAAAATAATAAAATTAGAAACAAATGAAAGCCACAGACCTTTTCAGTAGGATTCAAAAACATGTTGTACTCAAGGTCACTATCATCATTTGCGCTGTTCTATTCAGTAAAAATGTTCTATATACAGGCAGTTAAATGACGTGGTAAAACTAAGAGGCAGCTAGAGCACTAACAAAACTAGAAACACTAAGAAAACATGAGAATATTACAGAAACATTGAAATATTGTTCATTTCCACTTAAAGCTATGTGAAGAGTTACCTCAGTTAGATGAAGCACATATGAAATAGGTTACATTTCCCAAAGTTTCAGAAGACACTGTGTAATCTTAAAGAAGTGAACAGAGTTCTAATGGGCATAGCTGGATTTTTTAACAGGTTTTAAAAGGTTTCTATTACTCCCATTATGGAACAGTCACATGAAACAATACCTTGCACAGGATCATTACTACCTAAGAACAGTTAGAAGCAAACTTCCTTCCTAAACTAAGGATTTTTTTTTTGCTTCACTTTTTTTCAGTATCAAAAGTACAAAGATCATCAAGAATTGCTTGAAAATACACGGAGAAGTTTAATTTCTTAGTAGAACAAGGTTTGTCCATTTTTGTAAGGAAAAGTACTGTAAATTGTTTAAGGATTTTTTTCTAAAGACTATTAAGTAAGGATGGCTTGAGAAATTAGTGGCATTTCAATCTCCCACTGAGCTATAATCACATTCCCCTAATTAAAGCCTATGTGAAACATAAAGGGCTGCAATACACAAAGAAAAGCAGATAAGGGCAGTTAACGGGTTCCATCTAGACAGAAGTCAGTAATACCACGGAACAGCAGCAATCGAAATGAGAAATATATAGTGTTACACAATTAAAACAAAATGATCTAAATAACTATTTATGACACATAATTACCTTGCCGGTGAATCATTCCTCCATGCATAATTCTTGCCACAATGCAATGGTTCAGCTCATTCATTTTTAAAGTGATTCCCTAGGAGAAGAAGCGTATTATACTCCTAACATAAAACATTCAGCAGCGTGAGTCTTGAGTGGATAAGAACAGTCACTGTTCCTAAAAAGCTTGAAGACAGGATGCATATTATAAGGTAATAAACTTTGCCTCTCCCTAAAATACGAGCAATGAAAACATGCTATTCATAAGACAAAGATGCAATAATTTAATAAATCATTGTCTAAGATTCTGATTTGTTAAAAATGTAATTCTGTATTCAAGTTCAGACTGTCCAGTTCAGTTTCATGTGGTAAAGCCTAATCTGGTATGACTACAAGTTTGTTTTTAAACAAAAATAGCTACAGGAGTGCTGCTGCAGCATTTGAACGGAAGGATATAGACAGGAAGGTAAATATATACAATGGTGCTGAACTATTCCAACTATACTGCCAACTGCAAAGTGCAGAAACTTTTACTGAAATCAATATAATGCTGATCTTTATCAGTACAGAGTGAAGCAGAATACTGAGGTTCTCCCCATACCATTGGTTCATCTGTGTTCTTTTGGAACTGCACCAGTCGAACTCGCGTTACATTCTCCATATCCATGTCGCCGTTGGCGCTTTCGGGAGAATCTCCGTTTAAGTATGGAGAGGTGGGAGGAGGTGTAACTCTCAGCGCTTCGTCACTGTAAACTTCATGTGCCACTACATCATGAGTTTGAAGTAAGGCCTAGAGGAGATTACAGTAACAAAACAGCATCATTTTCCACCATCTCTGATGCTCCCCACTCATTCCTTATAAATACTTTGGAAACTCTCCAGAAATAAGAGGTAAAACTCAAGGTATTTATGCCTCATTTTATATACAGTAACTTTTCTGTGAAGTGGGTATAAATTAAACTTAATCCGACTGAAAATCCGTGTACACATACTGAACCTTCAAAGTCTGCATGAGAAAACATAATTTTCTACTGTAGATGCCTTAGTGAGAATGAGGTTATTTCCCTCTCCCTTATCTTTCCAATACCTGCAAGGTACCAGAATCAAGCTACCTTTATTTATCTGCATAGACACAGGAAGGAAGCTACCTTTTTAAGCCAAGAATTCCATAATAATTACTTTAGAAAAACAAGGTATTCAGTTTCCATGGTACTTCATTATAATAAGGTCGGTCTATGAATCATTACCAAATGAAACAATGAAATACTGTGTTTTTTTGTTTATTAGCATAACCACTTCCGTACTCTCCCGTTCTGCTAGAGCACAGACCCAGCACTGCTGCACTGTGTTCAAAATACTGGATGAAAATAACAACGTAAAAGAAGAAAATGGCCAAATATGACCTCATTAGTTTTACTCTCTTTCCCAATACAAGGAATGGTACAGCAAGTGATTGACTACATGTTATTAGATGTATTTGATAAGCAGAACAACTGGCTGTGTAAGCATACTAACCTAGGGCAAAGACAAGAAGCCTGCTTGGCAGTTAAAAGCATAACATACTAATATAAGATGAATTTGGACAAAGTATAACAACCATTTGCAAAAAGGTATTCAACAGCACCAAGCTTTTTATGATAAGTCATTTTACTTTTCACCAGGGTATCTTTAAGACCCCTGGATCATCTCCATTTCATACTTGCATTTAACTCTTTATGAGGAGTATATTACAGCTAAATTGTTTCTATCCAAAAAATAAATACAATTTATATGTGAACATGTTTGTACTACGCCTGTATTTACTCATCAAGGAACAGAGAAAGATCCCACCTCTGTATCAAAAAGTCTGGGCTTCTCAGAAAAGGACTGATAAATAAAGCCTCACAATACACAGTAGAGATATTACAGATAGGTCTATCTGTATTATAGCTAACATCTTGCTAACTGTCATTATCACTATTGCAGATAGGTCAATCTGTATTATAGCTAACATCTTGCTAATTGTCATTTAAATGATCTTGTAAAACCCATTAGTCTTGCAAGACTTTAATTCTTTTTGGCAGCGAAATCTGACTCTGCAACATCTTCATCTTCAATTACAATGTTTAAGCAAAACAAACTGAAATAGTGATTAAAAAACCATCACCACAAGATATATTTCTTAAGAGGAACCCAAGGCAGAAATGGGACTTTCATGGCCTCTGTTATACTCCTAATGTGTTCCCAAGACAGTGCTTCAAACGTGCATCACGTCATAGAAGATAACTTCATTAACAGTTTAAGTTCACTTTCCTCAAATCAAACTGTAGTTGGGAATTCAGCATTGTAATGGTGGAACAGAATTTCCTTAACTAGTAATGCTCTGCTCACATTCTTCCCTGTTTTTACAGTGTTTTAAGACCATCTATATAAATACTATTTCAGTTAAATATTCAACTGTACAAGCATTTTATTTATTAATTTACTTAGTATACCACTAAGTTGAAACTTACAATAATTCCTCAACAACTCCTCTGCTTCCATCTGTACTAGTTTAATAATATTTTCTGTTTAGAGGTCTGGACTATAAATCTAAGTCAAACTACTTTAGCTAAATCAATTCTAAATTTGATTTAACTTACAAGTAAACATTCCTAAATAGGAGTCAAATTCTATTATCTGGAAGCTGTTCACAGTTGCCCCAAATAAGATGAGAAAACTACTTGTTCAGCTTCATGCACTTGCCTATACCTGTATTCTCCACCCTTTAATACTGCATTTCTTATGTAATTCATGGCCTTACATTTGCTTCGCTTGCCTTGCTTTTTATTTTTAGCAGTGTATATCTTTAATATGAAACTAAAGCATGGTAATTTGAACCTTTTTAAGGTTCGCAATTATACTAGATGACTTCTGAATGTTTCAACAAAAATTTAGACAAATTCACAACAACCAGATATCTACGTACAGCAACCTTAAATTATCCATAAGGTACACAAGAATAAAATAAGACTGAAAAGCCAAAAAAACTTTGAACATCAACATCTCCATCCCAATAAGAGTACTGAAAAATCCACACTTTACTGGCTATGTACATAGAGTTATAAAGCTCTACACATAACCTAAACTATAAACACATTTTAATGTATAAGTAAATGGGATGGATTATACCTCATTATCTTCTAGTTATGTACACATTAGATAACAATAAAAATAATTGTAAAATACTGTTATCACATTAATGCACATGTTCCCACTTGTCTTGTTGCTCTTGTTTCTGTGCATCAGAGCTCAATAATTCACTAACCAGAGTGTCGCTCTTTACAATGCTTAGCAAACACACTGAATGTAAACTGACAATACTGTTTTACACAGTTATTTCCTTTCATCAGTTATGTTCCATTTACTGAAGCTAAGTACCAGAGAGTATGGTTTGGGTAGTTTTAAAATTTTTAGTTTTCTGTCAATATGGCTGAGCACCATTCTACCAGGTTGTATGTTCTGTTTTAAGTAGGTATTCCTATAAAATGTTGACCCAAATTTGCTATAGGCTTTAGGACAGGCATCATCTTGAGGCAGCAACATACCAGCATGTTGCAGAGACCAATACTTTCCACCTTGCCCTGTGCCCTGAGTGCCCATCAGCTGCTAAGTTACACTGTCTAGCTTCTGGTGTACATCTCCTCAGGTTTAATTTTACCTGCAGGGAGTCTAGCTTGCATGCTCTGGGCCCTTTACATGACACAAGCAAAGTACTGCAAGGGAATAATGAGGAGGTTTATTTAAAAAAAATACTTCTGAGCTAAGCTAAAATAACAAAATCAATGCACCCAAAGCTACTCTGGCCATCAAAAGAAGGTACTGGGACATGCAGCTATCCAGTTTTCATCTTCTACCTGAATATGAGGTTGGTTTCAGATCATTCAGATGAGCTAATTCCACAAGCTCCCTGCATATAATCCTTGTGTTAGGGAAAGCCACAATTCATTATTTTAAATGAACAACAGTGTACAGCAGATTGAAGAAAACACTGAGTTTGGAATTCATGAATTTTATCCACAGAATAAACAAAAGAAATCCTTTAACTGCTTTCAAAAGTTACCTTCAGTAACTTGTTATAAAGCGAGGACATCCCTGAACTTAGGCCAATGGCCACACACAAGTCAGGCAGACACAACAGGAGCTGATATGTAATGTCAATTCACTAGATTGTACCAAGCTATTCATTTATTGTAAAATAATGTTAAATGAACTTTAACATGGTAGTGACTTTACAACCTATCATGTTAGAACACACCTTTATCCTAACAAGAATTTGGGAAAAAGAAAACGGAGAGTCCCTGCTCTGCCTATGGATATCCAAAAAGATCCACTCCTGCCTCAACACACCTCCCAGATCCCCCAAAACAGACCACAACACTTCACCAAGAGTAGGATTACTACATAGTGCAGACTGTAGGCCTTTTCATTGACCTATGGAAGTGTTTAGCAGCTTAACCAGTCAAATAATTTTATGCTAGACAAATAACTGCCTGATGCTGTGTAGGAGAAAAAAAAAAAAAAATCCCTCCTGTATTGTCATTATAAAAAAACAATGAAAATACTTAAAATCAGTAATATGTAACTTCTGTTATCAGCATGGTTTTTTTTTGCAGCTCACTCTTCTTAAAACAGAAGTAAAGAGAGCAAAATATTTCCACCAGTCTGCTGTGATGAGAACTGGTTTTCTGAAAAAGCATTCCTAAAATCTGCTGATTATCTTTGTGACAATTATAAACAATGGCCTCAATATGTTGCAGTCCCACAATAGTGGAGACCAACAGTAGTACCAGTAACTAATAATAGTAGCTATTTTGCCAGGTCAGCAGATTAGAATAATTTATTAATAGGTATATTGTATTGTATACAGTTTCATCACCCACAGATTTTAGGGAGAACTTGGTGAACTAAATTTTTTAAATTAAAAAAACATAAAAAAAAAAAAAAAAATTAAAGGCAAGGAGTAGTATTTGCTTACCATGAAATGAGGTTGTGTTAAAATACGCTTCAGCTCCTTTGCATCATTGTTTTCTGGGTAACACGAAATTTCTTCCAATACCTGCAAAACACATACGAAAGACGCTCACAATAACTGACCCTCACGCTGCTCAGTTCTCTGAAAGATTATAAAAAATATTTGTGACAGATAAGGGCATTTGAGACTGTCACCACAGTGACAGAGAACAAAACACCTAATTTCAATTTCCTTATTTTCTGAGACATTAAAGAAATGTGATGGAAACAGCTGCTCTTTTTTTTCAACTGATGGTATTACGTTAACAGCTAAACACAGAGACAGTAAAGTGCTAGCCTATAGGTCACATATATCACCCACCACCAACTGTGACTCTCATACATGATCTCAGCTTATTAAAACAATCACCTTAAAAGCGGAATTAAAAATAGTCATAAGAATGTTCTCTCCCCAAATTAAATGTTTAAAGACAAGAAGTGCATGCTATCCCACCCTCAAGCTCATGTTTTTTATAAAATCTGGGCAATGCTTCAGCTTACCACCCTTATCCAGCAGGGTGTAGAAGGAGGGAGTTAATAAGTTCTAACTCCTTTGTGTGCAAACTGATAATTTCACCTTGATGTTCAACATGTAACCTCCGCTCCCAGGATTAACTGCTGGGAAATATTCTACCAAACTTTGTGGTTTTCATCACTGTGACTTCAGTTATTTCACCATTTTGAAGTCTTTCTCTGTCCATTCCATTTTAATACCACTGTAAACATTTTTTTCTATGACATCACCCCCCCCCCCCTCAACTACATTTATTTCTACTGACAACTGATAACACAACTATTTCTTTTTTCTTAATCTGTTGCCAAAATCCTATTTGCCAGGTGGAAGAAAATCTGTAGTCTATTTATCTTTTGTAATAAAGGGCCAATTTTGCTGCACCTCTAGGTTTGCACTTCTTGGAATTATTCATGCTGCTCTTCTTTTTTTCCCAATTTAAAGAAGCTGATGCCTAGAAATGTATTTAATTTTTGTGTACAAGTCATATCAGACTTCTGCTGCAGAGATTTATACTGAAAGTAAAATATACTGCATTTACCTAATGAGTATTCCATTTTAATACTGACAGAGCTGCAGCAAAAGTTAAATGATGAAACTGAGTAATACATCTATATAATCCTTACAGATACAATGGAATTCTACAAGTTTATGTAACATGTTATGAAACTTAAGCAAGCAGTGGTAGAATTCCAGAATAATTCAGATTATGAGGCAGAATACATATCTTAATAAAAACAAAAACTAGTGCATGTTAAATACAATAAAACTTTCTAGGTAAAAATATATATATTCAAACTATTACCTCTTTGGCTCTCTGTACAGCATCACTTGGAGGATTCCTGATCTGTGGTGAAGATTTTGTGTTTATTTTGTCATAAAGCTGTTAAGAACAAGAAAATAAAAAATTGAAATCATATGCTACTTTATATAAAGTAATGATGAGTCCTAACAATATCCGGTTTATGTTACCATGATAAAGATGATACTTGACCTGCAAGTTCCATGGCTGTTTTGTATATAAAATGTAGCAGCCTAGGGTTTTGGCCTTTCATTTTTAAACATTTCCTGATTTGAACAGTGCCATCCACCCAGAGTTTGTACGATGACATGGGAAAGTTCAGGAGGTTAAGGGATTCTGCAAACCTCCCATGCTTTTGGAGCAGATTTACAAAAACTATGTACTCTTCAACCAGAAGTGGTCTATGAATCCTGAATAAATACATCATACATTCCACTATAAAATCAAATTAAACTGCATATTCTACTTCTCTCAATAAATCAACCATCAAACACTGTAAACAATATCTTAAGTAAAGCTCAAAGTATGGGAAAATACTCCTGAAGACAGAAAGTTACAAAAACCCAAGTCTTTGAAAGAGAGAAAAAGAAATTGTTAAAAAAAAAATATTCACAAATGAGTACTATTGTTCAAATAGAAACTTTTGGCTTACAATTCCTACAATATAAAGATGGTTACACCCGTAATCATTTTTGGTTAACCAATTTACAATCATTTTTCTTAGATGAGATATAAGACACATCTATTTTCAGGATATTAGAGACATTTCTTTCACAGAGAGGGTGGTGATATTCTGGGACAAGTTGCCTAGGGAAGCTGGAAAATCTCTCATCCTTAGAAACAATCAAAATTCAACTACTGAAGGCCTTGATTAATGTGACCGTACTAATCTACTCAGAATTCTACACATATCTTCAGAGGACAGTACTCAAATATGGAAAATAGTGGGTGGAAACACTCAAAATACACAGTTGGTATGAACCCCAGCATTTACAGTGCTCAACAAGGAGTTCTTGAATGCTCAATGTTAAGATGATCGAAAAGTGCAGCTTTCCTCGCAGACCTAACAGCCCCATTGGCTGGCAGATGACAGACCTTCAGTGCCTAAAATTGTCAACTATAGAAATGCCTCAGATAAATTGCAATGAATACAAAAGCAACTAACTCCTCCCTGTGGTCCAATGCAAATACTGAACGTAAAAAAATAAATAGAAAAAGAGTGAATGATGTCACTTCCCCCAAAAAACACTGCTCAGAGGACAGTTATACCTCTGTCTTGTGGAAAGAAAAGAGAAGTCAGGATAAATCAGTTTCTTTCACATACACAGCTTCACCTTCTGCTGCCAAAACACTGCTATACTCACTATACTCCGTAGTCTTGACCACCACTGAAGTTCTTAAAAGCAAAACTTCCTATTATCTGATAGTTTAAGAGAAAATTCAGTTTTATGCACAATTATTTGTATTTACCTTTTCCTAATTAAGTAAATAAAATCCACCAAAACTCCATCAACCCCAAATTACTAGGTTTCGTGTTTATACACCTGTTAAGAAAACACATCAACTTTCAGCTGTATACTAATTGAAGTGCAGGATGAGTTGCTGAAAATGCATGACAAGCAGCATGATTATTCAGTGTACTTTTCTAACTATGTACTTTTCTTTAATGTGTGACTTTTCTAACTCACACACAGCTTAACAGAAATGAAATTAGAGAAAAGTTAGCATGAAAATACATACATATGTCAATGTGAACATTGAACAATCCATGAACAATTCATCCAGTCCATGTTCACACCATGTTAGAATAGGATGCTCAAGATTGTACAAAAGGAAAGAAATTAACATTAACTCTTAAGCCACAGTAAAAATGAGGATGTACGATAAAGATAGGTATCTTTTCAGCTCTGATTATCTTACTGTCAGCACTCCATTTCTTCCAATTCTTCTGATACCAAAAATAACAGAAAACACAATGAAAAATCCCAAGAAAAAAACTGAAATTAGCACTCAGTCTGTTCTAACAACTTAAAAGAGGAAAAAGAGGCAAAGTTAACTCAAGTTGTACTCTTCCTCTTTACTATTTTGACACTTGGTGGGTATGCAGTACTGTTTTATAACACATATTGTATGGTGTGAAACAGAAATCAAAGAAAACAACTGTAAAATGCCACAGCAAATGAAACCTTAAGAATTCCCAGGATTTTGAATACTTGGCATCTCAGTCTCATTCCTCAATCTGAGTTTTCAGCACTCGCTACCCAGAAAATTATCAAAATTAAGAGTTTGCTCTAAAGTTTAACAATCACAACCAATACTATCACAAATCTTGATATGAAAACATAAGCTGACATTATAATTAACAGAATAAAACTGCTTCTTAAAAAGACAAGCTTTACTTTTAATTTTGCATGCTAAAAAACAAATGCTATGCATACCCACAACCAGTCAAGAAGTACTGTCACTATTAGTTTACCAGCTTTCTTCTCAGGAGTCAAGACATATGTCTTCCGTCTGCAAAGCAGGAGTCTGTTTCTTCTGATATGAAAATGTAGAGAGCGCAGAAGCCTAATCCACAATCAGTCAGGCAAGACAAAACAACAAATTCTTCTCTTCTGACTACTTTTTCAGATGTGCAGAGATTCCTTTTTAACCCTTTCCTGTAACAGATGTCAGAATACTGTCCAAACACAATCCCTGTGTAATGTTACACTCAGAAATGAGGTACTGGAAATTAAATTCCACTGTATGACTTAATTTTAGATGCAGTCAATGTTTGATCATACATCACTAAATATTTTATCTGTCCAGAATTTGGAAGTTGCTTTGATGTAAAGGAGAAACCTTTCTTAAAACATGACCTACAGAACTGTCAGAATATTAAAAAAAAACCACAAATTTTCAAGAGAAATACACATTTTGTGAGGAGCTGGTTATAACTCAAACAGACAGACAGTGGGCTGCCAACCTTAAATATTAAAACCCTGAACAGAAACATCTAAAAGCAATTATTAACACACATGTCCTTACATATTTGACTTTTCCTTTCTGAATGATAAAGCCATATGCCAGCTGGTGACATGAGAGGAATGTTTTTCATCATGTCTAGGTTTTTGTACCATCTAAGAACTTTCCAGTTGACAGTTTATTAACAAGCAGCCCTGCTGCCATTTGCTACCTTTCAGCGATGCCTGCAGTAGCACACCATTTATCCCAGAGGTTTAATGGGCCACAAGATGAAAGAAATCAGTGGCCTACTGAATGAAATCATGTTCACAAGCACTACTGTCAAATAAGTACTAAGATTTAAGAGCCAACTTGTTAGCAGATATATTACTTTATTATTTTCTCTTCCCGTTCTGTTTCGGCATTTCCTTTTCCATGCAAAATGTCATCAGCTTCCAATGGGAGTCTGCTCCCTTATGATTCCACATGCTTAAGGACATAACTCTGAAGGTAAAAAATCCAACTTGGAAACAAACTAAATAACAAGGTCACAGTTGGAAGGGCTTTAACTTTTGCTTGAAAGAAACTTTTTCCTTGTTTTGCACTATTAAGGACCATGCCTGAAGTTCATTATGACCATGATCTAATTATTCATTTCCGAGCACAGTTCTTCAGCAAAAGTTACACCCTGATCCCATTTAAAGGCCAAAGCACATTTAAGATTTCATGACTGCTAGAGCATTCCAGGCTACAGATCGATGGCTTTGAATTGTAGTATCTCTGTGATACACTTATTGCAGGATAAGAGTACAATCAAACTTTACATTTCAAGAACCTCAAGCAGTGAAATGCAGTGCAATGAAACAGTGACTAAAACTACTTGAACAGAAGGTTCCACGTAGTGGAATAGTGGCTAAGAAGGGTTCCTTGACACAGTATCCACAGAACAAGACAGTTTGAAGCAGTCCATCAACTCTGTACAGACAGACTGGTTTCTGCATATGTCATGTCACTATGACTGCAGCTTGCAATTTCAGGCACTCATTCTTCCACTAACCCTGACAGTGCTTACACTAACTGGAAATACTCAATTTCTTCCTACATATCCATGCAAAACAAATAATCTTTTACGTGACAACAATTCTTATAGTAGCAAAGAGAATACCGAATTTCACTTAATTTTTCATTGCTTATATGATAAAACTAAAATACATATTTGAAAAATTTCCTTTTTTTGAACTTTTATCTGCAAAATGTTGGCCAACTTCCATTTGTGTTGAAATTTACTGTTATCACATATTCATAATCTGCTACTTCTAGACAAAGTTACAGTTGCTGCTATGTCAAAAAATAACAAAAAAGGCAGATTTTCTCATGCCTTTGTCTATAACAATAGGTAAGAGAAAACAGTGGCATGTAAACTCAATCATCCCTACGCAATTCCAATTTCTATTCTAGGCCGCTTCTCTTTTTTTGGGGACCACTCCACATTTGGGCATCTTCAGTTGTTTTGAATCAAGACTTATCTTTTGAAGGGAAGAGAGAGATGTCTAATAATATCTGACTTGTATGTCCTATTTCTGTGAAAGGTGAAAGGGGATATACCTTCAGTATATATTAGTTATATGAAAAAAAGCAAAACCTCTAACAGAACTTACTCCTCTTTAACAGAAACTACCATGTAGGTTTTTTTTTTTTTTTCATTTATTATGCAAATTCAGAGGTAAAAGATTTAGGAACAAATTTTTTTTTATTCTTGTTGATTTGCTTAACATTACTGTATTTTTCTCCTTTTTTTAGTAGTGACACAGAAGTGCTGACAGTAATCAATTATCTCACCCTTCAAAACCACACGAGACATTATTTCCTTGTGCTTAATTTCAGGTGCCCCTAAAATCTGAAGCGCCTCCTATTCTCCACTGACTCCTTTAGTCCTTAGCTATCTCATTCATGCATAATCAATCTAGACTCCAGTATCTAACACCATTAGATTTCTGCACTTTATCCTGAAGATTAATTCACAGACAAAGTAAAGTAGGATTCCAGTCTAGTAATTTGTCTCAGACCTTAAGAAAACTTACATTAATGATCATCACAAAAACTCCATTGACTGTGAAAGCAGCAGTTCTCAAGAAATGACAGCAGTTTCTAAAAGGTATGCCAGACAGCACATGTGTATAGCTTGCCAATTGGATAGGTTGCAAAATTTGACATCATATCACGTAGGTAAGCATATGTTTTATTGAATTGGAAAATGTGTTAAGCAAAGCCAGGGGTTGAATTATCTTAAACACATGCAGCACTTTGAAACCATACTGGCAAAAAACCCCAACCAAATGAACAAATAAATAAATAAATAAATAAACAAACAACAAACCCACTATCACCTTTAGATTTAACTACACCAAAGATTGAAAGAAATAAACTTTATGTGAGGCAAAGTAACTGCTTTCACTTAGTATAAACAGAACAAGCACAGCAATGTGAAAATCAACACAATGAAATTCTCTAGCCCCAAGAAAAAGAAAACACCAAACACTTAATTCTGGGACATACCCATGGCAGTGGTGTGAAAGACATGAGTGGTTATTACATAGTTTAAAAAAGTATCAAATGATACCCTCCTACATTATTATTTCTGTGAACATTATTCTTTCAAGTGGATGTAAAACAATGCAAAAAATCTGAGTGGAGAGCAATAAAGCCATGAAAATTTAGAAAACATGATTATGAGAACATACTCAATGAATTATGTCTTATCTAACAGAAAGTACTGAAGGAGTGCAAAACAATCAAAACATGCTACCAGTTTTCCAATCAAGGAAATGTCAGTGATCAGTTCTTCAATTTCACTGATAACAAAACAAGAAAAAAATTTCATAGACATTTTTTTTTTTTGTTGCATCAGATATTTAAATTGATGCTCATTTTAAGAACAAAGAAGGCAAAACACATCTTAAAGATGATACCAAGCAGCTAAAAAAAGTAAACATAAACACTGATGAAAACCAATCCCTCATCACAGAACGGGCTATAAAAAAACACTTTGATAGTCTCTACAGAATAACCTTTCTTACCCCCATATTCCAAAATGGGCTAGCAATCTATAGCATGAAGTATAGATACAGGTAAGCCTAAATGGGTGACACTGAGCGTACTTTGCAGCAGGAGGTCTCAGTGTTGAGGCTGCAGCCATTTTTGTTTCTCCCTACCCATGTAAGTCTTTTGTAATGACATACTGAAAATAAAAATATGATGCAGTGAGGTCATTCATACTGATAACAGTCAATGTGTACCAGCCAACTACTTGAATGACTGGAAGCGGGATGCAGGGAGGCCTGACAGACTTCAAAGGCAGAAGCATATTTTACTGGGATGTTACTGTATTGCCCTTGGGTATCTTAGACTTATTGTAGACGAAGCGCAGACTGAAATACAAGTCTGAGGAAAACTTGTAGCACCAACAAACTGGAGGTGCTACCAAACATTTGCAGACCATATCCTAGATGCTGTAGCATTTATTTATTTTTGACAGTTGTCAAAGTAAGCCCCAAGCTCTCAGAGAAGTAAGATTATCTGGGAATACTAAGTTTTATCAGAGGAAAAAAAAAAAAAAAGGTAGCCCTTATGCTTAAAAATTGAAACTAATCTGAACCACACCCAACAAAAAAAAGAATTAAAGAGAATTTGCAAAGTCAAATATGACAGTGATCCTCTGTATCTTAAAACAGTATCAGTGATGTTAACTAAAAATTCCACAAGCGTGAGGAATGTCCTTTAGTGTTCTTTGACAGATGTGGGCCTAACACCATAAAATCACACTGTAATCACAGAATTTTTTAGATTCTGTATACTAGAAAAGATCTGCAAGTGAATGCTTTTGGAATAAGACAACGATGGTTGCACAGACACAATGACACACTCAACACTGAGCACAGAATATTAGGGCAAGAGGAATGGGCTAAAAAGTGCTATCCTCATTCTACATATGTATTTTTTAAGCTGCATTTCTCTTGGTGATTCACCATATCAGTACTATGCCTATAAATATTCAGAAGTGACAGAACTTTAGTTTGAAAAAGACAGGTTAAGTGTAACACAACTGTTGCAGTGCCATGCAATCCAACCCAGAATTTTGCAGTTGTAAAGTGATGTTTACACACATTTCTCGAATAAAATAAAATAACAAAAAAATCATAATCAACATAAATGTTCATTTTAGCTCTTACTTGCATTGGTCTTGTGTTTAAGAGACCTCATCACACATCAATGTTATATATATTAACAAAGTATAGAACAAAAATGGTTTCTGCTCTGGAGACTACCTATAAGACAAATTATCTCTATAAACCTGTAAGACAGAGAAACAAGAAGAGCAAGAAAACAATGAGATGATGCTGACTAGCAGAATGATCTACAACATACCCTGGGAACACAGAAAGTAAAATTCAAATATATGAAGGAAGTTGAAAATTGAAGATATTTTAGAGAACAAAACAATGCAGAAGACATTCTAGAATTGTCTCTGCTTCTAGTACTCTTTCAAATACGGCCTTTGGGACAATTTACCTTTTAGAGAAAAAATACACTGTACTGGTGATGAGGATTCAGTCCACTTGCTGAGAGAATTCTTCCAACAGTTCTCTCTAAGGCTTGGTTGCTGTTCCTGCTATTCTACTTGGGAAATGAGTTTCCCCTGCAGTGTGGGAGACAGTCCCTCCCACTCCCTCCGGCTGAGCATGCTGCCTCTGCTGGTCTGGGATAAAAGCCAGATCTGGTTCCCCAAATAGCAAGGTGTTCTCCTGCCAACAGTTTCTTTCTTTCTTTTTTTTTTTTAATCAAATATTTTCCATTTGCTTTTGTCTAACAAACATATCAATTATAATATAATTAAAAATAGGAAATCAAGGTGATTAAAGAATGAGAAAGGTTTATTTCCCATAAGCATAGAGGGAGTTTGGCAAGATAGCTAGCACAAATACACTTTCTGATTTACATTTGGGACAGAAATGCATTCATATTTCACTAAAACATGTTCCACTTATTAGTTTTAGCATTATCAGTATTCAGGAGAGTAAGTACAAATCATGTTCCAAAACACTTGAACCACATTGTGTGCTTCACATAGAAAGCCATACTTAAATGAAAACACAGAAAAATGAGCCAATAAATGAAAATATTGAAGCATTCTAGCCTCAGCTAGAAAATAAATATAAATAAAAAAATAAATAAAAATGCCTTTTGCTTTGCTTTTATGAAGTGTATAGCAGAATTTTCAAATTAACACACTTTGCTCAGAAAATAGCAAAGGAGGGACAAATACATGCAGAGTTTCAAACATTTTCAAATAGAGAACTGGAGTGTCAATCACGGTGGGGCACTTTAATACACTTTAATAAGAGACATTCAAACATCCTCATCCTGCCAACATCCAACATTGAGAGGGTAAACAGAACAAAACAAAATAAACACAGTTGGAAGTTTAAGCCAACGATGTAAGAGGCTAAACTGAGAACCCAACAGCATTCTTTTTAGCAGAAGCAAAAGTATGTTTCCTTAAAAGTCTGGACTCCAGGACTGAATCTGTTCAGATGACTGAGTTCAAAAGAAATACTAAGGGAATTCTGAAATGTGCATGTACGCATGTTTCTTTGATACATTACCATTAGCAGCACACAAAAAACAGACACAAAAAACAGACACAGTTAAGTTATTTAACTGTGAATAAAAATTCCTCTCTAAGGGGAAGAAGTGGCTACACATAAGTGTATGTTTCATATAACTACTCCAAAAATCAGCAGTTTCATTACATCTAAGTAAAGTTTTGTGTGTGTGATATATCACACCTTCAGGAGGTAAAATAAAATTTCTTCAAAACTCATCATGCTTTCATCACAGATACATTTACAGAAATAACACTTACCTTAAATATTCCATCTATGAAAATAATGCAACTTCTTAAATTATCAGCCAAACTATACCAGCCTAGAGCACTATCTGAATGAGGACAGAGAGGCAGAGACAAAGCTAGCAGCACAGAGAGGCCCCAGTCACACAAAAGCTGATATTGTTCACCCGCTGAGCAAAAATCTCACTTGTAAATTGAACGACATCTGCATTCAGAATCACCCACAGAAACTGTCCCTGGAGAGGTGACCAATCTACTTGACTCAACAGCAGAAAGACAGCAGCCTCTAGTTTTGCTTTTTAGCAAATTTGGCTTCCTTTGATGTATTAATAGATAGAAAACACAGTTTGTTAAGATCTTCCCCCTTGAAGCCCAGTACACTTTTCAAAACAAATGATCATTAATAATTTTTTTTGTCACGACACAGAAAATACCCAAGCACAAAAGCCTCCAAAATCAGTAATCTCCTCACATTCATTTCTAACTTCGCTGACAAAAGACAGCAAGGTGTCCTCGGATCTTATACATGAAAGTCAATTACAAAAACTTAAATAATTTTGTATGTTTTAAAAAATCTGTCAGTGATAATAAAAGGCTGTTCCCAGTGATAATAAAAGGCTGTTCCACGACTCCAATTTAACTTTTCTTCATAAAGTTATTTATATCCTTCACTTAATTATGTTCTCTATGAGCTAAATTGGAAACCAAAATGAAAAAAATCGATAGTTTTATATGGTCCTAAAACCAGAAATTTCTAAGTTCCCAACAAGGACTGTCATACAGCATTCACCACAATTACGATCATCAGATTTCTGAAAGAAGTGTGAAAAAATACCTGTCCAATCCAAAGCTACTCTTTTACTTTATAAGAAATAACATCTGTTGAGCTATTATACGTATATATCCTAATAAATACACTGATTTCTAGAAGGCCTCTTTTTTTTACTCTCCCTTGTGAAGAAAATTAAGATTTTAATAATGAACTGTTTAACTTTTGTACAGTAAAAAAAAAAACAAAAAACAAACAGACCCAAAAATATTCTACTCAGAATTATGTAAAAATCATGTGATGGAAATATTTAATAAGATCACATGAGGATATGCGGGTATATTGAAGGACTGGGCCCAGAGTGAACATATATTACTTTGTAAGCAAATGTCACCTTTTCCTCCTTTGTTTTGAACTGCTTTGGGACCCAAGTTGAATGAGTCTTATGTCAATTAATCAAAGTAGATAAAAATTAATCGATTAAAAACAATCAATGGGATGATAAGGATCCCCTTTTCTATGGCTTTCAGTCCTGCTTTCTACAACTTTCAGAAATGCACCTAAATTAATGAACCACTGGCATCATCTACTTTGTGGTTTATTATCCAGAAAAAACCAAACAAACTTACGCTCTTAAGATTATTATTATTATTATTCCCAGGGAAAAAAAAAAAAAAAAAAGAGTTAGTTGAGCAGCAAAAGAAGGTATTTCAGCTGAAGGAACGATCTATCATCATGCGCCTAATCTAAAAATAAGAATAACTCTTGAGAAAGAGTAAGAACATGAAAACAAATCTAACCGCGGTAAAAGGCCAAGAAAGAGGAACAGCAGTTTTTAATGCAAAGTGACAGCCATTCCTACATAGTGGAATATAATGCTTCACAGGTGACTTGTTCTGGTGGCCTTGTTAACCTCAGATATTTTGAAAGGAATAAACCGTTTCCCAAGCAGAACTTCATTCAGATACAACTGATGAGTTTTTCAGAGTTCAGAGAAAAACTGGCCTAGCATTAACAGATAAGGAGAAGTCAAAGCTCCCTCTAGTTACTGAAACATAACCTTCTCTTTCAAATAATAGTCTGTATCTTGCTTCAGTCTTTCACATGCAACTGCTACTGTAAACAGAAAAAAGCAAAACCATCACAGAAGCCTGAGTTAATGCCTGTAAGACCTATCACTCAGCAGAATACTTCCACTAAGGCCATGTGGTTTAGAAAAACCCAAGACATTATATGATGACATAATAATCATAGAATCAGTTAGAATGGTTTGGGTTCAAAGGGACCTTGAAAATAATCTAATTCCAAACAGGGACACTTGGACTGTCCAAGCAGGGACACCTTCTACTAGATCAGATTGCCCAGGGCCCCATCCAACCTAGTGTTGAACAACTCCAGGGCGTTCACAGCTTCTCTGGACAACCTGTTCCAATGTTACATCCTTACAGTGAAGAATTTCTTTATTATATCTAATCTAAACCAATCCTATTTTAGTTTAAAACCATTACTCTTTTTCTGATAGGTACACTCCCCAACAGAGTCCCACTCCATCTTTCTTACAGGTCCTCTTCAGATAGTCAAAAGCTACTATAAGGCCTCCCCAGAAACCTTCTGAATCAACTAATCTCTCTCAGTCTTCACAGGAGAAGTGCTCGAGCCCTCTGATCATCCTCGTGGCCCTCCTCTAGACTCTCTCCAAAGAGTCTCATGCCCTCCTTATGTTGGGGACCCCAAAGCCGTATGCAGTACTCCAGCTGGGGTCTCACAAGGGTGGAGTAGAGGGGGAGAATCACCTCTCTTGTTCTGCTGGCCATGCTTCTTCTGATGCAGCCCATGATATGGGTGGCTTTCTGGGCTGCAAGTGCACATTACCAGGTCATGCTGAGATTCTCATCAACCAGCACCCTTCAGATCTTCTCAGGACTGCTCTCAATCCTTTATTCATTCACCTTGCATTTGTGCTTGAGATTGCCCCATCTTGGGTGCAGAACCTTGCACTTGGTTTTGCTGAACTTCATGAGGTTCACATAATGGTTAAAAAATATGTGAAACCTTCCTGCATGAGTGACACAAGTGTTTAGGTTCTTAATATTACCCTCATGTTATTCTCCTTCTGTCCGGATTTTTGCTTTTTCTTGTTAATATTAACTAATCAACTTCCTGTACTGCAACATGAAATATAAAAAAAGTAACAATTTAAGCTTCAGGAACACAAGCTAAATGAACTCACGCTGGGATAAAAACTTTCACATTTTAATGCAAATTGTAAGACAAACTGTTGGAGACATAATTCAGAAAAGTCACGAGCTCCTAATCCCTTATTCCCGCATGCTTCGTACATTTTTAACCAGTTTTTTAATATAAAATGTATAAACAGTTATCAAGAGCAAAGATTAGACTGTGGATTCTTGTGCCACAGCAATGCCCTCATCACTTAAGAACTAGCCATCTGTAGTTCCACGAGTCTTATAGGAGCAGCTGTGTTTTGGGAAAGCTTTATCAGAAGTCTTATGTTCTCATACAAACCCGTTCGTGCAGGTTGGGTACTGTTCCAGATGGAAGCATGTGCTGATTTTTATCCTTTAAATTTTAAGGATGCTCTGAGTACAGATGGTCCAACAATCACCAACCACTAAACAATTCGTAACAAGTATACAAATCACCTACTACATTCAAAGTGTTTGGATACCAGAAGAAACAAGGCAGCATTTATATTTGGATCATAGCCCTGCAAAGTCGTTTATTGGAACTAAAGCATTCAACAGTTTTTCAGAAACCCTTAACAGTTTCTACTACCATGACCATCTACCTGCCTATTACAATAGCTGGAATGACTTTTATTTTTGCGTCTCTCATGTAGTAAAAATCAATTTATGATATTCACTGAGGCTTCTAGGCTGCGATAGTAACATAGTGATATAGTGACATAGTAACAAAACAGTCATCATCTACATTGTTATATGAACATTTTGTGTTGATTGAGGAATGTGTTTTGAATGGATCCTCTGAGTATGCCAACCCACCATTCTTCAACTTTTGCAACAGTGTTAGTAGAGCATATTTACTTCCAAATGACTAAAATAGGAAGTGCTGCCCACCCAGCAGCAGGTGCTGTCCAAAGAACTGCAGTACAACCAGTTTAGAAGGAAAGCCCTCCAAGCACACAGAATTGTTGACATTGGGTCCTCAGTAAAATTTTTTGTTCTACAGTTTTGCTAATTTTGTGCTGCAGTACTTGCTTATGTACACATAGCCTAGGCCTCTATGGATTTGTTTCCTTCATCTCAGTGTTTTCTCAGTGTAACGTGTAGGTTGCTTTAGAAAATGTTTAGCTTTGTCTGAAAACAAGTCCTTCAACGTAAGTCTTTAACATAAAATGTTCATATAAATATGCACGATATATTCTGGAATTGAATCTGGGTAAGTTTTTTCAGCTGCTTTTTGACCTTTATTTTAGATCTGTGTAGACACAGAAGCCAATGAAAACTTGGTAAGTTTCTGAATTTGTCCTTCCAAGAAGGTCTTGGAACTGAATGTGAGGGATGAACTATAACCTTGCAGTGATGCTGAAGGTCCCTGTTGCAGTCAATAGTTGAAGTTGAGGAAACAGTTCTACCTCAAAATTGTCTGTTTTCACAAATTCACACATTTTCAGAGGTAGTACAATATGCTCACTTGTTAGGTCTGCTTGGTTAAAAACTATTAAGAAATATAAGTTGGATTTTTGCATGTGACAACAAACAAAATATCCAGTGAACAACAGATACAGAAACTGCTTATCCAGGAAAACTTACATCTAGTAGCGTGTGAAGATGTTGATCCTGGAAAACACTGTGAAGAAAATCTAAGTCTTTTTCACTGCAATCTGTAAGTGCATGAATTTCCTCCAGGCTGTCCAGCACCTGTGAGACTGCTCCTATGGGGCAATAAACAGGAGGAACAAAAAATCAGTAGAGCAAAGACTCACAGTAAACTGAAGTTCTGAAAAGGAAACTCACTCAATCTGACAGAAACCCAAAAAAGTCACAGTTTTACAGGAAAACACACTGAATAAACTTCAGTATAACAACAGTACCCACTCATAGTGCAATTATTCTTAAGAATTGGTTTAACTGAAGAGAGGTTAAAACCTTCTTTTATTAAGCTTTGCTTGGTTCTATTTAGGGTGGCTTCCAACAATGTCTTATGAAGTCACTTGGATTATCTGCTCAACTGCAGGTCTAATCATTCTTACCCCAGCCTTTCCCTTCTTCAGACTATTGGCCCAACTCAAATACGTATTCCAAACTGGTAGAAATTTCAGAAAAGAAAACCATAACAATGCTTTCACAAATTTGTTTTAAAATCAGCATCTGCATATAGGAAGGAAAGAAGACCTTACTGCTGTGTCCTCTGGAGTAGAAAAAAAAAGGCTATAATGTTAGCTCAGTTTTTTGTTTAGTTTGTTCTGTTTGTCTCAGTACCTCAGACCCAGATAAAACAATTGCTATATTCTGAGACCAGTGGATTGTTTTGAGTCATAGGAAAGTGGGATGATTTTTAATGGGTAAGGGTGAAAGGAGAAATGAGGTATACAGGGACATAACAGAGAACCAAGAAGCATTACGGAAGGTGAAAATCCGTGAGGAAAATTGAAGTCATAGTTGGGAAGGATTAAGAAACACAACATAAATCCACAGAAAAACAGTCCATATTGGTTCTTTGTGGAATACCTTGATTTAAAACATCAGGAATCAATTGTGGCTGCCACTTGTGTGCACTACTAATGCTAATCCTGGCTTGTCTAAACACCTACAGCTCATGTCTTCAGATTTTCCACAGTGGTATGAGCAACAGGAAAGATGGTATCTTATTTAGTGCTAGCCTGCAAAAATGACAGTGTCTAACAGTAAACTGCCGAATGCTTTGTAAAAAAAAAATCCTTAACTCTGGATACAAAATTCTACATACTCTGTATCTCAGCAATT
The DNA here is from genome assembly GCA_030625065.1 of Alectoris magna. NCBI lineage: Eukaryota > Metazoa > Chordata > Aves > Galliformes > Phasianidae > Alectoris > Alectoris magna. Next base: position 84,582,345 of record CM060560.1, read on the forward strand.
TCTTATTAATGTATTTGTTTTGTTTACTTACTTATTTGCCAGTGTCCTGTTGCCAAGAGAGTCAGATAATAAATAAAATCCTAAAAAAAATGCTGTATTTCTTGAAATTCCACCTTCTACTACATGAACACTTCTTTCCAGCCTTCCTTACCTTAGGCCCTTTTGTAACTTCATTTTCAGAATTTTTCAGCTTTAATAAAAGCAAAAAAACAACTTTCTCCAAAACACACACAGAGTCAAATTGAATTCAGTTATTTCTCTGAAAACTGTGAAATCTCGAATAAAGTTAACGAAATACACAAATGCAACTATGCAAGCTCTGTGACCTGAGTGCTCAGAAGGATGAGCAAATTACAGATCTTGAAAAATCTTGAAAATATTCCATTTACTAAAAAAATTTAACCTAAGATTCTCCTCTCAGTTACTGAACAGCAAGGTTAAGAACTACAGTATTCCACTCAATTACAAGTCATGGGACATGAGCAATAAGACTAAGTTCTCTGTCATGAAATGTGTCTCACTACTTATTTGCAGCTGATTTATCAATGCAAGTTATGTTCCTCTAAAAAAGCGGTGGCTTCATCACAAGGAATAAGGCATTGTAGCTGATGCATACTGGATCTGGTGCACTAAGGAGGAAGAAAAGGCTGCAAGTTGTACCAGAAGAGGTTTAGATTAGACATAAGAAAAACTTTTTCTCTCAGAGAGTGGTCAGGCACTGGAATGGCCTGCCCAGGGAGGTGGTGGAGTCGCCGTCCCTGGCAGTGTGGAAGAGGTATCTGGATGAGGAGCTATGAGAGATGGTTTAGTGGTTTGTGGTAGCAACGGTAATGGGAGGATGGCTGGACTAGATGATCTTGTAGGTCCTTTCCAACCTTGTGATTCTAGGATTCTATGAAAAATCTGCTCCATCTTTGACAGTGAAAAATCATGTTCACCTGAAAGGAATCTTCCTTATTCTTCTGTCTGTACCACACTTTGTACGCTAGGAGATACAGCAGGAAACCTGAGGGAATACAAGGAGGACCTGATGCCGGTAAGAGCAAAGAGATATTCACAACTAAGCCTCAGTGATATGGAAGAAACTTATTACCTAAGGACAAAATGAGATTGTGCTTAGTTCTTGTTAACTTTTTCAATATATCCATTAAAGATGGACTTAAGAGATTCTCAAGCCTAAAGGAAAGTGCTTGACTTTCTAGGATGTGATTAGCAGAAAGCAACTTATAAACATTTATTTTTATTTCTATTCTTTCCAAGCTCAGATTTTAAATTGACTATTTTCTAGCAAAATTTTGCTTTTCAGGCTCAAAGCCCTTTCCATCTATTTGGAGTGTCTACTTTAAGGAAAACTTGAGAGAAGGTACAATTCAAATGCTCAGATATTTCAGAGTCTCATAATACTTCCCGAAAGTGCTCATAATCACAAGAACTGGAGCCAAAACCAGAACCAATGAGAAGTATGCTAGAAGCTGTCTTTTTTCACTTGCAAATGACCGAATTTTCTGGACCATCGTATTGTTTATTTGACAGTATTATTTAACCTAGAATGTGATATTATGGAATCACATTCCACAAGTGTGGCCTTTCAGAAAGAAATAAAAGTTACTTTTTAATATTGCATCTGAAAAGCCTTCTGAATATCTGGAAATTCCAGAACACTAAACATTGAGCTCTTGTTTTTTCCTGCCCACTGATTGCATTGACTAGATGGCTGTAGTAGAAAGTTTCCAAGAATATCCTTAACAAATTTGATGTCAAGTTCTGATAGTGACTTTGCTAATCTCTCAAAATCACAGTTTTAGTAGGTTTTTTTGTTATTGTTTTGTTTCCTATAATCTTGTGGTTTACCTACTACCGTATCTTTCAACATCGTCACACATTTACAAATCACAGTATGCATTTGCCTGAGAAAATGGCATAGCAGCAATGGACTGACAGCGTATTATTGTTTAAAATAGTGACAGAATATTTCTACAGGCACTTCTCTGAACATCTAGCTCTGTTATAAACACTTAGCTAATGGCCTAACAATACCATTCAAAAGAATATTAAATTCAGGTAAAAGATACTAAATAAAATAAAATTCATCAATTTTTGTGCAACATTCATCCCGAAAAAGATTCAGATACTACTGTATTTAAGTTACTTTCTAGCATTTGGGAAAAAGCAATTAATAAAGTGTAAATGCACACAAAACAAAACAAAACAACACCCCAACCTGTAAATGCACTTGATATTCATGATTATAGTTTATATCCTCTAGAATTAGCATTTCATCTCTTTTCATAATGAAAATGCAGCTATTTTAGCTACAGCATAGAGAATGAAAGACACTTGAGTTGTTACACATTTATACAATCTAAAGCTTAGATTTCAAATGATCTGTACCAGTTACAGACTCTAAATGTTAAAAATAATAAAAAAATATAAATATTAGGAAACCAAGAAAAAAAAAGAAATTAATCGACTTCCTTTTAAAGACTCTGTAAAGTAAACTTGGCTATGAAGTGCTGATTACTGCCACTGAACTTGCCCATGCTCATTAGGTGAGAAGAGCCTAATCCTGCACATCAAGTTACTATAAAGATATAGACACAAAAGATTGCGCAGGAAAGTTTGTAAGGAACAGTGACAAAAGTAGAAAATTCTTCTCTTACTGGTGCAGAAACAAAGCCTGCACCAATTGTGTTTCTGTGAGAAGACTGTGTTGTGAAATCTACTGTAACTGGACATGTGCTTTCAGCGTGCACAAGAGATGGTATCTTGGGCCATGCATACAACTTCACTTCTTCTGTACTTACATAAGACTACATAAGAAAGTACAGCTGAGACTATTCACAGTTCCCTCTGTGTTGACGCCTACAAAAGGCTGAAAACGATGGGTTCTCACATTAAGGACAAACAAAGAAACAATACAGCCAGAATGCTTAAAATAGACTTCTGCAGTCATTAGTAGTACGCTAACCTTTTTTTAGTTAATAGAATGACTTCCTAAGGATAATACTAAATTGCTCAAAAGAAGACAGGAGTTTAGATTGAGTACTTTTCTGCACATTGAGGCAGTTCTAGTATTTGTCAGACCTATCTGCTGTATAAGACAATAACTTGGATCATTTTTTTTTTGTCCAGTGTGTGCTCAAAGTCATCACAGGTATTTCCCTAATTTATGGAGGTAATCATTCAGATACAAATCTGTCTTAAACTGAATTCTGTCTGCAGAGTTGTAGTTCTCAGGCAGAGCTGGTCATCAATGGAGGCTAGATCATCATGGTTCATCAAGTTACAAGTAAAAGAGGCTTTAGTAAAATAGGATGCTGTTACTGCATCCTTAGTTCTAGCTATTCTAGCGTGGAACAGGTGATTTTGCTAGAGGAACTATCTTTAGAGATAGAAAGCAGTTCCTTAATCCTTCCCTTGACCATTAAAAAAAAAAAAAAATCGCGAAAATACTAATCTAAGAAACAGATTCCATATTCTGCAATAGAAATATGTCTCCACCACCAAACAGCCCCGAAAGTTTGTTCTTCTGAGGCCCAGAAGACATGGTGGGTAGAAATGACTTCCTGTCTCATGCAACAGGCAGCACAATTACAAGCTTCTTTTTATGTGGCCCTGATTCTCTGACTAAAAGATTGTTTAGATAAAAAGACTTAGATCTTGCTGAAAAACAGACAGGAAAAAGAGAAATCTTGTTTTTATTTAATACTGATGATTAGATGTTTATTTAAATCTTGCTCAGTCATAAACCCTCCTCTGAGCAATGTAAACTTGTGAAAGGAAGCCTGACCTTCTCTAAATACAGAACTATACAATTGTGACCTTCTTCCAAGCCTTCTGCAATTAGTGTTCCAGAAAATGACTCTGCAGAAGATGTTGTAATAACCATTATAATAATAGTACACTTTTATTAAAGTCACATTGGCAAGATTCAACCCCCTTGGATCTGTAGACTGTATAGTACTATTTTAAGTTCCCCACATCAACTACTCATTTTAATTCAGTTCATTCTCTTTCTTTATTTGGAACAGTTTTTCAACTACTTTATATGTTATATATAGGTAAATACACTTTGGAGATTTTACAGTGGCTTTTAAATGACTACCAATGATTAGGTGTTATCAGTAGTTTCACTATATATCATGATTCTGTCCTTAAGCCATTTAATTAAGCCACAGTCAACATGAGCAACTTTCTCCTATTTCATCTCTTGGCTGCCTTCTTGTGTGCAGTCAGTGGAAATGAAATTAAAGAACAATCCTGGCTCTCTAAGCACACACATTTTAGAAAGCACTTTGCTTATGAAGAACTCTGAGACTAGCACATCCAGTAAAGACAACAAAAAATGTTAGAAACTCTTAGGTTTCAGGAAGACTAAATGAAGACACAAGATACTATCTCATCAAAAAAGAATATAATCTTTGGGTATTATTATCAAGTGCAGTTATTTTCAGAAAAAAAAAAAGATCTTGTAAATATCATGAGATTCTGACAGAGCTCATCTGATGAAGTGATGTCATGCTTACAAACTGCAGTGTGAGATTCAAGCTTCATGTATTAAAAAAAAAATTAACATGACAAGTCATTCAAAGATTCTTTCCTCCTGCACTAAGACTCCAGTGAGACTTACTACCTATTTAGTGATGATAGCACAAATCTGTGCCTCCATTAGCTTTGTTCTGTTGGCATCTGATTAGAATAAACTACAAGCACAAGGCATAAATGTTTAACATAGTAGGTAATTAAGGAAAACATCAAAATGTTGCAGAAATGATGGCATGTCTTTCTGCTGAGATTTTCAAATCATGCTGAGGCACACATGGAAGGTTGTCTATTTCAGCAATATGCGAATGCTTATGCTCAATAGCAGCATAATTATAAAATTCTATACCCATGCTATATATAAAAAGCCACATTTGTCTCAGTAGCATTGGACAGAATCTAATAGTGTACAAGAAAGAACCCCTCTATTTCCTATAAAGGAAATGATAAACATATCCGGTTTTCATTAAAGGCAAGAAAAGAATATTTTACAAATGACAGGACCTATCCACTACTTGTGCAGACGTTACTCTTTAGGTTAATGGAAAGCCAACTGAGGATAAAATGCTCTTCATTATTTTAAACCACATCTGCATGAATCACTGCAGCTCAGACGACTAACTTCGCATAGTTAAGTTGCTGCTCTTTGCTGCTCACTCATTCCAGAGCAACCATCTCTGTAAGGACAGAAGACAGCTGAAGCATGCATATATATACATATGCCTATTACGGTTCAAAATAAGGTAGGAGATGCATGTTTCACATATATATGCAACAGTTTAATGAAATCTGAAGGCAGACAAGGACTCCTCTAATTTCAGCTATCTAGTATTCAGTGACTTCTTGCTTCCTGTACTGAAACCAAAGAGCCATGTTTAGGTACCCTCTACATTTATAAATACACTCCTACATGCACACAATTCTACGAATGTTACTGGGAAGCATTTAAGAGAGTAATGATTTATGTATGTATGGACATATACATTTAATATATACATAAAAATCAGGAAAAGTAAAGGGAGAGAACTAGAAAGAGGCTATATGGAGACTATAACGAAACCACAGGAAAAAAAAAACAGTTGGCATGATGGAAGAATACAGTTAAGAAAGTGGGATTATTAAAAAAAAGGGGGGGGGGAATAATATCTCAGGAATATACAGAAGGAAAGAAAGGCAAGTAAACTTTGGAGAAAATGGAAAGAAATAGACCCTTGTTTTATTCTGCTCACGCAGGGGCACTATAAGTTCATGTATCTCTGGCTTTCTTCTCCTTCCGTAATTGGGATCTTTACACAAAGGTTGCCAATCCCTTCTCCCAGCTTCTCTCTCCCAAAAACTAGCCACAAGCGTGAGGGATAACAGCCTAGGGTCAGAACAGACCCTTACCTCACAAACTGCATGCTTACACGCAACTAAACAAAGAGCTACTTTAACAAATGAGTGCCCTTCACTACTACTTCTTTAGGTACTTTCTTCCTCATCACAAAAATGTATAGAAAACGCTCTTCTGACCAGTAAGAGGGCAGCACTGCCTTTTATTCATTAGATTTACTGAAGGTAGCACATTTCAAAACCAAATCATTGGCTGAGGCTTCATACAACAGCTTCTTTCTTAGTACAACTATATACAAATAACAGTTTCAGAAATTTAATATAAAAATATACTGAGCTCTCATTCATACATTATTGGATGGGGATTCTGAGAGAGGGCAGTAGGAGGTACGGGAACAAGCTCCACAATCTCTAAGATCAAAAGAATCAAATAAACAACAACCCCTGACTTTCATCACAGATGGAGACACAGACATGTGCCTTGCTGCCCTGACCTAGGATGGTAGAACTGTTAGTCTATGAACCTTAATACGGTGCAGGAAAACACTGTTATAGATTATCTTTTCAGATGGTGCATTTGTTAGTTTTGAAATGTTTGTGGTTTGTATAAAAGGTTTAACATTTTGCACTTGTTCTTCTGTCTAGCACATTCTGCAAGTTTAGAATTGCTTGTGCTTTCAGTCTGCACAAAGCGTGCGGCTAACTTGCAGCAGAACATCCGCCCTACATCTCAGTGATATTTCTTCATTAAGGAGACACAGATTGTATAGATATTTAAATCAACTGTATATGTATACATATACAATGCATATGCATGTATCACATACCACTGTCAACACAGAATGATCAAGAAAGTTCATGCAAAGGTACAGCAAGAAAATAATATGGAACTAATGCTACATTGTATGTTTAGTGTTCAGGAGAAAAAAGTCGTTAGTCCATGACAACATTGACTTGGGAATTAAAATGCAAAACCAAACAACTTTATTTTGTATTAATTCAATGAAAATTTAACTTTATTTCAATCGTCTTGCAAATATCAAGAACAATTAGACAAAAATCCCAGTTAATTTTAATACTGCCTCTAACCTACAGCACTCAGAATTCCCTGGAAAATGATATCATTTCAGGTTAATTACATTTTGAAAGTTATAGATAGATATAAGCACAACATACAGGCTATTTTTCTTGAGCAGGCAGTATTAAAACCGAAAGTAGTAGCAGAGAAAAAAAGCTGACTTTTAAACATGCAAAGACACGCACTACAGCTGAATGCTATGCTTTAAAGGAAAACAAAGGGATACCTACTTTCTGCTGCTAGAAGTCCTAGTAGGAAGGCAGCATTTGGACAAACAACAAACAGTATGAAGATTTCAGAACAAGCAATTTATAAAGCTGCAGCCTAGCATACTACTTTAGCCACAAAACAGTATGAATGAACTGTCAATACCTCCCCCACCTCCTTTTAAAAATTTTTAATAATATGGTTTAATTTTTAATTTAATTTTTAATAATATGTGTGGAGCAAGTGGGACTTGTAGAGTGGGATAGGAGGAAAACAAGCACTTGGCATTGGAAGAGTAGCACATATATGCAGTGTTAAGCAACTGTAATAGCAGATTTTTTTTTTCCAACACTGTTACACTATTTTAAAAAAACTCCCAGACAAAAATGATTTAAAGTAAGAGGATCATAGCAAATGAAATGATAAACTATTATAACATACTGTCAGTGAAGTGTAACTTGCTATTAATTACTTAACACACTTGTGTTTACTAATTAGAATTTAGCAATGTTATACTGAAATAATTTTTAAAAAGTTTCAGTGATTTAATTACAAGAACCATTTGGAAATATACACACTTTATTACTGATTTTAATCAGTGCTGACTTGCTATATTGATACTTCATTTTTTGTACCTAAACACACCACAACAAAGAGAAATAGCTGAATAAACGAAGATAATAATGAAATATTGGAAATACTCTGACTTAGGATCTTAACACTGACAGTCAATCATACCTGCACAACTAGTAGAGCAATAGTAACAGTAAATTATAGGGTGAGTACAATTTATTACCTTTTCCCATATACTTTGAAACATTACACAAGATATTTTGCAAATATTTAGAAAATCAGTGGTAGTATTTGCATAATAGTATCTTTCTTCCTTATATAGCTGAGACTGAGAGTTTTTAAGCTAAGAGTTTACACTGCTCATATTTTATAGTACGTAAATTCCACAAAAATACATGTGAATTAAACTAGTTCCATGGATGTTTAAAACCAATCTGACAACATGGCCAAATGTTTGTTGTTTGATCCCGCTGTGAAAGCCTGTCAGATTGGGCTTTTATTTTTTGATATAACAAGACAGTCTAATAAGAAAAAAGGCATGAACTTTACTATTTACATAAAGCAATAACATAAAATATCAAAATGTATTTGTAAAGAAATGTCATATGAAATGTTTCCCTTGCAATTTGAAGAAACATGCCAGAAACACTAATGCAGACTTAAAATACCTGCTTACTATACAATAATAAAGCACTGCTTCTGTGTTTCTCATATTACACATTTACTGCAGAGCTCAGTGAGGATGCAAATGCTCGAAAGTGCTGCAACAGTGCCATTTGGTAGCCTAAGCTAACCACTAAGTTAACGATTCGGTCAGTATGTCTTGCATCTGATATGCTGCTCTACTTTACGTGTGGTTAAACCAAAACACGGCAATATAAAATGCCTTACAAGAACTTCATAAGCTACTTTGAAACTGTTAGTCATGTACCAGAACACCAATACCACAAACCAAGAAATTAAAGCACGCATTATAGAGGAAAGTTTTTTAACTAAAAGGCAAGATCTGTTTTAATCTAGAATTCAATTATGCAGCTTTCCAAAGACTATCCACTGGCTTAACTCCTGTAGTGATTCAGTAGATCTGAATATGTGGCATCAAAAAAGTTGTTGGAAAAACAAAGTTATAAGAAAAATCTTCATTTCATGGGCTTCATCTATTGTTGGCGTAAAATCCTAAACATCCTGCATGTACCTAGGACTCCAGAGTGAACTAAATCGCCTTCCTATATTCAAATTTCCAACTCAAAACTTCAAACAATTCCACAGTGTTTCCTTGGTCTGCCACAAACTGGGCAACTGACAAAGTAAAATTCAGAAAAATCCAAAGTTTTTGTACTGGTGATGCTCATTCTTTAGCCCGAGAAACACTTGAAAATTGTACATCTGGTGTCTTCCATCACAGAACAAACAGTTACCATACGATTTGAGAGGAAAACCTCTGTCTTCTCTGCCTTATCTACTGTGCAATCATGTGATAGGAGGGCCTGGAAGGGTGGGTGGGGTTTGAAAGGGAGCAGAATGGGGAATATCAGCAGAATGCAAATTGATCATGAATTTCTCCATTCCCTAATTAATTTCATGGTCCACTTTAAATACCTTCTACTGGGTCAATTTTTCCCATGTGTCATACTTAGCCTTTAGAACTACTTCTGGCTTATATTTATTTTAGCATATTAAAAATATCCAAAACTTTCACTCACTTGGGAAACTGGCACTTTACAATGTTCTGAAGACAAACAACCTAACAGTCAAATGTTTCAACTTCTAACAAAATACAATTGCAATTACACTTGTCTTCTCATTTGAGCTGTTCAGAGGCTTTACTAAAGAAGTTACTGAACAGAGAGTTTCAGAAGTCAAGTAATATCTATATATAGGTTAAATTTTAAAAATAATTTATAAATATTTAATTATTACATCTTTGCCTATTTTTTCAAAGCACCTTTAGAGCCTTTATGATAATCTCTCAAAATTCTGTAAGATTGACTTCTGCCACATTGCCAACAGAGCGCTAACAAGATTAAGTCCTTCAGAGGACAATTGCTGATGAAAGAGGAAATAGATCACCCAGAACAAATATATAATAATTAACACCTGTAGGAATCAAGAATTATTAAAATATCATGTAGCCAAGAAAGGAAGACTCATGCAGAAAAATACCTGGTTGATTTTAAATGAAATTTATCTCTGTCCATTCCCATCTACTTATTTATGTAATTGGTTGATCCTCATTGAAAAGCTCTTTAGTAAGTATATTCTCTGCAATTACACATTTAAAAATATTAGCACTACAGGTGCCTCGGTATCACAGGCTATGGCTGTGGTAGTAAAGGCTCAAAGCATCCAGCAATCTCATGTTCATTGTGCTCTGAGGGAGGACAACACTACCCTAGTATGGAAATCAAAACGGAAATGTTCTGTTTCTCTGTTTAGAAAGACCTGAAAGAGCATAGGATATACAATTTACATAACAATTTAAATTTCTGCATCTTTGTCTTAGTAGGAGTTTGCTCTTTCCTGACAAATCATTTAATTTGAATGGTATGCTCCATGGAATTTTATGGGAGGATTAAATAGACAGCAACACTTAAAATATTAAATGCTATTCATTAGAGTTCATGATCTGAAATAACATCACGGGATGTTAGGCAGGAAACTTCAACTACCTGAAGACAGTCAAGTTTCTACTACAGCTTGAGAGTTTAATGTTGAATTTCTATGAACTATTTCAGCTTAGAAAGATCACAATACTCTGCTATCTTTGTGTGCCAGAAAAATTTGAAGACATCACTGCTGCAATTCTGAAGAGGAAACAACATAGATTTCCATATCAATTTCAGAAGCTCAAAGTTGCAATATGTCTTCCCGGAAGGCTCAGTGTTTATCACAGAAAGTACTCACTAAGTATGGTTTCCTGATCACTGTGATCTCCGACCAGTGAGATCAATGTTATTTTAAAGAATTATAACACTTTTCTAAGAAATACAATCTACTGCTTCAGTTATTTCAGAAGTGAACACAAGGTAACAATAGATACAGCACAGGTATTCTGTAGAATGTATGCATGTACTGCATTCTTGTGTTCCGTGAGCAGCAAAAATAGACTGTGCACCTTTTCTGTACACCAATATCTGCAATTACATCACCCTCTGAGGAAAACACATGTCCTGTTGATGTGAGACTGAAACAGGGAAGAGGAACTGCAGCTTTGAGTCTACTGCTAAACATGTTGGTAGTCGTTTACTGAAATGGAGGAAGTAGCTGGAAACTAACACTGAAGCACTGAAAGAAATTCTGGGTGAAGTCAAATGAACTTATTTTCTTTAAAACCACATATGGATCTTTACCTACAGGCTGAGTATTTAAAAGCTCACTGCCTGAAGTTAAGTCATGAGGCATTAATTACCCACAATCTGAGATGAAAATTATGATCAGTAAGCAACTCTATGCAAATCTTTGTATTTAAGTACTCAAATTTGAATTGCAAGAAATAAAATTTCAGAATTTCAACAGAAATATTGCTGAATTTGTGTATTAATAACATTGAAGTAGTTCCTATAATAACATGATCCTATAAAAAAGCGGAAAAGCATTACATAACATTTGCAGTTGCTCAGTAATTTTGTCACTTATGAAAATATTGGGAAAGAGAATTCACGGTAATACAGAAGTTTAGCACTTAAAGCACATTTTAAGCTTATTTAAACTAAGCTTTATAGTTATAAGCATCAATAGCTGAAATATTCTGCCAGTATTATTTAGTTGTTTAGAAAAATAAAAGAGAGTCATATTGACTTACATTTTCTCAAAAAGTTCATTTAACTTGACTCTGAATCCTAATTTTAGAACAGACAGACAAATTCATACTTTTGGATTATAGACTTTACACATCATGTTTTTGGGAAAATTAATATACGTATTTATGACAGGGCTGCCAATTTAGGGATTGATAGATGATTCAAATATACAGGTATGGGTCAAGGACCCATACTGGTGTAAGCTGTACCGCTGTACTGCCCAATGCCCAGCTCAAAGCATTTATTGCTTCCCTTTACTACTGAAGACTCAGAGGGTCTGGCTCATAATGCCAAAAATAATACCATAGCCTGGTTGGACAGGGCCCTGGGTAGCCTGATGATCTTGTAGGTGGAAACCCTGCCAACAGCAGGACGGTTGGAACTAGATGATCTTTAAGGTCCCTTCCAACTCAAGCCATGCTATGGTCTATGATTATAACTGAAAACTACTCGTGCTTTCACATCTAAGGGTTAACTTAATATCAAACTTTATGAAATTGTAAGAAATTGGTAAATACTTGGTATTCTAGTCAGTAAAGAATTAAGACAGATTGACTGCAGTAAATACACTTTCTGTTACAATACCTGAGGAGGTAGGATCTTCAGAGAAGTCTGGCAACTCTTCAGGGGGGTCACCATAGAAGGAGTTGAATTTGTGGCTTGACACAGCTGCTAGTACTGCCCCCTAAATAAAAATACCCACAAAGTCTAAATTACACAGAGCAGTTTAATAAAACACTTCCATACATGCTTGGTCACTGAACTTCCCAAGCTTTCTTGTGTGCTGACCTTCCTGGTGAAGAGTAAATAAATTTCATAGTATTCACCTGATTTGCTACTATCAGTAACCATTTCTAAGAGCTGGTCGTACACTACTTTCATGGACAGTGACTATATTCTTTGTGAGGGATTTCATGAGAACAGCTCTTTTTTGGAAAGCACTTTGTTAAGCCCTAACTTAGAGCCAAGGCTCTCAGTAGAAGCAAGAATAACCTTCTATGCAAGGTCAAAGCTAAACTAGTTTGCAATGTTGCTAAATAACCAACTAAAAAGCTTGAAGAAAAAAATAATTTTGCTCAGATCCCATGCTAGTTTCTTCAGCACAATTCAAAATTGCAAGTTGAGATAATTAAAAATTTAATTTAACGAGACAGGTTCTAAACCATGCCATTATACAGGTCTATGCAATGGGTAAGATTGATCAGCAAATGATACTTGGTTTATAACATGTACTGCTTTTTAAAATTTTTTAGATCCATGTCCTTATACATCTGTAATGGATCATATTAATGCTCAGAGGACATACTGAAGAACCCTTTAAGCTCTGGAAAACAGAAAAGAATTCGGTAAAGGTCCTTAAAATCTCCAGAAATCCTAGTGAATCTACACAAAAACACAATTCAGGATAGTCTGAGGTATAAAACTTACTTTGAGTAAGCAAAGGAACATCAGATTTTCTTCCCCCAAATAGACACCTCTCAAAATTAAACCTTTTGAAGGAATAATATTCTTTCAAGTTTATTTATCATTGTTATTCATGGTGTTGCAGCCATGGAAAAATCTTTTTAGAATGTATCGTTGAGCACTGTGATTGGCAGGACATTTCTGTTAGAAACAACAGATACTGTACAGGTTTCCATTAAGTGCACTAAATTAACTGCACCTAGTGTAAAAATTTTAAATATGCCCAACAATTAGAGAGGAGTCAAGAACAACAGAGAAATCTTTAATGCCCAGAAAAGTTAAAACTCTGGCTGCTTACAGATGTTCTCAACATGTTTTAGTTTCAGCTCCAAACATTAGACAGCAAGTAATTTAACTATATGGAGCTAATGTTCAATTATATTGTTAACTTCTATGAGGGTTGCTCCGAAAGTAATGTCTCCAGTTTTATTAAGTTGTCCCATAATGCCAGAGGAGGATGATGGTGGTACGGCAGTAGATGTTGAACTTTCCTGCCAATGTTCCCCTCCATCTTGTTGCTGTGTGACAGATGGCAGCAGAGGGGCAGTCTGACGTAATGGCATCTGACGTGGAAATGAGTATGAAGCAAAGGTGTGTCACTGAATTCCTCCACGCAGAAAAAATCGTACCTACAGACATTCACTGACACTTGCTGAACGTTTATTATGGAGACCAAACAGCGGTTGTGAGCACAGTGAGACAATGGGTGGTATGTTTCAGCAGTGGTGACAGTGATGTGGAAGACAGGTTACATTCTATGTGGCCATGCACAGCTGTCTCACCACAAGATGAATAGTGTCTTGATCAGCTCATCTGTGTGAATCAGTGGATTACAAGCTGGGAACTGTGTATGGAGCTGAATATCAGCTTCAATGCACTGGAAATGATGGTGGCAACACTGAAATATCGCAAAGTTTGCAGCAAGTGGGTCCCACGAATGCTCACACAGGAACAGAAACAACATTACATGCAAGTTTGTTAGGATGTATTGACCCAATTCGAGGCTGAAGATGACAATTTCCTGGATTGCATCATTACCAGTGATGACGTGACGTCACTGCTATGTGCCAGAGTCAAAAAAGCAGTCCATGGAATGGCAACATGCAGATTTCCCATTGAAGAATAAGATCAAGATGCAGTTTTCAGCACGTAAAGTGATGTGCATTATCTTATAGGATAGGAAAGAGGTAATCCTTCTGAATTTCCTGGAATCGGGACAAACCATCAACTCTGCTACATCACGACACTAAGTAGAAGGCTCAAGTTTCCAGAGTCAGGCCAGAGAAGAAGACAACCTTTTTCTTGCACCACGATAATGCCAGGCTGCATACCAGTTTGAAGACTCTGGAGCACATTGTCCATCATGGATTGACTGTAAAATCACACCTATTGTGTAGTCCAGATTTGACACTCTCTGAATTCCATATGTTCAGGATGATTAAAGATAGACTGAGTGGGCAACATTTTCCAAACAATGACATCGTCAGAGGAGCAGTGAAACATGGTGTCACTTCTGTTGGTGTAGATTTTTCTAAGCATGGTATGCAGGTTCTTGTTCATTGTTGGCAAAAATGCACAGTTAATGGTGACAACTATGTTGATAATCAGTGTTTCATAGCTGAGAATTTACTTTATCAAACAGCACTATTGTGCTCTTTGTATCTGTTGTAGTTTCCATGGAAATAAACAGGAGGCATTACTTTTGGAGTGACTTACGTAATTTGCATCAGCTGCCACTAAAAATTTTTAATTTTGTGTTCACTTCTGAAGCAGAACATTTGGTAGAAAAATGGTAAAAGGAGAACACAAGCTTATGAAGAAACAAGTGATACTAGTTAGGACAGATGAAAAAAGTTAAAAAAAAAAATAAAATTCTACAGTTCAACATATTCCAGACTCAAATACATAATGTTAAGAATACCTACCCAATTAATTCCTATCTGATTTGATAGAGATGAAAAATGCCACGCAGAGGCTACAGTAAAAAGTAAGGGTGACAAGAAGTGGGATGGAAATTGTAGCAAGGAAACCCTGGATATATGTTGTGCCCATATAAATGGGAGAAAATTTCTGAATTTCTGTCTGAAATTTCTAAAAGATTCAGTTGTTAGGAAAAAATATTCTCTTCCAAGAGAAAAACGTTATCATCTTTGTCTCTCCTTGACCAGATGGATTAGCAAGTATAAAAATTTACTCTTTAAAGCCAAGCAATACGTTGGTATTTGAGAAACTGTCATAATCAGACACTTCAGCATTAGGATATTTGACATCCATGACGTATCAACATGAAAAAGTTATAATCTTGGACAGCAAAAATGAGTACTTAAATGGGAAGTTATAAAGGTAGAGAAATGGTCATCTGCTCTGAAGTATATTTACATGTTTAAGTAAACTAGAGTTTAATCACTCCATTTCTAATGTCTTACAGGTGTGGCAGTATGCACACTAGATAGCAATTTCAGATAACATTCAGCAGAACAGTGGTGGATTGGATAAAATGGTAGAAAACAAGCAGCACTTTAAAGGCTCTCTAGAGACTGAAAATAGTGGTTTCCCCCCAAAAAATACATCTGTAAAAGATCCGAAACTGTGTCTGGAGTAGGGAAACTGACCATATTCTAAAATGTAATGGAGCTAACATTCTAATTAAAACATTATGTGGACATACAAACCGCCTAAGAGAAAGCGCTGTCTATCAGAAACCACTGCAACTACATCGTCCTAATCATTAATTGCTTTGTAGCTAGGTTAAACTTATGCAAAGCATCTACTCAATATAAATCTGATTCTGCATTTATTACAAATTCAAAAACAACTCACAAAAAGTAATGTATGCCTCTGTTTAAGTTATATCAGTCTTTCAGTGGATTTAAAAATGTTTGTTAGCCTTTCTAAGATAGGAATAGTTACTGTTTTGAAGGGAAATCATGTTGTTTTGGGCTATAAAATGTTAACATTCTTTTCAATTTGGATGAGACATAATCTTGTGTACAGAACTGAAGAAGACATTTTTGCTCTCCTCAAAGAGAAGTGGTCAACATTATTATATTCCTTTAACCATAAACTTAACAGCAATACCACAAGCCACTGTACTATTCTCTCCCTCCCAGCAATTCATATTATGTTGAATTACCATATTAATGTAAAATGAAGACATCATACACAACCTGGTTGACACCAGACACCTTGTGCCGGAGTTCAGTTTGAAAATTATGAACTAAGATAGAAGGGATGAACATCCTTAACAAGGTATCTTTGTGATAGGCTACTGTGAAGATCAGTTTCACCTCTGTTATTTTTGCTGACCTTAGAGCATAGATTTCTCTCAGTGCTTTTAAAATTTATAACACCGCTTAAAATTCAAATTATGTAACTATGTTAAGACTACATTCACTTTACCTTTAGTTTTCGTCTTGCATTGAATTTTCTCAATTGTTCTACCGTCTCTGGAAGATGAATCTTGTATGCATAGCGATCTCTCTCCTTAAAACACAACAAAAGAAAACAAAGATTAAATATAAGTTCTTAATATTACCTCAACAATACAAAACTAGGCAAGAAATGTATCAGCTGCTAAGTGTCATAAAGAAAATAAGGACTCAAAGGAATCTAAGTTAAAAATAACTTTAAAAAACGGACAGGGATTAAAGAATTTTGAAATAATCCTTAGCTTGGGGCCAGGGATATTTTTGTTTTGTGATTTTGTTTCTCACTTTGTAGTAAAACTCTTGCCTTCTGTTTTACTCTTATGCTATCAGTTAGTTTGTGGCTAGCACTGAACTTTGAAGCTGGCAAGTACAAAGTAGTTCTGTTTCCTGGAATACAATGCCAGTGAAGCAACATGTTCAAACACTCTTGTAAAGGGTTCCTGATATATGAAGACAGCCTGTGAGTTGGGGTTTCTCCACAATAGAGCAGAAGCTCAATGGATGGTGGCACCAGGTGCTAACTTACACAAAGAATACGCCACTGTAGATAAAAAAATTTACAAGTAAATGGTATACAGTGAGAGGTGTATACTTTCTCTCAGGAGTGTATATTCTCTCAGGGGTGGGAACCTACAGCAGCTGAATACTCTCTTTCCTTTCCCCAAATCACCACAGAAGCCACATACACTTGTTAACTTAATGCAAATGTTTATCATAGGGATCTCCTGAATCAGAGTGAAATCAATGGCAGAAATAATTCAGTCTCTATATGGTGTCAGATGGCTCTGTTTCATGCTGTATTTGGCACCATCTATAAAAAGGGTTAGAAGAAAATTCTGAGTACACAGGGAAGGCAGTTTACCTTAGGCAAAAGTAAAAGAGAACGGTCTGACAGAATGCTAGCCTAAGCCTGGAAATAAGACTGTCTCAAACTACATTTTTGCTCCTGTCTTTCAACAGTTAATGGCAAGATCAGCAACAGGATCGCAGACACGAAAATTGTCATATAAGCAAAATCTACACATTTGCACAAAACCCTTGCTTTGGCATCTAAATGTAGGTAATCTCATGTGAGAAAAAATCAAATTGCAGGCAAACACAGATCACCTATGTTTACTACAGACTCAATTAAAGGAGTGTTACTTGTGTATTACTTGGGATTCCCAAACATGGTGTCCATTCCTATGCTCTGTGTAATACTTGATTCAGTATGCATGCCCCAGTTGAACAGATAGAAATTTATCTCCTCTTGGGTGGAAAGTTTTGGACCTGCAGCTCCCAATATTCAGAAAAGTGCCATAACTAGCATTATTCCTAATCATTGCACATCACTTTCTGATTACTGTCCCCTTTCTATAAGCTAGACCACTATGCAGTTAGGAATGCAAGAGTCAGAAGGAAAGCAGACAGTGGAAAAACAACCTTATTTACCAGCAGTTAGACTACTTGCTTGGAGGGAAAAAAAACATACCAAATTGTACTTCCCAGTCCCCCCCACCCCCCAATATTTGTCTAATTCAAAACAGAAGCAGACACCAGAATTCCAGCTTTTCAAAATGAGCGCCCTCTTAAAGTTAATGGTATTATGCTTATCTTGGGTCCACACTAAAGAAAATACAGTGCTCTGGCTCAAATTGTGTTGTAAATTCTGCCACCACCAGAAAATAATTTGGTTACCAGATGTCATGTAATTTTATGTAGTCACAGCAGAATTCGGCAACCTACCACTGCATACTTTTTTTACTCAGTGGGAAATTTCAGGAATCTAATTAAGAAAGCAAGCAGTTAAGTAGTGCAATACACTGCATAGCTGCATGTTGCA
Organism: Alectoris magna; assembly: GCA_030625065.1. Taxonomy (NCBI): domain Eukaryota; kingdom Metazoa; phylum Chordata; class Aves; order Galliformes; family Phasianidae; genus Alectoris; species Alectoris magna. The sequence continues at coordinate 84,600,591 of CM060560.1, forward strand.
TACTAGGAAAGAGAATTAGATGGGATGGACCTATAAGGAGACCAGAAATCACTCCTCTGGACTTTGAGAGCCACAGGAAGACATACAAATAGCTTCTTCAAGCTTCATCAAGTCCTACCATGTATGCTCTGATGCTGTCCAAGATGCCTAAGTTCTGGCTAAACAAGGGTTCAGGGTTAGACGTTACAAAAAACTCAGGCTCTAATCTCGCAAAGAATTTAAAGCATATTATCACACATTTTATACAATGTCATGTCTACTTTGAAAAGTTTAAACAAACAAATCTTTTTATCCCTTTAAGAAGGAACTGATATGTAAACAACTGGTTTTACTACCTTCAACCAGGGATGATTCAGTGCTTCATACACTGTTATCCTTTCTGCTGGATCCAGCATAAGCATGCGGCGTACCAGATCTTTGGCACTTTCAGAAATATGGCTCCATTGCCGAGGATTCATCTGATTACAAGCAAGAAAAAAATAAATTAAATTAGTAATCACAATTCAGAACAGAATGGATTATTTGTGTAAAATAGATAATAGAGATTTAACAATGGCTGGTATTATGAAGCAATGTGAAGGATGATCTAGAATATATATTCATACTGTGTATATAGAGGTTTGTGTCCAACTATTTATGACATGTCAAGATGGAAACCCAATAAAACCATACTAAAGTAGGAAAATTCCTTCTGTGCTAAAGGATTCTATCTTTAAGCTATTTCTAGTATTTTCTTTAATTTACGAAGAGCTTAAGTTTTATTTAGATAGTACATTACTGTTTTATGAAACAAAAAAATCAACATAATAACTAACCTTTTATCAATAATTTAATCTGCTCATTTAAAGAAGTCAACTTTATTTAAAAACAGACTTCAACAAAAAATACTGCTTTAAATTGGAGCACTCTGAAACATTTTCTGGCTATGAAATGCACATTTATAATCATCATTTGTAATTTCTTTTTTCAGCTCTAATGAAATGAAGATAACCACAAATTTGTAGCAAGACGGTTTTGAAATCCTTTACACTGTTTTCACTGAACAGGCATATAATTGTGGAAACAGGAACAGGAAAGGAACTGAGAAGACACAATGTTCCAGCCATGACTTTTTTTTAATTAATAAAGAAAAAAATAACTTGCAAGCTTCCAAAAAGTTTTAGCTGTTTGACAGATTACATAAAGCAATCTTCCACAGAGCAAAACTGGAATGTCTACATGTCTATGAAATTCAAAAGCTAGTACTGCTAAGAAATCTCTAGGAATAAATCGTCCGAAGAATGAAGATTGTGCTCTTGACCAAATGCAGCGCCACAGTTGTCACATTTTAGCAGACTACTAAAAAAAAAAAAAGGCCAACTTCCTGAAACCCATTACAGAACTGCCAGGCAGTCTTAGGAATTTCCACTCCTTCCCTGCTAATGCGCGGATCATGCCTGACCTTTCATGCAAAGCAGAGCAGAACTGCGTGATCATATACAAAGCAGCAAAAACAGTGAAGTTCAATTCTTAAATTTTTCTCCACAGCAGCTCTAGGATGACTACTCTGTGAAGTGTGCTTTTTTTTTTTTTGCATGGACAACAACATGCTTTCAGCTGCAAGTGGCTCCTTTTGAATAGTCAGTTTCACTTTATTACATTCTGTTCTAAAAATAAGAATGACTATGTGTTCACAATAACATTCATCTTGTTTTAAATCAAAGCAACATGAGAGTCACTCTTTATGGTAGTTCCTTTATTTTGCTAAAAAGGTAAATGATCTGTAAAATGAAGGCAATGTATACTATGTTATACTTCACACCTAAACTTTATGTAGTGCTACTGAGTTCAAGATACAATTGGGAGCAAACTGTTGTACTCACTTATTATTTTCTATGCGTAAATATTCCTGTATTCTAATTCCTAGCAGTGATACAAAACAGAGTACAAACAAGACAGGCAGCTTTCTACAAGCTTCAAATTTAAGCTAGGCTAAATACAAAAATCAACTTCCCAAATTTTACAAGCGGAATTCATCTCACTGAAAAAGGACTCAGACATACTGTCGTTTACCTTGTATTTTCCTTTAATAATGCCTTCAAACAATCTTTCCTTGGTTCCATAAAAAGGCAAACAACCGCTTAGCAGGATAAAAAGGATGACACCACAACCCCAAACATCTACAGGCTTCCCATAAGGTTCCCTTTTCACCACTTCTGGGGCCATAAAATGAGGTGTTCCTACACGTCCTAAATAGAAACAGAAAAAAAACAGAGTGAAAGCAATATGTGCCAAACATGGAAATAAAGAACATCACTGCATTAAACTGGAACAGCTTTGGAAAGTTTTTTCAGAGATTAACATTTTATTATTTTTTCCTTAAGTATTTACTAAATTTACCCAGTGAGACATATTGCTAAGTTCTCTTTTGCTTGGTTTACTCATTTACAAATTGAATAATATTATATCCTAGCTCAGAAAATGTGAAATGACATCTATATAAAAGCACTAAGATTCTCAAGTGGAACATGGCACATAGATGTAAAAATATCTGTTGGCCAATCTTGGAAACAGGAATTATTTGTCCAGAGGGAACATATACAGAAAGTGAATAATTCTAACCTACACTGCTTATTTGGAAAAGCTGCCTCCACCAGGCAAGGCCATACTTTGCCTGCTAAACTGCCCAGACTAGACAGTCTGCTGACATTGTCAACATAAATGCAAGATGCTGTTAATTTATTTGCAGCAGACAGTATCTTCCTACAGATAAAAAGATAATGCTAATGTGTTTCAACTAGTGCTTTCAATGATTGCCACACAGTAAAGGCACTGGGCCACTTCTGATTTTTGATTGGCATGGAATGTATACGCATGGAAAAAAGACATATTTAATATCAACTAATCTTTTGAGTGCATAAACTAATTAGAATTACTTCATTCAATTGCTGTATTACACATTAAAACACATTAAACTAACAAACATTTTCTCTCATAAATATTTCCCATTCTGAAGATGTTTGTTTTCACAGCAAAATATTTGCAAAGGTACAGGCATCGCATTTTGAATAATTGGGTCATCGCTGATGCTGAATGAACAAGACAGTCTTTGGACAACAGTGGTTTGACCATGCACTAACATAAATGAAAAAAAATAATCTTGCTAGTTATAGACAATGTACAGCCTTACACCCATCTTCTAGCCTAACTGATAAACTTCAAAGGCAATTCTTGAAGTTCACAAATAAAGGGGAAAAATTATCTGCCCGGATGATCCAAAGTCTCTCTCTTTTGGATAAACGGTACAGGGAAAGATATGAAAAGGGAAAACAGATATATCCAGTATGCTTAAGAAGCTTAAATATGCTGAGAACTCTATATTCTTTCTTTCCATGAGCCTATAATTACCTAGCTATAAGGGTTTCTTAAGTCTTTTCCCTAGAATTCCATCATTGGTGTATCAGTATTTCAACCTCTGCATGAGGCAACATATGTACAAAGGAAGCAACAGCTGCCTGCTGAAAGTATCTGCATATAGCTTCACTTACTCACGTGATGTTAGTGGTATGCATACCACAGTCTGAAAATTGTGTATATCAAAGGCATCTTGCAAGACCGCAAGGCAGCCTGGCTTACCCAAGTCTTGTTTATTTCAGAAGTAAACTTCCTGGCATTTGGGTTCAGATATATCCATCTGCAATTGTGGAGCAGGTGTAACCTTTCTTACACATTGCAAAAAAGCAAACACTAGTGGTAATAAAGCTGTCGTTAAAATATTTTTTTTTTTGAAAAGTCAAGAGAAGTCAAGAGAAAAGTGATTATTCTAAAGAAAATAGAAAGATATCACAAGGACAAACAAACCTATCTGAAAGAGGCATTAATCTTCAGAGAGACAGAGCTGTCTGAATCAAGTAGCCAATGAAACTAATAAGCCTAAATACCAAGCGGTATCATTTTTCCGTTATAAGGAAGTAACAGTTGCAGGGATGAACGCATTTAAAAAATGACTGTACTATCAGAGAAGTGAACCTGAACCTGAAGTGAGATATATATATACATATATATATATATATATAGCTGATGTTTCTGTCGGATGGCATTTGTACTACAGGCCTACTAACAGAAGGCCTCACAACAGAACAATGTGTTCTGAGGAAATGTGTCCTTGGCAAACAGCTACTGGCCCTATATTTTCTCCCGTGTTTTAAAAGCCTATTTAGCAGCAACACACGCTACATGAGCAATTTAATACATTACTGGGTGCTGGTGTGAGGTTCTAGCAGCAGAGGACTGCAGGGATGGCTTCGGAGAGAAGCAGCAGTAGCTCCCCCATGCTGAATGTGGCTCCAAAATGGAATCACTGCTGGCTGAAGCTGATGTGGTCCGCCAAGTTGGCAGAGCCTCTGGAAAAGCACATTCAAGAAAATGTGCCGCACTGCAGTGTAATGAATGAGGAAAAACATGTGAGAAACAGCCCTGTGGTGACCAAGGTCAGAGAAGAAGAAGGGGAGGACGTTCTCCAGGCGTTGAGGTAGAAGTTTCATTTTCAGCCTGTGGAAAATATCACAGTGGAGCAGATACCCATGCTGCAACCCACGGAGGACCCAAGCAGCAGCAGGCTTATCTGTGAAGAAGGCAGCCTGTAGGAAGCTCCCACGCTTGAGTTAGGGAAAAGTGAACAAAGGAAGGAGAGGCAGAAATGATGGACCTCAGGGAGGCTGGCCCTCAGCTGAGGCCAACCCACCATGCTGGGTTAAGCCAGTTTTGATGCAGAGAATGCTGATGAAATGGGGAAAAATAAGTTGAATCTCTTAATGTAAATCCAAGATACAGCTTGCTCCTTTTCATCTGTTCATTTCCCATTCTCAAATATTAAGCATCATTTTGCCTGAATTAATCATGGGCTGCACAAAATAAGTAATTTAAACTGTCAAGATACTATCAAAAGTACATGTTTTTGGCTTCCTTTTCTCCTTAGTAAAATGTTTCAAGTTAAAATTACTTTGCAGAAATTCATTAGCAAGAAAAATTTTTCATTATTCAAACGTACTCATAAATATATGCAGAGCAGGATACTTATTTCAAATCGAGCATTAATCATCTTCCCTAAATTTTGAAAGTGGTGCCTTGACAGCGGATAAACTTTCTTTCTCCTTTACTTATCTTCCTGACTACAGTGCTAAGAAATACAAAAGTACTTACTGAACTACTGAACATCAACAAGAAGCAAACGGCTCGCAAATTTACACATATCAAGATTGCAGACAAACATAACAAGCAAGCATTTTTATGCTGTTCCCACCCACTGTCAGCTCTGCTCATTATTCACCATATTATGATTTTTTTTTCCATATATTTTTCTAACAGAACAAGAGAATTGCAACATATTTCTAACAGAACAAGAGAATTGCTTCTCGAGATTCATTTTCTATTTTCTATGCAACATTGGACAAATTAGAACCTTTTGGTATCCCAAGTTTCCTATTTTGCTTTATATGATGCCTATTCAGAGTATGCCACTAGAACATGAAGCTACACGTTACTTAATACCCAACAGCTCTTACAAACAAACTCCAACAGACTTAGAGATAAGAGATCATCCCAAATCTACTTTTTCCTCCCTTGGAAGTTAAGAACTCTGGATGTCAGGAATAGGATCTTGGTGCAAAACCAGTATATTATACAAATTAATTTTAATGCATGGCTTGATGTTAAGCAGAGTCACCAGACTAGTAAAGTAACAAGCAACATTTTACGCATCTTTGTAAGAACCCAACAGACTTCTGCTGTAACTAGATTTAAAATGACACTACTTCACAGAATGCTGAAAAATCAGTACTACTAAACCTCAATATTCACTTGTAAAATGAAAAAATGTATGTGAGAAGATATATTAAACTATTAAAAAAGCTAGGGTCATTTCTGGGGCAGCTGTCATCCTAACGACAAGTTACTGCTGGGTTCATCAGAAGAGGAAATGGTGATTTTGAGGTTATTTTAGAAATGTATCTGAGCAAGTATTATTGCACTTTGCTCAGCAAATTGGAGTGCACATATGAACTCAAATTAGATATGATCTTTCTTGTTTTGCAACAACAGGACAGTAACAGGATAAACAAAGTCTAGAGACAACAAAGTTTGCGAAAATTGTGGCTCCTAAATACTCTTTAAAACAAATACCACCTGCGCTGATAGTTACTAAGTAGAAAGCTTGTATCTTATACAGAATTGAGTGTAAGATTTTATAAAATCTTGCTTTTTTTGTGTGTGTGTTTTCGCAGCAGCTTTCCATCTTTTCGGAAATAGGGTGAGAAAGAACAGTAAGCAAAGTCATTTTTCTCTTTATTTAAATATACCTCCCTTTATTCTAGATGTAAGAAAATCCATGGATATATTCTAACAACTCCCCATGAAAAAGAACTTTATTTGCATAAAGCTTATTTGCTTAATGCCTGAACAGGCACAGCCATTACACATCTTACTTCTGTACACAAGTTTTTTTTGTGTACCAGCTTTGAGGCATAATGGTATTGTGGAAATTTGTAAAATTGCTAATTCAGAAGATTTTTTTTTTCCTGTGGATAAGGAGCTTCAGTCTTCAGATGTTGTCAATGTGATATCATTCACAAGCACTAAAGATAAATTTTGACTTACCTTTGATAATTTAGTTTCTATGACTCTTTCCATATTATTCCAGACAATAGGGCTATGCTTTCCACAAGAAGAAGAGTATATAGAGAGACCCAATCAGATTTTGTCATCCCTAAGGCAGGGGATTGATGACCAAGATATCAGAAGAAGAGTCTTTCAACAGCAGTAGTATCTGAACGATGTATAAGGAAACAACTGGAACAAATAATTTTTAGGAAAAAAATGTGAGGTACTAATAAACATCACCATCTGACCTCTCACAATAGTGTAATAAGAATATGTTCTTAAATTAAGAAGTTTCTAAAAGACTGGGATGTCCAGAATAATGTGGAAGGAATCTAAGAATCACACACAACATCAGATAGATCATAGTTTATTACTTTTAATTCCTTTCCACATTACTCCAGACAATAGAGATGTTTAAAGCAGGTGCATGGAGAAGATGGGGAAAATTAAAAAACAGGCAATTCAGCCTCAGCACAGAAGACTGTCAGAAGAAAACATATTTTAAAAGATGTATTATCAGACAATTGGGCACCCGGACATTAGTGCTGGGAAAATGAACAAGCAAAGATCACATGATATCCAGAAAAATTATAATAATTGATTCGCTGGCCTTTTCAGGTATAATACTATCATGGAGGAAATAAATCTAAGCTGACTTTTTAACACATTAGCCTCCTCTAAGTCCTCCCAAATCAACCCAGATGTGAAGAGGAATTTCTGAGAGACAGTAAACTTCAATTGCAGCTTTTAAATATAACAAATTTTATCAGAGGCAAAGCTTTGAAGAGGGTCAACAGCTTTCATTAAAAATAAAAATAGTGAAATAGTGTTCTTGCTTAGCAGAGGAATGAAACACACTGATTTGAGTGAAAGAATACTAGTATACGACCTCAGTTTACAAACACTTATTTGTCCTTGGAAAAAAGATTTGGTGCATAATTCAGACACTGATGATGGAAGGAAAAAAAAAAAAAAAAAAAAGGCTAGGCAATATCAGAAAAATAAAAAAATACAATTTTAAACTGGTATTTAGAAAATCACCAAGAAAATTATTTCACACTATTTTCTTTACATTATTTCCCCAAATTCCATGCTGTTATTTGCAGGGAAATTTATGGTAATGCCTTCCTTTGCCACTTTAGTAATAACTTTTGGAGTAGAAGGCCAGCTTACAAAGAACCAAGAACACCTGGTATTTGTGTGCTGTACTTCTATTAATAACTTTTAAAGTTATTAATTCAACTTAAGAATTAAGAATTCTGAAGAAATTTAGGAGAGCTAACTAATAGTACCTAAAAATAAATACTGGACTGGATCAGCAGTGACATTTTGCTGCTAAGAGAAAAAGCAAAATAGGTCAACTATCCATTGCTAAAGAAGACTTAATAGTTAGCACAGAACCTCATACCATTTAGGTCTATGTACAGTTATTTTGCGCTAAGTGAAGGAAATAGCAGTTGTGGATTCAACAGCTTTTTACTCACTGGCTGGAAGGGTCCTCTGTGTCCACCTGCTCCAACCCCTACTCAAGCAGGGACCCAGATCAGGTTGCTCATAACCCCATCCAGGTGGCTTTTGGAGATTTCCATAGGGGAAACTCCACAGCCTCACTGGGCAACCTGTGCCAGTAACCCACTGCCTAGACAGTACAGAAGTACTGATGTTCAGATGGAGTCTCCTGTATTCCAGTTAGTGCTCACTGCCTTTTGTCTTGGCACGGGCAGCACTGAAGTTTCTTCAGACTTTTATACCACATACTAGCTAACAAGTCTGAGACTAAGATATTTGATAGTGCTAAGTTGGGCAACATCACATTTACTTAAGAAAATATTGTGATAATTTGTGTCATGTTCTGAAAGAAAAATTGTCCACGGAAGAAGACAGAAATTATAATATGAGATTACTCTATTAAATCACTGACCTCTCAGGTTCTAATACTCTAACTGCACTATAGCCATGAAAACATGGACTGCTTAATGCCAACAACCTGCTACTTAGAAGAGTTTCACTTACAAATTCCAATGATCTTTAACTACTCTGTATGCAGGCAGACTTCCATCTTTAAGTATCTACTTCAATGCTTCAAATGACTATACTTCAGCAGAATTTTCTACTGCTGATCATAAGAACTTCAAAAAAAGAGGCCTCCAGAAAATGATAGTTCATGAAAACAATTTCCTGTAGCTCAGAAGATGACAGTTTCTGTTCATTGCACTGCCGCTTACGGGGAAACAGTGGAACAAGAAAGTATTTCCTAACATTTTTCCTTTTGGTCTTATGGAAAATGAGTTCCAGCGACATCAATTTTTTCATGTTTAGTAATAATTAAGCTCTCTTAAAAATAAACACCACTGGGTTGTTAGCTATTTAACTATAATGTTCCTAAAATCTATTCTAGACATTTTCATTAATGACATCCAGTGTGATGTCTTATCTTGTTATCTGAAGAAAAATTTAGACTTCTGTAAAATAACCCTCTGCTTGAAAGAACACAGTAACTGTACTTCTTCTAAACAGCACAACTTGATTTTTCACATATGCTAGAAGATTGAGACTGGTCTACTTTCAATTCCTGGAACTTACTTTATTATAAAAATCCCCGAATGTTTGTTTTTCTTAATTTTTTTCCCCCCAAGATTTATGTACACTGGAAGAAGCTGTGTTTTGTTAAGTTAAAAAAAATTCCACAGTCACAGATAAAGCAAAAGCTGACCCCAGAAGGTATGCCTGGCAGAAACCAAGGGAGCAAATTCCATCCTACTGTGTGTTGTCCTGGGCTACATACAATCTTGTCAGGCACAGGTGCATCAATATAAAAAGGTAAGTAAAAAAATGGCACAAATGCAAATGCATGAAAGTAAGAAAAAAAGATTTACGCACTGTTAACCTCTGAATATTTTAGATACAACAGCTCCTATTTTAGGCAAAAAACTAGCGCAAAAAACAGAGTGACCACCACCGAAATAGAAGAGCTTTGTAGAGTGGCTTGGTGTTGCATGCAAGAGAAAGGGAAGTTGAACTTCACTACAGCCATGCTACTTTCAATGTGGATGTGCTTTTTCTAAAGGAAAGCTATCTTTTTCTCTTAAAAGATAAACTACTTCAAGCATTTATCCTCTTGAACATCAGGATCATCTATGTAGGAATTTATACCAATAAGGAATATATCCTACTCAGATACTGTAGTAATACATATTAGAAACAGAAAGGTAAGTAAACATTGCATTTCCAGCATGTATAAGACAGTACCGTAAAAGTTTTACAGTACAGTGAAAACCAAAATGGTCTAAGAGTATTGTGGTTTTTAAGGACAGTAAGAGAAGCTTAATCTCATAATAGCTTTTGTTTAAGTAAGACTTTATTTTTTGATGTGATATGGCTGAAAATAACCAGCAAATATGAGAATTGTCATGCTGGAGAGGAAATAATTGATTATGTCCAGGAGGAGGAATGTTATTTTTAAACTAAAAATTAGAAAAAGAATGTGAACATAAATATACTTTCTACAAAAGTGAATTTGTATGTGGGGCATAGCAGTAACTTAAACAACCACATTGATACACAGTCTGTTGCAAGAAACCTATAGCCCAGTACAGGCAGTACCATTAATCTTTCTATAATACATATAGGACATCACTGTGCAGTTGCAGAAATAAAATCTTGCAAGTGTTCTATAGGGAAGTGTCTAGTACTGTGCTTTCACAAAGTACTCTGGAAAGGAAAAGAACTGCCAGATGTAGTTTGAAGTACAAAAACTGGAATGGAAGATCAGAAGAAAGAGATATGGAGTCTGTTAAGGAGAAAACTTGAAACATGTAGAAGAATTAAAATATTATATGGTATATAAATGTAGTGCAAATGCTCTCGGTAGCCCTGAAAGTTAGATGAATTTGAAGGTGAAGATAACAAGCAGTAATGAAAAGACTACAAACCAGAAATGACAGTTGAGAGAGAGGAAAAAATAATACAAAGGGAGACTGATAAGGAAGAGATTGAGACAAATCAGGCAAAGGATACAGAGAAATATCATACTGATAAGGCTTAAGGAAAAAAAAACCACAAAAGAAAGAAGCTTCTTTAAGTACTGCAAGCCGAACTATAAAGGAATGAAAACATTTACATAGGAAAGGAAGGACCAGGCCAGCACTGACAACTACAAGACAGCTGTGTACATGAATAATGAGTGGGGTTGCAGGAAAGGAAAGGAAGGACATGATGAATTCTGGGCAAAATGCAGGACTTTTTTCTAAACTGAACTTCCTGGTGAGACAGCTACGAGTCTGAAAGTAAGTTCAATGTAACTGATTAGCTCCAAAAGAATAGCTCGAACTGAAAAAAAATTGAAAAAGTTGCTCAGTGGGAACAAAGAAGAAAAATGAGGGAATCATAAACAAAATGGTAGGAACTACCACTGAAAAAAGCAATGATTTGAGAAACAGGAAAAGCAAAGAAAGAAATTAGCTCATTTAGGAAAAAACAACAACAACAGCCTCTAAACTGAATGGGTATTTTCGTAGAAAAAGACTTCTCTAGGACTGTAGGTAATAAGAAATATCCAGGTATTTATAATTACTGAAAGAGTGTGGAAGATGTTGGTATGCTTAAACCGGGTTTGCTCTTTATTTTAAAAAATCATATAAAAGCTAAATTGACAAAGATCTTTTAAGTGTTTAGATAAGAAAATGTGAGTTTTTGAAGAAGATACTGAGACATACTGAGAGGAAGTTACTCTCTTTTGAAGAAAAAAAACCACCCAAAGTTAATTAAATCTTTTGTTGTGGTCTCCTACTCTGGCAATGAAAACACCAGAAAACTGATTGGGTCTTCATCTGTGCAGGCTGATTAGAGCATAACCCTATTGTCTGGAACAATATGGAAGGTAGCTAGAGGAAATAAAATTCACAGAAAACAAAACACACAGTCAAAAAATATACATTATCAAGATATTGGTGTCTTATGCAATAATTACAATGAAATATTAAAACACAGGAAAGAATCACGTGAAAGCTAGTAAGATTTTGCAATTAAGCAGAGTATAGTGTACTGACAGACTAAAAAACATATGGGAGCATTAGGAATGCAGTACTAAACCTGTAGTCAATTGCTTTGACGCACATTTCAATCTTGATAGCATTTTATGTTGTGTGCTTTGTCAAGCATGGACTAACTCTGCCAAGGACTGTATCAAAATGAAAAAAAATTTTGCATTTTTCAATTTCATTTTGATCAAAACAGTGTAAGCTGCTGCTGAGAAACATTTAGACACTTTTACAACTCAGTATATGTACACACAGTGTAGTACGTTCTTGCAGTTCAGATACTCGTGTACATATATTGCTAACAAAGTCTTTAGCACAAGATTATTTTTAGAGTCCTTGTTTTGCAGCCCAGGCTACGGTGGAAGCACAGAACTCTGCATTATATAAGTTTGAAGGACAATTTCTTACCTCCAGCTACTAGCCCAGATTCTCCTAATTGAATTGCTACCCCGAAGCCACCAAGCTTCACCGGGGCTGAATTCTCTTTTGAGGCAAGCAGTACACAGTGTGGCTGAAAACAACAACAAGGAAAAAGCAAATTATTACATTATTTGAAAAGTACAATTGGCACCTTTGAATTTACTTTCAAAAACTTGCAAACAGAAGTTAGATTTTTATTTATTTATTTTTTTAAATAAATTCTTAATTTGTAATATTTTTGGAATGAGATCCTCTCTCTCCATTGGCTTCCTTTTTACTTGTCCTAGGTACAGCAAAACCATTTCAGGACTTAACAGAACTCCAAAGGAACACAAAGCAAAATTGTAACAACACGGAGATAATGAATGTCGGCATTTACTTTCTCAGTTTTTATTTTCACATTTCACTCTTATGCTTTACACTGTTCTAGCGCTTCAGTAGATACATCCTGCCCTATGACACAGTGAGTGTGATCTTATTCTTAACACTTTGAGCTCCAACCACAGTAGGATCACTTTCCAGCTCCGCAGAAACAACACTGCTGTGATATTTCTATTAAGTTACAGGGTAAACTGTTCAGGTTTCTAACTGCATTCCATGCAAAGTCATCCACATTTTTGATTTTCCACAGTTTTTCCGCTGGTAATATTAAGATGCAACGTATAAAAATACAGTAATAGCATTATTTCGAAGAGTGGTGACAGATGTGAGAGGAAGCAAGAAAGTCTGCTTAAAAATACAATATAGCACTTAATACTGCAATTAATGTAGAATCACTTCCTACATTTACACAGAGCCTCCTATTGCACAGTCAGCTCTGTTATTTAAAAGGATGTCAGATCTGTCTGTACACTACTTCTTGAGAAAACGTTACTGCTTACACTGCAAAACAAGGAACTTCAAATAGGTTACCCTGTATCTTCAGATTTTTCCTTCTTCTCTAAGAAGGTAAGCATGTGCTGCCTTAAGTTTGGTTTTCTTCTACGCTTGTCCTCCTGCAAAGAACCTGAGCGAACTCAGCTGCTCACTACAGAGATGATCTAAGGTTAAATTGCTTTTGGGGGTAACATAACTAAATTGCTCAAATTTGGAACAGCAAAATTACAACCTCCCTGCATAGGTAACTAATCAAGCTGTGGAAGAATCCATAAACAATTTCCTTCTAGTTCAATTACTTGTGTGCATTACCTGTACCACATGGTTTTAATTTAGGCTGATGACCATTTTGTAAAACACCTACAGATAATACTCAGACTTTTGAAAGTTGTAATTATCACTATGTATGAGACCTTATCTTACCCAAAGTCTAATCTATATTCACTGTATGAATATGTATTCACTGAGGGTCATGAACTGCTACCTTTTATGCTTCCTTAACATTCATTTGTTGTTACTGTAAAGCACTCAGATTTTGTGACATGAATGTAAATACCTGACAGAAAATATATGAACAAATCTTCCCAATGCTTCTGGTCCTATTAAATATCAGGATGAAATTATGATAACATAGTAACATCAACCTGATCCTGTTTAAAAGAAGTCCAAAAGAAATTTGAAGTCCCAAACAAGCTTGATTCTCAGACAGATGATATGTTAAGAATGTTAACATGGACGCTCTCATTTAAAATACTAAGGAAAATACCAAGTCAAGATAACATTCTTGTTATTAAATTTATGCTAACTCATACTAGGACTTCTAGAATCAATTTTTAAATTTGCAATTTAAAAATGTAATTTAAAATCTCTTACATCCTATTTTAAATAGTATTACCAGGTGGTATTATCTCTGAATATCTAATTTCTGCCTTATTGAAACTGTTAGGCTGCTCCAAAAGTAATGCCTCCTGTTTTATTATGCTGGCCCATGACATCAGAGCTGGATGTGGGAGGGATGATGATAGAGGTTGAACGTCTTCCCATCTCCATTCAGCTTTATTCTGTTGCCATGTGACAGATGGTAGCAGAGGGGCAGTCTGACATACTGACGTCTGACATGGAAGTGAAGATGAAGCAAAGGTGAATTTCTGCATGAAGAAAAAACTGTACCCATTAACACTCATAGACATTTGCTGAACATTTATGGAGACCAAACAGCAGATGTGAGCACAGTGAGGTGGTGGGTGGTGCGTTTCAGCAGTGGTGACAGCCAGCAGTGGGTCACCTCCAGAGGTGCAGATTTTTCACAAGCGTGGCATGCAGGTTCTTGCTCATTGCTGGTAAAAATGCATAGCTAATGGTGGTAAGTACATTAAAAAATACTGTTTTGTAACTGAGAATTTTCTCTATCAAATAACGTTATTGCCTTCTTTGTATTTGATGTGGTTTTCATGCAAATAAGCAGGAGGCATTACTTTCAGAGTGATCTATGTATCATCACTGCTAGTTTAAGTGAAAAAATATCAACCTTAGATTTCTCACTTTGAGCCAAATTTCTCACTTTGAGCCAAATGGTAGGTAGATGGATGAGAGCTGCACCAGGGTAATGAAAATGTGCCACTTCAATGTGGTATTCATTTTTCTTCACTCCACGCTTGAATCTTGAAGAAGCGATACTATTTTCATGCCAGTATCAAGACATAGTGTACCAACATAACTGTTTACCAAAAAGGAAGACATTGAGGTTGCTAACAAGAAAGAAAGTTTCTGTGAAAAAAAAATCCTAATCTACTATTCAGAGTGAAATTCAGTAAAAGTTTATGATATAAACAGCAAAGTCCAAGTTAATAGCAATCTTTCCAATGAGTTGGGTTTTGCTACCTAAAAATATATTTAAAAAATAGTTGCAACACTAGTTAAAACTTCCCCTTGTAGCTAATTACACTGTGTCAGCTGATTCTTGAGCTTTCATAGAGAAGCTGGTACTCCAGCTTTCTAATAAGAGGACATGCATAGACATTACTCCACCCTCTCTTCAGCAGTGGTTTTCACAATCAGCAGAAGTTCTTAAAACACAAATGGTAAGTGGCTCCTTTTATACTTAAGATACAATAAAACAAATTCTTATTACAATTTCTTTTAATTACAAAGGTACTAATGACCTCTGTAATTAATTGGCATGTAATTAAATATTTCTTAGTTTAAGTGTGCATGCCTACTTACAGATGACAAAACTTTGGATAGTTTAAAGTTGTGTTTCTGAAGTACCTGCAGTGTAACTGATTTTTTCCAGCCCTCATTCACCTCTAAGATGTTACTAATTATGCAATTCATGATGTCAAGCATTTTTTACAACGTAAACATTTAAAACAGTAGAGAGGTTTCCATGTGTATTTGAAGGAACCGTACTTTTTTAACCAGATAAAATTTTTATAATTACATTTTGCCCATACCATACTAAATGAATATGAAATATATTTTCATAATATGAAAAGACAGCTGCACTTGTAAGACTGGAACATATTGCCCACATCTAATGCAATTTTAAGATCATCCGACAGGAGATGTTATAATACCTTATTATTAATGTACTCTCAATAATTCAGATTCTGTATGTACATCACTTTTTACTAAGCTTCTTATCTAAAATGTTGCAATTTTCACTGCCTTAACTATATCAGACATTTCTAAGACCTGGAATGTTTTTTGTTTTTTTTTCTTTAGTTACTGTTGCTGGAGATCTACATTTAGAACACCAAAAACAATTTTACAGCTCTTCTCTAATTAGGGGAATATTAGCTTGTCTCTTAAAAAAAAAAAAAAAATCTAAATAAACTTATTTACATAATCTTCTAACACCATGGCTTATAAACTTAGGGAGTAAAATGTATTGCTAATAATTGGTTGTTAAGTACCTCTCTAAACAGCTAGCTGCTGTTCTGCTATACTGATCAAGTGTTTTCTTTTAGTTTTCCTTCTTCAGTCAAAGCTGATTTCTGTCTTCCAGATTATACCTTACTGGTGAAAAATATACTCTCAGTGACATTAAAAACTTTATGAAAACAAGGGAAGATGTGAAAACAATCCATTACTGAATTAACGTAATTTTAAGATAATATCAGTTACCTTGCATAATCTTGATTTACAAACATTTCATAAAAGGAAAAGACACCTAACTTTACACAAAGATACAAATAATAAAAAAGAAACTAATGTAATAGTGCTGACTCAGTGCTATTCCTATTTCATAAATGCTTTGTAGGCAATAAAGTCTAACAGTGTTCCTGTGGTGAATTAATATTTACAATTTCTCTTTGCATCCCGACAGAACAGCTAAGAAAATCCTCAGGAATGGCTGCATCTTCAGCTGATTTACTGACCACTCTTCCACACAAGAAAGCCTTTTGGGGTAACCAAACTGATCTAGCCGCGAATGCATCAGAAATTCAACCCAATGCAAGCTGTTTCTTAGAAGACGATGCATTGTCATTTGCTTTCATACTTTTTTACTCTGTTATTTTTGTCGTTGGATTGGTTGGAAATATTATAGCCCTGTTTGCATTCCTGTGCATTCACCAGAAAAGGAATTCCATCCAAGTTTACTTGCTAAACGTAGCCATTGCAGATCTTTTGCTGATCTTCTGTCTTCCCTTCCGAATACTGTACCACATTAACAACAACAGATGGATGTTCGGACGGATTTTATGCAAAATTGTAGGAACTCTATTTTACATGAACATGTACATTAGCATAGTACTGTTGGGACTAATTAGCCTAGATCGTTACGTAAAAATAAATAAGTCTGTGAAACGACCTAACATGTTAACTACTACTCGAAGTATACATATTTGTTGCATTGTGTGGGCAGCTGCACTAACAGGATTTTCATTAGTAGTTGTACCGTCTCTCTTCAGGAGTGAGGTCAGCAATTCTACCTTGTGCTTTCATTATCGGCATAAAAAGAACGCAATGACAGAAGCAATTTTAAATTATATTATTGTCATCATTTTTTGGACAGTTTTTCTCCTTTTGATACTCTCCTATGTTAAAATTGCCAAGAACCTACTGAAAATTTCAAGGAAAAGAGCTAATTTTCCCAATGCAGTAAAATACACCCAGACAGCAAGGAATTCCTTCATTGTACTCATTATTTTCACTGTATGTTTTGTTCCGTACCACATGTTTCGATTTGTCTACATTACATCACAATTACAAAATCCATCTTGCTACTGGCAGGGAATAATTCACACATGCAATGAGGTTATGCTCATATTTTCATCTTTTAACAGCTGCTTAGACCCAGTTATGTATTTCCTAATGTCCAGGAGTGTACGTAAGACCGTCCTCCAACTTATTTGTAGAAGAATTCATGGAGATTCAAGTGTGGCTCTGGAAAGTACTTCAGAAATAAAACTCGGACAATATACGCAAGAGCGATTATCCACTACCACTCCGCATTCAAGTTCTGTAAAGAAGAAGTCTGACTTAATCAAGTAAACAGATAACAGCTTCCCTCACTGTCACTTTAGAACACCAACTTAAGATGCACCAAATGCAACACTGAATGGATATTAACCTTGTTTTGTTCTTCCCATTACAAAATGAGAAGTCTTACTTCTGTTTGTGAAAATGAGAAGTAACTTTTCAGAAGTACTTCACTTTTGTTTATCCAAGAAAACAAAACACGAAACTTCCTTCAAGTTATCTCAGGCACCTTCTGTGGGACTAACCTAGAACACTAAGTCTTTGGGGAGATTTCCACAAAGTGGTTTGAGCCTGTGTAAGGAATCTTGTATACAGATGTTAATATCAGCAATTTGTGTATATAAACCGATGCATTTTGCAGAAGTAATGTGTCCTATTCAAAAGAGCTATATGAACCATTAAAGACTTTATATACTTTCTGCTTTAACAGGTTTCAAAGAGATCAGCATTTAACTGTATTTACAGAACTATTTTTTGCAAGGAAATATTTGAGAATTTAGCAACATACATGGCTCAAAAATCAGGTGAAGAACACAGCTGCCATTGATTCAGTTATAAATACCAAACATTTGCTTCATTAAATGCCAAAACTAAAATATTCAAGCCTCCTTTATTATTCAAGCTCTTTATTATATTTTCAATGTTTTAATGAATGCCAAGGTTGAGTACCTGAGGTAAAGTTAAGCACTCGTTAGGAAACTGGTTAGAAATTTGTGAAGGACAGATGATATCTGGGCATTTTCAGCTAGCTAGGATTTCCTTCAAACTCTGAGCAACAAATTTGGTGGCTTCAGCTACACAAGGTATTTCAACAAGGAAAAAACTGAGCATACAGAGCAGAACAGAAAAATTAGCTGTTGTTAACACCGGAAGCATCAGCTCTCATCTTTGTTTAGGATCAGTCATCTAGTCTGCTTATAGGCTAATGGATTCAGGCACAAAGCAAAATTTTGAACTGTAAGGTTGTTTAAAACAGGAGAGCTGAAGGTGGAGCTTGGTAAGACCAAAAGACATGCAAACAGACACTTATACAGAGAGCAATTTACATGCCTAGCACAAGAATCCAGAAAGATGAACTAATTGGATACTAGATGTTAGGTACTATTTCTGCAAAAGAAGATTCTATTACGCTTAACACATAACAAGCAATATTGCTCAGGTTAACTGAAAGACTTTTATATTAATATGAGCACCAGTAACTTCTCTAATAGATCATGTAGCTTTATACCTAATCTGTTGCAAAATGTGCAGATTTTTATTAATCCAGCAAAATATTCTGATTTTAAAGAAGCTAGTTATAAATTCCCATTGAACAAAGCAAGTATAACAGTTCATCTCTGTTAGATATCATAGTGGTTTAATTTTTATGTGGTTTTACTTCAGTTTCAGTGTCCCAGTTTTGGATGGGGTAGAGGTAATTCTTTTCCTAGTAGCTAGTACAGTGTCTGGTTTTGGATTTGTGATGAGAACAACAACACACCAACGTTCTGTTTGCCTAAGCAGTGCTGTACAGAGTCAAGGACTCTTTTGATTCTCATGCTGCCCCGCCAGTGAGGAACTGAGGGTGCACAAGAAGCAAGAAGTAAACAGAACCAGGACACTGATCCAAACTGGCCAATGGGATGTCCCATACTATACAGTGCCATGCCCAGCAATAGAAGTTGGGGTAAAGAAGGAGAAGGAGGACATGTTCAGGGTGATGGCAATTGTCTTTCAAGAAACAGTAAGTCATGATGAGCTATTCTGTAGGTGGCTGGACTTCTGTCTGCCAATGGGAAGTAGCAAATTCCTTGCTTTGCTTTGCCTGCATATGTGGCTACTGCTTTACCTAGTAAAATTGTCTTTACCTCAATACGAATTCTGACATTTTCACCTTCCCCATCATCTCCACCAGCTATGGGGGGAGGTGAGTAAGCAGCTGCATGGGGCTAAGCCACCTGCTGGGTTAAACCACAATATTTCCTGAAAATGGTTTAAACACTTTGTCAAATCACAGTACAATGATTAGGTCATGCGTGTTACCCTATATGTTTTACTTATTTGTTTGTTTTTACAAAAAAAGGTGGGTTTTCTTAAGAGAGTTCTCTGTTTAAGGCTGAAATTTCATCAAAAGGATTACCATTCATGGACACCACACTACCACAAAAAAAAAATATTTTAGAATTCCAGAGGTGCTTTAGCAAACTACCTTGCACTTGCTTACTAAAACTTTATTTTGTGAACAACTAAATTCATGAAAAGGCAACAGGAAAATGTCACTACTGTAGAGCAAGCTCAGATTCTGATCCGTTATGTGAACATGATTATGTAGGCTTGTTTGTTACACTTTTAGTAGTGAAAGCTCTTAAGTATATTTTCAAGAGGAAGTGCATTTTACATTTTGGCCATTCTTTACAAATTGTAGAGAAGCCATGTGTAATATCAACAGATGACTTAAAAAAAAAAAAAAAAAAAAATTAGAAGTAATCTTAAAGAGTAATACATTCCCAGGACCACATACTACATAACATACTGCTTCACTTTAATTAACCTCTGTGCATAAGGAATGAAAAGCATATGTTATTTAAAACTTTAAGGAGATTTCAGAAGCTACAGTTTAGTGTTTGTATTAGGCAATTGCAGCACCAAGACACAAAATTAGGCAAGCTTGGGAAGATAAGGTACCCAATAAATTTGTTTGAGAAAAATCATCTACCATAAAATCAGCTCTAGCAGTACTGTTACAGAAGAGCCAGCAGAGGAGCTCGGCGGTAGACTTGAGAACCATCAGGATAAAAGGGATAATGTTGTACATGGACTCTAGCAAGATCATTTACAAAAGGTCCTAAAGAACTCAGAATGTTAGATGCTATTTCTTATTTTGGAACTCATTCAAAAATGGAAATAAAGCTTTAAAAATATATATTTTTTTCTTCAGGATATTACCCAAGAATATCCAAATTCATTTACAAATACGTTGAATACTATCTGGAATGATTGAGAGAAAGGAGATAACAAAGTTTTTAAGCAATACACAAATGTTCAGGGTTGTCAACCCTAAAAATGCTATGATACCAACTCTGCTCAACTGCAATAAAACAGCAAAGTCACTGTTAAAATTAGGAGAAAAAAAAACACCTGAGAAGCCATCATTGTGATATTCCATAATCTATACGGTACAGTTTCTACGCAGAATACATAAATAAGCTCTTGAGCTCAGAAACAGAAACCTGAAAGACGACACAGTAAGTCCGTAAGACCAGGTATGGCATGTAAAAGGGGAAACGGGAATAACTAATTATATGCTCTTTGTCAGAGTCTGATATTAAGGGAATAGCAGTTACAACAACAGCAACAACAACAAGAAAAGAAACAACCCAAAAAACACCAACATAAGCAAAAATACTTCATGACAGATTTTCACAAGTGTGAAAATCAGTGCTTAAAGATGTCAGAGGCTTGAAGCATCAATGGCTCAGAACAGGATCTGAAACTAGACAGTGCTGTCATGTAGGAAACAATTACTACTGAACAAAATCCAAACACTTTATTCTTACTACTTTCTCTGAAATCAATTTTACCAGCTTCAGACGGTGAATGGCAGGCACTGCAAGCCTCTACAGTGAAGTGAAAAGAATCTTGAAGCTCTTGGAAGATCTGCTGAAGATTACAGTGTGACATTTCAGGTGATTCTATAATTAGTCACCTCAGTAGTGTTACTATGTTTGTTACTTCTCATCTTAGCAACGCTTCCTAAGCAATAGGGCCAACTACAGTAATGTATCGAATCTTCAACTGAATTTCAACATAAAATGCTAAAAGAAACTTGCTAAATAATCTAGGCTCCATTCTCTTCATTCTCCTTCTTACTACGGCAAGCAGCAAATCTGAGTGTGATGTTGTATCTGTACAATACACATTTTAAAGACTGAGCAGCATAAGCCACAAAACAAAACTGCATGCCAGAAATAAGCTAATAACTTGAACTATTAGCATATCCAGTTGTATCTGACTTGAATAACCAATGTTTATTTCTACATTGAAACTCACTCTTATTGCCTTTGGGACTTGCAAGTTGGCATCTTCTATGACGTAAGAAAATTACAGCCCAAATCTGAAAACTTTAATTGAAAACTTCTTCCGCAATGTCGGTCAATGGAACCACAAGAGAGAAATATAATTTACATTACTGAGTCATACAGTATTGATAAATAAGTAAGAGTCATATTATTCCTTGAACTGGAAAATATATGTGTGGACACCTTAGTTTAATGCTGTCTCTGAAAGCACATACAGAATCATGGTGGGTAGAAGGAGATACAGCATAAATAAAGCATACAAAGAAAAAGAAACCAATGTTTTAAATATATTTTCAACATATTCTCTGTAAGGCTGAGTATCTTCTGCCAGCCTTTTTTCCATCTCTTACAAATATTCCCTATTACTGAGGGCAGCCTGACGAGGGAATCCCAGAAAACAGAGAAGGTGCTACAAAGCTGTTACGACTCACCACTTGTAAATATTGACAGGAAAAACCCATGTACAGAAGTTGTTCACGGACTTCATGAGAGTGGGAATAGTTGAGGGGAAAGGATGAAGATGAAAGAAGCTTTAACATTCAAACTCCATTGTTAAAGAGTGTTGAGTATGGATATAAGAATATGAATAGAAGAGAAATGGCTAACTGCGTATCAAACGACTGAAAAATGAGATATAAAATGAGGAAGAAAAAAGTGCCAGGGTTTACTTCTAAGCTTATATTTTTGTGAGCTGAATCAATTACTTGAAGTACACCAGAAAGGTACATTGCGCTACATGCTGCCTTCAGAAGTCCTGGTTCCTTTAAGTTTGCATACAGAGATGGTTAGTACACCTCTGCACCTATTAAAAAGCAAGGTCAGCTACTTCAGAATATCTCAAACCACAGATACGTGACAGACTGTGTGCTTTTAAAAGCAAAACATACCCACTGTTTCTCCCACAAAAAGAATTCTGCTTGTGTATTGTCAACAACACATCAAAAGTCTGATGAAAATACTTGACAGGGGACCTAACAATGTGCCTTACCAGCAAGAAATTCATTTTGGAGACAAAGCCTTCCAGTTTACAGTCAAGAAAATCCACCTTTTGTGCATCAGTTTTGCCTTTGTCACCATGCTTCAGATTTTCATTTTTGCTTTAGTACTTTTGCATTTTCTCAAAAGCTTAAGAGCTTCATAGGAAAGCTAAAAAGCTCTTATAAATATTTAACTTGAAAGTGCACAAGTTACAACATAGTGCAAGAAAACCACAGAGAAAGCTTCCTGTTTATCTACACTAATCAGTACAGTTCTCACGTTAAAAACTGTTTTTGGAAAATAAAAATTATCACAACCAATACACAGTCACTGACTTTTGGAAAACAAATATAGTAGAAGAGACCTCTGGAGGCTATACAGAGTATTTCACCAGGGAAAAATTTTGAAGTTTTTAGCACTGAAGTCCAGAAGTGTAAATATATTGAAAGATGATTTTTCAAAGTATTGTCAACTGCAAGCTATGTTTTCCAGCTTAAAAGGTATTGCTTAATTTGTTCTTTTCTATGCAAAACAACTACCCAGAGCACATAACCGTGCTTATTTAATGACAAACAAATAACTGAAGGTATGGGTGCAATATTATCCCTTTTCTACATCACAAAGGATGCTAGAAATGCCAGAGTTACATTGCATATTCTCACAATTCATCAAACAGTATAAGAACTACAATTCTGGACCTTGTCTGCTGAAACTTAATGGCAATTCTAAAGCTGCTGAAAGTAAATCATCAATGAATAGCAAAAAAGACAGTTTAACAAAGACCAAATTAAAATCAGCCATCTATTTTATATCCGCATATTCAGTATAGTACTTGGCTCAAGCTGAGTAGATTTAAACACGAACTTAGAGAACTTTGATTTGGTTAGTATTTCTCACAATATTAAATACGCTGCTACAAAAGTAATGTCTCCTATTTATTTTCATAGAAACTGTAAGAGATAGAAACACTACTTGATAGAGAAAATTCTCAGCTACGAAACACTGTTTTTCAAAGTAGTTATCACCATTAGCTATGCATTTTTGCCAGCAATGAACAAGACCCTGAATATCGTGCTTGAAAAAATCTGCATGGCTGTCAAGAATGTGACTGGATTTCTCACATCGCTGTCACTGCTG
Organism: Alectoris magna; assembly: GCA_030625065.1. Classification (NCBI taxonomy): domain Eukaryota; kingdom Metazoa; phylum Chordata; class Aves; order Galliformes; family Phasianidae; genus Alectoris; species Alectoris magna. The sequence continues at coordinate 84,624,220 of CM060560.1, forward strand.
CTGAAAAGCACCAACCCACTGCCTCACTCTGCTCACATCTACAGTTTGGTCTCCATAAATATTCAGCAAGCATCAATGAATGTCAATGGGTCCAATTTTCTCAGCATGGAGGAACTCAATGACCCACCTTTGCTTCACCTGCACTTCCATGTCAGATGCCACTATGTCAGAGTGCCCCTCTGCTGCCATCTGCCACATAGCAACAGAATGGGATACTGGCTGGAAAGTTCAACCTCTACTGCTATATGACCAACATCTGCCTCTGACTTTGCAGACTAACACAATATGAAGTGTTATTTTCAGAGCTGCTCCCATAAATACATATACTGATCTGCAGCTAAAATCCTGATCATATTAATCCAGGAAAGGAGCTGTGAAACACTGGGCCATGCCTGCAAGGAAAAGTTATGAAAAGGCAGACAAAATTATAGAATGGCTTAGGATGGCAGGGACCTTGAAGATCACCTAGTGCTGCCCCTCCACATCAGGTTGTCCAGGGCTCCGTCATACTAGTCTTGAATGCCTGCAGGGATGAAGCATCCACAGCTTCTCTGAGCAGCCCGTGTCATTGCCTCAACACTCTCTGAGTAAAGAATTTCCTCCTAACATCAAAATCTACCTCCTTTAGTTTAATAGTGTTCCTCCTCTATCACTCTCAAACCAGGTAAAAAAAAAAGTCGGTCTCCACCTTTTTTATAAGCTCCCTTAAAATACTAAAAGGCCACAATGAAGTCTCCCCAGAGCCTTCTCCAGGCTGAACAAGGCCAGCTTCCTCATTCTTTCTTCACAGGTTAGGTGCTCCAGCCCTCTGATCATCTTTGTGGCCTCCTCTGTAGCTACTCCAACAGCTCCACATCCTTCTTGTGCTGGGGGCCCCAGGCCTGGATGCTTCACTCCAGGTGGGACCTCATGAGGGCAGAGCAGAGGGGGACAATCACCTCCCCCCCTCTCCCTACTGGCCACCCCTTGTTTGATGCAGCCCAAGTTGCTGTTCGCTTTGGGGGCTGCAAAAGCACATTGCTGGTTCATGCCCAGCTTTTTGTTCACCAGGGTCCCTGAGTCCTTCTCCGCCAGACTGCTCTCAGTGAGATCTTCTTCCAGTCTCTACAAATATCTGGGACTGCTCAGACTAAGGTGCAACACCCTGCACTTGGACTAGTTGAACCTCATTCAGTTCAACATGGGCCCATGTTTCAAGCTTTTCCAGGTCTCTCTGGATAGTATCCTTTTACTCTGTTGTAAACTACACCACTCAGTTTGGTGTCATCTGCAAACTTGCTCAGGGTACAGTCAATCCCACTGTCCAGGTTGTTGAAAAAGATGTTGAAGAGCACAGGTCCCAAGATGGACGCGTGGGGGACACCATTCATCACTGGTCTCCACTTGGACACAGATCTGTTGACCACAATCCTCTTGCTGCAACCATCCAACCAATTATTTATCCACAGAATAATCCACCTTTCAAATCACTATCTTTGTGATTTAGAGATAAGGATGTGGTGTGGGACCCTATCAAAGGTCTTACAGAAGTCCACGTAGGTGACACTGAGGCTCATTAGATGACTACAGGCTCCAGGTCATCTTTTCTACCCTTTGTAAAAATGGGAGTGGTTTCCCTTTTTCCAGTCACCAGAGACTTCAGCTGACAGCCTGCAACAACTCTCTGGTACGCAGACATCCAACAGAAAATGAATACAGGGAACTGCATCTCTCTTAAAAGTTTACACAGCCAATACACTTTCAATTGTCATGATTAAACAAATAAAAAAACTGGAATTGAAAGTCAAAGTTCTAACTAAGCTACATGGTAAACTTTTTTTTAAGAAAGAAGACATGAATTGCATATTTGCAGTAGTTAATGCATTTTAGAGACTTATCCTGGTATTAAATGCCATACAATCAGTAGCATCTAATTTTTTGGCTTGCCTGGCCGCACTGAGTGAAGAGAAATTATATGAGGCTGCATATAACATATGTAATATACTTCACATACATAATCAACAAAACTTTGCTTATACTTTTTGTATTTTTATTTGATCATTAAAAAGAGGGCAACAGAAATATTAAAATAGCACATTGGACACCTTTGCAATAGATCAAATTCCAAGTACTGGAAATTAAAGCTCCTGTTAAAGGTTGGTGCATATTTGACCTGTTACACATTTATTTAGCATAGTTCACCCTTGGCATCCATAGTGGCCCTATCTAGGGGCATCCACTTTTGTGTGGTCTATCCAAAGAGTTGCCTTTTTTCCATCAAGCAAGAGAGGCTGAATGTATCTCCTGGGCCTTCTATGGCATAGAGAATCAGGACCACCACAGGTAAATGGACTGCTGCCCTTTTCCATCCTACAAGGAGCGGCTGCTGCCAAGCCACAATACTCTCTGTTGCCTGGCAGAAACAGCCCAGAAATTCACACAAGTTGAGACAGGCACAAGGAGATATGAGGTTAACTGGGCTGTCTTTTATCACCTCAAGCAGGTGGAGGGGAGAGGCAGTGGCCAGGTGGTTTTCGTGCGGATCACTGTTGCCTATAGCTGTACTACCTAATATAGTTAGGTATGAGTTATAAATGGCTAACTGAAATAGCTTCCCCACTGTGAATTTCCTTGTCTTTGTGATTTTGAGCCACAAAATAGGTTGTCTGCATACAGTGAGACAAAAGGCAGCACACACTGCTTGTTGGTATATAAAGCCTAGTAACAAGTAATAATGGCTCGAGAGGGCTAAAAATATAAATAACTGAGGTGAAGAGAATACATTAAGATCATTATGAAGAACTTAAGAGTGAATTGCCTAAGAGATGCATGTATACTGTTTGAGTATCATCAAATACATATTAGATAAAAGAAAACATTTGTAGGTCAGGCAAGTGGAAACACTGTACTACAAGAACAGTGAAGGTGCTTGGAACCAATGACATTTATTTTTTTGTGTTTACTCATAATATCCCATTCATTTGTTGCCCATCCCACTAATCAGTTGCAAAATGAAGTTTGATAGATTATAATCAGTATATTAATCCATTATACAGTAATTCAGAAAAAAGGTAGCATAATTTCCTCACATAGCAAGAATTATGGTAATTGAACTACAAATACAACAGGCTACACGTAATAACCAGTTGAGTAACAACAACAAAACAAAAAAACCCTGCTAACTGAAATTGCTCACATCGTTTTTTGGCATAAAAAACCATGGTCTTCAGTTAGCAGATTTTCAGGATACGCATTCTTGTGTCTAAAACTGGATGGAACAACATAGAAATATGGATTTCTAAGACTTTGTAAGAGTCTATTAGACATTTAATTACTAGAAGAATCCTTCTGTTAGAGCAGATTTTAATATAGTTATTTATTTAAACACTAAAAAAAAAAAAAAAAGAAGAAGAAGAAAAGGAAGGTAAAGCTTAGAACAGAACAAAAATTAAAATGCATGCAAAGGAATGAGTCACAGCACTACAGAGCAATTACAAATATTCCAAGCAAACTTCCCTCACTTAAATATACTTTTAAATGACACCAACTATCTAAGCTAAAAAGGTGGTCAGAATACATGTCTATAATTTTACAGCAACATAAATGAAATCAATAATGAGACCAAACAGTTAAATCCATTGTAGATCCCCAAAGTGTATTCTCACTGTGAGTCCTTAAATGCAAAGCAAAACTAACACAACAATACTAAAAGTGCCTAAGTTATGGCACCTCCTCTGTTCTTATAGAGGAACTTAACTGCTTCTGAAAAGCCAAATCTGACAACCACAGATGTATCACACAGAAGTAAATTCAGAAGTTTTATGTTCTGCAGACCTAAGCAGAGTTTGACTGATATGTGATCAAACTTTTCTTCTGGAGGAATGAAACTGTCCTGGCTATCAGGCTTCTGGATGACTTACATTAAACACCCTATTTCTTGGAAACAAGCCAAGACAGTTTCCCCTGAATGATTAGCAAGCTTAGAATGCATCAGCTATAAATTGCTTCTATAGAAGGCATCATCTGACTGGACATACGAGATGTGTTCATTTGGTCACTGACAGGAGGACAGACATGGATACATCATTATCATTACTGCATGAGGAGTTCAAGAACAGACGGACAGCTCTGTGAAAATTATTGGATCTGAAGAACAATTAAACTGCAGTGAAAGTTCTCACATACAAAACATGAACTTCTTTTTTTCCATTCTGGGAAGTGGGCAGTCTCAAAGAGCATGATAGTAACAAGAGCTTCACGCCCTACAACTATTTTAAGTATTCCTGTGAAATAATTACATGGCCAAAGGACTGATAGAAGCATTCTTCCACATTTACCTTGCATTCTTTTAAATTCTCTAATGGAGTCGTATCCTGGCCTAATTTCAAAGACTTTCTGCACAGAAAACATCTTTTGGTTTGAACTTTAAGCGTCTAGCTGCCTTTTGGCACTGTAAAAGAAAACAAGGCACATTCTGAAAACCTACTTATGCCACAAAGATATTTTTCTTAACTGGATTTTCCAGATTTAAATATCATCCTTTTCACTGCATCGGTGTAGTGATAAAAAAGGACGTTGGACAAAAATTCCCCCTCCAAAGGAAGACGCCTACAGCTTACATAGGTAAGTTTAAAAGTGCTACTTCTTTGATTCCAAACATTCACACAAAAATGATCATTAGATGTCTAAAGGATTGAGTCCAAGTGTTACTTTGTGAATGTAACACACTGTAATAAAATAATTTAATATATTTTGGTTCAACAATCTATATGGCACTTAGGTAAAGATTCAACAACTACAAAAAAGTTGGTTTAATTTGCAAGTCAGCAGTCATGGCTTATAGCATATTTTTAAATATAACTTTTACAATTTTTTATAATGTAATCAACTTGGTGTCTGTGCATTTTATTATAGTAATAAGGAATCCTCTTTGGCATTTGCATTCTTTTGCTTTTGGCTGTTTTAAAATTTTTTTATCAATCTGTGAGTTTGAAATCTGTTTTTTTTTCCCTATATGCTTTTATATGGAGTAAAAGCTAAGTTGTACTTTACTAAACTTCTACTTATATAACAGGATAATCCCTCTTCACCATAGGTTAGTGAGTCAAAGACTCATTTTTACATGCAGCCATTTTACAGAGCTTTAAACATCAACTAGAATTGATTTCTTGCTTCTAGACTGGAAATACAGACTATATTGAAAGCTGAAGTTGGAAATACATCACATTTTTCAGCAATCGTTTCACATGCTCATGACTACATCATTTATGCATAATGTATACCTAAGATTAGAGCCCTAAGAAAGAAAATTAGATACTATCCTCAGGGAGAAAAAAAAAAAAAAAAAGCATCCAATTAGCTTCCAGAATCATGTACAGTTTAACTCTTACTTGAATGCAAATACAAGATATACAAGATACTCCCGTGCATTTCTGCAAATACTGAAATGCTCTGTATTTATTTTGCTTATTTAACTTCAAATAGTCCAAAGTTGTTTCCAAAGTAGGTTACCAGCGTTCTAGAAGACTGAGAAATAAGTCGAGACCACAGAAGTGACTATCAGACCCTGGCTTCAACCTTCTATTTCCTCATTTATTTTATGAGAGTCTAAGCACCTTAAATCTGTTTTTTTTTTTTTTTTTTTTTTTAAACATAAGTCAGCTTTGCTTTTTTTACTTCCAAAAATCTGTCAGTGAAAAAACATCCAAACAGCAACCTCATGCAAGCTGAAAATGATAACCCCAGAGCACAATTATGAATTGGTAACAATGAAAAGAAGGAGAGGAGAAGTAACAGTTAAAATAAGACGAAAGAAAAAGAGATATTAGATGCACTTTACAGAAGAATAATTCCTTTAATTGTGTTTCAGCTCTCACCATCTATTCAAGAAGATTCGGCATAAATGAGAAATTCAACATGTGTTCTTCATCCATCGATAGCTACTACTGCAGCTCTACCAGTCATCTACTCTTTCCTATTTATTACTGGCAGTTTTGGAAATATTCTCACTGCCTGGGTGTTTTCAAGACAAGCATCCACAAAAAGAACACAATACATTTATCTGGTAAATCTCGTCACTGCTAATTTACTTGTATGTAGCACTATGCCTTTTCTGGCTGGCTATTTTGCAAAAGGGCACAAATGGACATATGGCTCTGATGTATGCAGAGTAGCGTATCATCTTGGAACTATCGTTATGCACGTCTGCATGTATGTTACAATTACAATTTTATGTACAATCGCTCTGAGTCAGTATGCGACACTGAAGAAAAAGAATGATGCACGACACTCCCAAGCAGTTACAAAAAACCTGTACAAATGTGGACTTCAAAAGTTTCGTCAGCCAAAGTTCGCTAAATATTTTTGTATCTTTATATGGCTTATTGTGTTGTGCGTGACGGTAACAGCTATCACATACGATGCTCGGGCAAGGAGGGAGCAAATATTTCACACGTGTTATAACATGAAGGTAGAAATTGGTGAATTTACTGCAAAGACTGCAGCTTCTTTTGCTACTGCTTGTTTTTTTCTATTTTTTCTAACGGTTTTGTTATCATACTATTCCCTCACCAGACACCTGAGTAAAATACAAAAAAACACCCATATTGGACAAAACCATATGATTTACAGAACAGTGAAGAGAAACATTCTTGTCATCCAGATAATTTTAACTGTCTGCTTTCTTCCTTATCATATTTTCAGGCCCATATTTTACGTACTGCTTCCAGAAGAAGACTGTTCAAGGATAAACTATCTAGTAGAAATTAAAAATTTCCTTACTTGTCTGTGTGTTTCTAGGAGTAGTATAGATCCAGTTATAACCCTTCTGCTAGATAAAACATTTAAGAAAAGCCTATCCAGACTGTTTAAAAAATCCAAACCTGAACACCACAAACGCAGAGCTGATATTTTCACTGAAGAGACCCCACCAATATGAAGTAATATGGAAAGATGTTAGTAGAATATTACTAACAGTCAGCTCATTTTGACTTGCTATAATGAGACTTTTATATGAAATGGGAGCTATTTAAATAAAACGGTAACATTATTTGTATTTTTTTCTAACACAGTCTTGCTTTTAAATCAACAGCAGCCATAGTAAATGAATTCATGTAATTCATACAGTGAACTGCGCATTGCCACTTTACCCATGTAAAGAAAAATACATTTATGCTTGATGGGTGGACAGTGTTTTCTTTCTGACTGATCTAGGAAGATGGCAGAAACTAATGTGAAACTGAGGACATAGTTCTCATCTGTCACCATTATTTCCAGGTTTTCTGGGCTTTCTTTACAAAAAAAGAAGGGAAAAGCATAGGTTTTTTTTTTTTTCTTTTTTTCTTTTTTTTCTTCTAGAATGGATAAATCGTGTCAAAGGCTTAAGGAAGAAGGCACAGAGAACTACAAAATACACTCAAGAAAAACTTTTTTTTTTTTGGTTGCTTTGTTTTTAATTTTTTTATTTTTTGCCCAGAAGTATTTGGGTAGAAGGCTCTGGGCCTGGCTAAGCATTGGCTAGCTGGTGGTCTTGTATTATTATTGTTCCTCTCCCTTATTAAACTGTCCGTATCTCAACCCAGCATTTCTTGCACTTACACCTTTTTGAATTCTCTCTCTGATCCCACTGTGAATGAGTAGCTGTTTAACCTGGCAGGCAGCTCAGCACCAAAGTCCAAAATGTAATCACCCAGAAGTGTAACATGATTAGATCGCTTCACATTTGAATTAACACATGGTACTCCAGAAGGTACCTCCTTCACAACAGTGTTTAAACCCAGACCACTTGCAGAAGAATGAGTAAAACACGAGTCATACAAAATTGTAGGATATCTGAATGCACATGAAGTGAGGGAAAAAAGGATGAGATGCACACATGCATTTATTTTTAACCTCTGGTACTATTTAACATAAATAAAGAAGAAACAAAATCACAGAATTTCCACATTCCTAGTTTAACTCTGTGAGGTAAATTCTATGGTTTACTTAGGTAGGCATAAATAGTTATTATTTACTGGTACACAACTTATACTCAAAATACACATTTAAGGACCATGAACAGTATGAAAGGAGTGCAGAACAGGAGTAGTTTTGCATTTATTTTTGCAGTATTTTTTGCTATTTTTTTTTTAGAAGTCCAGCTTTTTTTTAACAAGTCCAATTACTTGCCTCAAACTGCACAATAAAATGTAGTAAGCAATTACGTCTTTCCGACCCTACTACTGAGCTCCATTACAGGAACACTAAAATGACCCAAAAGTGGCATATGGTGTTAGACACGAAATATTAGGCCTCCTGTAAGAGGCACCCTGAGACTTCATATCATATGACACCTACTTTGTATTCTGCAGAAGTTCAATGAAGAGGTAGGTGAAAAAGACAGCAAATTACAGGAACATAGTATTTTGTTTAATACAGCGCTACTTGTGAGAACAGAATCCATCATTTGCTTATTTTACAGAATTCTCTTGTGAGGTTTAGCAAATGACCTACCGAAAAACCTTAGGTGGGCAGCTTCAGAGTCTAACTCTGCAAAATGCTGAAGGAAAGAGTTCTTGAGCATGAAGGCTGGTTTGTGTGGGTGTGCATCATACTGTGCAAAAACCAAGGACAAGACACCTAAACCATGACTGCACCGAGCAGTTTAAATCTGCTCAGAGTACTGTGTTTAGATCAGTAGCAGCAGACATTTGTGTGACAACAGTTTACCGTCAATGTGCTTTCATTTTTGCACAGGCCCAAAATAAGAACCCACAGCTTCTGTCCTTCCTTACACTTAGGGGATCTCATCACAGCAAGGTGTCTAAGGATGTAAACTTCAACACTGAATTTTTGGTGATAGTATAGGCTTAAGTAATTATTACTCTGCTTTTCTAGACCACTTGGTTCCCTAGTGCTGCAGTTACCAAAAAAGGTAAGAAAATGGATGAAATCTTGGGAACTACTGTTTAAATATAAGTTTGTGGTAAAATCCCAATTCACCAATTCCACTTAGTACCCCCAAATAATACATGCTTTTATTATTTTCCTACAGAACCTGTTTAAGGTGACATCTCCTTTACACTTCTGAATTGCATTAGTTGGTTTAGTCTACACTAAACAGTAGAAAAACTTTTGTGCAGTATGGGCAATTTGAGAATCTGCAAATGATGTAATACTTTGGTTCAGCATTTGATGGAATAGTTTGTGGAGGAAAAATCTCCCAAAACAGAAAGGCATGAGGAAAAGGTAGAGAAATGAATAATTCAGCAAAACACAGCTCATGTGTTAAACTTCTTGTGCTGTATAGTCATCCTGGTGTTAACTCCGAAGTTATCAGGTGAACTGTGAATTATGCAATCAAAAATTAAATACTTAATTTCTATTGCAGGAACATTAAATCCGAGGGCAAACATGTACAACAAAGGGTTTACAAGACAAATGTCTACTTCCTCCCTGGTTAACCCCCCCCCCCCAAATATGCTCCAGGGTGACCAGCTCATCAATCAGAAGATGCAGGTTTTCTGAATTGTTGGGCAAGTGACTGGAATGTATGAACTTCCAGATCAGAAGGTCTCTACTATGCAGCTGTTGAGCTCTGTGGCAGGCCAGGCAGTCTATATTCTCAGCAAAACTGCTTCTGAAAATGCAGCACCCAGCGTCAGAACCACATTAACCAAAAGGCAAAGGTCAGAGATTAACAACATTTTAAGTAATGTTAGGGGCAAAAGATAAAGAAACTCAAGAAATGTCTCTTCTTGCCAGAGGAAGGAAATTAAGGCAAGCGGAAGCCATCTTGTGAAAGCTTTCATGTTTTGTTTCTGGCATGGGAGATGAGGCTGGAACATATTTAAGTTTATCATAGGCTCCCAGTCAGCTTTGGTTCATCTTATTGCTTAAGGACGACAGATGAAGTTTCTGGCATCAGACAACAGCAGACTGAAGTATTCTTGATCTGACTTCTCCTTATCAGTTGAGAGCCAAGTGAGCACAAAAATGCCTACAATACACCTAATTCTAATAGGGACTAAAAGGTGCACATTTTCCTGTGAATCAGATCAAGATCAAACATTCTGCAGTTTAAAATAACACTCACAGAAAACTTAAGAGGAAAAAATGCAGAACCATAGAATCATAGAATGACTGTATCAACCTTACAGATTTTTATTATTTCACTTTCATTCATTCAGATAATTCAGAAATTGTTCATTTACCCTATTTCCTTTCAAAACACTGCCTACAGTGACATCTAGAGCTGAGATGCCGCAGTTAACTTATTATTCTACATGCAAGCTTTATAGTTAAAACATTTCTGCTCGGCTTTTGTCAGGATTAAACACAGTTTAACATGGTTTAGTATACTTTAGACAACAGACTAAATAATTCTTACTCATGTAATTGAATAGTTTTATTTCTAAGGATGCCATTTAATAAAAACAGTGGTTTTAAAGTTTTCAAACGCTGGATAAGCTGTAAAGACATATCTACATTTTCCTGAGGAATAAGGCCCTTGAAACTGAAATATGCTTTTGTTCAAGGACATAGTACAATGACAAGAAATGCAGCTCTCAAGAAGACAAAGCCACATAACCATGGTGTTCATTCTAAAATTCTCACATGGCATCATAACCAAACAACTAGAAGGATTCAGAACCTTCACAGTAGAACAAGATCGGAAATCCTATCAGCGATTAAGAGGACATCTTGGGAACTTGCTGTAAGAAATGACTTTCACAATATCAAACTTAAAAAAAAAAAAAGAAAAAGAAAAAAAGAAAACCCTATCGAATGGAATAATTTCCCTTGGAAAGGATAAAGAGACTGGTGAAAGGTCTTCAATGTCTGTCTACGCAAAATCAAATGTCTGCTGGAAAGAAAAACTTCAGTTCAGTGTCCACGCTCTCTTCCCTAACAAACCACCCTGTAGAAGTCTGAAGAACAGCTCACCACCTCCCAGTCTGATTCATCACTAGAACTCACTTCTCAAACTGCACTGTCAGCGCTCATTATCATTTTTCATTAACTCTTATAGTCCTTAACTAGCTTGGATAAAAGCAAACTCTTAGAGAAGTTGGAAAAGCTATTTTAGACAACAAAATGAACAAATAACATGTATTCAAATTGAAGAAAGACAAACCAAAATTCTTAAACTCCCAATTACTTACACCATAATGTTTTGGGATAAATTTGTTCCACAAATAATCACACAAAAGTTACAAAATTTGCTAACTCGAAAACAGAATATATATACACTGTTCTTCCAATGTTCCTAAAGTCATAAGCATCTTAAAGTATTCTTACAGCCTGTATTTCTCCTCCAAAACTTGTTCTCCTAATCATAAGTATTCAAGACAGTTCGCAAAAAGCAGGTAGTACTACCAGTATTCCAGCAGTTAAGGATGCACTTATCTCTAGAATTTTGGTCTAGATGATCTGATAGCTTCACTGTACTGTCAAAATGATGCAATTCATCTACAAATTCCAGTTTAATTTATGCAATTAATTTATACACAGGTTTTTCTAACAAGAAAATAAACGCAAACAAATTTCATATGAATATTCAGGAAGCAGAAATAAAAATGACTTTCAGAGTAATTGCAATCAAATGCATATGTAATCTGTGAACAAAGACTTCTTAAATGTTCTATACTGACAGAATTAGTGATAAACTTTAATCTCAGACAACACAATAAAAGTAAACATACACTCATTAATTATTTTTCTGCTTATACAGCTCCTCCTTCCCTCTCCTGTAGAGAAATTACCAACATTTAGTAGTTTGTATTAATGAAGTGATGGAAAAAAAAGCCCATATCTTACCTTCACATCCCTGTGAATTATATTATTATCGTGACAGTAACGTAGAGCTTCCAATATCTGTCTCATGTAATGACTATAAAAACAAAGACACGATAAATGGTAATTCTGCAGGAAAAATTATTATGCAGATATAACTACATTTAAAGAGTCTAACCACATAAAATCTATACAGTTTAGATGGTTGATGAAAGTTCAGTAGACAGGAATTTATGTCTAATGAATAATAAAATCTAAAGTTTGAGGATTATTCTGATTGAAGCCAAGGGAAAATTAGGAAAGGGTGGACTCTTCTTAGTGATGAGCAACAACAGGACCAGGGGCAACAGGCAGAAACTGGAACATAGGAAGTTCCATACAAATGCAAGAACCTCTTTTCTGCCAGAGTGATGCAGCACTGGAGCAGGCTGCCCAGATAGGCTGTGGCGTTTCCTTCTTTGGAAATATTCAAGACCCATCTGTGCTACTTGCTGTAGGGAACCTGCTTTAGCAAGGGGGTTGGATTTGACCTCCAGAGGTCCCTTTCAACCCCTACAAATTCTGTGATTCTGTGATTCCACAGCGATCTTGAGAAAACAGAATGTATCCTCACCAAGCTTCTGAATGACGCGAAAGTGCAGGTGTAATAAATACAGAGGGCAGAGTTGCCCTTAGAAGGACATAAGCAAGAGGAAAGGGCCAGCAGGAAGCTCAGAGAATTCAACTAGGACAAATGCAACATCCTGCACCTGGGACCGAGTAACCACTTCAAAGGTATATTCTGGATACAGGCTCCAATGGTAATGGCTGCATTGCAGCTTTGCTGGATAGGGAGTCATGGGTCTTGAATGACAGGAGGATTCAAGCAAGTCAGTGGTGTGCCCTGTCAGCCTATCAAATCCCACAGCATGCTGAGCTTACTAAGTAAAAGCATAACAAACACTTCAAGGGAAATTCTCATTAGACTGATAAACTTGAGTAAGTTCAGCAGATATCAAAATGCATAGGAGGTTGGAGCACAAGCTCCAAAGAGGCTGAAGGAAACAAGATGTTTACTCTGGAGAAGGCAAAACTTAGGGGAGAACCTTGTAATAGTCTTTCCATACCTAAGAGGAGGTATGGAGAAGATGGAGCCAAGTCCTTAACCGAGCCACAGCAGTCATACATTGAACTGCCATACACTGAACCAGTAGATTCTGGGTGGTTTTAGGGACACCATTACACTCTGGATTAAGTTGTCCAGGGATGCAGTGGAATGCCTGTCCTAGGAGGCTTTCTAGAACCAAATGCACAGAGTTCACGACCAAAATGTAGAGCTGACTCTGCCTCCACCAGGACGTTTAAATACACCACTTTCCAGCTTCTATGATGCTAAAAATCTAAAGTGTCTAGAAAAACAAATACAGAATCCCACGTGCTTTGAGTTCAATTTTCCTGTCATTAGGACACAAGGTTTTGCTGTCCTACATTTTTATACTCACTTTGATATTAGCCCATCTGGTAAGTGAGAAGTTGAACTGACTATACGTGAAATCATAAAAAGGAAGAAAAGGGTCCAGCTAGCACAACTAATAAAAGCCACACCTGTTAAGCCAAGTCACCAAATGCCAACATAGGAGAGATCCATAAAAAGACAAAGACAGAGAATTAGATATTGGATGTAAAATACTATTTTATTCAATATTCTCACCCAAATAGAAAATTTGTAAAGACAAAATGTTCTGAAATTCTTTTATTATGCCAATTATTGCAATAAACGTTCAGATTTGGAAACAGGATTATTTATAGTATTCCTACTTCTAGCTATTAGATTTGCAACAATATAGCTTATTTTTCCCCATTCATCCTGTGGGATTAATTAAAATTAGAATACATACCTGGCTACAGCCTCGCTGTACACAAATCCAGCATCTGCTCTCTTCACAATTTCAAAACACAGATCTGCTCCATCCATACTGCAGGTAGAAACAGGGAAAAGTGCTTAAGACACATAACTACAATCAGTTACATAAAAATGCTTAAGAATCAATTGATTCCACATATATAAACCTCACATAAAATATTCTGGATACATGTGCAATGTTTTATTAAATATAATGGAATTTGAAAGGTTATCTAATACAATATGGCTTGCCACAGGTTAATTTTTTCATTTCCCTCAGGTCACTCAAAACTTTATTAGCAAAACCAAATGTTTCTCCTGTTGCTTAAACTGCTCACTGAAAAAATGGGGGAGATAGAAGGGGAGCTGCTCTGTACAAGGTGGCTCTGCAAGTTAACAATTAAAGCATTAGAGTATGTTAACTGCATTCCTAATAGCATCATGAGAGCAACTCCAAAAGACTGCATTTACACAAATTCTTAGTCAAACTGTATTTTAAAATGGTGACTACCAGAAATATTCCAGAAATGTAGTATAGTCTTCCCAGTTATCATTCTCATAAGGGTAATTAAGAATTAAGATAATTTATACCTCACAGCATCCATGAAGGTACTTGAAAACTGTGACAACACAAATACTGTATTACTAACTCTGACAACTGACTGTAGTCTTTCTGATAATCTAACTTCCCAAACTGAGTAGTATAACAATTGGATTCAAGTATACTATTTTTACAGTCCTTAGGCTAAAATCAGACTACCATTTCTCTAAAACCAAAGCAGCTTGACACAGTGTAATGGTCTGCTTTTTCTTTCTTCTGTACGTAACATACAGCAGATGCATATCTTGGAACGTTTGTGGATTGATGGGGCAAAGGAAGAGTAACAAGAGTTAACGTGAATAATCAAATCATGTACTGCAGTTTACACTGAACACGGTACTTGCAGGAATGTAAAATGTAACACTGCACTGGTCATTTCCAGTCATAGAATCATAGGTTTCTGAAGGAGAGGGACCCACAAGGATCATTGACTGCAGCTCCCAGCTCCACACAGCACTACCCAAAATTCAGTCTTCTCACACCTTTCCTTTTTTCTCTCCACCAAAGACTCAAGGAGGGAAAAAAAAAAAAAAAAAAAAAAAAAAAGCTGAACTTACAGGGCATCTAGAAAGCCATATTATGAAGGCTGTTTCAGCAAGCTATCCAGAATGCCAACATAATAGTACTTCTGCTCTGTTACACACCTGCAATATAATACTTCATGCTACACAAGTAGCATGCAGAAGCTTCCATTTCCAAATACATCCACAAGCCAGTCCCACGCAGTAGAGTACTAATTAAAATACAGACTGGTGGCATTTTAAGTAGGCAGAAGCATTTTCTTAGCCAGTTATTTCAGCATGTGATATCATCTTCAGAGCTAAAGAACTCCACAAACTGATTACCAAACAATGATTGCACATCGCTGCATCAATATGCAGCGATGCATCGATATCAAAAACTCTCCAGTAGTTTTTCCTTTCTTCCTGAATTTCATAAAGCTGGTGTGTATACATAGCTACTTAGTATCACTCAGATAATATAGTGTGCAGTGCTATGCACAGTATTGTATAGCAGTAACAGGGTCAGGTTCAACGACAGTGTAAAACTGTATTTTAGCTCACAGAAAAAAACAACCCACCTCACATCAGCCTCCTTGTCAGCCCTCTCTTCCAACAATTTATCCCAGCCAGATGGGAAATAAACTGAAACCTGAGCAACGCCTTGTGCTACAAAGCACATGAAGTGTACAATTAACTGCAGTTAGGAGGTGCTATTTTCATGAACCAGCAAAACGTTTCAGAAGACTACTGTCACTCCAACCTGCTAGGAACTACTGATCATTAAAGACACAGCGGCACACAAGGCTGTCAGCACTATGAGTAGATGCAGAGACAGACAGAGTCAAGACTGCTGTTCCTTTACACTAACTCTTCTTTTAAACAAGGTGCTTACAATCAGAATGGTCTTTTAACATATATTTCCACCTCCCATGAATACATACCAGCATGCTTCACTGACAGCTTTTAATTGTAGGTGGCAGGTTTTTTTTTTTTTTTTTTTTTCCCCTGGCACTATTTGTTTTTTCAATTAGTTTAAATTACGGTGATATTCAAAATGGCTACAGATCATCAGTGGTAACGTTTTAAAGTGACAAACTTAGTTTTATGAATAAATATTTCTTCGTACAAAGACAGAGCTTGTATCACCCCAAAGTTGTAGAATTTTATCCGAAAATCTTATGAAAATACGTAGACGAGGTTGCAAAGGCAGGAGTCAGCCTCAGTTATGAAACAAGCAAACAAACAACACCATAGAAAATTCAGTCCATTAACAGACTAAAAACTCAGCAATATCAAGATTACTTTTTTGCTGCAGAAACTGAAGGACATATGTGACACATTAAGCTTCTGAGATATTTGATGAACTGAAAATCCAGGCATGTTAATGCATATTAGCATTAGGCATGTGAAAACTGCAGCAGTAAAATGAAAATAAAAAGACTGATCTCAATTAAAACCCACTAAAATTGACATAAAAAGATAAATATACGCTGAAGACGCCAAAAATGTTCGTGAAGTGATGAAACTACAGCACGTACAATCTGAAAGAGAACCAGTAGAGGGCACTCAGGAAGCTATGCAAACCAACTTGGACAATCTCTGCTATATGAAAGGGAAAGCTACAGCAGCTCTGAACAGTTTGCTAACAGACATCTTCCCAGAACAACACATCTGAATTGTTTCAGGTAACAGTACTGACAATGTCCCTCAATTTCCCATACCTTACTGTTGATTTTTCCATAGTTTTAACAGGGTTCAGGTATGGTTTGGATAAATGTTTCTTTCAATAGCTTTGATCAGTGCTAGTATACACCTACAGTGTTTTCCTACTATGCTGCGCAAACCCAATCAAGAGTTGCAGCCTGCCCAGCAGGTTTACTCCTGAGTCGTGTTCAATGCCAAAATCTGTTCTGAGGCTAAGGGGCACTCTGAAGAATAGATAGAATACTCCAGAGCTCTGTATTTTAATACTGAAGTATGATGGCTTTGCATTTGCAGACAACCTAGTACCATATAGCCTACAACTGTATTTATAGTTATTCCAGTAAGAATAACAAATAAAGGACAAATAACAAAGTACTCGCTCAGTAACATTCAATTCATATATAATAGTGCAGAAGGTGATCTTAGGAGGATTAAGTAATTTTAAATAGGCATCCTTAGAAACAATTTACTACTGGTGTTTTCATAGTAATGGTCAATCCTGATGATTAAGCAGCAGAAAAGAAAGAACATATGCATCATTAAAGAAACACTGGTTTTAGTGTTGGTGGCAGTACAAAAGAATTACCGTACTTCACTTGAAATCTTTAATCCAGACTTCAATCTGATGTGAAAATCCCTGTGTCACCCAGTATCATGGGCCAGACCAAAATACTTTACAGAAACACTGTGTGAATAACTTCAGGTTTGTGTAAACTCTTGAGCATACAAGTATATGCTTCAAAATTTTACGATGGCTTCTATCAGTTAAGTTTGCTTAGAAGTGAGTCATCAGAAGCTTTTGCTAAAATAATGCAACTTAAAAATCAATAGCCTGTAATAATTAAAGTTATAGTAAATGCTGAAATTTCAATGCATCAGTGTCTCAATGCACCAAATTTTCAGTTTCTCTGCCAAATTTTGTTACTTACTAGAAAAGAACCAAAAACCCAACCAAGATAAATATCCCCTGATTTTTAAGGCTTGCTTTGTCACCAGGAAAACCTGCACAGAGTACTGTTTTGGAATCAGAACTGTTCAACTCTGGTTTTCTGTTAACTTCTGTCCATCAAATGAATGAAATCAACAAATATCAAGCAAAGGCGAAATGAAAACCTGATATAGCTATCCTCAAACCTAAGCTATCTTTACAGTCTCCTATCACTTCCTTTGACTGCAATCAGTAACTACTTCAAAGATCATCAGTGATGAAAACGAAATGGCATACCCGGACCAGGTAAATGGCTAAACTTTCTGTTCACAAGAAACCAAGCTACAACATACTGAAAATGTGCATATCACTAAGCGACAAAAACAATACTTGTCTTTATGTCAAAGAGTTTGATGCCCAGAATACTTTGTGCAATTTGATTTCCTTAAGGCATTTGAAATTATAGTTAGTCACTTTGGGCTCCTTTTCTGCCCACAGGGAAAACCTGCATGTGTAGAGATGCCTCAAACTTAACTGTTCAAGAACTAAAGTTATGACAGAGAGAATCTCAACGACTTCTCCCAGTGCATTGAATTTGAAAACATTTCACTGGGTATTTTGAGCATTTGGCCTGAACTTTAGATTTAGAAGCATGTGAAACTTTATTTTTCTTTCTGTAATCTCAGAAACCTATTTTGACATGAAAAAGTGTAGAGCTTACTTAATTTTTATTTTACTTTTAAAAAGTTAACATGCAAGCCTTGTTTTTACCCTAGATCGTGTATTACGAAAGTACAGAAAAATAAATAGTACAGCTGTATAAAAGATGAACAACTACAGGTGAGACTACATTTAAAAATAAAACTAGAACAGCAATCCTAACATGATGAAGTGAAATAATGAAAACAAGTTTTCACTCTGTAAGCTAAAGAGCTGTTCCATTTCACAGTACTGTAACAAAGCGGAATAGATAGCATTCCTCTCTTTATTTTCCTCAATGCTTCAACAAAGCAGCATGATTCAACATTAGCAATCATAATTTAAATACTCATTAGCATATGCTTATCATAAACCCAAGTAACTATATGCATTTAAAATTACTGCTTTTATGAATTTGAGATTTTAAAAATCGAGCATTTTTACATGCGTTAGCTAGATGAAACTGCATAGTTACATGCATGTAACCATATATCCAGCCTAACTGCAACGTTAAATGAGATTAACATCTCAAGAGACAAACTGTAGAATATACCATGAAAAGCAGAACACCTATGCACAGTGGTGAGAGATTATGTAAATTACAGAATCATAGAATCCTTAGAGTTGGAAGGGACCTCTAAAGGCCATCTATTCCAACCTCCCTGCAATGAGCAGAGATACCTACAGTTACATCATGTTGCTCAGAGCCCCATCCAGTCTGGCCTTGAAAGTCTCCAAGGATGAAGCTTCCAACCCATATCTCGGCAACCTGTGCCAGCGCCTCACTTAAATGACCAGATATTAAATATCTGGAATTCACTCTGGAATATCACGTCTGAGCTTTTCAGTATGAAAGGTAAGTACTATCAGTTCACAGACACTGATTATACTGAAGATAAGCTGCAGTGTATTCATAAATCCAGAACATGGTTTTCGGACACTTCAAATGGAGTATTTCCATTGTTTTAAAAACACTGAAGGCAGCTGACCCTTCTCAAAGTATTCTTGTTGATAAACAGCAATGGTCAATAGAGAAACTAATAAGCAACAGAATACAAAAGCCAAAGCAATACTTCTATTCCAAATACAAATAGTGTTCACTACCATGTGCACAAACTACACAGCAAATGTTATTATGTGACAGGGACAGCACTGCCTGGAATATTACAATATTGGAAAAAATATGAAAGAAAATAGATTTTCTATTTTCTGAATTTCATAAATCAGAACTTGAAGATTACTTTCATGGCTTTTGATGCTATAAAATGTTTAATGTACTTCCACTGACTACACATTGTATTAGGTAAAAGATTAGAGTTAACTTGAGATTTGTCATGCATCACTTGCTACAGAACCGCCAGCAAATAGCACCACAGAATGGGAAAGAAAACTGCACTGGATGGAAAGGACTAGAGCCAGCCAAGTGTTAGGTGTAAGGCCTAGAGCCTCCAAGGTATCTTCTTCATCAGAAGGGAGAGTCCACCGCCCTTTTGGGGAGCAACAGAGGGGTGTCTGGGAAACAAACTGGCACAGGCACATTCTCGCTCTTTTAATGTGCAACAACATCTAAATACTTTAACAATTTTACTTTAATTGTAAGATTTTTTGGGATAGTGTCTGATTCTTATTCTGCGTATCTATTATGGTCAACTGCTTCTTTGTGATTTATTACAATTATACCTAACAGCTAATGGGGACCTACTGGTGACATGTGATGGCTCCATTCTAAAGAGCACTTGAAATTGTCTATGAACACTGTTAAAACTTACTTTTTCCTGTTGAACATAATTGCTACTTCTCACACTCTACTTCTGTGAATTGTGACTTCTTTAATCCACTAATTTTAACGATGGTTTTAAAAATTGGGCACAGTTTTTTTGTGTTTTTTTTTTTTTCCCAAGCAGTACCATTTCTCACTTTTATTAGACACACAATGTGTTTGCTTATTTAACTTGTAGCTTTTCATAACTACAGATCATCCAAATGTGCGGGGTCATTTTAGCAGCTACTCCATGTAGCTTTCATGAAGCAGTAGTGGACCTATGTATCATGTATTGCAACTGATGGCACAAAGTTTTAGGTTTGATTATTGCATTCAGTTCATGTGCTGGTCCTGAATTAATTTTCATGCTAAGAATCTGCCAGTCCACAAAAAACCTGTAATTGGCTGGGCTTCTGTCTCCTTTATAGTGCAGGGTTGTCATCCTCTTCTTTGTCATTTCAGAATAACTAGCCATCAATAAAATATACCTTATTACTTGAGACAGAACTTAGTTGCAAAGCAGTTAAGCTTGTTATAGTAACAGCAGAGTGAACAGGAAGCAGTATGAGGGAAAGTAAGTCATGCACAAATACACAGATGCTTTTTTTACTAACTACAGATTTCTTATTATGGTCATAATTACACAGTATGCCACTCTGTCAAATTTGGACAATGCAGCCTTACTTCAATAAAAACATAATCTTCTGCCAAATCTCTTTATCAAAGCAACCCCTCTGGCATAACACACATTGTGCCCACAACTCTGCCATTCCCTCCGACATTTTTAGAACAGGTGTTCCTACTATCTCATTTTCTATCACTGTTTGTTACAAAAGATTGATGCCTAGTAGCGTTCAGGGAAGACAAGCACATATGAGATGCAAAAAAAATGATTATTCTTCAAATAGCTGACTTATATTTTTTCTTTCATGTGGCCTGAAGTCAGGTACAGTATTGGTGTAGTAACTCTCATTGTTCAGACCTGCTTTGTATGTATACAAACATAAATTATAATAGGTTTGTCATTAAAAAATAATTAGTTTTTATTTCATATTTATAAGCTCCTGGCATGGTAAACATGCAAAATCTATTTTCCATTTTAAAACCCTGTTAATTGTCTGAGCATGTCTCCTCAAGGTGTACATTATTTCATAATAGGATAACGAAAGCCTCCTGGTCAATGTTTTGTGATTTACTATACAAAACAAAAAAGTCAGTACTGAAACAAAACTTATAGAGACAAAAGAAAAAACAATTATTTCAAAAAATCATTTGTTTATAAAATTACTTAAGAAGATAGCAGAAGAGTTCAAGCAACAACTCTCAGCTTTGCATCAATTTTTTGCTCTTACCACCTAACTTCCTCTGTACCTCAGCAGTGAAACTAACATGTGCAAATTATTCTTAAAGTGTATATCTCAAGTCAAATTCTTTATCTAGGGAACATGCCAATTCACCCTAACACAGAGGGCATGATGTGGTTTGCTCCAACATATGAAGGTCAAATGCATCAGAAAACAGAAGGCAAGAAGAGAAATTGAGGTGGTATTATCCTGTATGCTCACAGACCGGTAATACATATAAGGGGAACTGCAGAATAAGAGCTGGCAGGTAAAAGAAGAGAAGGAAAACTGAACATGGAGGATGCACAAGTTAGCCTTCTGCTTGTCTGGTTTTGTCCTTCATAAGATTCAATCATTTTAAACTCATCTTCTCGTGCACCATACTATGGATGTGGAAGCCACAAATGAACAGCAGGTCTGCCCTTAAAAAGCCACTGAGAAAACTAGTATTAGCCACTTAGACACCTGGACAGTTTCTTTTTTGTTTGTGACTACTTGCGTATGCCTGAAAAGACTATTTTCACAGCACTCAGTACTTCTGAGCTGCAAACAAGCAGGTGGAAGCAGACATACTTTAAGGATTCAATTTAGTAAATGACAACAAAGGAAGCAAAGAGAGAAACTTACAATTCAAAAACCATATAAAGCATTCCATCTGAGCTGTATGTCTCCAACAGTTCAACAATATGAGGATGCTTCAGCATGTGACAAATACTGGCTTCCCTCTTCAGATCTGTGGAAGATAATAAATTAGTACATTAGCTGTATATTCAAGCTGTTGGATGTGAAATAAAAAAATGAAAATTTAGCAATCAGAATATAATGTTTGGAAAGATGTACACCTCTGAAATGTATAATATATTATTTAATCTTTATAAATAACACATTTGAGATTATACTTAATTGTTCTCCTTCAAAATGTTCTAAGTTAAACAACTCACATAGATCTCAAAAGGTAAAGAAAACAAAAGTTCATCATGATTTGACCAGTTAATTAAAGATCTAGATCATAAGATCTAGATCATAAGATCTACAGATCTGAAGAACTGTATTGTAATAAGTTCACTTTAACTACACATAAACACATGTATGTATATATACACATATATATACATGCACACGTGTGTATATATGCTGTTTTCATCCTAAATACCCCGTATCACTACAAAATTAACTCCAAATACCTAAGACAAGCTCTTTCAACACACTACAGTAAGAACTATTAAAATTTGGAGATCTCAAGTCCAATTCCTCTGCTTAAAGCACGGCCTTCTCCAGCTGGGTTTTGAACACCTCCAAGAATGGAGACTCTACAGCCTGCAACTTGTACTGAAGTCTGATTACTGTTAAACTGAAAAATATGCTTTCTTATATTTAAATTTCCTGCACTCCTTTCAAGATTAAAAAAAAAAAGAAAATCGCAATGTATGAAATTACACTGATATAAATTTTAATCAACATTCACCAGCTTGCATCTCTGTTACAAATAAGAGGTAGAAAAGCAAAAACAATGGAGAATAAAGAGCAGAAACCATTGTAATGTCTCTCCACGCTTGAGAGATTTTGTTTTTGATCAAACAACACCCTTAGTTCCTCTGTGCGCAAATCAATCCTTCTTCTATTACAGAAAGAAAAAAAAACCCAACAAACTGCATGGAATTCATTTTCTTTCCTCTTTAATGAAAGTATTTGATATCTGTGTTATTTAATCTTCCTGAAACATTTTTTCTTCTTTTAACTTACCATCAGTATTCTAGAAAAATACCAAAATCGTAAATAAAGTCTTGATGATAATGTGGAAGAAAGTAAAATATCAGTCTGTAGTCTGAAGCAGATACTTTACTTTTCTATTCACTTTTCATACAATTTTTCTTGTTGTTGGAGAAACACCTACAAATATATTTATGGGAAATACAGTTTCTTGATACAAAACTGTTTTAGTGATGCAAATGATATTTCAAGAAAGAAATACGTGTACACAAAGAAACTCTATCATCTAAGAAAGCAATAGTCTTCAAGTCTTTCATTATCTAAAGATACTCATACCTCAGTTTTTACATCACAGTTATGCAGAGGAACTACTAATACCATTCTGTACCATTCCCTTCCATCACTCTTAGGTGTCTAATACTAAACAATTACCAGCTCCTTTTCTAGACAGTGAGGTTCTTCTCATCTTTCACTGAATTACACATCCAGTGTTTCCTAAACAGGAGCACAGGTAAACATACTGATGGATGGTTTAAGAGAACAGTGATTCTGTGAATGACTATAATCTCCAGAAAATATGGCAATTTTATTTTGTCTCCTAGTGTCTAAGGATGTTAGCAGTACCACACTTCACCATGGTATCTGATTCCTATTTTTATACGGCAAGTAAAAATCCAACAGCAAACAACAGAAACTTCTGCTTTATTTATGGGTAAAAATTGTGTTCAAAATAGTTTATTTTGGCTGCTAACTCTATTAATTTATTGTGCTGTCTATATATATTTACAAGAGAAGGAGAACCATGAGGAAGCAAATAACACATGCTGCAATTTACCTCATTCATCTGTGCAATATTCCCCCAGTGAAACAACTGCTTACTGACTGAGCAACAGCAACAGAGGAAGGAGAAGCAGAATGTGGAAAACACAATTTCTGAGCATGAAAGCAAATGAACAGAGGTCACAGAACAAGGCTTTGGAAAGACTACAGGGGCTTGGGGCTAAGAGCAGAACAAAGCCCTATTTTATAAACAGCAGGAAGTTGTTTAACAAAGGACCTATTAGAGAGGAAGAAAATTAGGTACAGAGACAGACCAACAAACAACACATTGATTCAGAGAAGCCACAAGTCAGAAAAGGGGTGATGTATTCTGAGGTCCATCTGGACTCTGACCTAAACGTCAAAAGTTGCCATGCTTAAAACCAGTAAAAGGGAAAGGAGGAAGAAAGTCAGAGACGGTGCCCACATTTCATTGTTTTCACTTAACTAACATCATCATCATCTGCTCAGTCCTTTATCAAATGCTGAGTTAAATTTCAACTCCACATGCTCCTCAAGTGGTAACTGAAAACCCAAGCACCTGCAGATACTTGTTCAACTCTGAACAGAATCTAAAACCAAGCAGAAGTTTGGGCTGCAAGCACACGACCTAAGAAAGGTCCCAAGAAAAATCCATTATCTTGTGAGCTGCCTTATTATTGGTAACTTAGCATATATCATCATATATAGCATACAGTCATCATATAGAATACTGTTTATTTCCTGTGAAGTTTTTTAAACCTTGAAGTATTTTTTCTGCTCATTCTGAGTCAAAACATGCCTTCATCCTAACACCCAAAATAATTTCTGCCAAGAGCTTAAGCCAGCTTTAAGGGGCATGAGGTGGCATGTACCATTTACTAAAGAAGGCATACCTTATGTTTTAACATCATCTTTCACTAATACACAAATTTTAGCCAAACACATCTTACAGCAAGACAAAGCACAAGCTTTAAAAATTTCTCTGCCAACACCATGAAATATGTTTTTACATATTCTTAGTGCTTCATTTAACTGAGTAAACTGCTTGCTTAAAACAATTCTGTATGTTTTATACAGTGAGAATGTGATCATGTATAATTGTAATAGATATGGTAGTACTAAATTTTAAAAGAAAATCAATTTTTTTTTTCATCAGAGAATTTATTCCTGTTTTAATCATCTATCAAAATCCACCAATTAACATCACTGTAACTCAGTGAAGATGTCAAAACTTCCCATGGCTGTGAACTGCAGATAGCAACACCACAGTTTGTGAGCTGGTTAACCATAAGCATATCCCATTTTTATTTTGGGTCAGGAACATATTCCTGAAGCACATCTGCAAGTCACTGCACCTACTATCCTTTGATACGCATCCCAGAGAAGTTGATGTCCACTTCAATGAGACCCAACTAAACTGAATTATGTGCTCCAGAAATGTGCCTGATGCACTCCAGTCATTCAGGCCACAAGGTCAGACTAGACATAGCTCAAAGTAAATTCTCTGAAGCATATACAATACAGATGCTAGTACTTTGGTACCAACTGCTTCAACTCTGCAAATAAATTGGCATTAGTCTTGTAGGTTAGCCTTGGCTAGCAACTAAACTCTCACCCACGCTCTTGCTCACTCTTCCTCTACTAGCAAGATGAAAGGATTAAACAGGAAGAGATCAAGAAAGCTCACAGGTTGAGATAACGATGGGGATACTGTTCACCAATAGCTACAGTTAACAAAAAAAAAACGCACGTGACTTCACAAAATTCATTTTTTGCAAGTAAATCAGTAAGCAAGAACCAGTGATGTTTCTGCCCCCTAGATTTTTCATTTATTTCACGGGAGAATATTTCCTTTTTTCTTAACCAAAAATGCAGTGCCTTCCTGTGTCAGATATGCAACAGATATATGTCACTGAATGCTTACATGTCAGCAAGTAATGACTCCCGGCCTCAACAAGCAGTAAAAGATTTCCTGCTACCCCTCCCATACACTTTGGGATGGACAAAGCTCCACAGTAGCCAAGCTGGTGTAACTGCTTGCTGTTTCTCTTTATCCATGCATGTTCTTGCCCTCTGCTCCACTGTGCAGCAGCCTAGAGCTTATACCACACACCAAACCACTTTAGTGTGTTACCACTGGCTCAGTGTCCTAGTGTGTGAAATGATCATATAGAAGCTAGCATAAAATCAAGGACAGGAATATGAAAGGAGGAAACAAACATGACCATGAAAGCCAGCACTACAAGCTGCTTGGGATGCTGCAAAACACAAGCATACAAACACACCTTTTGCTGCATCAACATCAATTCCTATGCTTCATAATCTATCTGCAGCTTCCAAACATATACAAAAAATGAAATAAATGAACATAGCTCACAAACGGCCCTCGATACAAACAACCTGGCAATCAACAATTACAATAACAATGCAGATAATCAATCTTCGATATCTTTTCTTTTAAGGCTACTGTGAAAAAAAAAAAGGGTGGGGGGGAGGGGCAGGGGGGAGAAAGGAGAAAAGGGAAAATGTAGTTAGAAGCTAATAATTAGAAACCAGATTGCATTTCTGATTCCATGCAGAAACCTTTGCAAATCTCAATTTCATGGAATCAAACTTTACAGATGCTTGTTAAATTCTGAATAACTTCTTTTTTCTATTCTATTTTTTTTCTCAGTGTTTAGATGTAAATATAAACATAGTTATAGACTTTCATGTTGAGTTGGATATCATCAGACACTTAAGAAGCCAGTTCTCCTCCTCCAGTTCACACTCCATCAGCTATGAAGAGCACAAATTGGTCCTCAAAAAACACTTCTCTCTCATGACTTCCAGTACAGCCACCAGACTTGTCTAGTATCACATACACGACAGACATGGTAAGTTGGTTTGTGTCCATTAAAGCAAAATTTCCCTTCTTTTATTCATTTCCTCATTTTTATTGGAATACAAATAAGAAATGCTTCATGTAGAAGATGATGTATTTGAATAATGAATCAACTTGAACTAATAAGAAAGTGTTTAAGAATGTATGAAAGAGTATTAACAGCTGCCTATTGTAGATAATTAAACACATTTGTTTCAATTAATTAAATAATCATTCTTAGCAACTTTTTACCAAAAGCACAACATAATCTTCCTCAAGCAAGAATAAGCCCATATCTTTCATCTGAAATTTTATGCATTCTACGTCCTCAAGTTTTACTCTGTAACAGCAGGTTTAATGAGGGAGGAGAACAGAGGAAGAAGACAAGAAGAGCAAGACTTCCTTAATGATTTTTCTGTTTTGTTTGTATGTTTTTTAGGTGAACAGTCTGTATTCCAAAACAGTGTTAATGGTTCTCTTGACTGCTAAGCAGCAGTTTCAACAGTGCGTCAAAACCCAAGTAGGACTGTGACAATCAGAAGTAGTTTTATAAAACCCATAAATTAGTTTAAAATGGAGGAAGGAAGGTTCTCTCTGTCAGGAGTTTAGACGCTCAAACAGAAATGGAGGATTGCTGTAAATGTTCAGGAAACTCTCCTGTAAAATCTAAAACACTTTTTTATTTTTTTCTATCTTTATTCTATTTCCAATAATTTATGAAAGGAAATTAGTCACTGACTAAGATATGATCAATCACATAATGAAGGTGCATTCACTGCTGATAACTATATTACATTCAATCTCATGTTGTTACCAGGTATGCAGCACTGCACGAAGATCTGAAACACAACACCTTTCCAATTACCATAGACCACGTTGTTACATTACAAACTGCAATTTTAAACACGTGATGAAAACACAATCAATTTTTTAAGAGAGCTAAGTGTAAGGGTGTGTGGCAGTTGATCTGTCAGAATGTGCTCTGAAACTTCTTAAAAAGAGAGAAAAAAAAAAAAGATAGTTAAAACACAAAGTGCATATCTGGTAAAAGAATGCTACATGTTTGAAGTGACAAAATGCTCAGCCACGAAGTTACCATGGTATTCTTTACTGAAATGTCTGAAAGCTGATAATTTCATAATCAAATCCTATTTCTCTTTCTTCCTTGTGATTTGCAAAGTTTACAACTCCAAGTCAACACGACTGCCTACAGATATCTCACTAGGTGGCAACACAGTTCTTGCTTTGATCTGGTATGTATGCAGCGACTGAATACAAAAGGCATCTGCATTTATTTAGCTGTAGAGAGCTTTCAGTTTGGCCAGTCTTACGCTGCTAATCTGGTTAACAATGAATTCAGACCTAAGAATAAAAACAAATGTATTCCACCTTAAAATAATTAAGGTGCGGCCAGGGCTAAGCAAGAGATGATGTAGCAGAACCTTCTCTCCTGCAAGCTTAACGAGTCATTCAAAGCTGACGATTACACAGGTCTTCTCTTGTGCTGCACGCTGTGATAACTGCATTACACAACTGTAACAAATTTAAACACAGCCTGCTGCTGTAATCCAGAAGTTTCCCTGGTAATCCTCAGAATTTAACAGCGGTGTACTTACTGTTTTGAAGTCCAGCAAAAAGGTCTAAAAACATAGAGCTTGCAAATAGTTTGTTGAAATCATTGGAGTTTCTGCTGTTCCAAGATAACACCAGATTACGTATTTGTTCTCACCCCAATCACTCCCATTCCCAGAGATTTTTTTTTGCTTCAGGAGTGTGCATGTGCATGGATGTGTTTAAGTGTTCTCTTCAGTCTTCGTCTATGGCAATACAGGTACAGAATGACAGAATCATAGAATGGCTTGGGTTGGAAGGGACCTCAAGGATCATCAAGCTCCAACCCACAATAATATCTGAAAATGTGCTAAAGGCATCCTTATAAAAAATAAATTCAAACTGGTAGAAAATTTCTACAGCAAACTTTGATAGCTCTTCAACATTTTGACCAAAATTTTCTTAGGCTGTTCAGGTTAGCTAAAGGTTAGACTTATGCAGTCCCTTAAATGAGTTTTCAGTAGGGAGAGCAACATACACATTAAATAAGTGCCCTCAAAGACAGCATTATCAAGAAAACAATGTTAGTTAATCATTTTTAATTAAAAGTTACTTGCTTACAATCCTAATATTTCCAGCTTTCCTTTTGTTTGAAATGAGTTTTCTTCTGTAGCTTAGTTTTAACTTGAATGCAGTAACAGGGAAATTTACCCTGATAATAACAAAGAATCTCAATTTTACGGGAAGCTGGAATACATAAAGGACATAAAGGAAATCTACCCTTAACAGACTGTGCTACTCCAGACAAACTGTTCCTAACTCCTGTTCTAGGAAGAGTAAAAGAAGCCATCAGACTGCTGCTACTGAATATTATCATCCAGAAACGGAGAGCCCGGAGTCATCCAGACAACACGATCAGTCGTCCTGGATGTCTGTCATACAGACAAAAGTTGTTTGTTTGGATTAAAGCTTGTTTGGTCTAGAACTCCTGGGCTCTGCATAAGCAACACCAAACTAGTTGCTCACTGATGTTATAAATGGACTGGTGTATTCTGTCCATAGCATTAGAGTCCAGACAACCAAGGGAAAGCTGAATTGAAAATATCAATCTGCTCTGATGGAATCAATTCTACAACACCAGGCAGCTCAGAAAATGACAGCATTTTAGTTGTGGTAGCAAAATACGCAGGACGGGTTACTTTGAAGTTTTTCTCAGGTAATTTAATGCAAATTGCACTACACTTTGCTGTACCAGGCTGAGTACCAAAAGCTCTTTCCACAGCATATCAAACTCTGTGATGAACAGAATCTACAATGCACTGAGGAGAAACATGCTAAGTAATAGATAACTATCTGATAATTTTTAAGGATGATATAAACTCTCACTAACTACGAGGTCCTGTACAGTGCTATATTAGCCCTGAAGAAACTTTTACTCGGGTTCAGTAACAGACAGAAACCAGAAAACTCCTTCAAAGCAGAAGTAATCCAAATTATAATTGCATAAAGGGTGTGTCAGGAGAATGGAGCCAGGCTCTTCTCAGTGACATCCAGTCATAGGACAAGGGGCAATGGGTTCAAGCTGGAACATAGAAGGTTCCACAGAAATACGAGAAAAAAACTTTTTTATGGTGAGGGTAACAGAACACGGGAATGGGCTGCCCAGAGAGGTTGTGGGGTCTCCTTCTCCGGAGACATTCGGAACCTGCCTGGATGCATTCCTGTGTGACCTAATCAAGGCGTTCCTGCTAAGTAAGGCAGGGGGACTGGACTAGATGAGCTTTTGAGGTTCCTTCCAAACCCTGACACTGTGATTCTGGGAAATCGGAAAAAGCCAGTTTTGTTGTGCACCACTTCTGCATGCACTTCCTTTTGCAATTATTACCAAAAGTTATGGATGGTTTTTTTTTTCTTTTGTTAACCGACCCATTATTAAACAAGTTTTTTAGAAGCGTGCACATCAGTTCAGGAATCAAAACGACGACACTACAGAATGTATTATTTACCAGCTTTTTTCATGCCAAGAAAACAACAAAGTCTCATCTGGACTTGTTACTTTCACATGTTCGTAAAACGCTTCTATGTACCTCCTATTCAGTACTTCTTCCCTACCCACATCCCCACTTCCCCCTTGCCACTTGTGTAGTTGCCACGGTCTTTTCAAGCCTTTGAAATCTGTGCCCTTCAAATATCTCTCTCCTTTTTATTCCACAATAATTCAATACTAGTAATTAACCAGGTGCCACCTAGCTCAAATTTTGTCATAAGTCACACCTCTAAGAATAAGTTTTTAACTTGTCTTGGATTGTACAACTGACAGATGCAAAATATCCGCATGAAGTATCTATCCAATGACAATTTTGTAAAGTAATTTGAATGCTATTTCAATTAAAGGCCATCTGAAAAGGATTTTCTTTCAAAACATTCACATGAGTCTAAAGATATTCAAGGGACAATTCTTCATCAATCCACATATAAAGAGTTCATTACCTTCATCTCACCCAAGAATTAAGAAATTTACTTTACTGTAAATTTACTGTACTTCATTTCCTCTCTATTTTCTGATGAGTGAAGATAAAAAAAATACCTGGAATTCTTACTTTGCCAAAATGAGTTAAAAACAAAACAAAACAACAAACAGTTCAGTCAGCTAATTCCACCAGTGCAACTTGGAATTCTATCAGAAAGCAGGAGATACAGACTGGAAACAGCACATCTGCACTGCTTTTTGACTAATTTCTGAGAATTTTTCAATGTCTCTGAAACTCAAGAATTCCAAAGTAATATACAGCAACTTCCTTCACCATTACAGGGTATTTTGAGGGAATGATATCAATCTACAGCACCTTGAAATAACTAGATGGGGATAATGGATTACTCTTCCCTTTTGACAGAGCACAGGTTATTTTAAGTGCTCACACTCATAGAACAGAATGAACATTATTCACATGTGAAGGAAAGGCCTGACCCAAATTTCTTCCAACAACTAACCTGTCCTATCCCATTTCTGCATGTTCAGCATGACAGCCGCTTTCTTATCTTCAATATCCAAATGGTAGTTAATTAAGGTTAGAACAGAATATTTTAAATTCTATCCACTTACTTTGCTTTTATGTGCAAGAGCAACCACAAGCTTGTATAAAGATTAAGTGGTCAAAGGATACGCCCACTCCTATCTTTTAGAAGACTACCCAAGTAGAACAACTAATCATAATCCGTATACTCTGCAAAACAGAGGTCTATAAGAGGACTTAAAGAAACAGCTATTTGGGTTAAAAGAAAGAACCAAAACAGAAAGAACCAAAACAGAAAGAACCAAATTTCATTTCCCACAAGCTGGGGGGGGGGGGGGGGAAGTTTAAATATCTGTCTCCATTAAATATCACTAGGATAAAGAATTTCATTGACATGACAAGGTACTTAGAAATATAAAACCTAACACTCTCACGGGCTGCCTGAATTAAGAGACCACTGACCCACTCCATAGGTTCTTTAGACCACTCTTCCTGCCTACACAACAAAATAAAAACTCTTTTTAGGCATGGCAATACATGGCTCACAGGCTGAGTATAGTACTGTCCAGATCCTGAAAATAATCTGAAGCACAGTTGCATAAGATGCACTCCTTATCCTTCCCCAAAGGAGAAGCAAATATTAGTTCATAGTCCGACCTTCCCTCCTTCACTAATCTTTCCTGGTGAAACAAGTTGTTCTTGTCCCATGCTGTACAACCACTTGAATTTTCCAGAACACTGCAGTAGGCAGAGGACCATGAGACACTGAGGTAGGGATAAGAGTTCTCACTACTACAGAGAGGGGATGATTATCCGTGATTAGAAATAAAAGACAAATTTGAAAATCCGTGTGTTGTTATTCAAGTTTTATATGCACGTGCAACAATATTAAAAGCCAGTTCAAGTCTAGCAGAATTTATTAGCTTATACGCAAAACAGCTATGCTGCTTCAGGGCATGATGATACAGTATCTTCCAGTCAATACCTGAATTAATAAACAGTGATGGACTTGAGCTAGCTCTGTGCAAAGTCACTTAAAAGTCACAGTGACCCTGATGCTAGAGGATTTATTAGCTCAGCTAAACACAAGCCGCAGATATGCTAATAAACAGTCCCAGAAACAAAGTGGCAAGAAACTGATGCTGATACTTTGTAAAAGGGCTGGTTCTGGAATGATGGTAAGACAGAACTCACAAACTTCTAAAGATACAAGGTCACTGTACATGTTTTACATATCCACATCCCTTCTAACACATCCAACAGTACTTCAGGACTGTTGTGATCTGTTGATACTGTTGTCTGTACAGTATCTGTGATACTGTTGTCTGATCCAACAGTACAGGACTTCTTTTTACATACTAGCCACAGTACCTAGCCTGCATTTACCACAGAAAAGTAGTATTTGGCTGCTTAAATCATCCTTCTATAAAAATCTTCATCCAATAAGAACTAATTAGGGAAATAAAGCCTCAGAGTATAAAGAAATTCATGTAGCTCACACATATCCCATGTTTTGTCACACAGTACAATCAGTTTGGAAATTCTGTTTGTAATTACTAGGTGAAATGATTTTAAAATACAAGCACTGCATTATAACACTCATAAGATAGAAAAACACTGAAACACTCAACATTTTTTTTAAACCTCTGAACCATTAGCATTGAATCTGAACCTAAAGCTTTCCACCTTGCAATTTTCTTGAGATGTGATTCATTAAATTAAATCATCCTTCATCTTCACTTTTTCAAGTGCCACAGAAAATAATGAAACTGGCATCCATTTAAATCTTTTCTTACCACAAGCAGTACTTGTCAAGTGATGTTTTTACTGTCTTAAGTACAGTCACAGACAAAAGTACAATGTGCTGCTAGCGATGAATATTACAATCAAAGAATGGTAGCAACAGACAACAATGTCCCTGTCGTAAGAACTAATTTTCTATAGGTTTTGCAAAAAAAACCTTTTGCCTAAAGTTGAAGAAGTTATATGCCAAATTAAACTTTGAAGACAGTTATAATGGCCCATGGATTTCAATGAGAGCACTGACTAAGCTTTAACTTACTCGTTATATACTTACATTATATATAATGTAAGAACTGTAGAAACATAACAGCAATTTCTCCCAAAGACTATTTTCTTCGTTTTGCTTTTAACTGCAAATTCATCTTCCAATTCTCACAATACAGATAATATTCACGTGACAAAATGTCATAAAACCAGTTGTCTCATAATATGAATGAAACCTGTTCCATCTGTAGACTGGAAATGGATTTTAATATTCAAATTATTACATGCACATATTGTTACAAGAAAGTTCAAAAATCTGCTTCTGCTTTTCGTATACATACATCCCTCATTACTTTAAGACATCTGTAGTACAGTCAGTGCTCTAAGTTACAAGACCTTCAGCAAGAACTTATCTTTGAGTTGGACTCAGAGCAATAAATAATTAAAATCTGCTGAACAATGGTCTCGGACATTAATATAAATTATCAGCATAGTATCTGATAAAAGGGGAAAAAAGTAGTTTTCTATAATCTTTGAAGATCTAACAAGTCAGGGAGTTGCAACAAGAGCCAGCAGGGACCTGTGCAGTCATCAGGCTTAAGAAAAAATACCTAGAACAGAGTTTGTTTTTACAAGCTTTCTTGAAGTTTGATTACATGAACCATGCCATCCTCTTTGGAAACTGTTCAGATGGCTGGAATACATTACACTGCTTTAACAACTCAAACAAGCCACCTGGCCTCATATCATTCTTCTGATACAGCCTTTGTGCAACAACCTACAGAGCGAATGAAAGCAACAATTTGTTTTTTAGTAATGGAGGAACAATGTAAGTTATTTTACACAACCAAAGCCAGTCTTTTTTTTTTTTTCCCTGTGGTGTTACAATGGCTGTCATTATGGAACCATATCAAAATGCAATATATAATTCTCAATGCCCACAAAGAAATCCAAAACCAAAAAGAAAGCAGGCACTACATCATTCTAGATGTGAAGGGACAAACCCTCAAAGCATCACTAAGACAGGTTTTTTTTTTTCCTTCTAGTAGCATTTTAATTTAAGCTTGACTGGTTTATTCATTCATGATTGCCACAATGTACTAGTGACTGTAAACAACGAATATGCCTTCCTAGCAGCTGTCACTGTATCAAAACCAGCTCTAAAGCTGTTTTCCACAACATTTATAAACACTAAACCAGAATATACCTGATTTTATAAACAATCTCTCCTCTTCAGTTTCTTTATCACTAAAGATACTAATTTTAATACTAGTTGGCACTGCTTGGAATATCTAAAATGCAGGAGTTGTCAAAATGTATGGTATTTCTATATTAAAAGTCATGGAATAGTATTTTTTTTCTCTAACATTGTTTCATACATTGGCACACATATGTGTGTGCCCTCAGTGTTCAGACCAGCATTTGCAACTCTGATTATCATGCCCTGAAGCAGTGTGTAGTGGTGACTGTTATAACAGCCATAAATTAATCAGAAGTTGTTATGAATTATGCTCCACAGAAGGAAATTATTAAATAAAACAGAATCAAATTAGAAATTTCTTCCATGTTGTAAAAGGCAAAGGAATGAGAAAGGAATACAGCAGCACTCTGGGCTGAACTCCAGCTGTACTTCCCCTGTAATTAATTTACTCCAGCATTACCTGACAACAGCACATGCCTATGTCTTAAAATAGGACAGTGAAAAGCAAGATCGACAAAGACTGAAAAGAAAAAGAGAGTGAAATCATTCAAATCCTTTAGAGTGTACTGGGGTATGTGTTGGGGTGCATTAGGCCTAACTATACCGTTGCTGGATAGCGCCCCAAAGCAATGGCTTCCATGAGCAGAGACCAGGGCCTGCCCCACACTGGCCACTGCCAGCTATAGATGGCTCCACAACAGACCAAAGTTAAGCACATCAGGTGTAGCGTCTCTGAACTAAAGGACTTCACCTCTCCTCTCTGGAAACATATTCAAGAGAAGGCAGTAAAGACTCCAAAATCCCAACCAAAAAAAAAAAAAAAGAAAGAAAAGAAAAAAAAAAAGAAAAAGAAAAAGTCTAGAGCAAGAGGAGCAAGGAGATGATTAAAAAGGAACAGAAGGAGAGAGGAGCATGGGCCGGAGCTGATTGTATGTGTTGGTACTGATGACACAAAAGCAGTAAACCTCAACCCAATGAATGACCTTAGGAAACCAGGCAGTGTCCTTGAGAAGAGACAATCACGTGGATAACTTCACATCCATGAACAAAACAAGCCCAAACTGAGAAATGCCTTGTTAAAGCTACCTTCTGAATGCAGTTTTTCCAGCTATTTTCCTTGCTCGTTATTTAAGGCAAAAATAAAAACCAGACAATGTTTATGAGCTGTTCAGGAAAGAACTGGGGAGTAACTATTGCTAGTTACAAGTGCTTCTATAGTTCCTACTCCAACCCCAGTTTGCATTCCCGCGTTAAACAAAGAGCCACCGATAATCATTAGAAGTGAACTTCTCATTTGCTTCGTAAGTATCCTAGACTGGTTAATTATCTCAGACTCTAGACATATAACATACAGATACATTTTTCTCTGAAGTCAGTATCAAAATTCCCAGCAGAATATTCAAACAACACTCACATATGCTTTTCCCTTAACAAGGTGATTCTTTAAACGTAACAGTGTTCTAAACAAGGAAGCAAGCCAATTAAAAAGAAATTAAAGATGATGAGACTTAGTGTACAAGTCCTCTTCTCATATTTTTCCCCATCTTGAATGAAAAAGGATCTGTTCAGTGGTCAGAAAAGTACCAAAGCCACTGCAAACAAAGTGGTAGGAATGTACAGTAAGGAATCTGGGTTGAAGAAACAGGACTTTCCCTCCCCCCTCAGCTGCAAGGAGCTGTGAAATCAGCTCAGCCAGCCTTTCTGAGGTGGTGAGGGAGGAGACGCGAAGCAGTGAGACTCACCCACACACAGCACAGATGGTAAGTGGCACCTAATAATCCTAGATGTTAGCATGCTGTATTTCCAGGGCATAACAGTTTCTTCCCTGGTTTTCCTTTCTAACAGATAAGCTTCTGAGAGAAAGAAATGGTAGGTGCTCTATCGATACGCAGCACTATAAGAATAGACGTTCTTGCAAAACTACAGCAGCAGAGATGAAAAGCTTCTCTCCGAGTACGTCAACCCCACTTGTCCAACCCTGTGCTGGAAACAGAAGCTCCAGTTTGTCGCAGCTTTTCAGAAAGAACTACGAGGACAAAAGAGAATACAGTGATGGCAACCTGCAGTGATCTGAAAACACAGATGTGAAATACATACATATTTTAATACAATTCCATGTGGCGATAACACTGGACTCAAATGCTTGCCCGATATGGCAAAAGAAAATGTATTTACAGCAATTTAAGCAACATAGCACTTCATAAGCCATGTTCACTATTTATGATACTACAAACTGTAGCAAAAAAGTCAGTAATATTTTCACCAGCTTCTGCAACTGTTAATTGTCACTATACCACAAGCAATATTAAAGATGACTGATATTAAGAAATCTACAAGATCTACGGTAGATCAAACAATGTATTTTTTAACTTATTTCGTCAGTCTTCCTGGCAAACAGAGGAAATCACGAGGCTTAGATTTTATATTGCTGAATTTGCCGGTAGCTTTCCGTGGAATCTGGAATGTATCTTAAATTCCTCAGTTGTGCGAAGTATTAGAAATAAATCCTTAATTATACCATTTAACAAGTTTTAAAGTGTTGTGAATGAACAAAACATCACTTTTTTTGCACCGACCTCATTTGCAAAAAGAATTTTTCTTCTGAAACAACTTCAAAAAAGAAAAACTTTGACTACTGAATATTTTTAGGCAAACTACAGACATAGTAATCTTCTCCTCAACCAAGAAGCATGCCTTGAATCTTATTTGTGTATGAAGTGACTTTAAAATTCCATCTCCAAGAAAAATCTCTGCCGCAGATTTTTAAGTAAACCAACTATACATCACAGTACTTTTATTTACACTACCAATTTACTGTCACTGTGTGTATTTCTTGGTTGGATTCATATTAGGAAATCAAGTACATAGTATACAACCTATATAAGTAAGCTATCTGGGTGTCCCTGATAAGTGTCTTCATTAAAATATAAATGGCATGTAGCTGGAAAATGACACACCAGTAAGTCCTATTTCAGAGTGCTAAAACTGTAATAACACACAGAACTGTAAAAACAGAAATCTTCTACAACCTTTGGCATAAAAAAAATTGCTATGCCATAACCCTATGAAAATGCAAGTGTTTTGCAATGCTTAGTTAGATAAAATTTGATATTCTTATCCTTTTATCTTGTAGATACTTAAGTGAACAAAGTGTTTTAAAACCATATACTTTTTATTCCACTACTGCAAAGGGAGAATTGACAGTTGTCCAATTAAGTTTCTAGTCTCACTTACTATACATGTAACAGTATTTAAATCTAGAATTATGTGGAAATTCAATGCAGTATAAAAGATAAAACTGAGTTTATATAATGTACATTAATTGAATTTATTTTTAATCTTAAATTTAACTCTATACATAATCGATTACTGTTGGTATCTCACTTTCTATTAAAATTAATAACACACTGGAAGACAGCTGATATGATAATATTTTACTCTTACACAATACGATTAGAATGGCAGATAAAATGTGGAAAGTCTTTAAGAAACAGAATTAAGTTCATCATTCTCTTCAGAATTTTCAAGTCTTTGTTTTATTTAAAATTGAAATTCAACTCTTAATTGAGAAGCTAAAAATCATCGATATTCTCCTCTGTTAGCAAATATCACTTCATAAACTGTCTTACAAGGTAGATTCTAAGTGACAAATATTTCTATCTGCCTTTGTATCAAAATAACTTGACTGTTCCTCTTAAACATTGCTTTCCTTCTATTGAAAAGACTTTCCGTACTAAAAAGAACATAAGACATTTTTTTCCCGCAGAGCAATGAAGCACCTCTTATCCTGGAAAATACAGCTATCGACCAGCAATTTTACAAGTGGACTAAAGCCACTGAATGACACGAGATAGATACCTGTACCTTTGTGCAATTCAACATGTGCTAATCTTATCTAAATTATTTCCCACAATTGGCATACTGAAAATTTCTCAAGCTTCAGAAATTTTGAGCTTTCTTCTCAGACTTTTTCTGTTCTTCCACACAATGACATACTATGGAGATTTCAACTTCTACATACTTCATGTATTAATTATAAATATTTTATGATACAGATGCTAGACTGGAATTTTCCACAAAAATCAGTGTTCGCTTTTTCTAACTGCAGCATGGATCAAAACAGTCTGCCACTGGTCTTTACTGTTACCACTTTTTTCCTTTAATTTTTCACATGGAAGACCAAATGGGTGGTAGAAAGATTCTGCTATATGTTTTAGTTTTAGCAAACTTCTTTTATTTTAAGTCACAATTGCATGTTCAGCAAACTGACATACAAAATTAAGAGCTTTTATTTACAAATATTGACACAACTTTCAGCAACTGATATCAACCAGTAGGCTGTCTACTTGTCACTGAAATGTCAAGACTGAAAAACACTTTTATGTGATTAAAGGTATATGTTTCTGTTTATCATCTGCATTTTTACTAATTGTAAAAGCAAATTTTAGTTTTGAAGTAAGAAAGACAACACAATCTAGATTTTTAAGCTGCACATGTATGGGTATTATCATGAATAGAAGTACACACCTTATCTTACACGTCAAAAAGACACCTCCATTTTATAAGCTATTACTTAGAAGGTCCATCAGTATTTGCTAATGCTTCGTTACTTCTGCAAATTTCCACTGCCTATAGGTCAAAACACCATTCATTATCTAGGAAAAGTACCAGTACATGTGGAATAGCCTCAAGTAGAATGTCTGTAGATCATCTGTTGAAAAATTAACCAAGATGATGAGGTCCCCATCCAAACTTTTGCAAGAACTATGAGAAGTAGAAAAGGAGACTACAGATCACGAACCCTGACATCTCTCTTTTGGAAAAAGGAAGATTTTAGACAAGATTTTCACAAGATGTAAACTATCCCAGGCAAAAATCACAAAACTGAAAGACTGATTTTTTGCCAGAGCTTCCTACTGTGGCAGGACACAGGTTTATCACTCTAACATGTAACATATTTCTAGAATAGTGACGGTGAATAGGGATAATTATTTACCATATCACAGTGACATGTTTTTAGGTTCAGAAAAGAACAATAACTAACTTAAGAGTCAAAGAAAGGTCATTGGGGATCAATGAATTAACAGAAATTGCATCTCAGCTGCAATTAATCTTATATTCTGTTGACTGTGTAAACCAGAACAGAACACATGCTTGCATGCAAACAGAAAATATTTGAAAATACAGCTGATACTTATTAGCTTCTCTATGCTTGTAACCAGGCTGTATTATGGCAAGCACAGTTAGAAGCCTATTTCTGGACAACCACTGGCAAGCTTCACAATTAGTTAGATGAGTACAGGCTGTGTACAAAGACAGAAGTGTTTTGGAAAGCATTTTCATTTTTCAGAACAGAAACTGAATATACAGATTTACCTCATGCATTTTGTACAGAGATTAAAGACAACACTGTTTAAGAATGAAGACTTGAGAGTATATTTTTGAAAGCATATTTCCAGAATTCTTTACATTAATTCAATTCTGAATTTGTTTTGCAAAGAGGGTTAATAAATGCACCTTTATCATTTGTCTTATCA
Source organism: Alectoris magna (assembly GCA_030625065.1). Taxonomy (NCBI): domain Eukaryota; kingdom Metazoa; phylum Chordata; class Aves; order Galliformes; family Phasianidae; genus Alectoris; species Alectoris magna. The sequence continues at coordinate 84,664,077 of CM060560.1, forward strand.
TACCTGAAAAAGCTCCAGGCATTACTTACTACTATATGAATGCCAAAGTACTAATATCTTCCTTCCTTCCACTCCAGCCTCGATTTTTCTTGCATTTTAAGCAAGAAGACAAACATAACTAAACTATAATTAAACTAGGGTCTCAGACAAGAAGAATGTTGTTAGTTTATGTGATAAAACTTTATTTACACACCCACAAAAAGCACAGATACAATGGTGTGTGGGTGAAGGAAGCCCAAATAATTCCCTGCTCAGCTCCTCCTAGGCTCATCACAGGAGAACTGTCTGCTCACAAGACCGGAGGAGCACAGGGGCACAAGAACAGACAGAAACCTCTATTAAGGTCACAGAGGACAGGATAACTAGAGTTCCTCACAGAGCTGTCCTGGGAGAGTTTCAGCCTTGTTGGCCCAACATGAAACCCCTTAGGAGAATTCACCCAGAGCAGCCATCCAGATCATCATTTAAAATAAGTAGACTGCTGCCAAGGGGTGTTAAGACACGTTATGAGATGCAGGGAAAGAGCACTCTAATATTACATGACATATTTTGATTTATTCAGGGGAAGATCAAAGGTAGTCAAAATTGAGATTTAGGGAGAAAGAAGTGTGATAAAAGAGGAACATAAGAATAAAAGAGCCCATTCACATGTAAGAGGGCCCTGTGCACAATCACTGCAGTCTGCCCTGTCTTGTCATTAATCTACATCTTCAACTATTTTCCTCCATGTACACCTATGTGCATATGGATCTATGGTGCCAGCATCTGGAGCAAACACAGCTGTGCAAGTGAGCATGAGATCACCAGAAGAAACCAAGTAAGACAAGCTGATGTGCAGGTGAAGGGGTCTGGAAGCAACAGGGTTGGTGGGTCTCCAAGAGACAGCTCTGGGTGTGAAAGCGCAAGTGCCTCTGAGCCCAGCTGCTAGCAGGGAACAACCCTATACACGTATATAGTATATATCCCCATTTTGCTCAACCATGGAGAAGAACATGAGACCAGTGTTTGTGGGAGAGCTTTTTCTCTTGTTGATTACGTGGTGTATACGCACGCCCTGCTAGGAACACAATTTCAGTGAGGGATGGTCCTAGAGATGTGGAGCTGCAGCAGTCTCTCTCAGGCTGTTAGGCCCAGCATGATATATTTTCTTTTAACAGATAAGAGATTTAAGCTTATGGTTTATTTTGGAGGGGAATTACTTTGGTGAGTTTGATTACTTACCAATGAAGAGTTTTCTAGATTTAAAAACTACAGTTTGCTGTACATTTACAATTTATGCTTAAACTACTCACCAAGCAGTCTATATAAACCAAAGCACTGAAAATAATTTAACACCTGAAGGAAATGAGAAAAAAGTTAAACAGTCAATTCTTTATCTAATGTAATGTCCTCTTTACAGCAAGGACACATTGATGGTTTATGTTTATGGCCACATGGAATCCCAGGTCCTTTTCTGCCACGCTGCTTTCCAGCTGATGCCTGGTCTTGTTTCACCCCAGCTGCAGGACTTTCCACATCCCCTTGCTGAATTTCATGAGGTTCTTGTCTTCCCCTTTCTCCAGCCTGTCTAGCTCCCTCCGGATGGCAGCACTACCCTCTGGTATATCAGCCACTCCTTCCACTTTGTGCCATCTGCAGACTTGCTGAGGGCACATCCTGTCTCATCATCCGTGCCACTAATAAGGACGTTAAACAAGACTGGACCTTATGTTAACCCTGCGAGTACACTGCTAGTTATTTCTCCAACTTGACTTTAGGACACCTTTAGAACCCTTTTTTTTTTTTTTTTTAAAATTAAAAGCAAGATATGCAAGCCATGCAGAGAAAAATAAAAAGAAAATGCACGGGATACAAGGAGAAGTAGAGTAAATGGACAGTCAAAAGGTAGCCAGTGTGAGCTATAACAAATTCAGATATCAGGAAAATGCTTTTTTACACATTTCTAGGTTTTGTGTATATCAACTACGAGTTGTATTTGAAAAGAAATTTACACTATTTTTTATGATACCACAGTGACTAAAGTAGCTTATTAAGCATCAGGTCCTCTTCCATATGAATCCTCTAAATAGAACAGTATAAGACATCCTTATTTATTTCTAAAAATATTCAAGCTTCACATTTTATTAAGCGTGTTTTCATTTTTTGGTACTCTGCAAAATGAAAGCATGGTAAACTGTAGTAAAATCCTTCATCACTTAAAATAGCCAACATTAACCCAGTAGATCATGCAGCCACTTGAACAGTGACAAAGTGTCAATTGACTTCATTAATATGGTTAAATTACATCACTACAGAGGTTGAAGATACACAGTATTCCATACCATGAATACTAATGCTTAAATTCAATAGAATTTAGTCTAAATTACATTTGTTAGCTGTCAGGAGTTGTTGCATGGAATTTTTTTTTCCTATTAATAATCCATTGCAAAGATGCAAAGACTTAGGATCTGTGTCTATATGCATCCTGCATGTTAAAAGTCTTATGGAAACCTCATGGAAATAATGTTATACTAGATAAAAGTTTGTCTTGTAAGTTAGTGACTGCTCTATCCCATACCACAAGTGTTCATGGTAGCACTGATAGATAAACACAGATTAGTCTACAGTATCTGATTTTTCAAAGCTTGACTACTTTTGTTATTGTGGTAAGGCAGGTTCCACTAATGTAAGAAATAAGCGTGTAGATCAACAAATAGTCTTTCTTTTAAAATATGTACCATGTTCAACTTCTTTACAAGCTCAAAATCGCCATATTTGCTGCCTAATACAGACTGTTATTGAATAAAGCCATCCATGTTGAAACAGTCCTTCCTTCAGACTTCTCCGTAATGAAAACAAAGGAGTTCTGAGTCCTTCTGAGGGGTTGTTCCCTGGACTTGCAGGATCAAAATCAAACACAATCTGAAGACTAGGAAATTTTAGAGCACAGCAGACTGAGTGAAGCTGACTTTACAAGTCACATTCTTCAGGGATTCTCCTTGGTCTATGATTGACAATTGTCCCACTCTCCCACTCCTGTGCATCAGAGAAAGACTGTGCATGGCAAAGCTGTAAAGAGATAACCCTCAAAATGATCTCACAGAGGACAATCCTGAGTTAGAGAAGGTTCCAAATGATTAATCTTACCATTCAATTGCAGCATACACTTCAATTTACAAATACTACTAATTTACTACTAATTTACAAATACTACTTCCCCCTGATAAGTTATGAAATATTTATTTTATTTAAGTATCACCATGCTGGCTGCAAGTCATGGCTCTCCCCCAGCATGCTGAAGGAATGCTATCCCAGAAATAAGCCTAACGGATTCAACAGAAAAAATAACATGTTCTTGAAATACAAGACTAAAACCTGGACTGAAGACTGGTCCATAAGAATAGAAAAGGAAATACACATGATGGAAAGCGCCTGTGAAAAACAGATCCTTATCTGCTTTTTGGAAGGATACAATACTTGCTCCATGTTCATTTATAAAGCTTATGCATCTTAATATTATAAAACTAATGCATAACAATTAAAAATCTTAGGAACAAGCCACCCACCCCCCAAAAAACTCACCCAAAACCAAAATAAGAAAAACCCACAAAAAAGACACACCAAAAAAACAACAAACCCAAATGACACACCATTAAACACAGAAACTGTTTATAGTCAACTAAATCAATAACTTGCCAGTTTGAATTATATCAGTATAACATGCATGGAATGGAAAATACAAATTTAAGTATAATCCCAAGGCAGAAAATGCAAATATCAACAGCTTCCTGAATTTCTTCAGTGAAACCATAATTATTGTTGGCTTCTCCTTTCTTCATGACCAGTCCTTGTGCCTTGTTGTACTACTTTGCCCTTTTGGTGCAATTCCTTAATGGCATCAAAAGGCTGAATTCTACCATCAAAGAGTGAGTGAGATATACTCCTGTAAAGGTGGAAATGTGTCCTAAGACTAAACAGTTGTTAAAATGTGAGTCAGATGAAGACTAGAATACAGACAGAACTTACTGGCTTTAGAAATCTGTACCAGAATATCCTAGAATGCACCAAATTATTTTAGTAATAAAACACTAATGCAAAATGTGATAACTTTGGTGTCACCTTCCAAAACCTTAACGTGGCTATATGTATGCTCAGTATTATGGAACGTGTAGCTTATGTTCTGTTTGAGGAGGGCTATGAAAAAAGATGCTAGAAGTAACATTATCTCAATTTAAATGAAATTGTCTGGTAAATTTGAAGCAGGACATGAGAATTACTTCAAATCAAACTAGCCATTAAGCTTAAGATAGCATCTGTTACAATTACCATAAAATTGGCAAACCAAAAAGCTGTCTGCTTACAATTTGCTCCATTTCTTGTTCTTACCTTCTGTGCTTAATCCAGGACTTGAAGTGAATTTTGCTACATCGACAATCTTTACAGCAAACTGTTGCCCTGTTTCCCTGTTGATGCATCGCCGCACAACACTGAATGGACCCCTGAAACAAACGCACACAAAAAAAAAGCAATAAATAATCTACTCTCTTCAATGCATTGAGCTATAATGTCATTACTTTTGAACAAAATCTAAATTCCACCATATCATTTGAATACAGTATTTAAACAGAATCTTGTATGTCTGATCCATGCTGCCCATTAACCATAAAACATAATTTTAACTACAAAATCTAGAGTAAAGTACACTAAATGAGTTTTAAGTTTACTATAGTAAAGGAAGCTCAAATATATTTTCTTATCCAACCAAGAAAGGCAGGACTCTTGGAAACAGTGTGTAATGCACTGGCATTATCATTACATTTTAAAGGGACTTCATTTTGATGCACAGTTCACATTGGGAAAGACGTACACGATTATAAGGTGAACTGCAGGCTTTCTAGATTATTTCTTACTTGAGTGTTATGCTTGCTTTATACTCTAATGGATCACACTTTGCAGTCTGTATTTCTCTTGTTCATTTCCAAAATGAAAATTCTACTGGGATGACTTCAGAATTTGACTCACAGTACCTAGCCTTCAGTCCTAAGCTTGAGTTTAGACGTCACAATTATTTGAAACAACCGAAAGCAGATTCTTTAATAACAATGATGAAACAAACAATATTGCTAAGTCATGCTGTTTGGGTTGATTTCTTTGCTCTACACACACTACTTATTTTAAAGCTTATTTGGCACTGTTAGATATAAACAACTTCCATTACAACACTTCAGAATTACACAAAAGCTTATGATCCTTACAGCTGTAAGAATCCCTATAAAAATTACACTAAGATTTATCAAGGTTTGTTCAGATGTTATTATTGCACTCAGTTAACAATCAGCTGTTCAAAACTGACATGACATTTGCCAAAACACAGATTAGAGCAACAGTACCCCTAAGAAGGGTTTGTACTTAAGTACAGACATTTATAAATGGTTTCCGTAGTCCTTCACATACCAGATGATTCTAAGAATACAGTTTTTTACACTTTACAAGACCTGTACTCCCACAGCTAAAATACATCTTGCGTACTCTTTAAAAAACATGTTTGGAAATATTTCCTGAAATTGGATGATTTCTGACAGAATACTCATATTAAACCAGAATGTAAACATTTACAATTAAGGATGATATTTCTTAACACAATTACATACATGTGAATTATGTCAATGCACTTAAGACACGTACATCTATGAAAGAAATGTAGTTTTCTTGCTCCTTTTCTGGTTCCTAATGTACAATGGAAACCCCAAACCTGATGACTGTTTTCTTCTTCTCTGTACCTGTAACCCACTACTATTCTGTATTTAGTAACCAATGGTTGCCACGAGTATTTTTAAAAGACACTCAATTAAGACTCTAAATGCACAGAAATCCATTTACATCTCTACGGCTCAACTAATTTCATTTGCTATCTTAGGACTGATGTTATTGACTTGAATCCCCCCATGTGTCAAAAAGTAATTTATATAGATCAGTGTTACCTTCTCATCGTGAGTCTCTGTCTACTCTTTAAGAATCTCAAAGTAAAGTTTCTTATAAATAGTAAAAACAACAACAACAACAAATTTAAATTATGATAAATTGAAAACATTTCAAAGTCTAAACTACAGCTTTGGAATAATATCAGCAATACTTGTTTTCAATCACAATTACAATAAACTGCTAGACATCAAAAGTATTTATTTTTTTCTCATCCTCATTAGTTTTACACACAAAAACTTCCTGAAGCTACTAAATGTAGTGTTTATCACAATCTGATACAGTACGGTAGATTACTGGAGTGGAGAAAAGTCTCAAGAGAGCACCATACCCTTACCTGCAGGTAAGACCCTGACTTCTGTTCATTGTTGTAACTACAGAAATGCTATGAATACAAAACTTTTCTTCCTATTGACTAAGCTATTTCTAGTTTTCCTGGTTTCCTCAAGTCTGAGCTGGAGAACTTGCCCATCCACTTGAATATGCATTCGATGCATTAAGTCTTGGACAAAAAAATAAACATTTTATACAATTCTGTAACAGGGAGGACAAAAGGCATCATTCCAGTCTTAACTTTTATGGCCATGTTTAAACTTAGCTATACTTCTTAAAAAGTCTTCTCTACCTAGTATGATAAATACCAGAGTCATAAGTAAATCAAAGCTGCTACAAAGCACAGAAGACAAGAACTCAGTGGTGCTCACAGCAATTCAGAGTCTCTCATGGAAATCAAAAGATTGTTAAACACAGTCTGAGGATCCATGAATGTACAAGCTTCAGATTTCCACCTTTTTCAAAACAGGTTCTCACATATTCAAGTCACAAACAACTTCAAAATAGCATACACACTATGACTATATGTTAGATGTACACATCTCATGACAGAAGCAGAGCAATAAGGCTTGAAGTTTCACATTTTAAATAATTTGTTATCCCTTGGATATTTAATACATTAATGATAGGTACCCTTATGATTTAAGCAGACACCACTGCTTCCACATGACAACATAAAGGAATTTAAAAATAAATTATGGTTGCAGTTAGCTTTATGACATCTTAGTATGAAAAAATTCACTGGTGGATGAAGTTGTGAAGTCACTATCCATCATATTTGAAAAGTCATGGCAGTCTGGTGAAGCTCCCACTGACAGGAAAAGGGAAAACATAACCCCCATTTTCAAGAAAGGAATTACAGGCCAGCTAGTCTCACCTCTGTGCCTGGCAAGACCATGGAGCAGATCTTCCTGAAGGCCCTTAGCACACGGAAAATAAAGATGAGGTGATTGGTTGTAACCAATATGGCTTCACCGAGGGCAAGTCATGCCTAACAGACTTGGTGGGCTTTTATGATGGAGTTACAGTGTCAGTGGATAAAGGAAGAGCAACTGGCATCATTCACCTGGACTTGTGCAAAGCTTTTGACACTGTCCTGCATGACATCCTGGTTGCCAAACTGGAGCAAAATGGATTTGACAGATGGACCGCTTGCTGGATAAAGAATTGGCTGGATGGTTGCACTCACAGAGTTGCGGTCAACAGCTCAATGTCCAAGAGGAGACCAGTGACGAGTGGCCTTCCTCAAGAATTCATATTGGGACTGGCGTTATTTAACATCTTTGTAGGTGATATAGACAGTGTGACTGAGTGCAACCTCAGCAAGTTTGCAGATGACATCAAGTTGAGTGGTGCAGTTGACATGGTAGAGGGAAAGGATGCTATCCTGAGGGACCTTGACAGGCTTGAGAGGTGGACCCATGCCAACCTCATGAAGTTCAACAAGGCCAAGGGAAAGGTCCTGCACATGGGTCAGGGCAATCCCAAGCACACAGAATCACCAAGGTTGGAAAAAGACCCACAGGATCATCCAGTCCAACGAACCACCCATCACCAATAGTTCTCACTAAACCATGTCCCTCAACACAATGTCCAAACGTTCCTTGAACACCTCCAGTGTTGATGACTCCACCATCTCCCTGGGCAGCCCATTCCAGTGCCTGACCACTCTTTCAGAGAAGTAGCGTTTCCTAATGTCCAGCCTGAACCTACCCTGGTGCAGCTTGAAGCCATTCCCTCTAATCCTATCACCAGTTACACGAGAGAAGAGGCCAATCCCCAGCTCACAACAACAACCTCCCTTCAGGAAGTTATAGAGAGCAATAAGATCTCCTCTGAGCCCCCTCTTCTCCAGACTGAACAATCCCAGCTCCTTCAGCCGCTCCTCATATGGCCTGTGCTCCAGACCTCCCACCAGCTTTGTTGCCCTTCTTTGAACATGCTCCAGGGCCCTCATGCCTTTCTTGCAGTGAGGGGCCCAAAACTGGACACAGTACTCGAGGTGCGGCCTCACCAGTGCTGAGTACAGGGGGTCAATCACTTCCCTGTTCCTGCTAGCAACACTGTTTCTGATGCAAGTCAGGATGCCATTGGCCTTCATGGCCACCTGGGCACACTGCTGGCTCATGTTCAGCTCAGCATCAATCCATACTCCCAGATCCATTTCCTCTACAGTCTTCCAGCATGTATAGCCTTCCAAACATATAGGCAGGTTGGGCAGAGAATGGCTTGAGAGCAGCTCTGAGAAGGAGGATTGGGGAGTGTCAACTGATGAAAGATTCTACATGAGCCAGAAACGTAATCTTGCAGCCCAGAAGGCCAACTGTATCCTGGGATGCATCAAGAGAAGCATGACCAGGAGGTCAGGAGAGGTGATTCTGTCCCTCTACTCTGCTCTCATGAGACACACCTGGAGTACTGCATCCGGTTCTGGAGCCCAAAACACAAGAAGGACATTGAGCTGCTGGATCCGATGCAGAGGAAGTCCAAGAAGATGTTCAGAGGGTCCCACGAGGACAGGCTGAGAGAGCTGGGGCTCTTCAACCTGGAGAAGGCTTCAGGGGGACCTTATGGTGGCCTATAGCAAAGCTGAGGACGGACTTTTTAGAAGGGCATGTAGTGACAGGACAAGGAAAAATGGATTTGAACTGGAAGAGGGTAGGCTTAGACTAGATATTAGGAAGAAATACTCTGATGATGGTAAGACACTAGAACAGGTTGCATAGAGAGGCTGTAGATGCCACCCCCCCCCCAGAGGTGTTCAAGGCCAGGCTGGCTGGGGCTTTGAGCAACTTGGTCTAGAGGGGGTGTCCCCGCCTGTAGCAGGGGGTTGGAACTAGATGGTCTTAAAGGTCCCTTCCAACCCAAATCATTTTATGATTCTATGATCTTCCTTGTAGTTGCAATGAAACAGTTATACAAATAAAGCTACTGTGCCCCACAGTGATACTGTATAATTTGAATATATTAGTGTTACTGGACCTCATTCTTACCAACAAGGAAGGACTTGTTAAGGAAGTAAAGGTTGGGGGCAGCTTGGGTTGTAGCGACCACGAGATGGTGGAGTTCAAGATCCTGAGCAGAGGAAGCAAAGCAAAAAGTAGGATTGCTACCCTGGACTTCAGGAGAGCAAACTTCGATCTCTTCCGGGACCTACTTGGGGCTGTCCCATGGGCCAGGATATTAGAAGGTATAGGGGCCTGTGACAGCTGGTTAGCATTTAAACAGCTCTTCTTCCAAGCTCAGGATCGGTGCGTCCCTGTGACTAAGAAATCGGGAAAAGGTGGCAGGAGACCCGCATGGATGAGCAAGGAGCTCATGCGCAAGCTCCAAGGAAAGAAGAAAGTTCATGAAATGTGGAAAAAGGGTCTGACCACTTGGGAAGAATATAAGAATGTAGTCAGGGCCTGCAGGGACGTGACGAGGAAGGCCAAAGCCAACCTGGAGTTGAATCTAGCTAAAGGGATAAAGGATAATAAAAAAGGCTTTTTTAAAGTACGTTAACAGCAAAAGGAAGGTCAGGGAGAATGTGGGCCCCATATTAAGTGAGGGGGGCGTTCTGGTAACAGGGGATGCTGAGAAGGCAGAAATACTGAACGCCTTCTTTGCTTCTGTGTTTAGTGAAAAGGCTCTCCCTCAGGAATCCCAAACCTTGGAGGTTAATGAGAGAGTCTGGGAAATGGGAGACTTCCCTTTAGTCAAGGAAGAGGTGGTCTGTGAGTGCCTAGGAAACACTAAGGTCCATAAATCCATGGGACCTGATGGGGTGCATCCACGGGTGCTGAGAGAGCTGGCGAAGGTCATTGCTGAGCCGCTCTCTGTAATCTTTCAGAGGTCTTGGAGAACTGGGGAGGTGCCTGATGACTGGAGGACAGCCAATGTCACTCTGGTCTTCAAAAAGGGCAAGAAGGAGGACCCAGGTAATTATAGGCCGGTCAGCCTCACCTCTGTCCCAGGGAAGGTGATGGAACAGCTTGTGCTGGATGCCATCTCCAGACAATTGGGAGAAAAGGAGGTTATCAGGAGTACCCAGCATGGGTTCACCAAGGGGAGGTCGTGCTCGACCAACCTGGTGGCCTTCTATGAAGTTGTAACAGGCTGGGTGGATGGGGTGAGAGTGGTAGACGTAGTCTACCTTGATTTCAGTAAGGCTTTTGATACTGTCCCCCATGACCTCCTTATAACAAAGCTGAGGAAGTATGGGACAGATGAGTGGACAGTGAGGTGGGTTGAAAACTGGCTGACTGGCCGAGTGCAGAGGGTCGTCGTTGGCGGTGCAGTGTCTGGCTGGAGGCCTGTAACTAGTGGCGTCCCCCAGGGGTCTGTGCTGGGTCCGGTCTTGTTCAACATCTTCATCAATGACCTTGATGAGGGGATAGTGGCCACCCTCAGCAAGTTTGCTGATGATACAAAGTTGGGTGGACTGGCTGACACGCCTGAAGGCTGTGCTGCCATTCAGCAAGACCTGGACAGGCTGGAGAGCTGGGCAGTAAGAAACAGGATGACGTTTAACAAAAGCAAGTGTAGAGTCTTGCACCTAGGGAGGAATAATTGCATGCACCAGTACAGGCTGGGGGATGACCTGCTGGAGAGGAGCTCTGCAGAGAGGGACCTGGGCATCCTGGTGGATGACAGGTTGGCCATGAGCGAGCAGTGTGCCCTCGTGGCCAAAAGGGCCAATGGCATACTGGGGTGTATAAAAAAGAGCGTTGCCAGCAGGTCAAGGGAGGTGATCCTCCCGCTCTACTCTGCCCTGGTAAGGCCTCATCTGGAGTACTGTGTCCAGTTCTGGGCTCCCCAGTATAAAAAAGACAGGGATCTCTTGGAAAGAGTCCAGCGGAGGGCCACAAAGATGGTGAAGGGCCTGGAGCATCTCCCCTATGAGGAACGACTGAGTGAAGTGGGTCTGTTTAGCCTTGAGAAAAGAAGGCTGAGAGGGGATTTGATCCAGGTTTATAAATACCTGAGGTATGGGGGCCATAGTGGTGAGGCTGGACTCTTTTCAGTAGTGCGTGGGGACAGGACAAGGGGAAATGGGATGAAGCTAGGGCATAGGAAGTTCCGCACGAATGTGCGCAAGAACTTCTTTACGGTGAGGGTGACGGAGCACTGGAACAGGCTGCCCAGGGGGGTTGTGGAGTCTCCTTCTCTGGAGATATTCAAGACCCGCCTGGACGCCTACCTGTGCGACCTGCTGTAGGGAACCTGCTTTGGCAGGGGGGTTGGACTCGATGATCTCTGGAGGTCCCTTCCAACCCCTACAATTCTGTGATTCTGTAAACAAGAAAATGAAAACCCATTCTTCCTAATACAGTAGCTTCCAGCTTGGAAGCTAAGTAACAAATGTCTTTCAGGCTACGCTTTCTCAGCATTAAAAACCATGCTCTTTCCCTTCAGTCAAGAAAAGGACTAAAACACTTCATATTTCAAACCATAAAAGTAGCTATTCATCAGTTGTGTCTGCTATAGGGAAAACATATCACATTCTGGCTAAAGGGTAATTTCTGTAGCTCAGTTTATTACTGCAGTTAAAATTATACAGATTTCAAACACTGAAATGATCTAAAAAAGGGGAAGGAAAAGCAGTTAACTCTAGATGTAGACCATCAAAACTGTTACAGGTAGATCAGATAATACACTGAATGTTTGTTTATTAAAAGAGAGTAACTGGGTTAAGTGGAATAACACAGCTTCATCTTCTAACAGTCATACAAACTCGAAGTATGATGTAAAATGTTTTCTATTTCATTCCTCTCTCTGTTACCCTTATGTGTATCTACTGAGGTACACAAATGAAGAAGAGCCATTTTTTCACCTCCTCCTGTAACTTCCAAAGCCTTTCACTGCTGGTTGCACACACACAACAGACTACACAATCATTAAAATACACAAGTAGTAAGGATAGATGATATCTTGTACTTGTACTGATATTTTGTCAACATTGGCAGCAATACGTTCCAACACCTGCAATATTTTGATTCTCCACTGCAATGTATACCAAAAACCAAAATATATTTTCTTAAATTAAAGCTGGCATGCATACTGACTTCTGTTCTCTACCGCAGATGGAAATCAAAGCATCACAGTACATTACAAAGGAGATTATTGAATACATGTAGGTCATAAATAGGAATGCTGAAAAGGTGCCCTATACCAGGTTTGCTTCCTAAATTTCATGTTAGCATGACATATTCTGATGTAACCTTAAATCCAGTGGAACTGTATCTGGTGATATACAAATACTTTTTTAATTTTATTAATCAGTAAGACAGAAACATGAAGAAAACCAACTGCTGATTACTCTCTACTTCAGGAGTAAACCATGTGAATTAGACTAAAATCCTAAAAATTTTAGAGCATAGTCTTTCCTTCCATCTCCTTCATTTAACATCATTTATTTGGTGTATGTTATTAGGCCTTCATGGATAAAGATCATAAGTCACTATTTTTCAAACTATTATTTTTATAAAGAAATCTTGTTGGTTTGTCTGTTCTGCTTCCTTTCTCCTTTCCTTCAACTACATATTAGTGTGCGAGACTGAGAATTGGTTGGGATTAAAAGATAGCATGTTGATTCCTAACAAATGTTAAGTAATCGCAACTAGTAACTACAGTCTGGTCCCTACTCACGACCTGGTTCCCATGCTACGAAGACACTTTGAGAACCTCTATGCTTCAAACGCCCAAATTCTGAAATTAAGTCATTTACATATCAGATCACCAACAATTTACTTAACATCTCTCCCAAGTGAACCATGGTTTTTCAGGGACTTATTATAAAGCAGCGCATTTTGGCTCCCAAATTCAGTTTCACTAGCAATAAATAAATAAATAAATAAACAGAACATTTTCTCTGTAAAACCAACAGCAAACAAAACCTCCCCCAATGAATAGAGTATTCCTTTAAAAACGAGCTTCCATGTAAGAATCTAAAGCTTCTCCCTTCTTAAGAAAGCCTAACTACTAAGAACCTAAAACCTGCAATACAAGTCTTCAAGTTATATTTGACCTTCATTCAACATTCTAAGTGGAAGATTGATTTTTCCTGAAATGATCTTTGTCAGCTTGTTGCATTAAGACAGTGTAAGCACACAGAGATAAAATCATGTAAGAAAAGACACATGCACCTCAAATTCCTCTTTTCTCTTTTTTTCTTGTTTAAAGGGCTATGCACTTGCTTACCTAAGCAACAGACAACACTGATTTGAACTACTGTGCTGAAAACTTTAAAAACAGCTGTACCCAAGTTAACAAGTATGGGAAATAAAGCAAATTACAACCACAGTATCTCTTCCTCACTTCGCTCATCCTTATCCATTTATATTATTTATTTTTCCTTTACTTACATTCAAAGTGAAAATTATTTCCAGGAGTAATTAAATCTGCAGTTAGTCACTGTACCACTGTATCAACTCGTTTACATGTGGAACTACAGCCTGAAATGGGGATTGATGCTCCCTGTAAATGAGCACATTGGCTTAGAGGGCAACCACTTTTAGAAAGTCATCACCAGCCATGTTGCATAAATATTTTTTCTTTTATTCTGAAAGGAAAAATTTAAATATTTCCCTATTTTGACAGTGGCATGGAGAACAATCAGGTTGAAGATCTGGTACTTTGCTAGAAAATTAGATATCCTAGTGCAAGTCACAAAACTGAGTTTTCAAATGGCAACATTTCTATCATGAGTTTGCCTGACCAGCTGATATCTTAGAAAACAAGTCTGCGTTCAACTGAGGCTTGCAATAAAACATGCAAAAGAACAAAGCACAAGACAGCAGTTCACTGAGTCTTGGCTCAGTAGGAATACAGCTTCTCAAAGGTGCTCTCTAATAGTTCTAATAATTCAACAGAATTATAAAGAAAAAAAGAATACACAAGAATACACAAGAATACACAAGAATACCAAAGGTGTGGTTATAAAGTATGTAGAAACAAACAACAAAAACAACCAACAGGTCTCCATCATTCTCATGATTATTTTAATGAGACATAGTCTTTTAAACTGCTTCAAAAGTATTGAATCTTGATTCTTACATAACATCTGAGTACGATGCAGACTCTCTCTAATGATTCTGTAAATCACAAACTGGAGAAAATCTGCTGAGAGAAGCAGCAGGGTTGGAAATAGAGGTCTTTATAAACAGCAGAACTAAAGTCAATTAAAAATTTGGAAATGGTAATCATTCTTGAAATAATATTTAAGAATTTCAAGAATATTAGCTAAATGATAAACCATGACTTAGAAGAAATTATTAAAGCTTAAAAATATTCAGACTGTCTATTTTGAAGGCTTAAACTCTAATTTATAAGGAATAATAACTTCAATGAAAACAAATGTCAAGAAAACTTTTGTAACTCGAAGCACTGTTACACAACATAGAAATACCTCAGCTGGGGTAGAGGTCGTGGCATGGGGAATACACTAAAGGAAGCAGGCTCAGTGTAGCACAATAGAGGAGCTGAGTAGATATGAAGAGCTAACTTACAACTCTTTCTATTGCAGAGCTCAGTGCAACTCGTCAGCAAAGCAGCTGTTGGTTGGTGCAGAACCCAGTCATGGTCCTCCTGATGACCTACTAGCTAAATAGCAGTGTTTGCTTCACTGCAGGGCTATTAGAACCCACATTTTCAGCCCTCTTGAAGCCTTTTCTGACATGGAAATAGAGAAAATAAAAATCAAATTTGGAAGCACTACCACACAATTACGTTAAGAACCAAAACGCTGGCACAGCCACCCCACAGAAGAAAGAAACAGGCAGACAGTTGCAGCCTCCAGCATCTCCTCCCTCTTTTTATTAACCATTGATTTCCTTCTATAGGAAACTACAGAACCAGTACCTCCAGTGCTTGTGCAGGTAAAGCAACCCCCAAGAACACCTTAGGGTATACTTAGAATTTATGTAAAATAGTGAAAATATATTTTCTTACAATTTCAAGATTCCTCTGTATAATTCAGAAGCTTATTTACATATTTCTGTAAGTATAAAAGCAAACCACTGGCAGAAAGGGATCTGTTTCGCTATCATGTCTTTCTTCTATTGCCAACCTGCAAGGGGGATAACCTATCCTTAACAGACCTGCAGTCTGTATCACCAGAAACAATGCTTGTGGGCCTAAATTTTCTTCCTTAACAGGCAAAAAAAAAAAAAAAAAAAAGAGTATCAGTCATTCTACATTTCGATATCTGAGGTACCTCTCTCAGGCATCCATATAAAGCAATAAAAATGATGCTGATATGTAACAAGGAATGTAATGTATGTATAGTTTGTATTCAACTTTTTTTATACTGATCAACTTGGATGCTAAGTGGAATGAAAAGGAGGAACACAGAGGTAAGATGCTCAGTAGAACAACTACCAGCGTGAAGTGAAAGTTGCAGCACTAGACACAAATAACATTGCTTGCGTGCAAGCAATTTGGAAAATACTTTCACGCTCACAGAGAATACAGCAACCTTTATTTTCAGAATTCCAGTTATTAGTAAATGAGGAATTATCCTTGTAAATACTTCCTTATTTTACTTACAGAATCACAGAACAATTTAGGCTGGAGGGGACCTCTGAAGGAACACGCTCAGTAAGTTTTGTCTGAACACCTACATGCTGCTATCAAAAGCCATGCTACAATATTCCTGTCTTTTTCTTCTTTACTTGTTAAGCAGCAGAACATACCACACTCCCTGAAAACAAGCATCTACAAATAATTTCTCAACCCAGCATATATGCAAGTAAATTCTATTTTCAATAGTTACTGTATGTTGAAATCACTTTCGTGGTCTTAAAAGAGTTGCTCTGAAAGCTGCAGCTGTAGTCACAGTAGTTAAAGCAAGTGCATTTTGTTAAGGCCTACAAGTTTTTTGGAAGATGATCAGACACCAGCTGCTGGGAAGCTTTCAGACCAGCATGCTTGAACATGAAAAGCCACATGATACCTTCAGAAGATGGAAGGGGTTTTAGAGCAAAACTGCAGAGCATAATTTCAAGCCCATGTATGAATGGTACTAAAGTATGACGACTGTTTCAAACAGAAACAATACTAAAAACAGGTCTTGTAAGAGCTTGTGATCAGGTCTTTCTTTATATCCTATTTGTTAACTCATTAAAGGTCATTAGCAAGAGAAAGGTCAAGACTTCAAGTAATTCCTAAATAGCCTTCTTAATGAGTTCAAGTTCTTGGCTCTACAGATTCCACTTTTAGATTTCTCCCTGGATAATCTGTTTCCAAAGATTCACCAGTAATTTGTTTTTCCTGCAAGATTAAGATGCTGGACACTACTTGCACTTAAAACTTAACATGAGCCAGCAGTGTGCTCTTGCAGCTCAGAAAGCAAATGGTATCCTGGTATCCTGGGCTCCATCCGAAGAGGGGTGGCCAGCAGGTGATTGTCCCTCACTACTCTGCCCTTGTGAGGCCCCATCTGGAGTACCATGTCCAGGTCTGGAGCCCCAAGTACAAGTAAGGGAGTTGTTGGAGAGGGACCAGAGGAGGGCCACGAAGACGATCAGAGGGCTGGAGCACCTCCCCTATGAAGTCGAGCTAAGGGAGCTGGGTTCGTTCAGCCTGAAGAAAAGAAGGCTGCAGGGTGACCTCACTGCAGCCTGTCAGTACCTAAAGGGAGCCTATAAACAGGAGGGGAATCAACTCTTTACAAGGGTAGAGAACAGCAAGACAAAGGGAAATGGTTTTAAGTTGAGGGAGGGAAGATTTAGGTTGGATGTCAGGGGGAAGTTCTTTACAATGAGAATGGTGAGGTGCTGGCACAGGCTGCTCAGAGAGGTTGTGGATGCCCCATTCCTGGAGGTGCTCAAGGCCAGGTTGGATGGGGCCTTGGGCAGCCTGGTCTTGTATTAAATGGGAAGGCTGGTGGCCCTGCCTGTGGCAGGGGGGTTGGAGATTCATGATCCTTGAGGTCCCTTCCAACCCAGGCCATTCTGTGATTCTGTGATCTTGTCGCTGTGCTGGTAAAGAATTCAGAAAACATTC
Organism: Alectoris magna; assembly: GCA_030625065.1. Lineage (NCBI taxonomy): Eukaryota > Metazoa > Chordata > Aves > Galliformes > Phasianidae > Alectoris > Alectoris magna. The sequence goes on from CM060560.1 coordinate 84,681,354, forward strand.
TCATTGCTCTCCATGGTTCACTTTAACATAAGTGAGAACATACTTCACATGGAAGACGTGATTTAGGACAGGTGGAGACTAATACTTTAAGCACAAAGTCTGCTTCTTGAATGGGGGGCAAAGAGAGGGGGGAATAAAGAGAACTTTGCTCGCTGTAAGTAACTTCCCAATAGAAATACTGACTGTACCCCAAAATTTATTGTTATGCTGTAAGATTCTGTAATACTTCACAGGAAGATAGATACCAGCAGATAGATCAAGAGCATCCTGTTAAAAGTGTTACAAAAATCCAAATGTTATTCTTCTAATGTAATCCTTTCTGACTAAATATCTGACTAAATATTTTTTCCCCTTTCTTTTTTTTCCCCCATGAAGAAAGATCACATTCACAGTGAAAGAAATCTGGGAAAACGCTTAGAAATCTAAATTAAATATGAAATAAATGAACAATAAGAAGAAAAACAACAACAATAAATAAGAACAGCAGTGTTAAAGGGAACACTTCATTTACAGTAACAAAAAAGCATATTTAAAATACTAGATTTGATTCCTAACAAACAGATGAAGGTTGTCATGTACTTCTAACCCATCTAGGTGTATGTTGTCCTGAAAGAGCTCTGCTGTGGTTACATGGAATCAGATCAAAGAAAAAAAAACCTGAAATATTCTACACACGCCACTTATTTTTTTTTTTTTTTTCCTTCCTGTGTTACTTTCCATCCACAATAGTTCCCTGATTTGCCTTTAAGTCATGGTTACACAAAGAGCTGGAGACAAAGTCAAAAATAGGAACAAACGACACAGGGTGCTGAAGCCATGCTGCCACTAAGACTGAATCCAGTATCAGATATAACGATTTCTTCCCAAACTCTTCCAGCCACCTGTACCAATACAGCATATGTGCAATTGTGCAATGAACCAAAGGAATTCATCTGAGTCTTATACAAATTGAGCCAACTGTATACACACACAGATATACTATGCACACATATAGTTGGCTCAATTATGCATGGTTTTTCTTGCAATACAAATGCTTTTGAGAAAACCGTGTAAAGAATGATGAGAAAGAATCAGACTGTTTCAACAACCACTGTTGCCAGAAATGCTTTCATAAAATTATGCCCTCAGGTGAGCTTACGTGCATTAACTGTTCCTGCGTCAAAAAGGAAAAAGACTTACCTCTCTTGTGCACTGAGGTTCTACTTTAAAAATCTAAGCATGGAAATTTAAGGGCCACTATACATACGTAAGTTATAACAAAACTGAGCTTACATACTACCTCCTCTTCTTCACTCATCAAGTTTGCCACACCTAACAAGATGCGCTTTTTTTATGCTATATCCTCTCATTTCAGAATCTCTTCCCTGCTGCATCTGTTCTAGTTTTAATTTTTCTTAATAGAAGCAACCAGAACTGTAATATTCCAAATGAGGTCCCCGCAAAACCTTGCACGTGGCATATGATGTTTCCTTCTCTGCTGTAAATACTGTGCTTTGTATATCCTGCACTCGCTTTCCCCACACCTAAATCATATGGCCACTTAGTAAACATGAATTCTTCAGCTGTTTGCAAACAATCAGCACACACATGCCTAACAGAGCAAGGTACAATTAACTTGCATGGGCCACTACAGAAGTAGTGGAGAAACTGGACAGTATATGCAATAACTAATGACTTTTACAGTGTGTCACCTTTGTATGGCATTATATGGAAAGGTCCAGAAATTCTTCAACTGCCTCTCTCTTCCCCATTATCTGATTAAGAATAAACTCCCATCCCCTTTGTTAACCACTGAACAACAGTCAAGTCTCAAACTTGAAAAAAAAAAAAATCAGCATGTGTAAATTTGAAGAAGACTCTCCACAAGCTTTTTTTTGTTTTTCTTTGACAATAGTAGATGAGCGATCTTTGCTAGGATTTGACAAAGTTTGTAATTAAAAAGGGTTTTTTGGATCATTTTCTTGGAACTCACAAGTACATTTTTAGCTGTAATGTTACAATGTTCCGTTATCAAGGATATTCCATTGCAAGAAAAAAAAAACCCGACACCAACAATGACACAAATCTTCACAGTGATGCCTGAAGATTTCAGAGGTAAAGGCCAAACAAAACACGTTTTTAAACACAGATACTAGAAACATACAGAAGAATACTGGAATCTAACCAGAACTTATGAGAGTAAGTTCAATCAAAACTACTTAAAAAAATTATCCCTGTATAGTCAAGCCATCCCTTAAAAATGATGGCCTCAAAGCTATTTCAGTATGCGTACCAACTCACAAGACCCTCTGGAACCAATAAATACAAGTTACTGAGGTCAATGAGAGAAATCAGGTTTCTAAAAGAGAAAGCTCTTTTGCGTGACGGGATCTAATCAGTGACGGGAAATTATCCTAAGAATTTTGATCCACACAGAAGTTCCTGTTTCCCCCCTCTACTTTAGTTTGGCCTCTGAATTGCCAAACACATTCATCTGTTAGGGCAAATGTGTACTAAAAAATACCTTGAAAGTCTGTTTTGCATGTCTCAGAAGCGTACAGATTAGCTTTAAATTTTGTAAGTTGTCATCAAGATCATATATGAAGTGAAGGAAAACAAATATTTGAGGTTTTCTTTTAAACATGTTGGAAGACTTCCAATATTTCAGAAATCTGATTTATGACTCAAACCGCCAATCTTTAGAGCGATTCATAACATTTTAAATTATGGAAGGATTAATGGGATTTATTAAGAATATTCAACTGAATATTGGGGAAAAAAATCCTGGTTATGATATTTATAGAAAGTTGTTGAATTTTCTCTTCAGGGGAGAAATAAATGAATTCTTACCTCTTGAAATCCAAAGCTTTCAACAATGTACTGGAATGAAAAATCTGACACAGAAAAGATGAGAAAATGTAGTTTCCCCCCTTCCATCTGGATTTGTTACGTTTCTGGACAGCAGTTCTTAGTAAATGTGTTTTTGTATATTTAATGCATATAAACTAGTGTTTGAAAATCCTTTTTTCTCTTTTTAGAGTATAGATATGTATTTCAGCAACCTAGACATAGCTATGAAAGTACAAGGGCTGCTCCAAAAGTAATACCTCCAGTTTTATTATGTTGGTCCTCGATGCCAAAGGCGGATGTTGGCAGAAGAGGTTGAACCTTCCTGCCAATATCCCATTACGTTTTGTTGCTATGTGATGGATGGCAGCAGAGGGGCAGTCTGACACAGCAGCATCTGATGTGGAAGTGCAGATGAAACACAGGTGTGTCAATGAATACCTGCATGGGGATAATATTGCACCAACTGACCTTCACTGATGCTTGTTGAACATTTATGGAGACCAAACCAAGTAAATGTGAGCACAGTGAGGTAATGGGTGACATATTTCAGCACGAGTAACATGGCAATGATGTGAAAGACAGGTCATGAAGATTTTTACAAGCGTGGCATGTAGCTCTTGCTCATTGCTGGCAACTATGCATAGCTTATGGTGGTGACTGCTGAGACATGCAGCAAAGAATTTTCTTGATCAAATGGTGTTATTGTTCTCTTTGTATCTGTTGTTGTTTCCGTGGAAATAAACAGGAGGCATTACTTTCAGAGTATCTATGTATATTAGTCTATTCCAATTGTAGCAGTTCAACCAGCCTCTCTCTAAACCTGAATCAAGTTGCTGTTTAGTAGTTTGTTTAGAGCAGTCATCTTTTACTAAGTTCAAAAAATAAAGATGTATTGCACAAAGCCAATGTGGTTACAAGAAAAACCTTCAAAACTAAACAGGGCTATTCATCTTAGTAAATATTTGGAGGGTATATTGCTGTATGTCTAGAAAGAGACTGCTGTTTTCATAAGTGTAAACAAATATCTGAGGTATTTAAACATGAGATACCAGTTTCCTGTACAACAATTATTCACAAATTCTAAACTCAGTTATCTTCACATGCTAATTTCAATGTCACTCCTTAGCAGAATCTTGTCATTAAAAAGACTATACAAAATACTTCATTAACTACAGCACAATTATTTCTATATTAACTATAATCACCAACAAGACAATTATTAATATACGCACAAAATGTAATATATCATCCTTTCAGAAATTTCTTTTTTGAAAAAAGTCAGAGGATTATTTTTCTATTTAATAAACACTTAACAGAACTGTTCACAACCTTCCAGAGGAAGCTAAATCTGAATGCATGATTTAAAGTCACATTTAATTTACTTCTTTTGTTCATTACAAAGGAAAAGTCACCTGCATCAATTGCCAAGCTTGTTCAGAGACTAAGTTGTACTAACGTTTAGACCAGCACTGATATGATCTTCACAGGGATGCTAACAACCCATCATGAGAGGACAAGATTGTTTGTATTGCTTTTAAAAAACAAAGTATTCATGGAACTGTGAAATTAGCAGGAATCAGAGCACTGACTGCAATTCTACATAATCACTGAGGGTGCACACACTAAGAAAATTCCCACACTCCTGCAAGTGATTATTTGACCTTTGGGACACTGCCAAGGATAAGAAATTGAATTCGCTATCCACGCCAGGAAGAGTCTTATATTTCAACAGTTTTCAGCTGCCCTTCACTTATTTTTTCAAGGACTGAACAGTGAAAGAATAGACGAGGAATACCTTGGGTCCAGGAGTACATCTCAGTTTATTACCTATCATCACATCAACAAGCAAAAAGCCTAAGGGTTCATTAAGTTGTGCCCTTCTAAATTCACACTGACCTAGAAGTCAATTCAACTGCAGGATTCCCTTCCTCTCTGAAGGATTCGCAAGTCCAAGTTTATCTTGCCTGGCTGCCACTAGCTATTGCTGTCACCAGAAGAGAACCAACAGCAGAAATGCAGCTTTCAGCTTTGTTCTAGGCAGTACACACATGAAAGAGGAATATATACGCACACCAACTTCAGTCTTTTTGAAAAGCAATGAAAAACAGAGAATGTAGCCAGTACTATGGTTTGAATGACACACGCTCTCAGAGTTGCAACAAATCTTCAGTATTCAAACAGTGAGATTGCACATTTGAACAAAATTTATTTACTGGCAGTATTTAAAACTGCCAATTGCTTTTGGACATGACCATGTGCTACAGAATCCTACAACAGCACTTTACTGTTCAGTGCAATGGGAAAAGGAAACCAAATGACCATACTTTTTTTCTTCATTTTTTCCTTCATGCCTCTCTAGTCAAAATAATTTAGAGAGAAAAATAAGGGAAGTGCTGTATATCACAGATATGTATATAAGGCATGCTCAGCCACAGAAAGCATTTTCATTTCGGCAGGGTTTTCAAATAAAAATCCTACTTGTAAAGATGTAAAAATATGAAAACACCCAATGCTCAACACTTGGGTGAAACACGCATAAGTGAAAATAAAAGTAAAACAAAAAACAGAAACAAAAAACTCCAAAGCTTTAATGAAAGTTTATGATTAGATTTACTCCCCTCAAAAGCCTGTCTACAAGTTTTAAGTCATACTGAGTAAGTCACACTGTGCAATTAAATCCTTGTTGCCACCTTCATTTGGCTTTTTAGAAACATTAAATCCTCTCTGAGTATCGAGGACTGTTACAAGATGCAGGATCCAGCCAAGCACAGCAAAAGCCAACTAGAAATGATGAAGAAGGGAAATAACATCCAATCAGGAGCAGACAGAGGGGACCAATTTAGCAAGCCAAGTGAGTGGGATGATATGGACAGATCTTGTATCGAGTATGAAGGCTGAAAGGGACTAATTTCAAGCTTAGTAAATAAGGAGACACCTGAAGAAAAGCACAGGAATGGTGCTCTCGCTGTTTCTATGGAATCACAACTAGGTGCCTTTCTGAAGTGTCTGTACAATAACTCACGCCACTTGGTAAACAAACATGAAGAGTTAAAGGTCTGCCACACTTCAGAGCTACAGTCTCACTTGGTTCATAAAGGTGCAGCGAGCTGGCTCACTCAACTAGAGTGCTGCAAAGGATGGGTACAAGCTCATTAGGAAGGTCAGGACAGGACCAAAGGAGTTGACATTTATGCATGGAGATCTGCATTGGGATAGATAAAAGAGAGGTGAATCCTTACAGCTCAGGATTAGCGTGCAACCAACATGGGCAGCACTGTGGTGGGTGCCTGTTACAGACTTTCTGGTCAGGAAAAAGTAGAAGAGGCCTTCTTCAGACAACTGAATGTTTGCAGACCCTGTTCCTCACCACATACATTAAATACCCCAATATCTGCTGAGACAAAACAGCAGGGTGTGTGCTGTCCAGAAGGAGTATGGTGATAACTTCCTAAAACAGGTAATCAAGGAATCAGTGAGGACAGATGGTCTTTTGAAGCCTTATGGTTACAAACAAAGAAGACCTCATTAACGTTGAGGGCAGCTTTTGCTGTAGCAACCACAAGATGGTGAGACTCAGTATCCTGAGAGGACAGAGCAAAGCCAGAAGTGGAATCACAATCCTAGCACAGTAACTGACAGCAGGAGATAAACTTTTTGTAGCTTACTAGCACATCTGGCTAAGTTTAAAAGTCAAAGAATGATGACAAATGCATAGCAACAGAAGTGAAAACTAATGACAGAAAGTGGCTTTGACATCTTACAACGCAATAACTAAACCAGAATTTTAATCAGGTTGCTTTCTATTTAGTCATCAAGATGCAACATACACTTGCTCATATAACTGTCAGAAAGAGTTTCGCTTACTTCTCAGCTGAATATTTTATCTTCCATCTAATGTTCATGTCTCCGCCATATACAGATAATTCTTATAAAAAAAAAATTATAGATTCATTAGAAGCTCAGAAACATCACTGCAGATGGAAACTTAATTAATTGATAATACGAAATTAAGTTCTACATTAAAATGAACAATACATGAGAACATATTCAGAGCAGTGATTTCCACATACTGTGAAGAATTTCTATTCCCGATACCCTGGCAAATGCGATACATGAGTTGAAATATTTATTCAAAATAACACTTTCAAGGATATAACCAAGTTGGATCCGGCCCCTCCCATTCAGCTGAGATAGGTAAGCACATTATCAATTTTACATAGATCTATCTATCTAGATACACACATACATACGCAGTTAAAAATGCGCTATGTCAAAGCAATTTCAAATAATATGTTCATGTCAAATCGTCTGCAAAGACTTCTGAAATCTAATTTTCCTCTCTGAAAATTAAGTGCATCTGAAACCGAATTACTGAACCACCATTAAATAGTTCTCAGGATATCCTTCTCCAGTTAATTCTACTGGACTTCTTCTGCAGAGCCCGAGTATGCAAAATTAATTCATGAACACAACAGAAAGTTACCAAATTATCTTCAGAATGAAATAAGATTAAGCTTGATAAAAGCATCATTATATATAAAAATTATAATTTATAATATGAAAGATTTAAGCTGCATACACACTTTCATAAAATGCAGGTGCCTGAGGTATATATTTTTGTGATATTGAAGTTACGTACTTTCATTATTGTAGCATATCAGAACAAAAACATTTGGTGTACTGGGTTGACAATAAGGTGGTGAAACCATTTGTTGTGATTTAACCCTTTAGCAGCTCAGCACCACACAGCCATTCACTCATTCCTCCCAGGTGGAATGATGGAGAGAACTGAAAACAAAATAGAACTCATGGACTGAGATGAGAACTATTTACTGTGACAGAGGAAGTAAATGAAAACAGAAAAATATGCATCTCAACAGCCCAAGGTCTCATCACCCTTCAACCAACCCCCAGCACCCCTTGAGCAGCAGTCTTCCCCCACCCAACCCCCAAAGCTTTATAGACTTCCCCATGGTGCCACGTGGTATGGAATAACACCTGCTTTAATTCAGGAATCTGTCCCAGCTCCACCCACCCCCCCACCCCATGCCATCACTGGCAGCAGCTCTGTCCCATCAAGGGGCCAGGCCTGGCCTGGGGCATGCTCCCATTTCTCAGCAACAACACTGGTGTGCTGATGTCTCAGTTGAAATCAAGACAACAAGCCCCACTAATTGAAAAGCTGACACTACATTTGAAAACAATCAGAAGTATATGCATCTGCAATGAAACTGCTGATCACACAGTTTAACCCATCTTGTGCAAGTTATACCTGAGCAAAATTTATGAGTCACAGATGTTAGTTTGCTAAAAGACCGAGAAGTGCTCTTGACTACAAAGCACCTCAAAATTTGGCTTCACAGAACAGGAAAAAAAAAATAAAAATAGCACAACTGATCTTGATAGTTCCTGTCACTGTATCAACTGGTAAAACCTCTTCCCTTAGTTTTCCTACTTTATTTACTTTTCTCACCCATTAGCCAATATTTAAGGATTAGAAAAAACAAAAGAATAAGCAAATTTATTTACTTGTTTCTACAAGAGAGTTTTTTTTAAAAAAATCCAATAAAACTGCAAGCTCAGTGTGTTGCTGATATTTACCATGCCCCTGGCAATTACTGCTGGGTGATTTTCATGACTAAACATCTTCGGTACAAGAAAAATTCTACAAACTACAAGCTAAACAGCAACACAATGAGCCCATTCTTTTTTTCTTCTTCAAAGTCTACATTCATGAATTATATTTAAAAAAAAAAAAAAGAATTTATTGTATTTTAGTTCAGTAGATTTGGATTTTTTTTAGAATGTAAGCTCCCCTCTCTCGTTTCCCTGTCCATCTTATCCACTTACTGAGAAAGGTTTAGCGGCAGATCACAGCCTTACCAAAGACAATCCTACACAACTATTTTCAAATTTTGTTGTGCATCAGATATTTGTCTATGAGTAAATTCACGTACTGAAGTTTAAAAGAAACCAAATTCCTCTACAGACTGGAAACTGCAGAATCCATATAGAATACAGACTATATAGTGACAAAATCACTATATGCTCTAGAAAGCTGTAGACAAAGTTCCTTCAGTAGCTGACTATTTTTACCCTATTAAAGGAGGCACTTACTATAGGCAAGCGCTGCAGTTTTAGTATATTTTCCCCCATATATTCTATATACACGTAGCATCATTAAAAAGTTCTTCATAAAAACTAAACATCTGAAACAGTATCACAGGTTATTGACTGCAGTTCCTGGAAACGTACTATTTTCAGATTTCAAGCTGATTGCTTGCCTTAAACAGGGTATCTATCTTTGTATCATAAGATCAACATAGGCCATACCATATCGTTAAACATTACAACTGCAACTGGATAACCAAATTAAATAGTCTACAAAATTCAATACAAGACACAAAAATATCATATGGTATCCAAACAAAAGCCTTTCAAGACTGATTGCTTTCCCAGTAACTTTACTTCCCAAGAGCAACTAGACGGAACATTGTGCATTGGACAGGATATAGCAGGAGGTGTTACATATACCTGTCAAAAAGGACTTGGGGGGGGGTACTGGTAGATGACAAGCTGGACACGAGCCAGCAGTGTGCCCTCACAGTCTAGAAACCAACTGCATTCAGGGCTGCATCCAAAGAAGCATGGCAAGCATGGAGAGGGAGGTGATCCTGCCCCACTACTCTGCGCTGGTGAGACCTCACCTGGAGTACTGCATCCAGATGTGGAGTACTCAGTACAGGAGCAACATGGACTTGTTGAGTGCATCCAGACGAGGGTCACAAAAATGATCTAGCAGTTGGAATACCTCCCCGACAAGGACAGGCTGAGAGCTGGGGCTGTTCAGCCTGGAGAAGGCTCTGGGGAGACATGAGAGCAGCCATCCAATACCCAAAGGGGAGCTGTAGGCCACAGATTCTCTACCAGGATCTGTGGTGATAGGAAATGGGGAGATGGTTTCAAAGTAGGACAGGGGAGATTTCAGATTCAATACAAGGAAGTTTTTTTTTTTTTTTTTTTTTTTTTTTTACAATACAGGTGTTGAGGCACCTGCTGCCCAGAGAAGTGGTGAATGCCATGAACCTGGAGGCACTCAAGGTCAGGCTGGATGGGGCTCTGAGCAACCTGACGTAGCTGTAGGTGTCCTTGTTCATTGCTGTGGGAGTTGGACTAGATGGCCTTTAAGGGTCCCATCTAACTCAAAAGATTCTGTGATTTTAGTGCTAGCTGTCAGAAGCCTCTAGACCTCTTCTAGAACTACTCTTCCAAACACAAAATAGGCTATTTAAAAATCAGCTGCTGGCCATACTGAATCTATGCCTATACATTATATCTGGCAGCCATTCAACTCATTCTCATACACTGGTATTGCAAAAAGACAATGGTATCTCCTCAAGGCAGGAACAAGTTGAGAGATTAAGGCTAACCATAGGCCACAGCCATGGCCACAGTCATACAGCACATGACTGTTCTCCTTCTCCACCAACCGTCTCTGACTGTGCATTTTGTTCACAGTTCTGTAAGCAACAGGGTTAAAACAAAAAAATACCACAAAACAACAAAACAACTGACAAAGCTGCAAATCTCCAAAGTTCAAACAATATTAACACAAGATACCCATTTCCTCTCTGGAGGATGTCAGCTCTGTTGCTTCTGGTGCTTTAAGACAGAAGAACTGAACCAGTTTACCAACAAGAAGTTTATTTTCATACATGAGACCTTTGTAAAAAGACTTTTTGAATATGTTCCAGGTTCAGCATGAATCTGCAGCTTTGTGCACCTCCTTGCCTCTACAGCTACGTCCCTCCCACTACTAACACATAGCTCTTTGCAAGCACTGCTGAGAATTAGTCAACATAGCTTAAATATTAATAAAACAATTAATGGACAGAGCATATTTAGCAAATGAGCTATCCAGAAATTACAACAAAAAGGTTATTTCTGAATATACTGTTAGCAAAACTGATAATGCAACACTTACTCATGACTTGGTACTGTGATCTAAAAATAAAAAAAATAAAATCTAAAAACATATTGTGTTGATTTTCACTTTTTTTTTTTTTTACAGCTGCTATCCAGACTACAACTTGATGGTTTCTTTAAGTTGAACTATTATGCAGGTATTCATTGAATGATGAAACTCTGTGCTCCCAGGCATGCATTGCTCTCAGGTGCTTCACATAAGCATTGGCAGTGTATGGTCTCAGCAGTGAGAGGGGTAAGAAATGTATGTAGTGAAAAAAAATTGAGTAATAAAGAACTGTCCTTAAATTTGAGAGTTAATTTTCAGTTCACTTCTGGTCACTGGTAGGATTAACTATTACAGAAGCAGTTCTTACTTAAATAAATTTAAAACAAAGATATAAAAAGCGTAACTCCACTGCTTGCTTAAAGGACAAAAGATTCTCATAGCAAAAATAGGTCTAAATAAAACATCTGAGTAATTTCATTTACAAAACAAGTCTGGCTTTTCATGCATTTCACAGAGTCACAGAATGGTTGAGGTCGGAGGGGACCTCTGGAGGTCATCTGATACAACCCCCTGCTCGAGCAGGAACACCAAGGGGAGGGTGCCCAGGAACACATCCAGATGGCTTTTAAAGATCTCCAAGGAGAAAGCCTCCATTGTGTCGGTGTTCAGACACCCTCAAAGGAGGTTAAAAAAATATATATATATATCACACTCAAGAGGGAACTAACTTCCTGTTTGCACTCATTGCTTCTTGTCCTGACACTGGGCACCACTAAAGAGTGCCTACATGCTTTTTTTTTTTTTTTTTTTTTTTTTTTACTGTTCCTTCAAGCACTTACAGACACTGATGAGATTCCCCAGAAATCTTACCTTCTCTGGGCTGAAAAGTCCCAGCTCTCACAGCTTTTCCTTAAAGGAGAGATGCATTACTCCCCACCATCACCTTTGTGGCCCTCTGCTGGACTCTCGAGCAGCTCCACGTCTCCTTGTATTAAGAGTGCACAGAACTCACAGAGCTGGACCCACCCAGGGATGCCCTCATAACTACTCTCTGGACCAAAATGTTTAGACAGTTTTCAGTCCACCTCACTGCTTACTCATCCAGCCATTACTTCCTCAGCTTGACTATGATGATCTTATGGGAGATGATGTCAAAAGCTTTACTGAAGAGGAGAGACAATATCCACTGCGCTCTCCCTCATCTATCAGGCCAGTCATTTCATCTTACAGTTTTATCAAGGTGGTCAAGCATTACTTCTGCTTGGTGAATCCATGCTATCTGATCCTGATCTTCTTTGCATGCATGGAAATGGATTCCATGAATGCTGTAATCAAAGATCAACAAGAGTGGCCCTGTACCTGTGAGGTGACATCAGCAACCTCCTACAGCACATGTGGGTGGGCCCCATCAGGACTGGTATGTCCAGTTTCTTTATGTATTCCCTCACCTGAACTACTATTTTAACATAAATATTATATGAATTTATGTACTGAAATGTCTGAACATTCTGTACATACTGAGGGTTAAACTGACTGCAAGTTCTTATTTAATTCAGATCAATCTCCAATCAGTTACGTAATGTCTCATTATCAAAAATTAAAGGAAATTGGTAGAAAAAAAGACCATTAACATTATAATACATGTAGGTCACTCTGCAAGTAATGCTTCCTTTTTAATCTATGGAAACCACAACAAATATAAAGAACATAATAACATTGACAGAGCAAATTCTCTGCTACAAAACAGTTTTTAAAAATAGTCACTACCATTAGCTATGCATTTTTGCCAGTGACAAACATGAGCCTGCAAGTTGTGCTCATAACAATCTGCATGGCCTTCAAGAACATGTCAAATCTGCACCAGTGGAGGTGACCCACTGTCGCTGTCACCACTGCTGAAACACACCAACGACTGCCTCACTGTGCTCACATCCACGGCATGGTCTCCATAAGCATTCAGCAAGCATCAATGAATGTCTGTGGGTGCCATTTTTTCTGCATGGAGGAATTCAGTGACACAGCTTTGCTTCATACATACTTTCAAGTCAGATGCCATTGTATAAGACTGTCCCTCTGCTGCCATCAGTCACACGGCAACAACATGTAGTGGGATATTGGCGGGAAGGTCCAACCTCTATTGCCATCCCACCAACATCTGCCTCTGATGTTGTGGGCCAACATCATAAAGTAGGAGGCACCTACTTTCAGAGCAACCCTCGTAGGTAATATGCAATACATGGAACATTAAACCACAGCTTTTCATTCTGCTATTACACGACAAGCCAACTATATATAATGTCTTCACATTTCACTACACAGTCTTCATATTTTCACTCAGAGGGTGGTGACGCACTGGAACAGGTTGCCCAAGGAGGTTGTGGGTGCCCCATCCCTGGAGGCATTCAAGGCCAGGCTGGATGTGGTTCTGGGCAGCCTGGTCTGGTAGTTGGTGACACTGCACATAGCAGGGGGGGTTGAAACTAGATGAGCATTGCGGTCCATTTCAATCCAGGCCATTCTATGATTCTGTGATTTGTGTTTGTTTCAGGTTTATGTAGATCTCAACACATCTCGGCCAACAGCTAGAACATCACAAATCAAAAGCTCTTCTCTCATGTTCTGGAGTACCTTCAACATTATCTGTCATCCTGGCACAATTCAATTCTGTGCACGCACAAAGGAGCACAGAACAGCTTCTCTGGAAGAATCACAGTAAGCTACTGTCCTGACCAAGTTTTCCAGATGCTAACTTCCCAGGTAAAAATTACTGTATTTCTGCTTGCCAAGATGAATCTCAAGGTAAGCAGAACAAAGTTCTCTCTGAATACGTAGTTTGCCTAGAATGTGAGGGAGCACTGAGCTATGTCAACACTAAAATCCCAGGAAAAATGAGAATCCATTTGAATTTTTTTGCTTAATATTAGTAAAGGTAGGCCAACATGTTTATGTAGAAGTGACTGATTTCTGCATTCTTGGATGTCACTTTTATTCCCAGATACGTGTGCCCAAATGTTGAACAAAAACTACAAGACTGCAACTGAGCCAAAATATCACTAGAACCACTCGTAATATCCCTGGGATGGGCTGTCTGTGCCAGCATTTCCCAGGGCCAAAGAAAACCTGTCCTTATAGTCAGATCTGGCCTTCAGCACACTAGTTATATATTCTGGTTTATTCTTAAAAGCTGCCTGAAGATTCCTCGCTTTCATTAACACACTACACTTTAGGAGTTAGCAGCAGCTATCCTACAGAGCCCAGCGCAGCCTATAAACCTACAAAGAACCCAGAGTGCAGCTGCATTGCCTCCATGTAAGATTGCTACATGTTGAGCTCTCCCCCCCGCCCTAAACAAACACGCTCCACACAGCAGTTTCACTTCAGTAATAGAACAAACTAGTAATGCAAGATAACACACAGATTTATCTTTCCTTTTACAATTTGATATACAACTAAAGTATGATGAGCTAGTTTTCAATCAGTCCAAGCTAACCAAGTCCAACCCACATGCTTTTCCTATTGGGAAATCAGAGGTACAGTAAGGGTAATAGTGGTAGAAGCTGTCCTTGCCCTTTTCTGTTCTATTCAGAATAGCAATAGCTGCTTGTCTTTAAACGTTAGTATTCAGATAACTAAAGCAATAAAACTACTACCCAGCCCCACAACCTACATACTTTATAACTGCTGCAATCACACGCTCTAAAATGTTTCAGTAAATCAATATTGATAGTTTCATCCTATGGATATCCAACAAGAAAATAAAGACAACCCGAGGGATAAAATCATTTGTCAATTTCAATAGGACAAGCTGAACATTCTGCAGCGACACTTCCACTGTCAAAAAATCCTTTCAAATTATGTACCTAAGACTACATTAACAAGAAGCGGACTGCAATTGGAATAGAATGGTAGAGTGAAAGAGTATTGGGAAAGAGTATTTAAAGTGCCTTTAGAACTGAACTAGCTTGAGTTTGGTCCCACAAACTAAATACCCATTAAGCAAGTCGTTGGAGGGTATTATGTGCAGCTTCAGAGCTCATTTTCAGTTCAGTTTCATTCAAAAAGAGATCAGTTCTCACATTCCAAGATCACTCTACCACATGAAATGCATCAAAGCCCATTACAGCTGGATGATTAGGAGACTTAAATCAAAAAAGCAATTGTGATCTCAAAACAATACAGACACTCACATTGTAGGTCTTCTGATTTAAAAAAAAAAAAAAAAAAGTAAAAAATCTAATAATCTCTAAAAATCATATTGGAAATCCAGCAAAATACATCATCATTTAAACAACTTACACTACAAATAGAAAGATCTACAGTGATGTGTTTCTTGCACATTGGTTTTCAGGGAAATGCATGCTGATCTTCATACATTAGACTGATAAATCTTAGAGTCTTAAAAAAGTATTTTGAGAAAGTCCAGAGAAGTTGTATTGCTCACACACTTCTAATAAAAACGTGCATATGAGTCATTCTCTCAAACAACTCTAGAAGCTGAAGTATGTTATGTATTGCTGTGGCTTGAAAATACTAGGTTATACTCCTTTGAGGCAGACACTAGGAAAACAAAACATTCTCTTATTCCCCCTCAAAAATACAAACAAATAACAATAACAACAACATAAGAAAATCCCCACTACCACCACCACAGAAGAAATATCAGACAAATGAAAAATTGTAATATCTGATAAAAACACAAATACTAAACAGCTTTCCATTGATGAATTAATTTAAAGAAATGATTGGAGAAGTCAATGTGGACTACCTCATATTTATTTACATCACCTAATTCATTTTCCAGTTTTCTCTTTTTACCAGAGAATTCATAGGGGGTACACTATGTTACCCGTAACATTTAAGTGCTTTTCCAAAAGTCTTCCAGGGTCCTCTATCTAAGATAGAGAAGCACCGTGTAATCTATGTTCAGTAGTACTGTTGCACTCTTTCATGCTTCCACTGCTACTAGGCCTCAAGAGATCATATCTGCTTTTCTGTGCTCCAGCTTCTATACATGTTCATAATTGTTACTATATATTTTTTTAAATTAATTCTGACTGGCTTTCTACCATCTTCCTCTGCAACCACACTATTCTGTAGTTCAGATTATACAAGAAAAAAAAAACCCACAACAACTATTTAAAATATCCATACCTACTTGTTACAACTCTACTACACAGTTATACAGTCTATTTGTAGTTGCAAGCACTAATTAGAACATTTCTTTCAGCTTACAATTCGGTACATTCAGATGTAAGGTGTCAGCAATGGACCTTTGAACTGTGCAGTTAATATCTCCACAGCCAAGTAAGAACATCAAAGACCAATTCCTGGAGTCAAGGCTAAGCAGTAGCACCTGGCTCATATCTGCATTGCTTACAGCCAGCCGGCTCTACAGAAATGTTCTTCTGAGAGGCAGTGGAAACAATCCAAAACTGAGTCATGGACAAAGTTAACAATTATGCAGTTGAAACAACTGGATTTCGTATTTGAAAGTATTTGCTAGGCATTTACTAAAGATCACAGATAGATGCCCTAAAACACAGTACGTATAGTTTGACCATCTAGAGGGCAAAAAGCACGCAAATTGTATGAAATGTACTTGCATTCAGTTACTCCACCGTATCAGAAATATAACACAATATTTTCAGAAATATAACACGATCACTTCTTTTACTGGCTCAGTGTGCTCTCACTGTTAGTGAATAACTGCACTATACTGGCAACCAGTACAAAAAGAAATTTCCAAAAAAATGACATGAGAAAGTTAGTGGGATTTGTTCAACTATATACTACAGAAGTTTGCCTAAGTTTTGTTCCTAGAGAGCTGCTCAAGTTACCCAATTAATCTGTTTCTTTTTTCCCCCCTGTCTGCATCAGGACCTGTAAGAATCTGCTACCAGTAGAGCAGATGTTTCAGGTGGGATTTTACTCAAATACAGTCAAGTAAATCAAGAAAGTCAGCATTAAAGCTCAATCCTGGCTCCAGAGCAAATAGCTATCTGCTGTTACCAGTTCTCACAAAAGAACCAGGGTATTGTATTGAATAGGGGATCAACCTTAAGCTGAACAGATATTTACAGACAATACAAGTAACACAGTAATGTTAAAACGCTGGAAATATAAAACACATTCTTGCTTTAGTAAAATCAGTATGCCAAGTTTGCTGGACATAACATTTCTCATATTGTTGGTAACCATAACCACCAGCACAGCATAGTTCTTAGTAAAACTGATGAAACTAGTAGAAAGAGAGTTTAATATTTTTCAGTATAAAATTTATCTGTAAATAAGCTTCACGTACGCTTTATTTGCTTCTATGTATTTAGAAAAGACCATAAAGAATTTTATTTGAACAGAGGGTAAACCAATTTACTCAAAATTATTACCTAATTACTTAAAACTATTTTAACTGTGGGAGTAAAGCAAGTTATGATCCAGAAGTGGCACAACCTAAATAAACGCCTGTATATCTAGCTGAATGGTAGCCCTACTGTTACCGATATTAAGAAAACTGAACAAATATTTGTAACAATAGTATAATATGCTTAGATGATAACATCTATGAAAGATTAGCGTTTGTAGGCAGAAGTTACGTAGCCCTGCTTGCACAGGTTTAAAAAAAACTTTCTGACACGCCTCTATTGAGTTCTGACAGCAAAGTTACAAGTAATTGTAATCTCATAACAACAACCATTTTACTGACTGCATGCCAATTTTGTTAGAACATATCACATTATTTTAGCACGAAGCAGGAGTTATTCAAACATTAAACTCTCTAATCATATATGATGTGTGGGCCAAAACACTTGTTACAACAAGCAGAAATTCTGGGCAACCAATAGCTTTCTCTCCAAAGCTGAATTAAATTGCTCTCATTAACAGTCACAATTTCATAGACAGGAATGATTACATCAAATGACACTAAATTGGGCACTCTCCCCTGGTCCAGTTTTAGTCACCAGTCAGTGACACTGACATGCTAAACAATTTGCACACAGTTCTAGAAGAGGAATTTAGATAATCACAGTCTGCATATTTAATGGAAAACAATATGCTACTCATAAAGCCCATGACAAAATGAAGCTCCTTGAAGTACACACAGTAGTTTAAGACAAATAAGGCACTGGAATGGGCTGCCCAAGAAGGTGGCGGAGTCACAGTCCCTAGAAGTGTTTAAGAATTGTGTAAATGTTGTGCTGAGCGACATGGTTCAGTGAGAACTACTGCTGATATGTGGACAGTTGGACTGGATGATCTTAAAGGTCTTTTCCAACCTTGGTGATTCTATTATTTAAAACTAAATACACAGAACGATATTTTACAAATATTCCTTATAGTCACCATGTTTACTCATTATTTCATTACTGGAAACACTGTAGGGCTTCCACAGGCAAGGAATACAGCTACTCAATACAAAATGCATAAGAAAAATACATCAGTTTTAGGGAAACCCAGAAAGCAAACAACAAAATTCTATGTTTCTTAGAAAAGTTCAAGCCTAATGAAATACCTAACGTGGTTCAACTTCAAGCACATGCAATTTCTGTGACAGTACAAGAAAGCAGTGACAAACATTTTTTTTTCCCCTTTTTAATGTCCCAAGACGAAGACGTTTTTCAGAAAAAAACAGCATGAAATACCCTACTAATTATATTTAGGTACAAATAGAGGACACACAACCTAATGCAACTCCAGAATACTGTGCATGCTGTTATCAAGGTAGAGCCAAGTCTGAGAAGTTTGCATTTTTATTTCTCACTGTACTGGGCTTACGAGGCAAGGTTTTGGTAGCAGGGGTGGCCTCTGTGAGCAGAGCCCAGCAATACTCCATGTCAAAGCACAGCTGCTCCAAAAGGGACCCTCCGCTGTCAGAGCTGAGCCATGAGCGATGCTGGGTGTGCTCTGGGAGAGCAGATTTAAGAAAGGGAGAAACTGGTGTGCAACAGGAGCTGGGAGAGAGAAATGAGAGAGAAGTAGCCCTGAAGGCACCAAGGGCAGTGCAGGAGGTGCTCCAGGAATAGAGCAGAAACTCCTTGCAGTCCAGGAGAGCTCCATGGAGGAGCAGGCCATCCCACTACAGTCCACAAGCGCCACACAGATCTCCAGACACAGCCATGGAGGAGCTTACAGGGCAGCAATGGATGAGGCCATTGAAGGAGGAACAGCCCATAGAGAGACCCTGTAGCAGCAGCCTGGGCCAGAGCCGCAGCCTGTGGGGAGCAGCCTGTGGTGGAGCAGCTGCTACTTGTGGGGAACCATGTGGAGCAGTGCTTGAAGGGTGGACTCTGTGGTACAGAGCCATACTGGGAGAGCTGCAGCCTCTGGAGAGCCCACGTGGGATCAGTTATTGAAGGACGGTATCCCATGGGAGAGACCCACGTGGGGGACAGGCAGAGACTAAGCAATATGGACTGGCCACAGGCCCAAGCTCCCCATTCCACCACACCACCCAGGGGAAAGAGGTAGAAGAGGGTGGATTAGAAAGGAGGCATTCTTAGTTTGCTTTAGTTTCTCACTGCTCTAGGCTGTTAGTAACAGCCAGGAAATTACATTAACTTCCTTACGTAGAACCTGTTTTGCCTTTGACAGTAATTGGTGAGTGATCTCCCTTGTCCTTATCTCAACCTGTGAACCTTTTTACCATCACATTTTCTCCCCCTCTACCTTTGAGGAGCTGGAGCAAGAGAACAGCACAGAGAAGGTTAGCTAGCTGTCAGTGTGAAGCCACCACACTCGTTTATCTAATGCCAAAAGAAAAATAAAACACCCAAATAATGCTCTCTCCAAATATTACTGAAACTCTTTTCTTCATTCAATTTTGTATTGGCTGGCATATAGACAATAGCCATCTCCTTAAGCTCAGTGAAAATACACACAACACAGATAAAAAACAGTTCTTTCGAGTTGTTACATGCTGCCATACTAGTCATTTTTCAACTCACTAACATGAGATGCCATTACTTTTTCAGCTGTTATTTTCAGTGATTTTATTTTGAAATTGAAATTCTCTATGATTAGGCTGAAAACAAGAAACATGCATAATGTTCTAATATACCAGTACTTGTAAGCAAGTGGCTACTACAACAACTTCCAGTAACAGGTACCAAAGCAAAAACAGCTTGCAGACAGTATATAACTGGTAGATTTCAATACTGCTGGCAGTTAAACATAGCCAAAATCTTGGCACTGTTAATCAAAAAGCTGCTTTGCCTCTTACGAAATTCTGCCCTCTATTTGTCACTGTACCATGCAGAAAACAAGACATGTTGCTTTGCATAAACACGTATAGTATGTCATTTCAAATGCCTTTTTTTTTTTAAATAGTGCATAATACAGAACAGTTTTGATACGCTAGAACTCTTCTGTATATGCATGTACACTCAATTCTCAGCTGATTCAGAAATGAATCTAAACATACATTCTTTAAAGACTTAATTATTCATCAAATGCCTACCAGACATTTAAGTGAGAGATACAGTGTCATGCTGTCTTGATTTTGAAATTCATTCTCTCTCTCTCCATACGTATACATTTTACCTGATTTCCCATTCTAGTGTAGCAAACGTTCAGGACATTCTTTTCGGTTACCTTATTTGTACTCTGAATTTTGCTTGTTAGTTACTTTCACTGTTTTAAAAAAAAAAAAAAAAAGGCCCATTTAAAAATGGAGCTTACTCACCAGGTGGGTCTCCCAGACACACACAGCTGTAGCTGTAAAGCCACACACAAGCCTGTTAAGCAGCCTGCTGCCAAGAACTGGCTTTAGATCTATTTATAGCAGAAACATGGTGAAGGCCAGATAAATCTTATTAGCCTATTTAACAGTTACTTGAAGATTTGTTTATTTAAGATCAATAACTTAAAATAACTGCATGAGCCTCAGTTTGTTGAAAACATTTTAAAGCTCAAGCAACACCCTGTTAAGTTTGCTGCCAACACCACTCCTGAAGCCCTTCACACCTTTAATAAGTATAGAGCACGTTACATTAAGGGATGCCATGAATTCAAACAAAGCAAACAATCACAGCAAATAAGTTATTCATTACATCACCTTCAAGTAAAAGCCTGTATACGTGCCCTGAGTCAGTAAGGCAAATTCAAGAACTAATACCTTTTTGTAACTAGATTTAAATAAGCTAATTTTGGTCTTTGGTGTTGGATCTCCAGAACAGAAGAGAGACTTAAAATCACAGATGCAGGTGGCTAAAAAAAGAGAAAAGTAAACATGACTGCTGCACAGGTGTCATTGCAGGCAAAAAGATGCAATGTGGGGGGAAGAAAATAAGAATGGAATGAAAAGATTAAAAAAGAAAAGAGCCTGAACTCGGTGAATACAGTTGGAAGGAGGCAGAAAGAAGATAGTTGGAGAGAATGCCAAGTAAAGGAAAGAAAGGCTTAGTAGCATGACTCATGGCCACATCTGTGTAAATCAAAGAATTATGGAACGACCTCCTCCCAGGAAACACAAAAGCTTGAATAAAAAAAGCACCAGAGCTGATACCAGTTCATGAGCTGGAACCAACTGGACACATTTCTTGATATAACATCCCACAGGTTTAACACTTCTGCTTCAATTCCACAAACATTTGAGGGGGAAGGAAGGCAAATCAGATTCACAATTAAAATAGATAAATAAAAGTTTTAAATTAAGCTCATAGGGGATGTTCCCTTTCTGAGTTAGTAAAGGTGATCTCACGACACAGACAACTGTCCAGATTAATTTAACTGAGACTGAAATAGAACAAAAGAACTACACTTAGCCAGGTGTTTTACCTCTTTACTTTCCCTTTTCTGTATAGAAGTTCACATAGAAACCATATCAGGAACACTCATGCTCATTCATGTTTCTGTGACAAATGTAGAGGAAAACATCCCACTTCTTGCTTTTATTTACAAGGTAAAACAAGAGGTTATGAAGCCAATGAAACATTAACAATAATTAGGTTTACTGGCACATTATGCCATTCAAGCCTTGTCAATACTGACCGTTTCTATTACAACAAACCAAATTTGAATGCTGAGTTCAGAAGGGGAAAAACGCATCCTTCCCAGATGCAGCACTATTATCTTACATCCTTTTAAAGAATTTTTTGTTTCAGTTATGTTACTACTTTACAGATCTAAATACAATAGCACCACACTGTGGGAGAAAGCATATTCATAAACACATGGGGAACGAAGCATGAATTAGTAATTCAGTTTTTTCCAAAGTGTTCTGGAATATTTATTTTCACTTCTAGAAGGATATGATGCCTGGAATGCTGTCTGAAAACTCTCAGTACTTAACAGAAAACAAATCCAGTTTAAGACTACAAACTTAAAAGGTACAAGGGCTGCTCCAAAAGTAATGCCTCCACCCACAACATCAGAGGCAGATAGTGATGGTATGGCAGCAGAGGTTGAACCTTCTCTCCAATATTGTTATATTTTGTTGCCAGGAGAAAGATGGCAGCAAAATAGCAACAGAGGGGCGTTCTGACATGGAAGTGCATATGAAGAGAAGGTGTGTCAATGACTTCCTCCATGCAGAAAAAACAGCACCCACTGACATTCATCAGTGCTTGCTGAATGTTTTTGGAGACCAAACAGTAGATGTGAGCACATGTGGTGTGGGTTGTGGGTGGTGCATTTCAGCAGTTAAAACAGTGAGGTGAAAGGCAAGCCATGTTCTGGATGGCCACGCACAGCATGCAGGTCTTGTTCACTGCTGGCGAAGATGCATAGCTAGTGGTGGTGACTATGTTGAAAAACAGTTTTAGCTGAGAATTTGATTTGCTCTAGCAGACAGTGTTATCGTACTCTTCATATCTGTTCTAGTTTCCATAGAAATAAATAGGAGGCACTACTTTCAGAGCGACCTACCTACGTTAGGGCCAAACTTACAATATATTTTTTTGTCACAGTAAATCTAAGAATGTAAAGATGTGAAACTCATCCCTAGAACTTTTATAAATAGGCTATTTCCTCTCCCAGCTACATCAAAAGCAGCTGTGACTTGGAAAACATGGCTTGCCTCAAACTGAAAACCCAATTCTTCGGCCTGCTGGTTAAGAAAATTGGCACTGAGCTTCTAGTGAAAATGAGAAAGACCATGTATTATTTCTCAAAATCATCTTCAAAAAACTGTAAGATACGTGATGTTAGAAGGAACCCATAGAGGTAATCTGCCCCAGCCCCTGCTCCAGCAGGGACTCCCAAAGCAGGTTGCTCAGGTCCATGTCCTTGTGGCTTTTGAAGACCTGCAAGGAGACACCACAATCTCTCCGGGCAGCCTTTGCCTATGCTCTGTCACCAGTACAGTAAATAAGTGCTTCCTGATGGTCAGATGGAGGCACAAACTCAGACATGAGACTATCACCACTGGACACCACTGAAAAACCCCTAGCTCTGTCTTCTTTACACCCTCCCTTTAAATATTTGCACTCATTAGCAAGATCTCTCAGAGCTTTCTCTTCTCCAGCTTGAACAGTCATAGAATCATAGAATTCTCAGAGTTTGAAGGGACCTTTAAAAGGCATCGAGTCCAACTCCCCTGCAGTAAACAAGGACAACCACAGCTAGATCAGGTAGCCCAGGGCCTGACCCAACATCAGTCCTGCAGGCCCAGCTCCCGTGGTCTTTACTCATAGGAAAGAGACACCAGACCCTTTTTCATCTTTGTGGCCCATCACTAGGCTCTCTCTAGAGGCTCCATACCTCTCTTCTACTAGGGAGCACAGAACTGGATCCAGCACTGCAGGGATGGCCTCGCTACGACTGAATAGATGGGAAGGACCACCACCCTCTACCTTCTGCTAATACCTTGACTGATGTAGCTTAAGACTTCTTGGGCTACACCCTTTTTATCTATCATCACAGTTTTATGCCACAAGGGCATATAGCTGGTTCACATTCAACTTCCATCACCAGAATGTCTCAGGTCCTTCTCTGCTAAGCTGCTTTCCAGCTGAGCAGCCACCAGCATGTGCTGATGCCCAGTGTTGTTCCTCCTCACCTGCAGGATTTTGCATTCTCCTTGCTGAACTTCATGAGGTTCCTGTCTTCCCATTTCTCCAGCTTGTCCAGATCCCTCTGGATAGCAGCACAACATTTTTGGCCTACCAGCCACTCCTCACACTTCTGTGTTATCTGCAGACTTGCTGAGGGTACACCGCCTCATCACCTAGCTCATCAATGAGGATGCTAAACAGGACTGCAGCCCGGTATGCCACTCAGGTATGCCACTAAACTGCCCTCCAGCTAGACTCTGCACTACTAATCACCACTCTGGTGATCCACCTCCCTGCCTGCTCACGAGTCCATACTTCATCAGTTTGTCTATGATAATTTTACAGGGCATATCCACTTACACTTCAGTAAAGCTTTTGACAATATCTACTGCTCTCCCCATAGCTACAAAGACATTTTTCATAGAAAAAAAAAGATGGAGCTGTGCCAACTGCAAGTAACGACCAAAGCTTGTTGAGGGTAACAAATAAATCTAGCATTAGATGGAATTTCAAATATTTAGCCTATGAGAAAAGCTGATAAAATGAGATCACATAGTTTAGAAAAGAGAATGCTTAGTGAGGTGCCTACCAGTAATCTTTCAACACCTAGTAGTTTATTGACAAGATAGAGCCAGGGTCTTCACTGATACGTAACAGTGGAAGAACATGCCACAATAATCATAAATAGAAACTGGGGAGGGTTCATAGGAACATAGTAAAGTATTTTTAGGCTAGGAAAATAATTAAGCGCTAGAACAGACTGCCTAGGGAGATTATGATTCTCAATTCTTCTCTGGATCCAACTGGAAAAAAAAAACCAAAACCTATGCAATCTGCTTTGAGCAGATCAGATGGAAGATTTCCCAAGAGTCCTATAATCCAAAACATTCTATGAAATCCATTTTACTCCATTTGCAGTGGCCTAACAGAACGTATGTAGTGAGCATATACAGCATAAATAACTCATTCATTCCCGAGTGTTTTTTTTTTTGTTTTGCCAAATGAACAATGCAACATAGGTTTTATTTATCCATCCTACTGCCTGTGGACTGATGGGACACCATGTGGGAAAGAAAACTACCACTGCAACAAATGGATACATTCTTCATTCTTCTCACACATAAATCTTCAATCATTTAAACAAGTCAGCAGCAAGAAAGTTTGAAATGCAGCAATGCTGTATACTATATAATACATTAAGCACTGCCAGCCTTATTAGTCTGAGACAGGGTTGACAACCACCTGCTTCTTTCCAGCAGCGTAAAAGACAGAAAAAGTTGTTGGGGAAGAGGAACAGAGCACTAGTTCCAATTGTTGGCTGAATATAAACAACTGCCTGCTTGACACAAAAAACCATCCACTGTATCCATACACTGGAACCTTCTTTTTCAGTGATAGATAAGATCATTACAAAATTCTGCAGACACACGGAAAGTAGTAGAGTGGTATTACAGTATCTTTAAAGAAGGAAATGTAAAAATCACAACGCTTTATTTCTTCTAAGCTGGTATAAAAGAAACATATGAGTAATGGCTATTTTGTTTTTTTAGTTTTTATATTCATACAGAAGGTTATTTTTATAGAAAAGTAGCATTTAAGTAGTAGCCAATTTCCAGACTTATACTTGTAAAATCAATACTTCTATATGGCAGTCTCTCGGGACAGTGCTTTCAGAAACATGGTTTGAATTTTGGGTGGTCCCACATGGAGCCCTAAGTTGGACTTCATGATACTTGTCTGTCCCTCCAACTCAGGATAGTCAGTGCTCTTTATTTACAATGTGCCATCAACACCAGCAGCTCTGCAGGCCAAATTCTACCTCTTGGCAAACTTGTACAATCCTACCCTTTCTCAAGGATAGCGAAAGAATATTATACAAGAAATAATTGGTTTTTACTCCACTGCCAGCTTAACAACCATAAGCTGACTTATATAAAACTCATTCAAGTCTAGATGGTAGATTTTTATAGTATTCACTCTGTGCGTCAAAGGAAAGGTGGAAAGAGTTACACTTGCATTTCCTGGCTAACTTCAACATCTGCAAAACAGTATGGTTTTTTTTTTTTTAAAACCAATAACATATATGCATTGAATGGAAACATTAACAAAGAACAAAATACAACAAACTCAGGGGAGTCTAATTCCTTCAGAAGGAAGGCAGAGATACCAGTGGCTAGCTGAAAGAAATCCACATGACTAAGAATCATGTTAACGTTGAATATGAAGCATTCAGCTTTAGGAGACCTAAAAATCAGTCTGTTGAGTCCTCAAGTTTAAAAAGGCTCTGAGAAGTTAAAAAGTTTCAATTTTCTGCAATATGAAAAAAAAAAAACATACCTCTGTCAACTGGGAGCAAGTTACTACAATCCATCCAGAAAACATATTTAAGCTAGGCCATACCATCAGATAAATATATTAACATTATTTACTGACAAAAATCTGCATAACCCTGGCATTATGTTACGGAGTTCATATAAAAAAATAAAATCATAGAACCACAGAATGAATTGGGTTGGAATGCACAATAATGCATTCCTAGTTCCTCTCCCCCTGCCATGGGCAAGGCTGCCACCCACCAGATCAGGCTGTCCAGGGTCCCAGCCAACCTGGAGTTGAACTCCTTCAGGGATAGGGCATCCACAACTTCTTTTACCAAGTAGTGAATTTGTATGTATTCACAATATAGCTGTAGTAAGATGTGTATACGCAGCATCAGAGTATTCAAGTTAATACAGAATTATTAAATCTAGCTACAACCTTTTTCTCTGTCAGAGTGTCAGCAGCTCTCATCCCTCACCTTGGCTTTTCAAGCCGTTGTTCCCTAACCTGCTTTACTCTGATTGAGTGAGTTAGCAAAGACATAGTGTCTGAAACATTTAAATTAAAGTAGATCATTTAAAATGAAATGAGCTGTGCCGTAAGTGCTGGGAAAGAGGCGGAAGGAAGGCTGAGAATGGAGATGTAGGAAGAGTAGTTTTATCAGCTTAAACACAGGATTAATATATAACTGGAGAAAATATAACTGGAGATGGCTGAAAAACATCAAGTTACCACCCACAGCTGTCCCCTATCAGTCATCTTAGTACAGTGTCTGAACTCAATGTTTTTGTTGATTATTTAGTTTTATATATAATCTCCACATGTACCTAAACTACCTGTAAATGAAGAAATGTTTATAAGTACATTAAGTGTGGGAGTCAAAGAGACATGGCCAACCTCTTTTCAGCAGTCTGCGGGGACAGGACAAGGGGAAACAGCCATAAATGTGAGCACAGGAAGTTCTGCACCAATATGCAAAGGAACTTCTTCACAGTAAGGGAGACTGAGCACTTACAGGCTGCCCAGGGGGTTTGTGGATTCTCCTTCTCTGGAGATATTCAAGACCTGCCTGAACACCTACCTGTGCACCCTACTGAAGGGAGCCTGCTTTGCAGTGGGGTTGGACTTGATGACCTCCAGAGGTCCCTTCCAACCTCTACAATTCTCTGATTCTGTAATAAATAAACTAAAAAGCATTCCACTTAACAGGGACAGAATATTGGAGAAAGAACTCACAGCAGCAACCTTGCCAGCATACCATTCCCACTTGGGAACCAATCTACACACCCCTCTGCCCACACCACTCTGCAAAAATGGTCTCTCTCATGTTCAACTATTCCCATGCTAACCCTAATCGTTCCTTTCACATTTCTCATCTCACTTCTATTCCTCCTCCCCCAGACCTTCTCAGGTACCATCTGTTTCTTTTCTACAACCTCTAGCTCAGCTGGGATGTTCTTCTTTTCAGCTTTTGGAATAGCATCATTAACCTGTAAATTTATTTCCACTTGCTCCTTTCTCTGCCCCTCAACCCATTTTCTCTGTCCTTGCAGGCTGGAAATCACAAATTCTCCTTATCTGGTTGACTATCCAATTTCATTTACCAACCACAATTCCATATTTCTTCCTTCCCATCAGCCTACTCATCCTCTTCCTCCTCCCCTCCTACCACATTCAGTCCTGGCCAGAATATTTCTCTCAGCAGCTTCCAATTCTAACTTCTGTTCTTCTCTTTCTCATCCTGCAGCAACTGCAAACATACTTGAAGCAACACGCTAAAATTTACTTGGCTAGGATTTCAGCAATTCCTGCTTCCATCCTGCCAGAAACAAAAAGAAAAAAGCGAGCCTGAAAAGTTTCGTATTTCTTTTAAACTAGAATATCTAAGTTTCCACAGTTTGTTACAGAAGTCCTAAGATTTGAGGTTATTCTCTTACCAAATACACACAAAGAACAAAACAGTCATTAATTTAAATTTATTACAAGAATCTAGAAATCTTATTTTTCTGATGTATTAACCTTATGCACGCTAGTGGCAGCTCTCATACTTTCCCATAAAATGCTATAATACTGCAAATCTTAAAGAGGAAATGAGATTGCTTTACATTTTACATTACCTTGTGTCCTCTAGAATATGTGTCTGTTCTTGTTTACAGTCTTTGTTTTTTTTTTTTTTTTTCATATTTACCCACCTTTATAGAAATTTTGCATGTGGAACAGATTGTAACTACAATCAACATCACAGAATTCTAAAAACTTTAGAAGTTTGTGTCATTTAAATGTGAACATTTATTCTGTAGTCTTTTTCTTAAGATTTCTTCTAAACATGTTAAAGCTATCTTTAAGATCATTAATGAAATCCTTCCATTTTACCATTATTACTTTTATTGTGACATGACTTTTTACATGAGCTAGAAATGGTGTTTTGTATTACTGCATATGAGACAATTCACCTGAAAAAACTCATTAACCAATCTGAATCTCCAAAGGGGAAGAAAAAAAGCCCCCATAAAATAGCCTTCACGAACTCACAGAATAATAGAGGTTGGAAGGGACCTCTAGAGATCATTGAGTCCAACCCCCTGCTAAAGCAGGTACCCTACAATAGGTCGCACAGGTAGGCGTCCAGATGGGTCTTGAATATCTCCACAGAAGGAGATTCCACAACCTCCACAGCCTGTTCCAGCGCTCAATCATCCTTACCATAAAGAAGTTCTTCCGCATGTTAGTATAGAACTTCCTATGTTCAAGTTTTAGGCCATTACTCTCTGTCGACAGAGGCCCACTAACTTTAAGTCTAACTTCTAATGCAGTATTCAAGACACTCAGTAAAATTCATGCCTCCTACAGCCTGGATCGGTGCACTAACCACACCAGACAAAATAGGAAGTCACTTCCTATTTTGCACACATGCACGCACACAAACACGCCCCTATCCAGTTTCAATTAAAACTAACAATGCTCTACACTGATTTCACAAGCTAACATTGCCAGACATGACCTGAGAAAGCTCTAATGTCTAAACATTCAAGAGCTAACGAGACTTTTTGCACTGTTGCCTTCACTACTACTACACACATTGATCCATTGCAGCAGACCAGGAGGTCTGAACATGAATTCATAAACCATGCTAAACCACAGTGCTAACGCAGTGCTCCAAAATGGAATTATCAATTATTTTCAACACCATGTGAAATTAATGTACATATGAAGCCTTAATAAATAAAAAGTAAAAACTGACCAACAACAGTCTAAAACTGAGGATCTATAAGTAGCATTTGGTTAAAATCCTTGGCATGAATTTAACTGAATGTAGCCCTAAACCAATTCTGCTTAATGCACGGATGTACATTTTTCCTCAACAGTTCTATTCAAGCAGTGACTGGAACTAACCAATGATTTCAGGAAGTACACTGTATAACTAAAGCTAATTCTGTGCATAAAAAATAAAATAAAATAAAACGACACTTCGGAAATGTTAAGCTGGATATCCCCACCCCCCTCACCAAGCTGAACTTCATAAACTGCATATCTACTGGAATTGGGACAAAAAGTCCAGTGGTGAGCTCAGTGTCATTAAACCACACATAACAATCCCTTCAGTAAGTTACAAAATAAAAGTTAAAATTTTTAATTTGCTTTTAATACAATATAACCTGCTCATAGCATATAACCTGTAAGAGATCTAAGTTTCTCTCTCAAGAGAAGTCTACACTGGAGCCTTTTCAGAGAAAACTATCATTTTCTCCATTTTAAGGCAGCAGCGCAGAACACTGATTAAGATAAAACTCATCAGCACAATGAGAGTAATAACTAATAACAGCAACAAGAAAAGAGAAGTTACATACTTTAGTCAAACAACAGCATGAGAATATTTCATGCATGTTCTCCGAATATAGGTACCTTTTTCTGATATAAAGCATCTGACAGTCTTTAATCTCTGTTGAGACTTCTGGAGAAGCCTGAGTGGAAAAAAAGTCCCAGAAATGGACTTAAACTCATATGAAACTTAAAATTGTGTTGCATTTTGAATAAAAAAGGTTTGCAGATACTACAGTAAATCCATCTACCAGTCTGAAGTTTGAAAGCAGACAGGCTCAGTCTTGACTATGAGTTCTCGATGAGTGGTAAAAACCTTTGTCAGACATGGTAGTGAATGACAAATCTGAAACAGCCTTTTGCAGAGACGTAACTTCAGTATGGCTGCAAAAATTCAGAAAAGTTCCAAAGCTGTACTGGATGAACATTCACAGCTGGAATAAGGCTGAATGCTGAAAGGCAGGATTTAATGGCAGGCAGCCTGTACAAAACTTTCCCAACATGCAAAAATTGTGCTATGTACATGCTTTAAAAATAAACGAATAAACACTTTTTTCCCCCTCAGCCAAGTATCAGCTTATTGTAAAATATTCTTGGGTAAGCTTAGGCCATATTTCAGAACTTAATGTACTGATAAGAACAAGGATCTTGCTGCAGCTAAGTCAAGTTTTCTTCAACCACTTGGTCAAAGCATTCATTCTAAATCTAGCCTACCTCGTAAAAAAAGAAAAAAAAAAAGAAAAAGTTTAATTTATCTCTGCATGAATATGCAGTGGTATGCTCATTTGAAACAGGCAGAAAGATGGCCATATTATCTTCTTTTTCTCCCTGCATTCTCTTGAAAAGCAGCTGGTAGATCTAGAACTAGAACCCTAGGTAGCCCCCACAAAATAAACTAATGAAAATCTCATTTCCTTATTCTTAGAGCAAATGCACGCTACAAATTGAACAAAATCTCCTTTCTCCCTCATTTTTAAGTTAATGTGCAATTGAAAGAAATAAAATAGTCCTCTGCGTATCTCAGATTTAGATCTTGCTGATTTTCTCCCCTCTGTGTGGAGACGGTGAAGAGAATAAACACTACTTCCTTTCAGCCAAGGGCATTCCTCCCCCCCCAATAATACAGTCTCCCCATTTATTATGGAAATCTTAACACCAACAGCTGCAGCCAAAACCAGCTCCTATTATGGTCAAAATCAGATCATATACTCCATGAAGAGAGTGCTCTAATATATAGAAGCCATTTTCCGTTGGTCAGGAATGTCATAGTCCAACCGTATATCTAGGGTAGCTACATATTTCTCCTGCTTCTCTTATTTTTAAATGGTTGACACACACTTCCAAAATTCTCTATTTCCACCTTGACTGCCCATTGCCTGCCATAAGAAAAAAGGATTCCCTTCATTTGGCTAGAAAAACTCCACACTTACAGTCTTGTCCTTGCCACAAGAATCTGTCCGTAACAAAGCTTTAAAACATTACTTCATTATGCAGAGTCTGAATGTGGCTTCAAGTATAAGTCAAAGGAAGATTATGCCAAATTAAAGCAAGTTTTTTAAAACTATGCACATCCAAACTTGCTAGCAAACTCCTTTTACCTTCCCCTCCTGTTTCTGGATTTTTTTTGTTTCACTCAGGGAAGGTAGTTTCCTGGTTCTCATAAAATTCTGCACATGGGACACTCAAGGGGAAGATTAATGCATTTAGTATATGACACTCCTCTGTGACAAACTAGAACCCATACATCATACACATTCTGCACATCAATAAGGTAGCCTCACTGAAAAGGAGTCAACACCGTGATTCCCTTCCCGCATCAGTATATTCCAGTGGCAAAGCATGTCGTATCACAACCACATATTCTACTGAGAAGTAGAAAATGAATCTCTAGGAGGTTGAGGAGAAAACAAAAAAAGTTATCCGCTCTTTCCTTCTAAAAATGAAAAGCACAGTTTTGTGTTCAACTGTTTTTCTGGATTAAGTGCTTAAATGAAGATACATTTCGGTTCACACAGTGCTCCCTGATTTCCATCCAGGTTAAAATGAAGGTTTTAAGAGTAATTGCACCGTACTTGCAAAACTGGCCAGAAGCCCTGGAGAATGATGCAGTGGAAAACTTAAAAGAGGGAAGGGTGGGAAAGAAGAAGAGATGAAACTCCTTTTAATCCCGATTTTTCATTCTATTCCTTTCAGTCTGGTATAGGCGCAGAACAGCAAAATGATGACAAGAAGTGACAAATAAACCAGTAGATAGAAGGAAGACACCTGAAGGAACACTGGCTGACAATTTCATTTTTAAAGTTCTTTATATATAAATATATGTCACTAAAACTACAAACATTTTTAGAAATAATTACTTGCAACACTTTTCTGAAAAAGCCGAATCAATTTGATCTGCAATATTAATGTATTTTGAACATCTTCCACTATTTACTGTGAACTTCCTTCACAAGGAAATAACTGCTATTTCACAGAATGTAAGATTTTCATATGCTATATAAGCACTATAAACTATTTACGTGATCAACATGGACTGTAATTTAAATAAACTGCTTTCACGACAACTGCAAAGTTTTAACGATAACATGTTCTACTACTCTAGATACACTGTCACAGAATCACATTACAGAAATGCTTGGGTTAGAAGGTACCCTAAGGATCATCTACTTCCAAGCCCCATGCCACAAGCAGGGTTACCAACTACTAAATTGGGTGCCAGATAATGTTGCCCAGGGCCCCATCCAGCCTCATGGCTTTGAGCACCTCAAGGGATGGAACACCTACCACTTCTCTGGGCAGCCCATGCCAGCACCTAACCACCCTCTGAGTGAATATTTTCTCCTTGACACCTACATCTCCCCTCTTTCAGTTCAAAGCCATTCCCCCTTGTTTTATCACTATCCTTAAGGAGCTGCCAGCTCTACTCCACTCCATCTCTAAAGACAGCCTCCCAGGGGATCTTAATAACTCCTTAAACAGGTGAAAGATTGCACTCTTGAAGTTCAGCACCCTGGCTATGCTTTTTTCCAAGCCCATATTTATTGAGATCATGAACTCAACCAGGGCATAGTCACTGCAGCCCAGATTGCCTCCAATTTTATTCTCTTTAATGAGCCCCTCCACATTGGTGAGCACCAGGTCTAATAACACTTTTCCCTCTGGCCAGTTTGTTTAATACCTGGACCAGGAATTTGCCTTCAGCAGGCTTCAGGAATCGCCTGGATTGTTTGCAACCCTCTACGTTGCTTTCCCAGCAGGCATCTGGTGGCTGAAACCCTTCCCATCAGAATGAGAACCCACAAAAGCACCATGTCTCTTGTAGTTGAAGCAAGAAGGACTCATCCAGTCTCCCCTTGATTGGGTGCCTTGTAGTAGACACAGACCACCAGATGTCCTTTGTTGGTCTAGTCCCTGAGAAGTTCATAGTCAATTCATAGTCACGATCAATTCATTGATCACCACGCTTCAGCTGTGCTACTTGTCCCACTACATTTCTGTGATAGCAATTAGATCATAGTTTTCTAATTGCACCATGGTTTCCTGTTCCTCCTGCTTATTGCCCAGGCTGCGTGCACTGGTGTAGAGGTACTTCTGCTGGGCTGCTGGCCTGCTGGCCGCATAACCTTTGTCAATGAGTGCTTCTAAGATCCTTTGTAAAAATCTGAGGTTTATCTTTGCTGCTTCCTAAAGTGACAGCATTCCTCAACCATTCTCTGTCACTTAAAAACCCTTCCCTTCCCCCACCAAATCCAGTTTAAAGCTCTGGTGATCAGTCCAGCTAGCTTGCTTCCCAGAAGACTCTTGCCCCTTCTGGTCAGTCGCATTCCATCTGTCATCAACATATCCAGTCTCTCAAAAGTGTGTCCAAGATCATAATACCCAAAACCCTGACTGTGACAAGAAGTAAATTGGAAAAAAACATTTTAACCCATTTTAACTGATGAAGGGGAATGTGCTACTCAATTTTAATGAGCAACTCACTCCTAACATAATATTAGGAAGCCGAGCATTATTTCTTCAGTCCACTCTGAATGGCACTAAATTCATATTAAAAACAAACAAGCAAGCAAACAAACAGCCAACAGTCAAAACCACCACCATAAATACTGGCATACTTACATTACTAATTACTAGCCTGCTAACACTAAGCAACACTCCTTTCTGACAAATTATACTTTAATGAGAAATAGAACCAGGGAGAATACAAAAAAACATAAATATTTTTAATCGTTTCAGATAAGTAAAAAGAAATAATCAATATCTAACCATAAAGAGAATAAACGGCTTTCAAATAATATCATATCTAACCATTTTCTCATTCTCACTGTATGCATTAAGTATGCCAGTTTTCTCCTAAGCAATAAAGATAACACAACAATTCAGCTCATATCCATTAAAGCAGACAAGAACATGGACTTCTGCATGCTTTTTAGTGTCTTAACTCTGAAGAAGAAAAACACTTAATTAGCACTTGGCCAAATGTGAATTTTGACTTAGCACATCTGAACGGCTCCAAAGAACACTGCTCAAAAGATTCTTGCACATCCTTAAAGAGAAGCCTACTTTGTTATAGTTTATAAACAACACATCTCCAAATAGCACCTAAGCTGATTTACTAACAGGGCAGTATCACAGTCCTTCAAATGAGCTTATTGTAAGGTTTTTCCTCTGAATGCATACAACGCTACAGAAAACATGCTACTTTTTCAGATTTTAGAGATGCAACTTTCCTTCCCATTGCAGGCTTGCATTTCTGGAAGCAACAGGATCTTGAACACAGGCAGTAAGCATGCAAGTTTCCATTCCCAAGATCTCAAGAGTTAACTTGTAGAATAGCAGTAGCTTACCAAAGATAGCAGAAAGGAAAAACAAAATTTTTTTTTTTTTTTTTTTTTTAAGTCCTCATATATCCCCAAATCCACAGCAATTAGATGAAGTTGAAAGATGTGAAAAAGATTATTTTTTTCTTTTGATTTTTACAATCTATAGAAAAAACTGAAACAAGTTTGTACTTACTGGGTATACAATATGCTTGTAAACCAAAAAACTTATAAAAACAGCAAGAAACACCAAAACTACAGACAATAACCCACATATTTAAGTACAGTTAAGCACGCTGATAAAAAGATGACTGTCATGAAAGCAGCCCATTGAACTCATTTTGCTTTGAGAACTGAAGTTATTTAATTCACTTCCTGACACCTTTACTTTTTACAGAGGAAATGATTAACAGATAAATAGGCAGTTTTGAGGTTTTGTTTTTCTAGATTTTGCATTTAATAATTTGTTTTCAGCTACCAGAGCATGACCACTTGAGGTAATTACCAACAAACCGCACTCAACTAACTGATTGCATGGGATAATAAGAGCAGGTGACTGCTATTACCTGGCTGGATGAAAAAGGATGCTGCTGCTTGAACACACAGAAAGGAATCCATCAGTCTTGCAGGAAGGGCAGGGAGCAATAAAGATGTTAGACTACTCTGCATGAAAAGTTGTTGATGGGTTCTGAAATTCATCTTACTCATATTTAGCCTATGTTAGCCACACCATGAACAGGCTGCAAAGGGCAAACACTGAAGACAAGATAAAGAGAAGAAAGTCATGATGAATGAATGATGACAATAGTGAAGGAGAAAAGGGCAGCAATGAAGAAGACAGCATTACAGAGTATCTTCAGTTGTATAATTTCATCTTTTCAAGTGTTCTTGTCTCTTCTGGCTTTCCTCTCCAGTGTGATTTAGCTACATGCTAAGGTAGTAATTCTATTACAGCATTCCAATAAGTATTTGCAATTCTTTAAAATCTGTTCCAAACTGTCAGTGTTTCTTCTAAGCAAAAGGATCAGGGATGTTTCTTTCTAGTTCTGATGCAAGAAATTTAAAATTGAAGCTAAGTTTGCAGTTCAGTTCTGCAGCAAACTGCAGTTTCCATGGGAGCAACATTCCCATTGGCAGACATCCTACAGTCTGCTGGGAGGCCAGCAGGTCTGAAGAAAACTAAACAGGATCTCAGTGTATGCCAGCACATACATTGAAATAACATATAAAAGGATTGATGTGAAGAGATATAAGGCAAAGTAGAGGAAAAACAAACAAGCCAACAAACTGAAAGAACCTTTAACAGCTAACAAGGAGATCCGTAACAAAAAAAGAATTGCTGAACAAATGAAAACAGGCAGAGACTCTGTTAAAACATTAAGGTATATTGACACTCAAACTGGAAATAAAATACTGTTTCATACAGTGTCTGTCTCCCACATATTCTGAAAGAACTCAAGGGAGCAGGGGGAAGAGGAACAAAAACAGGTTTTTAAAAATAAAAATACATTTAGAAGTAGCATTAGATAGTATGTTCATGTACAAAAGCGAGCTAAAGATATAGAAAATAAGTTACAAAGTTAAGGTGCAGAACAGGATTAAGACTTATGAAATTCTAGCAGTCACCATTAGAGAAAAAGAGCTAAAAGCTCAGTAACTATAGCTGTATGCGAAGACGAGGCAAGCAAAAGCACAAAAATACTTCTCTTCAGGGAAACTCCTTAATATTTTCTAAAGGAAAAAAAAAACAAAACAACCCCCACACACTCTTCCAACAACGGTCACTCACAAAAACTGGCTCAAGTTTCTTATTTTACAAGTACTGATCAAAATGTAGGAAGTGAAGAGCAGTCAAGATGAATTTCCTCAAGAAACTAGAGATGGCAGCAAAGTCTCGAGCTACCAACTGAGGGGAAGAGAAGTTAAATGAAAAAGAAAAGTTCTGAATAATTCTTATAGCCTTGTTTAAACAGTAAATATTTTAGGTTACTTTTCCCTTTTTTTTTTTTTTTCAGTGACAAAAAAATTGGAAAATCCATGGAAAGTACAGTTAAAAGCTACAGTAAGGATTTCCTTCCCTCTCTTTAAATG
Organism: Alectoris magna; assembly: GCA_030625065.1. NCBI lineage: Eukaryota > Metazoa > Chordata > Aves > Galliformes > Phasianidae > Alectoris > Alectoris magna. Next base: position 84,718,196 of record CM060560.1, read on the forward strand.
CAACATCATAGAGCAGTTTTTAGCAAGTAACAGAAAAAGCATTTTTAAATAACTTTGACAAAAATATTCACACTTAAATCTACAATGTATCAATAATCCCAGAAGTCACCACTGGTTTCTGAACCTCCAGCCATGTAACCTATCTGAACCACAGAGCATGAAGGTACAACAGCGCTTTTTCTTGGCTTTGCAACAGTAACAGCTACTGACAGACTGGGAGTAAGTTCAGAGACGTCTGAACTTCAAGCTTTCTGCAAGACCTGAAGCTTTTGAAAAACACGTAAGTGATACAGGAAATTAAGATCTATTCTAAAAAACAACAAATACTCAGGAAAAGAATCACAAAAGTTTCCTGATCTCACCTCTCTGCTGAGCTCCACACATCTGAATTCGCTGTTTAATACTAAGACATAAGGAGCCAAGCATATTAAGAAGCATATCAAAAACGGTTAGAAAATTCACTTGGAAATTGGGAGGCACATATTCAAGTCATAGAATCACAGAATCCTAAGGGTTGGACCCTCCTGCTCAAGCAGGTTTCGTATAGTAGGTTACACAGTCCAGACAGGTTTTGAATATCTCCAGAGAAGGAGCCTCCACAGCCTCCCTGGGCAGCCTGTTCCAGTGCTCTGACATCTGCACAGTAAACAGCTTCTTGCTCACGTTCATGAGGAACTTCCTGCATTCCAGTCTGTGCCCATTGCCCCTTGCTCTGTCACTGAGCACCATGGAAGAGAGCCTGACCCCAAACACTTGCCTCCCACCCTTCTGGTATTTATAAGCATTGATAAGATCCCCTCTGTCTTCTCCAAGCAGAACAGTCCCAGCTCTCTCGGCCTTTCCTCATAAGGTTCCTCTCTGCTCAGCTCTCCAGTCTGGCCTGCAGCTTTTTATCATCAGCAAACTTGCTGAGGGCGCTCTCTACCCCTTCATTCAAGTAACTGATGAAGATATTGAACAAGATCAGACCCAGTACCGACTGGGGAACACTGCTAGCTGCAGGCCTCCAACCAGACCACGCCACTGACAAATCCTTCCCTAACACACAGTGTCTGAAGAAGCATTCACCAGACTAGAAGATGTGGAAGACAAAGATATTACCCGTGCTCCCAGATGACTTACTATGGAATAATTTTAAATTCACCAGATCACTGAGAAAGGAAAAGGAACATCTATCATGATCACACTCACTAGGCGAAAAAGTAATCTGATGTCCAGTTCCTACTCTAAGAGAACTGTATTTCAAACATAACATGCGGAAGCCAACTTTACAGCCAAAAATCTACTTGAAAACATTCCTAATGGGCAGAACAACAGATAAAGATCTTTGAAAGCTTCAAACAAGTAAGAAATTAAGAAACTGAAAAAGAAGATATATCTGCAAGAGTTCAGAAAGTACCCTGTCTCAGTGGCAGATAGGAAGTATTGAATACTTTCCAATTAGAAGTGCCTGCAACTGATAAAACACCTGACACACTTGAGATCTAAGATTAGAGAAAAGGCTCCTGACATTTTTAAGCACCCTGTTTACTTTATGCTTTTAAAGACAATTGAACCTTAAGAGCTGAACAGCCCTGAAATCCAGCCAAAAGATAACCATTTCTTCCACGAAGGAAAAAGCAAAACCATCTAATAGCTGTAACTGAGCAGAACAACTCTGTCTGACCTTCAGTTTTTAAAGCCCCTTTTGTTGCTTTCATCTCTATAAGCACCAGCGCTTTGGAATGAGGATGGTTGCAGGAACACAGTAAGGTTTGGGGTAAGAAGAAGGGAAAACAATGTTTTCTCTAAGCAGAAGTTGGTATTTTGCAATCCAAATTTGATCTAGATGTCCTAACACAGAACTCCCTCTCCCGCAGGCAAATATTTTAATCAGACCAAGTTTTTGTTCAATACAATATATTTTAAATTTAGGTTTGTAGCAAAACCAAATCTTGAAAAAGGTATCAAGAAAACTTGGTTTTAAATTCCTTGATTTTTCCTACCCATGTTATGAGTACTTTCAAACACAAGCACATCAGAACCAGAAGCAACAGGTTTTGGTTTTTATAAAATAAAAATGAATTACGAACACTAAGCACACTTAGGGTTCAGAGTGCAAGTTACGTCTCTAACTGCTAATACTTCAGTCCCGAAGGACCCAACAAAACACAAGCACACTTGAAGAGCATTTATAAAACTATGCATATCATAAGCTGATAGCATCAAGGAGTTAATACAAGTGATCAAAAAATAAAAATACCAGACGTATATTTGCCTTTTTAGCATTAATTTGCCTCTACTGTGCGTATTATATCTACATATAATGCAAAAAAGAAAAAAAAAAAAAGTGAAACATTTTTTGAAAAATGAAGTATTTAATGATACAGCCTAACTTAATAGTTCACTGTTGTCAAGGGTGGGGGAAAGAATCACAGAATCACAGAATTGTAGGGGTTGGAAGGGACCTCCAGAGATCATCGAGTCCAACCCCCCTGCCAAAGCAGGTTCCCTACAGCAGGTCGCACAGGTAGGCGTCCAGGCGGGTCTTGAATATCTCCAGAGAAGGAGACTCCACAACCCCCCTGGGCAGCCTGTTCCAGTGCTCCGTCACCCTCACCGTAAAGAAGTTCTTGCGCACATTCGTGCGGAACTTCCTATGCTCCAGTTTCTGGCTGTTTCCCCTTGTCCTGTCTCCACACACTGCTGAAAAGAGTCTGGCCTCACCACTTTGCCCCCCACACCTTAGATATTTATAGACCTGGATCAGGTCCCCTCTCAGCCTTCTTTTCTCAAGGCTAAACAGACCCAGTTCACTTAGCCTTTCTTCATAGGGGAGATGCTCCAGGCCCTTCACCATCTTTGTGGCCCTCCGCTGGACTCTTTCCAAGAGATCCCTGTCTTTTTTGTACTGGGGAGCCCAGAACTGGACACAGTACTCCAGATGAGGCCTTACCAGGGCAGAGTAGAGGGGGAGGATCACCTCCCTCAACCTGCTGGCCATGCTCTTTTTAATGCACCCCAGAATACCATTGGCCTTTTTGGCCACAAGGGCACACTGCTGGCTCACAGCCAACCTGTCATCCACCAGGACACCCAGGTCCCTCTCTGCAGAGCTCCTCTCCAGCAGGTTATCCCCCAGCCTGTACTGGTGGTAGGAGGGAGGAATGATACATGCCTGTTCCTACATCTTCTACCTTGAGCTTACCTTGACTGCACTGTAGGTCAGTTCAAGCCAGTAAAACCAGCAGACAAATAACTCACCCAACAAGTGAGCCAACTTCGTAGTACACCTGGCTTATACAGATCAGATGGGTGCTAAAGCTGGCGCAGAGGAAAAGGGCATCATGCAGCAGGGAATGGAAGCACATGAAAAGAGCAAGACTTCCAGCAACAGGAAACTTAATTCAACTCACATCAGAAAGATCATACTCGTATACTCCTACAATGCCTCACCCAGGGACACAAAGATGTCTGCTGTAAACCCATCTAAACTCTTCCTATCTAGTTCTGTTGGATTCACGTTTATCCCTGGCAAACCTCCATTCCAGAAAAAGTTACTAGGTCAGAATCTTTCCTGAATTGGTACTGATCTATCTCTGAAAGATAGCACTCCCTACATTTCTGCTTTCTTCCTAAGCTATCCTCACTCCCACCTTCTATATCATCTTTCCCTTATCAATGTTGCGGGGGAGAGAGATAATGGTTCTTCACATATACACTTGTAAGGATCACTAAAACAAGTGTCAGTGCTTTTCTGCTGTTCAGAACCATTCCCCTCCATTCAGAATAGGGAATGACATTTGGGGCCAAAACAAACAAAAAATCATCCCAGGATAAGCAGGCAGCTAACAGCTCAATTCGCAGCTGCAAAATTATCTTAGAGGAGGGTAAAAGCAATAGGATAACCTACATACTTTTTAGCTAGAACATCCCAAATACGATGACAGAATGTTATCAACTGGGGACCACCTTTGTAAGAGCATTTTTTCCCTCCTCTTTACAATAGCTTAAATACTGATAGAGCCCATACTAAATCCTGAAGGTGCAAAATAAAAATGGATACTTTACATACCCACATAAAAAGACACATAAGTAAAGACAGATTTCACATATGAAGATATCCACTGAATATCTTAAAAGTCACCGCACTTGAGAAGCCTCAGCCTCACAACACAAACAGTTTTTTTCTTTACCCCTGGAGCTCTTTGGGTCAAAAATATCCAAAGGTGAACTACCTTCTAAGCCCCGGTAACAGTGAGTTTAAACAAAGTTCTGAATTAACCACATGAAGAACCATTAACCATGAATTAACAATGAAGAACCACGTGTTCCCTAGGAAGGCACACTTTTAAACGACAAGAGTTTCTCAATCTCAGATACATCAGAACCGATAGCTGATAGTTGATGAGACACAAGCAGTTTTTCAGCTTAGCTCTAAGTGCTTTCTAAAATACTGAACCGAAACACAGAACACCTCTTACATCAGAATTGATACCCACATACCTGATATTTTACTTCTAAACATTTTGTACAGAGGCAAACTCTTTAGAGTTCTATTAATTCGAATAGCCTTACAAATTTTCTCAATATTACAAGTGAGGAGCAAGTGCTTGCATGCACACTATTCAAAGAATAGAGGGATGATCGTCAAAAAGGAAACTGGATTACCTTCGGTTACACATGCCATCAAAAAGCCAAAGAAACATGCGTGGGAGCCATGTGAAAATCTAACCAAATGCTATTTAGAATTCTCTGATTTCTTCGGAACTTAAGGTGCATACAGTGACTGTTCTGAGTGTGTAAGAACTGTGCATCAAATGCCTTCACATGGTGAAGTTTCAACTACTAGTTTCTGAAACGACTGAGTCAAAATACAAAACTGACAAAGCATTGATGACAAAAGTACTGAGAGGTCCTCTGCCTGGAAAAAAAGTACAGTCCCATTGTACCTTGAACACTGCAGTAAAAGACAGGAGTTGTGTAGTAAATCACTAGCTACACCTTCCTACTCTATTCCAGCAAAAAGATGTGAAAGTAAAAGAACAAGGCACGTCTTAATCAAGTGCAGGTCACCTCTGTCATTTGAAACTACATTAGGAAGTAGTCCTTGATCCTTTCAGTCCTACATTGATCCTGTAATGGCTTTCTAGCTGTTTCTCTGAGAAGGTACATCTGCTTCTTGTATAAATTGAAGAAAAAGAAAAAAAACCAACCCTTATTATAATTCAAATATCTTCACTGTCAAGCTCCAACAATTATTTCAAACCTCATTTAGCTGTGTTTATTATAAAAAGTGAAGTCGTGGATAAAAATGGGGCTTATGATAGTAACACTATCATAACAAACTTGCAGTGCATTCCTGCTTGTGACAGGGGAGACAGAATGGGACACCACTGGGCATCTCCCAGGAAACAATAATTTGCTACAAATACAGCAGAAGTTTATTAAAAAAAGTGACTGATTTGATGCTCCGAAACACATTTCAGTTTACAGCTACTCTGAAGGGAAGGCTTTCCTGTTCTGTGCTTAGGGCATCCTTACCAAGGTATTTTCTTATAAACTTACCTGATAAACACAAAGAAAAATGAAGTGTTTCTTGGGGTTCTGTAGGTGGCTATATTAGCTGACAGGTACAGTATCTTAGGAGATCAGTTCAACTTCTGAAATTACTAGAGCTGTGAAATTTAGTCATGCACGCACTATATGTCTTGTATATACATCTTCACACTGTTTATTAAAAATGGATTCACTCTTTGGAGAATTCCTAAGATCTACTTTTAAAATTAACTATATAATTTGGCATAAAATACCTAGTTTTAACACTAATTCCTTTCAATTTGGAAGTCACCATTCCTTAGATGACACATTCAATATGACTACAGCCTTCTGAAAAGTGATCTTCGAAAACACCACAATATAACAATCAGTTAATACATAACAAGCAGTTAATACTGCTCAATTGCCATTCATTGTCATGACATCTACATAAGAGACTATAAAAAGGCCAGTGTATCAAACAGAGGACTAAGTACGTAAGTGGCTGTCGACATAAAATACAGATTTTTCCTCCCCTAGTATTTCTCTATCACTAATTAAAATGAAGCATTGCATTTTAACTGAAATGACAGCCAGGGATGGCTAGGATCCTGAAGCCTAGGCCCCATTCTAGAAGGCAACAGAGCTATGCTAATAAAAAGATCAAGCAATTAACTAAGCAGATCTCCAAATCAAGACAGTTTCCTGTCCCACAACTTCTCCAAGGCACCTTCTCCAGAATTTTGATAGCCAACAATTCTTACATCAACTAACTTACTGCCTAAAATTACTCAGGACTACTCTGCATGCTACCGCTCCTCTGCTCCTACATTCAAAGCTTCCCTCTCTTGGGTGTTAAAGCACAAAAGTGTATCTGCAAAGCCCTGCACAATCTCAGTGTATTTTCCTACTCCAAATTCCCCTCCTAAAAATGACTGTACTTCCCAGTTACCACAGCTGTCTTGTCCACATCATAAGGATGCATGCGAGGAAAGAAGCTGTTTATCAAAACAACACCAGAAAACGGAAGAGAAAGTACCAATTCAAATGTTTAACTCTGCAACCACATATTTTAATTCCACCCTGTGTTCAGCTACAGTTGGATAGACGTTCATAAGCAGAACCAGGTCAGTATTACAGTTAAAATCTGTAGCACGGTAACTTAGGTAAGTAGATAGTCCAGCATCTGCGTATGTTAGTTTTCTAGAGCAATACACATTATAACCTCACAATTAAACCAAACATTCATTTCAACCTGTTTGTCTTCAACACTTTAACACAGAAAACAGCTGGACATATGCTAGTACACCAATATTTCAAACAGCACTAAGAAATTAAAAAGCTAAATCAGACAGTGTTCCATATCCCTGAAAAGTTCCCTTCCTTCTCCCTCCTTTCTAAACAGTGAGAACACTGCAATTGTTTCATGCTTTCATTTGCTTTGTCAAAATTATACTCAGAAGTTACATCCATCGGTTTTACACAAGATGCAAAACCTCAGCAGTGCACAAGAGAAAACACACACTTGAGACAAGTGTATTATTCTCACCGCCATGCAGAGAAAACAGAGGCAATACTGATGAACAGTACCACTGAAGCAATGAGAATCATTCTAGGTAGTTTTGCTGTCACCATACTTCCATTTCTTGGACATGGACTCCATGAGATCTCTCTTCACTGTCTTAATTATTCTGACTGGGATATAAGTTTAAAGCATGCCCGTTTCAAGATAACAGCTCAGGATGGAACCACCACCACCCTCCTCCCGTTCTATTAGAACGGGAAACAGGCCTCCATACTTTAATGCAAAAAACAAAAATCCTGTACAAAAATCCCACCACTTGCCCCAAGACATCTTCATCCCATTCTTCTCCCTTCCCTCCCACCAGCCATATTCTGGCACCGTCATCATGGAGAAGAGAGGAACTCCTTCAGTCTGTAGACACTCAAACTCCCCCTCACCTGAGGGAAGAGCCCAAGCAGAGAAACCCAGCACAGAGGAGGGAGGGATGGAAAAGAGAAATCCTCAGCGTGCAATGCAGAGAACTAGCTTGAACCTAGTCACATTGCAGAGAACATCCTGAAACTACAGCAGCACTAGCATCAACTAGCACATTATTTTTGGGTACTGAAAATGTGAGCAACTGCACCACTAGTACACACAATAACCGTATGAATTTACAGTCCACCAGTGGCAGACAAAAAACGAATTCACGTGACTACCAAGTTGAAGACTAAGGATTTCAATTGTGACCAATGCCCACTTGAACAGAAACTCTTATCAACGTCATCACATTGTATTCCTAACATCAGAATTTGGAGATACGTATCAGTGTAGGAAACTACACTGAAGGAACACGCAATCCTACTGTTAGGCAGATCAGATGCTTTTTACAGTACTCCTCTTAAGCTAACATTGATCAACATGAGTCTTAATAGGTGCAGAAAGCAAAACCCACTAATGTGAAATAAAGTCCTCCCAGAAGAAGGTATCTGTCATAAAGTCATGTTTCGGACTTTTAAGTTCAATATCAACTTTGTTCTAGCTTAAAGACAGGCATTCTCTTCAGAGTAACAAAGACTTCTGTTACATTTACAAACAGCTCCTGTTATAAACCCAGAACAGTTCTCACCCATGTTGTTTCAGCCCTACACCTATATGGAGTTTCAAGAACCACTCAATGTACTCTGAACGCAAATTTTAATGAAAAATAAAGCAGGACACCTCTCACCACTATCTGCAGCCTGTTAATCAAACGCATGCTCCGATCAACACGATGGAAGGCTTAAATATTTTAGCTTATGTACTTCTAATCAACACACAGTGAAAATCCCTTCAAAGCTAACTGGAAGCAAGTTTGAATAAAAAAAATAAACAAGGCACGCTTGTGTCTTTTATTCCCAGATATACTACTCTGTTTTTGAAGGCCAAGCTAGAAGCCCCCAGTAACATCCTGCGTTGAAGCATGATTGTGCCAGCCAACTCTGAAAAGAAGACAGCAACCTTGAACTTAACATATTTGGTGAAGTAAAACCACATGACTAACATTAGCATCGCAGACGCCACTTTAAAAAGTTTAACAAGAAATTGGATTTATTACTCAATTTTTATCTCTCCACAGCATTCAGCAAAGAAATTGGAATACTGGAAGTGTACGAAAATGAAAATTGCCCTTAAATTTTTTTCTAAAAGAAACACGGATTAGAAATTCTCTCAATCCCTCCTGGCTTTTCTTTTATCCTCTATCTATTCAGAATGAAAAATGCATGCTTGCAGAACTTAAACACATTAAATGCCACGTAATAAACGATTCATCACTCTGTCATTCCGATCAATTCTTTCACATACTATTACAGCTACCGCTCCACACTCCAGCAAAAAGCTATTATCATTGTGTTTATACAAAATAAGTCTTATCAGTTTATCGCATTTAAAATTGTTTTAAGTTTATTCAAAGGTTCAGAATAAGCTTCAACAAATAGGACCACATACTGCCAGCAAGGAAACTCCCGTAGAGGACTTATTTCTCAAGTAGACTGTATGGGAACTTCGAGATTTCTCTTACAAAGTCAGACAAAATATTCAGTTATTTTACAGTCCAAAATCTCTTTCCCACACCCTTTCTGGAAATACCTTTTACTATTTAAAATGATGGTGGTAACTACCCATTTAGGAAGGATAAATCACACGCTTTAATATTTCATGGACCTAAAACACAAATCAGGGCCGGATGCGCTATTTGCAACAACCAGATTACTCAATCAATCAATAATAAATCACAGGAAGGTGCAGACGTTTAGTTGATGTTTCACTGAAAGATGTTTAGCCAGATGCATACGTAGCAATTCAAAGCAGATTTACAGAGGCTTTCCCCAAGTTGCCTAAAGATGAGCGGGGTGCTATCAAAAATCTGAAACCTAATAAAGACGCTGCATCCCCAGTTCCTCAGAAGTCACCTGAGTAGCAATGCAAAGAAACAGGAACACTACTCATACAACTGTGCAAACAAAGCCATGCAGTTTATTTTTTAGAGGGACACAACATCCACACACAAACCCCTTCCCACCACTGCTGCTAGCTTCAGTGATCCACCCTGTTCTGTTACAGTGCTCTTGACAGCGCCGTGCTCCTACAATCTAACATTTATCTGTTAGATCAAGTTACATCACAACACATCCAGAATCATTTGATCTCAGGTATCAGCTAAAGAAGCTTCACAATTCACAGGTTTGGGAACCTTGAATCCCTTCAAAATTCTCAGGTCACGACACCAAAAGTCATCGGAGCTGCGCCAACATCTGGATGGCTGTGAATGAGCCATTCTCTAAAAGCACGCCCGGTCCTGTCAAGCAGAAGCACTTCACCTTCTTTCTAACGGCACCCAGCTCTGAGAAAGCAGTGCGTGAACTGCAGTGGTTAGCTTAAAACCACTTGTGAAAGGAGCATGCCAAACCATCTTCAAAACACGTTTAATCACAGTTTTGTTTCTCGGCTACATAAGCTCCCCATGAACAACTGGGGAGGGCTTTCAGCTTATGACAGCAAGCAAGGCCCTCTAAGCTTCCTATTTTTAAAAGTTGTTTGTGGCCAGGGAAAGGTGGTAATACCGTGTGAAATGACAGAGCAGAGTGCTGAAACTTCAGCTGACAACAAAGTAACCTGCTAAGTCCAAGACAAGCATTTTAGTATAATCCTCAGGAAAGATTAATTCCAGAATATTTTTAGCCTGAGCTCTGAAAGCAGGCAGCAGCAGCAGATAGAAACTGAGAAGCACGCTGGTGGGGAGCAGGAGGGAGAATACATGCAGAAGAACTCTTTGTTTATAATCAAAACACAGGGAATGCCACTCTTGAATTCATCCTCAGGAAGAAAGAGCTGCAGGCACCCAGAGCAGTGCCACGCTAAGGCTCCCACAGCAATCTCAGCTGCTCAGTCAGACACACGCAGACAATTAGGAAGCAGCAACACTGCTACATCTTTCACGCAACCCAAGCGCAACTATAGGAGGCGTGTGGAACACAGCGAATAAACAAAAATAGGATTTTGAAACCGGGCAGTCACGAAAACACAGAGCGGAGAGTTCGGCTCCCGTTCAGTGCCATCTGATTTGGGGGATGCTCTGCGTTTTCTTGGTGTGGTAACGCACGGAGCTGTCATCTCCGTGCAGCCCACAGGAGCGTGGCCCAAAACAGGCAGACAGGGAATGCCGGCGACCTCCGAGGTTTGACACGAACACGCAGTAACAGTTGCATAAGGAGACCGGAGAGGCCAAGTTCTCCCCCTGCCTTACACGCCGCCGGAGAGCGGAGCGAAGGCAGATCCGCGCGAGCACGGGGTGCCAGGGGCACCGCCAACAGCACGCCGCTCATTGTGCGCCAAGGCGCGGGGAGAGCCAACACCTGGCGCGGCCACCCGAGCGATAGGTGGATCCACAGCGATCCTTCTTCAGTAGGCAACCACCGATGGGTGTGCCAGGGATAGGGAGGAGAACAGGAGGGCTGGGCAGCGCCAGGCTGCGCGGCGGCCGGGGATCATGGTGGCTGAGGAAGCACCGGGGCGCCTTTCCCCCCACCCCCAACCTCAGGGCGGTGGGCAGCGCGCCGGGGCCGCCCGCACCGCGACTCAGGTGGGTGCCGGACACAGCATCCCCGCGCTGGGAGGGCTCCGTTCTCCCCCCTCCCTTTTCCTTTTCTCCCCCCCCCCTCCCCCTCCCCGCGGGACTCACTTGCCGATCACCTCGCACAGCTCGTACACGTCCTCGAACAGCACGTCGTCGTCGGCCATGGTCCGCCCGTCAGGCGGCGGCCCCGGGTGCGGGGGGAGGAGGAGGAGGAGGAGAAGGAAGCGGGGGGGCCGCGGGCACGCTCCCCGCCGCGCGGCGCGCTCCCCCGCCGCTCAGCGCCAACAGCCGCAACCAACGGCCGCAACCGCCGGAACGGCCGCAACCGCCGCCGGGGCTCTCCGCTCCTCGGGCCGCCGCGCGTGTCACGCACCCCGCGACCCCACCTTCCTCCTCTTCCTCCCCCCACCCCCCCTCCCTCCCCCGGTTACTCCCCGGCGGCAGCGGCGAGCGGGCGGGCGGGCGGCTCCGGCTCAGCGGGGCGGCGCGAGCTCCATGGAAGGGACAGGCGGCGGCGGCGGGCGGCAGCGCCGGCTCGATCCCTCCCTCGCCGAGCGGGCGCGCTCCCAAGGCACCGGGGAGTGGGGGGTGGCTAGGGGAGCGCGCACCGTGCGGTAGGATAATAGTAGGAGGGGGAGGGGCGGGGAGGCGCCGGCGCGGCCGTCGGTTCCGCTCCCAGCCGCGAGGAGGAGAGGCGGCGGCGGCCGCGATAGGCGCTGGCCGCACGGGAGGGCGGGCGCGCGCGCGCGCTCCCCGCCGCCGTCACGCAAAGGCCGTGGCGGGGGCGGGCGCCCCGGGTGCGCGCGCGCGACCGAGCAGGAGCGGCACGCACACACGCACGCACGCGGGGGGCTGCGTTGGTTTCCGCTCCCTTTCTCCCCGCCCGCGCGGCGCGCAGGGCCACGCCCCCTCCCCCGCCGAGGGGTCGGGGAGGGTCGGTCGGCTCGCTGTGCGCAGGCGCGGCGTGCGATGACGTCATGGCGCGGGGAGGGGGCTCCGCGGGGTGGGTGTCGGCGCCTGCGGTGGGGCGGGCTGAGCCGGGCGCAGGTGTTGGGAGAGTCCCGCGGCTCAGCCGGGCGGTGCGTGGGCAGACGCGGGAGAAGAGGTTTTCTCTTCAGTCATCTGCACGCTCCCGCCTGGTGCCTGCAGCCCTGCCTGCGGTGACAGCCCCTCTGCCCAAGCTCCGCAGCTTTGTCCGGGGCGAATTTTCTCCTAGCAGGAGGTTAGCTTTGAGGGGCTGTTGTATCTGGAGCGGTGTTTGAATCGTCTTTGTTGCTGGTGAAACAGCACTCCCACAGCCAATTAAAGGAGCCTTCTGAGAGCGCTCTGATGCGCAGCCAGTTGGGCAGGTGACTGGTCGTTTCCTCGTAAAGCACTCAAAGGAATGTCTGAGACATCCCATGAATGTCAAAACAGCGAGTGCTTAACCTGCCAGGCTCCATTCTGTGCTTTTTACATTACGCACGCACACAAAGAAAAACTGCCCGCAGAAGATAGCTGCGAGTCGCATGGGTGTGCTTTTCTGAGCTTTGAGTTAGAAGCCTTGTGGAAGAGCGTTGTGTTCTGTAGGAATTAGTTGGGAACTGTTGCAGTTTCCAAAGCATGTTAGGTTTCTGCAAAGGTCGTGTCTCCTACTTATTTGCATGGAGACTACTACGGATACAAAGAACACAATGGCACTACTTAACAGAGCAAATTCTCAGCTACAAAAACACTTTTTTTCAACACTCAACACCACTAGCTATGCATTTTCAACAGCCGTGAACATGAACCTGCATGCCATGCTCCTAACAATCTGCACCAGCAGAGGTGACTCACTGCCACTGTCACCACTGCTGAAATGCACCACCCACCGCCCCACTGTGCTCACATCCACTGCATGGTCTCCATCAGCATTCAGCAAGCATCAGTGAATGTCAGTGGGTGCCATTTTTTTCTGCATGGAAGAATTCAGTGACACACCTTTGCTTCGTATGCACTTTCACATCAGATGCCACTGTGTCAGAGTGCCCCTCTGCTGCTGTCTGTCATATGGCTACAAAATGGAACGGAATATCAGCGGGAAGGTTTGATATCTTCTGCCATACCACCAACATCTGCCTCTGATGCTGTGGACCAACATAATAAAATAGGAGGCATTGCTTTCGGAGCAGTCCTCATTTCTGCTGTAGTAGTTTTGCACACGTGCAACTTCTTAAAACTCATTAACACAAAGGTAAGTTACACAGTTGTTCCTTACGCAAAGGAAAAAGAAAGAAAAAAAAAAAAAGAAAAAGAAGAAGAAAAAGAGACTATCAAAGCAGAATTGTCAAAAATAATTAAACCTATAATCTGCGTGGTGGTAACGTGTAAGGTGAGAGATGTTCCCATGAGGTTATGCTCTGTGCCATACAAACCTTTAAAAACATTAAAACAGCCATCAGTTTGGAATGCTGATAAAAAGCCAACACGGTTAGATTGTCTGTTCCCTCGGTGTTCCCTCAGCCCAGAGCAGAGAACTGAGGGGAGGCCTGATGGCGGCTGCAGCTCCTCACAGGGAGCGGAGGGGCAGCGCTGAGCTCTGCTCTCTGTGACAGAGACAGGGCCCGAGGGAACGGCATGGAGCTGTGTCAGGGGAGGGGCAGCGGGGGGTCGGGGAAAGGGTCTGCACCAGAGGGCGGTGGGCATGGAACGGGCTGCGCAGGGCTGTGAGCACGGCCCCCAGTGCCAGAGTTCAAGGAGAGTTTGGGCAGTGCTCTCAGACATAGGGTTTGATTTTAGGTGGTCCTGTGTGGAGCTGGTAGTTGGATTTGATGATCCTTGTGGCTTCCTTCCAGCTCAGGATATTCTATGGTTCTGCAATTCTATTAATTTCACGTAGGGTAACCTGAGCAATCTTTTTTTTTTTTCTTTTGTGAGATGAGCAGGCTGAGTACCACTCAGGCCTCTTAGTAATACGTTTCCAAATGTGAAAATGGTGTTTCCATTCACCTATGTATGGAAAATGAAGTGTCATCTGATAATATACAGATTCATCATTAGAAGCTAGCAGGAAAAACTGATACAAAAACACACAAGGAAGAAAAATGTCCATATCAGATCCATTCCATCACTGAGGTAAATGCTTTCCCCACTCTAGCAGTGTCGCTTCACGGGTGTCCCACCTCCCTTTGAATGCCAAGTGCTGGGCATCACACATGGATGTGACAAATGAAACCATAACCAAGGAATACAAAGCATAATACATGGGGAGCTTTGCATTGAAATGTTCTTATAGAACAAACACTTTGAGAAATTTGGAAGGCAGGTAGCTGTGTTTTGGGGGACCTGCATGTAAACAGTTCTCAGTCTCAGTGAACAGGGAGAAGAGAGCGAGTTTAAGCTGCTATCAGGAGAAGGCAGTTTCTTGGAAGTCAATGAACAAAACATTAACTTTCTTTAGAAGTGCTTCATTCTCTAGCATCAAGCTTGCTTACAGTGTCCTCTTAGCTTCCAGGATGGAGGATAGTAGTTTCTTTTTTTATCTTAGGGGCCTAACTTCCAATTTCTTTCTTTCTTTTTCTTTTTCTTTCTTTCTGTCTGTCTGTCTGTCTGTCTTTCTGTCTTCCTGCATTCTGGAATAAAGTTCAGACACTTCTTTCAACAGCTGTAGTATTCCTTGCTTAGGCTGGCAAGAAGCAACACCTATCTATCAAAGCTTACAAATGTATCAGTTGTCCACATTCAGTGCAAGGAAGAGTGAGATGGATATTGCCATCCATTTATGTTGCACAAGAAGAATTTGTCTGAACTAGGATCTATATGCAGTTCTGCATTATCAAAAGTTGTATACAGAACAAGTAGAAGCAGCAAGTATACCCCTAAGTCAGAATTTGCTAAAACTTTTAGAGAACTATGCTGTGACTAATCTCATGTTCAGATTGAATGATCTTGAAAAAATATGAGCATTAGTTTGCCAAGTTTGTCAGCAGCCAATACCCAACAGCATGACCATCAAGCAATATATATGCAGATATGTTTGTGAGGATGAATTTCATCCACAAGTCTGGAAGTAGTCTTTCCTTACACAGGCAGGCATTATTAATTTTCACCCATATGCTCAGTACATCTCCTTGATAGATTCTGGGTTTAATTTAAAAGTTACAGGTTGAATTTTGAAATTGGCACGTCTAAGATCTTGTAACAAAATAATATCTGAAATGCAAACAGAAATATTTACACTTGTGACCTGGCATGATTCATTTATAAGGATTACGGTTGGTCTGAAAACAGTTTAGATCATCAGCTGTTTCAGGGGTGGGAAAAGGACTTTGTAAGAAAAAAAATGCCACTGCCTATGTGAAGGAAGGAAATGTTTTGTGGACCCTGCTAGCCCGCCCCAATCCACAGTATGTTTGGGCTGCTGGTCAGTCACGTTCTTAACTGGAGGATGATACTGATGCTGAAGATGAGTATGAACTGTTCTTAGGTCATAAAACAAAATGTTAGAGGCCTGCCAGATTTCTGATAACCTGTACTGTGTTGTTAGGGTGTGCAAATTCTGTGACCTGAAAATAGTCGCTATTTGGGGCAATAGGAGTGTATTTTGGTTGCAGTAAAAAGAAGCAATGTTTGGATAAAGACAGACTTGCACAGTTTGAATCTCTGTGAAAAATATTTTCCAAGAGTACTGTACAAAGCCATTAGCCAACCTTGAAGAAGTCTGGAAAACTTCTTACAGCACTCTATAAATTAAATCATCTTAGAAGTCTCGCGTGTACCAGAGCACTCTGCAGCTGCAAAACTCAGGTGTAGCACACAGAACAGTAGTTGCATGCCTGAATGAAAAAGGGTGGGTTTCACATGGAAGCAGGTGAATTTTGTTTGTCTAGGAAGATCAATTTCCAACTGCATTTCTTTTTTTCTTTCTTTTTTTTTTTTAAAGTTCCTCTGCAGCGTGAACCCTTCACTGTTTAATGAGAAGTGCGCTTTCACTGCTTTCCTTCTGCACTGAAGATGTAATCAGGTCTCTCTTTTCTGCAGCCCCTGATCTTCAAGAAGCAGTTGGAGCTTATCTCTGTACCTTGCCCATATCTAGTTCCACTGAAATTGGCCCCCAGGTTCAAAAGTTCTTGGAAGAGGTACAAATGTGTGTGCTTGTATGTGAACATGGCAGAGCATAAACATCATTTCCTCAGGCAACCAGCTATGAACTGACATTTTTTTTTTTTAGAATGAGGCATTCTTTTTCTTTGGCTTTCAAACATGATGAACACTGCACCTTTACTGAGCTCATACTGACCCAGTTGGGAGAGAATGCCAGGTCAAGCAATCAAGCAGGTCTTAGTCAAGGAACGGTAAGGGAAGAAGTCATGTTCCTTACCTGTAGACTCTAGCCATAGTTGACTATAAATGACAGTAACACTGCTGACAGTAGTACACTAACCAAAGCTAAATGTGTCTGATACTACCCCAGATGCTCACAGTCACCCTTCAAAATCAATTTCTAGTGGTGAAACTGTTGCATGTAAGAGCAACTGGCAACATCAAAAGAGAGGGAAAAACTTTAAAGTGACATAAAGCCTTCCTCAAAAGGGTCTCTTTTTTAGCTGTTCCTTGCCATTCCATTTTTCCATTCATTGTATACTGTGTAGCTGTGAACAATCTTGATTGGATTAGTGGAGAGCTTAAGGACACATGCTTATTTTTTTCTCCAGTGTTGCAGCTTTTTCATATTGGCAGGTGTGGATTAAGTAATATGAATTGTGAAGGAAATCTCCTGATCCTTTTACAGCAACTTTTTCAAATTAAAAAGTTCTTACAGGATATACAGGGGATAAAAACAAGTAATAAAAGCAAGTCTAAATGCCGTCTATCTTTGCATTATTATCACAAACAGGAGCTTGAGACTATATGCTAGAGTCGTGCACCTATACACAGATAAATAGGTTCAGATCACATCATGCAGACAATCTCAGAATGCCACATACTAACATGGAAATAAATAATAATAATAAAACCTAATATTTTCCTACAATTTTTGCTTCTCTCTTGCATTTCTCACCCTCCTGCTACACTGCGTACAATGTATTAAGCCCTTTTGGCTTGGCACATGTCACCCTCATGGAACTCCAGAAGGGCCTCATGAAGGAGAGAGAATGCCCAGAGGATCCTTGGTGTAGGAAAGAAGAAAGGAATACTGCATCTAAAGGAGATCCTAATGTATGACATCCATGCATGATGCTGAATTTGGAGCTGGCAGTTACAGCTCCAGGAAGAGCCCTCAGAGTTACCCTGACGGTTCTCTGAAGCCATTGCTGCAGGGTGCAGTGACAGCTGATAAAAGCTGCTAAAATACTAGACAACATCAGGACAAGCAAGAAAACAAGGCAGGATGTGTTATTTTGCCACCATACAAAACTCTGGTGCACCCAGAGTGCAGGTTAGAGCTGTTCCAGCCCCTCCAGCCTCCAAAGAGTGCAAAACATAGGTGCTGAGGCTGTGGAAGGGGAAATGACTGCAAATAGTGATCAGGCTTTCAGGTGCTTCCTAAACTGCGTCTCCTGCTACCACTGCTCTGTTTGCCCTGTTTTTTAAAAGTGTAAATACAGTCATTCATTACATATTTTGCAGTCAACTTCTCAACATTTGGGGACATGCAAGTCAGCATACCTAGAATGTGAAGAATAAGTCTTACCCAGTAAGAAGGCTTTGTTATTGATCTCAGTCTGTCCCTTGCCAGGTAAGTACAGCTGGATGAACCCATTAGGGCATTTCTTTTATTCACAGCCTTTTATTTTCTTCTCCGTGTTTCATTTTTCATTCCCAAATTTGTCCTTTATTTTGTCCTCATTCTGCCAGCACTTTCTTTTCCAAACCCTATTTATTAGATTTGAGATGCTTATTTTTTTCTCACTGCAGTCCCCAAATCACTATTTCCATTAATGTGCAGGAATACAGTCCAGTAGCTGACAAGTCTTACAGTTGAAGACTTCTAAGACATTGTTAGAGCTCTACTGCTTATCCTTTAGCCTCAGGGTAAGCCAAGCTTACCACATTTTATACTACAGAAAAGAACACTAATTCTGTAAATAGTTATTTGCCAAGTGTTCCATCTTCCTCATCTTCCATCTTTTTTTCCCTTTTTCTTCTGGTTTTCTCTGCCTGCATTCTTTTTATGTGGGGTATATTTTATGTGGGATATGTAGCTGGTTACAGCTACACAGAAGTGAGCAATCACTGTTCTGCCCAGTCACTTAGCTACTTCCCACGTTTCTCTTTTTCCTATGCTTTCTCTTGCTGAAATATTCCAACACTGTGTGATTATTCACTCACAAACATACAGGCTCTTTTATCCTTCAAGAACAAAACCACCTGTAATGAAAGGAATTAGCGATGACTTCCTGATTTGGACTGAGAAAGTTACAATTCAGAAAGTTTCTTGCAAATCTTTCCCTGTAGAAATACAATTCATAGATTGTTTTACAGCAGATCTTTGAAATTTAGCAGAGAAAAGTCCTGGAGGGCAAAGCTGTGTGCTTTCTGTGTCCTGTGAAATTCTGTTCAGGTTTGACAGAGGGAGAAACTGGTGGAGAAGTATCCTTATTTCCCTATGGCTTAAGTCGTCAGCACAATTCCTGCAGCCTGCTGAGCAAACCCAAGCTGTGCATTCTCACCTGGGAAGGCACCTACTGCAACAGCGTTGTGCTGAGAACCAAGAACATCTAGGCTGTGGCTAAAAGGTCATAGGGAAAGTGAAGCTTAGCAAAACCAGAGAACTGTAACAAGCCATGCTCTGTAATACCTCCCTAAATCCAGCACATGGCATCTCTTTGACCTCTTCCATTACAGGCGCAAGAGCTCCCTTATTTTAGAGAAATTTGAGCCATACTCCCCTGATGATCTGCTACATGTGGTTTAAATATCATCAGAGATTTTTTTTGTGTAGCTTGGGGCCTTTCTGTTTGGGAGGACAAAGTACTTTCACAAAGATAAAATGCTTTTTCTGTGTCAAAAGGTATTCGTGTGCTGTGTGTGAAATTATTATTAGAACTGCTCTTCTGTTTGAAACAACTATTGAAATGTTAATAGAGAATGTAACAGAAGGTGGGAAGAAGTGGAACAATGATCCTGATGTTAGGAGCTTGACACACAGGTGAACAAATTGCTATTACCTTATAGTAAAATGTCCCTGGCGATGCTTTGCTCATTGTTTATCCATGTTTATACATGAGTCTGATATGATCATCTTTGGGTTTTTGGCTATTGGTGCTCATCTGGAGAAAGGACTTTGCTCCGAGTTTCCTCTGAGCTTCAGATATACAGCAACATCAAACACATCTCTGCTCCTTCACCAGTGTAAGATCCACGTGTTGTCATAGAAGCAGAGAAAAAACAAGGATCATAGAAATGTGTAAATGCTTTCTAAAGAACTGCTGTCACAATGAATACCTACTCCTACTTATTATGTATTTTACATATGATGACTTCTAATCAGAAGTTCTGTCTGATGCTGGTGGTATCTTTAAC
Source organism: Alectoris magna (assembly GCA_030625065.1). NCBI lineage: Eukaryota > Metazoa > Chordata > Aves > Galliformes > Phasianidae > Alectoris > Alectoris magna. Next base: position 84,737,821 of record CM060560.1, read on the forward strand.
ACACCTGAAACAGCAGTGTCTAGGATATCTAAATTCTGGATTTTATATTTTTACTGTAAATTAATGAATACAAAGCTTTAGGAGTCATTATGTTTTCTGTGAGGGAAAGAGCCAAGCATTATGCCTTTTTTTTTTTCCACAGAACTGTATAATTTATTCTTTGATCACTAGAGAGATGGACTCTAGATGGGTGTATTTGCCTCTTCAGAAGGAACTTAAGGAAAATTAGAGCTCTGATGATGGATAAAGAGGTATATACGTTAACATCTCTTGTCTTCCCCAGCCTCATGAACAAGCTAGTTGTGTTGCCTGTCACTTAGAGTGAATTTTTTCTAGGCTAATTAAGGCCATCACTGTTGCTGACATCCATGTCTGTGCTGTTTGAGGCTGGGGCTCAGGAACAGGGAAGCATCTTCAGGGCCAGCAAAGAACAGGAAAACACACTGATGTCCTTACCATGCTGTCATACTATTTGTCTCCCTTGCTGTTTAGGTTCTGTTTACAAATATCACTTTGTTCATTATGTGCTCCAGACCCACAGGCCTTGGGCATACTCATGCTAAGGCATTCTGGCCTTGGATAAAAGGCAGTTCTTAGACAGGAGCCTTGAGTTCAGTCATAACAACCGATTCTTTCCAATAAGAGCAAAAATATTAAGTGCATTTTCTTGCTTTCGAAGAAAGCAGAAGCTATTAAAAAGAAATTCTACCTAAGCACTGATATCTAATAATTAACTCTGCAGTACTTATTTACAGTAAATGACAGAACAATGGGTAAATCATTCTATGAGTGGAAAAGCTCTGACTCATATTCCTAGGTACAGTGGTGGTTGTGTTATTTGTTCTTTTGTGCCTTTGCTTGGAGGTGTGAAGATAATCACAGAGCAGATGTGGCACGGAGTACTTGTCTTCAGGCAGAAGAATAACAACTCAAAAATGTGAGGGGCACGCACACCAGCAAAGGAATACATACAGGAAAACACAGCGTTGCCTCTGCTGTAGCTACAGCCAATGCTTCGCCAGCCAAATAAATCAAACGCCTCTGTTGGATATGGCTGTTTGACACCACTGGTGCCAAGATTGGATGGTCAGCTGGGCTTGGGACAGGAGGTATTACGTGCTCTCTGGTGCACTGGGGAGGCAGTGAGTAGCTCCAGGAAAGTTCTTAGGTTTCCCTTCTGAAAAGTTCAGCTAGTTTGCATATGATCTTTCAGGGAGGATACTTTAAACTTTTCCATTAGAGTAGTAACATGTACCAGAACAGAGAAGAAAGCAAGTAGCTTTTTAAAAAGTGATGGGAAAAGGTTTTTTTGTTTTGTTTTATTTTGCTTTGTTCTGCTTACTGTGTGATTTGTCTTCCACCTTGCACAGAAGTGAAAAAGATTTCTCTATCACATGTCTGGGTTGTTCTGTGATGAGCAGGAACCAAGGAATTTCACAGGGATGTGCCTCACCCAGAGAATACTCTTAACAAGAGCACTGCACTTTGCAGGCTTGTATTTAAAAACAGGTTCAAGCCAGAACCTCTTAAAGATGTGTTTCTCTGCAGCTTACCTCTGCATTCTGAAATTGAACATTAACATAATAGGGAGCTTCAGATACTAACTTAATTTAACTTAATGAACAAATGCATGTTCAATTAGCCTCCCAGGTACTCCGCATTGATTCGTGGAATTGGAAATCTCTCCCAGAGTATCAATATCCTCATTGTCAGGTAGCAGCAGGTCTGCTAGATCTAGTTGTGCCTTATCCTGAAACCAATCCATCTCAACCTGCTGCAGCTGTTATCTGTCACATTTCTCAGACAGGTAATGTTGGTAGTTCTCCTTTAGAGAAAGTGTCACTTAGTCCTCTCATATGTCCACCTGGTGCGTCAGCTTCATCTGACTGCACCATAATTCTTGTGACAGTATTGCTTTTTGCAGTCATTTCTTTTCATTGTTGATATTCTTCACAGTAGTTTGTTTGTTTGTTTTTACAAAATGGTGATAGATCCCAGGACTCTAGATTGTTTTCCTTTCAATTTCCCTGCCCTTGTCTATTTTGCAGCCTATCTGCTGGTTGCCATGACTTTGATAAGAGTCCTTAATAGAGAAGGTACTCTTGTTTTCTGTTAGAAAACAGCAGGTGACAAGCTGTGTTATTTAACAGTGCTAAGTATGGGTCAGAACTGGCATCCATTTCTGTATATTCTTTAACATGTTTTCTGGTTGCCTTCAGAGGCTGAAGGTAAGAGAGTTCACAGTTATATGACTAGACTTAGTATTTCAGACTGAAACAACAGTTGAACACAATCCTGATACATGTCAGCTACTGCTAGATCAGGTGTACCAGGCCCACCGTATCAAATCAAGCTTGGGATGTAATCTTTCTAAGCTGTTATGTTTTTGAGCAACATTATCTTAGGAAAATGAGAATATAAGTGCATATCAAGGGTTAAGAGACTGTTGACTATCTATTTTCTGTTTCCAGCCAGGACATGCAAATTTGTTTCTCCTTAGCATTGGGAATAAATATTTGTTGTACCACATGACATGTCTTACCACTTTCTTAATATCATTATAATTTAGGATCAGGGCAAATCTCTAGTCCCCCTCTTAGAATTTCAAACCCTAAATGAGTTTACTCTTGTCAATTTTATTGTTTTTCAATAACATCTTAAAAATGACTGTTCTCCTGTCTTTAAGTATCAATCTGGTACTAAGACATTCCCCCAGTTCTACAGTGATAATCAGTAAAGGCAATATAATATTGTCAATAGGGTTGACACCAGTTTCTCAAACACTTTGTTGTGTCCTTTCTTTTCTAGGGTGGCAGTCTTAGAAAGCTGGTTCTGGCAGCTAGGCCAGGCACAAATTTGCCTACGACATTAATCTCTCCAAGGAATCTTTATACCTTTTCCTGTCTGTCAGACTGGATGTACCAATGATAACACCAACCTCCCTCATTGTTTCCTAACCTATTATGGAAAATTAGGTGGATTAATGAAGACTTACTTATTATTTCAGTTGTTGAAGCAGCCCAGATAATTTCAACTGAATACACGAACTTCTACCAGGATTGATGGAATGAAAATGGATGACTATTTGTCCCTAAGCATCCAGCATATCCCAGTTGCAAGATTATATACCTTAATTTGCACCTCATAAACTAAAGCAGCTGTGACCAAATTTCGAAGAGTGTGCACATGTACTAAACTAGTTGCATGTGATGGCTCAAAGCTCTGGATAGGTTGATTTACTATGCTTAAAGGTTGCCAATTTAAATTTGACTCAGATATTTGTACTATCTGTTGCAGTCTTCAATGCAGTTATATCCTTAGTTCATTTCATTTTGGTCCTGAGCTTTGTTCTGTAAGCACACAGAGCCAAGAATTTTGAGTGAAGTCTGATTCATTCCCTGATTGATTTCTCGCTGACCACCATGGCTTAACCTGGCTCTCTGTAGCAGCTATTGCTTGTTTTCCAGAGCTCCTGGAAGCTTCAGTCCCCCACAGTGAAGAACCCTACAGCTGATTCTGTCAGCTAAGTGCAGCTATGGTGCAGAAAATATTCTCAGATCTCGTACTTTGAAGTTTATGGATTGCACTTGTAATGATCACTCTTCTCTGAAACATGTTCCCCAATTCTGAAAGTGTTTACAGAAATAATTTTCTGTGGACAGGCAAAAAATTGTATTAAATTGTAATAAAATTCATTTCAGCACTAGGGGATTCCATCTTAAATGTGAAAATGAAACAGGTCTCAGCAGACCTGTTAGCCTCAGCAGACATTTATGCTGTTATTCAGCATACCCTTGTTTTACTAGAATTTCATTTAAAGTCATAAGATTTTCAAAAGATCTTCTGCTTTTTGTTTTCTTTTAACATCTCACTTCAAATAAGAGGAAGCTGGTAACATCATTTTCTCTGTTTCTTAGATACTATGTTATGCATTTTTCTGATTTTTCATTTCACCTTTCACTCTATTATGCTTTGATTTTTTGTGTTGCGTGAATGACACAGTAGCCCTAAATATAGCTGAATATTGCTCACGAAGATTACTCTTTAAATTTATCTTATGAAAAGAATTGATTGAACTTAGTTCTTGACTAAAAATTTAATCTTCTCCTTTCTCTTTCTTTGACTGAAGGTCAATTTTAAGTCCCTTTGTCATTCCTCTAGTGATAGGTAGGCAAAATATTTTGGCAAACATTTTGAGCAGGAGAGATATCACATAGAAAGCCTTGCTCCAACAAAATCTTAAGCACACGGAGTTCAATCCTGCTGCATACTGAAAGATCACAACTATAATTTGTTTTCTGAGGTTGGGATATCTCATATCTAAGATTACGTAGATGTTTAAGCATCTGACAAAACTTTTGCTTCATCTATTTAACTGAATCAGCCTTCTGTATGGTGATACCAAAGGGGTACTCTCTGCAAGCATACTTGGCTCATTTTCAACCCCTGCAGTTAAAAAAAATAAAAATAAAAAAAAAAGACCTTCCTCCAAGGGGGAGCTGGCACAGGAAAGGCGCTAGCGGGGGAATGCCCTACCAAATTCAACTCATAGCTGGCTCTGGATGGTTGCTTCTTTCCTACTACTTCTTGCTTCACATTGGCAAGCCTATAGAATAGAACTACAGATCAGATGGACTGGACATACGACATGAAGATAGCAGTGCTCCCTAACCCAACTCTGTGTATTGTTCACCGCTTTCTGCTTAGTGCACTTATGGAAAAGTGGCCCATCAAGATCTTTATAGTTTGACAAATTGTTGCCAGGAATTTAGCACAAATGACCAAAAAAATTTCAGTCTTTCAAACAAATTCATTCCTTAACATGACATATTGAGAGAAGGAAGAATTGTGTCCTTGGCAAATATAGAACAAGATCAGAATAATATTTTCTGATTCAAGTGCCAAGATGTGGAAAAGAAGAGAAAAACTTTGCTCTCAGCCATTCAGATGTTTTTTTGGCAGAGAGAAAGTCAAGAGTTGTACTGGAGTAAGGAAATATGTATGTGGACCATGAGGATTAAAGCCATCCTACACTGTAGGACAACCGACTGGCATTGGCTAGTGCCTTTGCAATGTATTTATTTAAATATGAATTTAAATACGTGTATTTGTATAGTAATAGTTATACATTTCTACAGCTCTGTCTTTCACTTCTGTTTACATATTGATCTTGCATCAATTTGAACGGGACTAAATCGCTCCACAAATTTTGATGCCAGCCACTAATATTTTAAATGAAGCTGTCAAAAAATTATAGCCATAATTTACCCAATAGAATTATTGCTCTGAGCTTTGTTACAAACTACCGACGGAGTAAACAAATTCAAAATTCAAATTATGTAATTTGTCTCTGATTTTCTGCAGTTAGGGTGCTATGTAATATTTTATGAAACTGAAAAACAGTGTAGTGTTAAAATAACAATAGAGGAATAAATACAGATTCTGTAATTATGCTACCATAAAATCATAGGATCATCGGTCCATCACTAGGGTTGGAAAGACCAGTAAGATCATCTAGTCCAACCATCAACTATGCCTGTGACTGCCCTAGACTATGTCACTCAGTGCAACTATCATGAATGTTAAGACCTTGAAACTAATATCTGCAGCATGCCAGTGTGTTAGTATTACAACTGTATAGTTCTGGCTTTGAGAAAGAAGGTACACTTTTGACAAAAAAAGTGTTTGTACCTATGTTTACAAGGGCCATTTAAAGGATAGTTTAGGGCAGGAAACAGTGGACACTACTGAGACAGAAATCAGAAAAAAATGGTAGCATAAGATATTAGTTCAGCAAGACTTGAATTATCCTGGCCCAGCAACAGAATGGTTAAACTCGAACCAAAACATTTGGCAACTATGCCCTGCTTGGAAATATTTATAGAAGGCTAATACTTAGCAGGTGGTAAAATTTTCCTTCCAAGGATCTCAAAGCATTTTACAAAATGTTAATAATCAAGCTTCATAAAAATTCATGTGTAGCTTTTCCAAATGTGTCTGCTCCCATATGCAGACAGTCTGAAACCCTACTTTCTATCCCTGCAGAACCAGCCGCTGCTCAGTTCTCACAGAGTGTTCTCTGTCCAGTCCAGAAAGGAAAACATTGAAAAGATGATGGGCTATTCAGGCACTTAGAGGGGTGGAGGGCATCCTGCCCACTCTGTACTTATGTACCCAAACTTCAAATACTCTGATTGAGACACCTAACAAACCCCCAGAAATCTGCACTCAGACAAAGAACTGTTGATTCTACTCCTGTGACATTGCAAAGTACAATCTGCATTTAAGGAAGGAGGGAAATTCAGTAAGACTGGAAAACTTACTTAAGATTACACTGCCAGTAGTGGAAAGAGCCGGTGCAAGAATCCAGTGCTGACTCCAAGTCTTCTGCTTGCATCACTAGGCTGTCTTTTATTCAAGGGAAGCACGGTGCAAATGTGAAATGAGACACTGCAAAGGTATTAGACAGCTGAACAGATTGTAAGTGCTCTGGACAATCTTGAGATTACAGCCCTTGTGAGCTTTGCTTCACTGCCGGGTAAATTGGATTAAATAATTATGGATAGGTATGAGACACCTAAGTGGCCATACTATGGTAGAAAAAAACCCCATTTTTTTCCATTATAGAAAGTGCAAGATTTTCCACAAAAATGAATTAAAAAAAATGTTTCTGAAGAAGTTATCTGGAGGAACCTGTGAAAAAAGCTATTTGTCATGGAGGAAGAGAAAGTTATTACAGAAACATTGTGAGACAGATAAGGAAATAATATCACACAAGGAGGCTGTTTTTAACTGGGCAGAGAACACTGGGGTGGTCCTGAGGCTGAGTACCAGTATTCAGTGATTAAAATAATTCAGAGTCTGTGAAAGAACGAGCAGTAAGGTGAGAACATTTGAAATATGACAAAATTGTTTGAGGTATTTAACACAGGAAGAGACTGAAGAGCTCTACTGAGGCAACTAAGCTAGGTCACCTAGCATCAGATGAAAATGGTGCTGGGTATCACGTTTTGGAAGAATTGCCTGAACTGCTTATACAGATGTCAGAGCTCAAAGTTAATCAGTAAAAATGAAGTTTTGAGTGAATACTTAATTGCAAATCTAGGAGTGGCATGGAAGAAAGTACGAATTTATATGCTAAATAAATCTGTGGTAAGTTTATTTGGAAAATTTTAGCTCTAGTTATTATATGAAAAAGAACAAATAGCAGAAAAGAATTCAGAAGCAACTGGAAAGAGTGACATGGAAAATTTTCTCCATAAACTTGAAGCTAGGAGTATCTAGAAAAGTAGTGCACAGATAACTGTAGAAGTGTACACTAGAATGTTCTTGTATTTGTAATTATATTATAAAAGCAATGATGCATTCCAAAAGTAAAACAAAAAGAAGACAAAATGTATGTGTTTATAGAAGCAGACAATGGGTAATGGGTAGCAATGGGTGCAATACTACAGCATAATCCTGAGGCCAGGAGTAGAACCAGATGGAGGAAGAAGTGATATTTGTGCCTTCAGTTAGAATATACTATAAGAACAGGACTGAGAATGAATATAGTAAAAAGGAACACAGTTCAGGGACTTAAAAAAAAAAAAAAGCATTAAAATGAGGAAGGGGACAGGGTATTTCATCTTCGCGCAAAGAAGAAGATTTTGTCTTCCTCAACTATAGCATCTGGGATGGTCAATAACTGCTGACATGATCCTAGATTAGATGGTGTTATCTGGTCTACCCATTTGGAAATCAAAGGTGCTAATTAGAGGAATCAAGATCATGGGGCTATAACAATAGAAAAAAACCCCAACAGATTGTCACCAGCATATTTGGATAATCAGATGCTTCATTTTGTTTAATCAGAAAGTTTATTTTTCACAGGGAGTATGTAAAGTGGAACATAATCACTGGTTCAGGCAACATACTTATCCTTAGATGTTGATATTTCAGTTTATAATGAACATTTTTATAGTTATTCTCAGCCTTAGTCAGTAGGAAACAGAAAACATATAGGTGTGGAGGAGCTCCTTTGTACATGTTGAAGAGCACATGGCCTGTCTTTTACACCAGGATAAATCTGCCCCAGTAAAGTTCTTCATAAACGAAAGGAAATGCAGCTATAGCCATCTTATTAAAACCAGAAACTCTCAATTGTCTTATAAACGTCAGAACAAGGATCAGAACAATGTGGTTCTGCTGTTGCACTCACACCATGACTATGTGAACAAACCAGAGGTCAGAAATATTTGCATTTAAATAATAACTTACAGAATGACAGGTTTTGTAGCACAGGAGCAGAGAGACTCCTCTGTGTTCTTACCTGGCAGGGGAGACACCATGATAAGGCAGGTGGCTTTCCCGGGGCGAGGATCATCCCCTGCACTCCGGGTGTGTTGACACCTGCAATTTCCCTAAATGTGGGATACTTGACTGTATAATTTGTGGTAGTGAGTGACTGCATTTGCACTCTTCTTAAATTTTTGGGCCTATAACTAGTGGTAATGACCTGGATGAAGGGATAGAGTCCACCCTCAGAAAGTTTGCTGATGATACAAAGCTGGGAGGAGTGGCTGACACATCTGAAGACTGTGATACCGTTCAACAAGGCCTGGACGAACTGGAGAGTTGGGCAGACAGGAACATGATGAGGTTTAACAAGAGCAAGTGTAGAGTCTGGCACCTGGGGAGGAATAACTTCATTCATCAGTACAGGTTAGGGGATGACCTGCTGGAGTGGAGCTCTGCAGAGAAGGACCTGGGTGTCCTGGAGGACAACAGGTTGGCCATGAGCCAGCAGTGTGCCCTCGTGGCCAAGAAGGCCAATAGTATCCTTGAGTGCATGTAAAAGACTGTGGCCAGCAGGTTGAGAGAGGTGATCCTTCCCCTCTACTCTGTCCTGGTGAGTCCATGTTTAGACTACTCTGTCCAGTTCAAAAAAATCAGGGATCTCCTAGGAGTCCAGCAGAAGGCCACAAAGATGCTTAAGGGCCTGGAGCATCTCTCATATGAGGAAAGACTGAGTAACCTGTATCTGTTCAGCTTGGGGAAAAGAAGACTGAGAAGGGATCTGATAAATGTTTATATATGTCTAAAGGGAGGTTTGAGGCCAGGTTCTTTTTGCTGTTGTGTAGTGATAAGACAGAGAGTAATGGCCAAAAACTTGATCGTAGGAAGTTCCAATACTGACATGCAGAAGAACTTCTTTATGTAAGGATGATTGAGCACTGAAACAGGTCACCTGGAGAGGTTGTGAAGTCTCCTTCTATGGAGATACTCAAGACCCTTCTGGACACCTACCTGTGTGACCTATTGTAGGGAACCTGCTTCAGCAGGGGGTTGGACTCGGTGATCTCTTGAGGTCCCTTCCAACCCCCGCAATTCTGTGATTCTGTTTTTGCATCTGCTTAAAGGACTAGCTTTCCCATCCCAAACAAAAGCACATGGTGTCTTTGAAGCTCATGGTCTAGTCCTCTCAGACTGCTGAGTTTGTCCTTTCCATTTGCCTAATAGTGTGAATGTTTACAAAATAAGAACTCTCATGATCTGTGTCTCGTCAGCTGATTTTATATTTTGGTGGGCTCAGTGCAATGTGGCATAAAGGACAAAAGTATCCCGGAAAACAACTTTCACTTTTGTGATGTAATTGTAGTGAAAGCAATGGTTAAGCAGTACAGACCATGAGAGGGAGTCAATTATATGGTTCAATTTGAAAACCTTTTTTGGCACACACTCCTTTTAGAAAGAGTCACATGCTGGGGATGCTGGGCATGTGAAGTACATAACTAAGGGGACTGATGTGGTGACTTGTGTACTCTTAGTAACGTGCAAGCTTTCAGCACCTCAGGTTGTGCCATCGTGCAGAAGTGGCTGCCTCTGGCTCAGTGTAACCAGGTATAAATAACACTGCTTTCCTAATCTGGTTGTTATAGAAACCTTCCCCCCACATCATTTAAACACCCTGTTAAAAGGAGTCGTGTTGCCTCTGTTAAAGGGTTAGCTTTTGGCATAACAGGGTCACATACTGATCCATGGAGAGCCGTTTATAGGGACCACGCTGTGTGCTGGCATTTATGTTATTCTCACAATGAAAAACAATATTGAGTTTAAAACATAAATCAACTAGTACTTTAAGACCTTGCATTTAAGTAGCTTGCTCTAACTCTTCAGTTCATTTTTATATCCGGATTTTCTTTTCCCCTGAAAAATGTAAAGCAAGACATGCTAGGCAGAAGAGAAAGCACAAGCACGATACTTTGCAGCCATTTGCTACTCTGTATGATGGAGCTGCATTGGGTAAGTGCACTCTACTTCTGCCAAAAGCCCAGGCAGTTATTTCCGCAGCATCTCTGGAGATGTCAAAGTGTCATTCCAGACCTTGTCAAGTGTTATACCTCATTTAGAAACATCTTCATCCCCTATTGCATGTTATGGCTCTTGCTCTAAAAGACCTGAAGTTGATTGGAAGTTAGTGAGAGTTGACAATATGAAGGGATTCTGATTGGAGAGCTTGGTCTTCCATTATGCAAACGAGTCTTGTATTTATATCAAGCCCTTTCTTGGTTCTGTGTTTTAAAGGCAGTACTACAGCTTTTCAGATTTTAATTTCAGGTTTTTAGTATTGCTAACTTTCTTTGTTCTCTCTTTGGTTCCAAATTGTGTAACTTTATTCTTTACTTAAGCCTAGAAATATAAAATGCTTTTCTCTCGATCTCAGAGTCTCTCTCTCTGTGTCTGCCCTGACCAAAGGTACAACTTTGAACTTTAAAATCCTTCCTATACAATATTCACATCTTATTCGGCATGTCTCATTCTGACCTTTAATTCATTTCTTATATTCTTCTAATACCTACTTCTTATCATTTCTTTCTCTGTTCAGTTTACCTTGCAGTCTGCATGAAACTATGTGAGTATCTCTCTTGATACACTTGGCTTCCAATACTGGGACTTATATTTAATGGGCAGTTCAAGTTTCCAGAGTTTTCTCATTTCCTTTTGAGAAATCTTTCTGAAGAAATATCACTCGTTTTAACTCAGCCATTACAATGTAACAATAGTAGGGCTTTGGGGATTCTTTTTTTTTTTTTTTTTTTTTTGTAAGCTACAGCTTTGTTTCGTTTAAAGTCTATAGATTTTAACAGGCAAGTCATTAAAAAGTCACAAAGTGAAAGCTATAGGAGTAATATATACAATCTTAACTCGGCTATTAAAGGAGAGTAGTTTCTAAACATAAGAGGCATTGTTAGTGAGACACTGGCTGGGGGCCTGGACATGCACCAACATACAGTTTATGAGTTTTTTCAAGGTGGCAGCAGGGTGATTGCAATTACATTTCTATCTGCAGTTCATCTTGAATAGTTGTTGTATATCAGTTCAGCTAGTTAGCAGCACTAGAGACAGTGCTACAAGAGGTCACAGGCCAAGGTGATTAGGCAGTCACCTGGCATGAGAGTGTAGGAAGAACTGTCCAGTTTGTTGCCCTGAACCCCGGACCTTTCTTCTCTCACAGGAGAGGTTCTAAGATGATACCACAAAGTATTTTACGTTATGATGATTAGAGGATGATGCTTACCTGCTTTGACTAAATCAAGTTCATTATGGAATACAGCATCATCTCCCAGTCTGGAGGGAGAATTTTCTATTTGGCTATACTGACTTCAGACATTCTCCTCTCAGAGGTCCAGTTGATTCAAAAGGGATTTGGGAGATTCAGTTCACAGTCCTGCATGGAGGGAAAGGATCTGGGGGTGTTGGCTGGCACTTGACTGTACATGAGGAAGCAGCATGCCCAGGTGCCCAATGGCATCCTGGCTTGTATCAGAAATAGTGCAGCTAGCAAGATCAGGGAGGTGATCATCCCCCTGCGCTCAGCACTGGTGAGGCCGCACTTTGAGTGCTGTATTCAATTTTGGGACCCTCACTCCAAGAAAGACATTGAGGCCCTGGAGCATGTCCAGAGAAGGGCAGTGAAGGGCCTGGAGCACAAGTCTTACGTGGTGCTGTTGAGGGTACTGGGATTGTTCAGTCTGGAGAAGAGGCTCAGAGGAGACCTTATCTCTCTCCTTATAACTATAAATATCTCTATAACTACAACCTGAAAGGAGTTTGTAGTGAGGTGAGAGTTGGCCTCTTCTCCCATGTAATGGAGATAGGATGAGAGGGAATGGCCTCAAGTTGCACCAAGGGAGGTTCATGTTGGTTGTTAGGAAACATTTTTTTTCTCAAAAAGAGTAATAAGGCACTGGAGCAGACTGCCTAGGGAGGTGGTGGAGTCACTACTAGCAGAGTCTGTGATTCTACTTGAGGGCTAGCAATTTGTTAGCCTGTCTCTTGTAATCCAAACTGATGGACACTATAAACTTGGTGTATATTCAAGAAACCTCTGGTCAAAAGTACTGCAAGAACACTGCAGCTCTGAACTGACAGAAGACTGTAAAATCTGTGACCAGAGGGCTCCTCTGCATTTTTATGTCAAACATATTGCTTTGTCAGATGCCAGCTTAGCAAATACATCCTGTAAATTAAGAGTGTGTTTCCTGTAGCTTATGAATGATCAGCAGCAGGAATTTTGAATTTAGGATGCACTTAATATGTTTTCTTGCAGTTCTGGAAGTCTAATGATTCATAAAGACACTCCAGCTTAGTCTCCCGAAGGTGTATGCAGTACTTGCGAAAGCAGAAAGTAGTAAAGGCTAACATTTGGTGTCTCGACCTATAAAGAGAGCAGATCAATTCAACCGAGAACTGCCATTTCTGAAATAATTTCCTTTCATAACTGCATTACAGGTTACTTCACTGGGAGACCCTGTTTAAATAGAAATAAAAACATATGATTTAAAATTTCATATTAGGCTATCTAATTTCACAGTGAGCAAAGACAAAATCTGAAATATGCATAGAATAAATCGTTTGTATCAATAGCAATAGCTGAACAAATAAAACCTCCCAAATAAACCCTTGTGGGTGAAACCTTGTGCTTAAAAATCCAATTGCTTTTTGATAAGCATGAGAAAATGTTGTTTTCTTCCTCCAGCCCAAATACTGTCAAAAAGATATTCATATATGTATGCTGTCTGGCTGTTTGATAGGAAGATTGCTACAAGCCTTGCTTACCAGGATATTTGTGATGTATGTGTTGTGACATCATCTCCAAATCTATTCCTGGCAGTACTGAAAGCTTGTAGAAATTATGGAAGTTGGTGGTGTTTTTATTTTTCTCATTTATCTGCTAAACTTGGGGATTTCCTTGTCTAGCGTATTTGGTGATGTTTTATGTGCGTGCAATCACATGAAGAAATAATGATGGGCAGTGTGAGGAAAGTGCAAGTAATATTTACAGTATCTTTACAAAATTGGAAGCCTTGCAAGTTATTTATTTACTAATATACAAGGGCTAAATCAGAAGAGAGCAATAAAGGAAAATCACACAAGAGCTGAAACAATGGGAAAGGTATCAGACTGAGCAAAGAATCCCGTATGCCTGACTTCATCCAGGCTCGGAGTGCTTACCCTTCCCAAGGCTAATATCAAAGAGAATACATAAAGATCACAAATTTTCATCCCAGGAATAAGAATTAGGTTATAAGCAAACAGAAACCAATATCCATCTTGTGGATTGTTAATTCAGATGTGAGTGGAAGGTGTATCACCTGGAGCTCAAGTGATAGAGGTTAAGCCAGGGCAAGGAGATGTATGTCTATAGACACCAATGTGAGTGCACTTTCCCGGATATGTTATATATTAATTTTGGGATGACATTGTTGACTTGGTTGGGAAACTAGACCCCTCCTGGTACAATGATTTGATTACATGGTTTTACCTGGATAGGGCTGCAGGGAACCATACCTAACAGTGCAGTCCAAAGAGACAAAACAGGCTGTAGGGCAGCGTTTCCCTGTGATACATGCTCATTTGAAATTAAATCCAGTTTAAAGTCATGCACTTAAAAACTGCAAATATTTCAGCAGCAGCTGATTCAAATTCTAAAATAATTTGTAATTTCTTTTGAAAATCAAATTGTACTCTAGGGAAGAGATTTACTTGTAGAGTTACAAATTACACTGAGGTATAAAATTTTCCAAAGTAAAACGATAATCATTTTTATTATTATTAATATGACATCACTGCATCATAACCTCTTATAAATGCAGCACTGTTCAATTTACAAAGACTTTTGTGCAACTTCCTATATTCCAACTAATAAGTATGTGAAACAAAACGGAAAATTTTAACGAGAGCTCTTCTGTTATAATAGAAGATCCATTTTTTATCTTTGGAGTATGCTACAAATGCTACGATTCTGTGGATTTTTTGTTGTTGCTTCCATTACCTTACTCCTTTCTGCAGTCTAGTGTTGCTCTGACCTTTGTGAACTCGGAGTTATGGATGTTGCTCATGTTAGGAATCAGACAAGGTTCATCAGCCATCAGAAATATTTATTCTCCAAAGATCCGCAGGCAGAACCCAAGCTTGGGGACTTGGATTTCTGGATCACAGATATATGCTGAAAGGAAAAGGTTCTAATAATGGAGTGCCTAAGATTTTGGTAGTGATTTTTATTGTATGAATGGAGTCTTTATTCAGATCAGATCTCATTTGCATAGTGATTGGATGAGCTATATGGCTCCTTAATTTAATCTCTCATCCTTACCACCAGACGATTGAATTTAGTCTCTGAACCAGCAGACCCATACTGACCTGTTTGGTGCATGTCTCTTATCTCCAAGAAAGGACTGAGCTTTCTTTCTAAAAGCCTTTCCCTCCACCACATGCATCAATCCCTCTGGAGGGGCAGCAGCTGCTGCAGTGTTGACAGTTATTGCGTGTATACATTTGGAAATTGTAGCCTGCTCTATGAAGATTACTATCATCATGAAAGTATTAGATAGAAAATACATCTAAATATTTTAGGCCAATTATTGACTACAGTTAACAAGTGTGCTGCGCTAGGGAAGCAGAAAGGTTTGGTCTGTCCCTGCACAATCTTGCTGCCCTGTAAGGACACCAATATTACTATATTTTCCCCTAAGTGGGCTGGTAACTTTGGGCTGGAGCACACCATGTACCTTTCAAAGAGGTAGCACTTGTTATCATTGAATCTGCTAATTATGGAGTGTCTCTAGAACTTTGCTAGAGGCATCCTGGCAATTAGTACCCATTGGTACTCTAATTCCCTTTAGGAGATATGGATTAAGTTGCCTCTTTATGCTTACGTCTCATTATTGCTCCATATGTTCCAGTGAGAAGCTAAAAGACATCTCTCTATATTGAAAAAAGTGGTAGTTTAAAGTCAGTAGAATGAACAATTTGCTATTTTTTTTCTGCCTGAGCAGTTATTTATACTGTATAAAGAGGCAATTATATACTACTCCTGAGAATAGCTACCCGTATTCACTTGTCAGTGATGCAAGGGGCAGTTAGTGATGTATGTGACTACAAAAGAACCGTAGAAAACATTTTAATTAACACAAGATTACCCCAGACTTCTTGTGGAAATTTCACTTTTCCTTTCCGGAAATAATTTCTTCCATTTAATTGAATGTGTCTGAGTTTGCACTGTGTGGTACTGAATGCTTAAACTAAATATTGAGCATAATGGAAATTTGTTTTATAAGGTGGAGTTTACTGTTTGAAGACAAAGCATTTCTGCCTCATGCCAATAGTGGTTTTACTCTTAAATGAGCTAATGGTAGTGGCATCCCAAAGCACCCAATTGTGAAGCAGGAAAGCATGTAGAATTTTAATTTGAAAGTTTGTGAGAGGATACAAAAACAGCTTGGCTGATAAGAGCACATAGATGGAAGAGAAAACTGGTGGATCTAATAATAATCTTCAAGAGTGAGGTGTTTTGCAACTGTAATAGTTGGAAAATTACAGGAATCTCTCTAGGTTTCTATGAAGCAGAAATGTCTTTGGAGAAGGAAAATGTTTCTGTTTGTACTGTAGTATCTGCAGAAAGGATGTTGCAGTTATGATCCACAAATAACTGTTTAGGGGGAATAAGCTAATAAGAGGTTAATTTTCTTTGATTTTTTTTTATTTTTTATTTTTTTTTTCCAGCCACTAGTG
Organism: Alectoris magna; assembly: GCA_030625065.1. Taxonomy (NCBI): domain Eukaryota; kingdom Metazoa; phylum Chordata; class Aves; order Galliformes; family Phasianidae; genus Alectoris; species Alectoris magna. The sequence continues at coordinate 84,753,877 of CM060560.1, forward strand.
GTTATTTCTAGACCTACTAGTCTAGAAATAATTTGTAATCTAGAAAATTTGTAACTAGGCTTAGTTACATAGGATAGTTACATTAGGATAATTCACGAAAACAAGATAAATTTGTCAAAAAAAACTATGCCAAATAAAGTTTGGCCAGCTCTAGTTACCATGTTGTAGTTGAATTTCCTTTACAAATCTACTGTCTCACATGCAGGAGTGCAGCCTCTCCTGCGTGGCCTTGGATGTCTGTCCGTACTTATCCATTTTAGAAGCTGTGTGTCTGGTTAAAAAGTCTGGTGTAATCACAGAACCACAGAATCATTAAGGTTGGAAAAGACCTCTAAGATTGCCTAGTCCAACCACCAGCCCATCCCCACTGTGCCCACTGCCCACATCCCTCAGTGCCACATCCACACGGCTCTTGAACACCTCCAGGGATGGTGACTCCACCACATTCCTGGGTAGCTTGTTTCAATACCAGGCAGAACATAGACAACTTTCTGTGAAGAAATTCAAAATCATTTTCCGGTTTGTTTGATGGTCTTTTACTGATTCCCAGCAATGTCCCTTTTTTTTTTTTTCCTTTCCCTGGCTGAAATGCCATATAATGGTGGTGTGTTTTGGGGTTATGATAACTTCCAAATGAGCCAAATAGCTTTCTGAAATATTACACTGTATTTGTCAATTTCTTTAAATGAGGCTATATTAATATTTTCCATAATTACAGTGTGCAAACAAATCTCCAGAGAGATGCCAGATGTCCCATATGGCCTAAATCTTTCCTCTGGCAGCCACCATCAGCCACAGAGTGTCCCTCTAGCAGGTGTGCAAGTATGTGAGGGAGCTCCTTGTCCACCTGTTGGTGGTGTGGCAGGTGACTGCCATCTCCTGTATTATTCCCCTTTCTTTCTGTGTGTTTGGACTTGGACCTGTAGTGTGACTAAGTCCTCATTTCTGTTCCTGATTCCTACTGAGATGAAGAGGTGCTCAGCACATCAGGCACCACAGATGTTCTGTGAATTCTGCAGCCTGTGATGTGTATTTGAACTTTTAGTGCCGCCTTGTAATGGTGATATGGAACTCTTGAAAAGTTTTGTACAGTTTATCCCCATGTTATTTTGTGGTTGAACATCACATGTTCCTATATGTTACGAATTTTCCAGATGAGATGAAGAGGTTTTAAAAGGGTTGAGAGTGTCAAACATTCAAACTCTGAAGCTTCGGAAGCTTCAGGGCTCTGTCTGCCCTCAACCTCAGGCTAGCAGTGTCACATTGCAATACAAGCACTCTCCTAAATATGGAAAAAGATAATTGCTTCCTGTATTTTCAAAAACTTGAGCATTGGGGAATTTGCTCGTGTTGCTTTACAGCTCTGTCCAGCTGGCAGCACCTCTGCTTGTACCACAGTGGCAGCAGGTAATTGTAGCAGAACAGCCCCTGTCAAAACAAGTGAGATTTACTATGCCAGCGGATAATGAAATGGAACAGCTCATGCAAGCAATGAAGAAAAAGCACTGCCGGAAAGATGGAAAGGCATATTCAGACCTTTAAGGACCATAAAAACAATACAGTGGAAAAGTGAGCTGTTGAGTGTATCACTGTTTAACATCTCAGGACAAAAGGAGAACTGCGTTCACAGGCAGCGCTTACAGACATGCTGTGTGTCTGAGGAATTCTTGCTTCCCAGCATTATTAGCGCCTCCTGTATCACATCCCGTATCAGGAACTCCTCTATGCCAGTGTGCTGGTGATTTCTGATGGCAGTCTGTGCCTAATCATTTAGAAAGTGATGTTAGAAGCCATTATGAATATAGAATATGGAATATGGAATATAGAATATATAGAATACAGAATATTACATGCTTCCTGTAATTATTCAGCCCTGCCCAAACAGTGCATTGAGGTCAGTGCCATCATAGCACTGACCTGGAAGGATGCTCCAGCAAGTCTTAAATTACTTTGAGCTTGCAGCTCAGTGGTAGCAGCTCCGAGTTCAGCCTGGGCTGCCAAACCCACCCAAGAAGCAATTAGCACAGAGTAAGGTCTGTGCTGCTGTACAGTAGCGGCTGCAGCACTGTCACAGGCCTTCCTCCTACCGTGGCTTTGTCACTTAATTCAGATCCCATCTATTAACAGCTGTCTTTCTTTCCAGGAATGTTTCCTGTGTGTTTATGCACATTGCTATTTTATTTTCAAGGAATATAAAATGACTAAGTTCTTGGCTGTCCCAGAAATATTGCAGATAAAGCGCAAGGACGTATATACATGGGTAGCAAGGACTATCCTTTCACTTCATTACTTGGTATCTTTTCCCTCCGGTAACTGCAGTGTCTTTTTTCAAACTGTGCTGTGTCAAGGACCATGCAGTGGCAATAGACACATCCTTAGGATAACAGCAGGAACAAATTACTGTAACACTGCAAAAGGGAAGAGGTGAAGGCAGTTTAGTTCCTTATCCTCAGAGCTTTCCTGTCCTGACTCCCTCTGAAAAGTCTATTTTTACCTGTACCCCCGGGACTGTGAAGCAAAACCAAGGGCTGTAGCTCTCTTCTTGGAGCTGCACAACAATGCTTCCAGTAGGGTGCTTCTGTGGACCAAAATTTATCTAAAATTTGGTGTCAGGAGCATTTCTATTATTCACTATGTTTTTATTTTTAATTACTTCTTCTTATATCACCTCACTGAGGAGCACATTTCACAAAAATGATCGCTCTCCATATTTGTGTGTGAGTCTAATGAGGAGAACAATCACAACTTTGATGGCAGTCAAACAAAGCACCTTTGTCTGTATCTAGAAGACACCACTGGAGAAGATGGTTTGTATTTTTTTTGTATGTTTATGAAGAAAGGTTGAGGGAATTGGACTTGTTTAGCTTGGAGAAGAGAAGGCCCCAAGGAGACCTCACTGTGGCCTTCCAATACTTGAAGGGAGCATATAAACAGGAGGGGAAACGGCTGTTTACTTGGGTTGATAGTGATAGGACAAGGGGGAATGGTTTTAAACTAAGGCAAAGGAGATTTAGGTTAGATATTAGGAGGAAGCTTTTCACACAGAGGGTGGTGATGCACTGGAACAGGTTGCCCAAGGAGGTTGTGGATGCCCCATTCCTGGATACATTCAAGGCCAGGCTGGACATGGTTCTGGGCAACCTGGTCTGGTGGTTGGTGACCCTGCACATAGCAGGGGAGTTGAAACTAGATGAGCATTGCGGTACTTTTCAACCTGTGCTGTTCAATGATTCTATGAATGTGTCATTGTGCATCATTAAAAAATACTAAATAGCAAAAGGTATTTCTCCATTCTCATAGGGTGTGAGCACATACAGAGTCTGTCTGTTTTTGACTCTTCACTTAATAGCACAGCTCCCTTTCTTCACACTGGTTCTTGTTGCCCCTTCTCTCCTGCTGATCTTGGCACTCTCTCATGTGCTAAGAGAGATGATATATATACATTACTGTAGACTCATACAAATTGTACGTTGGATGGAGATCACTTTTACGTGCCATAGTTTGGAAGTTCTTGTCTGCTCCTGGTAGTTGTTTTCAGATGAGACAAGAATCTGGTTTAAAGGCCTCATCGTTCTTTTTTTTTTTTTTTTTTTTTGTCATGAAGTACTTCATGTAATTCAATAAAGTTTGTTTTATTCAATAAAGAGTTTGTTTTATTAGTGTCAAAAAGCACTGTTCTTGATCATGAATCTAGCTTAGATTTTGAGGAGTCTCAGATGGCAGCTCTTTGTAGTGGAAGCAGATGACTGAGAATGTGTGCAGAGCTCACAGCTGGAAGCTGTGTGCCCTCAGCGCTCACAGGTTAAACATCTGCATGGCCTCATGGTTGCTGCTGCATTACTTGGGGTGGAACGTGGAGAACAAACCTGCCAGAAACATGAAGAACGAAGGCTGCTGGAAAAACACCTCCTTCTTGTCACGTGACTTGTGTATTAAAGATACTTCCATAGTGCTTTTAATGAGAAAAGAATATGATTATTACATGAAGCCAGTCATCCATTAGGCTGGCAGTGTGGACAGTCAAAAATTAATACAATTTAGATAAAGGGTATGAATGCCTGGCAACAGTGAGTTCAGACTGACAGCATGCATTAACTCGCCTGCAATCTTTTCCATAAAAATTCGTTCTGTATCATATCCAGGACTGACACCATGTAATTTTCTCATGCTTGGAATAGCCAGTATTCTCATGTTAAAATCACAAATTCCCGAAGAAAGGAGAAAAGGAAGCCTTGGAGTGAACAGGAGCTGCTCCCTGCCAAAAATACTGTCTATAAAGTATGTCATACACAGGAATTTTGCAAATCCATCCTGTTTTGCACTTAAAAAAAATAATAAAATTAGCTCATCATCGAACAGTGGCAATGGAGGGAAGAAAAAAAACAGCCACTGTGAGCAGACACAGACTTTTTCTGTGCAGAATTTCCATAGAGTGCTGTTGCTCTTGCCTACATGATATACCTCAAGTGAATAAAGAAAGTTTAGGCCCTTCTCAGTTCTGCGTCCTAATACATCTTTATTATGTGTGCAAAAGAGCATCAGGCACTGCAGGCAATTTCTCTTCAAGATGCAAGTCAAAAACCAGAGGTGTGTGGAGGTTTGCACTACTTCCAACAAAGCACGAAGAGCTGATCTTTTGTTACGGGTCTATGTTTGAGAATGTATTTTCCAGCTGAGCTGCTAAACAAATACCCTTCAGCTGAGGCACCCTCCAGCTTCACATGCAAAATGTGACTGATTATTTTGGACAGGAAAATAAAAACAATAAAGAAGGGAAGGAATTAAATCTAAAAATTAAAAAGTGCGCCAAGTGATGTATGTGACTAAGTGCTGAGGCCTATTACCAAATCAGTGATCTGGCACAGATCAGTCCCTTTGCTGACAAGAGAATTACCATTTCTTCTCTAGTTTCACCCATAGGAAAATTACAGCAGGAACCTTATCTTCTCAAACTAGCTGCTAAAAGATGGAGCAATCCGGCTGTTTGTTTAAATAACCAAACTCACGATACATGTGAAATATGGGTTACTATACTGGCTGAGGCGAGTGCAAGCTATATTTTTATTCCTCTGCATGTGGTGAAAATGATGTTGTCACCCATTTGTTCTTTATTATTTCTGATGCTGAAATAACCATTTGAATCCCATGCATTTTATTGTGACCTGTAATTAGATTATTATGTGCTTGCCATTTATAAAAATGCCTGTGCCTTCATGTGAACTGACAATTCATAGAATCATAGAATCGTTAAGGTTGGAACAGACCATTAAGATCATCTGATCCAACCATCAACCCATCACTACCATGCTCACTAATGTATTAGTTGCACAATGTAGAGGAACAATAAACAAACAAAAACTCCCAACTTTGAATGAATGTTTACCAAAAACATATCCAAATGTACTGCAAGTATCAAATAAACTCTTTATTTTCAATTCAGGCTTATGCTTAGAAGTGTACTTTAGCATTATTCACTTATGGTGATACTTTTATGAGAATCTCTTTGCTAAAGGCATGAAAAAGGTACTTCTGCAAATTACTAGATTGTCAGCAAAGCCATGAATGTGCAGAGGAATAAGATACTGTTTGATGGGAGGAAATTGAAAAAATGACAGTGAAAGTGTTCATGTTGTAGCTTCTACTTGTGCCATATACAAAATGGGACTGACATAGTTGGCTGCTGGTTTTGGAAAGGCAGAGGGCGAAGATGTTTTCAGTTCCAGCAGCCCCAATCAGCTTGGCAGAGCAATGTGTCTGGGTGAAATCGCCATAGGGAAATACTCTTTTATTTCAAGGATTTTACAAAACCGCTGAGCAGTTGACAGAAATTGTACAAGGGAATTAGAAGGTAGATGCTGTATTCTGTTCTAAAATGAAATCTAGAACATTTTTTTTTGCTATGTTTTGAACCAATACAGCAAGTTGTCCCCATTAGTGAAATGACATAAAGTCCAGTGCTGGTAGCTACTGCCAAGAAGCTCATCAGATGATATGAATGAACAAGGAAGAAATTTGGCCTTACTACAATTTGAACACCAAGAAAGGGATGCAGAAAGCTGTGTGTTTGTTGGGATGTGAAAACTCACCTTTCCTGCAATCAGAAGCTGTATAGGCAAAGTGCTTAATTCATCCAACCTCAAATATTCTGTTTTCTCCATTTGTGTGTTTGCTGCAGCCTGTTGTTATTCAGTGAATATACGTGGCTGGGCTGCCTTCTACTCTTCTGCTGCCACAGGCCATGACCAGGGAGGAGAGGCTTGATGTTTTTCCCCAGGCTAGTCAGAGGGCAGAGCTGCTGATTTAACCTGGGCTCCCATGGGCAGTGCCAAGCAGCTTTTGGGTGCTGTGGGAGTCTGAGTTGTCCCAGATGTGGGGTCTGTGAATTTTTACCTGGTGAATGGCAAACTGGACATGAGCCAGCAAAGTGTCCGCACAGCCCAGAAAGCCAACTATATCCTGGGCCGCTTCCAAAGAAGTGTGGCCTGCAGGTTGAGGGAGGTGGTCCTGTCCCTCTATGGTGTACTGGTGAGATCTCATCTGGAGAACTGCATCCAGATGGGGAGTCCTCAGTACAGGAGAGACATGGACCTGTTGCAGCACGTCCAGAGAAGGGCCACAAAAATGACCCAGAGGATGGAATACCTCTCCTATGAGGACAGGCTGAGAGAGCTGGGGCTGTTCAGCCTGGGGAAGGCTCTGGGAAGACCTGAGAGCGGCCTTTCAGAGTCTAAAGGGGGGCTGTAAGAAAGGAGGGGACAGACTCTTTACCAGGGTCTGTGGGACAGATAGGACATGGAAAAATGGCTTCAAACCAAAAGAGGGGAGATTTAGATTGGACACAAGGAACGAGTTTTAAACAATAAGAATGGTGAGGCACTGGCACAAGTTGCCCAGAGAGGTGGTGAATACTCTGTCCCTGGAGACACACAAGGTCAGGCTGGATGGGGCTCTGAACACCCTGGTGTAGCTGTAGGTGTCCCTGTTCATTGTGGGAGAGTTGGACCAGATGGCCTTTAAGGGTCCCTTCCAACTCAAATGATTCTATGGTTCTGTGATTCTACTAATATCAGAGAAACAAGGTGCTGAATGCTGCAGATTCAGGTAGCAGCTCTGCAGTGTCTATAAGCAGGACATACCCTGAAGACAGGGAGACCAGAGGACTCTCCCACATGTTTATAAGGCAAAATAATACCTTGGTTAGTAGCATTAAATGCATATATTTAGAAATTTGAATCAGGGCTCATTTAAGCAGAAGATGTGGAGCAAAGAATTGTCAGTACAAACAAATAACACCTTATAATACAAGAAATCCCTATGGATAGAAACAAGGCATTGATCCAGTATAATGTGAGTGTAAGGGATTTACCGCTTTGTAGCTCTGCGTCTCTTCTGTCACACGGACTCTGTTCTTGTTTTGACTCAGGTAGAGAAATCATGGCATATATCTTTCTCACATTTAAAGTGGTCTGAAGCTAGTATTAACTACATTCCAGAAATAATATTCATTATTACACACCATTCATGGCGGAATATCCCACAGGACCTTGGCCCAGACTGGTCATTGTTGAGCTTTGTACAGTAAAAACACACAGTAAGTGATAGTTCTCTCTTGAGAGAGTACCATTTAAAATGAAGTGAACCTGGAGCCTTGTGTCTCTGTGTCCTTGTGTCACTGACCTGTCACCCTGCAGATTCACACTTAATTTTCCTCAGAGGGACTGTCAGCATGTCAGTATCACAACTTCTTGGGTTGTTTGTGAAAAAATATCCCCCTCTGCCTTCTCTTGGTGAGAATCTCTCAATCTAACCTCTGTTGATTCCATGTGTTTCTTGCCCAGACAGCGTTACAAATCCCTTTCAAAACACCTTTATACCTTAAGAGCAGAAAGGAGAATCCTCACTCCTGAAGTGTGGGATTTGGACAGACTGCTCTAGGCGTGGTCTCTGAGAGGCAGCAAGCGTCACTCCAGTTGCTGTCAGGATTTTGGTGCTTCTCAGCATAGACTGATATCAAACTATAGTTCAGCTTTGAAGATGCTTCCCGGAACTGTAAATTATTGAATAATATTTTAAATAAGGAAAATCTGATTATGTTCTATAAATATTAATCTCAGAGTATAATTGCTCCGCTACTCTATTATATTACAATAAGCCTGCTGGTGTTGCAGCATTTTAAACAAGTGTTAGATGATTTAGTTTGTTCTCATGCTCTTCATAGCTACAATCTTCAGTACTGAAATAAGATTGCAGTCTACTGATTAAAGCAGTATCACCTCATCAAGTGAGATAGAGGGTTCTCCTTTTTTTTTTTTTTTTTAGCATTTCTTTGTATTTGCTTCTACTAAATATTTCGATTTCAGGAACATTTTACGTCTCTCCTACTCTTGCTGTTTAATTTACCTTAATAAAATGCTCACAATCCCACCCACCCAGGAGGTATTTTGTATTCAAGGCGCTCGATAAAGGTTTGGTTCAGAAGTGCTAGCTTTGAGAAACTGCCCAGTGTGGAAGTAGTCCCTCAGGATGTAATCTGTTAATGCAAATTCTGATGGAGTAATGTGTGTTCATTTTACTGGCTGCATATGTGACTATCTGGCAGTCTTTGGGGAAGGGAACTGGGAGAAGTGAATCCTATTCCAGAATAGTCTGGAACAGCACATTGGAACTTTTCTTTCATGGTAAAAGTGCCACGATATCATTCAATTGACAGAGTGCATCTACCCATGTGTATTATACATTCTGGCTTTTCTGTCTATTCACAGGTAAGGAGCTAAATGTGAGACATGAAGGCATTAAAGATGAATAAGGCCATGGTTGTTTTTGCTGGAGTAAAATGATTAAGTTAAAGCCAGAATTTGCTTTCTTCAGTCAAAATGTGTTTCTGAATACTTCTCATTCAGTTTAGCATCTTATTAGGTGCAGTAAAATATTTTCATAACTTATACCTGTGCTATTAGTGATCTTTTCTTCATGCACAGCTGAAGTGAGAAATTAACCTGGAGATAAAAGTGACTGCTGACTTTAAAAGAGATGCTCTTATAAAGATTCGTGTACCGTTCTTTACCCCTCTACGCTTTGTTATTATCTCTTACAGACAAACCCTTCCAAAAGCTAAAGACGACATACAATTTGGAAAAACGAGTCCAGCCCTGTGGAAGTGACTCCAAATGAGCTGGTTTGTTGGCATAGTGGAGGATCTGAGGCCTTTTATACATCTTCTGCTGGGGCTTCTCATGATCTTTCCCATTTCTCTTCCTTCATCATGCTGTATATGCCTCCTTTTATCATCAGGTTGAAATTGCTCTAAGGAATACAGAGTACTTCCCTCATAAGACACCATGTAATTTTAATGTATCTTTAGAAAATGATGACTGCTGTCAGGGGGCTTCATTCACATGCTTGTGGACAACCTTGCTGAAGCATCTTGCCTACAAGGTACAGTTTGACCTGGATGTGAGACCAAGTGCAATCTGAACAAACGGCAGGAAAATACCATAAAACCATGTGCATAACAATTAAAGTTATTCCCAATGTTTTCTCTTTTTATTTTTATTTTTAAACTACTGGTTTGCTGGGATGAAATGTTTTTATAGGCCTTTGCATAATACTTGGATGGACAGAGCCTCAATAATGGGAGTAGTTTGGTGCTTGGCACACAATAAATAGACAGCAATCAGAACAAACATTTGTGCAAGCCGATGGGGAGCGCTCAGTACAGGAGAGAAGTGGACCTGCTGGAGAGCGTGCAGGGAAGTGCCACAAAAATGATCCAAGGTGTGGAACAGCTATCTTATGAGAACAAACTGAAAGAGCCAGGGCTGTTCATCCTGAGGAAGAGAAGGCTCTGGAAAGACCTGAGAATGGCCTGTCAGTATCTAAATGGGGGCTGTAAGAAAGGAGGGGACAGACTGTTTAGCAGGGTCTGCAATGACAGGATAAAGGGAAATGGTTTCAGACTAAAAGAGGGGACATTTAGATTGGATGTAAGTGGTGAGGCACTGGCACAGGTTTCCCAAAGAGGAAGTGGATGCTTTGACCCTGGAGACACTCAAGGTTAGGCTGGACGGGGCTCTGAGCAACCTGATGGAGCTGTAGGTGTCCCTGTTCATTGCAGGGGAATTGGACCAGATGGCCTTTAAAGGTCCCTTCCAACTCAAACGATTCTGTGGTTCTATGATATAAGTCTCTTAATTTCAATGGACAGTGTTTAATCAGTCAACTTACTTTCACTGTGAAAACTTTAAGAAGAAACTTGGCAAGTACTCGCCACTGGTTTTACAGTACTTTGCTGTTTAAAGTAGTTAAATTTTAGTGCTATGATAGCAAACTGAGGGTGATTTGAGAAGAGAGGTTGTTCTCTTGGGATCTTTCCTAGGATACTTTTTACAAAAAGGGTGTAATCAGTGTAACAAGTGGGTGCAATAGCAGTATCACCCCCATGCTACAAAACACTTCTTAGTAAATTAATGTCGCTGAAAGTAGCTGCATTGTTCTTCTGCTTGGAGAGATCTAAAATGTCAACTAATGGATAAATACTCATTTTCTTTGAAGAGCAGTTTGTAATTTTCTCTTGGAACGAACGATTTCCCCAAATTCAAGCACACGTCATTGCTGCATTTAAAAGCCGAGTGAACAAAATTGTATTTTGCAAGTAATAAATTCTCTAAAAAGGAAACCTCATTAGTTTGATGAATACAATGAATAGTTGTTTGCCATACACAATTAACCTCCATTAATTGCAGTGGTGTGTTCACAGAAGAGGGACTGCTAGATAGAATGATTTTTGTGAGGAAAAGACATTTCAGATAACTTGCCAGAATAGCTTCATCTCTGGCTGATGGCACTAAGTTATAAGTGTGGTACAAATGAAAGATGTCCAGGGAGATATGGAAGGGCTTCAGGACACACAGTGATCAAAATGTTAAAAAAAAAAACCAACAGGTGAAATTCAGTGCTGATGGGCAGATAGCAGCACAGATGCAAACTTTCTTCCAGCTCTAAGGAAAGAGCTTGGGATGTAACAGTTTGATAAAAACTGCATTGTTCAGGTGCAGAATAAAGTAAAAATAAGTCTGACTGGAGTTGCTGGTAGAGTCATAAAGCACAACACAGAGATCACTGGTATGCTGTGGCTTAAATCCTCATTTGAACTACCTTTTGAATGCCAATTGGATTTTGGCCTTGTGCACGGATTCAGCTAACAGCATTGTGCACAAGTCCAGGTCAGGTGGACCTGCAGGTTGTGGTTTCACTCATTGGTAACTTCTAAATAGCAGGAAGCGCTTCTGCACTGTGCAGATCACAGAGCGCTGGCACAGGCTGCCCAGAGAGCCTGCAGGATCTCCTCCTTGGAGATCTTCAAAAGCCACCTGCTTGTGGTCCTGGACGCTCTGCTCTGGGTGTTTCTGCTGGAGCAGGGGTTGGGCCAGCTGGAGCCAGAGGGTCCTTCCAGCCTCAGCCATGCTGTTTCCTTGCTGTGTGTACTTTGCCATCATAGTCGTATTTGCAGGCACGTAAACAGGCATGCCTGCAAAACACAAATCAGACATAAATCAGCAGAGACATTTCTGTATGAGCCTGAGGACAATCCAGTGCAATAACTCCCAGAGCTGGGGGCCACTGCTCCTGGCTGGGGAGGCACTGATGTGAAAAAGCTGAGAGCAGCTGGAAGCCCAGCCAGCAGCAGTCCTACCTCAGGCTTCGGAGTTTGCAGTGCCTCAGCCAGGCCTGGGCTGCTCATCGGGGATGTGTTTTGCAGAGTTTGGGATGTTACTGTGCAGAGATAAGGGGGAAGTGGGGTGTCACAGTTCTGTCAAGAGCAGTGCCAGGGAAATGTCTGATTTCACAATCTGTTTCTGTCCTCGGGGGAAAAAAAAATGTTATCAGCTCTGTCTCCCTCTATTTAATTTAGTGGCCGTCGGGGACAATTGCTCAGTCATAGAGGGATGAGTTTCACTGACTGCTGCCCTGATAGCGTAAGCTTTCCTGCTTTTGCAAGCAATGAAGCCTGATATATATCCTGCAGAATGGAGAAGGTACTAATTAACACATTTTTTTTGCTATTGATTTTGCTTTTTCCTTTGCTGCTGGATCATTTTACTACCAATCTTACGGTTTTATTGGGAGATCCGCACGGTTTCTTTCACCCATGTTAATTTTTCCTTGCTTGTGAGATGGAATTGATGCTGCTATTAGGGATCTCTGCTGTTTACTATTATTATGAGAATAAGGAAAGCATTATTATCTTTGTCAAACTCGCACTATCATTTACAGCTGCAGGTAATTCTTAAGCATTCTGTATCATTTCTGGTGCCTATAGCAAAGCCAAAAAAATGCTAATGAAAAATGGGCCAATTCTAAAGTGCTGCAATCAATATGCAATGTTTCTTACACGTTAACCTTTACCATATGGATTTAATATCACATCTGATTTACACCTAATGTAACAAATCTCTGTCTCTAGGGTCATTATCTCTTATTTTTTTTAGGATGGAGCATTTTCCACTTCAGCTCTTTACTCAAGGAATCATTCTATAGCCTCACCAAGGTCCCCAAACCCAACGAATCTGACTTCAGCAAAATGAGTTCCTCACTTTGATTATCTTACAGAGAAGGGCAAAACTGGATCATTAGATTTAGTTTGCCATTTTGACAGCTGGAAGTGGACGTTCTGCTCTCCTGCTTTAAAAACCTGTTCAACCCTACTAATTTCGTTTGGATCACATACAAGGTCACTCCAGGGTAAGTCTAGGCTGCTGCCCTTACCACTGGCTTGCAAGTGTAGATACTGCAGAAATGTTCCCCTGAAGTTTACTATGTAAGAAGCATAACCTATGGCTGCCTGCATGTAGAGACTGGTGCAGCTACACAATGTAATTTGCTTACTACCAACACATCCTGTTTCAGACCCTGGATATTGTTTAATGGATATTTTGTGTTTTTCCTCTTTAATACTTTTATTTGTCTCTTTAGGTTATAATCCTTCAAATATTGACTTCATCAAAAGCGCATGTAATGATTTTATTCCATTTGATTAATTAACATTTAACCTCGAGCCTCTTAAGCCCTGGTAGCAGTGGAAAAACACTTCAAAATGATGAGAATGTCTGTATCACAAGATACATTTCTTTCTCATATCCTGGGCCCCCATTGCCCACATGGAGGATATTCCTGGGCCCTAGCAAATATCATACTGCAAGTTCAGGATATCTGTATTTTCCCAGAGTATTTTTTTCCACCTACAAATACATGTGCATAAACGTAGTACTGTCTAAGGAGCAAGTTCCCATCTTCCCTAGACCTTGACCTCAAACACTGTGCATGTGTCACATATAAGCAGAAAATCTGGAAGCAAACAGGAAGGTTGGTTTGCAGCCTGCTCTTACCATGTTTTGGTGGCACAGTATGTTGATACTGGGTGCTACAGCAGGATGAGGGCCTTGCAGGTGTACCCTTGGAGGACTGGAGCAGGCCGAGGGCACCACACTGAGCATGCATGTGTTCTGAGGGGTCAGTCTGCATGAGCTATAGCCTCTCACTTGTACTCAAATATCCCTGTCAAGAGAACTAACTAATTTTGCAGCAAAGATTTGATGCAGATTAAATTGTGCACTGAGAGCAACAGGAATTTTGGAAGAAGGCAGGAAGTGCTCCACTTGGACACCACTGAAGTCTCAGTGACTCATCTCTGGGCACCTTGTGCATCCTTCCAGGATGCACATGTCTGAGCCCAGGCAGCACCCAGTGAAGGAGCTGGAATGGTCTTCATTTCATACCTGCCACAGATGTGGATTTCCCTGCTGATATGCTCAAGGTTGGAATCTCCAGAGATTTTGCCTGTTCTTTTCAGGACAATGAAATTCTGCTTCAGGAGCTCCGTAGTTCTTTGTGCCCTTTGGCTTATTTTTTCCATTCATTCACCTTCTTCTCTTGTTTTCAGAATTGTACTATCATCTATGATCAACTGCTCTGCAGGCTTCACACACCTCTCCGGAGGCAAGCAACAAGAGCTGGCTTAATTCCTAGCATACTCATGTATTCTCTTTTCTTCCAACTTCCTCTGAGCTCTGTTTCTCACCTGACCACTCACCCTGTTAGAAGTCAGAAAAAAAAGTGAAGACTTAGAAAGTACGAAAGTCCAATTATTTTAGTTGTGTTCCCAAATAACAGACTGTAAAGCAGGATGCCTGGAGTGCATCAAAGGCCTAGTGAAGGTCTATAGAGACACCTGTGTTATTTTAGGAAGAAATATGTGCTGCTCAAGTAATGTGTAACTACTGCATTTAAGGATCTATGCCATGAAGAGAAACTGGTGCTACTAGCAATGGGAGCGTGAGAGCATCCTTGGCACAGGAACAAAGTGGCTAACTATGAAGTGTGTGATATTTCCACAATAACAGATGACAATCAGGATAAGTACTATAAAATACACAAGGGACAGATAAATGGAGATGGAGAGGAGCTGTAATTTGGAGGTGCTGGGGAGCAAGTTCAGGTTGGATACTAGGAAAAACTTCTCCAAAATAGCATCGAGGCAGTGGCACAGGCTGCCCAGGGAGGTGGTGGAGACACTGCCACTGGAAGTGTTCAAAAACCACGTGGATGTGGCACTGAGGGTCATGATTCATTGGTGGTAGGTGGATGGTTGGACCAGTTGATTTAGTGGTCTTTTCCAACTTTAATGATTCTGTGATCCATGAGCTGTGCAAGGGCCTGTGCCCCATGCTGTTCTTGGGACCTGTCTCTGGCAGGAAAACCTGGGGAAAGCCCTTGTGCCAAGCTGGGCAGCTGAGAGAGATTAAATATGTGTTGTCCTTGGGAAAGAAGGGTTGGGAACAGGCTTGGAGCCATTACCACAGTAAGCAGCTTCTCGGGCAGGGTGGGGTGAGATAGTGACTACTGCTTCAGGTGTGGCTCCATTCAGTGGTTCATGCATGATGTGATGGCAAATCACAGAATCACAGAATCGTAGGGGTTGGAAGGGACCTCCAGAGATTGAGTCCAACCCCCCTGCCAAAGAAGGTTCCCTACACCAGGTCGCACAGGTAGGCATCCAGGCCTGTCTTGAATTTCTCCAAGACAGACACCAATCCTCAACAGATGTGGTATCATCATCTTCAGAGCCCGCACAGTGTGGTTAGGGCAGTGTGGCTGAGTGCTTCTGTGTTTCAGGGGGTTTAAGTTAGTCCCTGAAAAGGATGTTTGGAAGGGCTTCTGTAGATTTGAATTAGTCCTTGTTCAACAGCCAGGAGAGGCTCAAGGCATTCTCTGAGACCAATAAAGCCCCTCACAGACCTATAGAACAGAATCACAGAATCATAAAGGCTGGAAAAGACCTCTAAGATCACCTAGTCTTACCATTCACCTACCACAAATACTGCCCACTAAAACATATCCTTAAGTACCACATCTCCATGTTTCTTGAACACTTCCAGGGATAGTCTGAAGAGTACAGGATATTGCTCTCACCCTGGGCTCCCTGATGTGCAAGAGTGGGCTCGCTCTGTGAGAGCAGATTTGGAGTTGAGGTGGCCCCTTGTGCCTTTTATTCTCCAGCACTTCACAGATACGTAGTGAGGATGAAGGCCCCACTGAGTGACCAGACTGGTCAGTGTTAGATGAGGAGGAGTCATATCATTTAAGCAAGCATTAGTGAGGCTCAATACCCCCACTGTACAATCTCTGTGATGAATTATTTATAGCCAGAGGTGAATGCAAGAAAAGTACGCAGGAGTCCAAGCAAGCCCTGAATTGCCTTTGTGGCAGGAAGCAGGAGCCGTTTCACAGTGATAAACAGCTGAATGCTGTGCTGGTGTTAATGTTGTCACCAAGAGAATTGCTCCAGTGTTAATTTATGGATTTCATAGCCCAACCTCCATTACTTATTCATAGATTTATAGCTCTTCCCCTTAACTATGGCCTCTGACTGCAGTATATGAGACACACATTGCAATTACAAAATGTCTTCAGGAAAACTATCATCACCACTCCTGTCATCTGGTACTGCAGGTGGGATGGCAATGGGGGCTTGAGTGCCTTGTAGGCTTGGTGCACCCAGTGAGCACCCAGGGCCAGACCTGCTCCACCCAGGGCCCATCCCACACTGTGGTTTAGATGCAGGCTGTGCTGGCACTGGAACCAATTGCTGTGCCAAGTCCACAGTCATGCTCCCCAGCTGCAGTAACAGTAGTTACATTGAGCATCATTGACTGCAGAAGTTGGGATCTTCTTTACCTCCCCCCAAAGAGGGGAAAGGCAGCTCAGGGAGTGTGGACTATACACAGAGGATGTCTAGCTACTGGCATCTGCAGGGTGCAGTGCTGGGAAGTCAGAGAAACATCAAAGCAAAGCACCACTCTTGCTGCGAGAGATTTAATGGGAAAAGTGATGTTTGGAAAATAGAAGTGTTACACATGCAGTACAAGTTTAGGAGGGTAACCGGTACCTCTAATAACAGCCAGCAGCATGCAGATAGCTGTGAGAGCACAGTGCATGCTTGTGTGTACCACGGTAGGGCACGCACGTTATGCTTTCTGCCAGACAAGATTTCTCAATATGTTTCAAAGATAGCCTCAAGAAAAGCATTTTTAAACAGTCAAGACGAGAAGCAAGAACTGCACAATCACCAGTAGAAGTCAAGATTTAATGCCTGGTATCGCACTACTTTCCAATGTGTCTCTGTTATTTCCACACCATGTGCTATGCTTAACAGTAGATACCTCAGTTATGAGGGTTAGTTTTGCTGCAGTGTTGCTGGAGGGAGGGTTCTAGGGCCTGAGATCCAGACTATTCCTGGCTCTTCAGTATGAGTAGCAAGGAGCCATGGCCCCACATTATATTTTGCAAGTTCTTTGACTCCATTGTCTTTTCCTGCAAAGGTCTTTGTCATCTTTCCATCTGCTTTTGTGCTCTCGTTGAATACATTTGTGGTGCCCAGGTGTTGCTGCTGGTGTATCTGTGTTTTTCAGAAGCTGAAGAATACCACTTAGCAACGTGGAAATATATGTTTTCTTTTTCTTCCATACATTTTTAACAATTATTTTTGAAGGTATCATATTTGTTTTTGATGTTGCTGATAAAACTTCTAAGTAATATTACGTCTCTTCTATTGCTGTGTCTGTAGTTGATAGTGATTTACAAAGATTATGTTTAAGTGAATTTATTTTTCTGTTGCCCTTTCACTTCTCAAGTTTTTTGTGGAGATGTTTCGGTTCCAGAATGATTAAAAGATTGTAAAAAGTTAAAAAAAAATCCTATTTCTAATCCAGACAGGTTCGCAAATGTTGGTGGGAAATTCAGTGACAAGACCTGAGTAAAATCTAAAATTCTTGATTAGCAACTTTAATCCTATTCTAGAAGGAACTACACAGCTATCTCTCCACACTTGTCAAAACCTCTACTGTAGTCATCATTTTATTTATTTTACTGCATTATTCATGTCCTTTAAATTCAAGTCTTCTACACAGAAGAGCCATGTTTCATTGTGCCACAGGCTGAGTAGGTGAGATAAGCCCATTTTCCTGTGAGAAGGTGTTTCAGTGGGAGAAATAATCGGCTGAGGAAGAGAATAATTTCCTAAGTGGCATTTCATCTTTACTGAATGTTTCCATGCATTTATTACACAACTGTCATCTCTCAAATTCAAGAGTTCCATCTAGAGGAATCCTTTCTCATGGACTTGGCTTTGCTGGCCTCTTAATGTGTCACATTCCCTGGCTGAAAGTAAATTAATTCATTTTTTCATCGAAGTTTTTTATTTTATTATTATTTTTTTTAAAACTACTTACAATTCCGTTGTAATACTACTTGCCGGTAGTCTTTGAAACGACACTTTAACATCCATACGCCCTGCTTGTACTTAAGACACTGTGCCCATATTTCTGCTTACCAAGTGCACTGAAGAGAGAGAGAAATTCTGGTCATGTCTGACTGTCGCTCGTGAATTTGTAGCCTGGAAAGCTGCACGGCTCAGATTTTCACATCAGTATGTGAAATAAAATATATCCTTAAGCAAAAAATATTTGGAGTAGCTGAACAGACTCTGGCAACAGCAAACCATGTAATATTATAGAAAATATTGAATGCATACACATCCACCGAGAATTAATACTTTGGCAAATGGACGTAAATCTTTTTTCAGTTTGGTTTAGAAGTCGCTGCTTCCAAGTCTATTTTTCTTAACCTGGAGAGAAATTTGGAGAAAAATCCTTCTGAAATACAAACTTCCTACTGCCTTTTGGGGTTAGGAGTTACATTTCTGTTGACTTTTTATCTAATGAACTTTCTAGTCCCTTCTGCTGCTCAGGTACTCCGCTTGATCTTTTCTAATATTCCTTGTTTGTCAGATGCAGAGATGAAATACCTTGGCAATGTTTAATATTGAAGTCTCATATCTAAAACTATATTAAAATGATATTTGTATTTGGATGTGTGGAATTTGCCTGAGAAAGAAACCAGCTTTCTAGATGACAGAGAGAAAAATCTTCTCTCTCCAAACCATTTTAGTTAAAGGTTGAAACCATACAACATGGGAGGAGGACATTTCATTCTTGATTCTATTGGAGTTAGTTGCTACTGTAGTTTTATTTGCTTGCAACAAAATAGAACAAAACAGAACAAGAAAATCCTTAAAGCTTTCCCGTGTCTTTTCTTTCCCAACCAAAACTAACCACATCACACACAACAAAATTAACCACTACCAAAGTATTCATATTCATGCCGAGTCTAACAGCACTCTTACACTGTAGGATCTTTACTGGGTTACTTGGGTTAGCAAAGCCTTCAAGCTTAAGTTCTGAGTGCTTTTTAAAGAAAACTCCTCGATGTGTCCTTAAAAAAAAACATTACGGCAAAGGTGTAATGTACGTGATGCTACAATAGAGAACTGAGAGCAGATCACATAGGCAAGTAAAGGCAAGATGCCCGTGTTGTGTCTACTGTTTAGTAAACGAAGACCAAAGAAACACTCAGTGTAGTTCTGTGGAACAGCCTGTATTTATAATGTTTGGAGCTAGTCCCTTAGCAGCAGATCTGTGCTGGAAATAGATCGAAACAATACACAACAAAGCCTGCAAGGCATGACCTAGTAGTTAACTGGTATGGATGATCAGAAGGCCAGTGATTTCACTTGCTCCTTGGCCAGCTTTTGCTTAGAGGTAAGGATTTTCCTTTAATTACATGATTCATGTGAAAAACATAGATATCTCTAAAAATACAGCTACCTGAATTCATCAGAGCGTAACAGGTAAAGTGCGTTTCTCCACACAAGTAATTATTTTTCCTTTCAAGCTCAAAGTAACATATATTAATTTTTACCTGCATACTAGAAGACTGATTGCACTTCTGCTTTTCAGCCTAAGGTGTATTTCAATTTTTATTACCCTGTAATAAAAATAGAACTTCTTTACTGCATTGTCTTTAATTTCATTTTCTGCTATTGTTTTCTGGAAGTTTTAAATGTCAAAGAAAAATTAAGGTCAAGCGCATAACCCTAAGCTTAAAATTGTTTGTATTTTTAATGAAATAACAACATGATTTGCAGTCATACTTTAATTTATCTGATCTGACATCTGCCACCTTGTTTCTGCCCATGTTGGCTTGAGAGATTTTTCTAGGTGTCTTCACCTTTCTCCCACTTCATTTTGTAAATAGCTTTGCAGTTAAGTAAATTGAGGAATTCAGAAGAGGCAAAATGTAAGTGTTCATGATTTTTATTATTTGATTTACCCTACTCATAAGACACAAGCCACATAGATGTTTCTGAGTAATTGGATGCAAATGACTGAGGTGCGCTTAGAAGGTATTTCTGGAAAGGCCACTATTTCTCTAAGGACTGCTGGAGTATTCTGGCCTTCAGAGTGCCCAGAATTGGCTAATAACTCAATAAAGCCACAACAAAGTGCACGTGTTCAGCCATTGAAGTGACTATGATTAGTTAAAGTCTTCCCAGGCCTTTGTGGTTTGCATTTTGTCATGATTTTATAGTCATCAGTATTCCACATCCTAACATCACGTAGTGCACTGGGAGTTAAAGTGTTAATGTCCCAGTTCAACATACTAAAGAGAAGACACTACGTTCCCCAGAAGACTGTTCGCTGTGCTGATATCATTCTTGCACAGGGGGGAACACATATAAGGTGCTGTCGGATCATCTGACTTCTTTTTCACTTTCCTTCATCGCTCTTCTGCTTCGCCTCTCCTCGCTGCTGCCCAACCACACATGCTGCTTCAGGGCCTACAGCTTTTTTTTTCAGATACTCTCTCTCTCATTATATTTGGTAAACTAGTTTGTTCCTCCTCAGATCGTTGCCGCTGTTCTTTTCTTTAATTATTTTGGGGTCCCCTGTTTCCCTTTTCCAGAGGCGTGGACTTTGTGAAGTCCCTCCACCCCACTAGTCATGGAACCGGGCTAAACCAGCCCGTAAACCATTGACACATTTCCATTCAGCCTGCCAATGCGAGGTGGAACACTTCTACAGTGAATTTCAGCCACTGACTATGGAATTGTTCTTCCCATTTACCTTTCAAAAACTCCTCAAGAACTAGTTCACAGGTGCCTCCGGCTCTGCAGGTCACAGGCTGAAAGCAGATCTCTGCAGACAAAGAAGAGAGTTTGTGACTACAGTGAGTTTTGAAGGGCAGAGGACATGTCTTGGGAGATGAGTTTCTGAAGGAGCATCTCAGTTAGATATCTTAAGGTACGTTGAAATGAATCCGGGATAAAATATAGTGGTAGAAATTTGAAGGAAATGTTCATCCTTTGAGTCAATACAGATGGAAATAATATCTCCTTAATATTCTGCTTGGCACAATAGAAATGAAGTCTGAAAAATGCTGTTACAAAGCAAATCTCAAAGCTGGCAACCATTGATTTCAAAGAATAGGATCTTTCAGTCTTTGCCAGAACTGTGATCTCATGCTGTGGCCTTGTAGTTAAATGTCACTCTACAATCTGCAGCAAAAAAAAAAAGAGACTATGCTCTTGTTCACTCGCCATTGTGTTACTGAGGTGATGAATTATGGTTCTGTGCCAGCAGAAGGTCAAATCTATGGATAAGTCCAAAACTATTCAGAAACAAGTTACTCAGTGAAGGTCATGCATTTCTTTGCACGTATATTCGGTTTACTCACTAAGCATAATTTCACCTTGCAGGTAACACTATTTGCACAGGAGCATTTCTGAAGAAGAACTGTGGTCCTTAAAGAACTTCCCAAACAAGATAACTGCAAAGCAGATTTAAAAGCAGATAACTGCAAAGCAGATTTAATTGTGAAAATTTATTGCTCTTCAAAAGAATAAGACTGCTTAATAATGGTGAAACAAGTACTGAAAATCCAGGAAGCAGGCAGTACAAAGTCTACAACATCCTTAGTTTTACCCCCTGTGTCCATACGTGCTCACTATCCATCAGCTGAAGTTCCAAACTAGCTGTCATAGGAAATGACACTCCAGAGTGTGTACATTTGCTTTTTGCATGATGGTATTTTTACAGAAATTTACTGTTCAGTGCATTTAATTTGTGGTCTAAATAACTCCAGCCTAGAGAAGCATTTAAATACACATTAACAATATAGTTAAGCACACTTATAATGCTCTCTCAGTTGGAATCCAAGACCTGAACTTGAATCTCTCATGCCTATGATTCAGTGTATAAAAGCCTCAAATTTATTTGCACAGTAAAGAGCTGATTGGTGCTATCCGTGAAATGCTCTTGTCTGAACTGCAGAGAAATCTCAGGAAAAGCAGAAGAAGAAGAAAAGAAGTTGATCTGATGCTTCCATAAATAGAATGTGGAAAAAGTCTGATGTCCTAATGGATTTTTTTTCCAGTGGAAAGTGTACAATTTAATTGATAAAGAAATGTTTCACAGGACTGCGCTGCTCAATTTAAATAAAAGATGACCAAGCAATATACAATTCAAATGTTTTCACCGTGATAGGTAGTTATAGCTTTTGTATTAAAACTTCTAGGTTAGAAATGTCATTTTAATGACAACATATGACACAGACTTAATGCATCCATTTTAATCAAAGAGCATCAGGCAAGAGATATTGTGAGTTTTGAGGGAGAAAAGGTTTGTGTGTTTTAGCTCTGTTCCGAATCAAAACCGAACCAAGTCCTGGATTCTTAACATTTAAAGGGAAGGCTTTTTTTTTTTATTATTATTTTTTACCTGAGTACACACATCGGATCAGGAGATCATTTGAAGGAGAATGAATGAATTAGTAGAGGGTACCAAATATAATTTATATCAAGTTCCCTTCCCAAAATAGGAGCAGAATTTGAAAGACTGCTTGAGTGTATTCATTGCCAACATCTGCCAAGAATATTCATAGAAGGAGAAAGGCTAGAGGCGGTTTACAGGGTGATCGTTAGAGGCTGAGGACTTCACTTTCCATTAGAGAGATACAAGGACAGAGATAGGAGACTTCTATGTAAATTTGATTCATTTAAGTCCCCAGAAAGACATAACGCATCTCTAGCCATCAAAGTATGATGGAATTAGAAACAAATAGTACAGTAGATATATCCTTCCCCAAAATTCTCATAATGTTAAGCCAAGGGCGGAGATCACCTTGGTAACAAATCCTCCCTGGGCCTCCTGGTAAAAAAGATATTGCCTGTCTTCATTGTCAGCATGGACAGTGGGAAAACTGTTTGTTTTTGCCCATTTTATGAACTACATGTGGCCAAAATTTTGGTACAAAATGCTACAAATTTCTAATTTTATGTTCTGTAAAGGCAGCCCCTCCTAAAAACCTACCACTTCCAAATATTTTCCTCCGACTGGGGATGAACCATGGAGTAGTGCAGAGAAAGTGTTGAGGTGTTCTAATGAAATTGAGTTTAAAGGGAAAATTGTTTTGGAACCTTAAATAATGGATGACTACCGTTACCGTATAATTATTTACAGATCAGATGATTGTTTATTTTCGCCTTGGCATAATGTAGCTCTCCTTAGCTACAAAACCAAAATATTGATGAGTCAGGTAGCTAAAACAAGAAGCAGAATTCAGAATGCTTTAAATAATGCCAAACATTTTATGTAAGCTATATCTAACTAAAAATTAGTTCCTTACTTAATAGAAGATAATGGATGCCTCCTGAAGTAAAGTACCCTTTCCTTCATCAGTGCTATAAGCATGGGATGGAAGGATGGATCTGGACCCTGACTAAACTTATTTTTTGTATTAGTAAGTGTAGTTACACGTTTTGTCTAAGTCTATAACATCCATATTTGGGTGAATTTCCCTTCTTTTAATCCTGCTAATTTTGAAATCCTATTTCTTTTCACTGTCTTCTGATGTTCTAAAATGGAAAACAACAAAAACAACACAGAACAGTAACAGTAAGCACAAAGAATTTCATTTTTGAGGTCCACACAGACTTTAAAACATGATTAGGAGACAAACATTTTCACTTTGTTTTCACTTCAGGAATTATGATGGGATTATACATGAATGTATACCAGACAGGAGGTTGCATGCCGTGCGTTAAAACTCATCCTAAGTAACCCTGAAGTATCACAATAGGATAACGATGTAGCTTGCCTGGGATCTCAGAAACTGCCAAGGAAAGATGCTTGTCTCCAGACCTGAAACCAGTGGCAGATAACTCCACTTGCCCAGCCTCTGCTAGCAGAGGGAGCTGGGACGCTGTGTTTACTGTGTTCAGTAGCATGGCCAGCCACAATGGTCTTTTATTTTTCTTCCTGACACATTGCTGATCCTTTAGCACTACTGGAAGAGGTTTTGTGCTTGGAGGCAGATGTAGGTATTTTCAATTAAAATGCTTTCATGGGCCCCAGAAGCTCTTTGGTGTTTATTCTCACTGTTTGGACGCTAGCTACTTCACCTCATCTGTTTTGCCAGCTGCCTTGGGGAGGTGTGCTTCTGCGAGGGCTTATCCTGTAAGTTAAAAGGCAACTGTTAAACTTGTTTGTGGTATGAGTTGCTTTGCACTGAGACACATAAGGGGCTCATTAAAATCCAAATGACAGAAGGTAGAAATCTTTCTGGTACAACAGCTACTGTGTCACAATATTGTTGATTCCTCATTAGCAATTTTCAGAAGTAGGCTTTTCACAGTAGGCCTGTTGTATGAAAATCAACCGGGTGAGAACATCTCAGAAGATGTTGTTGCAAGTGTTCAGCCTCCTGCCATTGAGCTGGGAGATTTCTCTCTCCCCCTTCTCAAAGCATGGAGGTCTCTCACCGCAACCTAAAGAACAGAAGCTGATCCCTTTTCTACTCTTTGGAAGTCTGCATGCCATACTTAAGCAGATATTAAAAGGGCAACATGCAGCTTCATTTCCTGTTCTAAAATACGCGGGATAATATCTTTTCTAATAGACTCTCCTACTTTTCCTGTCATTTTCACTGAGGGATTAAGAAAATTAATCCCAAGGATATTTTGAGCTAACAACACTGAGAAGCAGAGGAAGTCTGTCATGGTTTTAGGTGCTCTACACCACGTTCTTGTGGCATTACCTGATGAATCTTCACAACACTTCCAGAACTACAGCTTGTGCTGCACTACATCTGCATTCCATCATGTATCCCAAAAAGAAATACATATCATATTTGGGGTTACTGAGTAGATTATGTTGTGTATGGTGCTTGCCAGACAGTGTCTGGTCACCAGGATGAGAGCTTCAGATCTGACTTCAGTTCATTGCTGTGGAGCAAATCCCTTTTTCTCTGTTTTCCCGCTCCTCTTTAACCATCTTTATACTGTTTTGTTTTGTTTTTGTTTGTTTTTTGTGACCTCTGTAGGACACGGTTGCCTACCTGTGCAGCCTGCTGTAGGGAACCTGCTTTGAGGGGGGGGGGGGGGGGGGGGCCATGGACTCAATGATCTCTAGAGGTCCATTCCAGCTCCTACAATTCTGTGATGCTTCCTTTTACTCTGTACGTTGCTCACCAGCCACAGGACCAGAGGATCTCCTTTTGGGCTGCTGGGTACTGCTGTAAAATGCATGAAGCTTAATAATATGAGCAAAAGTTTAGCACAACCCTAGTTGTTGTAAAGCCAGGAGTGGCTTTGTAGAACTTCCCAAGAAATAACTGATAGGATCTTAAGGCAAGGCAGCACTATTCTATATCTTCTATAAATCTTGCTTTGCCACACATCTTAGACATTTTAAATATATCTTAGGGATGCTCAAACACCGTGTTAGTGCTGCGCTTTCCTTGTATACATCAATATGTAAGGCAACCGAGCAAGTTCCTGAGTTACCATGGAGCTGAACTGCATAGGTCTTGGGAGACAGTGAAAACTAATAAAACAGAATGAGAAAGTAACTCCCTAGGAACTGGATTTTCAAAGTGCAAATAGATGAATGTCGCATCAAATATACTTCTGCCCCTTTCTGAAGAGCTAGCATGTCTGGATGAACTTTGCTGGTCAGATTCCATTGTCAGGTACTTCCACAAGGCAGAGATGGACAATTTTCTTTGCAGACAAAATATAGCAAAGGATTTCCCCTCAGGTGAATTTCTTAAGCCTCTGTGTAAGAAGACCATTGGACTCTGCTAGTACCTCTTGATGCCAACAGGCATGGCTTCTTCCTCCTTTCATCCCAGCAGAACCAGGGAGGTGGTCATCCAGGGAAGTTGCACCAGGGGAGGTTCAGGTTTAGGAAACATTTCTTCTCAGAATGAGTGGTGAGGCAGTGGCACAGGCTGCCCAGGGAGGTGGTGGAGTCACCGTCCCTGGAGGCGTTCAAGAAACATGTAAATATGGCACTGAGGGACATGGGCAGTGGGCATGGTGTGATGGGCTGCTGGTTGGACTGGGGGATCTTAGTGATCTTTCCAATCTTCATGATTCCACGATTCTACAATTCTGTGATAAATATTTGCCCTTGTGGTCATCGGGGTACTGCTCCTGCAAACCAGAGGTTGAGTATCACCTCTGCTCTTGGGCAGCTGAAGTGCAAAGAAAGGAAGGAACAACTTGGGAAATGAAAGCAGCTACAAGAAAGGGTGGGATTCATTTTCTCAAGTGTGAGTATTTTCACGTGAGCAAGAAGTGCAAGTCACTGGAGAAAAAGGCCTGCTTTTAAGCCTTTATTTTTGTCTGGGATGAACAGCAGCATAGGCTCCTGTATCTGTATTAGTTAGACTGCCATCAGATATAAGGAGACTTCAGGATTCCTTGCCATGCTGTGGATATCAGCGCTGTGGGGGACGTGCATGCAGGGCACTCTTCCCCAGAGGCCTCTGGACAGACCATCTGATGGTGGTGAGCATTTCATCCCGAATGTGCCTATAGCAGGATCTGGTGCTTGCCTGACAGTGTGCCCTCTTGCCATTGTCATCTCTTCCCATAAAATTGGTGAATCTGAGGAGGGAAGATAAAACACAGAAGATGGGAGTGGGGATTGTGAAATCTCTGGAGTTAAGAATGTTACATACTCTCTTACAGAAATAAACTGTAAAAAAGCTTTTTATTTTTCCATTTCTTTTGGGCATTTTATAAATGACTGGGTGGTTTAATTTGTTTTCAAATCCAAGCAGCTTTGTTAGCCAAATTAACATAGATTCCTATGGGCTTTGAGGGAAATAATCTATACTCCCATGGATTTTTCCAAAATGTCAAAAAAAGCCTACAGGAAAATTCCACAGAGATGCATCTGATTTGAGTGAGGCTGGAAATTAATAATCTCAGGTAGATATTAGGAATGCTTATCCTTGTGGGTCAGGTCTTGCAGGAGAAGAAAGCAGCTTATGAGCTACTAGCCACCTTTCCCCCCTCCCCCCCCCCCCCATGAAAAAAGGCTCACATCAAGCATCTGGTTGAAATACTGTGTTGGACTCCCTGATGACATGTAAAAGGGACATCAGAAGCAGCCAATATTTTGCAGGAAAGGTGTTGGTTTATTTAACCAATGCCTGTTTTCATCCATTTGGTGAAAGGGAGATTGTCACCTGAAGAGGTGATCAGAATGCTGATGCCATTCCATCATGGCCTTCTCTCTTTCCCCCAGAAGGGGGTTGGTGGGGATGGGGGAGCTGCTTTTGGTGGTGGGAGGCTGCTTGTCCTCAGCTTCTCCAAAAGCAGTAGCTGTTAATGGCACTGCAGGGGACAGGATTAGGGCATTCCCATGTCAGAAGATGCAGCTATCAAGAACTTGGGTAGTTGCTCTTCTATTTCCATGACTGTTCATGCTTGCTAGCATGGATGCCACACAAGGCAGTGGCTGGCCATGGTGTCCTAAAGAGCAGGGAAACCAGATAGACTCACCTGCATGTGAATTTGGACAGTGAAAAGTCTTCCGAGGCCTGCTATGTACTGAATCCTCTTATTGTTCAAACATGGAGAGAAGGTGTGTGCCTGGCCATCAAGATGCATGGATATGCCACGCAAATGAGTTGTGGAATGCCGCTTCTCCACCCTCAGAAAACCCTGTGGAGAAAATGATCTTACCTGGGGGCCTTTAATCACACCAGCAATTATGGGGAATGTTTGATAATGGAACAGATTATTATTATTATTATTAATATATATATATTATATATATATATTTTTTTAAGAAGAAAGCAATTGATGTTATTTGGAAAAAAAAAGCAAACAAACAAGAGAAACTTCCTCTCCTCAAGAACTCTTTTCTCTGTGATCTATTTGAGAAAGCAGCTCCCAGGAACAAGGATGTCTTTTTTTTTTTTTTTGAGAAAAGGGAAAAATATCTAAGTGACAAGACTACAGTGCTGTAACTTCTTGTGTACTGGCTTATATTAAAAACTCACGAAGGCCATCCAGCTATCTTGGGAAGCATCTAACCCCTCATTACACTGAAAAGTAATCCTTCAAGACTCACTTAAACCAGTGAACTGGAGGATTATGTTCATTGTAGTGGGGAAGTCCTGCCTGTGGCTGATCAATCTTCTGATAGCAGGCAGACCCTCAGACAGGGAGGAGGGAGGAGCACAGTGCTATTTTTGAACTTCATAAAGCTTCCACATAATCCATCACGAAAATTGGCGGATCATGAGGGATATCAGTTAATTTAGCTAGAGTTCAGCTGAGTTTGTTTTTCCTGGAGAAGAATTTTTGCTGCATCCATGAGGGATTCAGAAATTATTTTTGCTGAACAGAGGTTCCCATCCCCTTCTTGTGTCAGGGACCTAAAGGCCCCTGACCAAAGAATGATCCTGGGATGGAACAAAGTATTCTGGCAGTTTTAAGGGAACTGCGAGCACAAAATATCTTGTTTTGTAGAGAGGGCTGACCTTGGTAGTTTATCGTGTTTTTGCAAAGACTTGTTTTGCAAGCAGGTGTTCCACTTGGTCTCTCTATCACATGTTGGCCACGTGGGTACGGAGTGCAAGTGCAAACAACCCTGCAGACCCTGGGGAGAATAAGAGCAGGAGAGAGGCTGTGGTGGGTCAGAGAGAGGAAAAGAGCACTTTGAAGCAGGGGATGCACTGCTGGCACTGCCTATTGAATCCACGGCCACCATGTTCCTTCTCTTTCCTTTCCTGCAGTTCACTGTCTTTCAAGGGTTGGTAAGTAATAGTGCACTTGCTTAGGGAGTTTCTGCTTGCCACTTACTGGGATTATCTAAAACGGATGCCCATGTGAGCTTGCGTATGTTGAATAAAACTCATAACCCCCTGTGCTGCTCTAAGTGCGTAGTTTGCTTGCCTCGGCTCCTGAGACACCCTGTCTCTCAGATCCAAACGTACCCTGAAACACTTCTTTAAAGATAAACAGCAAAATTCACTTTGCCTCAAACAGTTTGTGAATGATAAGCAAATACAAAAAGCAGCGAATGGATTCAGAAAACAGGCTGGGGAAGCATAAAATAACAGCCAGACAGTTACGACCAGCATGAGATTATGATGATCAACAAACTAAATTATTATTGTACATCCCTAAGTAGCCTTTTCTGGCAGCCCCATAACATATGTAACACAATGTACCTTCTGCTCCTCCATATCTTTATAATTGGTTGCCGGTAATTTCTGTCCTCATCACAGTATTTGATGTGTGTTGCATTCTTGCACCAGTACAGAAACAGTCAACATATAAAATTTACATTCATAGTGATTGCAGTTGCCTCAGTTCTGCAGAGTTTTTAAGCTCAATAGTTGGAAAACAGTCTGGATTTAAGTTTAAAATAAGGAAGATGCAATTAATATAATTTAATTGACCATTAAAAATATTAACTTCAAAGGAATTAAAACCCTCTCTATGACATATTGTCACTTCATAGTCCATTTGCTATAACTTGAGCACTTTTATCAGCAAAGAATCTTACCAAAGGCTTCTTGAAGACGAGAGAGAATTAAAAATAAAAGATCAAAGTGTGCAAACAAATCGTGTTAATAACCTTCAGCAAAAGGGGACTGTTATTTAATTAAATATGAAGCCAACTAAAACAAATATTTGAAAACACTGAAGTAGGATCCCACTGTAGGTTTCGGCAGGGTGTGCTGTGAGTATTGTGAAGACATCTTTGTCTTGTTGTTGATAAGAACGGACACTGCATGTAGGGTTTTTCGTGGCACCTCTCTTCAACCAGCATTTTCCTTTTCCAGTACCACACTCCCAGATGGCCTCATAAATCAGCAGCTAATTCAATACAGTTGAGAGGCAGTGAGCTTTCAAATATTGTGTCAAACCCTTTGGCTCAGCACGTGTACCAAGCGGCGCCTGCTTGTCAGAGGGTGGACTCGACCAGCTCCATATCCCACACAGGGATACCCCATACTGGTCAGCCGGGAGGCGTGACAAGTTTCTCATGCCTTCTAGACAAGGTTCAAGAAGAAGAATTTACATCCTGGATTTTTGTAAATTCATTTGCCACTTAATGGTATGAGTACTAAATATTTTGAGGTAGTGTGTGAAGGCTGTGGCTGATTTGCCTTTATCTGGGGTTAAGCAATACAAACTGCTTTCTTGGACTTAGAATAATAGACTTAAAAATTCCCACTTCCTGCAGATGAGTGAAAATAAATAGACCCGACCTCATTTGAAAGAATGCAAGTACAATAGGCCTTCATTTGTAAGAGAAAATAAACTCTGCTGATCCCTTAGATCTGGGACTATAAACAGCATTCTTTTTTCTCTCAGGGCAGTGCACGATGTGAGTGCATGGCTTGAAAATTTTCAAAATAAACATCTAATCACCCTTTCTGGCCTAATTAGGTTATATCCTGGCCTTTGGCTCTAGGCCTCATGCAAGTTCTTTTTCCAAGTGGTGCTGAGGAAATCTCTGCTCCTCTCCCAAGAAAGCAAGCCCATCCAGCTCTCTGTTAGTTAATATTTGCTCCCTGAGGACATCCAGCTTGGGGATCTTCTCCTGCCAGGAACAAATGTAATCCTGTTGGGGCAGAAGCAACGGGAGGACGAGCAAAATCTTCCCCCTTTCCCTTTTTTTCTGGATTTGGGTTGTCTCCCTGCTCGTATGTATCAGCAAATTGTCAGAATTTCATATGGGAGTTCATTCACTCCCTTCCATACAAGTGATTTATCAGTAGTACAATTTAACTGTCAACATCCTGTGCAAATGGTAATTAATTAATCTGTAAGAATTGCACAGGGCCACTGCTATTACCACCACATTACGGGCAGGGGACTGAAGCATGGATGTGTTGCATGGCAAGTTCAAGCTGACACTTTGCAGGGGAAGCCCTGAGAACACGGGAGTTGCTGACTGACGCTCGCAGGCCAGATCTTGCACACTGTGGGGTTGTTGTGAGCACTGTGATTAGCAGGCAGAATTAGCAGACAGAAATATCAGCAAAGGCCAAATGGGCTTTTCTAGGTCATAACAAGACCCGGAGAAAACAGCATGAGCAGCATTCAGAACTTAATTGACACATTCACACTGTCGTAGCATCTCCACAGTGGCTTAGCTGCCATTTGGGCACCTGGAGGAGATGGGGTGGCCCCTCCTGAGCCGTGTGCATTGGAGATCTTGATGACAAATGCAAACCTCCCTTCCAGCCAAATTAAGAAAAATATATTTAGGCACCTAGAAAAGTAAAGAGGCACTTAATAGGATTTTCAGAAATGCGTAAGCAGATTAAGCACCCAGTTCCCACTGAAATCAATGCTGAGAGAGCATATTAAAAAAAAAAACAAAAAAACACACCACAAACCTTAGGTTTCTCAGTGCTTTTACAGCCTGGCTGTGTTTTAGGGGGTGAGTGGTGAACGCTTTGTTGAAGATAAGCCTTACAAGTAATAAAGCTCCCTGGTGGCACCAAGCCTCCAAAGCCATAGGAATGAGTTCTTATGCTCCTGCAAAAGCTGAATTACACTGGGCTGTGAGAGTAAAAGAGCAAGCCTTGGAGGGAGAGGTAATGAGTCCCGAGTGCCTGGGTACATGTGTGGGAGACAGCAGGGCTTCTGCGGTAATGCAAAGCTGAGCAGACAGAAGAATCACTGAGTCGTCACTCCAGAAAAGGCTCTCACAACAGACATTTTGGGTACAGAGCTGGCTGAAAAGGGCCAGTCAGAGAATCTGCATGTTGTTGGGTTGTGACAGCACTTTCACTGTCCTTGGAAATAAGCAGACGCGACCCAAAGAAGTAACTTGCTCTGTGGCCAGTCTTCTCTGTGTAGACCGAAGCACAGAATCACAGAATGATTTGGGCTGGAAGGGAGCTCAAAGCCCACACTGCCCCAAACCCAGCCGTGGGCAGGGCTGCCCCCACCAGCTCAGGCTGCCCAGGGCCCCATCCAACCTGGCTTTGAGTGCCTCCAGGGATCAGGCACAGCTTCTCTGGGCAGCCTGTGGCATCATCATTTCCCTCTGGGAAAAGAACTTCCTCCTAACATGCGACCTAATTTCCTCTCTTGTAGTTTAAAGACATCCCCCCTTGTCCTATCACTATCTGCCCTTACAAAAAGTCAATCCTCCTCCTGCTTGTAAGCTCCCCTAGAGTTCTAGAAGACTGCAATGAGGTGTCCCTGGAGCCCTCTTTTCTCCAGGCTGCACAAGCCCAGCTCCCTCAACCCGTCTCCACAAGAAAAGTGCTCCAGCCCTCTAAGCATCTTCATGGTCTCCTGTGGACTTGTCTTGCTTGCACTAGGGGCCAGGTCTGGACTCAGTACTCCAGATGGGGCCTTACAAGATAGTTCTTGCTGGAAACTGAATTTTTCCTCAACCTGTAGTTTGCAGAATGTGATGCTGTAAAATAAGCTCTCTGTCTTCTCAAAGACTCAGCTCCCACTCTGCCAAATTGAAATCTGTCCTTATTTGCATTAAAGAGCAGGAGTGAGGGTACATACATTAAGGACTGTGAGGCACTATGGTAACCAGGGCCAATTAGCTCCTACCTAAGGGCAGTTAGCTCCCAGATGTGGAATATCAGACAACTGTGAACATACAGAATTGCTAACAGATCACTCATTATTCTCCTCCTGAGACTTTTAATTGGGGAATTAACACATGGTATTTTTAGTGAGAGTCCTCAGAACATTTATCTTCTTCTATGACGTATTGGTCCCTCAGGGAGCACTATTTGGGGACCAACTGCCGCTCGAGGTGACAGAGAGGAGTTATCTCATTTAGAATCCCCACTGACACCAGCAGCTGATACAGACAGAAGGCTAAAGATATGCATGTTGTAGTTGTGCTCCTAAACACATGAATAACCTTGGATGAATGAAACAGTCTCACATACCTTTAGGACAGCTAACTCCAGCCTCATACTTCTGGTTTCTAAAGTGAACTTGGCCATAAACACCTGCTGTGAAGAAGAACAAAGAAAATCAGATGCTGGAGAATTCAGAGCAGTTACTAATGTAAAATGCGCTGGAAGAGTCAGGCAAGGGAGGAGGTCAGCAGACAGCCTTCAGCTGGGGAAGTCCCAGCTAATAAGGAGGCAAGAGTCCTGGGGATAGAATCACAGAATCACCAAATCACAGAATCACAGAATGGTTTGGATTGGAAGGGACCTTAAAGATTGCCCAGCCCCAACCCCTGCCATTGGCAGGGCTGCTCCCCATCAGCTCAGGCTGCCCAAGGCCCCATCCAACCTGGCCTTGAGCACCTTCAGGGATGGGGCACCACAGCTTCTCTGGGAAAAGACTACTTGCTGTTGCATCCTACCTTATCCAGAAGCAGCGGGGACAAATTTCTAGATGGAATAGAATGGAATAGAATAGAATCACAAGGTTGGAAAGGATCTACAAGATCATCCAGTCCAACCATCCTCCCATTACTATTGCTCCCACAAGCAACTAAACCACCTCTCGTAGCTCCTCATCCTGATGCCTCTTGAACACCACCAGGGACGGTGATTCTGCCACCTCCCGGGGCAGGCCATTCCAGTGCCTGACCACTCTGAGAGAAAACATTTTTCCTTCTGTCTAATCTAAATCTCCACTGGCACAACTTGCGTCCATTTCCTCGGGTCCTGTTTGTTGCTTGGGAGAAGAGGCCAAACCCCTCCTCACCACGACCTCCCTTCAGGAAGTTGTAGAGTACAATGAGGTCTCCTCTGAGCCTCCTTTTCTCCAGACTAAACAATCCCAGCTCCCTCAGCCACTCCTCATAAGACTTGTGCTCCAGACTCCTCATCAGTTTTGTTGCCCTTCTCTGAACACGTTCCAGGGCCTCAATGTCTTTCTTGTAGTAAGGGGTCCTAAACTGAACACAACACTTGAGGTGTGGCCTCACCAGTGCTGAGTACAGGGGGAAGATTACCTCCCTGTTCCTCCTGGCCACACTATTTCTTATACAGGCCGGGATGCTGTTGGCCCTCTTGGCCACCTGGGCACACTGTCGGCTCATGTTCAGCCGAACATCAACCAACACCCCCAGGTCCCTTTCCTCTTCACAGTCATCCAGTCACTCATCACCAAGCCTACTGCGCTGCATGGGGTTACTGTGGCCCAAGTGCAGGACCCGGCACTTGGCCTTGTTGAACCTCATCCCATTCACCTCAGCCCAGCAATCCAGCTTATCTAGATCCCTCTGAAGGGCCTCCCTACCCTCAGGCAGATCGACACCACCTCCCAACTTGGTGTCATCTGCAAACTTACTGAGGGTACACTTAATCCCCTCATCTAGATCATCAATAAAGATATCAAACAAGATGGGCCTCAGTACCGACCCCTGGGGGACACCACTTGTAATAGGTTGCCAGCTGAGTTTAATTCCATTAACCACTACCCTTTGGGCACGACCCTCTAGCCAGTTCCTTACCCAAAGAAGGGTATACCTGTCCAGGCCAAGGGCAGCCAATTTCCCCAGGAGAATACTGTGAGAGACTGTGTCAAAGGCCTTGATGTTGCCAGGAGAGAGGAATTTCTTTGAGTTTCTGGGCTTTTTGCCTCATTATGCATTCCTCATAAAAGTCAGGCTCTTCTGACCTGACGGCAGTGGTGAAATATGTGGTGTCGCAGTTCTGTGCCTACCCAGAAGGAAAGCAAAGAGGAACTGTGATAAGCTGCCCATGTCTAGATTTACTTACAATTTCTTTGGATTCTAAGCACTGAATTATTAGTGTTATGCTAATAAAGTCCATTCAAGCTCACGGAATAGTCTCATTGTCATTTAAGAAGTGAATTTGGAGAATTGCCAGCTTGCTAACAGGATATAAATCAGACGATACCTAGGGACCAACACCACTATATTGCTTTTAATCTTTTGACCAGTAAGGAAAACAGGAAGAAATCCATTTCCCTCCTTTCTTTGCTCAATGGGATAACCAGCTGGTATAGAGTAGCTGCAACTCAGCTCAGCTTGGGAGTAAATATTTGGGTTTTAGATGGGTAATTGAGAGAGCAGCACTGCTCTCTTCCCAGCTGCCATGCAGCCGGGTGCCATTCATGCTCACAGCGGGGACTCCTGCAGGTCTGGCTCTAGGAGTCACATACAAATAGAATAATGTCACCTTGCACTGGGAAAATACATAGCTTTGCTCAGACATGCCTAGAGAGGAATGATTTGCTCAACAGTGCCAGTCATTTAAAGGGGTGCCCACAAACAGTGTTCAGGACTAGATTTGTAGCCCATGTGCTGTGTAAGTGGGTAGCCCAAGTGAAACTGCCATGCTGCTGGGGGCTTGGTAATGCAATGTGAGGGTGTCTGGCTTGCTTGTTCCGGACCATCAGAATTCAAACCAGAGCTGGGGGTGTGTTATATTTCCAGTAATGACATCAGAAATGCCCTCCCTGTGACTGCAGGCAGCCCTGCTAGGGGTGGGGAAGATGCCCTCTGACTCTACTTCCACCAATTGCTAAGGAGTCCTGGTCTACCTTTGCTGACCAGACTTCATTGTGATTTGTACGGGTGTCCTGTGAGACTCATTGGTGGGGCTTAGACTTGAGCTAATCTTGTCTCTTGTTTCTATATGCTCAGGTGAGGAATAAAATTTCTAATCATCTTTTCCCTTTATTGTTCAGAATGTGTAACTACTAAATTAAAGTTACAGCTTTCAGTGTAAGCCAACATAATCCTTTCTTTATTGAAATGTTTTGTTATAGTATTTTGACCCCACTGAGTATGTGTGTGTACAAGCACATCTGTTTGTAATTGCCGTTTAAATTATATTCCTTAAAATTGACAGTATTTGCCTACTCTGAGGGAGAATAAAACCAATTATTTTATTTTCCTGAGTGAAAAATGTTTGAGTTCTGCATAGTTTCAAAGCACTTCTGAGGGCACCAAAATGGTTCAGTGTCATACTACAATGGTATAATTTTTCATGGGCTAGCTCAATTACTTTCATCAGACAAAGAAATCCCTAACACCGACAGTGCTATGTTTGCAAAGGGATGATTGGCATACTTTCTTCATACTGAGATCATGGAAGCACGCTGCTCTGGAGTTTGGTCCAGGTCAGTACACAATAACAACTGACTTTTTAATAACACATCAGCAGTATGCAAAAAGGGTTGGTATCTCTGCTGTGAAAATGAGTAGTCATTGAAAATATCGTCAATTAAGTAAAAAAAGAAAGGAAAAGAAAGGAAAAGAAAAGAAAAGAAAAGAAAAGAAAAGAAAAGAAAAGAAAAGAAAAGAAAAGAAAAGAAAAGAAAAGAAAAGAAAAGAAAAGAAAAGAAAAGAAAAGAAAAGAAAAGAAAAGAAAAGAAAAGAAAAGAAAAGAAAGGTAGCTTTTTGGCATTCTGCTTTTCCCAAGCTCTTCCTGAGACTGTGAAGGGGACTTCACTGAAGGGTTAAGATTAGTAGGCGCTTATGGAGTTGGAGATACCTCCTCTCTTTAAAGCCTGATGAGATTATCATTGTCTTTCAGACTTTGGACCAGTCTGTACATGAAAAAATTGCTTTATTTTTGGGTACAAAGCCCATTGAGAAACTCACATGAAGGTACTTGTGGTCATTCAGTTGGTATTCTTAGGAGCACCCTGGAAAAACAATTTTGTGTCCTATATTGTCTCCTAGGAAGCAAAGTCCCTAAAAAGATCTGGCCCTGCTTGTGATGTAATTTGCTTATACAGTAACCTTCTTCCGAATAAAGTCAGGATGGAGCTTCCTATTATATGTGGGAGGAGTTAGGCAATGTGTAGAATGAATATGTCAAATAGTGGAGTTCTGTGTACAGCAATGAAGTCAACACTGATGAAAGTTTTCTGTCTTTCTAAAACGGTCTTGTTCATTAGAGTGTCAAATGCTCCAGGACTTATAATGCATGAAGACAGGATGTTTCCAAGGCAATGAGATGAGCTAATTAAAATGTCAGATAACACAAGTTTAGATTGTTTGAGACAGATCTTTATGTAAGATGGTAAGATATTCATTACAAGGCCATAAAATTAA
Source organism: Alectoris magna (assembly GCA_030625065.1). NCBI lineage: Eukaryota > Metazoa > Chordata > Aves > Galliformes > Phasianidae > Alectoris > Alectoris magna. Next base: position 84,790,620 of record CM060560.1, read on the forward strand.
CTTTTTCATAAATGATAATCTTAACAATTGCTTACATCTTCTGACCTCTGCTCCTATGAATTGGATATATCCAAACAATATATCCAAGTACACATTGCCTTTAATGTTTTGGTCAAATCTGAGCTGTGATGTATGGAGTTATTCCCGACGTGGAGGGAAGTTTCTATAAAATTTATCTAATATAAAACAAGTAACAGCCAGCGACTGATGTTTGATTATCCAGAGTGTGTTATGGTGGGACAAATAGCATGTACATATCCTCCTCTTGACACAGAAAAATGAGGTATAGATAAAAAAAATATATGCTCTAATGGTCTTGCTTTGACGTTAACATATTTCTGCTTCTTCACACACCTAGCTAACCTCTGGACTGTTCTCCCCCTTCACTCATGGCTCTGAGCTTCCAGTTTAGTGTGCAGGCAGGTCATTGGCACCTCTGAACACAAGCCCTGTGCTTACACACTGGCCCTGGCGGGGCGTGGATGTCTCAGACTCCTTTTTCCAACCTTGGACCGCGAAAGGACATATAAAAGTACTTTCCCTGGGAAAATAAAGATACCTGTAGAAAATAAAGTCAAACCTTAACAACGAATCCAAATCCTTATTTCAGCAAATGGTGATTTGTCAGTGCCAACCTCAACCCACTATTAGTCTTTTTCTGGATAGAGATGACAGAGCTCTGCTGACAAGCTGTGGGACATATTTCAGGAGCTGGCACCTGGCACTCTGGCACATCCCCATGATGGCCATGCCGTGCTCCCTGAAGCTGTTCTTGGCTCTGCAGAAGTTACAGTCTGCCTGCTTGGGAGTGTGAATATTTATTTCCATAATCACTCCAGCTTGCTCTTCCCAAATGGGAGGCCAGGGCCATGTCAATGCATCCTGAGCGAAGGAACCTCCTCTCAATGACTGCTCCCCTCCAATGCGAGGCCACTGCCCCAGGATTTCCTAAGATATGTAGGGTGTCTGATCAGAGCTTTCCTGCTCCTGCTGCAAGAAAATATTTAGCATTTCAATATCTGTGCACATTTTTAGAAATAATTTATGTATGAATATACACAGTGCTTAGTAATCATTTCTCAGATGAATGTGGAGTTTTTCTAAAATTAAACTATCATTCTTCCCTGCTCACACTTGGCTGTCATATCTTTCTTAATGCAAATCAGTCACTGACTAGAGACACCTACTGTAAGAAACTATTTTAGCTGTCTGATTGGGTAGAAATTGATTTTAAAAGTGAAGACCGTTCTGGGGAGATAAGCTGGGATTGGAAAAAGCTAATTCAAAGAGGAAGTTTTGTATTTGGATGTAAGTGACCATTTATCTCTCTGCCCTAAGGTAGAGAGGAGACCTGGAGACGTGTCTCTCTTTGCTTCCGCTATGTTAGGACACAAATCCTCCGCCTATCCTGACCCCAAACAACACAAAGCTCCTGAGAACAAGAAGCAGATATCCTAAGGAACCCTTAGGGAAAAAAAAAATTCCCCTTTCAGCCTCCGTTTGACACGGTGCAGAAGGAAGGGGGAATATTATATGCGAAGGAGCCTGACTGCTCTTCTCTTCCTCAGCAGGTCTCCGGGAATAAAAAGGGACACAGCGCAGTGAGTTTCAGAGAAATCCCTCTTTGCTGCAATACTTCCCCCTGCCATCCTTCAAGTGATCTTCAAGGGGAGTATTCTCATTTTCTGGAGGAAGAAAATGGTCCTACTTACTCAGCAGTGGTCTGCACAAAGTGGGAGTGAAGCAGAGAAGTTTCACTGGGCCGGACTTTGAAAGCTGGATAAATGAGAACAGTTTTTCTGTTTTTCTTTTTCTGTTCTTTTTTTATTTTTATTTTTTTATCCCCTCAGGGCCAGCCCTGGTCTAGTCTATTGGAACTAGAACAAGGAGAGTAATTTTTATGACCTGCCTGACTTCTCTCTTTGGATTTTCTTCTGTTGGTTGCATTACCAGTTCTTAGTATGCAATTAAAAGTATACAAGCAGCGGTGGAGTTTTTAAATGAATTCAGCCTGAGCAAACACACTCACAAATTTCAGTACTAGTCTGCGTGCTGTGCCTATACAAACAACGGTTAGACTGGAGTGAATATTGGGCGAGAGTCAATTTCCAAGCTGCAAAGATAAATAGATGTAGAAATCAACCTCTACATGTAAGTGCTTTGCTGGTCTGTTAAACGATTTATTATTCCCCAACAAATTGCAGCTAAGTGGCACAACTCAGATTTTGATTGTTTACGATCAATTCACTTTGTCAAAAATTTGGAACAGTGTTAATCAAACTCATTTGAATTAAAAAAAAATATGTATGGAACAGTTGCAGCAGGTTTGTAGATATTCATAGAGCAGAAAAAGAAGCTAATAAATCAAATCAATTACAAATCGCATGTTCCTTGCACAGCACTGTTGTCTCCTGAGTGCTCGTAATTGGAAGTTCAAAGCCTAACATCCTTCATTATATTTGTACAGTTTAAAGATTTTTTTTTAATGCCTAGACTTGAGGTTGCTTAGATGTGCGTTGGATATTGTAATGTGCTCTAATACAGAGGACTGTTACAATCTGAAAAATTTAGGAGCCGCCGAGGCCCCTCGGTGTGCTCAGCCCAGAGCAGAGGAGCTGAGGGGAGGCCTGATGGCGGCTGCAGCTCCTCACAGGGAGCGGAGGGGCAGCGCTGAGCTCTGCTCTCTGTGACAGCGACAGGGCCCGAGGGAACGGCATGGAGCTGTGTCAGGGGAGGGGAGCTGGGGGTCAGGGAAAAGGTCGGCACCAGAGAGCGGTGGGCATGGAAGGGGCTGCACAGGGCTGTGGGCACGGCCCCATGTGCCAGGGTTCAGGAAGCGTTTGGACAGTGCTCTCAGACATAGGGTTTGATTTTGAGTGGTCCTGTGTGGAGTTTGGAGTTGGACTTGATGGTCCTGGTGTGTCCCTTGTAACTCAGGGTATTCTATCATTCCATGATTCTTTGCTTTTGAGTTAGAAGCAGAGTCTTTCCATCAGATTGCAGTTTTGGAAGGAGGCCAATTATTAAATAAAGTGATTCCTCCTCCCTGGGTTCCATTTTGCGCCTTGCTGTGCTTCTGGGAGAGTCCTGTGTCTCATCCTGCGGTGGTGTGGAGGTTTGATGCCTTCAGCAAGGTTGCTTGCCGCAGATTGAAATCACCCTGACTCAACACACTGTAAGGGGAATTGCTTTCTGGCTCCTTGTAGCAACTTCTTACATCAGCTGCACTTGAAGACTTAGGCTATCTGCATCTTTGCTGTCACCTGTGAAAGTCTATTTTATTAAGAACTCAATGCCAGAGTCTGGGCTATGCATACATGCAAATCTGTGAATGTGGCATAACAAGAAGGCTTGCATAGGCTGAGGTTGTGCTCCTTGTGACCTGCACCTGGACAACCCTGTGCATGCAGGCCTGCTGACTCACTTCCCTGCAGCCTCCTTGGCCTTGCACTTCTGGGTGCTGTGCTTCAGCCTGATGACTGGGAATGGGTGGATGTCACTGCAGCATCCTGTTCTCTGCCCAGCCTCTGCCTCTCTGGCATTGATTTCTTTCCGACTGCTAACCTGGGGAGCAAGACGTTTCTGTGGTTGCAGAGATGGATCTGCTGCTCTAATCCAATTGCTGGCACTCAGCCTTCTCTTAGGCATACACACATATCTTTCTGAGAGCTTGTCCAGACCCATGGTCATTCCAGTACCTGGATCTCAAAGCCCTGTCTCTGGCATCCAGCCTCTGACCTGTCTAGGTCTCCTTCCTAGCTGCTTTTCAGACCCCATATTCTACTTATCAACAGATGTCATTTGACATTTGCTAGTGAATTAAACACACATGCACTGACTTGGGATTGGTGTTCCCTAGATGGACATGCACTAGCACATACACCAATCCAAATATGATACATATGTGTATATTGGTATCTCCAGCTGCTGCCATCCCAAACACACAAGCCCTCTGCCCACAGTCTGACAGCTACTGCACTCACTCTCACATACATTTAGATAATACCCATGCACCCTGCTTTGTCTACAAGGACATTCGGTGATAGCACCTCCCTTGGACTCTTCCAGCACCTGAACCGTGCCTGGGAAATCCTCCGCTGATAGCCTTTGTGGCAGCCAGGTCCAGGTACTCCCTTTGCAATGGTTGGGCTATCGATATTCCTCCACGTTATACCGTCTCTCTGCCCCTCATCAGCCCTCCTTGCTTTATGTTTGTAGCAGTTGAACTTTCATCATACAGACCAATGGATCCACACTGTTAATCTATGTGGCTCTCAAAAGAATAATCCCTGCATTTATAGCCTTAAGGGTCAGCTGATCCACAGTTTGATAATCAGAAGTTGCATGACTTCTGCATCTTTCACGACTTCTGCATCTTTCACGTTTCTTTGATAGACTTCTTCTGTCTATCTTTGACAGTTTATGTAGTCACAAGTGGAAAAGATAATCTCCTAAAGCATGTTTTACTGCTATTTTTTTTAGGAAGATCCTTTATGAGACTAACAAGGAATGCAAATGGCATGTAAATACTAAACAGGCTGGAACATCATTTGTCATTCAGTAAACTGGGAGTCAGAGACAACCCTTAGGTTAGAACCTACCATCAATTTCCCAAAAAAATGTGTTGCTACTAAATATTCTTCTTTCAGGGCACTGGACATTAGGTGTGGGTAATGCTGATAGACTTCGGGAGACAATTAGGAAAGGACACCTTATGTTGTTTAAATGGAACTATTGTTCTGTTGATATTGGTAAGACTATATCCTGAAAACTTTGAACTGCATACAGAAAACCCACAATTGATTGCAGTGAGATATAAGCAATGAATACATCATCAGAGATACCGTGGGTTAGGGATAGGATGGATCTTCCCACATTATAGTCTGGCAGAGCACGCTGGGGATGCATTTCATACAGTGCACTGCAGTACACACACAGCACTTGACATGTACACTTGTTTGCTATCATTATCAAAAGCAATTCAGCAGTACAAGGCTTACTAATTTGGAAAGATGTTTTGGGAAGCAACTGCCGTGCAAACTACCTGCCCTCTGCTGTTTCCCCTGCAGTAGACAGGAACATTAGATCCTAATAACTGGAAATATTGGAGCTGTCAATGTAAATGTTTTTAATTCAACACATGCAACATACATGGGTGCATAGGCTACATGGAAACATTCCTAGGTTGGTGACTTCAAAGACAGTTGCAATCTTCTGTTTACTATTGGAAAATGTTTTCAAGAGGCATGTTTGTGAGGAATATGTGTAGAATTTGGCACCGTAGCTTGAGGCTCTATCCAATGACTAATGAAGGGATAGCATAATACCTGTGTTGTCAAGCTTGATAAAGTTAGAGATGAAGCACTAAAGATGTCGCCCACTTGGATGAGATGCTTAAGTAAGTGCATCAATAATGTTTTTGATAACATCTGCCAAGAGAATTTTTACTAAGTCCTTTACAATTACTCATTTTTATGTCACGTATTCATTTAAAGCATAACTCAGACATCTAAAAGGTGCTGAAAACGAAAACAAAGTGCATTTTGTGTTTCCTATATCTCTGTCATTGACTTCATGTTGGAATTAGTTGTATGGAGAAAACTGGATGTGATGTTTATATTCCTCCAGTATCACGATTATCTGAACTTTGTAGGATAAATTGCTGTGCGAGACAGATCTACCAACTAGACAGCTGGCTGCTAGAGCCATCTTAAAAATGTCTAATGTCAGAAGCACTGGAGCTTGTGAGAAATGCAGTAGCAAATCCATTTAAGCATACAGTCTTCATTGCAGATACTGTTTGCAAGACACATCAGTGGAGAAAAATTGAATGAGTCTCCCCTCCAGTTCTTAGTCGAAGATGTATTATGAGGACAAATGATATGACATAATTCTCTAGAGCATGGGCACGTGTCTCTACTTGAAGCTAACCAGTGACCATTGCAAGGAGCTCAGGTTCTGAAACTGCATAATGAAGAGGCAGATGCAAATATTATTTTGCTTGTTCTCCAGTCCTCAAATTATGGCTAAAAGCAATCATAATCACTGCTGAAAAACAGTGATCTTTCCTGAGTCCATCTGAGTTCTTGCCAGTATACTGGAAAAATGGAATGTAGACCAGGGAAAGATTCACTTAGAATAATAAAGTATATATTACCATGAAACTTCCATGTACAGAGCATGGACTGCCTGTGTTCTATGGGAGCAATAATATTTCTGCTTTTTAAGACAGAGGAATTCAGGGAACTTCAAACCCTTGCAAAGGTAGCAGAATTTTAGCAGAATTTTGCTGAACTTGGGCAAACATGGGAGTTTTCACTGTAACTTTCGAAAATTGTAGGAATTCTTGAGTCAACCCCCGAATTTGCAACAGATACCAGCTACCACTGTTAGCAACTTTGCTGTGACAAATGGGATGAAATGGATTCTGGTTAACTTCTGCCATAGAAAGATTTTGCTGGAGTACTCTGAGATTACTCATAGAATCATAGAATCACAAGGTTGGAAAGGACCTACAAGATCACCTAGTCCAACCGTCCTCCCATCACCATTGCTACCACAAGCCACTGAACCATCTCTCATAGCTCCTCATCCAGATGCCTCTTGCACACTGCCAGGGATGGTGACTCCACCACGTCCCTGGGCAGGCCATTCCAGTGCCTGACCACTCTGAGAGAAAACGTTTTTCCTTATGTCTAATTTAAACCTCTTCTGGTACAATGTGTGGCCATTTCCTCGTGTCCTGTTTGTTGCCTGGGAGAAGAGGCCAAACCCCTCCTCATCACAACCTCCCTTCAGGAAGTTGTAGAGTGCAATGAGGTCTCCCCTGAGCCTCGTCTTCTCCACTCTTTCAAACACGAGTTTGGAAATAATCCTGGCAATGGTTGTGCTACTGTGCCTAATCTGAACATTGAATGGCTGGATAAATTATGCCAAGTAGAATGTAGTCAAAGAGTATAGGCATCCACAGTGGCCGTGGCTCTCATGAAATACTGTTGTGCTCTTTTCTGCCAAAGCAGGGACTCAATATGCCTTAAAAGTGACCCAAGATGAAAAAAATACAGAAACTACAAAGCTGAAGACACAAATTGAAACATGAATTATGAAGAGCAAGATTGGACTCAGAATAATTTCACTAGTGAGGAAGAAAACTCAATGAGTAGGAATCAAAAGAAATTTCTTTGGTGTATATAAGTAAGCAATGAATTTTATGTGATACTTTCTTACATATGTTGAAATTCTCTTTGAAACTATACATTTTAAAACTGAAAAAGAAACCCAAAACTGCCAAATGAAAGAGTGCTGCCATTCAGCTTATTATCACTATTAGTAGACCATCACCTAGATGAAATCGATAGGGAGAATGACTGTCAGAAAGCATTGTTATAATTTATCCTCTAAGACAGTGACGGTGGCTGATGATTCTCACTCTAGGTCATGAATAAATATTCTGTCATCTCTGTAATGAAAGAATTCGCTGGTCTTTGAGGAGGCCTGAAAACACTACCCATTGCTTTTTTGTGAGAGGCCTATTTGAGAGACTCACTGTGCGCTTTGGTTGTTGGAGCTCTGTTATTTGCCTTACTTTTGCTAGGTTGGCACATGGCATTTTTAGCACAATTTGTTGCAAATATACCCACACTATATATAATTAGCATATGTGAAATAAATGCAGAGATACTAACACTAATAGAAATGTAAGCAATAATGGTATAAAAATATATTTACCACCAATTTACACTTCTAAATAGTAACTCATTTTCCAAATTATTAGCCTAATAAGGTTGTAGTCGTATCTAGATTTTCTTTTAAATATAAACTTTATCTGTAGATCTTCATCTGCTTCTGTTTCCCATTGGAATTGTGCAGTATAGAGGTTGGTGAAAATTCTCTAACAGTCGGCCTACAGGTTGAATCCTGTTGTTTTCATTGAATAATAGTGATGAACAGTGCATGTAATTCATGACAGAGCAATAGTTCTTTATCTAATTTTGCAATTTAAAGTTAAGAACATTTTGGTTAATAGAAGGTGAAGATGCTATCAAGGAGATTATTATTTATCAGTGATTTATACAGCAGTGGGATTGTATTGTAAAGCACTGAGTTAGAAAAATTGACACGTTAAGTCTTCTTAAATCTCAGACATTGGAAAATTGCTTTTCGTTCTTGTTGAATAATGCACATGGGCTGATATATATGAAGTACAAACTGTGTATGAATTCATTTAGAACTCCCAGGTGGGAGAATGTGAGAATGTTTTCAATGAAGAGTCTATTATCCCTTGGTAACTAGCTCATTCCATTTGAAAAATGGGGCATCTAAAATGAATCAGCGTAAATCCAGGCAGAGCTGACTAACTCTGCCAAATTCACCTTTCTGGGCTAATGGTGGTCTTTGATTATCAGACTTCTTGTTTGTTTGTTTTGCTTTATTTTCATTATTTTTGAATGGTCGTGACAATAATTTAGAAAGTTCCCATTAGAAATGTGGTGATATTTTGTTGGCAAAAATTTCATCATTTGTAAGAGTACTCATTTGGTAGACTGCAAATTCCTCGGGACAAAGATTTTTATAACTGTTATTCGTAATTCAGACCAATGGGACAGTGTATTCCGTAGACAAAGACTGAACATACCAGATTCTGAATTTAGATTGAATGAGAAATTCAGACTGCAAATTTGCTTTCTAGGCATATTGATGTGTATTTTAAGTGACAGCTAATGGAGTAGTAGTGCAAATTCTAATATGATCCCAATTCAGGAAATATCCACATTCAGTCTTAACCAAATGCCTCTGAGGACTTTCTACATCTTTTAGTTGTTAATCCAAGTGCTGTTGTTTTATTCTGACAAATCTAGCCAACCTATTCATGCAATAGACAAAAAAATTAAATGTGTTTTTTTTTTTCCTCAAATCTGATATAAAAGAATAAAAGCCTACTGGCCTGCATCAGCAACACATATTATCTAGCTGTGAGGCAGTGGTGTATTATCACTAAAAAAAAAGAAAAGGAAAAAAAAAGGCATACTTTTGTGATAGTAATTTAATCTATTTCTAAAACACATAAGGATAAAGGATAGCGAAAGTCTGAAGATGAAGATAAGGATTGTTGCTGAGCTCAGAATGCCGGAACTTCAGTACTGAAAGATAAGGAATGGCCTTTTACGTCTCAGGTGTGTTACAGGAGGTTGCCTGTTACAATAAAACCAATGAAGAATCACATTTTCAACATTTTCTTCTAATTTCTATTATTGCTTAAAATGCTGTTCTCTTTTATTACAGCAACAGATGTTAGCAGTATTGTACAATGTGTCTGCACAATATGTGTTCTCACATTTTGTTCTTGCAGAGCATGAGACTTGGATTTATTTGTATTGAAAGGTAAAGAAAGAAATTTATAGGATCTCGAGAAACTGGAAAAATGACTTAAAAACTCCTTATAGGGCACTGGAGGAGGTTCACTGTTCAAATGCGTTGTCAAGTAAAGTGCAGTTTCTTCTTTTTCTCTTCTTGGTAAAGTAAGCATATTTTCTTAACAAAGAGGAAGTGACAGACAAATGCATGCTGCTTTGCAGTTTGCTCAATAAATAAATAAATAAATAGTCAAACATGTGCCATACATTAATACCATGGTAGGAGATGCAAATAACTAAGGATTGTCTCTATCTGAATAATTGAGATTTACTGAGGAAAGCTGCAGAGCAGGCGAGCTTTGATCTGGTCCAGTCTTTTTTCTTCTTCCATCCCTTATTTTGCTGATGAGTATGCACACAGACTATGTATCCCCCAGCTGAAAAGCTGAAATGAAATGATGACAGTGCAGGATGATGAACTCTGGGCAACCTTAACATAATCCTGTGCGAAGGGATGGAGGGACCTCCTCATGAACGTGAATGGCCATGCAGTGGGCATGCTGACTGATAAACAACACCTCTTCTGTCCAAGATGGAAGTAAAAAGTAAGCTAAAGCAGATCTATTTGTGTATCAGATGATGCAATTCAGAGACTGTGGCCCTCCTGGGGTGGCAGAAAGCTATCGCTCTCCAGGCTGGGTTGCTGCACTGGATTTGGGTGGTGACACCAGTCTGCATTTCAGCACCCAGGAGCCTTGACTGCAGCTGGAGCCCTGGCTGATTTGTCAGTCTTGAGGCACTGCTATATGCAGAGGTGTCCCAAGAAAATTTCAGTGCTCAACTGGAGGCTAGCAGGCATCTGAATGGCAGCCTTGAACATGCTGTTAGCATATAAATTATGGAGTTAATTAGGGAAAATGATCAATAGGTACCAAAGTCACTTTAAGGATATCTTCTCACTTTTTCCTTTTGAATGTCAAAACTCAAAGGTGAAACTTCTGTTGTGAAAGAAAGGAAAGGGACAACATATGCCTATAGGATACTACTTCTGGCTCACAGAGGGATGTAATATAAGTTCTCCTCCCACCCTCCAACTTTTCTCCAAGAAAAAAAAAAGAAATTAGAAGCTGACCCTTCAGTTCTGATAGCCTTTGAAAAGGAGTCAGGCTTGCCAAAAACCTACTACTCCAAAGGGAAAGGAAGCAAGTCATAAAACATGTTTTGGATCAAGCTGTAACATTCTGTTGCGCAGATCTAAAACACAGTGGAAGGAACACAGTGCTGCTTTGGAGAATGACTAGGGACATGAATCATGATATTAGTTCAATATTTGCCTAAAGAGTATAAATCAGTAAGATTTGGGCAGCTAAACTTTGTTTATAGGAGCTGTACAAGGAGCTGTGCATACTGCTGCCTTGTTTGGCTGAAATGTCTAATTCCTAGACTTTTCCTATACTCCAAATAATTTCTATATTCTTTTCCTTCATTTTTAACAAGGAAATTGTCTACATAAAAGTAGTGTTTAGCAATCCTGATTTATCATTCAAGTTTTGAACAAAGCCTGTCAGGTGAGAAAATGACAGAGGTTGTCTTTATGACTTGTCTGGACAACTTAGTGCTCTGTGTTCTTTTTGGCAGCCCCTAACTGTCTAACACCTTCTGGCTGACCAACTCTCCAATGTATATTTCCATTCTTGACCTTGTATTTGTTGTCTCCTGTCCCATTGGCAAGATGTAAAATGGCAGCATGGGCATTAAGTAGAAACAAGTGAGATCAACAGAAAGCCTAGGAGATGTGAAGGCTTCTGGAGGTATTGCAAGGCAAGGTGTTACAAGGATATGAAGAATACTATAAAAAGACTTAGAGGATAAGAGGACATGTGGTGAACTTACGATGTTGGAAGCAGGAGGGGTTGTTGTGGGTGGAAAAGGAAAGCTGGGCACGTTGAACAGCAGGAAATCAAGGTTCAGTAGTTTTCCTCCTCAGGGAACAACTTGTATTCAGAGCTTGACAATATTCAATTGTGTTTAAATGTGTCTCAAGGGACTGGTTTATTACTATCGTGATATATGGGTCTCTTACAGATACTTACCTCAGAGGTTGTGAAGGGGTTCAGTTAACAATGGCAGGCTATAAATGGGGAGGAGAAGGATGTCAAGCTTAACATCAGGGAGGAAGGAAAACTAAAATAATAAATATTGATTTGGAGTATGACTTTTATTATCTCTGATTGAATAGGAAAACGTTATAATAATGTGATCTTTATGTGAACCATAAATAATCCACATGAAGCTTTTCTGCATTGGTGTTGACTAATCAACGAAGCATTCTGGGAGCTGTTGGCTATACTGTTCATTCAACAGCTTGAGTTTGCAGTTATATTTCATTGTGTTCCTGTAGGCTGTATATTTTTATTATTTTATAGTGATCTGTGGGATGCAAGCCTTGGACTGAAGCAAATATTTTTACCAGGTGGTTTAAATCAGTAATAGTCTTGTCCTAAGTTCAGTGATCCTTTGATCTGTTCCCTGTTGCATCACGTTGCATAGCTAAAGAGTCTGATAATAACAGACATTTCCAAAGTTAAAATATTTTATATGGATCCTGATTTCACACTGAAAGTGAATTGTAAAGCTAATACAAGAATTGGATATGTAAACTGAATGCTGCATTAGCCTATCAATGGGAGGCATTTGTTGAATAATAAATGAATCTTTTGCATCTGAAATTTATGTGAACTTTAAACCTTGCTGACCTCACTGCTGAGGGTGAACAGGGGATTTGTGTATGGACAAGCCTAGCTGTTACCATGGGGCCACATGAAACATATCCAAGAGGGGATGTCAGCAGGAAAGTAGGGTGGTGTCTATAACCAGAGCTTGTTTTCAAGAAAATGCTGTCTCAGAACCATGGGAGGAACTTGGAAACCAAAGGATGCTATGCAGATGTGGGCTGAGAGGTTTTCCAGTCATGGGCTAAGTATGGTGATTTAGGGCAACCAGGATGAGATAGAGTGAGGAGGCAAAACACAGAAATGGCTTAATTAAAATGAGCTCATGAATCAACCATGTTAAGCTGTGTCTTTGTCCCAGGGTGTATGTACCAGCAGACCGAGTCCAAATATTCCTCTCATGCTTGCTGATGAGGTAAGGTTTATTGTCTAAAATCATTCTCTGTGGAAAAAAATGAGTAACGTGGCAACTCACGATTCCTTAATACATAGGTCAAATGGAGGAAATGCAAATGATGATATAAATACCAAGTTTTTCCCATTCAGGAATCTAGAAGGAAAAGTCATCAAAAGAGGCAGTGCAGATGTTCACCATGTGGTCACACATCTTTTCTTGCGGTCTAGGGAAAAGATCATATAGCTGATATCAATATGTTCAGTATTAATCACAGGTTAATGCCTTAGTTGCATATACTGTAACAAATATATTAAAGTTGTCTGTGTGTACCAGGGCCCTGTAGAGACTCCTGGTGGGCTTAGGGTCCAGCTGCACTGGTAGTTACCTATGTGTAAGCCATCCAGATAAAATTTTGTTCCTGCACCCTGGATTTTCACATGGAAAAACCTTCCTCAGATCCAGCAGTTGTAGTGCTGTTCTGAGATGAGCCTAGTCTGAGCCTGCCAATGTGAGTGCAGGACATTACGGAGGCCACACAGCGCTTACAAAGCTCCTGGCAACAGATCCGTGGCCTGGCAGCAGCCCAGGCCTCAGAGGCCATGAATCCCTTCCGCTCACAGTGGAGAACTGTGATCACAATAGAAACCAGCTACTGTATTTGTGTGCACCAGAGGGTAACACAGACAAGGATCAAAGCCAATTTACCAGAGCAAAGTTGGCATGAAAATACCGCTTTGTGGAGATGAAGAGCTGGATTGCATCACTAGAAATAAAGAGATGGTGTGGAGTTTTTTTAATTTTTTTTTTTTAAAATATCTTTGAAACTACATTTATACTATTTCTTCTATTAATATGCTGAATTCTTGTGGTTTTTTATCTTCATTCTGTCTGTTGGTATGTGGTATCTGCATGCATGCGTGACAAACGTACAGTGTGGTTTCAATATGCTACACTTCATATGCCAATAAATATGCTGGTGGAAGACTCTGAACATGAAACACATTCAGACGGCCTGAGATTGCACAATGTGTGAAAATCAGATCCCCACAAAATCCCACACATGAGATGGGGAAAGATGGGGGCACACAGAATCAGCGATCGCTTTAAAAAAAGTGTATTTCTCCATCCCAAACCTCCTCCACTGAGAGCTGCTTGAGTCAGTAATGTTCTCCCACTTGCAGTCACTATAAGACAAACCGTGCAGCTTGTGCAATTTGATGGGTATTTGCAGTCATGAAATTCAAGTAAAGGTGAAGGCATTTTTCTTTATTAAAGCTGCTTGGAACATTCTGGAAGCCCCGTTATTTATTTATCTATCTATCTATCTATTTATTTATTTATTTATTTATTTATTTATCTGATCCTCGTTATCACTGGTGCTCCAAAGCAAAGAATCGCAATCCCCAAAGTCAGGATTTGCCTGAATGTTGCCCTGTCCGACACTACACCGTTATCCCAAAGAAATTTTTATAAACTTTAAAACCAGCAAATGCTGATTGCTTTGACATTGTAACGGTGTCAAATAATGGTTTGCAACTGGGACCCTTAAAAGCAGAGCTGAGCAGGCAGCCCTGCCCACACAGGCAGCTTTTTTTTTTAAAAAAAAACAACATTTTTTGAGTGTTTCTCCTGCTGGTTGCTATTGAAACTTTGACGAACTTTTCCAGTGTTTAAGAAGTGACACAAAGGAGGGATTGTTTCATTTTTCTTTCTTGAAGATGAGGGAATTTCAACATCACTGAAGGCAATTCAATGCAAACAATTTGGATATTATCTATTTTACTGTGTCAGTGCGGAAAGGAAAGAAGAACAGAATCAGAAAGTCTCTCTGTGTATGTCTGGACTTTGGCAGGCATCACATTTGAAAATCACTGTGAAATATTTTGGTTTGCAATAACTGCAATTTTGCTTTGAAATCCAGATTTTCATTTTTTGATTGGTTTTTTTTTCTTTGTTTGTTTGTTTTGTTTTGGAAATAGCGAATCCCTGCTAGAAATGAACTGATAGTTCTTTTGTGAGCTAGAGAATGCTAAATTCGGACAGCTGAATTAAAAATAACATAATGATTGATTGAATGTCTTTGCTTACAACTAACCCCCCTCCCCAAATTATATGATGAGAAAATTCATCGAGGTTATTTTTTTTTTCATAATAATTACCTTGTGCTTATTCCCATCAGCCAAGACTGTCATCTGCAAACATGAGTAAAAGCTATTAATGCTATACTCACTGAATTCCAAGGAAATTTCTTGCAATGTGTAAAAGTAATCATGTGCAAATGTGTTTGCAGATTGGGACTGTATTGTCACCCAAATACATAATGTAGTTTCCAGGTGGTAGTTATCTGATATTATGTTTATTTTTGTTTTAACACAATGAACACTCAGCAGCAGAGCAATACTGCTCACTGCCTTTTCTTTCTAATATTGTTCGTGGCAGAAATCCAATTTATACAGTGTAAATAATCATTATTTTCAATAGGCCGAGGATCTTTCCTGGAAAGAATATAACCAATGCTTTCTACTCCTACTTGTGCCATTCATGATATTTCAGTGATGTGGATTAGCATAAAAAATCCATTACCCAAAGGAGGATGGTGGGAGGGGAAAAAAAGAAAAAAAAAAAAAAAAAAAGAAAGCAGAACATCTTAGTGCTGCAAGGCACAGGGAATTAAAAGCAAATAGCAAAGCAGGTGGGAAAAGCTGACAAGGAAGCTTAATATACCAAAGGAGTACTGAGAGCTCGTGGCCAAGGGGAAGAGCACAGCAATTGGAGTCTTTGAGGCATCATTCAGCTCCCACCCATCATTCCTTGGGAGCTAGAGATTGCTAAGCAGCCCTTTTATGTGGGGCTTGCCACAGTCCCGAGCCCTTTCCTGAGCCACTTTTGATGTACAAAGAAAGGATTTGAGAGTGGATGCTTTTCTCACCTGGAATGTTGTCGGGAATCAAGTGAAGCTCTTCAGTTGCCCTCTGAAAAAAGAATCCAGTGGGATGCTAAAGAAAGAATGCTTTTCATCACTGACTTCGCAAATGGGAGTGACTCATGTGCCATCTGTTTTGTCCCTCCACCCGACGGTATGCGTTCCCTGTTTGGGCTGGTTAACGTATTTGCCATCTATCAAAGGGAGAGGAAACTTTGGAGCAGTCAAAACAAACATGTCTGAGGAAGGCTGAAGTTTTGGAAAGGGCCGGCTTGGAAATGGCTGCCACCATCACTGCCCATTGAAACATGTAGACCTTGGGGAAGGACCCGGTGACCACCTACTGACATCTTCTGGCAACTCATCAGGAATCTCTGGGTGTCTGAAAGAGTGCCTGCACTAGCTCCAGAGTGCACAAGGCAGAGGAGAGCAGGGCACAACGCCTGGCTCCATGACCCTGCTCCTCAGGGACAGCTGTCACTTCTGCTTTGTAGGGGTGGCTGTCCATTGTGAGCCCAATGGGGACTCTCTGGCCTGGAAGAGAGTGGACCAACTGAGTTTTGGTAAGTGTAGATTTATAAGCGGTCCGGAGAAGGGGAATGGAGGCTCTCATAGCTGCCCAGAAGACATTGTTCCTCTAGTGCAAAAGGTGGAGAGTAACAGATGAAAAGCAGTAGGCTTTCCAACCTGCAGCTGAACAACAGAACTACTTGCTGCAGGATACTGAAATCCTATCACACTCTGAAGCATTGCCTGCAGGCATCTTAGCAAGACAGTGACAGAGTTTACTGACATGACATGGATGGATGGTACCATTGGAGGAAAATCAATGGAGCTTGGGCTCTTCTTACATCATGGCAGGAAGCAAAAGGCATAACCAGGGCCAAGGCAGACTTAGAAAAGCACAGCCTGCCCAAGGAGCCTCAGCAAACTTCCTCTTCCCCTTGGTGCCTTGCTGTCAGGCACCTGTAAATAGTTTCTCACAGGCTTTAAGATTTCATATGTAAATATAAGGTGACAGAAGTGCAAGATGTTGTCTAAGCATATGAAAAATACTTCTTGAGTCAACGATCATTTTGGGTCCTCAGTGGGCAACCAGACTGTCACATTCAGTACTTCAGGAGGAGCTCACGGGTCTGGTAACAGTTTCAGCCTGATGTGTCACCATTTTGCTCCAACTGGTTTATGTATCTCCTTTATCAGTGAAAATACCTAGCTAAATGAGTCGGAGGAACAAACTGTACCTATCACCAGAAAATCTCCCACTGAAACAGTTTCCAAACATATGCGTTAGGTAATGAGCCCATTTCCCTGACTGTGTCACAGTGTTCAGTGCTATTCTGGTTGTATTTCACAAGCTGGCATTGCTTTTTAATGCGCTCGCTGCTGGTCTGTTCTGAATCAGTTGTTCTGCTTATTCTCAGGCTGCTTTTGCGAGAAGCCGCAGTTACGCGAGGCAGCTTATTTCAGCTCCATGCCATACTTCTCGTGGGAGCACAATTTCCAGCTCTCTCTATCCGTGTTCATCTCCTCTATCTCTAGCCACTTCTTTCAGTGTGGCGTGAAACCCGTTGTAATAGGAAAAGGTACAGAGGACACTTCAGAGGCCCTCCCTGCCATTCTTTGCCACAAATGCAGAGTAATGTAATTCAGTAATTTAAGCAATTCATGGATGCCTTCAGAAAATATGAGCAAGGTGTTCAGAAAGCTCAGCCTTCTGCCTGGGAAATCTCTGAAAACTTCTTGTGCATTACATCAGCTTTCTTAACAGTTTACACGTCTTTTTTTGTTTCCTCCCTCTGGAAACATTTGTCACAGTGGATTATTTTATCCAGCAGTGCTGTATGTAAAATGTAGAACGTTAATACTTTATTTGGCTGAACATGCATAATTTGGGAAGACAGGTGAAGTGATGGATTACTCATCAGGCTTTTAACATAAAGTCTTGTTAGCTGCAGTTTTAAATGTTGTTTATTTGGAATTACAGTAAGGATATGATGTCTAAGTGGAAGCTCTTTATGTATATAAATTAAACCTTCTTTTGCAGCTGACAGTAAGGTGTGTGGGGGGGGGGGGGGTTGATTTAGAATCATGAAGGTATAGAATCAAGCCCACCCACCCCAACCTCTGCTATGGGCAGGGCTGCCTCCCACCAACTCAGGCTGCCCAGGGCCCCATCCAATCTGGCCTTGAGCACCTCCAGGGACGGGGCACCACAGCTTCTCCGGGCAGCTGTGCCAGCGCCTCACCACCCACTTGGGAAAGAATTTCCTTCTAACATCTAACCTAATTTTTCTCTCTTTTAGTTTAAAAACCTTCCTCATTGTCCTGTCACAATCTCCTCCCTCTCCCTGCTAGCTGCCCCTATTTTGCTGCATCCCAGAATTCTGTTGGCCTTCTGGTCTGCAAGAGCACACTGCTGGCACGTGTTTAGCTTTTTGTTTATCAGGACCCCCAAAATCTGTCATTTTCTCTCATACCTGGGTATTCAGACAGAATTATCACAAATAACTCAGTTGTAAAGACATATCTACCACAGTGGCAATAATACTTTCCCTCTAATTTCTACTAATGCCCCTATGTTTTGACTTGCAGTACCTCTTGTGCTGGTTGTGGGAAGGTAATTCCATTGGGATGCATGTCTTGCCCTTTGTTATCTATTAAAATGGCTAATTCTGGCACTGGTTGTGACAGAGGGTTTGTGCCACAACTCTAATGATTTGAGTGAGGGCTGGGAGTACTGATCTGTTCTCCTGGCTGCTCTTCTGCCCACCCTTCTCCATTCTGATCTGCAGCTGAGCATCACAGACTGGACTGAACAACTATCTCCAAGAAGTCCTGCCTCCCTGTTGCTGAAGGAGGTTTTCCAGCTCCTTTTCTGGAAAATTACAGACATCTGGATTCATGTCTGTGAGTGTTTGCAACTGAAATAAATTGAAACCAATTTTGCTATTCTCATGGAGTAGGGAAATCGCCCTTTATACATCTCACAGCTGTCCAAAGTCACCTTCCTCAATACCTATTTATAGATTTCATGCTCATGACAACTCAGCTTCAAAATAAATTCTTTTTAGGGAAGAGTGCAGTATTGTTTGGGAAGACAGAGGTACTCCTGCTTTGAATTCGTGCTATGGAAGAGAGAGGTGAATATTAGCTTTTTCTGAATAGCAGTTGAACTAAGAGAATGGAAAAGCACTTGCACAATGCTGAGGCAATAAATAAATAAATAAATATATATATATATAAAAAGATTCTTTTGTGAAACAACTACTTTTTTTTTTTGTGTGTGCTATTGGAGATTTTTTCAATCTCTGTTTAATTCTATTAACCATTTATTTATTTATTTATTTATTTATTTATTTATTTAGAGGAATAATGTCATTTTCTGAAGTGAAACATTTCTAAAGCAACATCCAAACACATTGTTTGGATGTAACACTCCCAGTAATTTTTAAGCTCTCTTTTTTTTTTTTCCAACAAATTTCTTAGTTCTCACAGATGTTTTGCCCATGTCAGGCAGGGGCTGGTATGGGTCAGGAAAAGACAATAAGCAGAAATTCCTTTCTAAAACAGATAGAGACAGAAGAGTACTCCAAGAAGCAAATGACCAGTGCTGGAGGGAAGCAGCTGATTAAAAGAACTTTAGCGGTGCTGTATGGTGTCTTCCATGTCCTGCTCTTGGGAACTTACATTTGCTATCTTTCAGATCTGAGAAAAACTGGTTTGGGTCAGAAGGGACCTCAAAGCCCACCCACCCCAACCCCTGCTGTGGGCAGGGCTGCCCCCCACCAGCTCAGGCTGCCCAGGGCCCCATCCAACCTGGCCTTGAGCGCCTCCAGGGATGGGGCACCACAGCTTCTCTGGGCAGCTGTGCCAGCGCATCACTGCTCTCTAAGAAAAGAATTTCCCCCTAATATCTAGCCTAAATCTCTCTTCTGTTAAACTGCCCCTTGACCCATCTCTGCAGCATCTTGCATACCAAGGGGTATAGGACACAGTGAGATGCAGGGAAAGATCCTTTTAGGATCAGACATTATGGGATTGCTGGTGCTGATTGTGTTTGTATGAGCACATGGTGTGCCTGTCCCACGTAGTCAGATGTATGTATACATGTGTACATTCATACTTGCACTGTACAGGTGCCCAGCCTCACTGTGTTCTGGGGCATGGAGCACTGCACTCTACAACCTGGCAGAGAAACTCTGGAAAACATTTTCAGCAGCCACATGAGAAGAGATGAAGACTTGCCAGCATTAGTCATCTGACAATAAGTGTATAGACAGGTTGGCAACAGAATCTCAGATAATCTCTGCTTGGGACTACAATGTATTTCAGCAGAGCTATGACAGAAAGGGAACAGTGCAAGAGCATCACCTCAGAAGCTGCTTAGGATCACTCTTTTCCAGAGTGGGAGGCTTTTTTAGTCGTGAGTTACCTTCCATGGAGGAATTTTTTCTAAACTGCCTTTTTTTCTTTTTTTTTTTTTCCCCTCTCCCTAAATCACTGCTGCGGTCGTTGACAGTTGACTGTGTTTAGTTCATATTGCTACAGAATTCCTGTGCTGAATAACCATTCCTTTATATTAATTATTGGAACACAATAAGGAAAAGAACTGGGGAGGAGTCAGCTGTGAAATTATCCGTTTGTAGCATCAACTTCCTCTGTTTACCAACAAGGTTTTCACTTCTATAAGGATTTCTAAAGCAAACCTTTTGTCTAGATTTAGGCATTTCATCCTCCCCGATCTTGTTTGTTTTCTTGCATCAGAATCCAGTTTTCTTTCCACTTTTCAACTCTTCTATTTATACAGCACTTTTGTTGTAATTTACTGCATTGGAAGGGAAACTGTTTGAGCTCAGTTTTGCCCTAACCCAATCCTCTGTGCTTCCAGGAGGACGGGATTTGTTGGCTAAGTGGATTAACTCCTCTCTTTTTGTTGTGCAGGCCACCATCAAATTGTTACTAAAATCATCAGAGATAAAATCTTTGGCAGTTCAAGCTACATATCTCTGTGGGCTGCTGCATTTTGCACAACAAACATTTGAGACCTGTAGGTGTTACGTGGAGTTCAAGAATTTTATCAGATTTATTTTCAGATTTTTAATCGAGGAACGGACTAAGTTTAGGAAGCAAGTTTATTGTTACCCGGCAATGGCCTGCTTGTTGCTGTGCACGAGAGGATTTCAATTCTGTGCTTTAGAAGATAAGAACAAATAGAAGTACTGCTGATTGTGCTCCCTTTGGCTTCAGGATTGTGTCCAGACATCTGAGCTGTACAAACAGGGAGACAGAAAGCTGATCAGCCACTTTGTTTTCATCAACCTCTTCAATGCACAGTATTTTTGGTAATACCCCCCACCCTCCCCACTGCGTTTCTCTGGTTCCATATCTGCTCTCCCTCCTAACCCATGTGTACCCTCAGCTTAGCTACAGGAAACATGCAGTAGCAGTGGCACTGATCACAAACACTACTACACATTCTTTTATTTAACTGATAGCAACTGCAGAACCGGACTGTGTGTGCCAGGCAAACACATGGTCCAGGTCAGAAGTAGGTTAATTAAAAGGAGATAAGCAAGGCAGGAAGTCCTGAAATAGATAATAGTAGCTGGCTTGACTTTGAATCTTAATGGTTTTCCTTTTCAGGCAGTTTATTTCTTTCCTAATTTTTTTTTTTTTTCAATGGGCATGGAGGGACAGAAATGTGATTAAGTGAGATTAAGTGGCATTTAATTCACATTTTTTTCTCTTCCCTGGTATATGCCTGCTACTGCTCTTGCTGAGGGCAGTACTCTTGCATTCTGCAGCGGCAGAAGAAGAGCCTGGATAAATAATTGTATGCAGTTCCATGGAAAGTGCTCCACGTGGGATTTCAGAATTGTGATGATACTAGCTGCAGCAAAGTCACATTTTATAGGGATAAAAGACTGTATGTGTGAAGAACAACTCTGTGCATTTGCTTAATTAAATTTCCTGATGTCAAGGCAACTGGACTTGCCCATTTTGCACTAGGAGAGGTTCGGTTTGGATGTTAGGAAACATTTCTTGTCAGAAAAAGTGCTGAGGCAGTGGCACAGGCTGCCCAGGGAGGTGGTGGAGTCACCATGGATGTGGCATTGAGGGGACATGGGCAGTGGGCATGGTAAAGGTGGGCTGGCGGTCAGACTAGATGATCTTAGATTTTTTCAATGTTAATGATTCTATGATTTTGCCTGAGATAGATGGGAGACAGATAGATAGCATGAAATCTCTCACAGATCTTTCCATGCTTTTCCATCCCAGCTTTTTCCAAGGGAAATCCATAGCCCTGCAGTTACTTCTGGGTGCCCACATAGAGGTGTCAGTTCTGCTTTACCTCTTGAACTCACTTATTAAAGTGGTAACAAGTTCTCTTAAGCTCTCTTGCTGCGTAGAGAGAACATTTTCCTCCTTCTGCAAGTGGGTTGTGACTTCTGGTAACACAGCTGACTGCTCGAAGGTGTGGACTGCCTGTGCAGCTGGCTCATACCATTACAGAAAGCTATTAATGAAAATAATCACCAATGTCTATTTTTGGGGGAATGCTGTATGTGAGCAGCAGCCACCTGCATAGGAGGGGGTGCCAGCCATGAAACATATGGTGCTCCCTACATCAGAATGTTAGCACACTGAAAAGTGCAAATTCAGTCTTATCAGACCTGGTGTAGTCTTGTCAGGATGTAACTGTCCTGACTGGGATGCCAATACACTCTGAATTGCAGAGGCATAGTTTGTCCCCCTGAGACAATGAGCAGATGCTGACTGCCTGATGGCAAAATCCAGCTTTTCTCACATCACAGATATTTTAGACTTGACGTTTGGATTGGAAAACTACATTTCTCTGAGCCATATTTAAATGAAGATTTTTTTTTTTTCTTTTTTTCTTTTTTTTTCCCTAGAAATCACATTCTCTATGAGATGAACTTGCCATGACTTTCTGGCAGTCAGAGATATGTTTTCCACTGCGCTGTATGCTTCACATATCGACTGTGCTTCCCATGAAATTACAAATATGCTTAACATGAAATTGGCCAGATTTCACCATCAATTTTCTTATTTTCACCTTTGCAGAAGGATCTCACAATGCTTAGTGATTGGGCAATCGAATGACAGAAGAATTCAATGTCAATAAATGCAAAGTGATGCATATGCGGAAAAAGAACCCTCAGGGCACATATGGACTGACAGTTTCTAAATTGGCTTCTGGTGTTCAGGAAAGAGATTTGGGAGTCATTACTGATAAGTCCCTGTGAAAATCAGTTCATTGCTCAGTGGTGGTCAGAGATGATTAGGAAGTACTATGAGAAGAATAGGGAGAAAACAGCAACAAGAAAATGTTCTATATATTCATGGTGTATCTACAGCCAGAATATTATACAGTGACCTCATCACCACAGCTGGAGAACTGAAAGTGGCCCAGATAAAGGAATAAGCAGGCTCACTGAATGGAGGGCTTTTCTATGAGCAAAGGTGAAATATGCCAAGTATTTTCAGCTTGAGGAAGAGATGAAGCCTGATAACAGCGTGAATAGTAATAAGTAGCTGAG
Organism: Alectoris magna; assembly: GCA_030625065.1. Classification (NCBI taxonomy): domain Eukaryota; kingdom Metazoa; phylum Chordata; class Aves; order Galliformes; family Phasianidae; genus Alectoris; species Alectoris magna. Next base: position 84,813,590 of record CM060560.1, read on the forward strand.
GAAAGAGATTAATTATCATTCCTGACAACACAGGAATAAGGGCTAATGAAATGATCAGTTGGGCGTTTAAAAGAGGAGCACTTCATCACCCAGCATGTGGAAAAGTTGTACAACTCGGCCATAGGATATTACAGAGACCAAAATAATGAATAGGCTTAAAATCTGATGGGGGTAAATTCAGAGAGGATGGGGCTTTTGTTCGAAATGATGTCCAGGATGAGGCCCTCTCCTGCTCAGAATTCATTCTATCATCTCTGATGACCAGAAGCTGGAAGCAGAGAGGGACAACTCAGTGTCTGTATCATTTTTCATAGGCTTTACTTCACCACACTCAGGGGGCTGAGCCAGGTGAACATCTGTATGAGGATAGTATGGCTGTTCTTCCATTGTGCTCTTCTGCCATTACCATTTTTGGCTGATGTATTTGTATATTTCTATTTGTATGCTTTCCCATCTCTTCCATCACCATGCTATGTGGGTGACCCAAGCCTATCAGTGAATATATCCCCTATAGATCCTCAAAGTGGCAGAGAAGCAACCCAACCTCCATTTGCAAGGAGTCCTCAAACTGGGAAGAGTCTGATGGGCTGGGAAGGAACTTGAGGGACTGAGAGCCGCCTTCCTCCTCTTCCTCCTTGTGCCCTGTACGGTGCCCTGCAGAGATGGCTCTGCCCAACTTCCTGCCAGCCACACCAGAGCTGACTGTGCCTGGGCTGCCTCCACCCCAATGACTAAGGCACAGTGAGAGAGGAAAATAAAACTCCCACTGTGGCAAAGTCCTAAAGTTCTTGGTCAACACCAAACAGAAGCTTATATAGTTTGGTCAAAGTCCAGCAGCACATTTGTGGAAGAGATGGGAGCTGGAGACAGTCCTTTTCTTACTTGGAAATTAACTTGCAATTACAGCTGTCATTGCACACACCCAATATATCCTTCTTCAATCTTCTTTTTTTTCATTTCTTTCTTTTTTTTTTTTCTCCTTTTTTTTTTTCCTTTTTTCTTTTTTTTCTTCTTTTTTTTTTTCCTTTTTCTTGTATCCACTGTGCTGCAATTCTGTGTGTTTCCCTTTATAGCAGTTAGTTTCTGGGCATAGTCCCTGACCACAAATACTTTTGAGTGGAACATCTGTTTCTAATGCGCTCTCTAGAAATGTTACTTTCTGCAATATTCCACTCTTCTCCCAAACGATATTTTTCCACTTATGTTTGCCCAGCATAGCTTGAAAGCAGATCAATATCTGAAGCAACAAAGGACCCAACTGAGAACAAAGAAAGACACGAAAGTGATTTCCCGGGGCCAGGAGGCTGCAGGAGGGTCAGTTTGCAGCCCAGTTGTGCAGGCAGGGATACTGCAGGGCTGTCTTCCTCCATCTCCTCTTCTTCCTCCCCACTGCTCCTACCAGCTGCCATAATTGCGCAGCCAGTTTCAGCTTTCCTTCCTTGTGATCACACCTTTTTATCAGTTCTTCACTTCTAGGTGGACCCATCCAAATGTTCAGAAAAGGAAATACTGCTACTCGGCCCCTTCTGTTATTTTTCACTGCTGTTACAGCTTCCTTTTTTTTTTTTTTTTTTTTTTTTAAATCAGAATTATTAGCTTAGAAGCTGTCCTGCATTATGTGAGTAAACAAACCTTCACCTGCTTGCAGGAGAGCTGCTCTGTATAAAGAGGCTGTGTAATTGGTAAAGTGGAGATAGATAGAAGACAAAGCAGGAATGTTTAATGTACTTTAAGGCTTGGGGAACTTGAAAAGCCAGCTGAACTCCAGAGAGAACTGTAGTGCACTTCTGGTATGTTTGCAATACTGATGATGTAAATAATATATGACTCTTGGAAGAAGTGTAGAAATACGTAAAGTTTTATAGAGGAAGCATGGAACACATGTGGGAGATTCAGATGCATCAACGTTCATGGGCTGGGTGCCAAGCACTGCAATGGTCCCACTGTAACTGGGGCTCAGGGACTGAATTATTTTGATTGTGATTCATATCCCAAAAGGGTAAATTGTGCACTGCCACAACTCACCATATGATTTAACATCGGAAAAACAAAGGTGATGGGAGAGGAGAATTTGTTATTCCATTGTGTTATCTTTACAAGCCATCATATAAGCAAATATGGTCATGGTTTCATAAGAATGGGAGGGTACCTCGCAACTGTCAAAGGGAGCCTGTGTGAGGACAAAGGAGCAAATCAGGAGCTGGGGAGGCTAGGAAGGCCAGTAGAGTAGCTAGTAGATGACAAGCTGAAGCTGAAAGCCTACTTGGCTCCTAAGAGCTGGCCTCCTGCATTTTTGTGTCCTCAAAACCTACTGGCTTGCTGCCTGGGGAGGGAGACTTGCTGCCTGGGAGGCAGAGCTAGGATCTGGCTCTTCCATGCAGATGCCCTGCCTCCTTGCACATACACTCCCTTAGATCCCTCTTCTTCATTTAAAAAAACCACCAAAACAAAACACAAAACCCAAACCAAAAGGTAGATGAGAAAGTCTCACTTCAGCCCCTGCCTCCCACTCCCAAGTCACCTATATTGTAGCGTTTCTCCCTCCTCTCAATTCAGAGGGCATGCTTTATGCCTTCTTCAGCATCAGGATCTGCAGCTATCCTTTTCTCATCTGCTCATCCATCCATTTAATGCCTAGCATGATTGCAAATGTTTGCCATATGGGCCAGTCTCTTGATATTTTTCTCTGGCCTGAGTTTTGGGTCAGTAATGAACAGTAAGAACAATTGTAGAAAAGTCTGTCACACTTGAAAGAAAACAGAATTGTAATTTTTATTCCTCCAAAGCCATATTCTTAACATGGATTCCTGGACACATAAGAAAATGTTTACATTGGGATTTTCATCCAACTGTGATAAAGTGACTCCAATAGTACAGAGATTCTCTCTGTAATCCTTTTTGTGTTTTTGATGCTATTTAGCACATGGTAAATACGATGAAACAGAGGAAATGATTTGTATTGCTAGAGGTCAATAGGAAGTCCAATAGTCTTACAAAACATGCCCAGTAAACCATCTGGCTAGGACAGTCACACCGTTGAGGCCTATTCGTCGCCTTGCACAATAGCCAGCAGCCTCTTTGGAATCTCCCCAGATATATCTCTCAGCTTGAAATCTGGTCTTTGATTCCTGCATTCGTGCTATGTACAGCCCATGGAGCAAACCTCCTCTGCTGGTCTGTCACTGTCACTGTGCAGCCCTACGAGCATGGTGGCCATTTGGAAGAGTTTTTATTGCAATGGAGCTGTGCTGGGCTTAGGAGACTGGTCCCCGTGGTCTATATACAACAGGGAAATCTTCCAAGGGGCAACTGTTCAGGAAGAACTTCTCAGAAGTCAAAAGCGCCAGGTCAGGTACTGAAGCAATTTAATCATTTTCTTTTGTAAGAAATACTGTGACAAATAATTTTGCCCTTGTTTATTAAAACCATTCTTTGGCTGGAAAAAGAATTCGCAGTTTATAGAAATAGAGTTTTGTGGAAACTGGATTTTGAACTCATTTAGATATGGCTGGCAAATTTTAATTATAGATGAACACTGACTTTAGCACTTTTTAGTCATATTTTACTTGTTTGAAAGTGTGGTGGGTCTGAGTCAGCATGTTGCACAGCTGACTCCAGCTCAGGGAGGAGACTGGGCACAGCAGACCCTGCAGTCTCCAGATGTTGTGCTCTAGTTTCTTTTCAGAGGCCTTTTGTAAGCCTTCTCAACACCTGGTGATATACTGATGAAGAGCATTTTATTTAAGGGAGAATCTGGATGATAAAAATGACTAGAAACCGAACAATTCCCATTGGTCTGACTGAAGGCCATTTCCTTCAGATAAAGCATTGAGGATCTTGAAGTAAGGCAGGTGTTCAGATTTCATTAAGGTAAATATTTTAAGCTGTTGTCTTAAGGAGGAATCTCTGCAACAGCAAAATTGGCTTATTTTGAGGGAAATGGCACAGATCAAAACAAACAAACTACCTCACCCAGGAAGGTAGGAGTGCAATTTTGGCGAACACTGCACAGTCTTTTTTCATGTGGAATAGAATGTTGAGGTTTTGGACACGTGTCTAAAAGAACGACATTTTGGAAGGAAAGGGAGTTAAAAAAACCAAAACCTGGACCTGGGTGCAGAATAGTGTTTGCCACACTAGGATGGAGCACAGAAATGCAACAAAAAGGGTGGAAATGAATTTCTCTCTCTTCAAGCCACAAAGTACACACGCTACGTCTTAAAACACTATCATCGCATATATTTTTGACAAAAGTCTTGTTACTTTACCTGTCACTCTGATTTATGCTGCTTAGAGAACATGGATCTGCAGTCAGGAAAAAAAGAGGAGAGCCATCTGGCAGACAACCGTCAAACAAACCAACACATGCAATATAGATGCCAAACGCATTTTGTTCAAACAAAAGGAGCAGAAAAACAATGACATCCCCCTTTGATACCTTTATAAGCTTTCATAAAAGAGTGTTTACCTGGCTTTCTCCTCCCTTTAATCCTTTTGAACAGACTTGCTCTATGAACATGTGTGCTCACGGTATTTCCTAATTCAGTCTGGTTTTGATAAGATTACAGTTCACAGAGATATATATGGCCAACCCTGTGAATAACTCAGGGAACTGGCGTCAATTTTAGGTGTTATCACTGTATTTTTATGTAGCCGAAATGTTGTGCTACAGAAAGCAGCTGACAGGCAGGGGCTGTCATATAAAAAGCAACTGCTATAGGTCAGCTGTATGTTCATCCATGATAAAAGGGCTAACTTAATCAGAATATTCCATGGGTGTGGTAGGTCTCACTCCATGCAGGAGGACTTGTGTTAATTGATTGTGTTAATCACATCCTTCTCTATTCATCATAATCCCACGTTTAATTTTATTTAGATTGTACTCTTCCCTTGAGGAACTGTGCTTGATCTGAGCACAGTTAGACTTGGTTAAGTTTCTTGACCTAACAAGGAGAATAGAAGAGTGCCCTGAAGATGTGACTTGATCCAAAGGAAAAAAGAACAAAAGGAAGGAAAGTGAAATTTGGTGCAAAAACTGAAGTATTGTCTTGGGCAGTGCTAAATAGATATCTTTATTCTAGAAATTAAAACAGACAGGAGAAAGTTCTTTCACACTGAGGTATTTGAAGTGGCACCACCTACTCCCATGCTGCTGCATTTTCTTCTCCCATGGGGTGAATGGCCATGTCTAAGCTGCTGAACGGGAACAGCCACAGCTCTGTGCTGCTTCTGGACTGGGAGTGAACATTGGCAGAATGCAACTACACATGAACCTGAATTATTTCAGGATTTAAGAATAGGCCATGACACTTCAGTATTCTTGTACTGATATAGCTCATGGATCTCCAGTCTATGAGCAGTGTATTTTTATTGTATAATGTCTCTCTTCTTACAGAACGTGGTAAGGAAAGGCTGCTAATTGGGAATTCTAGATTTACCATTTAATTTTCTTCCCTTTCACAACCTCAGTTCAAATTCTTAGCATTATGCTAATGCAGCTTTACTTGATATAATTTGCCTCAGCTTCAATTTAGGATGGAGGGATATTAGCCCAGTAAAATCCCGGAGGAACAAAAAACAAAAACAAACAAAAAACAAACAAAAAACAAACAAACAAAAAAAAACCCAAAACCCCAGAAATGCGAAAAAACCCAACTAGCCTTTTTCATCATCATTTTTTTTGTGAGTGAGGTAATTACCAGAGATTTAGAGTAGGTAATTTTACCCTTGACAGTAAATCGGCAATCATTTGTGATGAGACAAATAGACATTCAAGCTGGGAAGAAAACAGCTGAAGTAGAACCTCAAGAGATTATGAAAGAAACATGCTGATGTGCAGGTTTCTGGCTTTCTGGTGTCAGCATTAAGTGACACTATTCAGTTTAAACAAGTATTTTTTCTGTGTGGAATAAAGCTTAGCTTCCAAATACCTATTTGTACCTGGTGAGCAAGACATGAGAATTTGTGTAGACAGACGTAATGACATGTGTCTGATCAGCATGCCTGAATCTTAACCCATCCCCCTACTCTCCACGTTTAGCTGGTTGCAGCAATTAACTAATTTATAATATAGTTGTACAAGAACAAAGCACAGGTTGTTGTCACACATAAAAAGGGGGTAAACAAAGCAGTAACCTTAATTAAGCTTTGATCATAGTCATCCCCTAGGATCTAGAATCCAAAAAAGAGTGGTTGCAGGTGTTAACCATGTGTGCTCTGCTGTGCAGTCACCAGATACCATGTGGTGACTTGCTGGGGCTGCCCTCATTCTTGGGTAAAAAAGCATAGAAGACTAAATAGCGCAATATAAATCATTTCTCAAGCCACAGAGATGTCAATGGACATGCAACTTTGGTGGAAATCCTCCCACAGGGCCTTCACTGAGCTTCCCTGTTTAATTACTTGTCACCAAAATCCAGAAACATCCCAGAGGCAAATAAATAGACTCTGGCACTGACTTCTATCTTACCTTCCCTTTTGCCTTTCTAGTCACAGGGGCACTCACCGCTACCCTCCAACAGAACGGAGATGCTCCAGCCCCACTGCCTGAAGACTCACCTGCAGAATGGGCTTCTTGTGGACTCCTTGTTCTCTCAACTCACATTGTAATTTCACCTGAGGAGTCTCTGGAGATCTGTGCTTCCTTTTTCCAGAGGTATGCAATGCTGAGAGCTGAGAGTACTGAACGTACTTTGCAATAGGCTTTAGAAATTCAACATTTTTTAATTGTAAGAGAGTTGCCTCTACTGATGATGCATTTTCTCTTCTTGTTCTCTCCAGGCAAGTCTATTAATACACTGATAATATTTAATCCTTGACCTATTCACAGATATAGATAAGCAGGCTGCTACCAGGTCTAGTCTCCTTAGCACAGTAGCATAAATTAAAGCATAATACAATACTTTTCTAAGCATTTGAGCAGTTCATATAATCCCAGTGGAGTTAATAGAGATGTTTCAAGATATTTCTTGTGTTACAGAAGATTAATTTATTTTTATTAATGTATCACAACTTTGAATGTTGTAATCATGTCCTAGCTCCAGGAAAATGCTGTGATCCTTGTTTCCAAAGCTCTTAAAATTTTATCTTTGGCATGAGTCCATTACTGAGATTAAAGAACTAATAGAGTAAGTGGGACAATAAGGGTTTGATGAGGAAGAAGGTTACAGCTATGAGATTCTCTGGTTTTTTAAGACCAGTTTTTTTCTCCTGTTAACATTAGATTAGAAGACACTCATATATTGGCATGGAGTGTGTAAACTTCAAAGGAAAAGTCTTTGGGTAAGCAAAGAGTGAAGAGAGTTTTTTCAAGATAAACATAAAATCTTCTAGATCTCCTGATAACACACAAAAAAACAAAAGTAGAGAAGGCAGTTCAGACTAGTTTTAGAGCTGAATGCTGAAATGTTGGCCTTCTGTAATATAATGCTTTGTGTCCTTGCTGCTTTCCACCCGTCTCCTTCCTTTCTTCCCTCCTATCCCCCATCCCGCATACATACACCACCATAGTCATTGCAGCTGTGCAATACCCACTTGCAGTTTCAAACTAGATCCAACTAGACAATGGCACAGTGAGTGTATAGCAAGGGTCTTTGCATTTTTGAATTTAAAAGAAAAAGTAAAGGCAATAGTGGACTCAGACTAGCAAAAAGTACAATAAATCATGTTTTTTTACTTAGTTCTTCCCTTTTTAAAAATTGCTTTTGCACTGAAATGGGTGCTAATTTAAAGCAGGAAAATCACCAGCTACTTCAGTATAATTTGCATCAATTAGTCACCCAGAAATTGTTGCAATTCTATTTTTTGATCCTGCAAGAAAGCAATAGCCTAAGGATCTCTTTAAAGTGAGACTAACATGCAGTCACAATACATTGCTAAAAATATCTTGTAAGTAAGCATATCTGTGTAGGTTGTAGAAAAATCCCACTTTCTGTGAAGAAAGGTAAAGAAGGTATATTAATGAGTAAATTAATGCTTTTTTTTTTTTTTTTTCCCCCTGGGAATTTTTTGTTAATTCTTATCTAAAATCCAAAAGGGAGAAGGACAAGAAGATACATGGCAATCATGTATAAGAAAATGTCACAGGTATCAAAAATTTCTGACTACCATTTCCCCCATTACATCTGAAGATAATATTCTGATAAAGACTCCATAATTCCTTTTCTCAGCAAATTCCAGGAGTGTGAGAGGCAACAGAGTTGTGTCCTCCTGGCTGCCTTGCTTCTTGACTTTGACAGATCAATTGCCATGGAAGGGCCAGCCATGCAAACACTCGCCCCATCCTTATGCCTGTTTGGCCCAATGAAGGATCTATGATTTAGACCTTCCCTACATGTTTCTTGTTAAAAAAAAGAAAAAGAAAAAATAATAGAAGAATCAGCAGTTCACAAGCAGTGATGGATTTGAGGATAGATGGAGTTCACACACTGCTATTTGGGCTCTTTAGTGTTTATGTGTTTCTTACATATATGCTGCATTTGTGTTTACTTATTTTTTACTTCCAGGCCTACTGTGAGTAAAGGAGTTTTGTCAGAGTGCACTTACCTTTCCAGTTTGTCAACTTTTTCTACACATATGATTTCTTAGATGTAGATCAGTCCATGCAAGAGCAGTCATAAGGAACAAAGGTGCAATTCTGGGAATGGGACAGGTCACTGGTTATTACAAAGATTTAGTGGGCTTTAAGATGGCAGTACTAAATCATAATTGTGTAATTCCACACTTTTGCCTAGGCCCTGTGCTCAGGCTGGGATGCAGGTATTGTGGTTGTGCCTGTGACAAAAGCATAAGGCCCTAGAGAGATCCGAGTGTGGCATTTTGTCAGAAATGCTCCTGTTCCACCAAGAGGAGGACAAGTTTGTAGCTTGTGGGAGAAGGCATAGCAGAATGCTTAACCTCATTCTTTGTGAACTATTCCCCTGTTCTTTGTTATTTGCTGTGTTGACACCCAATAATTTTTTGGCAAAGATGAAACTGCAATTTCTGTTTTGATTTATATTACCTGGAAATCAAACCAGAGCATCCAAGGGGTAGTAGGGCTTCTATGGCAGCTCTCCGGAGTCTCGGTGGCTACAGTGTGTCTGTCTATATGGAAAATATTTTTTATAACATGTTTGCTATGAGGACTAAATGGCAACATGGGCTGTCTGCCAATAACCTCAAATCTGTAGTGACAAGTAATTCCTTGCAAGCTGAGCTCCAGCCTTCCTCGCCTATATAGACTGTCAATTGCTCTGTGATTTACTAAAAGTAGGTACAAAGCATATTTTATTAAGGCAACATCTTCTACTCAAATCATGGTTCTTAAAGTAAAATGCTGACGGTTTACTCACTGGCTCCCCAGCACCTCTCTGGCCTACTTTTAAACTTGATATACAGTCACGAGTGCAGGTCTTCATCACTCGCAGTAGCTTTCAGCATATGTCATTGCTAGATTTAGCTGCTGTTCTCCACATATCATCAAGCATCTTGAAGCAAATTCATTACCAGAAGGCTGGTGTGTGTCCTTGCTGCATTTTCTAGCTTATCTAAATTGCTGAAATAGTCAAGCAACATGCTCTTAAAAGTAGAAGTCCAAAAGTATCAAGCTAAGTTTCAGCTGGTAGGTAAGTAAAGATGCAAGGGGCATTTATCATTTGCTCCTTATCCAATCCTGTAATGAAGATAATGGAAGATCACCATGAGAAAGCCCGCACTGTTTTCACCAAAAGCAAACAAAACTAGTGAAGTCAGGTAAAGGAGATCATGCCTATATTTTATTAAATGTTGTAACTGTTGCCATGTGTGAGTTTACAAGCCTGTCATACGAAGTACATTTGAATCTTTCTCCTAACTGCATTTGGAGAAGGCCTTGGGAGACTGCGGTCAAGTTGCACGAGAGGAGGTTCAGGTTGGATATTAGGGATTATTAATTTATAATTAATAATCTCTTCTGAGATTATTCTCTTTTGGAGAAGAAATTAATAATAATTATATAATAATAATAATAATTTCTTCTCCAAAAGACTGGTGAGGCACTGGAACAGGCTACCCAGCGAGATGGTGGAATCATGGTCCCTGAAGGTGTTCAATGAATGTTTGTATGTGGCACTAAGGGACATGGTTTAGTGGGGAAATATTGGTGGTAGGTAGATGGTTGGACTGGATGATCTTGGAGGTTTTTTCCAACCTTGGTGAATGTATGATTCTAGGACTTTGGCAGACAGGTTAGAATCTTGCCCCTCAACCCCTGCTGTTTCTTTCTCCCTAGTCACATCCTTTGTTTGCCCAGCATATGATTTTCATTTTATGTGCTTGCATAAAGGAGTAGATTTTGTATATACTTGCATAGAAAAGAAGTAGTTTCCAGTTTGTAAGATTGTAATGTAGGTGGTTAAGCAGATCTAACTGTAGGCTGCTGCCAAAAAGAGCGGGCCCACTCCCTTTCCCCCTCTCCCCAGAGGAAGATTGTATGCTACCGATGCTTCCTTTGCACCTGCACTGTTGTGCACTGGACGCTGTGCTGTGCTGGCTCAGGGAAAAAATACTCTGAGGAGATGTTTAGCCTGAGCTGGTTGTTCATGCTGCTCGTATACCATGAACTTTTCATTCACAGTAAGTACATGGGCTGCTTACGGGCAAAATGTGGCCTAGCCTGGTTGTTTTTCTATGTATGTGCTCCAATTCAGGAAGGCCTGGTATTCACCAGCCACACGAATGATGATATTTGTGGCCAAGGGACATCAGGATTTATGAAGACAGAGTGTAGGAGATAGCAATCCCACAGACTGCCTGTTTTAAATTACTCTCTAAATTACAGACTGAGCTTACTAATTGCAAGTAACCCTTTAAGGAGTACCTGGACAACCCACAAAGAGAGAATGGGTCTGTGAGAATGGAAGCATCCCCAAGGCAGCATTCTATTTTGTGCCTTGCTTGAGAAGCTGGCAAGCCATGATGGTGTTTGAGTTCAACATAACTGCTCAGGTCTTCCAGACTTAAGGCTCTGGCTGCAGCTCTTGGAGCTGCAACAGGTCCTGACAGCACTTACAGCTGGATGAAATAAAGGGAGCAGCAACTGGAGCCAAGCCAGTATGCAGTTAGCAGACAGAGATTCTTTCTTAACAGATACTGCTCTAGTTTTCAGGACTTCAGGCTGACTAGCAAACTATTCCACGTACAAGGAAACGATGATCCTAAAAGTCTGTCTGCTCCTGTGGAGACCAACTGCAAGCACCCAGCTGCAAGCACAAGACTAGGGTCCCTGCATGGATACCAGCTCTAGCCAGCATATCTTGTGATGTAGCAGGGCTGAGTGTGTTTTACAGAGGGTTTCCTCAAATATCTGACAGACAGGAACAGGGAAGGCCATTCAGGAAAAGCCAGACTGACTTAGTGCTATAGCTCTGTGCCATTGCTGGGGCTGAGTTCCCTGAAATTTAAATAAAGGGGAGTGTGCTTCCTGGAAACCCTAATCTAAAACTATCTTTATTTTCTATATGTTGTTATGGCTAGTGTGAACTACAGAGAACCCTGCCTGGCAGGTAACCTCACATGAGGAGCACACCTGAATGCTGGGAACCCCCAGGAACTTTGTGGCCATCTATCAGCACTGACACAAAGAAACTGAGGATCTGGAGCACACCTGCAGCCACCTGGAAGCCAGACAGTCAGAAAAGAGGCTCCTGAAGGAATACTGGCAGATGTTCCTGGACAGTGCTGCACTGAAAATGTTGCTGTGATGAGAAAATTGGAGGCCAGAATGAGGATGTGAAATAATGCTGATCTCCAGCAGTTACAAGCTGAAAAGGAGGAGCTTGAAGAAAAACATCAGGGGACTAAATACTGGAATATATGATGAACAAGATATTCCTGCATGCTGGAACTCAGCGTGTAAGTGAAGCTCTAATGTTAAGCACAAAACAGGGGAAAAATAAATGTAGCTGTGGGGAAGGAACACTGAAAGTACAACCCTGCCAAGACTTCCCTCTGAGGCCTGAAGAAGTACCAGGCTGCACGTTAATGGGAGCATGGGGGTCCATCGTATTCAGGGCTCTGGAGACCATGTCTACAAGTTATTCAGTGCTCCCATATAGGAATCATAGAATACCCTGAGTTGGAAGAGACCCACAAGGATCACCGAGGCTAACTCTGTGCTCCACACTGGACCACCCAACAACCAGACCATATGTCTGAGAGTGTGCCCTGGGCAGCCTGTTCCATGCCCACTGCCCTCTGGAGCAGACCCTTTCCCTAACCCCCAGCTGCCCCTCCCCTGACACAGCTCCATGCTGTTCCCTCAGGCCCTGTAGCTGTCACCAGAAATCAGAGCTCTGTGAGGAGCTTCAGCCACCGCGAGGCCTCCCCTCAGCCTAAACTTAATTCAATTTGTATTTGATTTGGTCAACCAGCCCCAAAGCCTGCATAGATATTTGTATTTCAGAGGAAAAATGGATTACTGCAAGCTATGTCAACTGACCTAACTTTTCTGCAAAGCTGGTGCCCCTTTGTGCTTAAAGGCCTGTGTGTGGGCAGCTAATTCCTGCATCCCAGCTGAAGGACAGTAACCTCTGGCTGAGGATAAACCTTTGTAACAGGTGTGCAAACTGATTGCCTTGTAAGCTACATCAGTGTGAACCACTCTTAAACCCATCTAAACGTCTTAGAAATATGTTTCTAGAAATGTCTTTTATCTTGCTGTTGCTTGATTGCATTGGCTTAAAATTCACCTTTCAATAAAATTGGTGGAATTTCACATGTATTCTTGTCTTCATGCTCTATGGTTCTCAAAAATTAATACGGACTCAGTCTGAAGATGAATGAACAGGAAAGGAAAAGGCTTTATCCTTGACAGTAAGCCTGAGTGTGACTCTGATCTTTTCCAAGTTTAACCTAATGTGGTGTCACTGATATCAAAGAAGATTTTCTCCCTTTACACAGAAATAAATTTGATCAGTGGTTAGGCTGTTAATTTGGCCTCGCTCTGCCAGATGCAAGGTTTTTATAACATTACCAGCTTCTTAATAGCTGAAAAATGAAACTTTGCATTAGTGTCAGGTTTGCGGGGGAGAAACGGAATGAAGAATGGAAAAAGATGATAATATTTGCCTACAGCAGACAATTAAAGAGCAATCTACTTTAACAGTGTCACCTATATAATTTCTCCTGTCTACTGTTGCCTTAGTTTTCTTCACCTCAGGGGTAGAGTTGGCATTCTTTAGCAGAGATCCTAAATTCTTTCTTTTTCCTGTGAAGTATTCTTCTAGTTTTTTTCCCCCAGAAACAAAAAGTAAAGCCACCCCCGGACTCTGCAGAACAGCACAAAGGAGTCAGCACATTGCTGGCAGCAGAGAGTTGAATGTTGTTGCACAGCCACTGCCTTTCTACTCTTAGGCAACAGAGTGTGTGCTTTTCTTTGGCAAAATGACAACTGTTACTTGATTTTTTATATATGTTAATATGTTAAATGTGTTTTCCTATAGCCACCATAAGCTCCTCTTTCTTGCTCATTTACTCAGTGCACCCTCACGTATGTGAGAGAGAAAGAACCTTTAATTTTCAGGAATTTGCATTTTTTTGATTTAATGTCTATTAAAGTGTTTTCATACATTTAAAAAGCTTAAACTCCCCACAAGCTTGTACAAATACTCTCTATAAAAGCATGTCTAAAACAAAATATTCTCTTTGGATAAGGTATGTGCAACTTCGTCTGTTTGCCACCAGTTTCTGAAATTGAAATGTGGTTGTGCTAACCTGAATGTCTATTTGAGAGCAATTGCTCCTTGCGCAATCAGTCAAGATACCTAATCTACTTGGCTTGTGGCTTTTGTTCCTGTTACCTTGCCGAGTGTTCCAGATCTTGGTTGAGTTTGCTCCTCCTGGAAGCTGACTGCAGAGATCCCATTGGCTTCCATGAGAAGGTGATGTGTATCTTCCTCTAAGGTTGTGTTCATTTTCTGTATTTACTATTTTATGGCCCCAGCCTGTGACAGATGCCTGTTTATCAAAGACACTGAGGATTTATGGCTGCATTTAGGAAAACTTTATGTACACTCCAGCATCACCTGTGCTCCACTTAAAACATACAGAGGGAATAACTTCTGAACATGCGTAAGAAAAGTAGCCTTAAAGCTGCTGGATTTCATTCTAAACCTTTGTCTTGCATTTTGTAAACAGCGAAGAGTAACGAAATTTTCACTCCTGCTGGTAGTTGTGAATAGGATAAATGATCTCTCAAAGATGCCTGTTGACAGATTCCTATTTTTAGCTGCTGCCTGTTCTGACTGACTTCCTGGAAATCTCACAAGGTTGCCAATTGCTTCGACATCTAAAAGTTTTATTCTTGTAATCATCCTCCTTAGTCTCTGATATTAGCGTCTGTGTTGGAATTACATTCGTGGATAAAGATAAGGCTAATTTACAAAAGGTGTAAGTATAACTCCATGCAGTCTCTTTTGGAGTCTTAGGCAGAGGTGTCAGTTATATGGGATAAAATCATTAGGCAGTTCTTAATGTTGATTTGGCTAGTTCTTGCTATTTTATTTCAAGCAATTTTATTACGCTACATTTATTTGGCTTACAGGAAACTACCTTCAACACCACCTTTAATACAGCCCCTGGATGCCCTAATGTATGAAATGTATTCCTGAACTGTAAGACACAACAGAACATTTATATTGTAAACTCTGTATAAGAAATTTTGAGTTAATCATAACAACACTTTTCATTTCACTACACTCTTACAAGCATATCCTCCTCTGGCACAGCATTAGAGATTACGCTAAATGCTTCAAAATGAAAAAGACAAAGCTAAAATGCTGTTATTAGTCTGCCTTTTAGTGCCAATATATTTTTCAAGAAATCCTGTGGTTTTGGTAATGGAAAACATTCTCAAGTCTGCTTCCCTGCCTTACATTCAGCCCAGGCTGTTGTGAGCAAAAGTCACCATCTATTCGACTTCTCTGTGATCAGCTACAGAATTTAGAGATGTAGAGGTCAACTGTTTGGCTGTCTGTCACAACTGACATCTGCAATGAGAGTCTTAACCAACAGCTTCAAAGACGGAGCTACCGGTACTGAATGCCAATGCACTCTCAGCCCCAGAGTTTCAGCAGCCATGCTAGGATATCTGTCTCTTAGTCTCCATAGCATATATCAGATATATATATATATATATTATTTTTTTTACATGGATTGTATAGTGTCTGGGTGTGTAATTTAATTATTCATTTCTAATCCCTGAAGATGCAGAGATCGGGGACCTGGAGGTTTGAGAGGAGCTCAGGTTTGAGAGCTGGAGGTAGAGCAGAGCCCACGTCTGCAGGAGTGCACAAATGGGCAGTTCAGCATCAGTAGCTCGGGAGACACAAACTTCTGGTGGGCCAACCAAAATGGTACAACAAATTGCCAACATGTTCATAGAATCATAGAATCAGATAATCCTTAGTGTTGCAAGGGGTCTTTAAAGGTCACCTAGTCCAACTCCCCTGCAATAAACAGGGACATGCACAGCTAAATGTTCCAGCAAGACTTTGAATATGACTTCTTAAGAAGTAAAAGGGGGAAAAGCTAGTCAGCTGCATTACAGTAGAGTCTGTTTTCTTTTTGTTGTTTGGTTTTTAATTTTTTTTTTTATTATTTTTTTAATGGAATATGTGATAAAGTCAGGTACTTTAGCAGCTTCCATTGCACTAGACAAATGAAAAACCTTTCAGGAATTTCTCTCTGCTTTTTTGCTGTTTTCAGTGTTCTTATTCATAAGCAAATACTGTAAGTAATCAATTTGATGACAGAACGGACAGGGGAATATTTTGAACCTGAATATGAGGAGATTGCTTCCTTGAGTGTTGTTCTTATAGAAAAAAAAGAGAAGATTACCAAGTGGCATGGAAGTTTTCAAAATAGGTTGAATACGTAAGTTAGTAGATGAATTCTATTAAAAAAAAAATCATGTTTTGCAGATGATGAATTTCTCTTTGACAGAAGAACAAATAATACTTTTATATTTTCTCCAAGTTTTTTTTTTTTTTTTTTTTCCTATGCACATAGAAAAGCTAGGATATTAGGTTAGTGATACTTCAGGTGTTTAATTAGCTTCCATCCTGGAGCGCTCTTACTCATCTATAGGAGATCTGAATGGAGCTTCTTGTGTTAAAATACTCCCAGTATTGAAAAATAGAGCCTGTCTAGTAAAAAGCCTTTTGTGACACGTGCAAAACTTCTAAAAGTCATTTTGCATGTAGTTTGGGCATCTTTAGACCTTTCTTCTGAGCCTACTGAGCAAATAGGTAACTTTGTCAATGTTGGGAGGCAAAAATTCTTTAAGTGATCTGTGTGTAGCTTACCACAGCTATTTCTTAGCCAGCTGTGTGAGGGATTATGCTGCCAAAGCAAGCATTCACCAGAGGAGATCAAAGTGACAAGGCTTGTAACTTGATGGCATCATTTAAAAGTTGATACTTCTTTTTCTTATTGACTTTGAGTCTCTTTCCTACCCTATCTGTCAACTGACACATTTTTCTAGTGAAAAGAAGGAGAATTCATCAAAAGAATGAAGGCAATTATTTGCTGGAATATTTCAAGTCTTTTTGACATAAATGTGAGATGAAGTATTGGAGTAATGGGTTGGGACAAAACAGATACTGGTTGGAAACAACCGTCTTGCTTTTCAGAGATCCAAGCCTCATTGACCTAAAAGTACAGCCTGATTCCGTTGCTTTAACTGAGCATCCATGCGGGTTGACAAGAGCCAACACCCAAAGCCATAGGGCAGTATAACCTCTTCTCTCTTTTCCCTGCTAGAATGTCACAGCTGAGTCACAAAACCATGTCTAATTAAATAAAAAAGCAGTTCAACAAAAACCATCAGCTTTTGGTTTCTAAACCAAAATCATCAACCAAGGCACATCATTAACAAGTTCTTGTCCTGACTCTGTTTTGTGTCCCCTGCGTCTTCTGGTGTTGGTTTCTGGCTTGCTTTAACCTCTACGTAGCTATGATATTCACATACCCTGTTTTCTAAAAACAGATCAGGGACTGTGACTTTCTACTCTCTCAATTTGCTATTTTAAGGACAGCGTTGGGCCAACTGCTGCCTCTATATGAGGCAAGGGAGGGAAGATGCAAGCATTTCCTCTAATTTCCTCTGGATTAGATAAAACCCTTGTTGCCTGTGAGATGCTGCAAGCCCTTTATGCTTCATCAGGGATTTATAGAACAACCTTCTTCACAGCCAATGTCCCCATCAGTGAAAAGTGTCTTTCAGATTTGGATGCAGTTCTTGAAACAAATGAGTTTGGCTTTCTTTAACTTGCTGAGAGTTTGCTGGCATGCAAAACCTGGTGAGGTTTCTGCCCGTCTGAGCATGAAGTCTCATTTCTGTTAACAGAAATGTTGAAAAGTTAGTTTTTCTTAATAAGGAGAAGGGGAGAGAACAAGATTTTGATGCTTTTAGAGCTGAAGTTTTGATTTTTCCTAATGGTGTCATAAACATGTAGATCATCTTCCGTTGTGGTGCCTGTGATGTTCTCCACACCGAAGCATTAAATCAAAGTATGTTTGTGACTACCACGTGCAGCCACTAACATCAATTCTGCTTCTGAGAGCATGCCCCATGTAGGCTTTACATTCTTTTTAAAATGTGCATGAACCATAGGGGAGAATGGGACATGGGCTTCAGCCAAAGCACACATGACTTCCTCATTGCTTCTGTGATGGGTCTAAGAAAACAATCCACCAGTAGTTTGCTATGCTCAGGAGCACAAGCAGTGGACTGAGTGTTGCTGCATTTAACAAAGATCAGAAGTCAATTACAACACCACCCAAGAGATTCAGTGACACGTCCTGGACACACACTCTTTGTTCAGCACAATGTTCCATTCATTTCTATGTATAGTTATACATTCAATATCCTGAATGTGGGTCATGCCCTGGAAGAAATGTACCTGGAGCTAGAGATTTAAAACCAAACTTGTATCTGAATAATTCAGATACAAAAAACATAACAAAACAAAAACAAACAAACAAAAAAACCCCACCCTGCTAATTTTGTCAGAGAAGTATTCCTGTTTCTTCCCACACCAATGTGAGGGAGCTTTTTGTTCTCTCTGTCAAAGGTGTTGTACATCTGCACAATGCAGAACTACCTTGGCATTGTACTGGCATTAAGAAAACCAAGCTTTCGTCTGCAGACTAGGAGGAATGCTGTCTGCCAAGAACGATGAGAGTTAAGTCATGAGGGCAGAAATTGAAGTTTTAAGGTGGGCTTTTGGTTTGCCTGACTGAATTAATTATAACTCCTGCTGGCAAAGAAACCAGAGCAGCAGAGAGGATAGCCCAGACTTACACTGATCAATATTGCAAAACGATGAAGCATGTCCTGAAGAGTGAGGTAAGGGCACTTTCAGCTCTTCTCCTGAGATGAATTTCTTCACTTTGTTAAAATCCGCCAAGTCCTTCTGTATCTCCTTTGGAAACATACAAATCCTTACCATTACCATCATTACTTTGCCAGGTTCTGATCAAACTTAGATGTCCCTCTACCTGGGAAATGCTTGGTGTCTGAATGGGAGGCAGCTGCCAGAGGAAGTCAGGAGATGAAGGAACACAATAAAAGAGTGAAAACTGTTTATCAGCAGGACAAATGCTGGGCTCAGCACACCAGAAATTTTTGAACCATTGACTTTCATTGTTGTTGATGAAATAAATGGTTCTCTACTGCTGTTACAAAAACACCATTGACTTCAAAAGGAGGAAACTTGTGCTTTAAAGAACTTATATGCAGAGATGACCTAGTACAATAATACTACAGAGGGCTCTCTAAAGGCTGCTTAGGTTGTAGCTTGCTTTGATTATTGCTTATGTATATATGGGATGACAACTGACAGATTTAGAAGTCTTAAATTCAGTCACACATCACTATCCTTGGTATGAAAACTTCCTATTGGTATGATTCTGATGAAGAAAACCAGTTGAGAACACATGTGCACTTACAGGCTGCTGCTGGAACTGTTACATATTGAACCAAGCAAAAAGATTATGGTTTTATGTAGTGTGAATCTGAAGCTCTACAAACTCATGTTCTTGCTAGTTGCTTGCAAAAGTCCACATTAACATTTGTACTCCATATGTTAACCAGGAGTGTGGTTTAGTGCTGCAGTAATTCCATATTGTCCATTTTCAGCCAAGCTAGTTCATACACCTGTAATAGATATCCAGGACTGCTGCAATGTACCAAGAAGAATGTACCTTCTGGTGCATTGTCTGAGCAGATTTTGAGGTGCCTTCTGAGGAGCTTACTTTGCATGCTGTACCGAGTTTCACAACATTTAGCTCTTCACAGTAGACACAAATACTTAATTTGGTGATTTCTGTATTAGATCTTGTCTGCATGTTCACAAGATCCTTGGTGAGCAGCCTGGATGAGGAGAGCAGGCCAGGTCTGGCCACTCAGGGGTGCTGGACTCTCTCACAGTGAAGGATTGAACTCGCAATGGGCACATGGACTATCCAGCTTGTTAGGATGATGGAAGATAGCAGGAAGAACTGTCTGAATCTCCTGTGATGCAAATACTGTGGGTGGCCCCATGCTTTCTGAAATGCAGTGTCTATGAGCATCCAACAGATTTGCTCTTCTTCAGCCCTGAGGATGAAGTTTGCATTCTGCGAGGGAGGGAGCTGCCCTTTAGAAAAGTTCTGTGCAAGAGTATAGCAAGTAGAATGGAAGCTGTTGTGTATTTCCTTTACAGAACCCATTGTCACAGAGTTATAGGAGATGGCAGATCTGACCATTCCCTTTATTGTGGTGTTTTTGTGCTACAAAATAACCCCAAATGTGTCTTCCCCATAATTACAGGACATCTGAGCCTTGTCTCCTGCCACCAGCAGACTTGCTTCCCCATTAAACATAGTGCAAAGGCACATGATCAGCTTCCACTTCATTGACTGCGTAGAGAAGCTTCAAAGTGATCGAAGAAAAGAAGCTGGCACAGGAATAAATAGACCCTAACAGTCCTTAGCAAAATGATTAGGATGAGCACTAGGAGACTATATGCAACACCAGTGCCCTCCCATTTTGCTGCCTCTTCTCCTAGAGGCTGTGGGAGGCAAGACTGGTTTGTGTGCTGCTTTTCTGCTCTTTGATGAAGGGTGGGATCCTCCTTGAGTGAGTAATCAGCAGTAAATGAAAAGGAAAGGCTGCTGAGGCTTCTCTAGCTGCATTCATTATAAACGTGTAATTGTAAAGATTTGCTATAATTCCGTTAGCTGCCCTAAAACCCTTGGCAAGCCACATTATTGAAATGATTATTGTTACAAGATTGTTGCAAATTGGAGTCAATCATCCAGATGTGAAATTGTCTTTTTTTATTTCTGTGTGGTAGGCAAAAGTCATCCTTTTAGTTCTTCAAATTAAAATCTCCTGGTTGTTGTACCAGGAGTGCCATATTGAACAATGAGATCCTTCCACTCACCTTCCAAAATAACAAACAAAACTCATCTCATAAACAGATGAACAATGAGTCCTCCAATGTGAGACCCCTCACTGTTTCTCCCAGCAGGATTTTTTGGTTCTGTTAAAAAACAGCTGTCAGGGATTGCATAGGTACAGCTGGCTCTGGCTTGCAGAGGCAATAGTCAGCCAGACTGGACCAGGACTTCTTCAACTGCGCCTCATGGGAACAACTACAGAACAACTACAGAACAACTACGCAGACCAGCCAAGGACAATAATAGATGCACATGTCAAGACACAAACCAAATGAACAGACGATGGAAAAGTAATTAATGGATGCTCAGATTTTGACATTATTTTTACTGGTTATAAATTGATGAGCTATGACAGCCCTGTGCAAGATGGTCTGCTGAATGTCTTCAGAAGAGTACTCCTGGATTTGCAGTGGTGAATAATCGTTGGACTTGACCATCTCTTGAAGCCTTGCAGATCTCTTCTAGTATTTAGATCTGGTATTCATCCCAGATTGATGATCAGTCGCTTCTGATACTGATTGCATTGTGTCCTTTTGAGGCTGCCACAGTCATCATGGAAGGGATTTTGTACATGTCACTTGCTATGGGCATGGGCATCTGAAAGGGCAGAGATTAGTTGGGGCTTTTCAGACTAGAGAAGAGAAAGCTCTTGGGGAGACCTCATAGTGACCTTCCAGTACCTGAAGGGGGCCTACAGGAAAGCTGGGGAGGGACATTTCGGAAGGGCATGTAGTGACAGGACAAGGGGAAATGATTTCAAACTGGAAGAGGTTAGGTTTAGACTAGATATTGGGAAGAAATTCTTTACTGTGAGGGTGGTGAGACGCTGGAACAGGTTGTCCAAGGAGGTTGTGGATGCCCCCTCCCTGGATGCACTCAAGGCCAGGCTGGAGGAGGTTTTGAGCAACGTGGTCTAGTGGGAGGTGTTCCTGCCTATAGCAGGGGTTTGGAAGTAGATGATTTTAAAGGTTCCTTCCAAACCATTCTATGATTCTATGATTCTATGATTATGCTGGCCATTGCAAGGGTGGCATTTTCTGTGCCTCCTAAAAGGACATTTTGTGTGCTACCTAAAATGGTTAATAAGCACCATAATTCCAGACTGGTTGTGTGTAGTCTTCCAGCCTCCCCTGGCAGTGCAGGAAGGTGTCCTGCTGGGTATCTCCCTACTGCTCTCTCCAAGAAGAGCTCCTCCCCCACACTGAGGTGCTCTCAACTTCAGGAGTAATATCACTGAGGAGATGCGTTTTGTCCATTTCTATCCCTCTTGGAGCAAATATATGTTTTGAAGGACAAAGAGGAGACCTTCCCCCTTCATCTCTTCCAGCTGGCTAGCAGACAGCACAGACTGCCCCTACAGCAACACCTTTCAGAATTTTTTTTCTGTTTATGTTTCTTTATTGTCCCTGGATGCATGCTGTCACCACATAGCGTGCTCTCCTGGATTAACACTACGTAACCTGCCAGATGAGGAAGAACTTCAGAGTTAATTATTTGGCTTTGACTCTTCCCTGCTCTCAGTTCACTCAGAAAAGTTTGTTGGTGTGTGACTCCCAAGGGTCCTTCAAACCACTACAGCTTTTATGAGCATCTCTCAAGTACTGCCTTCTATGCCTCTCCTACCTCACACAGAAAAAGCCTTGACTTGACTATGGTGGCAAGGAAAGATATTGAGAAGAAATTCAATGGAAAATAAATTATAATCTTCCTAAAAAGAAAAAGCATCACAAATTCAGGGAGGAAATAGCAGATCAAGTCTAAAGATCTACTCTTACATAGACCCTAGGAGCCTGTTGTGGAATTTTAATCGTGCAAGTCTACACAATAATAAACATATTTTTCTTTTTACTTCAGATTTCTATATTCAGCTGAAACTGATGCTATTTTTGTATTAATGAGATCAAAAATTGTAACTCCAACATATTACTTCCCCTGGAGAGAAAGAAACATCAAATGCCCAGCAGATGAATTTGGGTAAAGCTGTAAGTGAAAGATGCTAATTTCAAAGTGGGCAGTGAGAGTGCTGGTCAAACTGGGAGTCTGATGCATTACTGATCTGAATATAAAGTTCTTCTTTTTTTTTTTTTTTTTCCTTTTCTGAATCAAAAGGTTTCATAAGCATTTAAATAAAACTGAAGTGATATAATTAGTACAAGCCCACTAGAAGTAATTAAATTTATAAGTATGGCCAGTGCTATAGCTACATAATGGAAGCCTTCAGTTTTTATTAATCACATGTTTGAAACTCTGGATTAAACAACCAAACTAATAAGTCAAAACACCAGTGTACAATCCAAAGGACAACGGCACTGTCGCTCTGTATTGCAGGGCACCAATGCAGGGCCTAATTGATACAAGAGCTGTAATAACATGGAACATGTTTAATTAGTAAGACTCCTAGTCAGTCATGAAACTTGGAAGAGCTACTGGGACTGTGAAATTGTAGTTTACATCCTACATGCAAGCAAGCATCAGATCTCCATAGACCATGTGTGATGTCGGGTAGGTTACTGTGCACAGGCAAAAACATGTCACCATGCTGCCATGCAGTGAAGGATGAGGCTGACTTGTGTGACCTGGTGAGCTCAGTGCTCACAGCTTGTGTGCAAAGAGGGGGAACCTGCTTAACCTTGTGTGTGGAGGAAGACCAACATGCCATGGGGACAGCTAATGAGACACAGAGCATCTATGCTGGCCCATGAAAAGGTCTGACTGGAGGCTAACTTTGCTGGACACGGGCAGCATACTACAGAATAAAAATAGTCGTATTTGAAGGTGCTTGCTATCCATCTGGTTAAATAAAATACAGAATTTGTCCTCAGTATTGCTTTTCTCCAAGAAGAGCAGGGCCAAATGGAGAGAGCCTGAGCAGTCAAGGTGAAGTGGCTGAAATAAGTGGTGGGCTGGTCTAATGGGTCTTCTCTCATTAGCTCCCACTCTTGCTCTTTATTGCTGACTAACAAGCACTTCCAGACTGATCATCTTGAGAAGGGTCTCTCTCAGCATTTTATAGACTTTTCAAGCAGGAACTTTCTATACAAAAGGAACACTGTTCACATTAATGTTCAAGCCATATACCAGAATTTATCACCCTTCCCTTTTAAAGTAGTTCATCTAAATTTGATCCCAGTCTTGTGCAATAAAAGATACAATTAAAGGTGAATGTAAAAATTATTGAATAAATATAATAAAAAGGAAATTCAAATTATCAGTGAGAGGTTATAAAAATGCAAGAAACTAATGCTAGCAGTAGTCTCCTAAGCTATTACTATAGCAGATATATATAATCATGCAAATTCCATGCTTTTTTACCTCTTTCACAGAACTACAGTACTGTTAAATCAAGGATACAACTTGGTATTTTTTTTTTTCCTAATACCTAGTAAGATTAATTGGAAGGACAACTTACTATTAGTGTAGGCTTCTGTTCCTTCTCTTAAAATTGGTATACTCAGGGCAGCAGTTCACTTGCTGGAGAGAACAACTTGTTTAACACTTCTTCACAGGTGTATTTTCCTCATGAATGTATCTAATTCTTTCTTTGTAAAGCTCATGTAATTTTTCAGCATTCTCAGTTTCCCATGAAAAGACAATAATTTGAGCTACCAGGTGTGGTTTTGTACTTGAACCTGCTACCTGCAAGTTTCACTTGGTTCCCTCTCTAGTGTTAGAAGAGACCGTGGAAATCATTCTTTTACCTCTTTCATTGCTGCCTATTCACCAAAATCCATTCTTGTTTGCAGAAGAGCAGTTGGGTCATTTCGAGTGCACTGCATGAGGCCATCCTTTGCTGTAAGATTAATGGGAAGAATGTTCTAGGAAGAATGATTAGGGAAAGGCCATCTGTAATGCTAACTGCAGAGAGGTGCTAGAGCCAGAGACTGTGTTACGTGGTATCCGGGGAACTTTGCACGAGGTACTTTAGAGATGTAAAACAGATTCTTGGAAAAGTGTTAACTTCAAACTGTGAAAACACAGGCAGGGGAACATGAAGAGAAAACTTTCATAACTAAATTTGTAAGGTGGAGTCAGGTTGATCAGAAAATAGTTAAACAACCAAATACGACAAATGAAAATTGCAGTTTTAAATATCTAACGAACCAGAAAATACCAGATCCAGCACGTTGCATACATTGAGAAGAACATTTAATCTGTGGTACATTTTTCTTAGTGCCAGACTATTAATCTCAAATGTACTTTCATTAGCAGGTGTGTTGTTGTGAAACTTCTGAGTCTTCTGGCTGTGATCAAAGATGGAGAAGGCTGAAAATGGTGACTAATGGAGATACTGACTTTTTATTCTTTTCACTGAGCTAAAGCTGAGAGTTTGTTTATAATCCTTTATAAAGACAAAATCAAGCAGCAGCTAAGCCAGACACTTCTTTGTGTGCACAAGTTACAGCAAATAGGACAAAAGCTATTTCTGGGTTCAGTGGTTGTTGTTTAGCACCTACATGTTCTCTAATGGTAGTTGTTGCTGTTCATTTAATGTACTTGACTGGTTTGGTTCACTGGCTTGTGGCTGTTCTTTGCAGAAACATCATCAGGATTTATCAGAGTAAAGATGAAGATGGGGTGGAATTTCTGAAGCTAACTCAAAACCTCCTAGTCTTTGGAGGGTGGATAAAGTCTGCAATTTTTCAGAGTTACTTTCTGGATTAATGTGTGTGCTTAGCATTTAATATTTCTTGCAGGTTTTTTTTTTTCTTTTCTTTTTATGTCATTCAGTAGCTATACCCAAGCCAATAACCACTGCAGTGTAGAAAAGGTCAGTGCCTCATGGCCAAGGCCATCAAGATGATGGTTAGCTGTGGCCCTCTTGCTGTGATCCTATCAGAACTGCAGCAGGTCAGGTCTTCCCTGGGAGTAGAGGGAGAAAGGGGTGGTGTGTAAGGATGGCTGGAGGCTGCCAGGTTAGAGGAGGGTTGCAATGCTATGCTTGCCCTAGGCTCTGATGGCCTGGTGGCTCCACTGCTGACTAGCACTAATAACTCCGCTTTTTTGATCTGTGCTTCAGTCAGTGCTGAAATCAGGGTCCTCGCTTGATATTAACCTAGGGTAAATAGGAATTCCCCTCCTCTAGCAAATCTATGTTTTGGCAGAGAAAACATCATCTTTTCAGAGAAAACAGCATCTCCTCCTTTTGATCATTCTCTGAAATGCCCATATGAAAGATTTGGCACAGGAGCTCGTTTTGTAGAAAAAGTCAGACTAAAATCCTGCTCTCACTGAGGTCAATGGCAACATTCTCTCAGACCTCGAAGGGGCCAGAGTATTGTCCTCTATCCCTCTTCATCTTGGAGAGGATGTTTGTTCAAACCAACTGGTGTTATACATTTATGACTGTAGTGAAAATGAAAAAGGAGAAAGGGAAAGGAAAAGAAAAAAAGAAGAAGAAACAGAAAAAGAAAAAAAGAAAAAGAAAATGGAAGAGAAAAAAGAAAAAGAAAACGGAAAACTGCAGTGGCTTGAGAGTGTTTGTAAATGTGTGGGGTGGGGGCTTCTCTCAGGAGCAGGACCAGCTGCCTCCCAGACACAGGCTATTAAGCAGGCTGAGTTAATAGCATGATGATAAATTCAGCAAAATTGCCAAGAGAAATGTCCCAAAGCTTGGGGGTATTAGAAAATTCAATAATAAACTCAACCCGTGTCTGCGAGAAATCAAACTGACGCAATTTAAGAATAAATAGTTTGGCAGTGTTTTTTTCTCCTCTTCCCTTTTTTATCTTTGATTTTTCCATCTGGCTCATCTAGCTGAAATTTGAACTGGATCTGACTTCAAGTTCCTTTCAGGATTTTGTGGAGTATTTTACATAGCAGTCTGTCTGTCTGACAAAGCAAGATTGTGAAATCTGTAAACCACAACTTGTTCTTCCTGGCACAGGGAAAGCATAAATGATAATACTGCCCCATTACTCCATTAACGGTTGCAGTGCTACTCCCACTTGTGGTCTCCTTGACTTAGGAGACAAATATATATATGTTAGTTGAATTTTTTAGCAGATATACTAAGAGACCAATGTTGGGAATTCTGGGGGAGAGAAATGTACTATGCAAACAATATGATTAACAGCTAAAAATGCAGTGTGCTAGCAAACATTAGAAAGGACTTACAAGGATAGACATGAATCAAGCCTTTGCCTCTACCACACCATGAAGAATCGTGGGAGTTTGGAGTTCAAGCCCAAATCAGACATGTTGTCAATCTCTCTCTCTTTGTTAAACCTCAGTTAAGAGGCCCATCAGACATAAAGACACAAAAAATGGACTGTGTATGAAAAAAACCTTCTTTGTTTGAAGCGTGTAAAGACAAAGACAGTCAAGGAAATGTATTGCAGAGGTGTTTTATGGTCTTTGCAGATAATTTCTTTTGAGTGTATTTTATGAGCTTTGGCCATGTCTTTACATTACTGGTGAATAAAACTCTCATTGTTCAAAGGGAGTCATCTGGTGACTCATGAATTTCTTCAAATACTACTCCAAAAAAACCCCCTCATGTGATATTGAGAATGCTACTATATATAACTACAGGCCTACAGAAAATGAGCCACTGCTTAGCTTGATCATTTACTGGACTTGGGAGGCTCAGGCTATTCAAGATCGATAGACAGAAGTAAAAAGCAAGAGCGTGGCATCTTTTCTGCACCTCATGGTAAATAAATCTCCTTGATTTTGTGTCACAGATGCTGATTCTATGCTTCTAACCCAAGACTTCACGCTAGTTCTATGAGTTGAATTTAAAGTGAGTCTGAGTTAATTTTAATTAATGTTTTCTTTCTCCCTCCTTCACCGAATAAGTGTGGACACACCTTGCACAGAGCTAGCTGATAGCAGGGAAGTCAAAGGATACTTAGCTGGGCCAAGAAATGCTTTACATGATTTGCCTAATTTTCTAGGTAATTCTGTAAGAAGTGAGTCTTTCACACCCAGATTCTCTCAATGCTTCACATCTGTGTGCCCAGGAGGCTCCTGGGTACATTATCTGTCTGCAGCCCAAGCAGCACCACGCTTTCCAGGGAAACTGCCCTT
This sequence comes from Alectoris magna, assembly GCA_030625065.1. NCBI lineage: Eukaryota > Metazoa > Chordata > Aves > Galliformes > Phasianidae > Alectoris > Alectoris magna. The sequence continues at coordinate 84,841,082 of CM060560.1, forward strand.
CCCTCCTGGGTGAGAAACTACAGTCCAGAGTGTAGCTGCTGATATTTTCAAAAAGTTGATCTTAATGCAGGAGTGCACAAAGCCGCTTTATAAACCAGCTGTGGCTTAACTTCCATTTGAACGTCTTCACTGTACTGCTGAACATACCTATTAACAAAATGCTAAAAAGGTGAAGTTTCACTCCTCTGCAGAGGAGTGTCTGGAAATCTCATAGATCAGCTTTCTTCATATCAGACCAAAACCATGTCTAGCACTTGTTGGTAACTCTTTATTACAAGGAAACTATCAGATCTCTCTCTCTCTCTCTCTCTCTCTCTCTCTCTCTTTCTTTCTCTCTCTCTCTCTCTCTTTCCCCTCTCCCTTCTTAGCTTGCTGTTTCATTATTTAGTATGTTATAGGCAATTTAGAAATACATATTGTCCCCTGGTGAAAACTGCTTCAGGTAAGTAGAGCTTAGATCTATGTCAATGTCTACTAAAATAGGTTGGTAAAGATATTTTCATGATTCATTTTTCAACTTGTGAGGAATATCTTTACATTCAATATTGACATGTGGGAAATGCACCCTGTCACGGTTTCAGTCTGGGGAAGAAAAGAAAGAACAGTTTTCTGGAAATCAAAACCTCTATTTATAATGAGAGACTAACACTGGGATTCTGCACCCACGGTAATATAGGGGAAAACAATTGCACTGATTATTGTGGTTGACTCTGTCAAGGAAGACAACCCCTTACTTTCTTCCATGTCACTGCATATCTGTGGACATCAAGTGATACAGGGGCTGTCTTGTTGACTAAGCTAGAGTTTGAACTAGGGCTCTTGAGCTGAGAGAGAACTGAGGACAGTGTTCCTCTGCACATGCTGGGAGAGACTCATCCACTCACCCATTCTGCTTAACAGAATAGTGGTGACCAAGTAATAGGTATGCACAACTGGGTTACTTGCCTTGATCTGAGGTGGAGTGTGGATGGAAAAAGTCCCACAAGGCATGTCAGGAAACTTGAATGCTGCATCCTCCTGCAGGAATCTTTAACATTACCACACATCCCACAACATCCCTTGTCTGGGAGATTTTGCTGCATCTCCTATTTGTATTCTAGTGCTTGCTGCTGTAGTTCTGCTTTTGGGCAGATGGTTACAGCGTGCCTAAAAGCACAAGGGAAGACCCAGAGAGACAAGCTTATCCACACTAGGGAAAAAAATGCATCTTCTGTGGCAGCAGAGCCTTCAGGAAATCTCAACATTGAAGATCTTTTCCCTTTTCTGCATAACACTGAAATACTAGTGAGAAAGAGGGAGGCCAGGCAATCTCATTATAATACCTCTTGACTCTGAAATAGAGAATCAGGAGATATCTGTAAGTGGTCTCTCTGGGAGCAGGATAAGGTGATGTGCGCACTGACCACAAAGGCTTAAATAGCTGATTAAAATATGGTTATGGACATTCAGGATGACCAAATTTTCAGAAGTGCTGAGAACTCTTAAATGCCTTTGAAGTTAACAGGATTTTTGTGACCGTGCTGCCTTTGAAAAATCAAGCATTATCAACCTGAGTCCTGCATTAATATAGATTTAAAAATACGTAAAAATGGCCACTTAATAACCCCAAGTACTGAACAATTTATGCAAAGCATTAAGAAAGGATAAAAACCAACTCAATGCCTCTTAACTGAACTGATAATATTTAGTGAAAAGATAGATATTTCTGTGCTAAATACTGCACCTCTAGAAAAGACACAAAGCTATGAGCAATTTACATTCAATCAATGCATTGACAAAACAGCAAATCTTCAGATTACCAAGCAATTCAAAGTCAGTGTATTTCTCCATATTATTAGCAGCAAACAGAATCCTAGTGTAAATGTGACAGCTGACCAGTCAATAGTTAAATATCCCAATAAGTAAGTCTGTCTGTGCTCTATTGCAATGTGTTTGATTGATAATCCTGCAAAGCTTCCTTAGTTTAAAAAGGCAATCCTCCAAATTTTTTTCTGTTCAGTGCCTGGATGTCAGCTTCTCTCAGTGCCTGCATGCTGCCTGCAGCTTCATATCCTCTAAACTGGGTACCTGGGTACCACAATACCCTGTTTTGGAGGCTCCTTTGGTTCCAACTCAACACTGTATCACCACAGTTTCCCAAAATGAACACTGGCCCTTCTCCCCACAGCTGGGAAATCAGGGGTACAAGCAGGAAGATAGCTGTGTTGTTTTTTTCCCTGGATGGATGTTTGGAGGGTCCCAAGGATGTCTTCATGCAGGCCTAGGCTTTCATTCCTTTCTCATGTGTCATTGGCAATTCCTAATTTCACTTTCTCTATAAATACTCTACAATAAAACATTTGTTTTATTGTCATGTTACATGGCACCCCAGGTGCTCCAGACAAGCATTTCTTTCCTCTTCAGAGACCTGCTGAACAGGAGCCAGGAGCACTGACTTCAGTAAGCAAAGGCTACACACACTGTCCTTGGCATTTCCAGAATGCAGGAAGGATGCAACAAGAAGGAAGTCCTCTTAGCTGTACCATCAGTCTGGCAAACAGCTAAATGGTAAGTCATCACACTAGGTACCTACATTTGCACATCCACTCCTTCCACAAATAAAACTGAATGTATCAGTCAGTGCCAAAAGCTAAAGATTTTATCATTCTGACTGATAGGATTAACATACACCAAGGAGCTCCAACTGTCTAATATCACTGTCTCATTCATTTGAGTGCTGGCCAGTTTAACAGTCAGGGGAGATCCGTGAAAGAGAATAGGTAGCAAGCAACACATACTTTCCAATTTGAGGAATGAAGTTGAAGAAGTCTGACTTGTCTATTTATTGTAAAGGGCTTAAGTCATTCAGTCAAGGTCCTGGGAAGCTTCTAGATGATTTCCATGATTGCCAGCATTCCCTTCTTTAGTTCTGACCTGTGATTTTTTAATTCTCCTTACTTAAAGCTTCTGCTTGACTTCATTCAGCCCCCAAAACAATTCCACTCCTTTTTTACTAGCCAAGGAAGTACTGAAACTCTGCTTCATGAAGTGATGATGTTAGTGTGCAGCAAAGGCCAGCAGCTCCCTGGTTGCCAAAAGCCACGGGAATTTGTGTGGAGTCAGCAAAACCTCAACAGACAAAGCTCATCCAACAAACCCTGGCATAGGATGAGGTGCAGGACCAGAGATCACGCTACAAATGTGTAGGTCACCCAGGCAAGCTCATGGTGATAAGGCATGAGGTCCAAGATCAAACCAAGAAGTTAATCCACAGGTCAGATCCAGGTCCAGAAAGACAACGGAGGCCCAACATCAATTTGTGAAGTCAATGCCTTACCCAAAGCCAGGCAGACACAGGTATGGCTGAGCTGGAGTATGCTTCTTCAACAAAGTTGTTATGTAAACTCTAACTCAGAGTGAATGCTCAAAGCTCAGCTTAAATGGCCCATGACAGAGGGTGTAAGTGTAAGTGGAAGCCCAGGTAAAGTCCGCATGGTGATTAAGGTTTATTGATTTCCCCAATGGATGAGATGCCTCAGATGTTCCCTTCTACCCCTTCCAACACTGTAGCAATTTGCTAGTAGATCATAGGTAACTCCTGTGGAAAGAGATCATCTCAGAGACTGTTCCTGATGCACTTTGAATATATAAAATGCCACTGTTTTTTATGATGCTCTATTCTTTTTTTAACAGAATGATCTCTCTGTTGTTCTTGTTACAGTTGAGACTGTTGAAGCGCAATGGCTGTTGCTGTGCTGTCCATGATGGCAGTCTGGGCTGCAGAGATGTCCCTTGGTGCATAGACCTTAGGCAGGGATGAATGCTTTTGTTTTCAGTCTTTTGGGGCAGGCAGAGGGTACTAGTGCTCTGATTTCTCTGGAACACTCAGCAGTGCATAGTACTACAAAGCAGAAAGATGCAAGAGACAGAAAATCTAATTTAGTTAGTTAGCCTCTTCAAAGAAGAGATTTAGTCTATTAGTTTTATCTGTAGTTTTGCTTCAGCTACCCAGCTGTAAGGGGGTTAAGCTGGAGGCAAACAGTGATTCAATTTTACAATCAGACTGAAAATACAAATACATCTATTTCTCCTGAGCACTAACTGTAATGCATGCCCAAGTGCAGAATGCTTTAATTGGATATAATAGCTCCAGGTCTGGACTCATGTACATGTGTATGAAATCACTCCTTTGAAATCATAAAGTGCTACTCAAATAATCATTTTATTAGCATCATCATCTTCCTATATGGAAATGTAGAGCATATATCAAGCCCATCAAATACTTACAGCCACCATCCAGACAACTTTATTAAAAAACAAAAAGAAAAGCCATTATATTTTTGGCATATTGGCTGAGAACACTCAGGAGGCTGCTATTGTACTTACCATCCTGGTGACTGCCTGTGTGAAACACAGGAGACCAATAATGTGTGGGAAAAGCAACACATCACTGAAGACCAAAATCTGAGCACTGGAGCTAAGAAATTACAAACATTACCCAACTATTATACAATAGTGCAGAAACCCAACTTCTTTCTTTGAGGCTGAGTTTTGAGGATCAAAACTCCAGCGCATGGGCATTCAGTCTTCAAGCTGAATCACAGGGAGGAGCAGCTGCAGGAAATATGCCTCTCCATGCCCTCCCAGATGGATGAAAACTTTCATGAAAGATCCACTGCAAAGGAGGGCTGGCCTTCTGCATAAAGAGTTCCCTCCTGTTCCAAAAGTCGGAAAGAGAAAGGGAAAATGAGCTGTGAGCAGGAGTTGAAAATGGGTGATCACATGAGAATGAACCTCCTTGAAAGGGAGGCAAACACTTGAACTGAATATTTATGTATTTAGGATTCTTTTATTATTATTTTTTGCCCAAGGTGTTAGGATGAGGAGACTTGATTAGTTTTGTTGCTTTCTAACAGCAGTAAGAAGTGCTTTACAACAGAGCAAGGGCATGGAAATACCCTTCTTGCTATGGAAACTGCATGGTGATTTACATCAGTTTAAGGAGCCTTGCCTCTGCAAGCTCTTTGATTACCAAACAGAAATAAGAAGGTTTTCTGGTTGTTTGGAATAGGGATGTTTTTGATACACAACACATTGTTTCAGATGCTTTTCTTCCCCAGGATTTCTAGATAGCCTGCTGTGTATTCAGTGGCAACACACAGTTAGCTGGGACTGAGATGATGCAGCTGGCTTCACTTTCGAAGTATGCATACATTTTGTGCATTTGACTTTTTGTTGTGAACAATCAAAATTAGGGAGAGTTAAGGGGATCCCATTTTGCCTTCTTCAAGAGAGCACAGGGGACTAAGAGGAATATGCATGTCTGTATGAGAGAGAATCTATTCCTTTCCTAGTTCCATTTAATTCTGCCCCAACTTCACTGAGACCTAATATGTACCTCTTCAAGGACTGCTTTTGGTAGGCATAAGCAGGAGGCAAGGAAACAGAACAGTTCAGATAATTGACTTTACCGAGCAAGCACTCAGATGAGTGGAGAATTTACACAGTTTATGTGGGGCAGCAGAAGATTGGGGTTGCAGGACTGTGAAGAAGGACTGACAAGAAGTACCAGCTCCATCGCAGACCCTATCAGGTGCACCTGCGTTAGCAGGTACTCTCTGTAACTATCTTGGCCATGGGAAATGATTGGTGGAAGAAAATGATTCATTGTTAATTTGCCTTTCCTCTGTTTAATAGCCCATATAACGTGGTTTAAAGGCATGCACAAGCTAATTAGGAACGATATATTCTGGAGGGGAGTCACAGCAGCGTGATGTGAAATTCCTGCAATCAGTGAAGAAAACGTATGGGGCTTATTTACACACTTCAAACATCCAACTTCAGCTACATAGCCATGAATGGCTGAACTTGTGATATTCCTTTCTTCCTTCACAGTAAATATTTCTCTAAGAAATTGTAATTCGGCCTGTAATGCCTGTTGTTAGGCTGCTCTTGAGGTATGGCTTGTGTGCTCAAAAGCTTGAACGCAATTTCTGACAGCAGCTGTTTGAATAAAACATGTTACACGTCTCCTTCAAAATTTGTTTCTTGACCTTAATATTTTCTCCCAATGATGTTGCTAGTATGACTTCTAGAGCTACTTCAGTTTTTCATAGGTTTTCTCATCCTTAGATGATGAATAATTTATTTGCCACTGCATCAAATCTGTTGTCGCTTTTGGTAAAGGTTCCCCTTATGATATGTAAATGATTAAGTTTGTTTTAAGGAGATCCCTGGGTCATTATTCTGCGGCATTAATTATCAGCAATTTACTACCTTACTGTAATTTTTTTTGTACATCTCAGATACGTACAAAACACAAATAACTATTATTACTTTAAATGCACAATAAATACATACCTAAGTAATAAATCTAAACATTATTCGTATAACATATATTCTTTATTAGGAACTATATAATGTTTGTGTGTGCAATAGTATACATAGTACACACACTATGCAGTTGACTGAGTTCAGTGCAGTATATAGGATTTTCTCACCAGGTGGAACAAAATCAGTAATGAAGCCTCAATGAGTTACGTGCAAACACCATTTTCAATTTAATTTTTCCTTTTTCATTGCTGTCTTTTTGAAATTAAGATATTAGAAAGCTATGAAGAAGTCTTCATCATGAAAAATGATTTTTTTCAAGATAGTGGATTCTACATGGTATGCACTTTTTCATGGCTAGATGGTTTATGTGTCTATTAGCACCTTTATATTCAGAGCCTGCCCATTTGGTATTAGAAGGGGATTATTTTCTCTTGCCTGATGTTAATGAGTACTACAGCACATTCCAGAAAATTCTGGAATGCCTGTGAAGAAAATGTATCACATGTTTAAGACTCATGAAATTTAATTGGTCTGGAAAACCTTTAGGTAAACTTAGAGAAAGACAGGCTTACTCATTACAAATATTGACTAGATAAAGGACAAGACTCAGCAAATAAGATGATAAAGTCAATTTAACTCTTTCTATTATGTGACGATTAAGTAAGTGTTGCCTTCCGCTTTAAAGAAGGTTCCTGTCGTCTTCTGTGAAACGGAGAAAGGAGTTCAGTTTCCAGACGACGGTAATTTTCATGCTATTGCAAAAAAGGAAACTTTGGTGGGACAGAGTTTAGGATCAAAGGATGCAATAAACATCCACAGACAAACCAGAAGGTGTCCTAGAAGTCTGAAGGGCAACATCAAATATCTTCACTTGGTTTGTTGAGCTTATCACCAAGTAACTCCAGGTGTGAGGATGGATACTCCACCAAGGCTGGTACAAAACTGAGCTCTGAAAGGTAGAGATCTGTGTGAGTCTTTAGAGTCGTTTAAGAAACAGAAAGTAGATTTTAATATATGTAGGTTGCTCCAAAAGTAATGCCTCCTATTTATTTCCATAGACACTACAATAGAGACAAAGAGCACAATAACACTATTTGATAACAGCCTTCCAGACTGTGCCAGAAAACCTCAGCCCAATGGACTGGAGGATGCCCACCCAGTGAGTCAATAGAAGGACTCTCTGCAGCACCTTGCAGAATAAAGGAGTTGCTTCCTACAGCGATATGGGACGTATAACGATGTAAAGGAAGAACATCTGGGGAGGGGTGTTTAGGGAAGAACTGGATATGAGAAGGATCAAGGTGGTCTGTGTGCTAGCGCCTGGGCTGGGCTCACAGGTTGAAAGGTATGTGTCTGTGGTGCCAACAACTGCAGTGAGTATGGGTGCTTATATCAGTGTGATCACTACTAAAGTCCAAGCTGGATGTGCTGGTGAGTAGGTGCAGTGGCCTCAAAGTCATTGGGGAAGGTGTCTCTGAGGATGAGACACATGCAGGGGAAAGCTGCTGGAGATCAAGGCCACCTTCCAGACACTCTAGGGTCTGAATGTTGACAAAAGGATCCACTTGTGAATATGTATGTGCACAGGCGTGCATTGCTATATACACACACACATATATATACTTCATAATAATGGACCTCCATTATGATCAGACAGGGAAGGGAACAAGATGAGGCCATTGGTGCTGTCTGTGTTTTTACGAGTGCTTAACATGCCCACGTTGTCCTGTCTGTGTATATGTGTTGTATTTGTTCATCTACATGTGTGTCTATTTAAAAAGTTGTTCAGCCCTGCTGCAGGTTGGACCTGGGGGCTTGAAGCTGTGGCAGCTTCACCATGTCTCTACTGTTTTTTTCTAACTCACTAGAAGACAAAGGTTTGGATGAACAGTTTAGATATACATTGCAGTAGAGCAGCAGGGTGAACCAGATGTCCCTAATATGCTGAGGAGGAGAAACAGAAAAATCTGACATTTCATAGAATCTTAGAATATCCTGAGTTGGAAGAGACCTGCAAGGATCATCAAATCTAATTCTTGGCTGCATGCAAAATCCAAACCATATTTCTGAGGGAGTTATCCAAATGCTTCTCAAACTTCAGAAGCCTGGGGCCATGCCCACAGACCTGGGCAGCCCATTCCATACTCATCACTCTCTCGTTCAGACTCTTTCCCTCACCCCCAGCTGCCCCTCCCCTGACACAGCTCCAATCCGTTCCCTTGGGCCCTGTTTCTGTTGGACAGGCAGTGTGGACAATGGACTGGCCTTTCTGTTAGAGGCCCAAATCTTGAATGCTTTGAACTGTTTCTTGGCATTTTTGAAAACCTGGGACCACCAGCAGGGAACAAAGAAAGAGAGAGAGCTAAGTGGAACATAAGCTTCCTGAATCTGAATCTGAGCTAGAGACAATGCTAATGACTTAAACTTCTTTTTTTTTTTTCTTTTTTCTTTTTTTTTCTTTTTTCCAAAGACAAACTTATCCTCCTGAATACTGAAGAATGATACATTTTTTAGTATGTATTTTCTGAACATGAATTTCCTGACTGTGCATGTTTACCAGACTCTAAAATAATGTTTACCAGGAGTGCCTAACGTGGTTAATTTGACCTTTCTGTATAGCTGTACTGGTACTAGCATGGATGCATTTGTAAGCAAGCCTATGAATCTGCATCTGAATCCAGGGAAGGGGGATGCATGCCCACAGATTTTCCTCTGATTTACTAGAAGGTGAAGTGATGAAGATTTCTTCTCCCAATACTTGAAGGGAGCACATAAACAGGAGGGGCAACGGCTGTTTATGAGGGTGGATAGTGACAGGACAAGGGTGAATGGTTTTAAACTGAGACAAGGGGGATTTGGGTTAGATATTGGGAGGAAGTTTTTTACACAGAGGGTGGTGACGCACTGGAACAGGTTGCCCAATGAGGTTGTGGATGCCCCATCCCTGGAGGCATTCAAGGCCAGGCTGGACGTGGCTCTGGGCAGCCTGGTCTGGTGGTTGGTGACCCTGCACATAGCAGGGGGGTTGAAACTAGATGAGCATTGTGGTCCTTTTTAGCCCAGGCCATTCTGTGATTCTACGATTCTATGATTTTGAGATCAGAGAAGATCATATCAACACCATGGAGAGTAGGATAATTCTCTTTCACTCTAGATAGCTAAGTCTGGAAGGTTTAGAAATTCAGAAAGGTGCCTATGTTGAAGCACTCTGGCTGTGGTGAGAATGTGGGTTTGTCATTGTCATCTGCAACATATTTCTGCTTTTTTTCTACAAGATAAAATGTCCCAAGAGGCAACAGAGACAAGAGGACTTTTTTAATTTGAAGGTCATTGAGATAGTGTAAGGAAATCATTGAGGTTACAGAAGTCTGTGAATCATGATGCAATGAATGTGAAACATTCATTTCTTTGGCTTCCATGGTTCAGGATAATGCACTTTGACCTCAATCAAATGAGCCAATATCACCGCTTGCTGGAGTTGTAAATTTTTTAAGGGGGTTTTGCATCCTGACTAAAGATTTAATGTTTAGCTTGATTAGCTATCTATCTAGACAGGATCATGGATGCTAGATCATCAAAAGGTGATCAAATTATTTTTTAATTAGCATCCCTCATTGTGCTTTGATTGAATTGAAATGGGCATCCTACTTGGCAGCAGCTGGTTTTCTTTAGTGTAATGTGACAAATACAGGGAAAAGTAAATGTTTTGGTTTGCTCCCTGGAGTAAGGATGAGAACTGGAGAATATAGGTCAAAAGTATGAGCTGTGGGGTTGATAGGCTGCTGATGTATTTTCTAGAGGAAGCAAGAAAGACGATGGACACTGTTTACTATCTTTTATCTGATAGTGTTCTGCTGTTGTTGATGTAACTGCAGATTAGGGAAAGAATCTTTTCCTCTGAAATGTTCAGGGTTCCCACATGCTCTGGAGAGAAAAAGAGCCGGGCTTACTTTCCATAATTCAGTAGTCACGCAGTATATTTGGAAAGACTGTTGAAGCCTGCAGATTCTTTTCCTGGCTATAAACTATTGTGGGGTGTTGTTAAAGGAGGTATGCTATGGGTCAGCCTTGCTTTAACAGCCTGAGGTGACAGAGGGAGGAGTCCTCATTTGAAAGGTGCTACTCAGACTGCCTGTGGTATCATGACATCTAACACTGTTTATTTCCTACTGTCATTCTCTCTCTATATATAATAACAGTCACATTGAGAAATGGCTCCTTTGCTCCCTGAAGGAGGGCTCTTGGAACCTGAGGGTCTGATTCCTTTTCCCTTTAGTTCACTCCAGATTTTCGATTTCACATTGACTTATTGGACTTATATAATTCTTAAAATTACTGAGATCTGGTCTTAAAATGACTTATGCTATTGTTACAGTTTGTTGACATGAAAGTTTTAGTGGTTGCTATGGTTTTACACAAAGGTCAGGGTGATCTCACAGCTGTCTCTTTTAAAGTGATCAGCAGTACTTGATCTTTACTGTATTTGCAGTATATAGGAAAGAAGAAATAGACCCAAAGAATACGTATGCAGAACAAACAGGATCTTCTACTGAAAGAGCAGTCCCAACATGTTCTTCAGTGTAACAGATTGTTCAAGGTAGGACACACTCCAGTTGGTAAAGGCTAGAATTACCCACAAAGTGATTGCAAGAGGGCATGATGCATACTGAAGATGAAAGCAGCTAGAAACTGAGTATCCTGTTGGATCTTTTTCTCCCTCCTGTCTTTCACAGGGAATCTGCATCTGCTATGTCAGAGCAGTTCATGGGCATCAACACTTCTCTGATTCTCATGACTAGCAGAAGTTCATCTCTTCCTTGGAAGACCACTTGCCTGAAAGGCAAAGAAGGTTGGGCTGTGACTCTGATACAACAAATGAATATGTTAGCTTGTATTTGTTACTTATTTGGGAGTTGATTCCGATCTCTTTGACACAACAACCAGGAGTTCATGTATTTCAGACCTATTTCTCCTGGGGTGTTTTAAAGGAGGCTAATATCATAGCCTCTGAAGGCAGCCTATCCATTATTGTGCATAAGCTAAGGAATTTGTGGTAGAATTTAGGATTAGACATCTAAATCCTAATTCCTGGTAATCAGGTCCAACATCTTGGTAGAAATGCTGTTCAAATTACAAAATATCTCCTGAAAATGGTGAAGGATTTGAATACTAAACAATTTCTAAAGCACTGCTTAATGGTGAAATGAGACCACTGAAGTATGATCTAGTGCTAACAGAAACATTTTCAAGTGAAAACTTGTAATGATTTTAATGTGAGAGACTGGGGAAACAGAGATCTGCAAAAGTGAAACAATAACTGAACAAGACGAAGAACGTGATGTTGCATCTTTGCAATTGGTATTGCTTCATGAATGTGACACAGCAGAACGGATAAAATTCCAACTATGTCCATGGTCTTAAAGAGTTTCTTCATCAGATCATCGTGTATGAGGCAGCAGAAGTACCATCTGTAGCTTTCAGAAGGATGCAGATAAAGAACATTAATGTCAGTCTTGCACTGGTTAAGACGCAGATGGACATTCATCATGACAGATCAGGACAACACTGCCAAAGCAAGTGAATATACTGCCTCTGATAACATTGCTGACAATTATACTGGGGTCCTTGCAAATCTGTACAAAGAACTGAGACACCAAAAGCACACTGAGACTGTAAGTCATTGCTAGCTGAGCCGTGAGTGGGTTACACATTACAGTTGTGAGAGATACGTGGTTTGTAGTGCTGCCTTGGGCTTCTAAAGGAATGTGCGCACATGGGCTGAAACTTCTAAGAACACCAGACTTGATAAGGCAGGAAGTTTCCTGGTGGTGGGCACCTAGCTCTCCAGAGGCTGAATTGGGTAGTAAAAAGTCTCTTTGTCGACCAGTTCTGAATATCACGACTCCTGCAAGTCATGCTTCTGGGTCATGCTCTGAGAGGAGACTGCAGATGTACAGGAGACTTTCTACACTCTGTGCTGTGGCAGATGTTTTCTGTTTCTTAACTGTCACAAGACTTCTTCAGTCTAAGATGTTGCACGGTTTATGTACTGACAGAAAAGCCTAATTTCAAACTCAGAAGGGAAATTTACTTATATTAGGGATAAAAATAGGTCTTTATTTCAGATTAGACAGGAGTGTTTGAGGGCAGGAGAAGACCATATGCTCCTCTAAAGCCTGTTTCTGTAAAGCTCCTGTAAAGACACCTTTACATTGTTCAGAATCCCATTAGTGACAGCACCTTTCTGACCTCTTCTCTCGGAAGAGTATGTCTAGCTGTCCTGCGAGAAGTCTTTTAACATATCCTGCCTTTGAATACTTGTTTTGCACTACAACCACCTTTTTTTTTTTTTTTTTAACAAGCAGTCTGTCTGCAAGTTTGTATGTTCACAAATTAGATGCTATCATAAACAGCTTACAGCATCAGTTTGTTACCCTCTTTCTTCTAGAGCTTCTTTACCTCTCACAGTCTCTTTATTCTCTAAGCCAAAAGCCACCTTAGGCAAATCTTTCTGAGTCATGCTCTCTGAACCCATCACAAGCAGTTGTTTCCACCTTCCTAATCCTGCCCTAGTGATCAAAGGTGCAGAGCTAAACACCACTTTGCTAATATGCTTTATGATCTTATCAAATCTTATGACAAGATAACTAATGCTGTATTATCTTACACATCCATGTTATATATTGCATGTCAGAAAAAATTTGAATCTTCCAGCATCAGAAAATTCACCCTATAGGCTGAATATGATACTTTCAACACTATACTGAATTTGACTTAGGTTTTGCTAGGTTTCAAAATATGCATGGTCACATCCTATAGACTTTATCACATGGACAACGAAGATAGGAGAAATTTTGTCCCATCTGAAAGTGCAAAAGACAGGCTTTGTGGATATAAAAACTTACTGTTTTGGCAGGACCATCTACAAATAATTCATAGGAACAAGTGAAAAAGATTTTTTTTTTTTAAACTTATTTAAATTCACTGCATTGTACAAAAGAGATTTGAGTGCCTTCATCACATTAATTAAAAAGGTTAGCAACTTCACAGAGACTGAGCTTCAGAAAGCTCACTGCTTTGAAAGATTCTATCAGTGTAAAATAAATTCTTTATACTTAAAATGGAGTACATAAAAAAATCCGTAAGGATATTGCCTTGCCTAAGGCAATTGTGAGTAGTAATCTTCCGTTGATTCTGTTGGTACCAGTATTTCACTTGGGGACTTGATGATAGGGAGTGGGAAGGCAATTATTTGTTTTATCCCAGAGGAGGTTTTGAGATTTTTTTTTTCCCCTGCACAGCATAGGGAAAGAAAACTGAAATTATGAAATTTTTTCAAGGACTGGCAATATGAAAATTATAGATCATTTAACTTTCAAGTATGCTTTTACAAGAAATAGTCTTGCAACTTGGGAAGAGTCCTGAAGATCTTTTATTTATTTATTTTTTTTCCATAAAAACTGAAAGGGAAATCACCTATTGAAAAATGACTTTTATCAAAACATTCTCAATCAAAATCTGGGCTCAGAAAATTTTCAAAGAATGGTTGATGTTGAACGGCATACTTGGAGGTCATCTGGTCCTTTCATCTTCGTAGCAGATCCCTGGGCCTCCCTCCTGTATGTCTGTCTATGCCTCTCTTGTACTGGGGAGCACAGAACTGTATCCAGCACTTTAAGGGTGGCTTCACTGTGGCTGAATAGAGAGAAACACCTCCCTTCACCTGATGGCAGTGCTTTGCTTAATGTAGTCCAAGATACCATGAGCTCTCTTTGCTACCAAGACACATTGCTGATTCATATTCAACTTGGTATTCACCAAGACTCCTAGCTCCTTTTCTACCAAGCTGCTTTCCAGAATCATGCCTTCAGCATGTACTTGTGCCTGCAGGTGTTCCCCTGCACCTGTAGGACTGTGCAATTCCACTTGTTAAACTTCAAGAGATTCCTTTCAGACCCTTACTCCAGCCCGTTCAGATGCCTCTGGATAGAAGCACAACTCTCTAGCTGATGAGTCACTCCTTCCAGTTTCGTGTCATCTGCAAACTCGCTTAGATTACTCTTCAAACAAATAATTACTAAAGAAACAAAACAGGTCTGGACCCTGTATTGGCCCCTGGTGCATTCCACTTGTTATGGCTGCCAACTAAACTTTGTATCACTGATCATCACCCTCTGACCTGACAAGTTCATCCATTTTTTTCAGTCCCTGTCTCCTCATTGAGCCCATACTTTAACATGTGAGTATCTTACGGGAGTCAGTGTTAGAAGCCTTGCTGAAGTTTCGGTATCTACAGTATCTTCTGCTCCCCCTCAACTAATAAGCTGCCATTTTTTTTTTTTTTTGATTTTTTATTTTTTTAATAGTGGAGAACTGCCAACTGTGAGATGAAACCGGAGAGAAGAAGTCCCACAGTAGCCTTTAATATTCATCTATATGTATGATACATTGTCTAAACGTATATGTGTAGTTTGAGACTGTCAAATTAGCAGTCTTTGGTATTATGAAAAAATAACACACAAACAACAGAAATGAAAAAGCTTTCTTGCTGGCTGTTTCAAACTGTTCGTTGCTTGATTCCTATCCTTTATGAGTCCTTTATGCAGATCAGCCAGCCCAGTTTTTTTACAGTCAGCAGTCTATAAAGTGGAGACAATGCTTTGTCCTTTGCCTTCCCCCGCTGTCTAGACTGTAAGGAGCATGTAGGTTTGCTACTTTAGATTGTCCTGTTTTGTCCTTCTGCAAGCTCTGTGCTTAGTCTGAACTTGTCTCCATCAAAGGCCAAAGATCTGTTCTCTGTGTTTAGAGAAGAACAACTCCACGCTTCACAGGGAAGGCTGGAGCAGACAGCTCTTGCTCTACACAGACAGTAATGCCAGATCATAAAGCCTAATTTACCTTGATGAGTGGAGTGAAAAGCAGGTGAACAGCAGTTTTGGGATTCTGCTATGAGATCTTCTAGATTCTCAGGGATCTGCTTCTGGGATTGCAGGGACTGCCCAGAAAACCTCTCAGGAATGTCAGAGTGGCAGCTGCTGTTGGGTGGGGAGAGCTAGAGGAGTCATGGACTCCTGGCCAGCCCTAGCAGCCTCTCATGAACTGCGCAAGCTGTTCCTGATTAAGGGATGCATTGAGATTGTTTTGTTGTTTTTGTTTAAGCAGAGAAAAGAACTCTCTGAGCATCTGTGAAGAGAAAAGCCTCAGGCGAGGACCGCCTCAGAGCACATAACTGTTGCCCTTCATTGTCTTCCGCAGAGATGGAAATGGCCATTTTTTTTTAACTTTTGGCCTTCATTATGACTTATGAAAACCACATTCAAAAAACACATTTATCTAACATTGCAAACACATAACTTTGTTTTTGATATTAGTAGTTCACAACCCCTCCATGTAACAGTTCATCAGATTTAGTATATCTGCAGTGTAACTGTTTAATTTGGTGCTGTGCTGCATAACCTGTTTGGTGGATAAAAAATGGACTGGCTATCCATCCACAGAGTTGCAATCAACAACTTAAAAGTACAGATGGAGACCAGTGATGAGTGGTGTCCTTCAGGGATCTGTATCAGGATCAGTACTGTTTAATAACTTAATTAACAATATAGTGAGACTGAGTATATCCTCAGGAAGTTTGGAGATGACAGCAAGCTGAGTGGTGCGGGTGACACTTCAGAGGGAAGGGATACCATCCAGAGAGACCTTGAGAAGCTTGAGAGGTGTGACCATATGAACCTCATTACATTCAGCAAGGTCAGGTGAAAGGTTCTGCAGACAGGATGGGGCAACCCCATGCAAAAATACAGGCAGAGAATGGATTAAGAGCAGTCCTGACGCGAAGAACTTGAGGGTGTTGGTTGATGAGAATCTCAGTACAATCCTGCAGTGTGTGCTTGTAGCTCAGAAAGCCAACATGGGTTGAGATGCATCCTGAGATGCATCCTGAGATGCATCAATAGGAGTGTCACCAGCAAGTCAGGAGAGGTGACTGTCTCCCTCTACTCCATTCTCATGAGAACTTACCTGGAGGGCTGCATCCATCTCTAGGGCCTCCAGCACAGGAGGGACAAAGACCTTCTGGAGTGGGTCCAGAGGAGGGCCACAAGGATGATCAGAGGGCTGGAACACCTCTCTTGTGATGACTGAGCTGAGGTTGTTCAGCCTGGAGAAGAAATGGCCCTGGAGGAATCTTGTAGCATTCTTCCAATGTGCAAAGGGGGCCTACAGGAAAGACAGGGAGGGACTCTTTAATATATAGTTATAGGACAAAAGGTAACAGTATTAAATTAGAAGAGAGTAGATTTAGATTATGTACAAGAAAAAAAATTTCACTGTGAGTGTGGTAAGACTCTGGAACAGGTTGCCGAAGAATAGTTGTGGATACACCATCCATGAAGGCATTCAAGGCCAGGTTGGATGGGGCTTTGGGCAACCTGATCTACTGGAAAGTGTCCTGCCTATGGCAGACAGGTTGGAAGTAGATGATCTTTAAGGTCCTTTTGAAGTTAAACCATTCTAAGATTTGATGAACGCCACTCTAAAGAAGTTGAGATATTTCAAGTTGAGTGTGCTTTCTTCCACAGGGAAAGCAAGACTCTCTCTTGCTTACACCTCACTAACATAGCACCTTCCTCTGTTCCTCATGGTTGTCTATTACATGTTGTTCTGCTTTTCCCCAGTACTGTCTGTGTTGCTCTTCTGAATAATTCTCAAGTAGAACAGAGGATATCTGCATCTGAACTGCTGGCCCAAGTTCACAGAATCACAGAATTATCAAGGTTGGAAAAGACCTAGAAGATCATCTAGTCCAACCATTACCAATACTTCCCAGCTAAATCATACCCCTCAACGCAAAGTTGCATCTTCCCTGACGTTCTTCGTTGCTAGAAGGGCAATAAAGTCTTACGTTCACTTGAGTTGCCAGTCTGACAAATAGGCCTCGCTGTTGTAGGGAAAAAAATAATGAAAAAGGGTGCTGCTTTAGATATATCTGTTGTTTTTAATAGGTTTTGTCACATGTACTCACCAGTGAGAAGAGAGACTGGATTATATGTTTCCCTACTTGTTCCTGTGCCCAGGTACTGAAACTACTGTGCAAAAGATATTACATTGGAAATAGCTTCTGGTTTAGGCTTTGACAACATAAGCCTGATTTTTTCTCATTAAAATGAGAAACAGGGTGATGGCAAAACTCCCAGCGACTCTAATAAAAGCAGTAACAGACCACTGGACTTTGCCATGAGAATAAAATAAAATAAAGACAGAGGGGTGAGGAGGGATCAGTCATTGTTGGAAGAGATGTCACTGTAGAAATAACCAGACATTCTGAAAAACAGAAGAAATAATGGGGGACTGCACTAAAGATGAATATGTTTTGTAAAACTACAGATTTTTGCACCTATTTTGTATATATTTCCTTATCTTTTTGTTTATACAGTGTTCCTATTTCAACCCCAAAGTGAACAAAGATCATTTTTCAAAGTGTACACATTTAATAACTTGACTAAAAACTAACCCAAAAGAGGAGAAAGTAGATTTCCAAATCTTCTTTAATAAGCAATGTGAATTTTTGTTTGTATTTCTTTCCTTTTTATGTTTTTTTTTTTGCTGAATTAAAGATGGATTCTGTGAATGTCGACTGTTCATCTTCTAGAAAGAAGCTTTTATGTTTGTTTCTCTTTTAATATCATTTGATCCTCTGTTGTGTTTTTTAACAATGCAAGAGGAACGACTAATTCATCCATTATTTATTTCCTTTTTTGCTTTGCTGTGTTTTGTTTTGTTCTTTCAGTCACTGTGTTTTAATGCATTTTTGCCAGGTGTTTCAATTTTTATTTCTCGTATGCCTTTGACATTGCTGTAAATGACGTTCTCATTAATATTTAAGCTTCCTTTTTATTTATTTATTTATTTATTTATATGCAATACTCAAAAGTCTCAGATTGTGTAGTAACACCATACATTCTCTATAATTTATAAATTCTCATGGAGATGGCTTGGAATCTTGGAATCATATGTTATCAATATCTTATTCAAGGAGCATTACTCATTAAGACAAAGGTTTCATTTCAGGGAGCATGACTCATTGTAGTCTTATTGTTAGTTCCAGTGCAGATGTTTTCTAATCCCTGACATATATTGATCAAAATAATTTACATTAGAAATACTAGATCATAAAACTGAAGTTACATACATGAAGTTATTTTCTGTATTTTCTCCCTACTTCTCATTTATTGCATCCCTCACTTAGAAAGACCTGCTGTTGTGTACTTCGGCAATAACAGTCCTACTGTTGTATTAGGGTTGTGATGTCTCTTTGTCCCTTCTTTTTCCCCGGCTGTTTCTGTTTCATGTCTTGGAGATGTACATACTGGTTTTCCCTTTGGCAGGACTACACCAACCCACATGTCACAATTCAGGTAAGATGCTTCTAATAAGTAATTAAGATAATGAATGCAGTGCAGGAGCCTTTCAGCAAGTAGCTGAAGGAGTGGAAGTAAACACCTCCAGCAAACCCATATTTCCATGGCAGCCAAACCAGTTACCAATTGCTCTATTTCAGCTTCTTTTGGGCTAGCACTGTTACAATATTTTTATAGCATCTGAAATGTATCTTTCCATTAAAATCAATATATATAATTTCTGGCTATTAAAGAGCACCTTAGTAAGTGTGTCCTTCATCTAGGAACACAATGAAGACATTTTCACAGGCAACTGTTTAGGCTGTGATTTTTGCCAGTTAGCTGATAATCCCTTTGGATGCTGTTTGTTTCCATGACATACAGATGAACACCTAAGATACGTGGGCCACCAGTTACAAGTGCTATATGTTGCCCATGTAGCAACTGACATCAATAAGACTGTTTGGCATTTGAAAATAAATTTAGCATTGCTAATTACTCAGTCATGCCTCTGATAACCTTACTCAATGCTATAACACTAATCACTTTTGGAAGGCCTTGACGTATTTTATAATTGAACTGCCACGTTTGTATTTTGCTGCAATTTATTCACATATAAGTGTGTCTTGTTAACCACATTATGTTGATTTCATTTCAAGGCTAGAGGGAAGCATGGAGTTGTGATTCCTGTGTTTGTGCCTGACTACAGTATTCCAGCAGGGTACTGGGAGGGTAAAGGATTTTGCTGTGTTTTTGTGACATAAATGAAGAGATGAAATTGACTGGTATTGGCTGGTATTCTCTGCTGTTTCTTTTTCCCTTCCTATCTGTCTGTTATCATGTGTCTTCCCTCTTGTCCGAAACTCAGGACTTAATATTTTGGGAGCAGGGATTCTGTTCGACTTCATGCAACACTTAACAGTGCCATTATTGGGGATCCTAAATCATGCAGTAAATAAATTAATACCTTGAAATCTTCACTTTCCTTTTTTTCTCCCCTATTCATTAGCTAAAAG
Organism: Alectoris magna; assembly: GCA_030625065.1. NCBI lineage: Eukaryota > Metazoa > Chordata > Aves > Galliformes > Phasianidae > Alectoris > Alectoris magna. The sequence continues at coordinate 84,860,808 of CM060560.1, forward strand.
ATCTTAGCATTTACAAGAAAGGGACGTCATTTCTAGTGCAGGTTACTGAGTAGCATTAAGCCTGCTTCAACAGACTTTCTCCTTATCAGTATAATCTCAGACCACAATATTCATGTGAAACTACATGTCATTGGGATAGGCTTATATCAAAATAGAAAGGCAAGTACCCACACTTTCAGAAATCCTCTGCCATGCTTTCTTGCATTTATTTTCTAAAATGAGATTAAACAGCTTGAATTGAAATCTCTGTGTCATGCGTGACATTGAATGGGGTTACAAAGAGGGTCTACACACAGCCGAGACAAAACTGTTTAGAGATGCTATTTTCATGGGGCTTCACATCCAGAACTGTGAGGTACCTAAAGCAGAAAAAGCCCCATAAGCTTTACAGGCTGTTTGGAGAGGGAAAAGAAAAACAAAACAATTCAGTAGCATGGCTTTAAATATCACCACCAGACTTGGAGATACCTGCTCTTTGTGGATTTGCTCAGTATGGTTCCAGCTCTCAGTAGAAACAGTCTGTTGTTTATTCTTGCTGGGCATATTTGAATTCTGGTACATTTGGCACACTGGAGTTCTGTCACAGTGCCAGAATTCTGGCACATTGGTATTCTGGCACAGTGTTGTGAATTTCAAGGAATCAGGTAGCATTAACTACTTCAGTTTCTCTGTGCAGGGCTCATGAGTCGTGAATAAGAAGTAACCCTTGCAACTAGTCTTGAGATGATTCATTTCACTTTCAATACAACAAACCAAATTTGTTCTAATCTGTGGGCTTCAGAGGAGTTGGACTTGGGATGAATTTGTCCTGTTGTGTCTTTCCAACATACAGGATTGGACACTACACTTTGTCCGATAAGTTTGCTTAAATTTACACTCTTGGTGGTTAGTGGTTACTTTAAATGAAGATGGTCAGCAGCTCTCCACTGTGAACAGAGTATGTCTGTTCCTATTCCAGTCCACTGGAATAAATGTCCACTTTGTGAAAAGAAAATTGAGCTACTATTTTGGTGTGTTTGTTAGAGTAAAAAAATCATAATTAAATCTGAGACTGCTGCTTCTTGAAGCAGGTGAGAAATTTATTCTCCAAAATGAAACCTCAGATTTGATCTTTGGTCAGACAAAATTAATCTATGAGCTTAAACTGATAAACTTTTGCTCTGCTGGAAATTAACTCTGTTTATCACTGATCAGAGGTTTGCCTTTCAAAGCTGCAGTGATAACAATAGGGGTGATGATTCTTTCTAACCTGTTTTAGCGCCTGTTCATCAGAACCACCTAGAAATGGAATATTTTTCAGCAGAGGTTCCTAAAAGGAACGTGTGTTAAAACTAATGTGTTCTTTTTCAGCTTTCAGAACATCTATCCTGTATTTCATTTACCATTTTTGCAGGGTGCAAATAACAGCAGGGACACAGACAGAGCAATTAAAAATGTAAGAGCTGCTGCAGTAAATCAGTTAGTTTGTAGTAAATCAGTTAGTTTACCATTACTGAAGTTCTGTATGAAGTGAGTTTCATTGTTAGCAGAAGAGGATTTTGTAATAAATAATACAAAATATTCTCTGTTTTTTAAAAGAGGTTTTGTAGAGAAACTTCAGCAATAAATGATTTAACGGGATATATGATGATCAGTGGAGCTGCCTTGCTGCATTTCAGAACATTGAAAATCCTGCTATATACAAAATCCTAGGACGACCTCTGTCCTTTAAAGGGTCGTTAGCAGCAACTGATTCTTAGTCTTTTCTAATTTTGAAAAAGAGAAAATCTCAACTTCTGAAGCTTGTAAAGAGTTCAGGAAAGTGAATTATCTGTCCTTACTGGATGCTGCAGTACCATCAAGTGAGATATACTATGGCCAGCAGAAGCATCTTCCTAAATGGGCAGAGATCCTTTGGAGAATAGAGCATGCAGAGGAAATCATTCTCCACCAGGAAAAGACCATTGCAGAGAGTTAGATGGGCACACAGGAGGGAGTATCTCAGAAACAGATGAGATCTGTCAAGCAGATTTCCTGCTTTGCAGTGGAAGGGCAGAAGAAGAAGTATATTTACAGTAGGGGAAGCTGGACAAGATAGCATGAAGAAAGATGAAAGACTTGAAGTTTATCCCATGTCCAGCCCAGTACCTCCATCACAGCCAACAGCAGATATGGTGATATATCAGAATCTCACAGCTGTGGCTCTAGACTTGTCTTAGATACTCATGATACCTGCTCCCTGCAGGTTGGCTCCTCCCTAAATCAGTCACAATAAAGGAAAACTTTTGGTCTTGTATCATCCTTGAAGTTCTCAAATTCTCCCACATTCATCTACTTCTGTTCATCCAGTTGTCTAACAGAGCTGGATTTAATAGCAGTTTCCTTAGTGCCAAATGCAAATTTAATACAACAATTCTACATTTTTTTTTCTTCTTGCTTATACATCTAAGGAACACACTAGTTCTATCAAGTTCTTTTCTCTTCCTTGTTTAATAATTCTTTAATTTTCTGTCGCCTGCAGATATTGAAGATAATGGTGTTTTTTTCATTTCAGATTGAAACAAATATTCAACAGCCGAAGGCCAGGGACCAGTCCTTGCAGAACCTCCTTAGAAACACCTCCACTTGACCGTATTCTCCTGTTTACAGAAGTAGAAAATAATGTATTCAAAACCTGCATGCAACGGAAGGGCAAAAAAGAGTAGATCTTGGAAGATGATGGGTGCATAATCACAGCAGAAAAGTTAGTAGTGAAAAAGCCTTCAGGAAGAGAAAAAAGAAGTGATAAGAAAAGTAAACTACATCTTAATACTTGTGAAGTATCAGAACAACTAAACAACATCTGGGATTATGAAAACCATTTTAAGGGACAAATGAATGGGGCCATTTTCCCAGGAGTATGTTATGGTCCTACACTTAAATGAATACTTCATTTCTGAGAAAGAAAATTGATTCTATTTGAGTAAGTCAAGGCACAGATGCAGGGAAATGCAATTTACTCTCCCTAAGGTGGAAGCAAAACTCATGGAGGTCAATGCATGTAGATCAGATGGGCTGGACGGTATTCTGTGTACTGAATGAAATAGCATTGAGATTGTAAAATTCTTTAATGAACCTAGCAAACTGACAGCTCTTAACACATGAGATGCAAACAGTAAATGTACTGTCTACCATAACAGAAGGAGGAAAAAGCAACTTTGCCAACAACAGGACCATTGAAAGAAAGCAAGAAGATAAACTGATGAAATGCAACTTGGTTTCATGAAAAATAAGTTGGGCCAGAGTTTCTTCATGTTTTTCTTTGATGACATAACTGATTTTCTAGACAAGTAAAAAGTAGATCTAGTTTATCTGGATTTTTTTTTTTTTTGTATACAATACCACACAAGAAGTTATTAGTTATGCTGAAGTTTATAAGGGGATAAGGCACAGACGAGAAGGCAGATAACAGCCTTGTAATTAGAGTGGAATCAAAAACAATGAATAGAATGATTAGCACATTCTGCAAAGACTGGTCTGGTGACTGATATTCAGTTTTCTTAATTGCTGATAGGCAGAATAATTAATCCAGTATCCCCTGTGTATAAATGTAGTCTTATAGGCATAGTGGGAATTTCCTTTGGTTGGTAAATGAATTTTTCAAAATTTTGAGGTGGGAGTAGGTTGGTCCTCAAGGGTTGTTCTGGGAAGCAATGTTCAATGTCCTTTATAGATTACCTTGGCCTAAAAAAAAGTAGATGTTTGCTAAGGAAATAATTAGAAGTCTTGGTCAATGTAAAGGCAGATAAAGATTTTCTATAGATGAATAAGGCAACGTGGACAACTAGAATCATGGAAAGAAAAAATGTAATCATGTACAGTGAAGACTTTAGGAATTCACATGAAATCTGCTTGCTGCACAATGGGGACTCATCAGCTGGAAACAGTTGAGGAGGAGAGAAACACAGATGACAATCTCCAAATAAATCTTATTGCCTATGTATGACCCAGACTGATATGAGAAAAAAAAAAATTAAGTCTCTAACCTGAGCTGGCTGTTTTTCCAGTTTATCCTCTTAGGACTACTTGCCCAAATTACTGCCTATCCTTTCACAGAGACATTAATCTCTTGTCTTACTGAGATCTGTCCACTGTGACCTGAGATTCTGTCACAACTAGGCCAGCAAACCGGCTGCTCTATGTTGGAGGGGAGATTCCGTACTTGACAATTCTGTAGCTCAGTATTACAGTATATGCCAGTGTGGATTACTGAAAGAAATGATAAACTTCCACTGAATTATAAAACGAGGGAGATTGTGAAAACAGGATCTCTGAGGAGTTTACTCAGACGGCAGGAAACTGTGCTGGAGGCAAAAAGAAAAATATGAGTATCTAGGAAATATTAGTAAAAATCCCAGGTGCGCAGCATGCCTCCGAATGTTCAGAGTACTGGCAAATATTGACTCCAGCTCTAGCTGCTTATTATAACTGCTTTGCCAAGTTGTAATGATGAAGGGTGATTATTTGCCCTTTGTTATTCTTTCTTGCCTTGTTACAGATGGTTAATTTTACTATTGGAAAAAAAAAAAAAAAAAAAAAAAGGTTTAGAAATATTGCTCAACTATTAAATTAGCTGCAGAGAGCAAAGAATAATCCAGGGGTAAGTTCTCTATAACAAGACTCCAACAAAGAACCCATCGGTTAGAAATGAACATTATATCATACTTTCCAGATTATTCACAGGATTAAACAAACTCTGTATACAATAAGCTCTCTTTACAGATCCAAAAGCAGCACAAGCACAGAGACTCGTTCGTTTTGGATGGTTTTCAAGATACATATTGTTTATATTGTGCAGTGGCCCAGGGCTGTGGAAGAAGAAACTGTAGGTTGTAACGAGCAAACTGAAGTACATACAGGACTGTGCTCCAGGAAAAAGCAGATCACTAGCTGGAAATGGAGGTGTTGTGAGTAACTGCAGCAAGAGGGATGTTTATGTTGGAAATAGACTTTTATGGTAAAAGAAAAAGAACCAAAAATAACGAAGCCGCGAAGTAAGATTGTCAGCTATGTCTCATGCTGACTCTGCTTCCAGGTGTGTTAGTTTAGCCTGGCTCTTTTGACAATAGTGGTGAAAATCTTGTAAAACAAGATAATCAGAAACAGATACTGGCATTAAAATATCTTTTTTAAAGGGTAAATTGTTATACACATCATAACATTCTTGATAAAATTTAGTGCAATGAATAATCAATATATTAAGTAGGCCTGTTCAGAGATTGTCTGCTGGCTGTGGGCACTGTTGGGGAAGGAGACATGAGACTAGAAGTGGTGATGTGCTGGTGGTTGGACTAGATGATCTTAGTAGTCTTTTCCAACCTCAATGATTCTGTGATTCTGAGGCTGTGACCAACACTTGCTCCTGCACCCAGCCAGCTGAGTGTTGGTGTATTGGTTACCTCCCACTTCAGTACCTTAACTCTCTCTTGCTTTGTTATTAATCTAGTTATTCAGTGGAGTGCAAGAGAGGGTTGCATCAAATGGTAATTCTTCTCTGAAGCACTTCAGGAAGGTTTGTAGTGATAAGGAATGAGTGCCGGAGGGGGTCTGTTATGTGACCAGTGTTACCAGAAGCCAGTTGTTCAGACTCAGCTTACAGAAATCCGTAACAGCTTCAGAAAAAGAAGGTAGAAAGCAGAGAAACACATGATCTATGACCAGACTAGTAGAATCTCTAAGAATATGTACTGCAATAAGCAAAATAAGGCAGTGAATAAAATACATGTGCCCCATCAGCAGTGGCTGTGCATGGTGGTGAAACTAAAGACAGGAAGTGGAGGCAAAGGCTGGGACCTGGCCATGGCTCAGGCCTGAGCTTTGCTTGCCTTTGCTGCAAAGCCTAATACCCTTTAAAGAAGTGTGTATGCTTTCCTTGATTAAAAAATAAAGTGGTTGTGTTTCCATGCATACATGCCTTTCTCAGGACAGGCAATTGTACTGTCAGTCTGCCTGCCTGGCTTAGTCCTTAGCCCTTCATCCTGGCCACTCAAAATTCTACCTCTTCCTTCTGCAGGCTCTGCCCCTGGGCCAAGCTGTGCCAAGCGATGGGATGCTTTCCTACTGGGAACCATTGTAAACAAGAGCTAGCTGTAGGACACTGTGCTGAGATAGCTGAGCTATATTTCAAATGCTATTTGTGTCCTTGCTTGTGTCCTCCACCCAGTCCCTGATGAACAGGACTCATATCTGGATACTGTCATGCAATGCTTCTACATAAAGAGGACCAAGACAAAGTAACCTCATGAAGGAAACCAGTAGAGGAGTGTCACGAGCAGTTACTGACTGATGTGCTTGGGAATATGGAAGGATAAGAAACAGTCACTTGTCACTGTTATGACAATGTGACCAAAACCCAGAAGGCTCCAGCACTTTCAGTTTAGCAAGTTGAGAAAGTGGAAATTATAAAACTAGAATAAAGAAATAGGAAGGAGCAAAGGCATAACTGGACCCAGACAGGTTCTGCAGAAGAATTTAGGTGGAGAGATTTCATATCTGCCTGAATACTGCTGCTCTCTTGGTGCAAAACTTTACTGTTTTTAGTGAGCTTAGAAGATACTATTCTTCATCTGTCCAGTCAGAAAGACATTTTACAGAACTTCTTACCCAGTTTAAATGAAAGCTAACTGCTATGTACTTACAGTCCTGTGAACCAGGTTTATGTTTCCTTCCCCTCAAGCTGCAGGGAGTAAGACTTTACATATTCTCCTGCTTGAAGTTAGCTTTTGGAAAACCAAGTGAGGTAAATCAGAGCATCTCTGAGGAATGACTATACTGGAATGACTTTTTTTCATGTGATTGATGTGTCTGACTCTTCACCCTTCTTGACATGGAAGTGGGAGATCGTTTATATGTAAGTGCTGACTTCCACCTCTGCTTATGTTCTCAGCTATCTACAAATGCAAGTATTCCAGTGACTGGTCATCAGGTAGGTCTGGATTCTCTTAGGTTTTGAGCATGAGAGTTGCTCTTCTGTGCTCCTATTTCATGCTCTGCTGCCTTTTTCCTGCTCTGCTGTTCTATATCCTCCTGAGCTCTTTATCTGAGTCTTTTTTCATATTGAGTTGTACTCTTGACCTACATGGCCACCACCTCTGACAGGCACCATGGCATATTCCAGGAGCTGGGACAGCCTGAATGGCTCCCATACATGCTTTTCTAATGGCCAGCATAGAGCATATCACTATCAAATTCACATATTTACCGCTAATAAACATCCACAGTAATCTTCTTGAGGAAAAGCTATTGTAATTCATGTTGTAGTTTTCATTGCTGTTAGTGAACACTATCTCTTTATGAGCAGTATATCAGACTGACAGAATGAAGGCACTGATCTGGAGGATGATTACATTAACCACACTAAAATCATTGTCATGTGAAAATAGGACTGACTGACCATCTTCCTTTTATAAAATGTCATACTTGCAAATAGAATTTTTGAGAAAACTGATCTTCCTGTCAAGAGCAACAATTTGAGGAGAATTAGGAGAAAAAAAATGCTTGAAAACTCACGTTTCAAAATTGAAAATTTTACCTGAAAGCAGAAACTGAATTGCTGCAATGACTTTGGCAGTTATGGGATGTTCATAGTAACTTCAGTGTCCACAGTGAACTGAACCACCACTTTGTCTCTCATGATGCCATTCTAGAATTGGCTGTTCTCAATTTGCATTGCCTCTTCTCTCCAGAATGTTGGAATGTGCCAAACAGTGGGAATCACAGCCCACATAGAGACCCTAGTCCACAGAAATGAATGAGGGCATGAAGTCCGATCTGTACAGTTCCTATGAGATATTATAGTAACCTTTCTGACCTCAGGGATGGAGGGCTTGAAAAGAAATATTTGTATTTCTTACTTGATGATTTTTGAAATATCTGTAAAATATCTGTTAAAATCAATAAGATGTTGTAATCTTCTATTACTTTTAATGAAAATCGGTCATTTTTTGTTGGAGTGGAATTTTGTTGTACATGTAAATCCGGACCAAGGCCTCAGCTGAGGGGTCTGACAGAGTGTTGAAAACGCAGTGCTGAGCAATGACCTGTGGGCTCCTGCAATGATGCAAATTATGAGGAAGGCAAAAACTGCATCAAATCAAATCAAATCCACAGCTCTTTTTAAGGATTGGCAATTTCAATTCTGTAGCTTTTGCTGCTTCCTGTATAGCAGAGATTCTGCACAGTTTCACTTTTCAGCACTTAACTGTGCCAGAAATAATGCATCCCTATGAAAACAGAGTTATGTCTTGAGACAGTAACTTTCAGTTAATAAACACTGTAGAGAATAAGTAAGGGTTAGGGGCTAAAATTCTTCAATGCTGCTGGGAGAGCCTCCTGTGTAGCACTGCACTGGCGGTCACTGAGACTTTTTCTTAGACTGATCAGGAATTTTCTGTCAAATGTTTGTCCTTTTGCTGTCAGAAAACAGATTCTCCAGAAGCATGACAGTATCTAAAGGGAATTCTCTATATACACCAAAATGTTTGCTTTCTCATTAAGTCATCAAAATGAAATATTTTTTCTCTATGTTCAGATGAAATCACTGTTTCACTTTTTTAAATAAAGAGGGAACCATTTTGTTTTATGTTCAGCACCAAAGCAGAGGTTTACCCTTGTGTGCTCGTGCTTCAAAGTGAGTATAATTTCATATTCCCAGCTTTCCTTATGGATGCACTACAAATTCCTTGGGATCCTTTGCTCTCTCCTAATATTAAAATGCCTATTTCCCCCCCCACCCCGCGAAACTGTATGATTCAGCTGAGCTCTCTGCAATAATGTGTTGGAATTTAGAAGAACTGTGTCCCACAGAAAGTTCTGTTAATTAGCCTTTCCTTTGATCTGGTACTGAAAAATATCAAATTAGATTTTCCCAAAGGAGAGAAATTGTGTTTTGTGGCCACTTTGCCACTGACTACTGCTCAGTCCATCTCTCACTCCCATGAAAAGGGAAGAGAAATTGCTCCAAATTGAAGTGCTTTAGCGTGGTTACTCTTTCAACTTGAATTCAGTCACACTTAGAATAAGCCCAGGAGAGAGTCTGGCAGATACATAATGCGTTAAATGACAAAAAGATTGTAATTATTATGATATGGTATGCATTAACTGTGAAGTTTTGATGTAGGTTAAAAAAGCAGCAGTCCTTAGAAATGGATTTTCCTAAAGCATAAACGGTAGGCAAGTGCCAGGAAAATGAGACATCTTTTCAATTTATCTTAATGGTTAATTTCGGCTCTAAAAATAAAAATGCTGATTAATTACCTTTTTAAAGCACTTTAATAATACCACTATTTAACCTTTACAGGAACCCGCTGGAGCAGCTGAATTTTACTACTGCCAATTTAGAGATAATTAAGGAGCAGATCTGTTAAAACTTCTTCATTTTGGGTACTTTTTATTTTTTTACTGCCCACCTGGAGACATTCAGCAGTTGAAGAGCCTCCACACCCTCTGCTGATTTCAGGCTGAATTGTGGCATCTCCAAGCTTTTTGCCACAGATGTTCCACAACAAATACCTGAGTGTATGGGCATCCACAGTGATAAACTGCTTCTGAAAACACACCTTTGTGACTGTATCACTGGAGGCAGTGCAGTGCCAGGAACAGATTCAGGATACAGGCCTTTTTCCTGGGCTTCCGCTCAAAGTATTGTCATTTTTCTTTTCATTGGCATATTAGAGTTAGTCCCATAAGTAAAGCAGACAAGTGTTAAGGTTTAATTTTTGGAATGGAAATAATTTTGATGTGCCTCTTGATCAGTCATTACTGTCCTGATTATCCAAGAGGCACTCAGAGGAGAGGGCTGTGTGACCATTGAAAGTTACATGATGAATCAAGGTGAACAGTTTAAAAAGCAGAATATGATTTTAATATAAATTTCCTCATATATAGTTCATACCCCTTGGGAGAGATGAGAACAGTTTCATTGCTTGCGGTGGTTGGTGCTCCTAGAAATACTGTAGTATGTGCTTTGCTTGTGCATCCCCTCAATGTCTTTCCTTTGGACTATAGCCCTGTGTTGCTCGCTGGAAGTGAAGTCTGAGGTCTTGTATATACGTGTTATAGTGTATTCACAGGCCAGATAGATTGAAGAAGACAATAAAGGCCACAGTCTTCTGTTTGGACATTCCTCAGCTTGATTTCAAGGACTACAGACATGGCATCAGTAGGATAGCTGTAATCTTCTGTCATGTAGGTTATGAGGGACTAGTAGCATTTAAAAATGATTTATCAGAGTTACTACTGTGGAAGAAAAACCAGTATAGAATCATAGAATCATAGAACCACCAAGGTTGGAAAAGACCTACAAGATCACCCAGTCCAACTGTTCACCTATCACCAACAGCTCCCATTAAACCATGTCCCTCAACACAACATCCGATCATTCCTTGGTACAGTAGGGATGAAAAAAGCTTGCAAGCATACAAAGGAGCAAATATGGGGAAACACGTGCTCATCCCTGCCACAGACAAGTTAAAGAAGGAATATATTTTAGGTCAATGGATAAAGGACTTATTAGTGCAGCTGACAGAAGTTTAGCTCTGGAAGGAAAGTGACCATCTGTCAAATCTGCATATTCCTTCAGTTAATACATAAATAAAGTGAACTATTCAAACAGGAAGACAGAAAATTTCCTGTTTGAGGCCTAGGCAAACTAGCCACCTATCACTGGCAACTGCAAATGACCCAAAGAAAGCTGCAAAATACAGCATAGTAAAGCATTTTGAAATAAAACAAAATACTAGTTTCCTCTTAACCATCACCAGTCATAAGCTGGTTTATGCCTCGACATGAAAGGTTTATTTCCAACTTCTAGTTTTTCCAGCACTCACTGTACATTATGTCCTTCTTGAAGCCTGATCATTCATTTCTCTGATCCTCAGCTTCCTTTAAAACGATAGAACAAATAAACAAAACAAAGAAAAAAAAAAGGCAAAAAATACTGACAAGCTTCCCCTTTGTAGGAGAAAACCTGACAAGAGATTTCAAAGGCTGACGTATTCAGGGGAGACTGGACGAATGCATAGGAAGGAAATGCACAGTGTGTTACTAATTACACAGAAACCACTTCTAGCACAGCAAATGTCTCTGCTTGAAAACAGTTGGAGACTAGAAGAATATGAGAGGATTATATGTTCTTGTCCTCTTCTTACTCTTCCCTTGGGATCTGCTCATTGCAGCTATTGGAGATGGGTCTGCATGGACATCTGTTTTGATGCATAATGGACATTCACATAGTGAATAACATCTGCATTTTGAAAAATCCTACACTGTGCTTCATCTCACAAGCTGCTGTCAGAATATCTTTTGGAAAAGCTGTGCACTTTTCTCCCAGCATTTCAAACTGATCCACTCTCAGAAATACCAGGTATTTGGGTAAGTAGTCAATACTGAAATGCTGGGTATTCTTATAGCTTTGGAATGCTAATGTACTCTATTTAATAAGAGCAAGGACATCATAGTGCATTTTCCGAGAAACTGCCAGTAAGAGTTCATCCTAAAAATAGGAATTTAGGAGAACATTTTTCTTTGAGCATCAACTTCAAAGAAACGTATATATACATACATATATATATATATATAAATAGAAGAGAAAAAAACAACACATTTGTTACCACACCATGATTACTTTTACTGCAAATCTATCATCACAGTACCAATTGGTATTCTTACCCAGGAAACCACTTCACCATCTGGTTTCACACTGGAACTAGGACTTGCTGGAGCTGAGGTTGTCCTCAGTGTTCTACCGGACCAAGGCCTCAGCTGAGGGGTCTGACAGAGTGTTGAAAACACAGTGCTGAGCAATGACCTGTGGGCTCCTGCAATGATGCAAATTATGAGGAAGGCAAAAACTGCATGAAAGAAAATGAGCTTCCTGGCTACTTACGACAAAATAAAAGATATTTGGAATTTCTGCACGGCAGCACAAGTAATGTTTTTAAGGGCATAGATAGCATTTGCAGGATGTTTTATTTTTAGCTTGAAATTTTTAAGATGGCTAATTAATTTCCATTGGGATATACTGCATAAACAGGCAGCAGCTTGCTGGTGAAATAAATTACCCAGTCTAGAAAGGGACAAGGTGTGTGTGAGGATGCTTAACATGGGGAAGGGGAATTTGCTGTCTGAAAATGGCAAAGAACAAGGTATAACCTGAGTTCTGTGTGATGTGCCAGAGGTGTGTGATGCATTCCTGTGATGAGTAGGATGAAGAAGTCTGTGTATGGTGCCTATACATGACAGCAGGGACAGAAAGCCAGCTGCCTCATGCTTGAAAAATATTAACAAGAAAGGTCAAGGCTAGTGCTGGGCAGCCTCACTTTTTACTTTTGGGCTTTTTGTGCATGTGTGTACCTGTGCATATGAAAAAGAGAGAGAGGGAGAGAGGAAGCTGTTCGTTGTTTTGTGTCTCTTAACTGCAAGCGTCGTTATCATGGCTCTGAAAGAATTTATCACGGAGATGTTTGTCATCATTCCCCTGTGATATAGATTGCAGGAGGCC